>OZ024933.1:64346254-65596254 GCA_964017235.1 Sabellastarte sp. h YS-2021 | reverse complement strand
ATGCTATAAACAGACAAACGAAAGGGCGGAATTACACCAACTTAGCTATGATGGTGATGCATCTCCCTGTCAAGTTTGAATTCGACTGGACAAAGCGTTTTTGAGTTAGAGTCCAGAAACGAAAATGTGGACAGACAGATGGATGGACAGAAAAATGGACAAAAAACAGACAAACGGACAGGAAAACGGACAAACAAACAGACAGAATTACACTAATTTCGAAAGGAACTAGAGGATCGCTCGCAAAAAAAAAGATAATGTTTTTGCTATGCAAAAACAAAGCGTCCCGAAAAGGATATAAAGGTGAGTGCTAAAGTATTAAGAAAATGCTTCGTTTCTAGCCTTATACTGTTGTGGCAACCAAAGTCAGCGCAGTCTGCTCTATCTAGCACGGTTTTCAAGATATAAGCATTTTTGTGTTTTGCAAAAAATTAAGAAATTCAAAATGTCCACTATATTTGGCGAGACAAAAATATTTTGAAAATTGGCATGGCTACTCTGCAGAGATACCCAGCAGGTCCAAAATTTTGTTGAGTTCGCTCCATATAGCACGGTTTTCGAGATATAAGCATTTTTGTGTTGTGCAAAAACTTTGAAAATTCAAAATGGCCACCATTTTTGGGGAGACAAAAATTTTTGTCAAGACCACTGCCGTGGTGTGTATCTCCCGCCGAGCATTAAAGCAGAAGAAATAGCTTTTCCGAGATATTCACAATTTTTCATTTTCGTGTGTGAAAGGTCTTCCAAAAGTAGGTGAATGAGTTATTTGAGAAAAATTGGCTATCTGCAATACTATTAAGAGATAATTCACATTTACTCACTTTGAGTAGGTGAATAATTATCTATGGGTCTGAAACTTCACCAAGTGAAAGCTCTCCCAAAAGTAGGTGAATGAGTTATTTGAGAAAAATTGGCTATCTACAATACTTTTAGAGATAATTCGCATTTACTCATTTTGAGTAGGTGAGTAATTAGCTATGGGTCTGAAACTTCACCATGTGAAAGCTCTCCCACAAGTAGATGAATGAGTATTTGATAAAAATTGGGTATCCGCAATACTTTTACAGATAATTAGCATTTACTCATTTTGAGTAGGTGAATAAATAGCTATGGGTCTGAAACTTCACCAAGTGAAAGCTCTGCCAAAAGTAGGTGAATGAGTTATTTGAGAAAATTGTAAATTTTAATTACTTAAATGTAGCTTTTATAAGCTACAAGCTTACCATGTGGGACTTAATGCTATTCTCAGGTTGCCACACCCGGGGCCAACGTCTTAGAAAAAAAGACAGTTCTTGTTAGCCACCGGATACACTGCTAGTTGTCGTCACGTGATAACCTCTGACCTCTCGCCCTACTTTCTCGTTGAAATTTTCTAAAACCTACCCCTCAGCTGTAAACAGAGGGGAGGCAGGGTGGGACTCTTCTAAGTCCCACATGGTAAGCTTGTAGCTTATAAAAGCTACATTTAAGTAATTAAAATTTACAATTTTATTACGCTACAATAGCTTACCATGTGGGACTTAATGCTGAATTCAACCGCCCGGTGGCGGGATTACAGCTGAGACTGGAAGGTATGTCATTTTTTCTAAGATTTTGAATTAATATGTATAGAATAGTGCCAGAAATACCAGTCTGAGTCCCATTTACAGTGCCCCGATCCCGAAGACCGGGCCTGTAATGAGCCAAAAACCTAAATAAAATGAGAGACAGTGCTGAAACTGTCTAGATGTTTGATTGTAGGACGGAAGTGCAGCAGTGCTCACTTCGAGGTCTAAGGGTCCCTGAGGGCCCTTCACTAGTGACTGACCAACCCATGGTTGGACATCTCATAAATTTTTTACAACCTGAATATGAGATTAATGACAACTAAATAAGTCCTTAATAGAAGTTACTTGATAACTGAAAAACAAAAATGACCTTACCCGTAACATCTTGAAGGTAAAGGAATACCTAGTTCCTGGGAGAGACTCCTGAAGACTTGGTTGTAGCGGATGTGCCCCCCCCTTTTTTCTTTCCGAGGACAACTGGTCTGAGGGGAAGGATCTAGGACTTGTTGTGCCGCCACTACGGGTCCCAGATACATATTGTTGTCGGTGTCCGACCAAGTAAGGTCTTTTAGGAAAAAATTTGTAAATGTGTTGTGAGTTTTCCAGTGACAGGCTTGCATGATTGGTCCACCGATACCCCACCGTAAAAGGCCTTAGAGGCCGCGAAGGCCCGGATGTCATGCGCTTTGACTTGGACCAAGTCCAAGGCTTGTTGATCTGCTTGTTTGTAACAAAGTAGGATGGTTTGTTTCAACCATGAAGAGAGAGTAGGGGGTCTGATGTCTGAGGTATGTCCTTTCGTAAAGGAGATGAAAAGGAGAGAACGAGACCCTCTCAGGTCTTGTTCGGTCCAAATAAAACCTCAGGGCCCGCACGGGACACAGGGTCCTGTCTTCCTTAAATTGTCTATCTACAATGGTAGTCAAAGCAGGAATAGTCACCGGAGATACACTTTGAGAACCTTCTCTTGCTAGTTGGTTTTTGGCTATGAAATCAGAAGAGGGGAACAAGGCAACCTTTTCCCATTGGCCTAGATTAGATACTTGTTTGCGACCCAGGCATGGATTTCGCTGCGGCGATTGCCGGAGGCCAAAGCTAGCAAGAAAGCAGTTTTAGAGTAAGATGTTTGAGGTCTGTGTCTTTCATGGGCTCAAATGGTGCTTTAGTGAGCTCGTTAAGGACAACAGAAAGGTTCCACTTGGGTAAATTTCTGGAACTCTTAGGACGATCCCTGTGAAAACTGGAGAGTAACCTATGAAGGTCTGCATTGTGTGCAATGTGTTGGGCCGTTGGGCCCAAAGTGTCAACGATTGCAGTCCTGTAACCATCAATGGTCGAGGGGCGCCTGTTTAAGTCTTGGTACAGGTACATGAAAAAATCTGAGATTTGTTTCACAGATGGAGTGGAGAAAACCACCGAATTTTCTCTGCACCATTTTTCAAATAGGGCCCACTTTGACCTGTAGATGGTCCTTGTTGATGACCGCTGAGGGGCAGCAATTCTCTCTGCCACCTCCACAGAGAAGCCTTGTTCTTGGAGTTGTCCACTCCTAGACACCAGGCATGGAGGTTCAGCTGTTGTGGATTGTTGTGGAACACATAGTTGTGGGACTGTTTGAGTAGGGTCGTTGACACTGGGAGTTGTAGTGGGATCTCTGTTGAGAGCTGCACTAGGTCCCAAAACCAGGGCATCCCTGGCCAGCCTGGGGCTATTACGATGATCAGACAATAACATTGCCTGATCTTTTGGATAACCTTGTGAAGGAGCCGTAGGAGGGTACGCCTAGGCCATGAGGTTGGTCTAGTTTATGTTTAGAGCATCTATGTCCCAGGCCCTTGGGTCTGGGATAGGAGACACGTACAGTGGGAGCTTGTGGTTCAGGTGAGTGGTAAATAAGTCTACATGAGGAGTGAACCACTTCTGGCAGATCTGTTTGAACACCTGGGGGTGAAGAGACCATTCTGTTGACTGCACTTGGTTGGACCTGGACAGTAGGTCGGCCATCACATTCAGGCACCCTAGAACGTGCCTGGCTTTCAATGTTATGAGGTAGTGATGGCCCCAGGTCGTGATCTTCCACAGGAGAGCGCACATCTCTACTGAGTGTGTTCCTCCTTGTTGTTGATGTAGGCTACCACTGTTGAGTTGTACATCGCAACTAACACTGTTTGATTCTGGCACTGGTCCTTGAAGTCTCGAAGGGCCAGGGAGACCGCCTTCAATTCTAGGACATATATGTGTAGCGTTTTTTCCCGATCTGACCACAGACCCTTTGTGGAATTTTTGGTCTAAGTGAGCGCCCCAACCTTCGTGTGAGGCGTCGGTAAAGAGTTGGATACTGTGGTGTTTGGGATGAAGGTCTGCACCTTTCATCACGTTTGAGGGATTTTGCCACCAATCTAGGTGGGCTGCAATGGCTTCTGTCCAAGGAAGGAGGTTGTCCAGCGACTGAGGATATCTCCAGTGCTCCTTGAGATGAAAATGAAAGGGCCTCCTGTGAAGGCGTCCCTCCGGGACCATTTCTCCGTTGAGACTAGCAACCCAATTAGAGACATCAAACATCTTGCAGTCAAAACACGTTTTGACTCGAGTAGTAGGATCAAATCCTGAAGTTTGAGCCATCTCTCTTGAGTGGGTTTTACAAGGGCTGAATCTAGGTGGTATTCGTAGCCCATGAACGAAAAACACCTGAGTAGGTTTCAGTTCTGATTTTTTTTTTTTTGGATTTATTATCCACCCCAAGGACTGAGTTAGGTCTACCACTGCCTATGTGTTCACTTGGGCTTCCTCCTGAGACTGGGACCTGATCAGCCAGTCGTCCAGGTATTGGTGAATTCTGAGTCCTCTTGAGAGGGCCATTAGTTTCACTTCCTTTACGATCATTGTAAAGACCTGGGGGGCTGTGACTAGTCCAAATGGGAGGGAGGTGAATTGGAACACCTGTGACTTGTAGCAAAACCTTAGGTATTTCCTTGAGTTTGGATGGATGGGGATGTGTAGGTAAGTGTCCGATAGATCTATCGACGATACCCACTCCCCTGGAATCAGGGAGGTCCTGATGAACTCTGGAGTTTCCATTTTGAACTTTTCTACGTGTAGAAAAGTGTTGAGCCTGTTTAGGTCTATGACTGGCCTCCACCTTAGGTGAGGCTTGGTACTAGGAACAGGCGACTGTAAAACCCGAGAGATTTTACATTTTCCACCCTTTCTATTGCGTTCTTTGACATAAGAGACTGGATACAGAGGCCAGGACTTGGTCTTTGAAGGGCCTTGTATTCTGACCGGGTCAGGAGTCTGACTGGACTTGGATTAAAAAGAATGACAGGATTTGTTTGCCAGTCTAATCTGAAAGAACGGAGAACTCCTACTGGTGGACTGAGTGAGGCTGGAGGAGTCATTGGGGGGGGGAAGGGTTTTTATGCCCTCGTCCCCTGGAGTGGGTCAAAAGACCTTGGAGCCTCGGCTACTCGATTTCCCCCTACCTGGGGAAAACGATGGATACTGCTAGGGATGGAATGACCCCCATTGGGGTGGTTCCTGTAGGAGCCTCTAGATGTGGGGAATTGGAAAGGGTTGATTAACAGGGCCTAAACCCTAAGTGTTATTACAGGTGCCTTGATGAGGGACTCCTGTCCCTCCTAAAGTAGTTGTGAATGGGGAACTTTAAGATCTAAAGATCCAGTATCTCACCTGAATTCACCATACCCCTTCTGACTACTTATATGCACCATGGAATTGAGTTTGACCTGTCTGGTAGTAGCCTTGCTACTGTCTTAACATATATATATATAACCAGGTTGTATTCAGAAAAAAACCTAGTGAAGAGCAGCTTGAAGCTCAACTCTTGCTGACCAGAAGGGGAGGAGGGGCTTACCCAAGGAGGCCCCTAAGGAGATACAAATTTGAAAACTTGTTCCATTTTAAGGGAAATTAAACTGCCCAAGTTCCTGTTGGCCTAGTAAATCATTCAGAGTCCAGACTGTGGAGGATCTAGGCATAATTCCCTGGGGGCAGGGAGGTTCAAAAAACTGCCTAAGTTTCAATGTCCTCAAAAATTGGTTAGGGTGAAGTCAGGCAACCTACTTCCCTAAAATATAGAGCCAGGACTGAATGAAGGACCTTGTTTAGAAGGCCTCTTGGGCTTGAGGACTTGGACTTTTTGAACTTGGACCCAAGCCTCCAATAGGTGATATCTACTGCCAGGCTGGTGAACTATTACTCCAAGTTTTTTTGTTGTTTTTTTTTTTTGTGTGTGTGAGGATTGTTAGTGTTCTGATCTGGAATCAACATCCGAACATCAGAGTAGATGATCCGATCATCCGAGGATCAGATCTACATACAATGAACCCAGCATTGGATTTCAGATGATCCGAGAGATGCAATGAAAATACTGCATCCGATTCTCGGGTGCATAAAAATCTTGGATGAAATAAGATCTTATCTGGCTTCAGATTCAAGCAGGGATCTGATCCACCCTGGAGAAGAAGTTGGATACTATAATTTCTATGTAAGCTTTCCTTAAAAGTAAGCTTCCATGTAAGCTTGCCTTTCTTTCTTTGAAGGAACTACACAACTGGATTTACGTAGGTAAATCAAAGTGACACAAGATCACCTGCCCCACCCGCCTCACTGCAGGTAGGGCTAGTTGTGAGATAAGGAAAGCAATAATTACACAGAATTTAATTAAATAACATAGAATCTAAAAAACAAGTATAATATTTCTTATATTATAAAACTGGATGAATTAAAATAGGATTAAAATAATGGCAAACCAAGGTTACCTTAGTTTGAAGAAAACACGTAGTCTAGACAATTTGATGAAGGATTCAATTCCTGTTTATTTAAGTATTAACATTATAAATGGTCAATAATACAGGAAAGAAGGGATAAAATATTTTATTTCATTGAATTTATTCAATTTTATTTTATTTTATTTTATAAACGCACTGCAAGAAACACGCGTCTCTCAGCACATGCAGTCTAGACGTGACGTCATCACAGGGGTTTCCCCGAGGATTCCCCAGTTAGAATCGTGCTTTATATGATATTTTAACCCTTAAAATGGACCAATAGAGTAAAAGAACGGGGGTAAACCCTTGCAAAATCTATTTAATTTGATTTCAACAGGCATATATTCCTGTATAAAAACTACCAACGCGAGACGCGCATTACAAGAAATTGCTGTCTGACAATAAAACGGAAGTTGTTTCCGGAGATTTTACTCGGCCAGGACTCGTTTGTGTTACATTTATACACTTTTAAACCCTAAAAGGGGTCCAATAATGAAGCAGATAGGGCTTAAATATTTTGTTTTATTTTATTTTACTGACAGGCATATATAAATATCCTGTATAGAAACCACATAAACGAGTCGCCATTGCTTTACGTGAATCCGGAAGTGGACTTCAGTTGTAAAATATAGTAAAGATACTTATCTGAACTATGAAAAGGCATCGAATTGTGATTCTATGCGATAAAATAAAGAAACTGGTGTAGTTTCCATATCCAACAATAAGTATATCCTTGTAAAAATGAAATAATATTCCTTGCAAAATAAAGCATTGCTAATTCGCGTGGCCAACGAGAAAGTAGGGCGAGAGGTCAGAGGTTATCACGTGACGACAACTAGCAGTGTATCCGGTGGCTAACAAGAACTGTCTTTTTTTCTAAGACGTTGGCCCCGGGTGTGGCAACCCGAGAACAGCATTAAGTCCCACATGGTAAGCTATTGTAGCGTAATAAAAATTGGCTATCTGCAATACTTTTAGAGATAATTCAACATATTTGACAAAACTCCTTTAAATTGAATAGTTTGCTGTTAAAGTGAAAGCTCTCCCAAAAGTAGGTGAATGAGTTATTTGAGAAAAATTGGCTATCTGCAATACTTTTAGAGATAATTCGCATTTACTCATTTTGAGTAGGTGAGTAATTAGCTATGGGTCTGAAACTTCACCAAGTGAAAGCTCTCCCAAAAGTAGGTGAATGAGTTATTTGAGAAAAATTGGCTATCTGCAATACTTTTAGAGATAATTCGCGTTTACTCATTTTGAGTAGACGAGTAATTAGCTATGGGTCTGAAACTTCACCAAGTGAAAGCTCTCCCAAAAGTAGGTGAAAGATTAATTTGAGAAAAATTGGCTATCTGCAATACTTTTAGAGATAATTCGCATTTACTCATTTTGAGTAGGTGAGTAATTAGCTATGGGTCTGAAACTTCACCAAGTGAAAGCTCTCCCAAAAGTAGGTGAATGATTAATTTGAGAAAAATTGGCTATCTGCAATACTTTTAGAGATAATTCGCATTTACTCATTTTGAGTAGGTGAGTAATTAGCTATGGGTCTGAAACTTCACAGAGTGAAAGCTCTCCCAAAAGTAGGTGAATGAGTTATTTGAGAAAAATTGGCTATCTGCAATACTTTTAGAGATAATTCGCATTTACTCATTTTGAGTAGGTGAGTAATTAGCTATGGGTCTGAAACTTCACAGAGTGAAAGCTCTCCCAAAAGTAGGTGAATGAGTTATTTGAGAAAAATTGGCTATCTGCAATACTTTTAGAGATAATTCGCATTTACTCATTTTGAGTAGGTGAGTAATTAGCTATGGGTCTGAAACTTCACCAAGTGAAAGCTCTCCCAAAAGTAGGTGAATGATTAATTTGACAAAAATTGGCTATCTGCAATACTTTTAGAGATAATTCGCATTTACTCATTTTGAGTAGGTGAGTAATTAGCTATGGGTCTGAAACTTCACCAAGTGAAAGCTCTCCCAAAAGTAGGTGAATGAGTTATTTGAGAAAAATTGGCTATCTGCAATACTTTTAGAGATAATTCGCATTTACTCATTTTGAGTAGGTGAGTAATTAGCTATGGGTCTGAAACTTCACAGAGTGAAAGCTCTCCCAAAAGTAGGTGAATGAGTTATTTGAGAAAAATTGGCTATCTGCAATACTTTTAGAGTTAATTCGCATTTACTCATTTTGAGTAGTTGAGTAATTAGCTATGGGTCTGAAACTTCACCATGTGAAAGCTCTCCCACAAGTAGATGAATGAGTTATTTGATAAAAATTGGGTATCCGCAATACTTTTACAGATAATTAGCATTTACTCATTCTGAGTAGGTAAATAATTAGCTATGGGTCTGAAACTTCACCATGTGAAAGCTCTCCCAAAAGTAGGTGAATGAGTTATTTGAGAAAAATTGGCTATCTGCAATACTTTTAGAGATAATTCGCATTTACTCATTTTGATTAGGTGAGTAATTGGCTATGGGTCTGAAACTTCACCATGTGAAAGCTCTTCCAAAAGTAGGTGAATGAGTTATTTGAGAAAAATTGGCCATCTGCAATACTTTTAGAGGTAATTCGCATTTACTCTTTTTAAGTAGGTGAGCAATTAGCTATGGGTCTGAAACTTCACCAAGTGAAAGCTCTTTGGGATAGCTGCTCTGCAGAGATACCATGAAGATAAAAAATTTCGTCGAAATCGCTCTATGTAGCACGGTTTTCAAAATATTAGCATTTTTGTGTTTTGCAATTTTTGCGCAAAAATTCGAAAATTCAAAATGGCCGCCATTTTTGGCAAGACAAATTTTTTTGAAAATTGGCATGACTACTCTGGAGAGATACCCTGTGGGTCAAAAATTTCGTCGAAATCGCTCTATCTAGCACGGTTTTCGAGATATAAGCATTTTTGTGTTTTGCAATTTTGCGAAAAATTCGAAAATTCAAAATGGCCGCCATTTTTTGCGAGAAATTTTTTGTTTGAAAATTGGCATGGCCTCCCTGCAGAGATACCCTGTGGGTCAAAAATTTTGTCGAAATCGCTCTATCTAGCAGGGTTTTTGAGATATAAGCATTTTTATGTTTTGCAATTTTTGCGAAAAATTCGAAAATTCAAAATGGCCGCCATTTTTTGCGAGAAATTTTTTGTTTGAAAATTGGCATGGCCTCCCTGCAGAGATACCCTGTGGGTCAAAAATTTTGTCGAAATCGCTCTATCTAGCAGGGTTTTTGAGATATAAGCATTTTTATGTTTTGCAATTTTTGCGAAAAATTCGAAAATTCAAAATGGCCGCCATTTTTGGCGAGACAAAATTTTTTTGAAAATTGGCATGGCTACTCTGCAGATAGACCCTGTGGGTCAAAAATTTTGTCGAAATCGCTCTATCTAGCACGGTTTTCGAGATATAAGCATTTTTATGTTTTGCAATTTTTGCGAAAAATTCGAAAATTCAAAATGGCCGCCATTTTTGGCGAGACAAAAATTTTTTGAAAATTGGGAAAAGTACTCTGCAGAGATATCCTGCGGGTCAAAAATTTTGTCGAAATTGCTCTATCTAGCACGGTTTTTGAGATATAAGCATTTTTGTGTTTTGCAATTTTTGCGAAAATTTCGAAAATTCAAAATGGCCGCCATTTTGGGCGAGACAAAAATTTTTTGAAAATTGGGAAAACTACTCCGCAGAGATACCCTGCGGGCCAAAAAATTCGTCGAAATCGCTCTATCTAGCACGGTTTTCGAGATATAAGCATTTTTGTGTTTTCCTTATTTGGAAAATTCGTAATGATTAATTAATCATTAATTATTCGGCCATTTCTTGACCAATCAATGCCAAAATCTAATGATTTCCAGATTTTAATAGAATGAATGTATTTGCCAAGTTTCAGGTGAATTGATAAAATTCCTTTCAAGTTATCATCCGGACAAGCTTCCCCATCGAAAAAAGACATTTTTGGTCATGTGACCTCTCTGATTGGTTGAAATGTCACTGCAGCATATTCAAAAAAATTCCCCAAGGCTACTGCCTAAACCTGCCAAATTTGAAAAGAATCCGCCTAACGGTTACAGAGTTACAAGGAAAACAAAATGCGGAGCCGGCGGAGCCAGATGCTCTCCCATACACAAACAAGCGTCCCTTGCGGGACGCTTAATTAGCTATGATGGTGATCTGTATCCCTGTCAAGTATGAATTTGATTGGACAAAGTGTTTTTGAGTTGGAGTCCGGAAACGAAAATGTGGACAAACAGATGGATGGACAGACAAACAGACAAAAATGGACAAACAAACGAACGGAATTTCACCAATTTCGACAGGAACCTAGCTATGATGGTGATGTATGTCCCTGTGAAGTTTGAATTTGATTGGACTAACCGTTTTCAAGTTAGAGTCCGGAAAAGAAAATGTGGACGGACAGATGGATGGACAGAAAAACGGAGCAAAAACAAACAAACGGACAAAAAACGGACAAACGAACACACAGAATTTCACCAATTTCGAAAGGAACCTAGCTATGATGGTGATCTCTGTCCCTGTCAAGAATGAATTCGATTGGACAAACCGTTTTCGAGTTAGAGTCCGGAAAACGAAAATGTGGATAAACAGACGGATGGACAGACAAACGGACAAGAAACGGACAAACGAACAGACAGAATTTCACTAATTTCGAAAGGAACCTAGCTCTGATGGTGATCTATCTCCCTATCAAGTTTGAATTCGATTGGTCAAACCGTTTTCGAGTTAGAGTCCGGAAACAAAAATGTGGACAAACAGATGGATGGACAGACAAACGGACAAAAAATGGACAAATGAACAGACAGAATTTCACCAATTTCGAAAGGAACCTAGCTATGATGGTGATCTATCTCCCTATCAAGTTTGAATTCGATTGGTCAAACCGTTTTCGAGTTAGAGTCCGGAAACGAGAATGTGGAGAAACAGACGGATGGACATACAAATGGACGAAAAACGGACAAACGAACGGACGGAATTTCACCAATATCGAAAGGAACCTAGCTATGATGTTGATCTCTGTCCCTGTCAAGTTTGAATTCGATCGGACAAACAGTTTTTGAGTTAGAGTCCGGAAACGAAAAATGTGGACGGACGTTGGACACATCAATCTAATAGGCGGGTTGGTTACACGCAACCCGCCTAAAAAGTAAGTTAAAAACTATTGCCAATGCAATAGTAATAATTTTACTATGTTATAGCTGACCCCAAAATGGGTGAATAACATACTGAAACTAGACCTATCGCATCGGAGAACCGATGCAAATTGTATCCACCAGAAAGAAAACTCACCAAAGCCATTAAAACATCGCTTAACCTTGGAAAAGCCCAAGGTGAAATCTGACCATATCAAAAGATTCTCAGCCAATGATTCCTATAGGTTGGTGTGACATTGCAAACCTCTAGGAACTCAAATAAGCAAGATATAAGCACTGTTAATTTTGGCTATCCTCATTTGACCTTGAAAGAGGGGCCAAAGGTCAAATCTGATCACTTCAAAAAATTCCTAGCCCATGATTTCCTATAGGTTGATTTGACATCCCAAACCTCTAGGACCAATAATAAGCGAGTTATAAGCACTTTTAAGTTTGGCTATCCATGTTTGACCTTGAAGGAGGGGCCCAAGGTCAAATCTGACCACACCAAAAGATCCCCAGCCCATGGTTTCCTATAGGTTGGTTTACCATCTCAAACCTCTAGGACCAATAATAAGTGAGTTATAAGCACTTCTAAGTTTGACTATCCTCGTTTGACCTTAAAGGAGGGGTCCAAGGTCAAATCTGACCACACCAAAAGATTCCCAGCCCATGATTTCCTACAGGTTGGTTTACCATCCCAAACCTCTAGGATCAATAGTAAGTGACTTATAAGCACTTTTAAGTTTGGCTATCCTCGTTTGACCTTGAAGGAGGGGTCCAAGGTCAAATCTGACCACACCAAAAGATTCCCAGCCCATGATTTCCTATAGGTTGGTTTACCATCCCAAACCTCTAGGACCAATAATAAGCGAGTTATAAGCACTTTTAACTTTGGCTATCCTCATTTGACCTTGAAGGAGGGGTCCAAGGTCAAATCGGACCACACCAAAAGATTCCCAGCCCATGATTTCCTATAGGTTGGTTTACCATCCCAAAACTCTAGGACCAATAGTAAGCGAGTTATAACCACTTTTAATTTTGGTTATTCTCTTTTAACCTTGAAGGAGGGGTCCAAGGTCAAATCCGACCACACCAAAAGAATCCCAGCCCATGATTTCCTATCCCAAACCTCTAGGGCCAATAATAAGCGAGTTATAAGCACTTTTAAGTTTGGCTATCCTCGTTTAACCTTGAAGGAGGGGTCCAAGGTCAAATCCGACCACACCAAAAGATTTCCAGCCCATGATTTCATATAGGTTGGTTTACCATCCCAAACCTCTAGGACCAATAATAAGCAAGTTATAAGCACTTTTAATTTTGGCTATCCTTGTTTGACCTTGAAGGAGGGGTCCAAGGTCAAATCGGACCACACCAAAAGATTCCCAGCCCGACCACACCAAAAGATTTTCAGCCCATGATTTCATATAGGTTGGTTTACCATCCCAAACCTCTAGGACCAATAATAAGCAAGTTATAAGCACTTTTAATTTTGGCTATACTTGTTTGACCTTGAAGGAGGGGTCCAAGGTCAAATCGGACCACACCAAAAGATTCCCAGCCCATGATTTCCTATAGGTTAGTTTACCATCCCAAACCTCTAGGACCAATAATAAGCGAGTTATAAGCACTTTTAATTTTGGCTATCCTCGTTTGACCTTGAAAAAGGGGTCCAAGGTCAAATCCGACCACACCAAAAGAATCCAGGCCCATGATTTCCTATAGGTTGGTATACCATCCCAAACCTCTAGGACCAATAATAAGCGAGTTATAAGCACTTTTAAGTTTGGCTATCCTCGTTTGACCTTGAAGGAGGGGTCCAAGGTCAAATCCGACCACACCAAAAGATTCCCAGCCCATGATTTCCTATATGTTGGTTTACCATCCCAAACCTCTAGGATCAATGATAAGCGACTTATAAGCACTTTTAAGTTTGGCTATCCTTGTTTGACCTTGAAGGAGGGGTCCAAGGTCAAATCTGACCACACCAAAAGATCCCCAGCCCATGGTTTCCTATAGGTTGGTTTACCATCTCAAACCTCTAGGACCAATAATAAGTGAGTTATAAGCACTTCTAAGTTTGGCTATCCTCGTTTGACCTTAAAGGAGGGGTCCAAGGTCAAATCTGACCACACCAAAAGATTCCCAGCCCATGATTTCCTACAGGTTGGTTTACCATCCCAAACCTCTAGGATCAATAGTAAGTGACTTATAAGCACTTTTAAGTTTGGCTATCCTCGTTTGACCTTGAAGGAGGGGTCCAAGGTCAAATCTGACCACACCAAAAGATTCCCAGCCCATGATTTCCTATAGGTTGGTTTACCATCCCAAACCTCTAGGACCAATAATAAGGGAGATATAAGCACTTTTCATGACTGACAAAGAAACACCCGTGGCAGCCATCTTGTTTTTCAAAATGAGTCCAAAAATATTCCAGTCAAGATTTTTTAATGACAAACATATGCTGCCAATCTATACCTATAATACCCTTTGCCAGGGGGCCAACAAAAGTCCTTGCTTTAAGTCAAATAAACGTCCCTGGCGGCCATCTTGTTTTTCAAAATGAGGCCAAAAATATTCCCAGGCAACATTTTATGGTTATTAATATATCCCGGAAACTTGAGAAGGCTAGCTATAATATTTTTTTCATTAGAGTGGTAATGGTGAAATCTCTCTACACACTGCGCCTATCCAGTGGATACAATGATTTACTCAACAGTGAGAACCTGAAAGTAGCTATTGCTCAGCTATGCCATGAGCTGCAGGTCTGAAATTTTACTATGTTATAGGTGACCCAAAAGTAGCTGAATAACATATTTACACAAAATAGTTTTCAAGTTAAAAGTGATTTTACTCATGATGGAAGTTACTGAAAAGTCCAAAAGTAGCTATTACTCACTTAGCTATTGAGATAGACACCCAAGTTACTCACCATGTTGTAGCTATGGAAAAAGTAGCTGAATAACATATTTTGACAAAATGCTCTAAATGCAATACTTTTCACGTATAAATGATTTAGTGTTGAGTAAGAACCTCAAAGTAGCTATTACTCGGCTATACAATGAGCCACAGGTCTGGAATTTTACTATGCTATAGCTGACCCCAAAATAGGTGAATAACATATTGAAACTAAATACCCTAAATGCAATACTTTTCAAGTTATGAGTGATTTACTCAACAGTGATAACCTAAAAGTAGCTATTACTCAGCTATGCCATGAGCTACAGGTCTGAAATTTTACTATGTTATAGCTGACCCAAAAGTAGCTGAATAACATATTTACACAAAATTCTCTAAATGCAATAGTTTTCAAGTTACAAGTGATTTTACTCATGGAAGTTACTGAAAATTCCAAAAGTAGCTATTACTCACTTAGCTATGGAGATAGACACCCAAGTTACTCACCATGTTGTAGCTATGGAAAAAGTAGCTGAATAACATATTGTGACGGATCCGAGCGGCATAAATATCTCATACTCTGGCTCCCAACTGGACGCTCCATCCAGTCCATAAATTCTCTAATTTTCCCACCTGTACAGGAATTTTCCAGACTCACTACTGAGTCTCAAACAAGGCTTACTCAAGCCTTCAGAATCACCAGCACCTCCAGGACGTCTCCAAGTACTGCAACAGATTCTTTGTCAGACACCTCCAGGAGATCCAAATGTCAGAAACAGATTCTCCATTGAACCACCGGACATCTCCAGGATCCCCAAGTGTCTTAAAACAGATTCACTGCTGAATCTTGTGATACCTTCCAGGACAACCCCATGTCAGAAACAGATTCCTGTAGAGAATCACCGGACATCTCAAGGATTTCCAAGTATCATTTAACAGGTTCACTGCTGAACCTCATTACACCTCATAGGACATCCAAATGTCAGAAACAGATTCCTGTGGAGAATCACCGGACATCTCTAGGATTCCCAAGTATCATTAAACAGGTTCACTACTGAACCTCATTATACCTCGCAGGATATACAGTTGTGGGAACTGCATGATCCTGGATGTAAATGTGAGTGCAAATCTTCATCTGCAACAATTCTTATTATATGTTTTAACTAAAAAAAGTTACATAACAGGAGGCAAGCAAGCAAGCAAAATCAAGGGATATATAGGGCTATTCCCATTTATTAACAGGCACTCAAAAAAAAAAAAAAAAAAAAAAAACAGGCACTCAAATAATATATATATATATATATAAATCATTATCATTGAATTAAAATTATCAGGTAACTATTATAAGTTACCATCAACCAGAATGTTTTGATTAAGATAATTAGCACAACTACAAGATAAGATTTTGAATATCATCTAGGACACGTAGATAACTAATATTAACCATAACATGGCTACTGACACTATTGCCGACTACTAAGAACTATGTCTGGCTTTAAGAACTGGCATTCTACTGCTCGGTGATAAGGGATATTAGTTAGTACTGCCAGCTACTATTGGTGGCTACTGGTGGCTATAAATGGCTACTGGCATCCCACATGGATTAATAGTGTTTAAGGGGCTATTGGCGGCTATATTGGCGGCTACTGGCGGCTATAGATGGCTACTGGTGACTATATATGGCTGGTCATGTTATAGTTGAATATATGTGGCTATTGGCGGCTATATTGGCAGCTACTGGTGACTATATATAGCTGGTCATGTTATAGTTGAATATATGTGGCTACTGGCGGCTATATTGGCGGCTACTGGTGGCTATAGGTGGCTACTGGCATCCCACATGGATGGATGGGGTTTAAGGGTTATTTGGCGGCTATATTGGCGGCTACTGGCGGCTATAGATGGCTACTGGTGATTATATATGGCTGGTCATGTTATAGTGAATATATGTGGCTACTGGCGGCTATATTGGCGGCTATAGGTTGACACCCTCTGGCTACCCAGTATTCACTGCTGAATACATGGCTTCTCCCCTGCTGCACACCTTATGGCTGCTTGTTGGCTGCTGGTGGCGGCTCCTGCTTCTCTTCGGTCTTCTCAGCTCCTTCTTCCTTGGTGTGGATGGTGGAATTCACTACTGAATTCTGACGAATCCGGCAATCTGCGGCTCTTATATTTACTTTGCGAGAGGTCACATGACCAGTGGGACGATACTGAGAATGAACTGGAGGGGTGATAGCTTTTAAACTTAAAGCCAGCATTCACGTAAATTATGTCTACTATTATGCAACATTGCCTAAATTAATAGTTTAACATCATATTCACACACATATAAAATAAATATTACAAAAAATACTTTACTTACTCCAGTTATTTTAAAGGGCGTGGCTGCGGTAGGTAAAACCGTTCCGTAGAAAATATGCTACAGTACGGATTGCTGCACTCTAGAACTTTGTCTCGAGTGAGGTTTCAGTAACAAATTATTTCATTGGTTAATTAAATTAATCACGTTTGCAGACGAAAAGTAGACTGGTTGCCTTGATCTTCTGTTTGTAAAATATGGCTAGAAAGTTAGAAACCCATCGTGGCCTCATATTTCCTTAAGTCTGCTTGTGCAAGTACTAGCATTTGATATTTTATTTGTCTAATATTGTTAGAAAACTTCAACAGAAGTTGTGGGTAGAGTAAAATATTGCCAGACTTCTGTTTGTAAAATGGTAGAAAATTCATCGTGGCGTCCTATATTTTCTTAAGTCTTCATGTGTACATGTACAACAATTTGATGTTTTATTTGTAAAATATTGCTACATTTTCAATTTCTAAAATATGGAACCCCCCATCGTGACCTCATATTTTCGTCACTCCATGAGAGTTTGAACCGCACTCCAGTCAATTTGCTGGAATACGGTAAATGAATGCTACCGTCCTGTAGAATTTCTTCTCGAGTGCGGTGATTTACCGTACTCCAGCCACTTCGTATTTTAAAAAGCTTTAACCCCCGGCTGAAGTTTATATGACGTCACAAATCTCCTCAATCAGAGATGATTCATTGATTTATACAAATATAACCTAAATGCTGCAGAAAACACCAAATATCATGACGTTAAAATAAAATAAGATGAATTTAAGCTTTAATACGCTGTTTTTCGCAAGTTCTAGAGTTCAGTAGAAGGTAAGATTGATAAAATCCCCTATTTTCGCCCATTCGTAGCCGTGACGGCCGTCGGACCCTAACAATATTTTAACAAAATGTTCTAAATGCAATACTTTTCAGGTTATAATTGATTTAGTGCATGATTTCATTAATTTTAATGCATTAAAAATTATTTAAAAAATTCATAAAAAAATAAGTAAGAAAGATCCAGGTCTGACACTCACACAAAGGATTCTACTTGTGGTCTAGTACATATATGCAAGATATGAGAGAAATACCTGCAATAGTCACTGAGAAAATTGTGATAAAGTGTTGAAATTTTCACACTTTTGGTGGGGGTACCTCCCTTGTAATGGCTCTAGCAAACAGACAGATTTGCATGCCTTGAACAAGTTTCATCCTCGATAGATAAGGTATCTTTTAAAAAAAACAGCCTGTCTCTAGGCCTTGTCGTTTTGGAGAAGTTGTTCATGTGGACGCCAACGCCACAGAGTGACGACATAATGTCAGCTGACATAAAAACTGCTGCAAATAACTTGCATAAATTCCATATTGTACATAGAACTAATTTATATAATTTATTTCACAATTTCCAGTATAATTTTTATTATTTACATGTGTAGTGTATATGTGTAGTTTTCAAATAAATGACATCTTTGCTACTTCCTGGTTCTTCTGTTTGTTTTTACCCACTTCACCTTTCAAGGCCGTTTGCGAAAACGAGGCATCTCCTTATTTGTTAAGCGGAAATGCGCGAGTGTGGGCGATAAAGTACAACTATTATTAAATATTTTAAGTTCTGTTTTGGCCAATTTGAGGTGTGTGCAAGATACGAAGCCAAGCAGTAGTACTGTACTCAGCAGAGGGCGAAAATGTATCGATATATGGATAGCTACACCCATGTCGAGTGGTAAAAGCAAATATTTACCTGATGTCACTCGTCATATTAGTTTATATACTATACAATGCCATGGAGTGATTCATATTCTGCACTGTATTGAATTAGTATTTTTGCCTATCGTAAAGTCGAGTTGAAAAAAAGATCAAGTGGCTCTCACATAAAAAAAATATCGGCAAACACTAAACCTTACAATGGGGCATGTTATAAACCCGGACTTCTAGAGGTGCTATCGGACTGGTGCGATAGGTATGTTGACAAAATATATACTTAATCCGCCCCCCCCCCCCAAAAAAAAAAAACCCAAAAAACCCAAGCTTTCAAATCACACATTGCATAGGTGTTGAGATCATTTGATTCACACATTAAACACATTGAACTGGTATTCATACACACTTTTGCAAAATGTTGTCACTTCAACCAAATATTTTAAAATATACCAGCAGGCACACGCCTTGAAATGTCGTTGATTTAGAGTTGAAAACAGGTCCTGACGTTGAAATGCACATTACCAACTACTAAATCTAAGTTAGTTTTCTGACATGAAAAAGTAGTCATATTTTGACCAGAAATCATGGTGATTTTTGGTTGAAAAACTGACACTGACACAATTTCAACACTATTTCAAAGCTGGATTTCTGACTGGAAAAAGTAGTGATACTTCATAAAAAATCACCACTAAATCAAGTTAGGTTTTTCGACATGAAATCTTAGTCATGTTATTGAACAGAAAACAGGTTGAATATTGGGAGATGAATGACTGGTTGATTGAAAATTCATTTTCTAGAGGGTGATATAGTGATTAAGTCTAACTTTTTGAAAGAACTATTATTGCAATTGTTTTTGAATTTGTAGGTCTTTGTAAAGCAAAGACTAATTTTTAAAGATGATAAAGATTATGTGTGCATGTACTTGTACATTTTTATCCCTTCTCCTTATTAATTAACTGATGCATCCAAATATAATTTTATAATTTATAATTATATTTTGATTAATATAATTCCCGATAATTAAAAAAAGTCAAAATTTGAAGTCAAACTTATCTTAAATAAAAAAAAGATGAATTCAAACTTATTCATCAAAACTTAGTAATTAGAATTTGTTTCTCATAATTCTCCCATACACAAATAACTAGTTTTCAGTTTGCAAGTTTACACTGAAAACTTCTCTATACAGAGAACCTAAGCTATAACATTTTATCACACAACAGTGAGGTTGGGGGGTTCCTGGTTTTTCTTATCTGTACCCTGCTACACAGAACACTGGACCTGTGACTAAAGTAATTAGATAACACAGCAGGGGTGGAGGTGGGGGTTTACCCTTGCTCAATTGCATGCATGGTGTTTACTTCTTTGAGTCTGTTTTTTGTGGTCAGCACTGACAACTAATTAAGGTAATGGGTGGAGTGCTAATTATGTGGCTATTCTTAAGTTTTTTTTCTCAGTTTATATGCCAAAGTTGTATGAGACACAAGCATCTGAACTGAGCATTGTGGCTTTGCTACATGATTATTGCTTCTTTATAATTACAATATAATTATAGCCAACTTAATAAAACATTTAACGCAAACTGATTGGATAAAATGCTGAAGATATAAATAATGTCACAATTGTTTGTTTTTTACAAAGAAAAAAAAATTTTAAAATTTTACACAAAGAATTTCAATTGAAGACATTGAATAATACTGGTCCTATTAAAAACATAAAAATGGATATCTAGTTGGATAATATAGATTTACATATCTTGAGCAATTATAATTATATTTGATGCAAATTATGTATCATTACAATGTCATCAGAATAGAATATACAATGATAGAATAGAATATTGAATATACAATGATTCATGAATACATGCCATCTTGGAAAGAATTAATTACTTTGAGTTGTATCCAAAGTGTAAAATATGCATATGCATAGTTATTGTATAATATTATTAAGAAGCTATAATTATGACACACAAGCTATAATGATTCAAATAAAGAAGACAATGTAAATAACCTGATTTTACCCATTCAACTCAACCCTATTTCATACATTGGATCCAACCAAAACCTGTTTGCAAAATCTACATGTATTTCAACCAGATTTCACACATAAATACAACCAGATTTCAACAGTTGGTTTCAACATGATTTCACTAGTTGGATCCAACCAAAAACGGTTTGCAAAATCTACACGTATTTCAACCTGATTTCACCCATTGAATTCAACAAGAGTTCAACGGTTGGTTTCAACATGATTTCACTGGTTGGATCCAACCAAAAACGGTTTGCAAAATCTACACGTATTTCAACCTGATTTCACCCATTGAATTCAACCAGATTTCAAAAGTTGGTTTCAACATGATTTCACCGGTTGGATCCAACTAAAAACGGTTTGCAAAATCTACACGTATTTCAACCAGATTTCACCGTTGGATTCAACCTGATTTCAAAGTTGCGTGCCTGCTGGGATGCTTGTTTTGCAAGTATCCCTTCATTAATTTGTTGTGTATTTTAAGTCCTTGTCACGCTTAAACATTTCCTACACATATAATTAAGAAATTTATTTTTATTGTTAAAAAATATCTTGAACATGTTCAGATGACAGCTGACAGATGGGTGATTTTACAAACTGGAAGGTTGGATGACCACCAGGGTCTGGTTTTACAGACCCTCCTTTGTTTTTTCCTTCCTTAAAGTAAAGGAAGGGGGATTTCTAACCTTTGGCAAGGCTTCCCTTAAATCCTGTTTCACAAAGCCTCATTTATTCCACCTTACTAAAGATTTTCCTTAAAATAAAGGAAGGGCAATTCCCTGTATAACCACACTACTTGGAATTTCCCCTCCATTACTTATATGACCTTCACACAATTTATTTTAAATATTAAGAGAGTAAATTGCATTTTAGCATTTTAACTATTTTAAACTTGGTACATTAGGTACATTTTAATTTTTCAGATACATTACTTGCATTTTTATTTCTTTTGGGAGTTGTTTCCAAAACCTATAACCACACCAATGTTTTTCTTTCACTGTAAGTACATGTGTGCTTGTGCACTTATTTTGTACCTAAATTACCTTATGGAGGCAATATCCCTATTGTAACACTGTTAAAGATCAGTAAAGTCAGTAAATCTATATTATACTATATTTTAATAAATTTTGTAAAATACAGATTGGTTGTGATTATATTTTGCAAATTAATACAGTAGGTCACATGACAATTTTTACCCAAAGTAAGGGAGGGGCCCTTTATGTTCAAGGAAACTCCATTAATATGTTTCTCACTTCAAAAGTTTGAACATGAATTAAACAACCAAATTATATGAAATAAACAGCAAAATCTTGTTTGTGGATGTAGGTTTGACAAAAAAATGTTTCAAGTTCTATATAGTTAGGTGGGATTCACCTTAAAATATTCACTAAAGTTAATAAAAACATTCCTTGAAGGACACTTCCTTAAATCTAAGGTAGGTCCTTAGCTTCCTTGAAATTCAAGGGAGTTTTCAAGGTCTCCTTTAAGGAAGGAGGCTTTGTGAAACAGATTTTATAAAGGAGGGAGAAAATCAAGGAAATTCTAGAATTTAAGGTGACCTTTTTCTTAAGGAGGCTTCGTGAAACCGGCCCCAGGGGCTGTATTCTTCAACAATACCTAGATTGTTCCTAACTTAGATTCTGAGTTTTTCTAACGTTTTCACTAACTTAGAATTGTATTCATCAACATTCCTAACTCTAAAGTCACCTTAGATCTCTACTGAGATTTCATGTTGTCTGTAGAGGTACCTTAGATGATATAATGTTCTTAAAATATGCAATTATTGCAGGGAATTTTGTGTTTTATTGATATTAAACTGTGCCACATTAGTAGAAACAGCATTTTCCATCAAGAAAATGAGCTTTTTAACTATTTTTAACAAAGCACATGATTTAGTAAAAAAACAAAGTAGACCTTGCATAAGAATTGTTGTGGAATAAGACTTTTCTTAACTTAGATATACTGGTTTCTGCAAGTTTACGGTTACAGTACAGAATAATACTTAACAAAGTAGGGGTTAATGAATATGAAATCTAAGTAATACTTAGGTAATTAGAAAACCATCCCTAATTTGGAGCTAAGGTCACCTTAGCTAAGTATTGTTGAAGAATACGGCCCAGGTACTTCAAACTTGAAAACTCGCGATAATAGCAGCCAACTCATTAATATGCATGAGCAAATATGAGGTCACAGATTTTTTGAACTCACAATAGTGCCATAACAATCCATGATTTGTATAAGTGTATGATGATACACTTCTATAGCACCCGTACAAATCCAAGAACTGGAAGCCCCATCCAATCCTTTGAAGTATGACTGAAGCAATCTATGAAAGAAGAAATTAATTTTTATGTGAGTTTCAATACTTAATAAAAGTCCAATGATTAAATTTACTGAAACTTTATCAGAGTGGATTTTTAGTGCCAGTAGTAGGATGCAATGAAAATTTCCTCATAATTCCTCATAATTTTCCTTGTTTTTTTTCTATCTTTTGTCATTGGAGTCATTATGGGATCATCCAAGTCGTAGATTTTACTAGTGCTACAGTGGTTGCTATTAATGTAAATTTTACAGAGGTGCTCTAAGTGTATTATCATGTACCCATGCATACAACAAACTACAAAATAAATAAGCACCATACTTAACTTATCTTTCAAAATATACAACCACCATACTTATCTTTCAAAACATATAACATTTTAATATACTTTGAAAACAACACCCAAAAATCAAGCTAAATGTGTATAAGTTCACAACATCACTGTCAAAGCAAATAATAACTTTAATGAGCTCTGCATATATGATTTTTTTATTAATGATTGATGATAGAAGAGGGTTATTGTGATCAATTTCATTCTGTCTTTCAGTTTTTCTGTCCTTCTGTAAATTAAATAGATACATAGGCGAGGTACTTAATCTTTTTCCATGTATATTTAATGATTTATAAGTCTAAATTAAGGGGTAATATTTTATTGTAAAGTCATTAAAATAACAGATTATTACAAGTGCATAAACATAATGTCATTGAATTTATTGGGAGTCACTTTTTTTAAGACTGAGTTGTATAAACCCCAAAATCGAAGTTTCTGGCAGTAACTTTCATATTGATGGTATAGTAGAAGCCACAGATTAGACTTTTTTCGGGTCACTTTTATGTAGATTGAGTTGTAGAAGCCCCAGAATATATTTGCTGGTGGACAATAAGAATATATTTAAGTAATGACTTTTAAATATTAGACACGGGGGCCACGGTGGCAGAGTGGTAACACTCTCGCCTCCCACCTCTGAGGCCGGGGTTTGATTCCCGACACGGCCTCAAGTGGGAAAGCTGGTAGTTGCTTGCCATTGGTCGGCAGTTTACAGTACAGAACCCTAACGAACTGTATGTACTGGTTTCCTCTGCCCTTCCAACTACCCGTCGTGATATGACCTGTACAGTGTTGAAAGCAACGTAAAACCCCAAATAAAAAATTAAATATTGGACACAAAAAACAATGAAATTATTATTCAGTTATATAATCCCCAGATTTTAAAAGAAGCAAAAACATTCCTTCTGGGCTAAAACCCAATTTGTAATAGTACTATCATTAACATCCATCCGTGTTTCAATGGAAAACTGAATGGCAATTGTGTAAACAGTATACCCCAGTGATTCAATACAAGTAAGCAATTGTAATAATATTCTGTGTTCACCTTTTAAATGTGATCAAAGAATAATCTCATTACACATCTCCAAAAATGTGACATGGCTTCTCAATATAATTCCACTTCATTGCAATCAAGGCTAAACTGTTTGTGTCCACAGGTAGTGTATGCATTCAAATCACAATTAAATAATGATAATATATAGTGTTATGCTTTCCATTCTTCTTATGATTTTATCAAAGGTTTCTATTCTAAGATTCAAATTGCAATAAGTCATCTACCATGTGTATAAATATAGCAACAAAATGTGGGGATAATCATAAGTCAAACAGATCTCTATAATATATGATAAATAAAGTTTTTTTTTCAAAGAGATATTTATGGCAAAGTGATCTAATGAAGCCTGCAAAGAGATTAAATGTAAGTTTAAAGCCTATAAGATTTAGAGACAGATAATAATAAAGTTTTGATAAAATACTTCACAATTTATCTCTTCTGATACATAAACATAAAATAGTATAATAGGAATAAAGATATAAAAATTCTGGACCTCAGAGCAATATACCCTCAGCATTAAGCCCCATTTCCTTACATGCATGTAGAATATTTGTGTGTATCATATGTGCAATTTTTCTAACAATTTTGCACATATTTTACATCTTGAAGTCTTTTGACACTCAGTTTATTTCTTTGACAGCAAATAAATATGCATACAAAGCAGTTTTAAGAGTGTTTAAAACTCTGCATAAATAAGAACTCGTCTATTTTACAGATCTCTTTATTTCTGTTGATCACAAATGATGAATGACTTGATATTACTTGATATTTGTCTATCCCCCCAAGTCTTTGCGACAGGAATTGCAGTCACAAGATGCAAATTCTCAAAACACTTAGTTATATGATTGGTAATTACATGGAGTAACAGACTGATAACGTAAAAGAAATATATAAAAAGAACTGAAAACAGTATGTTTGCAAAGGTATGTAAAAAGGTTAATTACTGAATGTCACTGTCAATATAATTGTATGATAGTATCTTTGATGCAATCATATCAAGGGTAGACTGTCCATCATGCATATAGGGGATTAGTCTGCCCCATGGATAAAGCTGGTCATACCATAATTGCTAAATGTTTGCCACCAGGAGGTTGCCTGGTGCAGGTTGAATGTCTTCGTGGGTTCTGGTTCACAGATTCTGGCTGATATTGGTTGAGTCGGCGTCACAACAGTCGCAGGGGGTGTAGTGTCGAAGCCTGGGGACCTGTCATCCTGTTCTGAGGTGGTGCTAAGTGGTGTTGTAGCTGGTGTGAGCTCAGGTATGTGCTCAGCAGTTGTGGTATATATGTGGTTGTGCTGGGTTATGAGAGGGTAGAATCCTAGGGCCTTGTGGTAGGCTTTGGGAGAGGTCAAAGCCCTGTTGAGGTGAATGGATGGCGATATACTTTCTAGGGAACTTTCTGTTTCGGAGGCTCACTCTGTGGGATCCATAAATGCGCACAATGTATTAATTATGTTTTCTAACTTCAATAATTTGTCCAGTTTTGTCCCATTTCCTTGGGGTTCTCCCGATTTGGTTTTGCATGCGCACATGGTCACCCACTGCTAGTGCTGATAGTTGCCTGGTGTGTTCAGACCAGTGTTCCATGGAGAGGAGGTGTTGCATTCGCAGGGCATCTTGTCTGGCTGATAGGGTCTCCTGCCAACATATGCTACCTGATTGACTAGGCCAAACTAAGACCGTATATCAGAGATATTGCGTGGAATGGGGAAGTCCATGATAGCTTGAAGGAATCATTTGCAGGGCCTGGCACAATTAGTGGTGATTTCAAAGCCAGCAAATACCACAGTGTCTAATGCAAATATGAATTTTTTTTTGAGTGTGATGCCATTTCTACCACACAGGTCGAGCCATTTGCATGTTCGGTAGAAACTTTCTTTCAGTGAGTCTGCCCAGAGGAGTGTTGCATCTATACATTTAGTCTTGTTTGGGAAGTCAGAAGCTATCTCATCGAACCGCCTTGAGCATCCATCGCCTAATGCTATGTATCCTTGTGGAGCTGTGCAATATTGGTACCTGCCCCAAGGTGTGATAAAAGGTTATGAGGTGTCTGTCGTCTTAATGTAGTGGGACACTGTGGTACCCCTTCCATGCATTACATACCTTTTTCAGAGTTCCTGGTGGCACAGAGCGGGCCTGGTGAAACAGTGACTGCGTGTGGTGGATTTCCCTTGAGGCATGTACATTCAGTGCCTGTAAATCTACAGTGCGCCTTGGTTTGCCAATTTTCTTGGCACAGGCTACCATCCTGTGACACCATGTGACAGGTTCCACTATAGGTACCGGTTCCAATCCGCCTGGTTGCACATCTCTATCCAAACCAGCCTTCACTTCATCCTGCCAGTGTACAGGTATTGGGACTGGGGTGTGGTGGGCGATGGGTTTTGCATCAGGTGGATATCATGAGATGGAGAGGTGGGCCTTCCATCATTGGTAAGGTTTGATGTTCACATGTGTTGAATGTACTGGAATGGTGGTATTCAAGTATGTATTGCTGGAGGCTGGCTCTATTGACACTAGTTGCTGGGTGAGGCAATGTCTTAGGTAATGGTAGTGGGAGTTGGCATCTGGAACAGTCACAGTCAGGCAGAGGAGTCGTATGGTTCCAATAGACACTGGTTGCATCGAAAGAATCTGACACTGTGTCACCAATCATTGGGAAGTTAGTAGTTATCATCTTTAAACTTCCAACTGAGGACGATCTTATCAGAGCTGTCTGTTATGTATGTTATTTGGTGTGTTTCAACTGTGGTATTGTTTTTGTCCTCACCATTGAATCTCAAAATTGCTGCACCTAGGATTCTAATACCCTTGTTATTGGCTGCGTGCATCTTAAGGGACACTGATATGAGGCCGTGTAATGTAATTCTAATTCTAATAGTATTTTTTATAATGCTTAATGCAGCCATAGATCATGGGTTCTGTGTTGTTGATATTGTGGTTGCAGTTAGGACACTTTTGTGATAAATCCACATGTGGCAGTCTGACCCTGGAGGAGACTTGGTTGTAGTGGTTGAGTTTGCTGCAGATTGTACATTTGTGACCAAAAGCTGGGCATTCCTGTTTGTGTACCCTAGTAGGCAGATGTCGGCCGTGACCTGTTTTATTGCAATAGAAACGAACTTCTGTCTTGTCTTGATTTTGGCTGTCCTTTAGAGGGATCCTTTCTTGAGTTGTTCAAGTTAAGGCGCTACAAGCTGCTGGCTGCTGCTGCATTGTGAAGTTGTGAGTCTAGTAGCTGTGCAGCTGACCGTTTACTAGTTTCTTTGGCTTCTACAAATTTTAGGGTGCTTTCTAAGGTCTTGGATTGATCAGTGTTACCCAACAGGTCAAGTTGGATGCCTGAATCCTGTATAGGCCCTTGGTAATGCATTCACAGATCATCGGTTCTGTGTAGTCATCATTGTGGTTGCAGTTAGGACACTTTATGGTAAATCCACATGTAGCAGTCTGACCCTGGAGGCAAGCCCCAAATGCGCGTATCAGTTCATCATGCTCCTGGTGCATATTGTACAGGTTGACACAGGCTACCATGATGTTTTCCTCACATATTGCCAAACCTTTAATGGAGTCAAAGACTTTGGCCTCTGTTTTGTTCGTGAGAGTACCACCTGCCGTGCGTGTTATGTCTCTTCGTAGTTGCTCATCACAGCACTCTAAGAGTTGTATAACTTTGTCCTCGCCTGTCACTTTTGTGGCTTTGATATAGTCAGCCCAGCATGAGGTAAAGAATCTCCATTCCTCATTAGTGCCACCAGAGGATATGCTGGGACATTTTACTTTTTCAGCTTTGGCTATGGCAGTGTTTGTAGCAGTCACATGTGTCATTGTGTGAGTGTTGATGGGAGCTGCAGCTAAGGTGGCATGAACGTCTTGGTGGCGTTAGGGCAGCGAATGATTGGGCAGTTTACTGTGGGCATTGTGACGATTACTCTAAATTTGTTAGATGTCCCATGTCATAAATAAGAACTTGGTCTGTTTTGCAGATCTCTTTACTTCTGTTGATCACAAATGATGAGGCACTGCAAATACAACAGAGTTACTTAATATTTGTCTCCTGCACGTTTACCATGTGGAGATACCGTGCGTGATTCATGAACAGTAGGCATATTTCACAGACAAAAATCTGAATAATCTGTGCAATTCCAGATTCAGATTTGTATTCTTTGGATTAGCTAAAATTGTAAAATGCAACTTTCTCTAGACCTGAATCCAAAATAAAAAATAACATAAACCAACATAAATATCATATATTAATGTATATTAATAGACATTAATATAATATTATCATATTACAGCATAATAAAAGATTCTCAAACATTAAAATTTCCTGCCACATTTTGCTGCCACTATTTTACAAAGAATTTTGGGTAATCCAATGATCTGAATCCGCTGATCTACCTCGAGAGGTAGATCAACGGATTCATAATCCAGATTCAGATTCAAGTCACATCACAAGCGAATCTGTAGATCTCAAGAATCTAGATTCAACGGATTGTGGTTGTGAAATACGCCTAGTTTGTATTTAGTTGCCACCGTAAAAATGTTATGGCGTTCTAAAGTTTTTCCAACAGTCTAAATGAATTATTATTAAAAACCATTGCAGCCTCTTGCAAAGGAAGAGGCTAATTTAGTATTTCGATATATCTTGAAACAATGGCTTCTGAGCAAGAAAATTATGACAGTCATTCACCCAATTATGACAAGGTATTGTTACTTCCTGACTCGGACGATAATACGGGATTACCAACGGATACAGCACAGTATACGATAAATGGTGAACTCCCAGGCGATCATGATAGCAGAGATGTCAGACCAAGTGGTGCCATACTTATTTTTGGTTCTTACAAACTTTCCAGTGTATTGTCTGTCATGCTGCTTACTTCAGTTAATTTGCTGAATTACATGGACAGATTCACAGTTGCAGGTTTGTACGTATGATGTTTTGACCATGGGTGTGGCTGTGGTATGGGAAACTGTTCTGTAGAAAATATGCTACATTTCAAATTGCCGCACTCTAGAAGTTAGACTCGAGTGAAGTTTTTACCAACAATTGTTTTCATTGGTTAATTATTTGCAAATAAAAAGCAGAGTGGATGGGAATCGTCTGTAGGCCTCAAACCACTTAGTGAATTTTATTTGTGGATGAGATAATACGTACAAAAACTTAAAATAATTTAACTATTAAGAGGGAATTTGCAACTGAATTACTAGACCGAGATTCTGCCCCGTCGCTAAATTGCAAACTCAGTCCCTCACTGTTGTGTACCGTCAGTTTAATCCAAAATTTAGGCTCAGCCCACTTTTGATCCAGAATAAACAACAAAATCTATAACCCATTTTATACATCAATATCAACATACTTAAGACAGGAAATAAGTAGTACAAACTTATTGATTAAAAATATAAAGGATTGAAAGTTATTCAGCAATGATATATATGTTTCATGTTTGCCATTTTAGTTAATTATAAAGCTCCAAACTTTGATCCAAATCTTGATCCATCAACATAGGTGGATCAAAGTTAAGCCAAAAGTTGAGCCAAAAATCAGCTCAACTTCTTTGTGAATACTAACTTGATCTTGATCCATTTTTTTTTTTAGCAAAACTTGAGACAAAAATCAGCTCAAGTTGAGTTTGATCCCTTTTGTGAATACAGCCCCAGTATAATAAAAATAGCAGAAATTATTAATTGTATTCACCAGGGGCTGTATTCACGAAAGGTCTTAGCCAAGTCTCAGGCTTAAGATGGCTGTATTTTTGTACAAAAGTTAAGCCTAAGACTCGGCTAAGACCTTTCGTGAATACGGCTCCTGAGGCATCTGGTGGATACTTTGGTTTTGTGTTCGTGTCGCCGCCGCCACACGTAGAGAGATTTTCGGCGTTAACGCTGTAAGAGGAAAACTACACCTGTTAGGTTCACCAAATTTGCAGGATATCTTCATTGGGGGTTAAGCTTCTCTGGGACTGAAAATAGCCTCATTCTGAAAAACAAGATGGCCGCCACGGGCATTTCTTTGAAAATAATCTATTTTTGTCTACTGGCTGTTTCTCATAGGTAGAAGGTTGAATCTCTTCATAGGTGATATGTATAACAGATATACATGTCCTTGCAGACATTTGACCTTGAAGCTCTTAATTCAAGGTCATCCACAGAGTGCCGAAGTAACCCACACAGCGGACTTTAAAAAGTGCCTATATCTCCCTTATTATTGGTCCTAGAGGTTTGCAATGTAAAACCAACCTATAGGGAATCATGTGCTGCGAATCTTCTGATGTTGTCAGATTTGACTTTGGACCCCTTGTTCAAGATCAATTGAGGATAGCCAAACTTAGAATTACTTATAACTCGCTTATTATTGGTCCTAGAGGTTTGGGATGGTTAACCAACATTTAGGAAATCATTGGCTGGGAATCTTTTGGTGTGGTCAGATTTGACCATGGACCCCTCATTCAAGGTCAAACGAGGATAGCCAAACTTAAAAGTGCTTATAACTCGCTTATTATTTGTCCTACAGGTTTGGGATGGTAAACCAACATATAGGAAATCATTGGCTGGGAATCTTCTGGTGTGGACGGATTTGGCCTTGGGCCCCTCCTTCAAGGTCAAACGGGGATAGCCAAAGTTAAAAGTGCTTATAACTCGCTTATTATTGATCGTAGAGGTTTGGGATGGTAAGCCAGCCCATAGGAAATCATGAGCTGGGAATTTTTGGTGTGGTCGGATTTGACCTTGGTCCCCTTGTTCAAGCTCAAACGAGGATAGCCAAACTTAAAAGTGCTTATAACAGGCATATTATTGGTCCTAGAGGTTTGGGATGGTAAACCAACATATAGGAAAAGATGGGCTAGGAATCTTTTGGTTTGGTCAGATTTGACCGTGGGCCCCTTGTTCAAGGTCAAACAAGGATAGCCAAACTTAAAAGTACTTACAACAGGCATATTATTGGTCCTAGAGGTTTGGGATGGTAAACAAACCTATAGGAAATCATGGGCTGGGAATCTTTTAATGTGATCGGATTTGACCTTGGGCCCCTCCTTCAAGGTCAAACGAGGCTCGCCAAGGTTCAAAGTGCTTATAACTTTCTTATTATTAGTCCTAGAGGTTTGGGATGGTAAACCAACCTATAGGAAATCATGGGCTGGGAATCTTTTGGTGTGTTCAGATTTGACCTTGGGCCCCTCCTTCAAGGTCAAACGAGGATAGCCAAACTTAAAAGTGCCTATAACTCATTATTGGTCCTAGAGGTTTGGGATGGTAAACCAACAGAGAGGAAATCATGGGCTGGAAATCTTTTGGTGTGGTCGGATTTGACCTTGGGCCCCTCCTTCAAGTTCAAACGAGGATAGCCAAAGTTAAAAAGTGCTTATAACTGCCTTATTATTGGTCCTAGAGGTTTGGGCTGGTAAACCAACCTATAGGAAATCATGAGCTGAGAATCTTTTGGTGTGGTCGGATTTGACCTTGGGCCTCTCCTTCGAGGTCAAATGAGGATAACCAAACTTAAAAGTGCTTATAACTTGTTATTGATCCTAGAGGTTTACAATGCGAAACCAACTCATAAAAAATCTTGGGCTAGGAATCTTCTGATGTTAGATTTGACCTTTGGCCCCTCCCTCAAGGTCAAACGAGGATGGCTAAACTGAAAAGTGCTTATGACTCACTTATTATTGGTCCTAGAGGTTTGGGATGGTAAACCAACATATAGGAAATCATGGGCTGGAAATCTTTTGGTGTTGTTGGATTTGACCTTGGGCCCCTCCTTCAGGGTCAAACGAGGATAGCCAAGGTTAAAAGTAGTGGTGGTATCGTTTTACAGAAATCAAAACCGGTTACCGGGGCTTTGAAACGAAACAAAATCCGGTATTTCGTATGCTTGTTCTGTACATTGAAAATTATTCACAGGCGTACATGAGCGATAACTTGTAAATGGAAGTGGCTTTCGCAAGATATTATTTTGTACGTAAAACTGATTTTTGCTCAAAATGAAGTAAAATGTGACATATTTTATAAAATTTGTATGTTTTTTGTCATTCTGATGAAGTATCAGCCATTAGAAAGCCTAAAATATAATAACGTCTTCAATACCGGTTCCCAAATATTCTTTGCGGATTTCGTTTATTCTACAAAAACGAAACAATATTCCGCATACCGGAAAACCGTTAACAACACTAGTTACAAGTGCTTCTAACTTGCTTATTAGGTCCTAGAGGTTTGGGATGGTAAACCAACCTATAGGAAATCATGAGCTGGGAATCGTTTGGTGTGGTCGGATTTGACCTTGGGCCCCTCCTTCGAGGTCAAATGAGGATAGCCAAAATCTTGGGCTAGGAATCTTCTGATGTTAGATTTGACCTTTGGCCCCTCCTTCAAGATCAAACGATGGTTCACTTGCTTTGGTGAGTTGTCTTTCTGGTGGATACAAATTTGCATCGATTCTCCGATGCGAAGGTCTAGTTCATCTTGAGCTCAATAAATTGTTTGTTCAGGTAGCAAAAACCTCGCCGCCGCCTCATTATGGTCTCCCTTGAATATCTCTCTTATTATTGGAAGCTTTTTAACCATATTTGGCAGTTATATACCGTAGGCGTGGGAAAATTTTTCCAGATGCTTAAATTTGACCTTTGATCTTTATCAAGTTCACATGAACAAAAAATAGTTTTTTTGGGTACACCTGCCTGTCATTGCCGCTCAGCGAAATCTATTGACCGCAGAGGCTTGTAATTATACACACATGTTCATACTATCAAAAACGCGAGCTGATAAGATTTTGGGATCGATCAGATGAAAAATGACTGATTTATGAGCGATTTTCTCACACCTACCAACCAGAAAGCTTAAAATTCATGTGAACCCCCCTATTATCTTCTGAAGTATTGCATTTAGACCCATAAAATGTATTGGGGGGTAGTAGGAAACCATATGTGGAGAGTCTAGGAAGCAAATCGAATCCCCCCCCCCCCCTTCCTGTAGGGGGTCAAACTGGGGTCATAAAATAGCCAATTTTGCCATTTTTCCTTATATCTGCTTTATTATTGGTTTTAGAGCTTTAGAATGTGTTAAGAGGTATTAGGAAACCATATGTGAAGGGTCAAGATAGCCGGTCAGATTTACCCCCTGACCCCCCCTTATGGGTTAAACTGGGGTTATAAATAGCCGATTTTGTGTTTTTGCCTTATATCTCCTTTATTCTTGCTTTTAGAGCTTTAGAATGTATTAAGAGGTATTGGGAAACCATATGTGAAGAGTCAAGATAGCCGGTCAGATTTACCCCCTGACCCCCTGCTTATGGCTCAAACTGGGGTCATAAAATAGCCGATTTTGTGTTTTTGCCGTATATCTCCTTTATTCTTGCTTTTAAAGCTGTAGAATGTATTCCGAGGTATTGGGATACCATATGTGAAAAGTCGAGATAGATTTATTCTTGCTTTGAGAGCTTTAGAATGTATTAAGAGGTATTGGGACACCATATGTAATGAGTCAAGATAGCTGGTCAGATTTACCCCCTGAGCCCCCCTTATGGGTCAAACTGGGGTCATAAAATAGCCGATTTTGTGTTTTTGCCTTATATCTCCTTTATTCTTGCTTTTAGAGCTTTAGAATGTATTAAGAGGTATTGGGAAACCATATGTGAAGAGTCAAGATAGCCGGTCAGATTTACCCCCTGACCCCCCCTTATGGGTCAAACTGGGGTCATAAAATGGCCGATTTTGCGTTTTTGCCTCATATCTTCTTTATTATTGGTTTTACAGCTTTACCAGTTTTAAGAGTTAGTGGGAAACCATGTATGGAGAGTCTTAAGAGCTGGTCACAGTGGGGTCATAGAATGCAATTTCTACTTTAATATTTCAACATTAATGATGTTATTTTCATATCTTCGTGCATTTAGAAAATTTTGTATAAATATATTATTCAGCTACTTTTGGGTCAGCTATAGCATAGTAAATTTCAAACCTGTAGCTCATGGCATAGCTGAGTAATAGCTACTTTTAGGTTATCACTGTTGAGTAAGTCACTTATAGCTTGAAAACTATAGTAGTTATATCCCCAGACGAAAGTCGGGGATATATTGGATTCAGGTCCGTCGCGCCGCCGCCGCCGTAGAAATTTCCTTGTGGACGCGATAACTCAAAAACAAATTAATATTTTTTTTTCAAACTTGGTACACATGTTAAGGGTGCCCAAAGGAAGATCCCTATTTTAAGGTGACCTTAAACTCCCACTAAAAAGAACTTATGGCCACCTTAAGGTCAGAAATTGGACTTTTGGCCACTTAGAGCCCTGTAGGTCACAAACTATGATGCTCAGCTGGCTGAAATTTTACCTGACAACACATTAATATGTTCTTAGTACATGTGCCGAAAATCACGACTTTAAGTTGAGGAGAAAATTGTGTTTGAGGCCCATAAATACCCCCACTTAGGGATTTTTTGCTATACTTTTCACATATTTTGCCCTATAATTTAGAAGTGGTAATTCTGATGAGTCTCAAACTGCGCTAGGTATAACTTTGATATGTAATCCTTGTCTGTAGAAAATTTTAGGGCTGTAGGTTTACCCAAAGGGGTTGACTTAAGGTCTCAAAAGTGCCCACAGAGACCCAATTTATGCACTTTTTGCCACTTTCAAGCACTGTAGCTTTCAAACTATGTCTCTCATCTAAGTTAAATATCATCTGGGAATATATCTATGTGTTTTCTTATATGTGCCCCAACATTTAGGCCTTTAATAGACAGTTAACCTGTGTATCAGGACCATAAACACCCACCCGCGTGACCCTTATAAGACATTTTTCACATCTTTTTCCCTGTAACTTGGAAATGGTAAGTCTGAGAAGTTTCAAACTGTATTAGATATATATTCTGTGTGTAATCTTAGTATGTAACAGATCTTAAGTCTGAAGCTTTAATTTTGAAGGTCAAATTGAGGTCCCTAAAAGGCTCCCAAAGACCCAATATTTGGACTTTTTGCTACTTTTAAGCCCTGTGACTGTCAAACTATGTGACTGATAGAGCTCAAATCCTATCTGGGAAGATATTAGTATGTTATTTATATATGTGCCAAAAATTAAGGCTTTAAGAAGACATTTAACCTGTGTATGAGGACCATAAATCCCCACCCGAGTGACCATTTTTAGACATTTTTCACATATTTTTCTCTGTAACTTGGAAATGGTAAGTCTAAGAAGTTTCAAACTGTATTACATGCATATTCTATGTGTAATCTTAGTATGTGACAAATTTTAAGTCTGAAGCTTTAATTTGAAGGCCACATTTAGGTCTCTAGAAGGCCCCATAAAGACCCAGTATTTGGACTTTTTGCCAATTTTAAGGCCTGTGACTGTTAAACTATGTGACTGATAGAGCTGAAATCTCATCTGGGAATACATTATTATGTTCTTTTTACATGTGCCAAAAATCAAGGCTTCAAGTAGACATTTAACCTGTGTATGAGGACCTTAAACACCCACCTGAGTGACCCTTTTAAGACATTTTTCACATATTTTGCTCTGTAACTTGGAAATGGTAAGTCTGAGAAGTTTCAAACTTTATTAGATACATATTCTATGTGTAATCTTAGTATGTAACAAATTTTAAGTCTGAAGCTTTAATTTGAAAGCCACATCGAGATCTCTAAAAGGCCCACAGAGACCCAATATTTGGACTTTTTACCACCTTTAAGCCCTGTGACTGTTAAACTATGTGATTGATGGAGCTGAAATCCCATCTGGGAATGCATTATTATGTCCTTTTTACATATGCCGAAAATCAAGGTTTTTAGTAGACATTTAACCTGTGTATGAGGGCCATAGACACTCCACAAGTGCCTTTTTTGACATTTTTTCCGTATTTTGCCCTGTTATTTGGAAATGCTTAGTGTGACAAGTCTTAAACTGTATTATATATAATTTTTGTTTGTTATGTATGTCCCCCAAAAAGTTTCAGATCTGTAGTTTAATTGCTAAGGTCTCTTTAACAATTGTAAAATGCCCACAGAAACCCAATTTATGGACATTATGCCACTTTAAAGCCCAGTAACTGTCAAACTATGTGGGTTATAGAGCTGAAATCTTTGAATTTTTAAAAGGAAATGCCTGTCTATTTAAATTTTGAATATTAATAATGTTATGGCTATCTTAGTCTTTTAAGAACTTATTTTTGTGTGTTATACCTCTGCTTGCTGAGTTTTTAACTTTTTAAAATGAAACTGGTTAAACATATTCAAGTAGACAAAATGGACACTTTAAGTGAGCTTTAAGTCCCAATATTAATGAAATTATATCCTTATGTAGTAAAACTAGGGGATTTTTAACCCTCAACTAGCCCAGTTTTATTCAACTTGCCTCAGTTAATTTTGACACAGCTCCTACAGTTATGAACTCATTAAGATTAATTAATCATTACGAATTTTCCAAATAAGGAAAACACAAAAATGCTTATATCTCGAAAACCGTGCTAGATAGAGCGATTTCGACGAAATTTTTGACCCGCAGGGTATCTCTGCGGAGTAGTTTTCCCAATTTTCAAAAAAAAATTTTCTCGCCCAAAATGGCGGCCATTTTGAATTTTCGAAATTTTCGCAAAAATTGCAAAACACAAAAATGCTTATATCTCAAAAACCGTGCTAGATAGAGCAATTTCGACAAAATTTTTGACCCGCAGGATATCTCTGCGGAGTACTTTTCCCAATTTTCAAAAAATTTTTGTCTCGCCAAAAATGGCGGCCATTTTGAATTTTCGAAATTTTCGCAAAAACTGCAAAACACAAAAATGCTTATATCTCGAAAACCGTGCTAGATAAAGCGATTTCGACGAAATTTTTGACCCGCAGGGCGGGTATCTCTGCAGAGTAGTTATCCCAATTTTGAAAAAAATTTTGTCTCACCAAAAATGGCGGCCATTTTGAATTTTCGAATTTTTCGCAAAAATTGCAAAACATAAAAATGCTTATATCTCGAAAACCCTGCTAGATAGAGCGATTTCGATGAAATTTTTGACCCGCAGGGTGGGTATCTCTGCAGAGTAGTTATCCCAATTTTGAAAAAAATTTTGTCTCGCCAAAAATGGCGGCCATTTTGAATTTTTCGAATTTTTCGCAAAAATTGCAAAACATAAAAATGCTTATATCTCGAAAACCCTGCTAGATAGAGCGATTTCGACGAAATTTTTGACCCACAGGGTATCTCTGCAGAGTAGCCATGCCAATTTTCAAACAAAAAATTTCTCGCAAAAAATGGCGGCCATTTTGAATTTTCGAATTTTTCGCAAAATTGCAAAACACAAAAATGCTTATATCTCGAAAACTGTGCTAGATAGAGCGATTTCAACGAAATTTTTGACCCACAGGGTATCTCCCGGAGTAGCCATGCCAATTTTCAAAAAAATTTTGTCTTGCCAAAAATGGCGGCCATTTTGAATTTTCGAAATTTTGCGCAAAAATTGCAAAACACAAAAATGCTAATATTTCGAAAACCGTGCTACATAGAGCGATTTCGACGAAATTTTTTATCTTCAGGGTATCTCTGCAGAGCAGCTATCCCAAAGAGCTTTCACTTAGTGAAGTTTCAGACCCACAGCTAATTGCTCACCTACTCAAAAAGAGTAATAACTCATTCACCTACTTTTGGAAGAGCTTTCACATGGTGAAGTTTCAGACCCATAGCCAATTACTCACCTACTCAAAATGAGTAACTGCGAATTATCTCTAAAAGTATTGCAGATAGCCAATTTTTCTCAAATAACTCATTCACCTACTTTTGGGAGAGCTTTCACATGGTGAAGTTTCAGACCCATAGCTAATTATTTACCTACTCAAAATGAGTAAATGCTAATTATCTGTAAAAGTATTGCGGATACCCAATTTTTATCAAATAACTCATTCATCTACTTGTGGGAGAGCTTTCACATGGTGAAGTTTCAGACCCATAGGTAATTACTCACCTACTCAAAATGAGTAAATGCGAATTATCTCTAAAAGTATTGCAGATAGCCAATTTTTCTCAAATAACTCATTCACCTACTTTTGGGAGAGCTTTCACTTGGTGAAGTTTCAGACCCATAGCTAATTACTCACCTACTCAAAATGAGTAAATGCGAATTATCTCTAAAAGTATTGCAGATAGCCAATTTTTCTCAAATTAATCATTCACCTACTTTTGGGAGAGCTTTCACTTGGTGAAGTTTCAGACCCATAGCTAATTACTCACCTACTCAAAATGAGTAAATGTGAATTATCTGTAAAAGTATTGCAGATAGCCAATTTTTCTCAAATAACTCATTCACCTACTTTTGGGAGAGCTTTCACTTGGTGAAGTTTCAGACCCATACCTAATTACTCACCTACTCAAAATGAGTAAATGCGAATTATCTCTAAAAGTATTGCAGATAGCCAATTTTTCTCAAATTAATCATTCACCTACTTTTGGGAGAGCTTTCACTTGGTGAAGTTTCAGACCCATAGCTAATTACTCGTCTACTCAAAATGAGTAAATGCGAATTATCTCTAAAAGTATTGCAGATAGCCAATTTTTCTCAAATAACTCATTCACCTACTTTTGGGAGAGCTTTCACTTGGTGAAGTTTCAGACCCATAGCTAATTACTCACCTACTCAAAATGAGTAAATGCGAATTATCTCTAAAAGTATTGCAGATAGCCAATTTTTCTCAAATAACTCATTCACCTACTTTTGGCAGAGCTTTCACTTGGTGAAGTTTCAGACCCATAGCTAATTATTCACCTACTCAAAATGAGTAAATGTGAATTATGTCTAAAAGTATTGCAGATAGCCAATTTTTCTCAAATAACTCATTCACCTAGTTTTGGGAGAGCTTTCACTCTGTGAAGTTTCAGACCCATAGCTATTTATTCACCTACTCAAAATGAGTAAATGCTAATTATCTGTAAAAGTATTGAGGATACCCAATTTTTATCAAATACTCATTCATCTACTTGTGGGAGAGCTTTCACATGGTGAAGTTTCAGACCCATAGCTAATTACTCACCTACTCAAAATGAGTAAATGCGAATTATCTCTAAAAGTATTGCAGATAGCCAATTTTTCTCAAATAACTCATTCACCTACTTTTGGGAGAGCTTTCACTTGGTGAAGTTTCAGACCCATAGATAATTATTCACTTACTCAAAATGAGTAAATGTGAATTATCTCTTAATAGTATTGCAGATAGCCAATTTTTCTCAAATAACTCATTCACCTACTTTTGGAAGACCTTTCACACATGAAAATGAAAAATTGTGAATATCTCGGAAAAGCTATTTCTTCTGCTTTAATGCTCGGCGGGAGATACACACCACGGCAGTGGTCTTGACAAAAATTTTTGTCTCCCCAAAAATGGTGGCCATTTTGAATTTTCAAAGTTTTTGCAAAACACAAAAATGCTTATATCTCGAAAACCGTGCTATATGGAGCGAACTCAACAAAATTTTGGACCTGCTGGGTATCTCTGCAGAGTAGCCATGCCAATTTTCAAAATATTTTTGTCTCGCCAAATATAGCGGACATTTTTAATTTTTTTATTTTTTGCAAAACACAAAAATGCTTATATCTTGAAAACCGTGCTAGATAGAGCAGACTGCGCTGACTTTGGTTGCCACAACAGTATAAGGCTACAAACGAAGCATTTTCTTAATACTTTAGCACTCACCTTTATATCCTTTTCGGGACGCTTTGTTTTTGCTATGCAAAAACATTATCTTTTTTTTTTGCGAGCGATCCTCTAGTTTCAGTTGATAATCACATACTTAAAATTCTCAATTCTTTTTGTATTTGAGTACCCCTTTTATATAGATTGTTTGTTTACCATTTATACTGTAGCACTCCATCTCTTTGTAGTCCCAACCCACATCCCCCACCCGGATTCCCCCCACCCACCTCTGGGACCTCCAGCTATATTGAGTGACACCAAATAAACAAAGGTATTTAATGATATCAGATGAGAAACAAAGAACTCAATGGGGTTGCAGATCTTGTGTAATAGTGAGAGAGGTGTGGAGAAGGGGTGGGGGTGGGAGGTGGTGGGCTTCATTACATATAACACAAAGGGGAGTCAGAACTGAGATTGTGTCACATATTTAGGTTGCATATATATGGACCACATATATAGGTATAGAGGAAATGAATAACTGAAAACAATTTGCAAATTCTAAAAATAATATAATAAAATAATAATATAAATAATTTTTTTTAAAATAATATTTTATTTGTGAACAAATATAGAAACAGATATGCGCTTTTGGGATTATGAATTTTAGAATGGACATTGAATCATCAATCATTTAAATACTTTGAAGGAAGATTGAAAAGTATGATGAGTTGAGTTAAAAATAATATTTTATTTGTCAACAAATATAGAAACAGATATGCTCTTTTGGGATTATTATTTTAGAATGGACATTCAATCATCAATCATTTAAATACTTTGAAAATAGGTTTAGAGTTATCATTGCAGGAAGATTGAAAATATAATTTGAGTTATGTATTCGGCGTCTGGGGATACACCATCTTCCTTGGGAAGATTTTAACAGAGTAGATTGATGTGCTGAAGTTCATATAATAATGGGTAATTATGTTTTAAAAAATTCCCGATCAAAACCTGTGGCGTGAGTGATGACCTGTCTGGGGATATGTTGGCGCCGAGTTGGCCCAATCTAGTTAGAGTATTTTGTTATTGTATCCCCGACGCGAAGCGGGGATACTATGGATTCATCATTGTTGTTGTCCGCGCCCTCATCCGCAGAGATTTCTTGTTAGCGACCTACAGTCCACATTTCTTTCCGGATTTCTTTCATATTTGGTAGGTGGCTTGATATGGTAGAGGACTCGCCACCCTATCTTTTTGGTAGGCTTTATGTCTAAATTAGGCCTGTGGTAGACAAAAATGTCTAAAATGTGGAATATTGCTTGTTAGCGACCTACAGTCCACATTTCTTTCCAGATTTCTTTCATATTTGGCAGGTGGCTTGGTATGCTAGAGGACTCGCCACCCTATCTTTTTGGTAGGCTTTATGTCTAAATTAGGCCTGTGGTAGACAAAAATGTCTAAAATGCATTAAAATTCATGAAATCATGCACTAAATCGCTTATAACTTGAAAAGTGTTGCATTTAGAGCATTTTGTTAAAATATGTTATTCAGATACTTTTTTCATAGCTACAACATGGTGAGTAACTTGGGTGTCTGTCTCAATAGCTAAGTGAGTAATAGCTACTTTTGGGCTTTTCAGTAACTTCCATCATGAGTAAAATCACTTGTCAGCTATAACATAGTAAACATAGTAACATAGTAAAATTTCAGACCTGTAGCTCATGGCATAGCTGAGTAATAGCTACTTTTAGATTATCACTGTTGAGTAAATTACTTATAACTTCAAAAGTATTACATTTAGAGTATTTTGTTTCAATATATTATTCACCTATTTCGGAGTCAGCTATAACATAGTGAAGTTCCAGACCTGTGGCTCATTGCATAGCTGAGTAATAGCTACTTTGAAGTTCACACTGTTGAGTAAATCAGTTGTAATTGGAAAACTATTGCATTTACAGAAATTTGTGTAAATATGTTATTCAGCTACTTTTGGGTCAGCTATAACATAGTGAAATTACAGACCTGTAGCTCATGGCACAACTGAGCAATAGCTATTTTCAGGTACTGACTGTTGAGTAAATGACTTGTAACTTGAAAAATATTGCATTTGGAGTATTTTGTTAAAATATGTTGTTCACCTACTTTTGGGTCAACTATAACGTCGTGAAATTACAGACTTATAGCTCATGGCATAGCTGAGCAATAGCTATTTTCAGGTTCTCACTATTGAGTAAATCAGTTGTAACTCGAAAACTATTGCATTTACAGTATTTTGCTTAAATATGTTGTTCACCTAATTTTGGGTCAGCTATAACATAGAAAAATTTCAGACATGTAGCTCATTGCATAGCTGAGTAATAGCTACTTTGAGGTTATCACTGTTGAGTAAATCAGTTATAACGTGAAAACTATTACATTTACAGTATTTTGTTTAAATATGTTATTCACATAATTTTTAGTCAGCTATAACAGAGTGAAATTGCAGACCTCTATGTCATGGCATAGCTTACCAATATATACTTTCAGGTTCTCACTGTTGAGTAAATCATTGTATCCACTGGATAGCCGCAGTATGTAGAGAGATTTCACCATTACCGCTCTAACAAAAAAAATATTGTAGTTAGCCTTCTCAAGTTTGCAAGGTATATTACAGGGTGCACCACAGTATTCTATTGGTAGGCTTTATGTCTAAATTAGGCCTGTGGCTAAATTACTTGCCTACTAAAAATGAGTAATTCTGCATTTTCTGTAAAAGTATTGCAGATAGCAGATTTTTCTTAAATAACTCATTCACCTACTTTTGGGAGAGCTTTCACATGGTGAAGTTCCAGACCTGTAGGTAATTACTCACCTACTCAAAATGAGTAAATGCTAATTATCTCTAAAAGTATTGCAGATATCCAATTTTTATCAAATAACTCATTCATGTACTTTTGGGAGAGCTTTCACATGCTGAAGTTTCAGACCCATAGCTAATTATTCACCTACTCAAAATGAGTAAATGCAAATTATCTCTAAAAGTATTCCAGATAGCCAATTTTTGTCAAATAACTCCTTCACCTACTTTTGGGAGACCTTTCACTTGGTGAAGTTTCAGACCTGTAGCTAATTATTCACCTACTCAAAATGAGTAAATGCGAATTATCTCTAGAAGTATTGCAGATAGCCAATTTTTCTCAGATAACTCATTCACCTACTTTTGAGAGAGCTTTCACTTGGTGAAGTTTCAGACCCGTAGGTAATTACTCACCTACTGAAAATGAGTAAATGCAAATTATCTCTAAAAGTATTCCAGATAGCCAATTTTTGTCAAATAACTCCTTCACCTACTTTTGAGAGACCTTTCACTTGGTGAAGTTTCAGACCTGTAGCTAATTATTCACCTACTCAAAATGAGTAAATGCTAATTATCTCTAAAAGTATTGCAGATATCCAATTTTTATCAAATAACTCATTCATCTACTTTTGGGAGAGCTTTCACATGGTGAAGTTCCAGACCCGTAGGTAATTACTCTGATTCACCTACTGAAAATGAGTAAATTCGAATTATCTCTAAAAGTATTGTAGATAGCCAATTTTTCTCAAATAACTCATTCGCCTACTTTTGAGAGAGCTTTCACTTGGTGAAGTTTCAGACCCGTAGCTAATTATTCACCTACTCAAAATGAGTAAATGCAAATTATCTCTAGAAGTATTGCAGGTAGCCAGTATTTCTCAAATAACTCATTAATATGAAAACAACTTATAGGAAGTCATGGGCTGCAAATCTTTTCATGTGGTCAGATTTGACCTTGGGCCCCTCCTGCTTATTATTGGTCCTAGAGGTTTGCAATGTGAAAACGACTTATAGGAAATCATGGGCTGCGAATCTTTTGATGTGGTCAGACTTCACCTTGGGCCCCTGCTACAGGGTCAAATAAGGGTAGCCAAACTTAAAAGTGCTTTCAGCTTGCTTATTAACGAAAAATGCTGTTTATCTTCTAAACTATATTAGTTGGCCTTTGTCGGTGGATACATCCAGCATCTGGCCACAGATGCGTCCTTAGTCTAGTTATCTCTAAAAGTATTGCAGATATCCAATTTTTATCAAATAACTCATTCATCTACTTTTGGGAGAGCTTTCACATGGTGAAGTTCCAGACCCGTAGGTAATTACTCACCTACTGAAAATGAGTAAATTCGAATTATCTCTAAAAGTATTGTAGATAGCCAATTTTTCTCAAATAACTCATTCCCCTACTTTTGAGAGCTTTCACTTGGTGAAATTTCAGACCCGTAGCTAATTATTCACCTACTCAAAATGAGTAAATGCGAATTATCTCTAGAAGTATTGCAGATAGCCAGTATTTCTCAAAGAACTTATTAATATGAAAACAACTTATAGGAAGTCATGGGCTGCAAATCTTTTCATGTGGTCAGATTTGACCTTGGGCCCCTCCTGCTTATTATTGGTTCTAGAGGTTTGCAATGTGAAAACGACTTATAGGAAATCGTGGGCTGCGGATCTTTTGATGTGGTCAGACTTCACCTTGGGGCCCCTGCTACAGGGTCAAATAAGGGTAGCCAAACTTAAAAGTGCTTTCAGCTTGCTTATTAATGAAAAATGCTGTTTATCTTCTAAACTATGTTAGTTGGCCTTTGTCAGTGGATACATCCAGCATCTGGCCACAGATGCATCCTTAGTCTAGTTTCTCTATGTTATTCACCTATTTTTGGGTCAGCTATAACATAGTGAAATTCCAGACCTATGGCTCATTGATTAGCTGAGTAATAGTTACTTTGATGTTATCACTGTTGAGTAAATCAGTTGTAACTTCAAAACTATTGACGTTGGAATATTTTCTTTAAATATGTTATTCACCTGCTTTTGGGTCAGCTACAATATAGAAAAATTACAGACCTGTTTCTTATTTCATAGCTGAGCAATAGCTATTTTGAGGTTCTCACTGTTGAGTAAATCAGTTGTAACTTAAAAACTATTGCATTTACAGTATTTTGCATAAATATGTTATTCAGTTACTTTTGGGTCAGCTATAACAAAGTAAAATTGCAGACCTGTAGCTCATTGCATAGCTAAGTAATATCTACTTTGATGTTATCACTGTTGAGTAAATGAGTAGTAATTTGGAAACTATTGCAGTTAGAGAATTTTGTCTTGATATGTTATTCACCTACTTTGGATCAGCTATAACATAGTAAAATTGCAGACCTGTACAGAGTTGCTTCTAGGATGCGGGATCGCACATTAATTCACCTACAAACGCGGATTTTCTTGGAGTCTGCGGTAACCAAATTATATGAGAACGCGTAGTACACAAGGTGATGCGGGAAATATATGAAGCGAAAAGACGAGAGATCTAGAAAATCGAAACACTGCACGGATCGAGAGTTTGTCGAGGTTTTGATTTTTCCGTCGAAACGTTCTTCGAATAATGCCTGTAGACGATTGTGGTTTCGTGATCGTTTACAAACTCAACTATATTATGAGGTACAGACAGTATTTGGACATATTATACCCAAAAATATAAAATTAAGCTGAAAGTGGATGATTATATAAAAAATGGCTGCAAGGAAAACAAAACTTACAGTAGACTGGATTGTTACTACAATAGGCCATGGCAGTGAAGCCGGTGCTGACCCTACGTATCTGTCGGAATTCCCTAGAAAAATATTTTACTGGATCAAAATTCACGGACAACTCATTAATATTAATGAGGTCACAGATTTTCATGGTGGTTTTAGTGGTGGTGGACCAATTCACGCCCGGGTACCAATTCAGGCCCACCCTCAATTTTCATGAAGATTTATAGTGGTGGTGGACCAGTTCACGCCCATGTACCTATTCACGCCCACCCCTAAATTTATCCAAAACCAGCACAATTACACAATAAATTACTTATGTATATCATCAATTCGATAATTATCTATGATGTGGTAAACATCTTTTCCATGAAAAAGTACAAATCTTTGAGAAAATTGAGGGTGGGCGTGAATAGGTACATGGGCGTGAATTGGTCCACCACCACTAATTTTTCAGAGAGAAGATGTTAACCACATCATAGATATTCATCAAATGGATCATTTACATTTGTAACTTATTGTTTAACTGTGATTGTTTTGGATAAATTTAGGGGTGGGCGTGAATAGGTACCCGGGCGTGAATTGGTCCACCACCACTAATTCTTAATATTTTCTGATTTAAGATCAAATACTAGATGGACTACAGAGCTCATGTATGCGTAAAAAAATATTTGACGATTCCATTTGATTTTTTAGCAATATTTTACTTGAAGAATTTGTGGACTACTCATTAATATTCATGAGGTCATGGTATTCTGTGGGGGTTTTCCAACATATTTGTATGAATTGATGGTGTAATGACTGAATTTGTGATGCCATGACTTCAGATGAAAACTTAAAACCATAATGCCGTGACAGGAGCCACTTTGATGTAAATAACCATTTTCAGTATTTTTTTAAAATTCTATCACTAGCCTTGAAGTTTATTTTTATTGGGCAAGACAATAAAAATTGACCACTAATTAATAGAAGTCCACTGTTAAAATGTATAAATAAACTGAAAATGTATTTTTTATTAGTTTAAACTTATCATAAAGTCGTCCCCCAGAATTTTTAGCCCCTCCCCCACATTTTGTGTAGTGGTGGGGGATCGCCCCCACTTTTTGAAATTCCTAGAATCAACACTGCTGTAGCTTATTTCATAGCTGAGCAACAGCTATTTTTAGGTTTTTTCTGTTAAGTAAATCAGTTGTAACTTGAAAAATATTGCATTTGGAGTATTTTTTTTCTTTAAATATGTTGTTCACCTACTTTTGAGTTAGTTATAACATAGTGAAATTGCAGACCTATAGGTTATGGCATAGCTGAGCAATAACTACTTTCAGGTTCTTACTGTTGAGTAAATCATTTGTAACATGATAACTATTGCATTTAGAGTATTTTGTTTAAATACATTGTTCACCTACTTTTGGGTCAGCTATAACATAGTAAAGTTGCAGACCTGTAGGTTATGGCATAGCTGGGCAATAGCTACTTTGAGGTTTTCTCTGTTGAGTAAATCAGTTGTAACTTGAAAACTATTCCATTTAGAGAATTTTGTTTAAATGTGTTATTGAGCTACTTTTGGGACATATAGTGAAATTGTAGACCTGTAGCTCATGGCATAGCTGAGCAATATCCACTTTGGGGTTCTCACTGTTGAATAAATCAGTTGTAACTTGAAAACTGTTGCAATTACAGTATTTTCATTACATAATTATGTTATTCACCTACTTTTCGGTCAGCTATAAGCCTATAACATAGTAAAACTGCAGACATGTGGTTCATTGCATAGCTGAACAAAAGCTGTTTTGAAATTGTCACTGTGGAGTAAATCAGTTCTAACTCAAAAAATATTTCATTTACAGTATTTTGTTTAAATATGTTTTCCACTTACCTTTTACACCGTTAGAGTTCTTTCACTTCTACTCTGAAACACAAAACACACAGCTGACACAGACCCCTTTCACGGGTACTGATTGCTTGTGGCCATGTCATACCAGATCCCATTGTGCCTGCCCAATCTGTTGAGCCAGCACTCACAGGAATCTGCCCAATCTGAATCTACATACTGGGCTCGTAGAGCCTCAGTTATCAAGGAGCAAGGCTTCTCTGAGGCAGTGGCAGCATGAATTGAGGTTCCTCAGAGTGTCTCAACCAGATCAGTCTATGGAGCAAAATGGACCATGGTATTATTTTCACCCATAGTGTCCAGATGGGTGGGTGGGCGGCGGGAAAAAGTTTGTCTGGGCCATATCTCAGAAACCTGTAAGGTGTAGAAAGTTGATACTTGGTAGGGACATTGGTTAGGAGGTGTAGGTGTGCAACGTCTTGGTGTGACCTTGATATGACCTTTGACCTTGCCGTAGTGACCTTGACCTTTAAAATCTTGTCCGGGCTATATCTTGGAAACTGTAAGGTGTAGGAAGTTGATACTTGGTAGGGATATTGGTTAGGGAGTGTAGGTGTGCATCGTCATAGTGTGACTTTGATTTGACCTTTGACCTTGCTGTAGTGACTTTGACCTATAAAATCTTGTCCGGGCCATATCTTAGAAACCGTAAGGTGTAGGAAGTTGATATTTTATTGCGTTAATACATCCTATCCAATGGACAATTGCTTATCCGGTCGGCGCAGACTGGCCCGCCAAACGCCAGAAAAAGACGTCCTGTGTTGCCACCGGCTGGCCGGTCCGTAGTACTGTGCACTCCCCAGATGGCGCCTCGTACTTCCTTCCTGTCTAGACAACCTGACGTCATAGCATCTTTTTCGTTTGGTGCGTGTACTGTGCAGACGTGGTTTCAACATCTCCAGAATTTTAAAGGAAAAGTGTGCTTTATGACGGATTTTAAACCTTATATGTGGAGAGTTTCTTTGTAAAGTGTTACCAACTGGTCAAGCACGGATATACATTTAGACATCTGCTGGAAACGCTCCCTAGTTGGCTCAATTTATTATTGATGATAGAGCAGTAATCGACGAGATATATGAAGGCAGCCATTTTGCTAGTTTCCTCCCATTCAACCTTTGTGTTGTTAGGGGCAGATCAACAATATTGGGGAATTATGGATATACTTCTAACAGGTATTTTTATCCGTGTCTCTTGTTTGCATGTTTCATCTATAACCTTCCAGCTACAATCACCATAGAAACGTCTCCTAGTACTACATGAGATCTTCAGTCTACGTAGTTTTGAAATCTGTGAATGGAAGGAATTCCCCATCACAGATGCATTCTTCAGAGCGCACTGGTACCGACTTCTCTGCTGTAAAGCATCAGTCACACCAGCCCAGCTCGAGTATTTGGTGTTTTTTAATCAGAAGCATGAGATGAATTCTTCAGATTTCTTCAGAGCACACTGGTACCGACTTCTCTGCTGTAAAGCATCAGTCACACCAGCCTAGCTCGAGTATTTTTTCATCAGAAACAAGAGGTGAATTCTTCAGATTTCTTCAACCAACCTCTCAAGTATTTACTACATAGAAGGAACTTCTGTCACTCTCAGTCCCACCCTTGTGGACCCGGCATTGTGTCGGTAGTAAGGGCAGTGGATGGCCAGGAAACTGGTTTGAGTGTACAGCCGGCTGAGAAGAAGAACCGACTTCAGACCGGCCAGGAATTTTATCTACAGAGTGCACTGGTCCAGGCTTCTCTGCTTTTAAAGCAACAGCCGACCGGCCAGCACAAAGAACGCGACCTCTGACGTCATATACAGTCAGCCAATCGCGTGTCTTCACGAAGCTGGTCACGTGAATCTCCGAACAAGAAGGTCGGAAGTACATTCTTTGCACTCACGTCTACTGTGATTTCAATTTTAGTTCCTGTAATCCTCATACAGCGTACTGGTACAGACCTCTCTGCTGCAGACATCAGTCGACCAGTAAGCTTACATTTACTGTGAATCTAAGGAATGAACGCGTCTAGTGAGGACATATCCCCGAAGTTGGTCACGTGATTCAATGAAGCAGATCGTCATCTCCAATCAGCCAATCACGTTGTCCCTCCGACCAGCAAGCTGGTCACGTGACACACCGACCAATAATTGTGCTAAATATAGTTCACTAGGGCTTCCCCAGCAACTGTCAAATCTACAAACAAGACGTGTGTTTTTAAAAAAAAAAGAAATATTTTTATTAATGGAGGAAACTGAATTCAACACAAGATAGTTGTAAACTTCATTCAGCAACTGGTTACAGAGTGTACCTACCGGCTACACAGCCTTGTACAGTTACTTCAACAACTAGCTACAGGGTACCAACCGGGTACTGGCTACACAGCCTTGTACACTTACTTCAACAACTGGTTACAGAGTGTACCGACCGACTACCGGCTAAACAGCCTTGTACTGGTTACAGTATGTTCACAGCCTTATACAGTAGCCTCAACTGGTTACAGTGTACCGGCTACACAGCCTTGTACACTGGCTTCAAAAACTGGTTACAGAGTGTACCAGCTGGTACTGGCTACACAGCTTGTACACTCACTTCAACAACTGGTTATAGTATGTACCGACCGGCTACCGGCTTCACAGCCTTATACAGTAGCCTCAACTGGTTACAGTGTACCGGCTACACAGCCTTGTACACTGGCTTCAACAACTGGTTACAGAGTGTACCGGCTGGTACTGGCTACACAGCCTTGTACACTTGCTTCAGCAACTGGCTACAGAGTGTACCGGCTGGTACTGGCTACACAGCCTTGTACACTTGCTTCATTCTATGGGTTACAAGTCTACTAACAGGGTGTTGGCTACACAGCCCTTACTGTACAGTGCTTCAACCCAACTGGTTCATAATAAAAAAAAAAAAAAAAAAAAAAAAAAAAAGCTGGCTAAATATAGACCAGTAGCTGTCAAAATTCATTGGTGACCCCAACCTGCCAGTTTTTTGCCGGTTACAGAGAATTACTGGTTACAGTAAAGTACCGGGTATGGAGTCCGGGTACCGGACAGAGTTGCCTAAGCCTAATTGGGTTACAGAGAATTCTTAAACTGGTCAGTGATATTGATGATATGACAGTGTCCCAAGCTACTGCCAGGCAACCTTCCCTTATCACACCTCTCAACAACCTGTTATCGGTGCTGGACTTGCTGCAGAGATAATAATAAATTTTGTCATCAGGTCCGGCCAGGGGACTGACATCTCACATATGACAATTGCTCTGTAAATGCTGCACCTTGCAGGCTGCTGGCCCGGGGGGGAAGAGTTTATTAATGTGAAAATAAGACCACAATAAAAACAGAGAGACTGTTAACCTGGAGCAGTGTCACCAGACCGGACCAGTGTCAGGAGGGACAGAAAATGTTGGCAAAATACCAAATGTCCCAAATGTGGCACATAATCTGCCTATAAGGTCCGGACTAAGCCCTTTTGGGGAACTTAGGAAGCCTTGGGGGGGCTGGACTTTAGGTAGTACAACTGTTAGGTAGTACAACCTACGTCCATATACCTATACAAGAACAATCCAGGAAATGCCTGAGATTTCACATCCAAGGTCGGGCATTCCAGTTCAAGGCCCTGCCATTCGGGTTGTCCACAGCACCTTTTGAGTTCACCGTGATACCAAAGGAGTTAAAATTGATGGCCATACACAAGGATTTAAGAAGCCACCAGTACCTAGACGACTGGTTGGTGAGAGCCAGATCCCACCAGGCTTATCTCCAACATACACAGGAACTAGTAAATAATGTGTCAGCAACTGGGTTGGCTGATGAACTTAGAGAAATCAGAGCTGGAGCCCAAACAAGACTTCGATTTTGTAGGCTACCAGCTTGTCTTCGGGTCTGATCGGTTCCGACCGACTCTGGACTGGTGACAGAGCCTTCAAGAGACTGTTAAAACTGCTATCCCTACCGGCTTGCCCGGTCCGGGAATTCATGTCCTTGATAGGTTACTAACATCTACAGAAAAGCATGCTAATCTAGGCAGACTTCATATGAGACCCATACAGTGGCATCTCAAAAACAACTGGAGGGTACCAGAATCACTGGAAAAGGTGATCCAAGCCCCAGGTCCCTGCACCCCCATTTACAATGGTGGCTGAAGGAAGACATCCACTTACAGGCCAACCATTACACCCAATAAAACATGCTCGGCAATATTTACAGACGCATCAATAGAAGGGTGGGGCGCTCACTTAGATGAGCACTTTGCAAAAGCAACCTGGTCCCCTCCGGGAAGCAAGTTATATATATAAACTATCTAGAACTCTAAGCAGTTTTTTCTGACTTTAAGAGTTCTAAGACCTTTGCTCAAACAAGATAGTACTTGTAGCAACTGACAACACCACAGTAGTGTCATACATAAAGGAAGGAGGAATGAGGTTGGGCCCACTTTGTGCCCTACTATGGAGAATCTTGACCTGGTGTACCAGGAAACAAGTGACTCTAAAGCACGACACATTCTAGGCCGGCCTAATGTGGTAGCAGACAGGCTATCCAGGCTAGGCCAGACCATCCAAACAGTGGTTTCTCCTTCCAGAGGTCTTCCACTCTATGCAGTAGGTGGCACCGGCCCAAAATAGACTTATTTGCCACGAGGTTCAACAAGTCACCTCTGTTTTGTGTCACCGGTACCGGTTCCCCTGACCACAGCAGTGGATGTGCTCAGTCGGCCATGGTAGGATCTAAAAGGATACACCTTGAACACCTTCTCACCATCAACCATATTGGGCAAAGTGGTGGAGAAGTTGCAAGACTCCCCATGTAAGAGAATCATTCTGCTCCGGGGTGGCCCAACATGCCTTGGTTTTGGGATCTAGTGGCCATGTCCAGCCACATCCCGCTGAACCTGCCCAATCTGCCCAGCCTGTTCACAGCCATTCGATCAGATCCCTCACAGAAATCTGATAAATCTTAATCTCCATGCAGGGCTCCTAGAGCCCCAGCAATCGAGGAGCAGGACTTGTCTGAGGCAGTGGCAGCAAGAATTGAGGCTCCTCAAAGGGGAGTCAATCAGATCAGTCTATGAGGCAAATGGGTCATTTTTACCAAGTGATGTATCATTCATCAGGTGGACTTCGGGCACCACCTGTAAAGTCAGTTGCTGACTTCCTTAGGTACCTGCTTCAGGACAGGAAGTTGCAGCCCAGTACCATTGATGGTTACAGGTCAGCCATTGCTGATAGTCTGGAAAATTTGCCCATCAATGTTAGTAAGGATGAAAATCTCACTCGTCTCCTGGATAGCTTCCACTGAGACAGACCCAAAGGCTGGAGGGGAACCCACTCCTGGAACCTCTCCCTGGTTTTTGCACCAGCTGACAAGGTTCATTTTGAACCAATTATAGGCCTCCTTGAAGCATTTGGCCTTCAAGGCAGTTTTCCTCTTGGCCCTGGAGTCGGGCAAGCGTAGAAGTGAGATACATGCTTGGCAAATAGCCCAGCACCATTGATGGTTACAGGTCACCCATTGTTGATAAACTGGGAAATTCACCCTTCAACATCAGTAAGGACGGAAATCTCGCTCGTCTCCTGGATAGATTCCTCAGAGACAGACCCAAAGGCAGGAGTGGCATACCCTCCTGGAACTTCTTACTGGCCGTGCACCAGCTAAGACTCCATTTGATCCAATCAAGGAGGCCCCCCCTTGAAGCATTTGACCTTCAAGACGGTATTCCTCTTGGCCCTTTCGTCGGGCAAGCACAAAAGTGAGATTCATGCCTGGCAAAACTGATATATTGGACACCAATCCGATTGGTCAAAGGTGTCCCTGTATCCATCACCCAGCTTTCTATCCTAGAATCAGCTGGCCATAGAGTGTCCAGTGTGGCCCCTGGGGTTATAACAGCCCTGGCCCCGACTCTGGATAGATCCCTCAAGTCTGACAGGTCCCTCTGTCCGGTCAGAGCATTGTGCTACTATTTGGACAGGACCTCAGACATCAGGCAGAATAAGGAGGTGGTTTTTGTCTCCTTTAAGAAAGGTTTCAACAAAGACATCCCACCTGCCACTATCTCCTCTTGGATCAAGCAGACTGTGATCCTATGTTATGAGCTCTCTGACCAGGAGGCCCACTTTTAACATCAAGTTAAAGCCCATGATGTCAGGGCCTTGGCTGCTTCTAAGGTCTTCCAGTCGGGAGTCTCCTTAGATCCAATCTTGTTAGCCCGCCACTGAAGTCACAATACCTTCACACAGTTCTATATGAAGGTCGAGGCTTGGGCTGATTCAGAGCTTTACCAATTGGGCTAGGTAGTGGCTGCTCAGCAGATCCACAAGTGGCCCTTAGATGGAGGAGATTTGTATATGTGAATAACAGTTCTTCATGTATATAAGAATTAAGTGTGGCGTGCTTCCTTCGGGAGGTTTATTTGCATTCTGGGACTGAACTCATCCCTCTCTTCCCCTACCTCAGAGCAGGTCTGCAAAAAGGGGGGGGGGCGACGGCGGTATAGCCCCGGGTAACCGGCTGCTGGCAACCGACCATGGCCTTGCAGGGTTTCCTGACCTTAAAGTCAACCCAGGCCTGGACCTATAGGTCTTCTGACGAAGTCAGCCTAGACCGTAGGTTAAAATTTGCTATTACTTGTGAGTTCACATAAGTCCCTAGTAACTTAGCCGCCGACCAAGCGGTAGTTATTCAGCAATTGTCCATTGGATAGGATGTATTAACGCAATAAAATTGCAAATTTAATAAGTAAATTAAATTTTTATAAGTTAATACCCTATCCAATGGACACTCAAGACCCTCCCACCGACCCCGCTATCAGCTTACTAGGGGTCTAAGAGGTTTAGACAACGAAAAAGATGCTATGACGTCAGGTTGTCTAGACAGGAAGGAAGTACGAGGCGCCATCTGGGGAGTGCACAGTACTACAGACCGGCCAGCCGGTGGCAACACAGGACGTCTTTTTCTGGCGTTTGGCGGGCCGGTCTGCGCCGACCGGATAAGCAATTGTCCATTGGATAGGGTATTAACTTATAAAAATTTAATTTACTTATTAAATTTGCAATTTGGTAGAGATATTGGTTAGGGGATGTAGATGTGCAACATCATGGTGTGACCTTTGACGTTGTCATAGTGACCATGAGTTTTAAAATCTTGTCTGGGCTATTTCTTGGATTCCATAAGGTGTAGAAGGTTGACAATTGGAAGGACATCGGTTGGGGGTGCAGGTGTGCATCATGGTGTGACCTTTTTACTCTGCCAAAGTGTTTACCTGCCATATTTCAGACATCTTTTTCTTATGACAAAGATATATGGATTGTTGCAACTAATTATCATATGCACTTTTACATAATTGTGCTATTTCCATTGATGGCTATTCTCCAATTAACAAAAATTTTGCAGCCTCATAATTATAGTTTACTGATTAATGCTGTTATATTGCTATTGAATTGTTTTGTTTTAGTACTTGATCTTTACATACATTTTCTTTCTCTTAGATGTTATTTTCTCATTAGTTGGACCTTTATATAACTGACACTAGTGTTGGGAGATCGCCATGACTTTACCTGCCGCTGTTCGTATCGAAAATTTGTGAGCAAACTTCGAACATTTCCAATCATGGAGTTGAAATTGTAAACCAGACAGAAAAATCAAATATTAAATAATAACAAGTAAAATACACACAAATTACCAAAAATATAACCAAAATATAATCTAAAAGCCATTCACAGAGGTCTCCCTCACTAACAGATCATGCTTGATGTATCCTCACTTGTGATTGGCTGATTTTATGATTACCTTGACAACAGTGGGAAAACCCCACGGTGTTTCTATTTACGTTATATTTATTGCATTCACGGCTAGTTTTGTCATTGTAACTGATGAATATTTCGGATTTTTAAAAATGTTAATACGTTTGGTGTTTTATTGTGACTAAAAGGCTACAAAGAAATGAATTTAGCAAACATCGGTTGCACTTAAATTTTACCGGTCATTGATCGGCAGTGAGCCAGCGAGCGATAATACCGAAGTTTGCAAACATCATCCCAGCACTAACTGACACTGCTCTGAAAATATCCCAATGTTGTTTTACCACTTCTATATCTCATGGTGTTGAAAATTGTTTCCCAGGCTGTGGGGTACGGGCATCTCTGATGCTATTTTTACACAAAGTGGTGCCACAGTAATCAAGTGGACTTCAGGGCACCACCTCTGAAGTCCATAACTGACTTCCTGCTGTACATGTTCCAGGACACTAAGTTACAGCTAGGTACCATTGATGGCTACAGATCAGCCATTGCTAGACAAACTGGGAAGTTACCAATCAATGTCAACAAAGATGGGAATCTCACTCGTCTCTTGGATAGCTTCCATTCACACAGACCTAAGGGTCGGAGGAGCATCCCCTCCTTTAACCTTTCCCTAGTTTTTACACCAGCTGGCAAACGCTCCCTTTGAACCCCTGAAGGAGGCCTCCTTGAAGCATTTTACCTTCAAGATTGTCTTCCTCTTCTCATGGATCAAGAAGACTGTGATCCTATGCTATGAGCTCTCTGACCAGGAGGCCCTCACTTTATACCAGGTCTAAGCCCATAATGTGAGGGTCTTTGCTGCTTCTAAGACCTTCCAGTGAGGGGTGTCCTTAGGTCAGTTGTTATTAGCCTATCATTGGAAGTCACGTAATACCTTCACACAATTAATTTGTAGGATTTGGCTTGGGCTGATTCAGAGCATTTTCTTTGGGCCTGGTAGTGGCTGCTCAGCAGATCCACCAGTAGCCCTTGTGACTGAGGATATTTGTGTATATGTATATATTGTATATAGCTTTTCAAAAAAAAAAACAAAAAAAAAAACCCTGTGACGTGCTTCCTGGGGGGTTTATTTCTAGAGACTGAACTCATACCTCTCTTCCCCTACCTCAGAGCAGGTCTGTAAAAAGGTTGGGGAGGGGGGGGGGGGCATTGGTATGTGACCAGCAGCCTGGTCACTGGCAACCAACCTATTATGCCATCCAGAGCCTTGTTAAGGCCACGATAGCTTTAATTTTTGAGTTCTGTTACTGTCCCTCGTAACTGATCCGCCTTCCGAGTGGTAGTTATTCAGCAATTGTCCATTGGGTAAGAGGCATTAACACAATAAAATTGCATATTTAATTGGTAAATTAAGTTTTTATGTCAGCTGACTTGTCAGTCAGCTGACATTATGTCATCACTCTGCGGCGTGGGCGTACGCGTCCGCGTACGCGTCCGCGTGAACAACTTCTTCTCCAAAACTAGAAGGCCTAGAGACATGCTGTTTTTTTTAAAAGATACCTTATCTATCGAGGATGAAAAATTGTTCAAGGCATGCAAATCTGTCTGTTCGTCTGTTTGCTAGAGACATTACAAGGGGGGTACCCCCACCAAAAGTGTGAAAATTTCAACACTTAATCACAATTTTCTCAGTGACTATTGCAGGGATTTCTCTCATATCTTGCATATATGTACTAGGCCAGAGGTAGATTCTCTTGTGTGAGTATGAGACCTGGATCTGTCTTACTTTTTTTTTAATAAATTTTTTTAATAATTTTTAATGCATTAAAATTCATGAAATCATGCACAAAATCATTTATAACTTGAAAACTGTTTCATCTAGAGCATTTTGTTAAAATATGTTATTCAGCTACTTTTTTCATAGCTACAATATGGTGAGTAAGTTGGGTGCCTGTCTCAATAGCTAAGTGAGTAATAGCTACTTTTGGGCTTTTCAGTAACTTCCATCATGAGTAGAATCACTTGTAACTTAAAAACTATTGCATTTAGAGAATTTCGTATAAATATGTTATTCAGCTACTTTTGGGTCAGCTATAACATAGTGAAATTTTAGACCTGTAGCTCATGGCATAGCTGAGTAATAGCTACTTTTAGGTTATCACTGTTGAGTAAATCGTTTATAACTTGAAAACTATTGCATTTAGAGAATTTCGTATAAATATGTTATTCAGCTACTTTTGGGTCAGCTATAACATAGTAAAATTTCAGACCTGTAGCTCATGGCATAGCTGAGTAATAGCTACTTTTAGGGTATCACTGTTGAGTAAATCGCTTATAACTTGGAAACTATTGCATTTAGAGTATTTTGTATCAATATGTTATTCACCTATTTTGGGATCAGCTATAACATAGTGAAGTTTCAGATCTGTGGCTCATTGCATAGCTGAGTAATAGCTACTTTGAAGTTCTCACTGTTGAGTAAATCGGTTGTAATTGGAAAACTATTGCATTTAGAGAATTTCGTATAAATATGTTATTCAGCTACTTTTGGGTCAGCTATAACATAGTAAAATTTCAGACCTGTAGCTCATGGCATAGCTGAGTAATAGCTACTTTTAGGTCATCACTATTGAGTAAATCAGTTGTAACTTGAAAACTATTGCATTTACAGTATTTTGCTTAAATATGTTGTTCACCTACTTTTGGGTCAGCTATAACATAGTAAAATTTCAGACCTGTAGCTCATTGCATAGCTGAGTAATAACTACTTTGAGGTTCTCACTCTTGAGTAAATCAGTTGTAATTGCAAAACTATTGCATTTAGAGAATTTAGTATAAATATGTTATTCAGCTACTTTTGGGTCAGCTATAACATAGTAAAATTTCAGACCTGTAGCTCATGGCATAGCTGAGTAATAGCTACTTTTAGGTCATCACTATTGAGTAAATCAGTTGTAACTTCAAAACTATTGCATTTACAGTATTTTGCTTAAATATGTTGTTCACCTACTTTTGGGTCAGCTATAACATAGTAAAATTTGAGACCTGTAGCTCATGGCATAGCTGAGTAATAGCTACTTTTAGGTTATCACTGTTGAGTAAATCACTTATAACTTGGAAATTATTGCATTTAGAGTATTTTGTTTCAATATGTTATTCACCTATTTTGGGGTCAGCTATAACATAGTGAAGTTCCAGACCTGTGACTCATTGCATAGCTGAGTAATAGCTACTTTGAAGTTCTCAATGTTGAGTAAATCACTTGTAATTTGAAAACTATTGCATTTAGAGAATTTAGTATAAATATGTTATTCAGCTACTTTTGGGTCAGCTATAACATAGTAAAATTTCAGACCTGTAGCTCATGGCATAGCTGAGTAATAGCTACTTTTAGGTTATCACTGTTGAGTAAATCACTTATAACTTGAAAACTATTGCATTTAGAGTATTTTGTTGCAATATGTTATTCACCTATTTTGGGGTCAGCTATAATATAGTGAAGTTCCAGACCTGTGGCTCATTGCATAGCTGAGTAATAGCTACTTTGAAGTTCTCACTGTTGAGTAAATCAGTTGTAATTGGAAAACTATTGCCTTTACAGAAATTTGTGCAAATATGTTATTCAGCTACTTTTGGGTCAGCCATAACATAGTGAAATTACAGACCTGTAGCTCATGGCACAACTGAGCAATAGCTATTCTCAGGCACTGACTGTTGAGTAAATCAGCTATAACTTGAAAAATATTGCATTTGGAGTATTTTGTTAAAATATATTGTTCACCTACTTTTGGGTTAGCTATAACATAGTGAAATTACAGACCTATAGCTCATGGCATAGCGGAGCAATAGCTATTTTCAGGTTCTTACTATTGAGTAAATCAGTTGTAACTTGAAAACTATTGCATTTAGAGTATTTTGCTTAAATATGTTGTTCACCTACTTTTAGGTCAGCTATAACATAGTAAAAATTCAGACATGTAGCTCATTGCATAGCTGAGTAATAGTTACTTTGAGGTTCTCACTCTTGAGTAAATCAGTTGTAACTTGAAAATTATTACATTTAGAGTATTTTGTTAAATATGTTATTCACAGACATTTTGGTCAGCTATAACATAGTGAAATTGCAGACCTCTGTGTCATGGCATAGCTGAGCAATAGCTTCTTTCAGGTTCTCACTGTTGAGTAAATCATTGTATCCAACCTGTAGGAAATCATGGGCTGGGAATCTGTTAATATGGTCCGATTTGACCTTAGACCCCTTGTACAAGGTCAAACAAGGATAGCCAAACATAAAAGTCCTTATAACTCGCTTGTTATTGGTCCTAGAGGTTTGGGATGGTAAACCAACATATAGGAAATCATGGGCTGGGAATCTTCTGGTGTGGTGAGATTTGACCTTGGGCCCCTCCTTCAAGGTCAAATGAGGATAGCCAAACTTAAAAGTGCTTATAACTCACTTATTATTGGTCCTAGAGGTTTGGAATGGAAAACCAACCTATAGAAAATCATGGGCTGGGAATCTTTTGGTGTGGTCGGATTTGACCTTAGACCCCTCCTTCCAGGTCAAACGAAGATAGCCAAACTTAAAGTGCTTATAACTCGCGTATTATTGGTCTTGGAGGTTTGGGATGGTAAACCAACATATAGGAAATCATGGGCTGGGATTCTTTTGGTGTGGTCAGATTTGACCTAGGACCCCTCCTTCAAGGTCAATTGAGGATAGCCAAACTTACAATTGCTTAGAACTCGCTTATTCTTGGTCCTACAAGTTTGGGATGGTAAACAAGCTACAGGAAATCATGGGCTGGAAATTTTTTTGTGTGGTCGGATTTGACCTTGGACCCCCTCCTTCAAGGTCAAACAAGGATAGCCAAACTTAAAAAGTGCCTATGACTCACTTATTATTGGTCCGAGAGGTTTGGGATGGTAAATTCTTTGGCTGGGAATCTTTTGGTATGGTCAGATTTGACCTTTGGACCCCTTCTTCATGGTCGAACGAGGATATTGCATTTATAGTATTTCTTTAAATATTTTTAACCTACTTTTTACACTTAAGCAATAACCTTGTTACTTTATTTCATAATACCATTTGCAGGGCACAACTTTTTTGTCCTTTTCTTCTGTCAGCTTCGGAATATCTTTCGAACATGCTGTTCAGTTACCATTTACTGTATTTCTGTACAGCCCTTTCCCTGATAATTATGCTTTCCTCTCATTATCACCATCACAAATCAAAAACATTCAGTCAGCTGACACAGTGCCCGTTCACGGGCACTCTCCTCTTGTTATAAGTTAATACCTTACCCAATGGACAGGTAAAGCCCTCTCAACTGACCCCTCTATCGGCTTACTGGGGGTCTAATAGGTTTAGACAACAAAAAGATGCCATGACAGCATGCTGTCAAGACAGGAAGGAAGTATGATGCTCCACCTAGCAAATGCACTGTATGGGACCAGTCCTGGTGGTGGAAACACAGGACAACTTTTTTATGTCAGCTGACATTATGTTGTCACTCTGCGGCGTTGGCATCCGCGTGAACAACTTCTCCAAAACTACAAGGCCTAGAGACATTCTGGTGGTTTTTAAAAGATACCTAATCTATCGAGGATGAAAAAGTGTTCAAGGCATGCAAATCTGTCTGTTCGTCTGTTTGCTAGAGCCCATTACAAGGGAGGTACCCCCACCAAAAGTGTGAAAATTTCAACACTTTATCCCAATTTTCTCAGTGACTATTGCAGGGATTTCTCTCATATCTTGCATATATGTACTAGACCACAAGTAGATTCCCTTGTGCAAGTGTCAGGTCTGGATCTTTCTTAATTATGTCCACCCCACTGGGGGGTGGACATATTATTTTTGCTTTTTCCGCCGTCCGGCGTCACACTTGGTTTCCAGACATTTTAGGCAACAGTTCTTATCCTATCTTTACCAAATTTGGCATGCAGGTTTATTGGGTTAATAGCTTGTATGGGATTGCTTTTGGTGATGATAGCTCTATAGCTAACTGAGTAATAGCTACTTTGCTACTTTTGAGTATCTCTTTGGTTTCCAGACATTTTAAGGAATGCTATGAAACCTAGCTTTCTGAAATTTGGTATGGAGGTTCATTGGGTTAATAGCTTGTATGGGATTGCTTTTGGGGGGAATTGCTTCATAGATGAGTGAGTAATTAATTAAATAAATGAGTAATCTGCTATTTTGAGTACTGAAAAAGGCAAATGTGCTCATATCTCCTAAACCGTGCAAGATAGAGTGATTTCGTCGAAATTTTCGACCCACAGGGTATCTAAGGAATGTACTCTTTGCAATTTTCAAAAAAATTTTCCCCTCCCCCAAAAAATTGCGGCCATTTTGAATTTTTCAATTTTTGCCAAAAATGGCAAAACACAAATTTGCTTCTATCTCCTTAACCGTGCGAGATAGAGCGATTTCTTCGAAATTTTCAACCCACAGGGTATCTAAGGAATGTACTCTTTGCAATTTTCAAAAAAATTTCCCCTCCCCAAAAATGGCGGCCATTTTGAATTTTCGAATTTTTCCCAAAAATGGCAAAACACAAATTTGCTTCTTTTCCCCTCCCCAAAAATGGCGGCCATTTTGAATTTTCGAATTTTTGCCAAAAATAGCAACACAAATTTGCTTCTATCTCCTTAACCGTGCGAGATAGAGCGATTTCGTCAAAATTTTCAACCCACAGGGTATCTGAGCATTGTACTCTTGGCAATTTTCAAATAATTTTCCCCTTCCCAAAAATGGCGGCCATTTTGAATTTTCGAATTTTTGCCAAAAATGGCAAAAGACAAAATTGCTTCTATATCCTTAACCGTGCGACATACAGCGATTTTGTCGAAATTTTCGACCCACAAGTTATCTCAGAAATGCACTCTTAGCAATTTTCAAAAAAATTTCCCCTCCCCAAAAATGGCGACCATTTTGAATTTTCGAATTTTTGCCAAAAATGGCAAAACATGAATTTGCTTCTATCTCCTTAACCGTGCGAGATAGAGTGATTTCGTCGAAATTATCAAGCAACAGGGTATCTGAGCAATGTACTCTTGGCAATTTTCAACAAATTTTCCCCTCACCAAAAATGGCAAAACACAAAATTGCTTCTATCTCCTTAACCGTGTCAGATAGAGGGATTTCGTCGAAATTTTCAACCTACAGGGTATCTGAGCAATGTACTCTTGGCAATTTTCAAATATTTTCCTCTTCCCACATATGGCGGCCATTTTGAATTTTCGAATTTTTGCCCAAAATGGCAAAACACAAAATTGCTTCTATCTCCTTAACCGTGCGAGATAGAGCGATTTTGTCGAAATTTTCGACCCACAGGGTATCTAAAAAATGTACTCTTGGCAATTTAAAAAAAATTTTCCCCTCCCCACATATGGCGGCCATTTTGAATTTTTGCCCAAAATGGAAAAGCACAAATTTGCCTCAACCATGCAAGATAGAGTGATTTCGTCAAAATTTTCGACCCAACCAATGCAAAAAGGCATGAAGCTGAAATAATTTACACGTACACTAATAAATATTTAAGCATCATTGATATATTTTACAAATGAAACAGGGTCTTGTAAGACTACTGTACAATTTTGGCAAAAGGTTCATGGGGTGGACATTACACATGATAATGTGTGTTCTTCTATGTTATCCTGTTTCTATTCATATGTCGCAGCTACTATCAACAGGGCGTCCTATTTCTAGTTATCTTATTATTTTTGCTTTTTCCGTCTGCCGTCCGGACGCTTGGTTTCCGCTCATTTGAAGGAAAAGTATTTATCCTATATTTACCAAATGTGGTATGGGTGTTTATTGGGTTAATAGCTTGTATGGGATTACTTTTTGGTGACGTTAGGTCTATAGCTAACTGAGTAATAGCTACTTAGCTACTTTTGTGTACTTCTTTTAGTATTTAGTATGAGCATTACTTAAGTCAATAGCTTGCTTGGGATTGCTTTTAGTGATAATATCTATATAACTGACTGAGTAATAGCTACTTAGCTACTTTGCCAAAAATGGAAAAACACATATTTGCTTCTATCTCCTTAACCGTGCCAGATAGAGCGATTTCGTCGAAATTTTCGACTCACAGGGTATCTGACCAGTGTACTCTTGGCAATTTTCAAAAAATTTTCTTCTTCCCACATATGGCGGTCATTTTGAATTTTCGAATTTTTGTCAAAAATGGAAAAACACAAATCTGCTTATCTCCTTAACCGTGCGAGATAGAACGATTTCGTCGAAATTTTCGACCCAACCAATGCAAAAAGGCATGAAGCTGAAATAATTTACATGAATACTAATAAATATTTAAGCATCATTGATATATTTTACGAATGAGACAGGGTCTTGTAAGACTACTGTGCAATTTTTGGAAAAGGTTCATGGGGTGGACATTACACATGATAATGTGTGTTCTATGCTATCCTGTTTCTATTCATACGTCGCAGCTACTATCAACAGGACGTCCTATTTCTAGTTTTTTTATAAATTTTTAAAATAATTTTTAATGCATTAAAATTAATGAAATCATGCACTAAATCAATTATAACTTGAAAAGTATTGCATTTAGAGCATTTTCTTAAAATGTGTTATTCAGCTACTTTTGCCATAGCTACAACATGGTGAGTAACTTGGGTCTCTATCTCAATAGCTAAGTGAGTAATAGCTACTTTTGCACTTTTCAGTAACTTCCATCATGAGTAAAATCACTTGTAACTTGAAAACTATTGCATTTGTGTAAATATGTTATTCAGCTACTTTTGGGTCAGCTATAACATAGTACAATTTCAGACCTGTAGCTCATGGCATAGCTGAGTAATAGCTACTTTTAGGTTATCACTGTTGAGTAAATCACTTATAACTTGACAACTATTGCATTTAGATTGTTTTGTTTCAGTATGTTATTCACCTATTTTGGGGTCAGCTATAACATAGAAAAATTCCAGACCTGTGGCTCATTGTATAGCTGAGTAATAGCTACTTTGAAGTTCTTACTCAACACTAAGTCATTTATAACTTGAAAAGTATTGCATTTAGAGCATTTTGTGTAAATATGTTATTCAGCTACTTTTGGGTCAGCTATAACATAGTAAAATTTCAGACCTGTAGCTCATGGCATAGCTGAGTAATAGCTACTTTTAGGTTATCACTGTTGGGTAAATCACTTATAACTTGAAAAGTTTTGCATTTAGAGTATTTAGTTTCGATATGTTGTTCACCTATTTTGGGGTGAGCCATAACATAGTAAAATTCCAGACCTGTGGCTCATTGCACAGCCGAGTAATAGCTGCTTTGAGGTTCTTACTCAACACTAAATCATTTATAACTTGAAAAGTATTGCATTTAGAGCATTTTGTTAAAATATGTTAGTCCGCTACTCTTTCCATAGCTACAAAATGGTGAGTAACTTGGGTGTCTATCTCAATAGCTATATGTGTAATAGCTACTTTTGGACTTTTCAGTAACTTCCATTATGAGTAAAATCACTTGTAACTTGAAAACTATTGCATTTAGAGAATTTTGTGTAATTATTCGGCTACTTTTGGGTCGGCTATAACATAGTAAAATTTGAGACCTGTAGCTCATGGCATAGCTGAGTAATAGCTACTTTTAGGTTATCACTGTTGAGTAAATCACTTATAACTTGAAAACTATTGCATTTAGATTATTTAGTTTCAGTATGTTATTCACTTATTTTGGGGCGAGCTATAACATAGTAAAATTAAAACTATTGCATTTGTAATATTTTCTTTAAATATGTTTTTAACTTACTTTTTACACCTTAACAGTTGTCTTCTTACTTTCCTTCTGAACACCATTTCCAGGGCACAACTTTTGTGTCCTTTTCTTCTGTCACTTCTACTCTAAAACTCAAAACACGCAGTCAGCTGACACAGAGCCCGTTCACGGGCACTGATTGCTTGTTGAATGTTGTGACTTAGTGTCTGCTTTTCAGTGGAGATTAAAAGCTCTGAAAAGTTGCTTAGAATTGGACAAAGGTTAAAGTTGAGGTTTTACGTCCTGTTGAACAGCCAGGGTAATATTGTGACAGGTCTTCAGCATCTGCACTTGTGGGACTCGAACCCACACAGAGGTGACTGCCTGTGATTAGATGCCAAACTTGCTAACTTCTAGGCACCTCGCTGCTTAGAATTGGAATTAGTACATGTATTAGTGCTTTTGAAATATGATGGGCATTTAAGACATAATTAGGGGTTTACTGACAAATAGCAGATCTGTAATACCTTGTGAGGTATTTTGGTTATCTTGCAGATAACAAAACTGGTGAATACAACAAAGTGAAGATTTTTGTCCCATAACCAAAACTTTGGCCTTCTGAGTTGATCACAAAGTGCTGTTTCAGATATTGTTGTCATAACGTACTTTTATATATTTTTACATAGAATGCTCAAGCTCAGTGTACTTTACTTCACAAAAATAAATTACTAGTGTCTGTAGAATTTTACACAATATTTATTGGAGTCCTGGTATATGATGATTAAAATGAAGATAAAGCCAAATTATTAAGATCTTTGTGGAAATAAAAAGAAATTTCTGCTAAAATCATGAGTTAAAATGTAAAGTGACTAAAACCTGGATATTCAGCTTAGACTGGCCATAACATCTACAGGGGTAATATAGCAAATTGTTTTGCATAGAGTGTTTAGTAAGTTTTGCATTTAATCCCTTTAAACTTTCATCTCTGTAAGATGGGTTCAAACTCAACTGATGGCAGCTTGTGGAATTCACAGAGGACATATCCCAATATGATCTTAGTTTTTGAAAGGGAGTTTAAATCATTAATGTTTTAACTTAAACACTTTGAAGTTTATTTGTAGAATATGACCACTTTGCAAATTAAATATGAACTTCCTCACTCACTTCCACAAACCACCACATGTTTCTGCATGACTCATTCATTTTACCTAGTGCACAAGTACTTGTGTGGATTGTGCACTGGTCAGTGTGGTCAATGCCACTGCTGACCAATTGGCTACTTGCATGGTGTGGTCAGTTTGCAGAGGCCAATCAGATTGCAGTCTTCATGACACACCTTCCATTTACATCACACATGTGGCATTTACAATTTCCTGATACTAATCAGTAATCACATCAGTGTTTGAATCAATAGTTGGCAGGAAATATTTTGGTCTGGTTTTTAACTCTAAATTGAATGAAATTTTGGTCATCAGCTATTGTAGATATCATTGTAAATATTTGATTATTATGGCTTATTGGACACAACTATGTTTTGAATCAGTAAATGTAAACACATGGTGCATTTAATAGAAATGGAATCAGTGATTGTATGAATATTGGTCAGTTTCCAGATATTATTCATCAGTATCCTTATCTCTTTGTTACTTAATTGGCATAACAACTCCTTATTTGCAAGCAAATGTTTCATCTTTTTAGTAAGATATTTATTTTAAATTTTATGATACTTTTTTGCTAGCCTACACAGGGTAATTTACCAGTATTAATGTTAAGGTTATTTTTTTATAAACTAGAAAAGGGAATTTCCAGTTTAAATTAGATATTAATATGTTTGACTATGCTTTATTATGTGTTCATTTTACTTCCTATCTTTTGTGACATATGTTCAGTGTAGAGTAAAATAGCATCAATAACTAGGCTGAAAACTCAATACTGCAGGAAAAGTCAATACTTGAAATGTTTTAAAGTTTGTTTTGGGGCTGTTATTTTTTTTTCCCTGTACACTCAAGCATGCCACACCTTGTAATGTACTGAATACACAAAATATGCATTTCACTCAACATTTCTAAACCCTACACAATCTACACACTTTTCCCATTGATTCATTGATGTGCCTAGCCTAGTATAAAACTTTACTGAATATTAGTCATCTGGCATATGTAGTCCCCAAAACTCTATTTATATGAATAAGTGAAGCTATGAGTGTGCTATTTTCGCTGTAAAATATAGAACATAGATGTTGTAAGATACTTTGAAGCCTTAATCCCAATCTATTTAACTTTTTGAAAATAAAAAGATTCAGTTAAGTAACCTGTTAATCATTTCACATATTTCAATAAATGCACCATCAAAGCGAAGGGTTATTGTTACATAAATCAACAAAGTCACACTGAATGTTACACCCAGTGTAAGAAACAAATTTTTCTTTTGCACAATTTAGTGAGGATTTAAAACAGAAATTCAACCAGTTCCAGTTAGATGAATTGTTAAATGATAGCTAAAGCAAGGCTACCCGGTGTACTTCTTTGCAACACTCGTGGCCTGATAAATGCAGCCTTGAGAGCACCACCACTAAATAGCTTGAATGGTGTGAGTGTAATTTATGCATGACACACTGGTGTTGCCACATCCAACCAATGGGAAGCCTCTATGTCATGCATACATTACACTCTACAAAGTCTGTTACTGTCTGCAGTCATTGGTGATTTGAAATATTGTATTTTGAAATTCTACTATTTTGGAAACAAAATTACAAAAAAAGTACATCTGGGATACAGTGTTGAACCATCCTACACAGAGGATATTTCTTCACTAAGTCAACTGTACATGTATTATTTGCCTCTATAATCTGGTAATGGGCTATAAAGGAAAAATATTGATCACCAAAGAGAAATCTGTTTAAGTAACCGGCATTTTCTTCAATTTTCCATTGAAATTTTGCCAAGGTATTTCAATCATTAAGGATTTTGTAATAGTCAATCATATCTGGATTACATTGTTTTTCTTTGGATCTAAGAGTGCTTATAAAGGAGATATACACTTTGGAATACACCTCATTACTGTCAAGATAGTGATCAAGTGAAGTGTCATATTTGTGAATTTACTGTCAATAACTATCTTGAACTGTTGTTACATATTTTTGTTAATAGTTTTCAATTACAAGAACAGCTACATTGGTGTCTTTGTATCTATTTCTTCAGTTTATTAAAATTAGAAGTACACTCCTACAGACTATATAGACCATTGAACAGTGAAATTAGTGAGTTGATCACATTGTAATTTTGTCATGGTGAAAGCAGATGGTCATGTGCGCATTCGCCATGAAAGCAAAGAGAACGGACAGATCCGAGTCCGTCATGAAAGTAAAGAAAAGGGCAAGGGCATCAACTACATAGAGGTGGACACCAGGGACAAAGATAACCTAGCTCCCTATCTGAACCACCTCAACAAGAATCTCGACCTACACAAGGGTACTGCCATACATAATTCCTGCATTATCCCCTGTCCCTTGCATAGCAGCGGAAATGTTACCCCAACATCTGAGTCCTCCTGCAGTTGCCAAGACGACTTGTCAGATCCCTGTTCTGATCAGTATTTGGATAACCAATCCACTGAAGAGACTCGAGGATCATCGAATCGCTCCAGTCGCAATTCCAAGATCTCATACTGTGAAAAATGTAACTTAATTAACAAGAAGCATTCTTCCTCTTCTTCACCTAGTCATTCCCTGGGTGGAGCCTGTAATGTTATAAGTAACAGCGATGAAGAAAATGTGGACCAACTGGATGGACTGCTAGATCCTAAAGATGATTCCAACCTCCCTCTGTGCACATGTGATGCCAACTGCCTAAATGGGGGCTTTCAGTATGAATTTGCAGGGCAAGAAGCACTTAATACAGGCAAAAAAGGACGGAACGGTGGACACTTGGCTCCACTGATAGTCTCCAGTATTCAGGGACCATTGGTAGAATACCCAGTAAGTGATGGATTTCCCTCTAATAAAGACAAACGAGTGAGGGACCAGTTTAATATCATAGTCGAAGATGGCAAGGAAGAAGAAGCAGCTTCAAAGTCCTCCAGAAAACAGTGTTGTTACCACATATTTGTACTAGCTATTCTGTTAATGGCCAATCTCCTGAATTACACAGACAGATATACTGTTGCAGGTAAAGCCCTCTTCGTATTGTTTCTAAGATTTCATTTGTTGCTGCTTCTGTTTGGTTGATGTTCACTTTTTATCTCTGTTTATTATTTTTTTGGTGTTGGACTTTTACAAGTTATCTTTCATTTTGGACAGTTGCTCCTGTTCTTTAATGATGCTGTTTTATTTTATTGATTTTATGGTCAGGTTTTTTTTCCTGCTAAAATTGGTACACAAGTCACCATTAAATGGAACATATAATTTTAATATTCAGTGGGATCTGAAATCACTACAAATTTGTGATAATATTTAAACAAAAGAGTAAAATATTTCCAAATATATTTGGGTACCAGTGTATAAAGTAAGACATTTATTGCTATGAAAAGAAAGTACTGAATTCCTAGAAATCACAGAATTTGCAGAAAATAAAATGGGACATATTCATTAAAAATAATACTTATGGTAATAGAAAGCTGCCTGCAACATTATAAGCTGTTGATTTTTTGATTTTTTTTATTTTCAAATCATCATGTACAAGGCTATTTATCTAGAAAAAAATTACTGACAAATATAATTCAGTTTAGTAACAACTGTTTTGTTTGGAAGAGATCATTTAATATAATTTATCCTCCAAAGTCAAAGTTGGGGTTTGACATCTCTTTCTACAACCTTATTTCAGTACAGGTCCTCAAGCACGTAAACCCGCATGTTATGATCTGAATGCAAGCCCACAACCATGGAAGTGAAAGTCAATAATTTTTCCTCTCAATTACTGTACATTTAATCTACATTAAAGAACCTTAGTTCATAAGATGATTGAAAGTGTCAAGTTAATCCACAGCTCTTGACTTATCTCGATGTGTTAAGTACACAAGATGTTGTCTGATTGACATATCAGTTTATTTTCACCACCTAACTTTCAAAACTAAATTTAACAGTGCTTGTATTGTCTGATGCATTAGTAGTTACTTTTATTATCTTAGTATTGAACTAAAAGGAACATAAGGAAGTGGGCATTGTCAAATTAATATGTCAAAAATATTCACAAAAATTTCCACCAGTTTTAACTTGTAGGTGTCCACATTATTTGAAGCTTGTGTTTCTCTGTTAATAATACTGCACTTTTTTGAAATTGAGAAAATCTTTTTTCAAAAGTAGAAACGGAATTACACATTAACTGTGACAATTTTTGAAACCACACAAGATTATTGTCCAAAAATGTTTTACTTTGATATAACCTGTCTTAATTGGATTGACTAGTGTATAAGGAAATTCACCAAATATTCAGTTTGGTTGTTGTGATTTTGAATGCCGTATATTTTTTTACCTTTTATATTTGGTATAGGTATATATGACTTTTATAAGAAGTTGATGCTTAAATAATAAATGTTAGGCAACATAAGTAAACAAGAGACGTCATAATAAAGACCATTTAAACCGAGTATGTGTATATTTACAAATCTAATGATACCATGAAGTATTAATACCAATAATTTTATCTTTTCTATTGGTGGGAAGTTTCCCCAAGACAATTTTCAATAAACTGCCCTTTTCACTGTAAAAGAAATAAGCAGAAATATCAGAGAAGAATTTTCTCTGGTTTAAATAAAGAAAATATTGAGGCTACTGTTATGACACAAATTTCACACATTGAACGGCCATAACACTACTTAATCTTAGTAGGACTAGTGTGGTTGGTGCACATGTACTTCCTAGTGAGAAACAACCAATCATTAACATATAGGGAGATCCTTGTGTCGAATTCTAGGAGAGCCAGCAGATCAATAGCTCCTCATCAAGAGACCCTCCCTCGCAATAATAAGAGCAAGTCTGCAGCATTGTGCCATATGGCTGATGTTAAAGGCAAATACTGCTTTCCTTATTTTTTAACATCCATTTGTACAAGTATAGAAAAGTGGTCCATCTGTCCATTCTCCAACTGCAAAGTATGAGGTTTAAATAAATATGATTGAAGTCTAATTAAAGAACATACCGGTAATACAGTGACATTAGGTGATGTGTCAGCAGTAGTGAGTCACTGTGCCTTATTGCTGTGATTCACATGTGTGTATTGATCCTCATCTGACCATTGGTTACCAATTTACAAATGCTGTCTGTTGCTTGTAGTTGTCTTTTTAGACTAATTTTAAAGTGAGCTTAAAATTAATGTCTGTCCTTGTGGTACAGCCTTCTTTGATGATGCTCTTATTCTTGGGCTCCTAAGGAGTACTTAAGTACTTCTTATGGAGTAGAGTAGTTGACAATTTAGAGTGCAAAATTGCTTTTTAACATTGGATGTTTTTAAAATATATTCTCGTACAATAATAATAATATAATAATAATAATAAAGCATAAGACAACAATTTACTCCAATTTATGAATGTGTTTAATATAATTTATGTACTACAAATGTATAACAAATAGTTCCGATAGACTTACAGACTTAAGAAAAAATATATCCATTTTTTTGGTCACTATTTAAATAGTATTAACAAAAATTTGGACGAGAACTTGACAAAACTAGAAAGCATTCTCTTTTGTGCATTAGTAATACTTCTTTAGGCCTGCCTTTAAGGATGTAGTATACATGTGTACAGTCAGACTTGCTCCAAGTCTTTGTATTTCTCATTCCACCAAATCTGACATACATGGAATCATTATAAAGCCATTTGGTGAGTGTGAAAACCTACTGTCTGGTGAAATACAATTAAAAAAAATACATTTGTCAGCCCCAAATTCTGGTAAAAAAGTCATGCAGTCCTCATACCTTAGACAAAAGGACTTGAAGAAAGTCTAACATGTGTACCAATGTATAATCTAGTAAAGAGTTGTGTAATGCAGGCCAAGTTCTACCTACTATTTCACATCTGACAGAAATGGAGGTTTTCTCCACAACAGACAAAACAATGTACTTCTATGTACAGGTACTTAACAATATCAGTGTCTCACCTGGCACATAATGATAATTTAATGTGATTTGTTCTGGTTACTTGGTAAACATTTAAATTTAAACACAAAAATATTTCATTTTACATTTTGGAGAAAATTTGTTGCAAAATTTGTTTGTAAACATTAGAGAAGCAGTGGATGCTACACAGCTGTTGTGTAGTAAATTGTAAACAAGTATGACAGGTACATATCTGAGATAATGGTCTTAGAAAAATGTTGGATGTTGGCTTGTCTCATATATTATATACTTTGTGTAATTTTCCTGCTGAAATAAAGCATAGTGTAAATATATACATTTTAAAACTGATTTTTTTTTCTTGAAAACATTTTATACAAAATTTTAATTACACATAAAACCTTATAACATTTTGGTTGAAGGGGTACAAACGGTAATAAAATGATAGAGGCTTAAGTTAAGGCGTGCTTTGGCTTTTTTTCTGTGGAGAGAATATGGAAACAGTACATCCACTGCTGTGTGAGTAGGAGGAATAGCTGCACTTTGGTTTTATTGGCAGTTTGTCTAATGTATGGAGGTCAGATGAAGGACTGAAGTATACAGTTTGAACATTCATTTTGTGTCAAAAATGTATACAAATTAGAAAATGCTTATGAAAGGCAAAGTAATACTTTGATCACTTTCTTTAATGAGAATCTTTGATAAGCAAATTTTGTACCATAGTCTGATTGATGTAAATGCTGACATAAAAATTTGAATGTGTTGCTAAATTGTATACATGTAGTATCAAATAACTACCCATTCTATATCACACTCAGGTGCCCTGTTCTCACACTGAGAAGATGTATGTATGTTCTGGTATTTAAGTATGAATTTGCTGATATTTTTATGTAAAACTGTCTGCATTGAAGTACCTATGTGCTCACAGATATCAAGTAGCACCTAATCTTCTTGAAATCTACAATATGTTATTGTATATTGTTGTGTCTATGTCTTTCTATACAATGTTTTTTGTGTTTTTTTTTCACAGGTGTCCTTCCAGACATAAAGCAGTTCTACAAGAACAAGGATGGTGAGGAGCTCAGTGATGGAGATGCTGGGTTGCTCCAAACTTCTTTCATTGTCTTCTACATGCTTTTCTCCCCAGTCTTTGGCTACATGGGTGACCGATATAACCGCAAGCTGCTCATGGCTGTTGGCATATTTGCCTGGTCTGGGGTTACGCTGGCAGGTTCTTTCATACCAGCGCAGGTAAGCACAAGGTTTATGCCAAGGTTGTCATCTCTTTCCATCTCTTCAGCCTTGTAGTTCTGGTGTCTGGTGTTTGATGTTGAAACAGGTCTGGGTTTTTCTGCTAATTCAAGTAATTCGACTAGAGACTTCAGACTTATAAGTCACTCTCTACCCAGCATATAAATGGAAATCAAAATTAGTTGGGAAGTAAACGTGTACAAGAGTTGAATCCTATTCATGTGATTTGAAAATCTTGGGTTCAATCCTTGTGCAGGTCATGGTGGTGAAGCCGTTGGACAAGGTATTTTATTGTGTCTCTCTTCATTGAGGACTGTAAATTGGCACTAGCTAACGAAGTAAATCTGTGATAAACTGACATACTACTCTGGGGTTTAGAAATACTAGCGTTCCGTGCCATAAGCACACTAGCTGTATATATGAAGAATTGATGAAAACTTGGCACAATTATCACATACTTGATATAATTTCAAGGTCAAACTCACTCGGATTACACTTGTTTTATTTCAGTGCATAGATTGTTAAACTGAAGTGATTTTATTTCTTGACAGCACTTCTGGCTATTTGTGTTTATGCGTGGGCTGGTGGGGATTGGAGAGGCAAGCTATTCCACAATTGCACCCACCATTATTGCTGACCTGTTCTGTGATGACCAGAGGACCAAGGCTCTTGCCTGCTTCTACTTTGCCATTCCAGTGGGAAGGTAGGTACAATTAATAATGGGTTGACATGAATATAGTTAATGTAAGATGCATTGGTATGAAAATCCACTGGCTTTTTTGTGGATTGTCAACTGGAAATCTGTTCACTCATATGGTAAGGCAGTTGAAATGTACTTCTGATAAAAAATAGTTTCCCGAACACAGTCAATTGTACAAAAAAAAATTGGACCTTTGCTTTTGATTAAGTGGTAATCCTAATTAATAGAGTTCGTCCTGGAGATGTTCATCTTGTGACATAAGGCATTACCCAAACCATGAGGTTTCTGCATGTATTGTGATCATATTTATGTTAAGCTACTAAATCAATAACGATTTACCAATTCACCAATACAAACTTATTTTTTTATGTTAAGTCTGTGGTATTATGTCTGTTTTTATGCCTAATAAATGTCCTAAAATTGTATGCCAGGAAAAAAAGCAATCAGAAATCATTTATGGTGTTTGCATCAAGCAGGAAACAATTTGTAATAAATTGTGTGAGGAATTACCAAAAAAGGTTGTTATATACAGCTAATAACCTCAGATTTTACAGGATGTTTGTCAATAAGAAATATGGCAAAACCCAGTTGAATTGAAAGGAACTTGACCAAGATTTCATTGGAAAAGCCCTTTAGGAACGTGATGTGTGTTTGAACTGAAAGAGGAACTCTGCTAGACCTGAATTCTTCCAAAAGGGTGGATTGTTTTGGTTTTGGCGTCCGAGTTCTTGTCTTCGATAATTTATTCTGAAAAGCATGAATTTAATATACAGTGTTTTGTGAATATTAATATTTTCACAAAATATTCTTTTCATGGAGATCTATGGATGGCTTAAAATTAGAAACTCCTCTATTTTGTACCATTGAAGTTATTGCCTGGATGAAATAAAAATGAACATAATTGTGTTATTAATAAACATGAGAGAGAAGGAGAGAGAGAATATGATAATATAAAAGAATGAATGTGATCTTTGCCTTTGTTTACTGTGGTTGGCTATTTATAATCTGCAGTGAATAAAAACAGTCACAGAGGCTGTTATGAGGTGATGTGAAGAATCAGGTTACTGTTTGTGGCTTTGTGGGTGTGCATGTACTGCATTAGACAAATTACAACAGCCCATTAAGTGAACAGTAGCTCATTACCATTGTGGTATGTCAATCTGTGGTGTGATGGTTGGAAGGTGATGGCTGATTTGGAATGAGATTTTAGCAACTGAAATGCAGTTTGAATGTTGAGCTCAAACTTGTATTTTAGCTAGCTAGCCTCTAAATTCTACAACTGGGGAGTACTTTATTCAGTCTATTAAATAATTCTGGCAAACAAATGTTTTAGGAATTCTAACAATAAGAAGTCCTCGTGATTGGTGATTTCTAACTTTAGACTACAGATTTTGTCAAATGTTAAAACACTCATTTATAGTTCTTAATAACTACAAATCACAGTCATTGTATATTGCACCGTTGTACTTGTGATACAGTGTCCTCATGTCCTTGGTATTTCTCTGATTTGGGTAATTTGACAGATTGATCAAAGTGATGATGTTTATGTCATACATTGATCCATTTACAGCATTCAGTGTTAGGACAGTGCCCTTTTCATGGGTTGTTTTGATGTTCCTCTGGTAAAATGCATTGTCTTTGAAAAATTCTCCTACACAAGTTATTTTTTTGGCCATCTCCATTGGATTCCATATGAAAATTTTGACATGGCTGACTTTTAGGTTTTTGATTGTCTGTTGTATTGGTGACATGACAGTTCATTTTAATATACAGAACAAGGGGATATCAATTGTCCCGACAGACAATAAAGGTTAAAATAAGCTGACTGAAGTCCAAGTTAAAAACCGCTATCTGTAATGCTTAGCAGGATTGTTGTACATGCCGTCAGTAATAACTTTTGTTTAACATCTTAGTTCCATCACTCTCACTACACACATTTCACTTGTGTCCCATGTTGTGATCATGCGTCTGAGCAGAGACAATCCATATTTCCATAGAAACACTTCATCTTGATCCCAGCAGAAAAAACAAGATTAAGCATTGACACGTGTTTTACATTTATAGTACCCCAACTGAACTGTTGTGTTTTTAATGGATTAGATACTCTGTTACATGAACCAATGCAAGTCAGAATTGGGTAGAAATGCAGTCAATTTTAAGGTTCCAGTATAGAAAAATGTTGTGTTTTTTCCAGGTGTAAGTGGAAGTCAGCCATAAATAGGACTGTAATTGAAGTTTTTAGTTATATTAAGTCTGCTATATGTTAATGTGCTAAGTCTTTGGGTTAACTTACTATTTCTCACATTCCCTTTAATCATAATAACATTACACTGGCCAAGCCATAATCTTATCCAGTAATCCAGTATATAAGTGGATTGAGAAGTTTGCCCAATAAAACCTCCTTGAACAGATTTCTGTGAGTTTGTGGAATATGTACATTCTATAGTCAATACCCTGTATGACTGAATAAATGTGGAGAGACTCAATTCTCTTAGGCAGTCGTCGCAATTTCAACTTCATTAGTTCCATGGAATGTCCTATGGAAATGGATTTTAAAAATTGTGGTCTTTTATCAAAGTAAATTGTCAGTCTAAACTCTAAAGTGAGTCTTATACATTTAGTGGAAGAAGTAATCAATATTACGATACTTTGCTTTCTGTAGTCCATATAAGGACATATTTTTTTTGGACAAAAAGTATTCAATTGTAGCCTGGTTCACAAAATGTAAAATTCAATATATTTATAAAACCTAACTAGTATTCTGGTACGTCATGCCCTGTTTTACAAGAATTATCATATATATTCCATTATCAGTATAGCAGGAAGTTCAAGCATAATGCTACTTCCGTACAAAGAGGTCCTTGGTGGCCTAGCGGTTAGCAAGTTTGACATCTAATCTTAGGCTGTCACCTCCATGGGTTTGAGTCCCACAAGTGGCAATGCTGAGGACCTGTCCCAATATGACCCTGGCTGTTTAATGGGATGTAAAACCCCAACTTTGACTTTACTTCTGTACAATTACCACAAGGACCAAATTTTGGCCAAAATTTGTTACAGACTTGCCTGGGTTGATGTTTTTGGTTTTGGCCCTGCCTTGCTGTTAAAAATTCTAAACTGTTAAATATTAATTATTAACTTGGATCTGTCTTTGCAGGGCTTTTCAATGGTATGATCTACAGTATATATTTTAGAGCAGAGTCAGTAAATCAGTATTTTTGGTATTCAGGTATCAATTGGTATCAATTTTACTTGAATAATGTGATGACACTTAACCTGCATCTCTAAGGTCATCATATATAATATAACTGTGGGGAACATAATACCAGAAACAAATCATAAATTTAAAGAATTTATAAACTTTCATCTCATACTTTTGTGGATTTTAACACTTCTATAGCAATTTCTTTGATAAAAACGCCCATACATCCCTTCCTGTAAGTGAACCTATTTGATTGGGGATATGCTGGTATTTCCAGATCACAAGTTAGTTATGGTATCCCAGAATGGGTACCGTTTTGCACTGGTGGGATACGGAAATGGAAATGTGCTACTGTCCATACCCTATTGTATTCTTTCTTTGGTTAAACTGTCAATGGGCTCTTCTAAACTATATGATTAAAATGTCTATTTTCAGTGGGATGGGTTACATTGTGGGGTCAGCTATTGCAAAGGCAGCAGGTGGCTGGCAATGGGCTCTGCGTTTCACACCAGGTCTGGGACTGATCTGTGGACTGCTGATACTGTTCTGTCTGAAGGAACCTCCACGCGGAGAGGCAGACGGAAACACGCATTTACACAGCTCCTCATCATGTAGAGCATGGCTGGATGACATTGTGTATCTCGTCAAGAAGTAAGTTTATCAGAAATTTTCCAAATGTAATGACAGGGGTATCTAATTCAAGGAAATCAGTTTAAATAAACAGAGCCCCATCACTGAGGTGATGACTGGATAACATTTTGTACCTCGGGGTGGGTTATTTCCTGGTGGGGGGGGGGGGGTCATATTCCTAGGAGTTCCTCCCCCCCGGGGTGAAGGATTTCCTAGGAAATTTTCCTCCCGGGGGAGGATATCCTAGTACACCGGGACCACTATCAAAACCGGAATCTCGAATGTCGGCTAAAATACTTATTGGGAAACATAAAATATTAAATAGCAAACCTGAATCTGAGGAAATTATAAACTATCTCTTCATTTTTCACGAGATATTAATACATTTATAGCGATTTGTTTGAGAAAAACTGCCATGTTTTGGATTATGGAAAATCACTTCCTGTTTGTAGGGCTATTCGATTGGGGAAATGCTAAAACTCAAGCTTCTTTGGTATCGGGACGGTTTTGCATTAGCGGAATCCCGAACTAGAAAATCTGGTACCGTCGCACCCCTATCATGAAGTAAGTCGAAGATTTATTAAATTGTCAGCAGGTTAAATTTTTCCTGAGGGTGGTTAGATGTCATTAGTATAGTGCACAAAAACTTACAATAGAAACCTATATTCAAACAGTTGCCATGTTTCACAGGATTTTAATCTTTTTTTTAAAAAAAATTTCAGAAAAAGCTGGTTTGCAAACGGCTTTGCACTGCTGAAAAATATTGTGAAAAATAAATCGCATGAAACATATGTTACAGATCAGACACTTGCACAAATAATGCAATGAAACACCCGTTTAAGTTTTATACGTTTATATAATAAATACAAAAACATGAAGATCAGTTTCGGTGAAACAGATTCACCAGCAGATAGAATATAAATAAACTTTAATATCCAAATTACTGTGAAGATTGTTAATCAGTAAAAACATCAAAAGGCATTGGGTAGATTTTCTCTGCTTCTTTTATTGGGAAAATTCATAGGTTTAGAATTTACCTTCCTCCAATTATCGGCTGTTACATAAATACCTCTCATGATAAGGAAGTCCGAATTTCTTGCTGGTAACAAGACGCTAGTCTATCTCCAGTACTCATGTATTTTTTCCATCTCAAGTTCTTTGGCAAACAATGTGAAAGTGTGTTGCCCGTGCTTCGCTAGTGTAATAAAATAAACCACACCTGTAAAAAGCATTGATTATTTCTTGTTACATAGGGAACTGAACTAGACATTTACACATAAAACAAGACATATAGTGACATATGTCAATACACAAAAAACTTCCTTCAGTAAGGATCCCATCTGAGGGATATAAGACATTGTAGGAGGTTAAATTTGCTGTTCTACAAGTCTACAAATGTGTGTAAGGTTTGCAGGTTCAAGATTTTGCAGGAATATAGTCTATATTCAGTATACTATAGCATGTCTTGCCCATCCTATATTTGTGCATGCTTAAACACTTGCAATTAGTGATATCAATTTGTGATGTATTTACAATAGGGGAAGGGAGCACCTGGGTCTGGTTTTATTATTGTAATAATCTCCACAAATCTGGATTCCTGTGTTTTTGTAAAAACTGGAAGACCAATGTAGTAAATATAACTGATCACGTAGTCAAATTTATCCAAAAATAAACTGTCAAATTTCTGAAAAAATAAGAAAAATTATTATGAAAGACAAGGCGGACAAATGTGAATAAAAAATCCATGTTATGTATGGAAGTAAATTCAAGTAATAAATATGTTAATTGTTGGTGACTACTCAGTATGATTGCTTGCATTAGGGTTTCTCAACGTGGACAGTGTACATTTGTGAGTACACAGAAACCCTGTCACAGTCCAAGTATGCAAATTTTGGAGATTGCTAGATAAAGAAGAAATTCAGGCAGTACACACACAGAAGCAGTAGTCATTGTACTGTATTCAGTCACAGTCTGTCACTTCAATGAAATTATAATCTCAGAAAATGATTCTCAGGTTTTCCCCAATGAGGGACAGAAAAAAGATAGAGTTTGATAAATATTAAAAGAAGTATACCCCAGTTACACTACAGGCGGTATTTCCTATGTTTATAGGCATACATAAACCCTGAAAGTCATGGAGGCGGAAGTTTGAACATTTCAAAACATTCATGTGTGTTGATAGGTCAAGCAGGGGAAGCTCGAGTTTCTCAGGCCCACAGACAAAAGTGTATCAGTAACTGACTTACTGCAGGAATAAGGCATTCTACAACTTATAGGCAATACTATATGTAGTGCGATTGTGGTATAATATCTTTTACAATGATAAAAACGATAATGCATCTTTTTTTTTTTTTGAGCTGTTAACTAGATTTAAACATTGAAGTAACAAATTCATCAATGTTACATTAGGCCCCCCAAAAATGGCCTATGTTACATTATAAGTTATAAACTATAATCATTCTACATGGAAATGTATACAGTTGTTTATTTACATATTTACAGGCTTAAGTTTTTGTCTTTTTCAAAGTCATTGATTCACCTACTTTTAAGTTAGTGTCTGCAAACACTCCTTACAAAATACCCACATATGGCAAATTGGAAACATCTTAAAAACATCACTGAAAATATACTACAATTGTTAAATTATTTTTGTCTGTTTTCTTCTTGAGTGGGCACAATCATGGGATGATCATAAGGATGTCACATGCTTTTGCTATTCATAGTTAGAAGACATACGTTATGTTTAGATACTTGGAAGTATTCAGTCTCTGAGTTGCATTTTTCTTCTTTTTTTTTCAAAATTGACCTATAAAGTACTAGTAATTGTATGTTTCAGGAACTCGAGAAAAAGGAATATTTCTAATATTTACATAAAAATCAGGGCAACGATATCTGATAGAATCATAAAGAGATAGCAAAGGTATATTTCAAGCTATTAACATAAAAAATAAATGAAATGCTGGTTGTGTTATTGAGGTTCAGACTGAAAATTTTACCAAAATTAGGCCCATAAACTGATAAATGTTTCAACCAATTCAGTCAAAGTGTACATTGTAAAAAGTGTACTGAAAACACTAGTATTATATACTTAAGGATGCCACAAATAGTATTTGCACCATTGTTGTACATTACTCCACTGTACAACTCTTGGGTCATTTTTACTGAACAGTGCTTAAAAGCTGTACAGACATTGGATTCATGGTATCTAGCGATAAAAATCTTAAACTATAACTTGTTCATACTTGTTTGGGATATTAGTTTGGTACTCTAGGTGTGGCAGTGCAGTGTCATGATCTGACTTTAAATTGACCTCTTACAGTGACCTTGACTGTATTTTGGTGTAATATATCAGCTTGTAACACAGGCTACTTCTGGGAACATATTTACCTGAGCTATGGGAGTACAGGCATCTCTGATGCTAATTTTTACAAGAATATTTTTTAAAAGGCACATGTATTTAATTAGAAAAGAGTAGTCTTAAAAATTGTTAACTCTGTGCTCCAAGTTATCCATTATTCTGTTCTGTAGCATGTAATTGAGTTCTATTTTAACAGCCCCACTTACACTGTCTGAAGTGTTTATCGTTCATGTCGGCTAGTTTTTCAGTGTACATATTGATTTTTTTAAATCATCGATTAATTTTCTGCATTTTGTTGTTCATTCACCTTGGTCATTCTACTAGTTGAATGAATGTTTCTCAAAGTGAAACATTAGCAAAAAAACTATCAAAGCACATTATAAACTGTTGCTTCAAGGTAGATATAGTATTGATGTGTTTGTTACTTGTGCCAATTGTCTTGAGTGATACAGTTGAGAAAAACTTCAACAGCTCATGGAATCCATTTATTAAATCTGCAGCATTCATTTCTGCAGAAAATTTCAGCACTGCCCTTGAATTGAATTTTACGTCACAAATCAATCATCCGAGTACTTCCAATAAGAGCATTTATATCCATGATCTCTTTGAAATGTGAAGGTCTTTGTTCCTCATACAGAGAGAGGTGTATTGACAGGCTTCACCATCTCTTGTGATCCCTTAATTATGGGGAATTATCACTTTTCGTGCTTACATCTAGTATTCACTTGGTTGTGGGTTCAAATACAGCTCAGGATAATTTGTAAGAAGTAGTAATGGTCTGTTCCTATGTAACGGTTAAAAGTAGAAAGAGATATTTTTAAAAAACAACACTTTGACTCCATACTCAAGGTTAATTTTGACAGTACAGTCAAATCTTCAACATGGGTGATTGATCTATTCGGATAATTGATGGCAATACTAAACACTAGTTTCATGCTGATAGTGATAAATATTTAATCTTTTCAAATCTATATTCAGTGTTGGACAATACGTAAATAACCCTATTAATTTCTGTACTTTCAGTAAAACTTTCATGCTGACCACCTCGGGCTTCACCTGTGTTGCCTTTGTTGCCGGAGCCTTGGCTTTCTGGGCTCCAACCTTCATGGACAATGCCGCAAAAGCAGCCAATCACCCACAAACTGTTACCAGGTAAGATACTATGCTATTTAACCAGAACAATCTTGGACATGACCTCAAGCGATTTATCTGAGTTATAGATGTTTTGCCAGTACGTAATGCACTCGCCATTCACTTAATATGGTGCTTTCATATCTGGTCCTGTCCTGAAGTGAGAAAATAGCTTGTTGCTAACTGTTTATTTATGACACAGAATCTTGAAATTTAGTGTGTACTGTGATACTCCATCTCCTTTTGTATGGTCAGTTTATCAAATGTAATGTTAAACCCATAACTTGAGCAAGTCTTGGGTTTGCAAGGATTTGCTGATTTCCAGCACTTTAATTTAACCACTACTCTAATCTGATCATGGGTGTGATCATGTCTTTGCTATAACTTACTGATCCATGTTCTTGGCTCACTGTATTAGCTGAATCTGGAGAGCAGTGAATTTTCATTGTTTGGAGTTGTACACTGGTAAAGTCAGGTGAAAGTAACCCGTTGATATAGATTATAAGTCACAGGTGAATATAATTGACCTGTGTGTTTCACAGTCAGTTATGTTTAAAGAAGCTAAAATTAAATAAAATATAAAATTCTTTGAGGAACATTTGAAACATTATGTGCAAGTGTTTCACTGTTTTGCAAGGTTAATGGATTATAGTTCAAAGATTTTAGCTACCTCTGGGTATACATTTTCTAGTGAAATGGTCTACCATTAGTCACAATTCTGATTTAAAACATACAGCGATTGATCCGTCTGATTAAAATATTATGTTCATAACCACTATTATTGGATACCGCTTAACTCAATGTACACAGTTACTGGTGTTTATTCACATTATTGTAGTGAATAATATTTGGCTTGAATCAACTACCAGGCAGATTAAATATTTACTGGTATATTTAAAGATACTGAATGTTTACTCTTGCGCATTATGCCAACACCACCAGATTATATACAGATAAAAAAAAAAAAAGTTTTCTGAAGCAGATTGATTGGTGGAATTAATCCATAGATTCAATCCTTACTTCTTATGAACTTATTCAAGTGGGAAAAATTAATGAGTATGAAAATAAAATAGAAAATAGAATTCTATAAAACTAATGTAAACCTGACAAGACAACAGAGGTTATATATTAAGTAAATAAGTGTTTGTCTTGTTGCATAGCATTATACGTAAGCAAATTTACATAAATCAGGTGATTGACTGCTAAGTTATATATCAGTTATGACAGAACTGTTTAATATTTATATTTTATCATGACTACGGTTGTATGAGACATTCAGAGAAATAATATTCTGTGTTTTAAAAACCTGCCAGAAGGGAATTATAAATATCATTTGCTAATACTGGTAATAAACTTTAGTTTTATGCATATATATTTTCATGTATTTTACTGATCTTGAGTAAAAACACCTGTAGAAAGGTTCCCAAGTATTGTAGCAGTTTTCCTGGAAATCAGTGTAACAGTGGTACAAGTCTTATCATTTGGTTGATTTCTGTACATGTATTTACATCTGTTACATATTTGTACATTTATTGATTATGATAATATCATTGTGCGGGCATGATATTCCCCTGATATATTCTACAAAGTCTTTGATGTATCATGATACAGAAATAGGATCTTAAAACAGGGTTTAATGTATTTACTATTACAAATTTGTGGAGTAAAGTGTAAAATTCAACCCAGTGTGTGAAATTCACCACAATAATAACCAATTTCTTTCTTGGTTGAATTATTATAGGAAATTGTCTAAGTTCTTATTCATGTTGTGATTTTTTTGTGACAGAATATCCATAAACCTGTCTTCTTATTAAATGATTTTAATGTATTCCTGGTGATGAGATTCACATTTCTTGCCCTGGTACTTGCAAAATTTGCAGCATCTCTGCAGATTAACTAATCTCCAGATGACTGTGCTATAAACCATAGAGAAAACTTGTACAACTGTATTGAGGTCATTACCTGGACGCAGTTTTTTGTATAAAAAAGACATTTAAGCTTTTTGTCTGTTATACATATATTGGAGGAATTGCAAAACCACATACAAGCAGCCAAGTGAGATACTGTTAAGAATACCTAGTCAGCTAATGGATTCCCAGCGTCAGTTGTATAAAAATACAAGGAGTAATCATTCAATACTTTGAATTTCTATGTATTGCAGAGGAAAAGTTTTAAGAATTTTTTATTGTTTCTAAAAACCAAAGTTAGATCTTAATATTTTGGTGTGAGTCAGAAGTTAGTCTCTCCTACTGTAAAGACATTCTGTTGCTTTAAAAAGTATTTGAATAATAACTTGACTTATCAGTTTGTTAAAAGTGGCACATTGACTTTATCACGTTCAAATTAAAGCTTGTCAATTCCCAGAATCATCTTTTATTTTACACTGTTTATCTTATGGTCTTAAAAAAAGACTTTCAAACAATGGACAATAAGATTCAGTCTTTAACCAGTCCGGGTGTTTCTTAAAGTGAAATGCAGCGTCATTAATCAGGGACATATCTCAAGAGAATTTGAGCTACTAACTTACAATTCTTATCAGCAAAAATAAGCCTATATTTAGTATAATAGTGGGACATTGCTACCGTGTTAACTTATCATGTTAACTTTATAGTGTTTAAATGTTGGGTTTTTTCACTGGCTCTTTTACAGTTTTAACAGTTTGCCATCATAACATACGTATATTTGTGTGGTATTTTACAACTTCATCCTCCCTCTTTCAGTGTGTCCATGAAGTTTGGCGTCATCACCTGTTTGGCTGGTCTTGTTGGAGTGATTACGGGCTCTGAGACCGCCCGACGTCTGCGTCACAAGTTCAAGCGAGCAGACCCGCTGGTTTGTGCCTTTGGCCTGATTTCATCGTCACCCTTCCTGTTTGCTGCGCTCTTCCTGGCAAGAATCAATTCCACTGTCACTTGGGTATGTATCCCACCAGATTTGCAACAGTTAACACCGTTTTTAAGAGAGAGCTAGAAAGCCATTTAATGGAAATGAAATGTAACCAGGGTTCGCAAATAACTAGTATATACTAATATTGAGTGGGCCTGTGGATTAAATCGGTTTAAACCATGTTATACTGGTCACTACAGGTCAGTTGAAGAAAAATGAAACAAGGATGAATTGTGAAACATTTTCTCTGTTTGAACCAGTCAATTGTATTGTATTGTGTATTTATACTCGGCGCAATATCTCCATATACTACAGGACTCAAAGCGCTATTAAGCCCATCCGACTGTACAGGTACAGCCCCAACTCACAAGTAACTGACTTTCCCCTAACAGGAAGATAGAGGCTCAAGGATGACCATTTATCAACGTCCTTGAGGTTCTTTAGCCTGCCACTGGGGATAGGACCCAGTGAGAGAGGACCGCCATTTTCAGTGGTCATCCGAGCCACTATGTATCTGCCTGTACCTGAGTTTGAACCCACGTCCTCTGAGTTCCGAGACAAGTGTGCTACGTTCTAGGCCACAGTGGCAGATACATATATCTTTGAAAAATAGAACTGAACTTTAGTATCAAAGAATGTCATTAAAGAAGATAGTGTTCAGATAGTAGAAGTCCATATATATCAGAAGAGGTAGTCAAATATTACAGAACAGTAGGATACTTCTTTATGTTGGACAGTGAAAATAACTTAATAAAAGTCAATATTTGGATAACATAATGGTACATAGGGTTTTATCTCTTGATATTTGCCACTTTTTAACCAATATTTGATTTACCTAAGAGAGGTCTATTTCCAAGAATAATTTGACATTATATCTGTGAAAATGTCATGCTCATTTAATGAAGTGATTATCTGACTAATGTCTGGTTTTCAGTCCATCCTTGTCACATTGACATTAAAAAAAGTCCTCATAGCATCTTGTGTTGAGCCATGACAATGTTTCTGTATGAAGATAAGTTAGACAACCTCCTTCACTCAACCCTATTAGCAGTGACAGTTAAGCAAAAAATATCTTAACTAAATATCCATTGTCTTTATATAGTCATAACTAATAAATACTCTTCACTATCATTGACAATTCAAGAGTAAGTTGATTGACTCACTTAAAAGTCTCTTAACACCATGCTTATGATAAATCTGTCTCATTATAAACGTTTGATAAGTAAAAATCACGTATGATTTTATTTTGGCAAAGTACTTTCAAAACAATTGGCAATAGGATTAAACTTGTGACCAGTGATTGTGTTTGTATACTTCAAGCTGTTGTTCCGTGTCAGCGATCATATTTCAAGAGTTCTTGATCTACTTACTTACATATTTATCAAGCTAAGTCTGATAAACTCATTAAGCTTTCTTGTAAGTAAAAACAACAACAAAAATAACTGGACCTCTTAGTGTCTCAAAAGGCTGCACTGACATAAATTTGTGTTAAAAGTTGGAATGATGACCTGCAAAACTCACTAGGTTATGGCTTTTAAAACAAGAGAGAAGCAAAAGTACAATTGCTGGAACATGTATTGTTTTGTCCAAGAAGGCACATATGTGGGTGAGATTTGCTTTTATCAGCATGTTCAAAATGATAGACCAGTTATCTTGTATACTTCATTTTCTTTTTTGGTCCAGCAATTTAACTTGAAATATTGTGACATAATGGTTCTGTATAGGGGACAATGATTTATAATAGAGAAAAAGTTTACTTTTGTGGTAGCACGTTTTAGATAGCATGTTTGCAAGAAACAAACTGCTTCAAAGTTCTTTGGTGCACCTGAAAGAGCAAAAACCAAGTTGTTACAGCTTAATATTTTTATGTGTAATATATATATTTAAAAAAAAAACAAAAAAAAAACTTTGTTTTTTTTTCATAAATAATTTGCATTTTTCAAAAATTTGAGTGTTTTTTTTAAATAAACCGAGGTCTGTTTGTAATTGACATGAATGTATTTATTATAGTTAAAACTCCTGTATGATATCATGTGTGATAGGCTTCTTGTTCTTTTATCACAGGTTCTCATCTTCTTCGGGGAGGTACTTCTTTGTTTAAACTGGGCCATTGTCACAGATATCTTGCTGGTAAGTCCTATTACTTCACCTGTGAGACCTGTCACTTTGAGGTTATAATGGTTAAAATTTAATCCTCACCCCATGCAGTTGATTTTAGGCCATGTTCTTGATGCTCTCACTTATTTCCTTAAAGACAAATAAATCTAAGAAGTAAATTTGAAAATAAGTTATATATATTAACTCTCTGGGTATTTCTATTAATGTCAAAGAACCAGAAGAATTATTTCTATGTAAGCTGGATTTCAAGAAAATGGTCAATTTCAATGAAAAATTCTGCACAAACTCATATTCACAGTATTTATTTCCTCAACTTTTAATTTGAATTCTGAGTATACAGAGTTACACTTTAAAGGGTTTGTATGATAAAGTTTGTGTTTGTTTTGTCATCAGTATGTTGTGATCCCCACTCGCCGTTCTACAGCCGAGGCATTCCAGATCCTGATGTCACACTTATTGGGCGATGCTGGCAGTCCATATCTCATTGGTCAGGTATGATGATCTGTTTTGTTCTGTGGCATACACTCTGCTTATTCTGACAGGTGCAGTATTGTTTAGTGGAATTGAAGTGATCCCCCCCCCCCCCCCCCCCCCCCACACACACACACACACAAAAAAAAAATATCATAAACTTGCTCTCGTATTCATTAGGTAATAGGGACCATAGTGACAAAGTGGTAACACACTCGCCTCCTACCCATGAGATCAAAGTTCAAATCCCGGCCTGACAAGTGGGAAAGCTGATAGTTGCTTGCTGTTGGTCGGCTGTTTACAGTGCAGAACCTTGACCAACTGTATGTACTGGTTTCATCAGCCTTCCAACTACCCGTCACAATATGACTGATTAAGTACTAGGCGTGATGTCAAACACTAAATAAACATATAAATCCAGAGGTAATGACAATAATAATAGCATTTGTGAAGCACGAAATGGGAATTACCGTCTCCTGGGGCCGTGGAGTCCAAAAGTGCAGTTTTGATTGTCCAGGCCAAAGTAGTCATCAGCCAGGAAGGAATTCCATACAGGTCGCATCATTGGGCATGTGCAGCTCATTCTGTAGGCAGAACACATATGACCTTTCTGTGACGTATTTTTGGTTGTTATGCAAGTATTAACAGTGATCAAACTTTAAAAAATTTAAAGTTGAAGTTATGGCAAATTCTAGCTGCTTTAAGAGCTTAAGTATGAAAATGTACCTATTGTATCAATTTTGTACACAATTTTTCAGCACCTATTGCTTTTTGTTTTTCCAGATTTCCGACTCTATTAAAGGCAGTGACCAGTCATCCCTGAAGGCATTCATGTCACTGCAATATTCCCTGTATATCACCTGTTTTGTCTGTGTTATTGGTGGCGCATTCTTCCTAGTGGCTGCAGTATTCATCATTGGTGACAAAGCCAAGGCTGATAAAGTCATTCATGGTAAGTGAGCAGAGGACATGTACACTTAATTGTCTTTCACAAAATGCATTGGATTTGTGTCAAACAGGTGACATTCTCACACTCCTGTGATTGACACACAGGGAAATAAAGTTGGGTGTCTTTATCCAGTTAAATAGTGAAATTTTCAGAAGTCCAAGGTATTATTACCACCAATATAGTTATAGGTTATAATGTGTACAACTCAGCCATGCAAGTTATAACTTGTACAAAATCCCAACTGGTACCCAACATATGGATATCACGTGCTTCCCCTCAATAACAACCTTACTGAGAAACAAACACAATTTTGACATCTGTATTCATTGGGCAGGAATAAAATATCCTCAAGTCCATTGTATTGACAGCATATTAATGTACACAAGGGTATTAACACTAAAACAATCCACTAAAGTATGAGATAAAGGTTTTAATTTTTTCAAACTTGGCATAAAATTCCCAATTGTTAACATTTTTCCCACAGCAACATATTTTGACAATCGAGATGGTGGGTGTAAAGAGTTGTAGCAGTATTTCACTGAAATGGTCTTGGTACCAAAATACTTGTGGCACCAACCCCTCCCTAAGAAAGAGTACGGAGTCAGGATTACAGTAGTTAAGATAAAAGTACTGTCGTACAAAATTCCCAACTCAGTCCACCCCTAGCTGAGGTAGGCAATTTGCACTGATATTAATTTGAACCCAGAACCTGGTCAGAGCTCGTCAAACGGTAGGTGATTTTACCTGACTGCGGCACTTTGCCTATTACTAGAGTATGACCGGTAAGTGACAGAATACTAGTGATAAAAGGTTTCAGTTCTGCTGAGTATCTCATGTGCATATAATTTTGGCCACTGATTTTTACAAATTAATAGTTGTGCTTTTGGCATCCACTGTATGTAGTTGCTGTTATGTGTCCTGAACTGTTCACACTGGTAGTCCTAAGATTCCGTCAAAGGCAGAGAAAGAGAGACTAAAGCTAAGAGTCCTTTAATGCGCAATGGCTTAAGTGTATACGTATAACCCATCTGTTATCCGTATGCGTTTTATGTGGCTCCATTAACCAGTCTCATAATATTATTTATACACATAAAAAGCTTTTCCCAACCAAAAATGAGGAAGTAAAATTGTCTTTCAATTTTTGTCAGTACTAAAGTTTGAATATATTCCTAGGACAACAAATGGTAAATTATAAATAACAAACACTTAACGTTTACATTTATCTGTTGACGAAAAAAAAACACATTTTCAGCTTAGGACAAAATGTGTCGAAACATGATAATGAAAGCCAGAAACATGTGCACACAAACTTGCAAACAAGCCTTCAGTTAACCTTCTAAAGACTTATAATATTTATCTCCATAAAATATTTCTCAAAGATATAATATTTAAACCAGTCTCATAATATTAAATAGCAGTGAATGTGATAAATGGGATGAAACCTTTTGCAAAAGTAAGATCAACCATTATACCAAGACCTGTAAAATAGAAAATATTTTAGTACTGTGTACAAAGCCTCCAGTGAGGCTAAACTTTTGTGTGAACCCATGTGTGTGCTGGTGGATTTACTAAACAATCCACTATATATCTAGCGTAACATTAAATTCTCACACATTCACACCAAAAAGTGAAATTGTATGTTAACAATTCAAATATAAACTATCAAACAGCCAGTAAATTGTTGCTACCTTAGCAATAGTCGTGTGTACATTTACAGAAAAAGTTTGCGAGAAAAAATTTACAAGGACACTTTTACATTCAGCTATGGCTTTCATTTGTTTTTGAAGGCTGGTAATATATTTTTTATCAAAAGTTTTACTTTCTATCATCATAAAAAGGTGACAAAACTTAAATATATTATTGGGAAATTCCTACAAGTAAATGACAAGTGCATGCGTATATGATCCGTATGCGTAAAAAATCGCTCAAAAAGTGATTGCATCCGTATTTTTGTTCACGCACACGCATCTGGATGTAAGTACACGCATAAATGGAATCATATAAACTTAAAATAATGTGAGGGAATTTTTTTACATATACGCATATGTACACGGATACACATACGTATCTGCCATTGCGTATAAAAGGACTCTCAGCTTTACTGTCATGTGTGAAGAAGGGCCATTTTAGACAAGTTCTGTAGTATGTGGCAAACTTTGTGTTATTTAATACCTTTGTTATTGTTTATTTTCAGGAGATTCTACTGAAAGAACTCTATCAGATGAGACATCCGTGGTCACTTAATGGTCATCTGTATGCCCTGATACAGCATTCAAGTGATTTAGTGTGTTTTTTGTCTGCTAAAACAGAACAGTGTCAAACCCACAAGTCAAACTACTTATTTTTGATACCAATTGTGTGGGAAAAAAGAATTTGTGTGTGCGTGTGTTTTTTAAGAATAAAACTGTGATATTTTTGCTCATAAACATAGAAGAAATAAAGAAATGAGTTTGAAATATTACAATAGAATAGTTTACTTCTGAAGATCTGTTTCCTGTAAGACATTTCTGTGGAAAGATTGGCTTTATAAGTGCACAGTTTATTTGCAGTTTCTAACTTATTGACTTAATGATCAAATGATCTATTAGATAGAAATCATGTTTTCATTGTTTATATACCGTTTTGTCATTTATATTTAAGAATATTGCTGAAGACAAAAAAATTTATATAAAATTTTGTTTTGTTTTCCTTTGCTTGCTGTTTGATTTTTTTTTCTCTTAAAAGTGCTACTTGAGGAAGGTTGCAGCTTGAAATGTACAATCAGTCTTTTTGTTGTTGTTGTTGTTGTTGATAAACTCCTTTAAAGGTGAAAAGGAATCCGTCAAAACAGTCAAACTTTTTGGTTTGTCAGAGTATTAACTCCAGTACTTCTTGGTCTTTGCTTTTTGTTAGTGTTAATTAAGTTCTAGATAAGTACATCCAGTGAAAATTGTTCTTGTTAAAGCTTATGACAAACATAAGAATTTGTAATTTTAGAGATTGTAAATAAGATTTGTCCAAAATCAGCAACATATAAAGTGCGTTTGTTGACTTAAATATTAATGGGACCAACAAACCCAGCTTTGACAAATTTTGCAAATTGTCTCTAGATTTTATACCAGATCCATTCTTGTAGTGATTGTTTTTATTATTGCTGTGTGACATCTGGTCATGTTTCACAGTCAGTAACATTCCTTTTATGAACAGTTGCTTGTAAGTACATAGCTCAGAATCCGGTCACAATGAAATATATTAGCAGCATTAGCGTGCGTACACATGTATGCGGCTTACGACATCCGACGGCCGATTTGCGACAGCGAATTTTTCCCTCCTTCTCATTTACGTTTGGTTGTTTACATGTGTCCGACTCCGATTTGCGACATCCGACGCCCGATGTGCGACCAAAAAAATCGGATGCCAAGTGAATTTAGATGAATGTCGACAGAATAATGGGAAGGTTGAAACAAAATTCGCTATCGCAAATCGGCTGTCAGATGTCGTGAGCCGCATACATGTGTACGTAGACTTATAGTGTAGTTTTAAATCCACCTTTGTATAAATTATACACTCATTATTTAGGCATCTGAAACTAGAAAATTAATAAATTCTAGGAGGATAGGTAAACACAATGTAGTCAATTTATGCTGATGAGAATTACTTAGGGTATTTTATATTAAACTGTAAAAATATCAATAGCAGAAGTAAAGCTACCTTGTTCCTAATACTGCTATAGGTATGGTGCAGGTTTAGTTAAAGTCTGTATACAGAGATTCTCCACACAATATGTAGAACTTAGTAATTTAATGAACTATATTTTCTGTTGTACATAACATGTTAGTTCTGTTGTCAGTTAACACATGTATAACAGTGTAATGGGAGATACTTAGCAAATGTTGTGTTTTACAATGGGTTGATTTACTTTTTCTTATAAATAATTACAAGCACACATGTTATGTATTTATAGGCATGGAACAACTTTCAGTAAGTTGTATCATTCATTATGTAGAAATAATTGACTGAAAAATTACTCTTATAGTGGATATACGTTTTATGTACTGTGGATTAACCAAAAATGTAAAATGGGCACATAATACGTTTCCCTTCACCAAAATAGCAAACATTAACCAGTTTTTGGTTCAGGGTTAGAACAGATATGTTAACTCCATAGTCCTGAATCTCTCTGAACTCTGTAATTTACGGCTGGTGTAGGTAAGAAAATTTAAGACTCACAAAATTGCATTTAAGTAGTTTTTACTGTTACCAGTGGTCAGATGTGGGGGATCTATAGTAGGGATGTGGGTTAGGTGAAGTGACACATTCTAAACTTCATATATTTTCGCTAACCTTTCTGATGTACATATATCTTAACACATAAAAATGCAACCTGGTGGCTTTCAAAACAGAAAATTAAAAGAAAATATATATTGTAAATATTTTTTAGTTAACGTGTCAGCAGTGTCTGGTAGTGAGTGGTAGCAGCTATCCTTAATAGTGAAAACAAGTGGTGGATTTATTAGTTTGCATTATCGTGTCAGTATGAAGCAATATTGAGAATCCTTATAGAGAGCTTTAAGTTAGGGTTATTTTTTTCCAAAATGTGGGATGTCCTATTCATTTTCTAGGCTGTTAAGATGATCTATTTTATATAATCAAATGTGCGCTAATGTACAGTTGTGTATTGTAAGAACTACCTGTAATATTTATAACTATGAAATAAACCATGTTTTTGTTATAAGATGGTTTTTGTGCTTTTTATTTTCCTCCTTACTTTGTTTGCTTGTTTCATACATTGTTTGTAAATAGCCATTGTTACTGTTATGTAGTTAAAGTTAGCTTTCTGTTATTCTAATGTGTAGGTTTGCAAGAGGCCTTAGCCTACATATTAGTATCCTTCGTGTCATTGGCATGGCCACGTGTACATAGTCCTTACATATTCCTTCATTCAACATGAGCTCAGCGCCTGATCTCAAGTTAATGACTTCCAGGTAATACTCCATGATAGGTACAATCCTATTTTATGTCCATAATCCAGTGAAATAACAACATTTGTTGTAAATTTTTGCAGGATTTGAATAAGTTGCTTCTTGGTGAATTTTTTTGAGGTATTCCCTCAATAACTGACTGAAAACTAGTGTATTGGACTAGAGCATGTACTTTCTCAAGTCGGTTGTGGATTATGCTATGTTTTCAATCCTAACATACAGTCAGATTTTATTGTAGGCATTTAAGTTCCTATAAAATTCCAAGGTATATCTTTCAATATTTTATTCATACAAAGAAACTGGTATCTTAATGTTTTTTCACACAAATTTGAAAAAAAGGAGTGTAGTGTTAATACTTTAATAATAACATTTTATTATAATGTTGAAAAACATTAGTCACTTGCTGCAATTTTTTTTTTTTTTTTTTTTGCTTTGCCATACTGAGCTTGGTCTGTCATGAAAATTAGCCAGGTTAGCTATTATTGTCCTTCATGTTGTTAGGATTTCCATTCACACACCAATATAAATTGTTGATGTGGTCTAATCAGAGATTACTTTTGGATTATTGACCAAAACATAGAAATCTGTGCCAAGTTGAGTACTTACAAAAATTCCTGTGAGCTCAGGATATTCCTTAGGTTTGTGATCTAACTTACACTCGTATTGCCATTTTTGGAATTTTTGTGTGTCTTCACATTATCTCCTTCAATCTTGTGATAAATTTTGAAAATATTCCAAGATAGGCATTATGTACGTACTAGTTAACACAGAATCTCATAAGCTCTTGAATATCAATCTGTCTGGTATTTTTGGCATCTATTAATGTTTGCATTGACCTTTTGTTCAGCTATTTTTCACTTTGATTATGTAAGTTTTTGTTTTTGGTATTTTTGTAATTGTGCACTTGGCAAGTGTTCACAGAAATATTCTGTTAATGCCAATTATTTTTATGGGTTTCTAAACCAGACTTTTATGCAGTTGCCAATTTAAGGACAACATAAACATTAGTCATTTGTATGTAACTTTCTTGCGATTTACATCAGCATTGCTGTTTAAATAAAATAATACATAATTGGAATTTTTAAGCGCGAGCTCTAGTGAGGGGTCGCACTTCTAGAGATCACTTTTTTGGGGGAGGTCTCCGAACTTTCATGAATTGTGGCATAGCATGATGAGTACCTGTCTCATCACAAAGCTAAGCAGCAATGGGCTGTGTTAGTACTTGGATGGGTGACTGCCTCAGTGCACTAATTGTGTCTCTGATGGCTTTGCAGCTCATACTAGTAGACTGAAACCCCTTTCAGCCATGTTAATTAATTATTTACAGTAAAATCACTTGAAATATCCGCATTGACCAAGTATATAGTTATGTTGTGTCAAATATACAAGCCTTGTTGTCTTCTGCTTCTTGTGATCATTGAATATGTCCATTGGCAGCTATTTTTCTTTGAATGCTTTGTGACCAAGATTCAAGCAGGTTGTTTGTAAAGGGCATGTATGAATTACATCATACACAAAACAGAACACATCTTCAGGATACATTTTTGTTTGATTCAGAGAAACCTACCTATCTACATGACCTTTTTCTGTCTTATTCCTATCACTTCAACTGAACCTTCCATCCACCAGGGTTAGCAGACTCCATATAAAAAGAAGCAGTGCAAATCAAATTTAGGTGTAGCTGGAACCAGTTTTGAAGTTTTAACATCAGAAAATGCTGCATGTTTGTAGACAGAAGTGGCAATTTGCATTAAATGCAATCAAATCCGTGGATACTGGAGGTTCTACTTGTACAAGGTCCAGCTTATTGAGAATCTTTTGGTTATGGGCCACTACTTACCCACGGTGCTTATATTTTGCATTAAAATACTTTTTTGGGCTTTAGAAATTCTATCCTATCTGAACTAAAGGTTCAGTAGGAACTCTTCAGCTTTTGAGTCAGTATTTTCAGACTAAGTAAAATCCAAATTAAAATTAAAATAATCCATTAAAATATATTTTGAAGTATTTCTGCCATCTTTTACAAAGTGCAAATTGCTTGAATCTTGCATGAAAGCATAGATAATAAGAAGAACCTTGCAGCCCTTTACTGACAGCTTTTATTTTTTATTCATAGAAGTTTTGTGTATTAGCAAAAGAGTTTCAATATGTGTGGTCTGTGTTTTAGTATTCTATTTCTTTCACATCAACAGCTAATGCACATGTAATGACTTAATATTCAGCCTTGAGAGTTGATTGTTTATATTTATCCTGCTATTTTGATTTCCAAAAATAGTTTTGTTTGATCATTGCTTGATCGTGCTGATCAGTTGTTGCTCAAGTACCTGTTTTATTGAGATTTTAGACTAGCTTGCAAGAAATAAAGTTGACACAATTCCTTGACTTAAAGTTCAATTATTGTAAAGGAAAATATTTAGCTACTTTGACCCATGACCTTGCATTTTAAAATCTCTGTTGATTCTGCACATTTGTGAGCAGATATTATGGCAAAGAACATTATAATTTTCCATATGACAAATTCTTTAGGAAATAGTAACAGTTTTAAAAGAGGTAATGTTATTGTTTGATAAATCAGAATGCTCTTCATCTACACTAGTATGTCTGTTTTTATGTCATTTGTTGATTTGAATATAGAAAGGTTACAGTTGTTTTCCATTTTAAGTGTTTCATAGGACTGTTTATTCGGTCAACATGTTTGTGTAGGATTTTGTACACGTAAATTAACAATGTATTGAAGATTAAGTGTATTATGATTTATTGGGTGACAATAAAGCTGATTGACCACATATATCCACATAATCCTGTTTTCAGTGAACTGCATTACTGCATACCACTGTTTATGTTGACAGAAATGTTCATCTGTCCATGACTGTGTACTTCAGTTAAAATGTAGAAATACAGTGTCAGTTCCCAGTAATATGTACATACATCTGTACAAGTTTTTCAAGGAGCCAGCTGATTCAATTTTTATAGTAAGGTTGTCCTTAAGCTCTTCATGTCATGTTGTTAAACCAATTGAGTGAACAAATAAAAATTAAAAGTAAACATGATTTTTTTATATTGCTCCATATTAGCCCATTATCACGAATTATTGTATTATTGCTATGGATTTTGCTTAGTTACGCCGCCGCAGTGTGTAGAGATTTCACCGTTACCGCTCTAACAAAAAAAATATTATAGCTAGCCTTCGCAAATTTGCAGGATATATTCATAACCATAAAATCTTGCCTGGGAATATTTTTGGCCTCATTTTGAAAAACAAGATGGCCGCCACGGGCATTTTTCGACTTTCAGCAAGGACTTTTGTTGACCCTCTAGAGCAAAGTGTATTATAGGTAGAGATCTCAAATTCGCAGGGTATGTTCCTCATTACAAAATCTTGACTGGGAATATTTTTGGCCTCATTTTGAAAAACAAGATGACCGCCACGGGCGTTTCTTTGTCAGTCATAAAAAGTGCTTATATCTCGCTTATTGTTTGTGCTAGAGTTTTGGGATGGTAAACCAACCTATAGGAAATCAAGGGCTGGGAATCTTTTGGTGTGGTCAGATTTGACCTTGGACCCCTCCATCAAGGTCAAATGAGGATAGCCAAACTTTAAAGTGCTTATAACTTGCGTGTTATTGGTTCTAGAGGTTTCGGATGGTAAATCAACCTATCGGAAATCATGGGCTGGGAATATTTTAGTGTGGTCGGATTTGACCTTGGGCGCCTCCTTCAAGGTCAAATGAGGATATCCAAACCTAAAAGTGCTTATAACTTGCGTATTATTGGTCCCAGAGGTTTGGGATGGTAAACCAACCTAAAGGAAATCATGGGCTAGGAATCTTTTGATGTGCTCAGATTTGACCTTGGGGCCATCCTTCAAGGTCAAATGAGGATACCCAAACTTAGAAGTGCTTAATATTGGTCCTAGAGGTTTGTAATATGAAACCAACCTATAGCAAATCATGGGCTAGGAATCTTTTGATGTGGTCAGATTTGACCTTGGGCCCCTCCTTCAAGTTCAAATGACAATAGCCAAACTTAAAAGTGCTGATAACTGGCTTATTATTGGTCCTAGAGGTTTGCAATATGAAACTAACTTCTAGAAAGTCATGGGCTGGGAATCTTCTGATGTTTTCAGATTTGACCTTGGGCCCCTCCTTCAAGGTCAAACAATGGTTCACTGGCTTTGGTGAGTTGTCTTTTCGGTGGATACAAATTTGCATCGGTTCTCCGATGCATAGGTCTAGTTTGGTTAATGGCTTGCTTGGGATTGCTTTTGGTGAAGATAGCTCTATAGCTAACTGAGTAACAGCTACTTAGCTACCTTTGTGTACTTCTTTTGTTTCCAGGCATTTTAAGGCAAAATGTTTGACATATCTGTACCAAATTTGGTATGAGCAATAGTTAAGTCAATAGTTTGCTTGGGATTGCTTTTAGTGGTAATAGCGATATAACTGAATAATAGCTACTTAGCTACTTTGAGTAGCTTTTTTATTATAGGCCTTTTAAAGGGAAAGTATTTCACTTATGTTCACAAAATTTGGGATGGAGGATTATTAAATCAGTAGCTTGCTTGGGATTGCTTTTGGTGATAATGCCTTTACAGCTAACTGAGTAATAGCTACTGTGCTATATAGCTATTATGCTATTTTGATTTGACTTTTTTTCTGGACATTTTAATGAAACAATGTTTTCTGTTATATGAAGGATAATTGGGTCAATAGTTTGGCCAGGATAGCTTTTGGTCAATGATAGCTTTGTAGCTATCTGAGTAATAGCTGCTTTGCTACTTTGAGCCTACTCTGAATTGCATTTCTGTTTTCACTCTTTTAAAGGAAACACATTGAACTCATCTTTGTAAAATTTGGTGTGAAGGTTTATATGGTCAATAGCTTTAACCTCCTGAGTCATAGCTACATAGCAAAAAACCTAATTAAGTGTCCCTGAAAGGGCGCTTATTTGTTTTCGCCTCAGTTTCCTCGCCGCCGCCGCATTATGGTCTCCCTTGAATATCTCCCTTATTATTAGAAGGTTTCAAACCATATTTGGCAGTTCTATACCTTAGGCGTGGAAATATTATTTTATTGCGTTAATACATCCTATCCAATGGACAATTGCTTTACCGGTCGGTGCGACCGGTCCCGCCAAACGTCTGGAAAAGACGTCCTGTATATACTACCGGCAGGACCGGTCACAGAGTGTGCATTCGCCAGGTGGCGTATCGTACTTCATTTCCTGTTTACCTCTTGACTTCATAGCATCTTTTTCATTTGGCGCGAAAGAGTGTGCAGAAGCATATCTTTAGAGATACGTTTTTGAAGTTTTACAACGAACTCTTCCAAGTTTCTTGTTTTTTATTAGTACGGAGTATTTATACAACGTTACTGATCATTATGTCGTCTCCTGGACAGAAACGAGGTTCTTGCGGGCACGTTATGGCCCTTTTCGACAACCACCAGAAATGCGCGCGTTGTCGTGACAAGGGGGTGGGAGACGATCCCTGTGTTAAAAAGCTGGATTGCCAGATCTGTAAGTCTTTTACGCCTGCGCAGATCCACCAGTTAGCAACTCCGACCTACAAGGAAAGAAAGGAACGTTCTGAGCAGAAGAAGGCTGAAGGTAATGCAAGCACGACCCCCACTCTAGTGGACCCTTCAGAAGTTACACTGTTGGGACGGGTTAGCTGTGACAAGTCTTCCTCTGTTGATTCTACTCCAAAGAAGAAGAAGCGTTCGGATGGCTCTCCAAGGTCGAGTAAACGGAAACACAGCAGCAAACCTACTTCAGACGACCTCAAGTCCCTTGATGACAAGTGGAGTGAGAGATTCTCACATCTGGAGGCTATGCTGGTAAACCAATCCTTTGCTGTTCCGGTGAGACCGGTGACCTCTGCCTCTGTGGTGCCCAGAGAACACCCTTTCTTTGATCCTGGTGCTTCTACAAGTGTTATGTCTTCTAGGGCACTGGTGACGTTGCTACGCAGTTGACGGCTACCCAACCTCCGCTGGGGGTTCCCGGTACTGAGGCTGGGAGAGATGGTGTTGAGAGTGCTACCCACCCTGTTCAGGGCCCCGGTACCTCTACAGTGTTAGCCACCCAACCTTTACTGGTTCCCGGTTCAGGTCCTGAGCTCCTGGTGTGGGTCCTGAGGTTCTACCTGCCGGTGTTGAAACTACGCTGCATAATTAGTCGCCTCCCATTGGCCAGAACTCTGACGTTGCTAGGGAATCTGATAGTGAGGCTGAGTTGGATGGGGAACCGTCATCACCGGCTAGTATTCACTGCCAGGGTGATTTACCGGACACAGCTACAGATCAGGACCTCTCTGAAGACGCCAATTACAGGGAAATTTTTGGAGGGGTTAGAAGTTTCATGAACTGGCATCACATCCCGGGTTATGACAACTCAGCTGCCTCTATGGATGATAATCCTTTTGCCGGTTCAAGAGTGAAGACTACCGGTAAAGTGTCAGTTAAATTGCCGGTCGATGAATGGCTTTGCAAAAAACTGGAGAAACTGAATGTAACTATTGCTGAAGGTTATCCGGCTAGAAATTCTGAAACCAGTGGACTGCTACGTGACCATTTTATTGCGTTAATATATCTTACCTAGTGGACAGATGCATTTGTCCGGCGCGCTGCCGGTCCCGCCAAACGTTAGAAAAAAACACCTCGAGCTGGGCTCTGGCCCGGACCGGTAGTGTCCTGTTTACTCGCCAGGTGGCTGTATAGCCTCCCTGCCGGTGCACTGCGCGTGCGCGCGCATGCGTACTTCCTCCTTTTGTTTGGCGCGAAGACGAGAGGTCGTCTGTTTTTTGGAGAAACTTTTATTTTATTTTATATCTGTTACAGGATATATTTTGATAAATTCTTTGTGTAGAAGTGTTGTTTAATAACTATGGATTCACCAGGACAAAGGCGGGGATCGTGCGGCCATAAGATGGCTGGATTTGACATGCATGAGAAGTGTGCTCTTTGTCGAGACAAAGGTCTGGGTAAAGATCCCTGCATTGTGGGAGGCGCGATTTGCAAGATTTGTGACAATTTTACAGCAATTCAACGTGAGATGCTGGCCACTCCACAATATCAAATTCGCAAGGACAAGAAAGCAGGTTTGCTAGTATCACCACGAGATGTAACTGTGCTGTCTCCAGTTAATTCTTCTCAACAGCCAGCTAGTACTGCGCATGCTCAGCAGACGATTTCCGAAGATGACAGTGTGCATGCGCAACACCTCCCTGGGGGTAGCGATAATGTGAGTTCTTCAGATTTTGTTTCCAAAAAAGATTTTGACAAATTAAGTGACCAGTTAGATGAGAAATTCTCTCGTTTTGAAGCACTCTTATCAAGAGGCAATATATTTGCTACCCCCAAAGTACCGGTTCAGGTTTCAAACCCACCGGTTTCTGATCAGCCATTCATAGATCCTGCCTCTGCCTGAACCACTGGTCCGGTGCGGTTTCCGGCAGTACAGGCTAGTACAGGATTAGATGGCAAGAAAGATTCAAAGAAGAAACACAAGTCTTCTCATCATAAATCTTCCAAAACAAAACCGGTTCCAGTTGAGGAAAATACCGGTCCGGTACAGAAAAAGCCCTCTGACACTGCACTTCAACAACCTAAACTGGTACTGGTTGGGGAGATGACCGGTCCGGTCAGGGCACACCAAACTGACACTTTTATACCCAAGGAACCGGTTCCAGTTGTGGATGGATCTTTTACCGGTCCGGAACCGGCTGCACCGGCTGGGGAGCCGTTTATGAGAAACCTTGCTTCTGCTGGTGGCTCAGATGATATGTCCAATGTTGAACACCCCTTAACAGATGTCTTGCCTGTGGCTTCAGATGAACCACTCTTTGGGGATCATACATCAACAGATGTTTTGGATAGGGATCATACATCACCAGATGTTTTGGATAGCGAGGATGGTGAACTTTCTGAATCAGACACTGATAAACCAGAAAAAATGAAGAGATGAGTTACAGGGAAACGGTTCGTTCCATCAGGGCCTTTATGGGCTGGAACTTTATCCCAGACTTAGAGTTAGAGTACAGTGACCCGGATAAGTCCAACAATCCGTGGCGTGGAAAAAATCCTAAAACAAGTTCAAAGGTGTCAGTAGCCATGCCAGCAGACGATTGGCTCTGTCAGAAGCTGGAGAGGATTAATCTGACGGTAGCTGAGGGTTACCCTTCCCGAAGTCAAGAAGCAGGTGGTTTGCGTACTGACCAATTCATACGCACCCCTAAACCACAGGATAAATGGTATCCCATGCATAAGTTAAAGACAGATGGTCCCCAGCGACCAGGTAGAAAGCTGTTCAACTGGCATGGTTCTGAGGCGAAACTAAATGCTCAATTCTCAAGAATTGTCAAACCAGCTGCATATCTCGCAAAAGGTCCCGTGTCTCGTCCCATATCGCAAGAAGTATTACGCAGATGGGAAAGGTGCGCCCGAGAGGGTACTTACACAGTGAACCATGCAGCTGGTTTCAGCAGATGCACTAGCGAGATTCAAGATTAGATGGCACATCACATAACTTTCCTACAGACTCATCTCAGTAAGGGCAAGTCAGCCAAGGAGGTGTCTGAAGCACTTAAGGAGTTAAGGGATTTATGTGCTTTCCACCAGAATGTATCCGTCTCTCTTGGGACAGCTCTACAGCACCCGGCTGATAGCCTTTTTGTGCAGCTGGGGAACTTCATTCTGATGCGTCGGGACTCTTATTTAGATCATGTTCGTCCCGGTATGAAGATGGACACTTGGAATGAACTGAGAAATGCTGCTCTTTTTGGATATGGGTTATTTCCCGACGTGGCCTTGAATGTCGCGGAACAAGATATCAACAAGTTTGAGACACAACATGTGTCGGTCCAGTCTCGAGTTGGTCCACAGCACCAACAGAAGACCAAGTATCGCTATAAACCGTATGAGAAGAAGGAGGCTAAGACCATGGTTCAGCCGTCATCTGCTCCTCAACAACCTTGGCGACAGTTTGGGTCACGAGGTCGTGGTCGTGGGCGTGGTTCTACTAACCACCGTTTTTCCAAGTATGCCCGGGGTGGCAAAAATTATAAATGACAATCATTGTACAAACCCATGCAACCAAATAATTCCAAAAATAGTGGGTCAAAACATCAGCTCTCAAACCATTTCAAGGACTGTATACTCAAGAACTGCTGTAATTCCTGTTCCTATTGTTGTCGGTCCCGGGCAGCCGCAAAAGAAAGGCCTAAGTCCCGATCTTTGTCAGACAGAAATAAAACATGTCAAAAGTGCTTCTTTTGTCTCTCCTTGTCGTTCTGTCCCTCATGTACTAAATGTCCACAGTGTTGCAGAAAATCCTCCTGTAGGAGGCAGGTTGCACAGGTTTTGGGAAACGTGGCTCAGCCTGGGTTCAAATCCTCGGGTAGTCTCCATCTTGAAGGACGGTTACAACCTCCCTTTCAAGATGAGGCCCCCATTGACCAGGTGTCCTCTGATAATCAGCGGATACGCCAACCCTCGCAGAAACAAGTTTTTGAAGGAGGCGTTGCAGTCCCTGATTACAAAACAGGCCGTAGAAAAAGTAGTGGTTCGGGCTTCTCTGGCCTTTTACAACCGGCTGTTTATAGTTCCCAAACCAAACAACAAATGGCGTCCAATCTTGGATTTGAGCAAACTCAATCTTTTCCTCCACTCGGAAACCTTCAAGATGGAAACTCCGGAGACCATCCGGCTATCCCTTCAAAAAGGCGAATGGGTCACATCGCTGGATTTCAGCGATGCCTATTTCCACATTCCCATCAACCCAAGGTCGAGGAAGTATCTCAGGTTTCACCTGCACGGTCAAACCTTTCAGTTCAGGGCTCTGCCGTTCGGCCTAGCGACGGCTCCTTTGGAATTCACAAAGGTGGTGAAGGAGGTGAAATTGATGGCCCAGTCCAGGGGTATAAGGATCCACCAGTACCTCTAGACGACTGGTTGCTTCGAGCTCCCTGTCGGGAGACTTGTGTGAACCAAACCCAGACCCTGATGGCTCTGTGTCAGCAGTTGGGATGGTTAGTCAATTTGCAAAAGTCGGAACTTGTTCCCCAACAGGAGTTCAACTTTGTCGGTTATCATTTCGACCTCTCCAGGGGTCTAGTGAAGCCGACTCAGGAGAGGTGGCAAACCCTAACTCAGAAAATAAAGATGCTAATGAGCAGAGGACATTGTTCGGTCCGAGAGTTCATGTCTCTCATAGGTTTGTTGACAGCCACAGAGAAACAGGTGGTTTCGGGTCGCCTTCACATGAGACCGATTCAGTGGCACTTGAAGAATCACTGGCACGTGCCAGAGGTCCTAGAGAAGGAGATTCCTCTTCCCAGATCTCTATACCCTCATCTGCAGTGGTGGCTGGACGAAAACAATGTGCTCAGCGGCCAACCTCTTCATCCTCTGCAACATGCTCTGCAGTTGTTTACCGACGCCTCAAACGAAGGTTGGGGCGCGCACTTAGGAGACCACACGGCAAAAGGAGTTTGGTCGGACTCAGAAAGCCAGTTGCACATAAACTTTCTCGAGCTAAAAGCGGTCTTTCTGGCCCTCAAGAAGTTCGAGCAACAGTGTTGGGGCCAGATCATTTTGATAGCCACGGACAACACAACGGTTGTCTCATACATCAACAAGGAGGGGGGTATGAGATCAGGCTCACTTTGTGCCCTCCTCTGGAGACTGCTTTCCTGGTGCAATCGCAGACAGATAGTTCTGAGGGCCAGGCACATTCCGGGAAGGCTGACTGTGATAGCAGACAAATTGTCCAGGAGCACTCAGGTTATTCAGACAGAATGGTCCCTCCTGCAGGAAGTCTTCGACCACTTATGTGCCAGGTGGCACACTCCTCGAGTGGATCTCTTTGCAACAAGGTACAATCACAAACTACCCAAGTTTGTGTCCCCAGTACCCGATCCACAGGCATGGAGAGTAGATGCTCTCAGCCTGAATTGGGAGAATATGGATGCCTACGCGTTCCCTCCTGTGTCTCTTTTGGGCAAGGTGGTATCCAAGATCCTAGATCAGGGAGTTCACAGGTTGATCCTGATTGCTCCAGGGTGGCCCAACATGCCTTGGTTCTGGGATCTGGTCAGCATGTCTGTTCAGATTCCTCTCTCCCTTCCAAACGTGGAGAACCTGCTGACCCAACCGTTCAATCAGTGTCCCCACAGAGATCTCCTAGGGCTCAACCTCCACGCCTGGCTCCTAGAGCCTCTAGCATACAGGCACAAGGATTCTCTGATGAAGTGGCAACAAGAATTGAGGCTTCTCAAAGACAATCAACCAGAGCCGTCTATGAATCGAAGTGGTCCATATTTGTCAAATGGTGCGAGTCACACAAGGTGGACTTCGGGTCACCTTCTTTAAATCAGGTAGCGGAATTTCTCCTATTCCTTTTCAAGGAGAAAAATCTTCAACCTAGCACCATAGATGGATATAGAACTGCTATAGCCGACAAAATCGGGTGTGACAAGGTTAATTTTGGTAAAGACGAAAACCTTACCCGCTTGCTAGACAGTTTCCATAGGGATAAACCCAAGGGTCTTCGAGGAGTCCCTAGCTGGAATCTGTCTCTGGTCTTGCATCAATTAACCCAGTCCCCCTTTGAACCCCTTCGAAAGGCGTCTCTGAAACATCTTACCTTCAAAACGGTGTTTCTCCTGGCTTTGGGCTCGGGCAAAAGAAGGAGTGAGATTCATGCCTGGGTACACAGGAACATTAGACATCAGGAAGATTGGGCTAATGTTTCTTTATTCCCTTCTCCTTGTTTCTTGTCCAAGAATCAGTTGGCTAAAGAAGGGCCTTCTTCAGTAGCTCCGGTAATTATTCCGGCCTTGGCCCCTACGTTGGATAAGTCTCTCAAGGAGGATAGAACCTTATGTCCAGTTCGGGCTTTGCGTTATTACCTGGACAAGACCAAAGACCTCCGTTCAGGCAAACAGTTGGTCTTTGTGTCTTTCAAGAAGAACTTCAATAAGGACATCGCTCCTGCTACGATTTCTTCTTGGATTAAACAAACCATCTTGTTGTGCTATCAATTGTCCAATGAGGATGCACAACAATTGCATCAGGTCAGAGCCCATGATGTGCGGGCCTTTGCAGCTTCTAAGGCTTTTCAAGGAGGTGTGTCCTTGGACCAGATCCTCTCAGCCTGCCACTGGAAGTCGCACAATACCTTCACCCAATTTTATTTGAAGGATGTAGCATGGGCTGATGCTGACCTGTACCATTTAGGACCAGTGGTCGCAGCCCAGCACATACTCGAGTAACTGGTATCCTTGAAAGGATAACTTGTATATAGTGTAAAGCGTTTAGAAGGAGTAGTGGGTTGTTTTAGTTGGCTCCTCCTTTTTTAGTTATCATGTTTTGAAACCCCAGCGCGCAGTTCTCAACCAGAAGGGCTGGTGTGGGGTATGAGTTATTTCTATTTTATCCTGTTCTGCTTCCTCCGGAATCCTTGGGACTGAACTCTTACCTCCTCTCTCCTATAGTCCTAGCCCAGGTGGCTCGGGAGACAACGAAAAAGAGGGGGGGGGAACCAACTATGGTGTAGGGTATGGGAAGAATCCCTAACCCTTGGGCCGGAGGCCCAGAGTTCTGACAAGAGTCCCTGTTGAGTTTAGCTGCCCTCCATCCAATGGGTAGTTATTCTGCATCTGTCCACTAGGTAAGATATATTAACGCAATAAAATGGAAAATTTAATAAGTAAATTAAATTTTTATAAGTTAATATCTTACCAAGTGGACAGAGGGATTCCCACCCTGCCTTCCCCGCAACAAACATTCCCAGGGGACTCCAACAGGGTGCAAACAAAAGGAGGAAGTACGCATGCGCGCGCAGTGCACCGGCAGGGAGGCTATACAGCCACCTGGCGAGTAAACAGGACACTACCGGTCCGGGCCAGAGCCCAGCTCGAGCCGTTTTTTTCTAACGTTTGGCGGGACCGGCAGTGCGCCGGACAAATGCATCTGTCCACTAGGTAAGATATTAACTTATAAAAATTTAATTTACTTATTAAATTTTCCAGTTTGTAAAGACTCCACGTTGTTCCAAGTGGTACGATATGCAAGCAGTTAAGAAGGGCGACGCGTCTACCCAGGCTGTATCCCACTGGTCTCCGGAACCGGCAAAGCTGAACAGCATGTTCTCTAGGGTCGCAAGAAGAAGTTTACCTTCTGCTCCAGCTTCCCGTACGTTCAGCCAGGATACCCTTAGAAGGTGGGAGAAGGCATTCAGGGAGCAATCCGTGATGTGCAATCACGCTGCTGGTCTATCTAGATGCCTTACTAAAGTACAGGACTCAATGGTTACCCAGCTGAAGTCTCTCTGGTCAGATTCATCAAAGGGCAAGAGTGCTGAAATAACGCAGCAAGCTATTGAAGAACTTGAATATCTGGTGACCTTTAACCGGTCAATATCCCAAGCTATGCAGCGCACCATGTAGGATCTCTCAGAGGGAGTTTTCATCAGCATGGCCAACCTCACTCTGGCACGTCGCGATAGCTATCTGGAGTTTATACGTGGTGGAGTCAAACCTGATACCTTATCTGCATTGCGTACTTCTCCCGTGCATCTACTCTCATTATTCCCCGACAGCTTACTGGTCAAGGCAGAAGATGAGATTTCACGTAGTGAGGAGAGGCGTCCTATGGGTAACACACAGAGGAAACCCGGACGTTTTCATCCGTATGTTCCCTCCAGTACTAGACCTTCACACCAGCTGGACCGGAAACCCACTACACCGGCTTGGAAACAAATCAGAGACCGGCAAACTGGTCAGAAAGGTGGAGGTAAAGCCTCAAACTTCAACCAGAAGCCGGCCAAAGGGTTTAAGAAGCATAAATGACAATTATTGTGTTTCAAATGTGGTCGGAGTGAAGGACTCTGTAATTGTATCTGACCAGATTGAGGGTTTGAACCCACCTCCAGTGCCAGACCAGAAGAACAGCAAAGTGACTTTAAATGTAGACTCTCATGTTGCAAATGCTCATATTGTCACCGGGTTGCCACAAAGGAAAGGCATAAATCCCAATGCATGTCAATTATACACAGAAATAAAATATGTGAAAGATGTTTTTTTGTGTAGGTCACTTGCCTTCTGTAAATCTTGTCACCAATGCTCAACATGCTGTTTTAGGTCCTCCTGTAGGGGCGAGGTTAAACCAGTGTTGGGAGAAATAGGAAACCCTGGGTTCAAGTCCAAAAGTGGTAAACATTCTGAGGGAGGGTTACACGCTCCCCTTCCGGTTCAGACCCCACTTGACAAGGTCACCGACTGTAATAAGCAACTACCACAATCCAACCAAACAGTCCTTCCTTTTAGAGGCACTGTATCAGCTGATAAACAAAAATGCAGTCGAACCGGTGGACAATCCAAATTCACTGGTGTTTTACAACCGGTTATTTTTGGTACCCAAACCCAACAACCGGTGGAGACCCATCCTAGACCTGAGCACCTTAAACACCTTTTTAAACACAGGGTCGTTCAAGATGGAGACCCCAGAGACCATAAGAACCTCCCTCCGAGTAGGGGAGTGGGTCACATCCATAGATTTCAAAGATGCATACTTCCATATACCCATTCACAGTCAGTCCAGGAAGTACATGCGCTTTCACCTTCAGGGTCAGTCCTACCAGTTCAAAGCCCTTCCCTTTGGCCTTTCCACAGCTCCCATGGAGTTCACAGTGGTGGCCAAAGAGGTCAAACTCATGGCACTTCAGAAGGGTATAAGGATCCACCAGTACTTAGACGACTGGCTGGTGAGAGCCTCTACCCACCACACCTGTCTCCAGCATACTCAAACCCTAGTCCAACTTTGTCAGGAATTAGGGTGGCTGGTGAACAAGGAAAAGTCAGAGCTGGTTCCCAAACAGGTCTTCAACTTCGTAGGTTACCAGTTCGACCTGAAAGAGGGCAAGGTCAGACCAACAGAAGAACGTTGGCAGGCCTTGACAGACAAGATCAGATTAATAATGTCGGATCCAGTATGCCCGGTCCGGAAATTCATGTCCCTCATAGGTCTCCTCACAGCAACAGAGAAACAAGTTCACTTAGGGCGACTCCATATGAGACCCATACAGTGGCACTTGAAAAACAACTGGAGGGTCCCAGAGTCACTGGAAAAGGTGATCCCGGTCCCCAAGTCCCTCCACCCCCATCTAAGGTGGTGGCTGGAGGAAAGCAATGTGCTACTAGGTCAACCATTACACCCTCTAAAACATGCTCTGCAGATCTTTACAGACGCATCAAACGAAGGGTGGGGCGCTCACTTGGACAACCACACTGCAAGAGGAACTTGGTCCCTTCCAGAGAGCAAGTTACACATAAACCACTTAGAGCTAAAAGCGGTATTTCTAGCTCTAAAAGAGTTTCGAACCCTAGTCTTCAACAAGACAGTGTTGGTAGCTACAGAAAACACAACAGTGGTTGCCTATATCAACAAACAGGGGGGATGAAGTCGGGGCCACTGTGTGCCCTACTGTGGAGAATCCTGTCCTGGTGCATCAGACAGCAGGTAACCCTCAGGGCACGTCACATCCCCAGCCGGCTGAACGTGATGGCAGACAAGCTATCCAGACTTGGCCAGACAATTCAAACAGAGTGGTCACTTCATCCAGCAGTGTTCCAAGCTGTATGCTCAAGGTGGCACCAGCCACAAGTGGACCTGTTTGCCACCAGGTTCAACAACAAACTGCCACAGTTTGTGTCACCGGTTCCAGACCCCCAGGCTTGGGCAGTGGATGCACTCAGTCTCTCCTGGGAGGACCTGGACCCATACGCCTTCCCACCGGCAGCCATCTTGGGCAAAGTGGTGGAGAAGCTCCAGGACTACCCCTGCAACAGATTAATTCTGATTGCTCCAGGGTGGCCCAACATGCCCTGGTTTTGGGACCTGGTAGCAATATCAAGCCAGATCCCACTGTGTCTACCCAGCATACCCAACCTAGTGTCTCAGCCATTCAACCAGGTCCTTCACAGGAACCTGTCGAATCTGAATCTACATGCCTGGCTCCTAGAGCCTCAGCAATCAAGGAGCAAGGCTTCTCTGAGGCAGTGGCAGCACGAATTGAGGCTCCTCAAAGAAGATCAACCAGATCTGTCTATGAGGCAAAGTGGACCATTTTTACAAAGTGGTGCCTCAGTAATCAGGTGGACTTCAGGGCACCACCTCTGAAGGCCATTGCTGACATCCTCCTGCACTTGTTTCAGGAGAAGAAGTTACAACCAGGCACTATTGATGGCTACAGATCCGCCATTGCTGACAAACTGGGCAATTCCACCATTAATGTCAGCAAAGATGAGAATCTCACTTGTCTCCTGGATAGTTTCCATAGAGACAGACCTAAGGGCAGGAGGGGCATCCCCTCCTGGAACCTTTCACTGGTTTTACATCAGCTCACAAAGGCTCCCTTTGAACCCCTGAAAGAGGCCTCCTTGAAACATTTAACTTTCAAGACTGTTTTCTTGCTGGCTTTGGGTTCAGGTAAACGCAGGAGTGAGATCCATGCTTGGTTACATAAGAACATCAGACACCAGTCAGACTGGTCTAAGGTGTCTTTGTACCCCTCACCCAGCTTCCTATCCAAGAACCAGCTGGCTAAGGAAGGTCCAGATAGTGTGGCTCCAGTGGTCATCCCAGCCCTGGCACCATCTCTGGATAGGTCACTCAAGGGTGACAGGTCCCTATGTCCAGTTAGAGCCCTGCGCTACTACTTGGACAGGACTGCAGACCTCAGGCAGAATAAGGAGTTAGTCTTTGTCTCCTTCAAGAAGGGTTTTGATAAAGACATCTCACCTGCCACCATCTCCTCATGGATCAAACAGACTGTGGTTCTGTACTATGAGCTCTCTGACCAGGAGGCCCTCACCTTACATCAGGTTAAAGCCCATGATGTTAGGGCCTTTGCTGCTTCTAATGCTTTCCAATCAGGGATTTCCTTAGATCAGATCTTGTCAGCCTGCCACTGGAAATCTCACAACACCTTCACCCAATTCTATTTGAAGGATGTTGCCTGGGCAGACTCAGAGCTTTTCCATCTGGGACCTGTAGTGGCTGCTCAACAGGTGCACCACCAGGCCCAGAAGTGAGGAGATATTGTATATATGTAAATATGTACATATTGTAAATATGTTAGATATGTACATAATGTAAATATGTGGAATGTACATATATTTAAAAAAAAAACAAAAAAAAATGTGACTTGCTTCCCTTGGGAAGTTTATTTCTTCTGGGACTGAACTCAGCCCCTCTCTCTCTCTATCTTTCCCTTCTCAGACCGACTCTGGAAGGAAAGAAAAAAGGGGGGGGCAATGTCGGTAGGCTCCCGGTTAACCGGTGAGTTAGTGGCCGACCCTGACCTTTCAGGGTTCTCTGACCCTAGGTCAAATGAGCCTGTACAACTTTGTTGTTATGAGTTCACATAAGTCCCTAGCTGCTTACCCGCCTACCAAGCGGTAGTTATTCAGCAATTGTCCATTGGATAGGATGTATTAACGCAATAAAATTGCAAATTTAATAAGTAAATTAAATTTTTATAAGTTAATACCCTATCCAATGGACAGGCAAGGCCCACCCAACCGGCCCCGCTATCAGCTTACTAGGGGTCTTACTAGGACTAGACACGAAAAAGATGCTATGACGTCAAGAGGTAAACAGGAAATGAAGTACGATGCGCCACCTGGCGAATGCACACTCTGTGACCGGTCCTGCCGGTAATATATACAGGAAGTCTTTTTCTGACGTTTGGCGGGACCGGTCGCGCCGACCGGTAAAGCAATTGTCCATTGGATAGGGTATTAACTTATAAAAATTTAATTTACTTATTAAATTTGCAATTCTGCATGCTTAAGTTTGACCTTTGACCTTTATGAAGGTCACATGATCAAAAACTATTTTTTGAAGTATACCCCCCGTCATCACAGTTCAGGAAAAACTACTGGCTACAGAGCCTTATAATTTGACACACCTGTTCATACTATCGAAAACGCGAGCTGATTAGATTTTGGGAGCAATCCCTTGAAAAATGTCTCATTTATGAGTGATTTTCTGACACCTTCCAATCTGAAAGCCTTATATTTAGGCCAACCCCCCTATTATCTTCTTAAGTATTGCATTTAGAGCTATAAAATGTACTGGGAGGTAATAGGAAACCATATGTGGAGAGTCTAAATAGCCGGTCAGTTTTACCCCACGGCCCCCTCTTATGGGTCAAACTGGGGTCATAAAATAGCTGTTTTTGAGTTTTTGCCTTATATCTCCTTTATTGTTGCTTTTATAGCTTCAGAATATATTAAGAGGTATTGGGAAAGCATATGTGGAGAGTCTAAATAGCCGGTCAGTTTTACCCCCGACCCCCCCTTATGGGCCAAACTGGGGTCATAAATAGCTGCTTTGGAGTTTTTGCCTTATATCTCCTTTATTGTTGCTTTTATAGCTTCAGAATGTATTAAGAGGTATTGGGAAAGCATATGTGGAGAATCTAAATAGCCGGTCAGTTTTATCCCCCGACCCCCCTTTATGGGTCAAACTGGGGTCATAAAATAGTTGCTTTGGAGTTTTGCCTTATATCTCCTTTATTGTTGCTTTTAGACCTTCAGAATGTATTAAGAGGTATTGGGAAAGCATATGTGGAGAGTCTAAATAGCCGGTCAGTTTTACCCCCCGACCCTCCCTTATGGGCCAAACTGGGGTCATAAATAGCTGCTTTGGAGTTTTTGCCTTATATCTCCTTTATTGTTGCTTTTATAGCTTCAGAATGTATTAAGAGGTATTGGGAAAGCATACGGTGCAGCTGTGTGCATTCTTAGCTTTACAGCATGCTTATTGAAACCACAAAGCATTTTAAACTTTAAGGGACGCTTCGTTTTTGCTAGCAAAAGCATTCCTCTAGTTATGTCTATCTCCTAAACTGTGTGAGATAGAGCGATTTTGTCAAAATTTTGGACCCACAGGGTATCTAATCAATGTACTCTTGCCAATTTTCAAAAAAAAAATTTCTTCTCCCTAAAAATGGTGGCCATTTTGAATTTTCAAATTTTCGCCAAAAATCCAAAACCACAAATTTGCTTCTATATCCAAAAGCATGTGAGATAGAGGGATTTCGTCGAAATTTTTGACCGACAAAGTGTCTAAGTAATCTACTCTTGCCAATTTTCAAAAAAATTTTCCTTTTCCCAAAAATGGTGGCCATTTTGAATTTTCGCCAAAAAATGCAAAACACAAATTTGCTTCTATCTCCTTAACCATGCAAGATAGAGCGATTTCGTCAGAATTTTCGACCCCAGGCTATCTCAGCAAACTAATCTTTGTAATTTTCCAAAAATTTTCCTCCCCTTAAAAATAATGGCCGTTTTGAATTTTCGCATTTTTGCCCAAAATGCAAAAACATAAATTTACTTCTATCTCCTTAACCGTGCGAGATAGAGGGATTTCGTCAAAATTTTCAACCCATAGGCTATCTCAGCAATCTACTCTTGCAAATTTTCAAAAGATTTTCCTCTCCCTAAAAATGACTGCCATTTCGAATTTTTGCCGAAAATGGAAAACACAAATTGGCTTCTATCTCTGTAACCATGTGAGATAGAGGGATTTCGTCAAAATTTTCAACCCCCAGGGCGTCCAAGTAATCTACTCTTGCCAATTTTCAAAAAAAAATTTCTTCTCCCTAAAAATGGTGGCCATTTTGAATTTTCAAATTTTCGCCAAAAATACAAAAACACAAATTTGCTTCTATATCCTAAATCATGCGAAACAGAGGGATTTCGTAGAAATTTTCGACCGACAGGGTGTCTAAGTAATCTACTCTTGCCAATTTTCAAAAACTTTTCCTTTTCCCAAAAATGGTGGCCATTTTGACTTTTCGAATTTTTGCCAAAAATGCAAAACCACTAATTTGCTTCTATCTCCATAACTGTGCAAGATAGAGCGATTTTGTTGAAATCGTCTACCTTCGGGGTATCTAAGCAATCCCCTCATGACCCAAAGACAATATATTAGTCCCAAGTTTTAGGGCAAAAATCATGCTTCCCTTTCAGTGGACATTACGCATCTTGTTTTTAGATTATCACTGTTGAATAAATCAGCTTATAACTTGAAAACTATTACATTTCCAGTATTTTGTTTAAATAATATTATGTTGTTCACCTACTATTGAATCAGCTACAACACAATAATATTGCAGAACTATAGTTCATTGCATAGCTAAGCAATAGCTACTTTCAGCTTCTCACTGTTGAGTAAATCAGTTGTAACTTGAAAACTTTTGCATTTACAGTATTTTGTTTAAATATGTCATTCACCCCAGCTATAACAGTGAAATCGTACACCTGTAGCTCAGTATAGCTGAGCAATAGCTATTTTCAGGTTCTCACTGTTGAGTAAGTTGGTTGTAACTTCAAAAGTATTGCATTTAAAGTATTTTGTTTAAATATGTTATTCAAATACTTTTGAGTCACCTATAAATCATAGTGAAATTACAGAACTGTAGCTCATGGCATAGCAGAGCAATAGCTACTTTCAAGTTCTCACGGTTGAGTAAATCAGTTTTAACTTTAAAACTATTGCATTTACAGTATTTTGTTTAAATATGTTGTTCACCTACTTTTTGGTCAGCTATAACATGGTAAAATTGCAGACCTTTAGCTAAGTAATAACTACTTTGAAAATGAAAAATGCTGAAAAATGTTCCAAAAAGTCCAAATGCCACCTCAAGGCGCAGAAGCCAAGAATTATATTATATTTGGGCATTCCCTCCACTCCACCCTGCAGGCATTAACATGTTTCTATGAAGCTATGCCCTCTCATGGCACCCCCTACCCCTTATAGGAAATCATGTGCTGCGAATCTTCTGATGTAGTCAGATTTGACCTTGGACCCCTCCTTCAAGGTAAAACGAGGATAGCCAAAGTTTAAAAAGCTTATAACTTGCTTATTATTGGTCCTAGAGGTTTGGGATGGTAAACCAACTCATAGGAAATCATGGGCTGGGAATCTTCTGGTGTAGTCGGATTTGACCTTGGTTCCCTCCTTCAAGGTCAAATGAGGATAGTTAAACTTAAAAGTGCCTATATCTCCCTTATTTTTGGTCCTAGAGGTTTGCAATGTAAAACCAACCTATAGGAAATCATGTGCTGCAAATCTGATGTGGTCAGATTTTACCTTGGACCCCTCCTTCAAGGTCAAATGAGGATAGCCAAACTTAAAAGTGCTTATAACTCGCTTATTATTGGTCCTAGATGTTTGGGATGGTAAACCAACATATAGGAAATCATGAGGTGGGAATCTTCTGGTGTGGTCACATTTGACCTTGGGCCCCTTCTTCAAGGTCAAACAAGGATAGCCAAACTTAAAACTGCTTATAACTCGCTTATTATTGGTCCTAGATGTTTGGGATGGTAAACCAACATATAGGAAATCATGAGGTGGGAATCTTCTGGTGTGGTCACATTTGACCTTGGGCCCCTCCTTTAAGGTCAAACGAGGATAGCTAAACTTAAAAGTGCTTATAACTTGCTTATTATTGGTAATAGAGGTTTGGGATGGTAGACCAACCTATAGGAAATCATGGGCTGGGAATCTTTGGTGAGGTAGGATTTGACCTTGGGCCCGTCCTTCAAGGTCAAATGAGGATAGCCAAACTAAAAAGTGTTTATAACTCGCTTATTATTGGTCCTAGAGGTTTGGGATGGTAAACCAACCTGTAGGAAATCATGGGCTGGGAATCTTATGGTGTGGACAGAGTTGACCTTGGGTCCCTCCTTCAAGGTAAAACGAGGATAGCCAAAGTTTAAAAAGCTTATAACTTGCTTATTATTGGTCCTAGAGGTTTGGGATGGTAAACCAACTCATAGGAAATCATGGGCTGGGAATCTTCTGGTGTAGTCGGATTTGACCTTGGTTCCCTCCTTCAAGGTCAAATGAGGATAGTTAAACTTAAAAGTGCCTATATCTCCCTTATTTTTGGTCCTAGAGGTTTGCAATGTAAAACCAACCTATAGGAAATCATGTGCTGCAAATCTGATGTGGTCAGATTTTACCTTGGACCCCTCCTTCAAGGTCAAACGAGGATAGCCAAACTTAAAAGTGCTTATAACTCGCTTATTATTGGTCCTAGATGTTTGGGATGGTAAACCAACATATAGGAAATCATGAGGTGGGAATCTTCTGGTGTGGTCACATTTGACCTTGGGCCCCTTCTTCAAGGTCAAACAAGGATAGCCAAACTTAAAACTGCTTATAACTCGCTTATTATTGGTCCTAGATGTTTGGGATGGTAAACCAACATATAGGAAATCATGAGGTGGGAATCTTCTGGTGTGGTCACATTTGACCTTGGGCCCCTCCTTTAAGGTCAAACGAGGATAGCTAAACTTAAAAGTGCTTATAACTTGCTTATTATTGGTAATAGAGGTTTGGGATGGTAGACCAACCTATAGGAAATCATGGGCTGGGAATCTTTGGTGAGGTAGGATTTGACCTTGGGCCCGTCCTTCAAGGTCAAATGAGGATAGCCAAACTAAAAAGTGTTTATAACTCGCTTATTATTGGTCCTAGAGGTTTGGGATGGTAAACCAACCTGTAGGAAATCATGGGCTGGGAATCTTATGGTGTGGACAGAGTTGACCTTGGGTCCCTCCTTCAAGGTCAAATGAGGCTAGCCAAACTTAAAAGTGCTTATAACTCCCTTAACCTAGAGGTTTGGGATGGTAAACCAACCTATAGGAAATCATGGGCATGGAATCTTTTGGTGTGGTCGGATTTGACCTTGGGCCCGTCCTTCAAGGTCAAACAAGGATAGCCAAACTTAAAAGTGCTTACACCTCACTTATTATTGGTCCTAGAGGTTTGGAATGTAAAACCAACCTATAGGAAATCATGTGCTGCAAATCTGATGTGGTCAGATTTTACCTTGGACCCCTCCTTCAAGGTCAAACGAGGATAGCCAAACTTAAAAGTGCTTATAACTCGCTTATTATTGGTCCTAGATGTTTGGGATGGTAAACCAACATATAGGAAATCATGAGGTGGGAATCTTCTGGTGTGGTCACATTTGACCTTGGGCCCCTTCTTCAAGGTCAAACAAGGATAGCCAAACTTAAAACTGCTTATAACTCGCTTATTATTGGTCCTAGATGTTTGGGATGGTAAACCAACATATAGGAAATCATGAGGTGGGAATCTTCTGGTGTGGTCACATTTGACCTTGGGCCCCTCCTTTAAGGTCAAACGAGGATAGCTAAACTTAAAAGTGCTTATAACTTGCTTATTATTGGTAATAGAGGTTTGGGATGGTAGACCAACCTATAGGAAATCATGGGCTGGGAATCTTTGGTGAGGTAGGATTTGACCTTGGGCCCGTCCTTCAAGGTCAAATGAGGATAGCCAAACTAAAAAGTGTTTATAACTCGCTTATTATTGGTCCTAGAGGTTTGGGATGGTAAACCAACCTGTAGGAAATCATGGGCTGGGAATCTTATGGTGTGGACAGAGTTGACCTTGGGTCCCTCCTTCAAGGTCAAATGAGGCTAGCCAAACTTAAAAGTGCTTATAACTCCCTTAACCTAGAGGTTTGGGATGGTAAACCAACCTATAGGAAATCATGGGCATGGAATCTTTTGGTGTGGTCGGATTTGACCTTGGGCCCGTCCTTCAAGGTCAAACAAGGATAGCCAAACTTAAAAGTGCTTACACCTCACTTATTATTGGTCCTAGAGGTTTGGAATGGTAAACCAACATATAGGAAATCATGGGCTGGGAATCTTTCGATATGGTCAGATTTGACCTTGGGCCCCTCCTTCAAGGTCAAACTAGGATAGCCAAACTTAAAAGCGCTTATAACTTGCTTATTGTTGGTCCTACAGGTTTGCAATGTGTAACCAACTTGTGGGAAATCATGGGCTGGGGATCTTCTGATATGTTCAGATTTGACTTATAACTCGCTAATTATTGGTCTTAGAGGCTTGGAATGTGAAACCAACTTATAGGAAATCATGGGCTGGGAATCTTCTGATGTGGTCAGATTTGACCTTGAGCCCCTCCATCAAGGTCAATGAGAACCGCCAAGCTTAGAAGTGCTTTTAACTCATTTATTATTGATCCTAGAGGTTTGCAATGTGAAACCAACTTGCAGGATATCATGGTCTGGGAATATTCTGATGTCAGATTTGACCTTTGGCCCCTCTTTCAAGGTCAAATGATGGTTCACTTGTTTTGGTGAGTTGTCTTTCCGGTGGATACAAATTTGCATCGGTTTTCTGATGCGTATATAGGTCTTGTTTCATGTTTTAGCACATCATAGCTTGATTTATTGAGGGAAAAATACTTTCACTGCATCCTGATTGAAATATACTGACCTTGTTTAGACCATAACCAGTGGGATAGCAGTTGGTACTGCTAATGTTTATCCGTTAACATTGCAGTTCTGATTAAGGTAATCAGTGGCCTAGTTTTTAGGTTAATTAGTTTGGCATCTGATCACAGCCTCTCACCTCTGTGTTCGACTCCCACAAGTGAAAATGCTGAGGACCTGTCCCAATATGACCCTGGCTGCTGAACTGGATGTAATACCTCAACTTTATAGTTATGATTATTAATTACCATTTGGTGAGCCATGGCACCAGATATTTTTGACAGATCAAAACAGTCATGTTTCTTTCCTTGCCCTGAGGAATAATTGGCAGTTAAAATGGACTAAGAATTTGCAAGCCCCGTGAGAGAGCACACGTGTTGAAACTGCTTCAGTATCCAATCTCTTTTTTTGCTCTACACAAACTTTGCTTCAATGCAAAAATTTGTCCTAATACTCTGATGCCCCCTTTTTGGGCGTGTTACATGTAACCAACCCACCTATTACATTGATGTGTCCAACATTCGTCTGTTCATTGGTCAGCATTTTGGTTTTTGGACTCTAACTCGAACATGCTTCCGCCGATCAATGTGTAACTTAACAGCATGGTAGGGCATCACCTAGGCCAGGTTAACATCACCTATATAACTCGAAGACACTTCAGCCAATCGTTTTGTACCTAACAGAGCAGATTAACAGGTTAGGTTGCTTTCTAAATTGGCACCACTTTGAAAAACAAGATGGCTGCCATCTTGAAATTTCGTTTCTGAACTCTATCTTAAAGATGCTTCAGCCGAGCTATTTGAAACTTGAGAGGGCAGTAGGGCACCACCTAGGGTAGGTTGCTTTCAAAGTTTGTGCCATTTGAAAAAAAAGATGGCCACCATCTTCAAATTCTGTTTTCAGATTTTAACTTGAAGGTGCTTCTGCTAATCGGTTTCAAACTTGATAAAGTGGCAAGACAGAGCCCAGCACTGTTTTGATATGTCCAGGACCAATATCACAGCTATCATGTTACATACATCTGGCATACATCCATCCTGTAGAGATGGCAAGTACTAGTTTGTGTTACCATACCTGATACTGATTGCACAACCTGTCTTTTGGGGTCTACAACCCCAGTTTCTTGTTCTCATTTGATACAATTTTACCTCATTATCCCAGTTTGTTTTGTCACATTTAGTCACATTTGTTAGAATACTAGGTTTACCTTAAGTGGGATATGACATTTACAGTTTAGAAGATTGGGGCAACAATGGCTTATGATGGCGACATTCCTCTGTCCTCCAGTAAAATGCATGGTCTTTGGAGCAGTGACACCATTTGGGAAACATTTCAGACATATGCCAGGCCATTCAAGCTTTCCAAATCCTAGTTAGGTCCCTACCATAATGCTTCATTGGGCTTGGGGTTTGTTTCGTATTTATACATTACGTTGTAATTGTCTATATTCTAATGTAATACATTAAAAATAAAATTCCCAGTGTCATGTGTTTAACTCCCCTCACAAAATTTCTCTTGACAAACTCTCAGTGCTGACTGGGGTACACACTGTCACACTCATGTTACACCTTACCTAGAAAAACTCTGGCTTCCCATTTCATAATATATCTTTTTAAAATATAATTTCCTTACTTTAAAGGCCTTAAATTTCCAACCTCTCTATTTGTCATCTTGAAGTCTAGCAGTCTGATTCACATAAATAGGCTATCATTTTCCTCAATCTGTCCCAAAAAGGTGATTGGTAGGCATGGTTTGCTGCAACTGCGCTAGTGGAGTCAAACAGGTTGCCACCAAATATTAGATCACTGGAGATAATCTTCTGGTTAAGGAGCCAACTTGAGACCTGCCATAATAGAAAGGTTTGTGGCTGGTGGTAACACCTTATTCGGGTTTGCAGGCAGACCCATTCTGTTAATAATTTCCTTGAGTGTGTGAAAAGCCAATCCTGTATGATCGTCATGGCACCATGCAAAAATATCGTCTACATAATTAAATACTTGAAAACCTTTCCAGGCCAACATGAACAAAACCCAAATGTGATCCTTTCAAAAAATTACAGTGTCATATACTGTCCCCAAATGTAATATTTACCCATCCACAAAATGTTGAGTGTCAAAGATGTTGTTGACAAAATCATGACCAAATAACCAGAGACAGGTCATCATATGCCATTCTCTTATAAGCTATCCCAGTCAGACATGATTCATTAGGCCACTTAAGACCTGGAGCACTCTGTGTTGTTGGCTATGTTATATTGTCTACTTGTGTGCCTATGAGATGTATGCTGTTGCAGCTGGAACTTCACGTGACTTTCTAAAACAGCCATTCCCTCTTCAACTAACTGCTTGATGCAGGATTGCCCTAGATGCATCAAGTCAGCTTGTAGCAATAAGTCCCCATTTATTGGGTTTATCAGTCACTGGTACAAGCACCTCTCATTGGCCCACTACAGTGTTCTGATCAACAAGTCAGTGAGCCTACATTGGGTTTCTATGTTGATCTACAGGATAAATAAGAACATTTAGATTCACATTACGGATAAGATTTTTGTCAAGAGGTAAATTTGCATAGGCTGGGGCTAACGAGTCAATGCCAACAGTATCCCAACCCTGCACAGTAGTTGCTGAACTAGTCGATCTCAAGAAAGGAAATTCCACGAGTGAGTGAAGGTGTAGATAAGCCGGGAATTTTTATCTCCCGCCGGGCTATAGCCTGGGAGGGAGATTATAAAATGCATCTTGTGCATGTGTGTGTGCGTGTGTGTGTGCATTAGTGTGTGCGTTAGTGTGTCACGCAGATTTCTCCAAAACTGCTACAGCTACAGATTTTTTTGTAAATTAATTGTCCTAATAAATTTTTATGCCCTTGAAAATTTTTTGGGTTTTGTGGACTTAGGCCTAAAGATAAGTGAGTAATAGCAATTTTAGCTACTTTGAGTACAGGACTCATAACTCAAAAAGTATTGCAGTTAGAGTTTTTTCTTGAAATATGTTGTTCAGCTACTTTGTCCTTAGTTACAAGATGGTACATAGTTTGGGGTTCTATTGCATGCCATAAGTGAGTAATAGCTATTTTCTCATTTGTAGCTAAATAACAAAAGAAGTAAATGTCAAATATCTTCAAAAGTATTAAAGTTAGGGAAATCTTTTAAAATATGTTGTCCATCTACTTTTTGGTAAGCTATCACATAGTAAAGTTTCAGACCTGTTGCAACTTGGATAGCTGAGTAATAGCTACTTTGAAATTCTGACTGTTGAGTAAAGCCATTGTAACTCTAAAACTATTGCAGTTAGAGTGTTTTCCTAAAATATGTTGTTCAGCTACTTTGTCCTTAACTATAAGATGACATAGAGTTTGGAGTTCCATAGCATGCCATAAGTTAGTAATAGCTATTTTATTGCGTTAATACATCCTATCCAATGGACAATAGCTTATCCGGTCGGCGCGGACCAGCCCAGTACTGTGCACTCGCCAGATGGCGTGTCGTACTTCCTTCCTCTCTAGACAGCGTGACGTCATAGCATCTTTTTCGTTTGGCGCATGTGTGTTGTGCACGAATTTTATGAGTAAAGAAACTTTTAAGAATTCTCACATTTGTCTTCAGAGTGTGACTTTTATTTTATATCTAATTGTTCAAGAGTGTGTATAGATCATTTTGGACTATCTTTTGCTACGGATCGTCATGTCTTCCCCTGCTCAGAAGCATGGAAGTTGTGGCCATATCATGGCCAGCTTTGACACCCACAGTTTCTGCGCACGTTGCAGAGAAAAGGGTAAGGGATCAGATCCGTGTGTATTAAAGAATGACTGCAACTCTTGTAACATTTTGTCTGAGGACCAACGCTTACAGTTGTCCACTCCATCTTACAGACTAAAAAAGGAAAAGCGAGATCTCAAGAAATCCGCGGATACTCCTAATAATTCCTCTCTCATAGATCCGTCCTCAGTGACAGTGGTGGGAGTTGTGGACGATCAGGGGATTGTAAAGTCCCCTGGTTCGAGTTCTGATAAAAAGAAGAAGAACAACCAACCTGATAAACCTCATTCTTCTAAAGATTCAAAAACTTCTGCTGATAAGCCCTCCAAGTCGCTTACTAAGACTCACAGATCCTCACCGGACACTAGGATTGAGGAGTTAGACCAGAAATGGTCGGAAAGGTTTAACAGACTGGAGGCTCTCCTATTATCAAAGTCGTTGGATAAAGAACCTACCTTTTCCTCAGTGAAAGTGACTCCAGCCCACTCGCCTCCTCAGGGTTTGGCTACCTCTTCCAGACTGTTCATTGAGCCCGGTCAAAATCCAAGTCAGTTGGCTACCGACCTCGCCTCTCAGAGACCGGTCACCGACCAAACAAAGGATTCCCCTTCTGATCAACAACCCTCAGATTTGCCTGGTGTTACTCAGACTGTCTCCAAGTCGACCGGCAAATTGTCAAAAGGGAAGGTGTCTGCCGACCAACATTCAGATGTAGCTGGTACCAACTCTCCTTCATCTCAACAGGTACCCAGCAGATCATCAACAGCACCGGCAAGGCGGCACAGTGTTTCATCAATGGACACCGATTCAGAAACTGACCTTTCGGACCGTCCCCCAGTAGACCTCTTTGTTGAGGAACGGGAGGTCTCTGATCAAGAACTGGAAACCTCTGTAAATGATCCAGACCTTACTCTCTCTGAAGAGCAGAGCTACCGAGAAACCATGGGTGGTATCAGGTCGTTCATGAGGTGGACCCACATCCCAGAAGTAGATAACACAGCTTCCAGGTCTGAGGACAATCCTTTTGCCGGACCAAAAGCTCAACCGACAGGAAAGGTCTCAGTCACCATGCCCACAGATGAGTGGCTTTGCAACAAATTTGGAAAATTAGATATGACTCTCACAGAAGGGTATCCATCACGCAGCTCAGAGGCAGGAGGGCTTCTCAAGGACCAGTTCGTCCCCCCCCAAAAATCGCAAGCAAGATGGTATAACTTTGCACCTAACCCACAGAAAAGTGATCAAGAGGCTTCACAGACTGTAACGGCTTGGAACACGGACGTTTCTAAAGTTAACAGTTCCTACAGTCGCATAGCAAAGGCGGCCGGCATTGCTTCAACCCCTCCTGCTTCCCGTCAAATATCACAGGATAATTTACGCAGATGGGAAAAGGCGGCTCGCGAAGCGTCCACTACTTGCAACCAAGCGGCTGCATTCAACAGGTGCTTATACAAGGTCCAGGGAAACATGCAAGCGGAACTTAAAACCATTAGATCAGAGTTGAGTAAGGGGAAATCGGCTGGAAAGATGTCCCGTGCAACAGAGGAAATGCAGTTCCTCATGAACTTCAACTCGAGTATTACACAGTCTATGGCTAAAACCCTTGAACACTTAACAGACTTTGTTTTTGTGATGGTCGCAAATACCACCCTTATTAGAAGAGATTCGTATCTCTCCCACTTGAAGATGGGTATCAAGCCAGACACCCTGTCCGCTTTGAGGACTGGACCGCTTCACACTGCAACCCTGTTTCCAGATGCCGCCTTAAAGCAAGCGGAGCAGGACATTGCCGATTTTGAAAACAAGTCTCAACCCCAGTCGGGCAAGAAAGGTCGCTTCCATCCATACAAACGAACCGACAAGCGTTCAGATTACAGGAAATCAGACCGACCAGCTTGGAAAAATATTGGCAATAAGGGACAGGGCAAGAAGAACAAGGGAAAGGCCTCATTCTACTCATCGCGACCAGCCAAGGGCCAGCAGTCATATAAATGACAGTTATTGTGTAAGCAGTTTACAAAAGGGACTGCTGGCCCGGAGCAAGACATTAGTACAAGAAAAGACACTAAATACTGTAAACTTTCATGTTGTAACAGATGTACCTTCTGCGCCCGGGCACTCCCAAAAGAGAGAGTTAAGTCCCGGGGCAGCAGACTGTCAAATATCAGAGTATCACAAATTAAAATATGTGAAACTTGCTTCTTGTGTCACTCAGTCGTCTTGTGTCCAACCTGTAAACAATGTCCCAAATGTTGTACAAAATCTGCCTGTAGGGTCCAGACTCCAAAACTTTTGGGAAACTTGGTCAAAGCTAGGAGCCGGTCCAAAGACCGTTCAAATACTGAAGGAGGGTTATACCCTCCCTTTTCAGACCCGACCAAATCTTACAAGGTCTCCAACAGTCATAAGCTGCTATGCCAATCCCCACAGGAACAGCTACCTGTTGGAGGCATTGCATCAGCTTACGGACAAAAACGCAGTCGAGTTGGTCCGCAATCAAACATCTTTGGGTTTCTTCAACCGACTTTTTCTAGTACCCAAACCCAACAACAAATGGAGGCCAATACTAGACCTGAGCAAACTAAACCTTTTCCTCAAGGTGGAAAAATTCAAAATGGAGACACCGGAAACCATCAGAACATCTCTCCAACAAGGGGAGTGGGTCACCTCAGTAGACTTCAAGGATGTCTACTTCCACATACCAATACAGGAACAATCCAAGAAATATCTCAGATTTCATATCCAGGGCCGGACTTACCAGTTCAAAGCTCTCCCCTTTGGTCTGTCCACAGCCCCCATGGAGTTCACTGTAATAGCCAAAGAGGTGAAACTGATGGCCGCACACCAGGGTATAAGGATCCACCAGTACCTAGACGATTGGTTGGTGAGAGCCAGATCCAAACAAAGTTGTCTCCAACATACCCAGATTCTAGTCAGAATGTGCCAGGACCTCGGTTGGCTGGTGAATTTAGAAAAATCAGAGCTGGAACCCAAACAAGTCTTTGACTTTGTAGGTTACCAATTCGACCTCAGGTCCAGCCGGGTCAGACCGACTCCGGACCGGTGGCAAAGCCTTCAGGGCAAGATACAAGCATTGCTCTTACTACCGACCTGTCCGGTCTGGCAATTCATGTCATTAATAGGACTCCTAACGGCCACAGAAAAGCAGGTTCACCTCGGTCGTTTGCACATGAGACCCATACAGTGGCATCTCAAAAATCATTGGAGAGTACCAGAGTCACTCGAGAAGATCATTCCTCTACCCAGATCTTTGCACCCTCACTTACAGTGGTGGCTGGAAGAAAACAATGTTCTCCAAGGCCAGCCTCTACACCCAATAAAGCATGCTCTGCAAATTTTACAGACGCATCAAAAGAAGGGTGGGGCGCTCACTTAAACGAGCTCACTGCAAGAGGCTCCTGGTCAGTTCCAGAAAGCAAGCTACACATAAATTACCTAGAACTCAAGGCAGTCTTTCTAGCCTTAAAAGAGTTCCAAGACCTTTGTGTAAACCAAATAGTCCTAGTGGCTACGGACAACACAACAGTCGTAGCATACATAAACAAGGAAGGAGGCATGAGGTCGGGCCCACTGTGTGCCCTACTGTGGAGAATCTTGACCTGGTGTTCCCAGAGACAAGTAACTCTAAAAGCCCGTCATATTCCGGGCAGGCTAAATGTGATAGCCGACAAGCTATCCAGACTGGGCCAGACCATCCAGACGGAGTGGTCCCTCCTCCCGGAAATATTTCAAAACCTATGCAAGAAGTGGCACCAGCCTCAAATAGATCTCTTCGCCACCAGGTTCAACTACAAGCTACCTCAGTTTGTGTCTCCAGTTCCGGATTCCCTGGCGGTGGCAGTGGATGCTCTCACCCTGCCATGGGAGGATCTGGACACTTATGCCTTTCCACCGGCAGCCATCTTGGGCAAAGTGGTGGAAAAGCTACTGGACACCCCATGCAGACGATTAATTCTGATTGCTCCGGGATGGTCCAACATGCCCTGGTTTTGGGACTTAGTGGCCATGTCCAGCCAAGTTCCCCTGAGCCTACCACACCTGCCCAACCTGTTGACACAGCCCTTCAATCAGATCCCTCACAGAAATCTGACCAACCTAAACCTTCATGCTTGGCTCCTAGAGCCACAGCAATCAAAGAGCAGGGCTTCTCTGAAGCAGTGGCAGCAAGAATTGAGGCTCCTCAGAGAAGATCAACCAGATCAGTCTATGAGACAAAGTGGACCATTTTTACAAAGTGGTGCATCACTAATCAGGTGGACTTCAGATCACCACCTGTGAATTCAGTGGCTGACTTCCTACTTTACCTCTTTGAGATCAAAAATCTTCAGCCCAGCACCATTGATGGATACAGGTCTGCCATTGCGGATAAACTGGGTAATACCACAGTCAATATCAGCAAAGATGAGAATCTCACTCGTCTCCTGGACAGTTTCCACAGAGGCAGGCCCAAGGGTCGAAGGGGCATACCCTCCTGGAACCTTTCGTTGGTATTACACCAGCTCACAAAGGCCCCCTTTGAGCCTCTTCGGGATGCATCATTGAAGCATTTGACCTTCAAGACTTCAAGACTTCCTTTTGGCTCTGGGTTCGGGCAAAAGAAGGAGTGAGATCCATGCATGGCAGCACAAGAACATCAGACACCAGTCAAACTGGTCCAAGGTGTCCCTGATTCCATCTCCCAGCTTTCTTTCCAAGAACCAGCTGGCCAAAGAGGGCCCAGAGAGTGTAGCCCCAGTGGTCATACCAGCCCTGGCTCCTACTCTGGACAGATCCCTCAGGTCTGACAGATCCCTTTGTCCAGTCAGAGCTCTGCGCTATTACTTGGACAGGACTTCAGACCTCAGGCAGAATAAGGACTTAGTTTTTGTCTCCTTCAAGAAAGGTTTTGACAAAGACATCTCTCCTGCCACTATCTCCTCATGGATCAAACAGACTGTGATCCTATGCTATGAGCTCTCTGATCACCAGGCCCACACCCTACATCAAGTCAAAGCTCATGATGTCAGGGCCTTTGCTGCTTCTAAGGCCTTCCAATCGGGAGTCTCCTTGGAGCAGATCTTATCAGCCTGCCACTGGAAATCTCATAACACCTTCACTCAATTCTATCTGAAGGATGTGGCTTGGGCTGATTCAGAGCTCTACCACCTTAGCCCTGTTGTGGCTGCTCAGCAGATCCACCAACAAACGGGGACTTAGAGGAGACCTGTACATCTGTAAATAAGTGTACATATTTGTATATATATTGCACATATAGTTAAGGAGCAGAACAAAAAAAAAATCTCTCACGTACTTCCTCCGGGAGAGGTAATTTTATGGGACTGAACTCATCCCTCTCTTCCCCTACATCAGAGCAGGTCTGTTAAAAAAGGGGGGGGCACAAGGTCGACTCTGACGGTTCCTTTCCGGATAACCGAATGATGATATTCGACCATAGCCTTAAGGGTATTTGACTTCAAGGTCTACCCAGGTTTTTTAAAAAAGGAAGGGTCATTCCTTCATTATGAGTTCAAGTTCTTTAGTCCCTAGTAACTTACCCGCCAACCAAGCGGTAGTTATTCAGCTATTGTCCATTGGATAGGATGTATTAACGCAATAAAATTGCAAATTTAATAAGTAAATTAAATTTTTATGTGATTTTTAAAGACAGATAACTCAAAAACATATGAATGGATTTCGATGAAATTTTCAGGATATGTCTGGAAAGGTAAAAGGAAGAAATGGTTCAATTTTTGGAGTGATCCTTATCACTATCTGGATCTTCTGGATCCATGAAATATAATTTTTAAACACAGATAGCTTAAAACTTATGGACAGATTTTGAGGAAATTTTTAGGATAGGCAAGATAGAGCAATTTCAGTGATAATTAAGTCATTCATCTACTATTGGGTAATGTACCACATGACGAAGCAGATCTATAGCTTTTTGAATAGCTGAGTCATAGCTACTAAAATGGATAAACGTCTTTTATCTCTCAAGTGTTGCTGATACGTGATTTCTTTGGATAGCTGAGTAATAGCGAATAAAATGAGAAAATTTCTTGTATCTCTAAAAGTATTACAGATAGGCAATTTCTTCTAAATAATACATTCACCTACTTTTGGCTGATCTACCACATAGTGAAGTTTCAGATCTATAGCTCTTTGCATAACTCAGTCAAAGCTACTAAAATGACTAAATGTCTTTTATCTGTAAAAGTATTGCAGATGGGCAATAGCTACTAAAATGAGTAAATTCCATTTATCTTTAAAAGTATTTTGGATAGGCAATTTCTTCTAAATAAGTCATACACCTACTTTGGGGTGATCTACCACATAGTAAAGTTGCACAACTGTAGCTCTTCTGCATAGCTGAGTAACAGCTACTAACATGAGTAAATTCCTTTTATCTTTAAAAGTATTGCACATAGACAATTTCTTCTAAGTAAGTCCTTCACCTACTTTTGGGCAAGTTGCAGAACTGTAGCTCTTTGGATGGCAGAGTAAGAGCCACTAAAATGAGTGAATGTCTTTTATCTCTAAAAGTGTTACAGATAGGCAATTTCTTCTAAATATGTCCTTCACCTACTTTGGGTTGATCTACTACATAGTAAAGTTGCAGAACTGTAGCTCTTTGGATGGCAGAGTAATAGCTACTAAGATGAGTAAATGCCTTTTGTCTTTAAAAGTATTGCAATCAAACATTAAAGTGCCTCTTGCTTGTTGTCACTTCTACATGTGCAGCCATCTCACAAGAAAATTTATATTCCACTATCTTTAGTACATCTAATTAATACGGCAGGAGATAATTGCATGCATGAGAATGCTTGCTGACTGTGTTCTGGTCCAGAGAAACTCGTCACTGTGAAAGAAAAATATCCCAATATTAAAATTCACTAAAAAGGAACCATGAATAAAATACTAAAATTGTAACTTTTACATGTGCATTCATGACCTTCACCTTACACAATGGGGAACTACCAGGGCAAATAGGATATGCAGGAATCTGACACATATAGACAATATATTAGACTGTTGCTGATTGGCTGTGAGGAGAAAACAGGTGAATGCATAGCACAGGCCATCTCAAGTTAACTGAAATACAATCACCAGGGGCGACCTATTTATAAAATTTAAGTAATAAAATTTCAGTCAGACTCCCCATCTGTGTTCAATATTAAATCCAGCAAACTCAATCATGGCAACACATTGTCTCTTTTTCAATCACAATTGGCATTGCAATCCTTTTGGTTGTCATAATTATTTCTCTCCAGCTGGCGGCTACTTTGGTTTTGACATTTTTATTTTAATTAAACTAACCCAGCAGGCATGCAACTTTGAAATCAGGTTGACTTCACTAGTAAAATTTAATTGCAATACATTTTGCAAAGTGTTTTCAGTTGGATCCAAGTGGTGAAATCATGTTGAAGCCAATGGGTGAAATCACGTTGAAAGCAACGGGTGAAATGTGGTTGAAATGCATGTAGATTTTGCAAACCGTTCTTAGTTGGATCCAACGGTTGAAATCATGTTGAAATCAATGGATGAAATCAGGTTGAATACAAAGGTGAAATCTGATTGAAATACATGTGGATGTCGCAAAACATTTTTAGCTGGATCCAATGGGTGAAATCATGTTGAAATCAATGGGTGAAATGTGGGTCAAATACATGTAGATTTAGCAAACTGATTTAGTTGGATCAAACCAGTGAAATCAGGTTGAATCCAATGGGTGAAATAACATTGAAGTATCATTTGACTTATTATTCTTATCGTTTTTATTTTCCACCTAGATATCTATTATTTTGTGTTCCTATAATAGGGTAATCCAATTTAAATAATCAGATACATTCTTGGTAATATATTTAAACAAGTTTTTTTAATGTTGAAAACCTAAAGAAGATTTAGTGCTGATTATGCTTGTGAAACATGATTATTTTTTCTTGTCAGAAGTTGAACTTAGATTTAAAGTTGAAAACATGTCAATTCAGGATCAATTTTCAACACTAAATCACCAGTATTTCATGTCTAAAATATCATTACTTTTTCATGTGGGAAAACTAACTTAGATTTAGTGTTAAAAAAAGAGTATATCAATGTCAGGATTGATTTTCAACACACAATCAACGTGTTTTAAAGGTCTGTGCCTGCTGAGAATCTTTTTGGACAATCAGAGTCTCAAACAATGCCCATATCAATTGGCACTATACAATTTATTCAAAGCAAGTATGTATAGTCAACTTTCATTCATGTTTTGAACATTTCCGTCAGAGAAAGAACAATTTCAGTGAATTACTTGAGCTTTGTTTACTTTAGAATTTTTGAAAGATGTCGTATTTGGCCTTATATTCCATAAATTACACCCTGTTCTGGTGAAATTCTAGCCTTTGATAATAAATAAAACATTAATACATATTTAATGAGCAATGCTCTGATTCATTTGCCAAAACTCAAGATAATGTCTGAATCTGGGAAAAAATCCTGGTGGAAAAAATGGCAGTGGAAAGAAGTGGAAAGAAAGCCTGGCAGAAAGAAAGCCTGGCAGAAAGAAAGCCTGGTCTGTTTTGGAAAAAATGGAAAAAAGTCTCGTGTCTTTTTTCTTTAGTTTAATACACGATGAAGTAAAACTAACAGACTATTTCAATCAATTACCATTTCAACCATTTGATTTACAATTGTTTTTTGGTACTCATAATTTATTTTTCTAGTACAATTGATTTTTATCAAAATAGAATAAAAAGTATGTAAAATTTATTATGCTTTTTAGAGGTTGTTTTAAAAATAATGTCAGTGTATCACTAAAGGAACTGAGACTTTTTTCTGAACATACAAGTATGGTTGGATTTCCAGGAAAATGCTGAATATGTATGTCATTAATTGCAATTAGGTAAATTGAAGATCCAATCTTGAGCAGATACAATAGTTCATTTGAAGTGTGCTCTGGTGTTCTTTTATCACGTTACAATAAATGGTTTCTGTATGTGCAATTAAAGTTTGTTTCCCAGGCTATCAGTGGAACACCAAATTGTGGGATATATATATTACTAATTGCAACTATATCCAGCCACTAGTTTCAGTCTGAATTCTTTGTGCTAAAGTCCACAGTAGGTACTTGAAAGACTTCTCATTCCCTTTGACAGTAATGAATTTTTAATCAATGTTCAAGACCCAATCCGGGGGCCATAATTGCCTCCCACCTCTGAGGCCGGGGTTTGATCCCCATCATGGCCTCAAGTGGGAAAGCTGGTAGTTGCTTGCCGTTGGTTGGCAGTTTACAGTACAGAACCTAGCGAACTGTATGTACCGGTTTCCTCTGCCCTTCCAACTACCCATCGTGATATGACCTGTACAGTGTTGAAAGCGACGTAAAACCACAAATGAATAAGAATAGACTCAAGACCCAATCCTATAAGCAGGTATATGTATAAAAGTTTGTTTTTAGAGCATGCATAAAGTGTTATTTTGTATTTCTTGTTTGAATAAAATGATTGGAATAAATTAATGTTTTAGTTCTACTTCATCATTAATCTTGATATGTACAGAAAAAAAGAAACACCAGGCTTTTTTCCATGTTTTTCAAAACACACCAGGCTTTTTTTCCACCAGGCTTTTCTTCCACCAGACTTGCCACTCTCATTTTTTCCACCAGCTTTTTTTTCTAATATCACCTAATTTCTACACCTGTTGACATTTGATCCAGCAGTATTTGGTGTCACGTCAGTACTGAACTAAAACTGTTACTCATCCATTTTAGTGCAAAAAAGAGATACATATTCTTTTGAAATATTTATATTATTTTCAGTTGTACTTGCTTCGTCATTTGTGTATTTTTGTACTGACTTACACATATACCTATTCTGACAAATTTAGACTAAAATAGATGGTAAAACCAGCAGTTGGTGAAACAATGTTGCTCGTCAATATTCATGAGTTTGATTTGCAAGCCCTTCCATAAATTTGAAGCAGTACATATGTCAATTTGTGCAAGCATGCAGTCACTTATTCTTTAATTTGATCTGTTAATTATTCAGGCACCGGCACAAAATAGGGGCACATTTGATGTAAAGTCTTAGCCCTGTGTCATTCTCTAAGTTAAGACTTATTTTAGATGGGCCAGTGGGCCCTAACTTTATGGATTTCACTAATAGTCTTTGTCCAAGTGTCTGACACAGTCACTCAAATGCTGAGACAGGTAAGTAGTGAGCTTAAATTTGTAATAAAAGGCTGAAATATGTTTGCCATAAATTTACTCCACTTCAAATTTGAAGTGGATAAAAAGAAATTACAAATACACAAAAAAATCATGTAAAAAGTTTATTTTATTTGGCACAGCAGTCCAGCATGAAAAGTATGCTCCTATCCCCCCAATGCATATTTTTGGCACAAGTTTCACACCATCTGAAGTTGTGAGAAATCTATGCAGGTTTGAAGGATGTTAGGAGGATATGGCTTGCCAAAGTTTACCTACTTCAATGGCAAATACATTTGTTAGCAGCAGGCTTGACTGCTGCAGGTTTCTTATTTAAGTTTCTCTAAGAGCAAACTGTACAACTGGTTACTTGCTCATGTAGCTAGTGGCACCAAAAGATGGTTGTATATTACTTCTGTCCTTATATTACTTCATGGTCGCCTTGTGAAGTACTGTGTGAACTAAAAATGCTACAACCTTCCTGGCATAATTAGACTGGCTTCTGCACTACCAGGTTTTAGGATTCGCCTCAAGGCACCAGTTTTAGGATGCCTATCTACTGGTCTGCATTTTCACACCTGGTATGAAAGCTTTCATGTTGGTAACACACGAAATATGGTGATGGACATATGTTCATTGTGTCTTAGAATCAACATTTATCAAGGAAATAAGCACTTGTAAAAGTCTGAATATATATGAATGATAAATCTAAAGTTTCTAATTATTATATTAAAATAGCCATTGTAATTATACAAATCCTGAAATTATACAACAGGCTCTGTATAGGTTATATCTTGCTCCAGAATCTACAATTATGATATTTATCATAAATAATTTATAACATATCTTTGGAATAAGATTTAGGAATAAGATTTAGGACCTATGTATAGTTATATGTCATTTTTCATACTATCAATGGATGAAGCAAATAAGACAAAAAAGTAAAGACAAAAATTCAGTAGAATTGTACTGTGTCACCAGCTTTGGTTAAAGACAGAAGTGGATGAAATTTGAAAGGACAAAAATTATGCTGGATAGACAAAAATTTTTGGCTGACTGGCAGTATTTTTGCAGATCCAAACCATCTTTCAGAAGGATTGAGCCATGGTGAAGCCCCACCCTGTTGAAAAATGTAACAAGTTCAATAAAATAGCATTTTGGTAACCGACTGTTCAACTGCTAGTCATATGACCATACAAGTTAAGGCATTGTGTAAGATGGGTCCTGTCTTGTCTGCCTCCTCTCTTCATTGTGGAAATAAAGGATGTATATTTGTTCATCTCCTCTCTTCATTGAGGAAAGAAGGTCTCCTTTTTGTCCACCATTTTGTTGGACAGCAAACAAACAAGATCATTGTTTAATATTGTGTAGTGTTAGGACACTTTACCATACAGATCTTCTTCAGGAGTTTTTATATCCACAACCTAGAAACAGAAAAAAAGTTTTGCCATGGCAACACTTGCTGCCAGATATTGCTGAGAAGCTAACCAGCTCCTATTCATGCAGGGGTTTGGAACCCACAAAAATATAAATCCAAGAAACAGAAAAAAGTGTTGCCATGGCAGCACTTGTTGCTAGGTGTTGCCAAAAAACTAATGAGCTTCAATGTGTGCAGGGGTTTGGAATGTAAAGAACCCCCAAGAAGGATTTTTAATCCCAAGAAACATAGTGTTTGCCATGGCAACACTTGTAACCAGGTGTTGCGAAAAAACTAATCAGCTTCAATGTGTGCAGGGGTTTGGAATGTAAAGAACCCCCAAGAAAGATTTTTAATCCCAAGAAACATAGTGTTTGCCATGGCAACACTTGTAACCAGGTGTTGCGAAAAAACTAATCAGCTTCAATGTGTGCAGGGGTTTGGAATGTAAAGAACCCCCAAGAAAGATTTTTAATCCCAAGAAACATAGTGTTTGCCATGGCAACACTTGTAACCAGGTGTTGCGAAAAAACTAATCAGCTCTAATATGTGCAGGGTTATGGAAAGAACCCATAAAAATATTTGTAAGTCCAACAAAACAAAAAAAAGTGTTGCCAGGCAACACTTGTTCTCATGTGGAGGGCAGTCTGTGGAGGGTATGGAAAGCAAAGAACCCACAAAAATATCCATGAGGCCAAGAAACAGAAAAAAGTGTAGCTGTGGAAACACTTGTTGCCAGGTATTGTTGAAAAGCTAATCCGCTCCAATCCATGCAGGGGTTTGGAGTGTGAAGAATTCCGAGAAAGACTTTTAAGCCCAAGAAACATGAAAAGTTTTGCCATGGCAACACTTGTTGCCAGGTGTTGCCCAAAAACTAATCAGCTCCAATCTGCGCAGAGGTATGGAAAGCAAAGAACCCATAGAAAACAAACAGAAAAAAAGTGTTGTCATGGCGCAACACTTTTTTCGGTGATGCCAGTTATTGTTGCTAAGCTAATCAGCTCCAATCCATGCAGGGGTTAGGATTGCAAAGAACCCCAAAAAAGATTTTTAAGCCCAAAAACATGAAAAAGTGTTGCCTCTGCAATACTTGTTGCCAGATATTGCCAAGAAAGCAATTACACATAAATTCTCATGCCATGAAACCTTCACACCATTTTTAGCAGAGACACGTAAACAACTACCTGTAAATGAGCAGCAATGAAGAGTGATTCAAAGGGAAAGGCAAAATAATATCCATGTCCAGCAGGATGGATATAACAATTAAAATAAATTGTAACCTTAAACTCATTTCTTTAATGAACAGGTTTTTACGGTAACATTACAATAAAGATCCTGTTTTGGTCTAGATACGTGTACATATTAAATTTTAATGAAAAGTCTCAACTACCACTTTAACATTGCCAAAATATCATAAAAATTTGTCCTAAACTTAAACTGAATGTAAGTTAATGACAATGTTAAGAGTTTAAGGTCATGTTAACTATGTAGACTCTGTTCAAGGTTACTTATATCAAAAATTTAAATGTGCTTAAAATCTATTGCACATAATTTAAGATATTCAAAATTTTAAAAGAAAAGTAATTATAACTATGCCATTACTGAGAGTTAAAGGTCACCTCAACGTAGTCTTAGGGTATTTCTGTAACATCAGTTACATGTACCTGAAAAATCAAAAATGTCATGCCATTTTTTGGTATACTTTGTGGAATCATAGAAAAAGTTGAGCTCAGTCACATTCTTTTACACATGGGAGTTTAGGTCACCTTAAAATAGGACACACCTTCAAGACTAGATACGTCAACATACCAAATTTAAATTAAAGCTGTCATGCAGATTTGAAATAATCTCCAGAAATTGAAAAATTTAAATTCAATATAGTTATGTTATCACTAGGGTTTAAGGTCACCTTAAAATAGGCCACACCTTGAAGACCAGTTACACCCAAATTTGATTTGAAACTGTGAAGCCATCTTTAAGCTATTGCCCACAAATTGCAAAAGGAAAATTCAATATAAATGTGTTATAAGTGGGAGTTTAAGGTCATCTTAAAATAGGGTACATATGGATGAATGGCAACACCCACATGTCAAATTTGAATTTTATCCTACAAGCAATTTTTGACATATTTTCCAGAAAGAAAGTGTGATGACAATGCTGGTCCTATAGGTGATCTATCACAGCTGACTGACACCAAACTGTTACAACCTTAAACTTATAAGTTTCTAAAATATCAGCAATTTATTGTAACCTTACAAAAGAAACCTTTTTCTTTTTGCCTAAATATATGTACATGATGAATATCGATGAAAAAATCTCAGTACCTCAAATATTTTCCAAACACCAAAACAATTGTTGAAACCTTAAAGTCAATGTCAGTTTAAGGTAAGGGGTTTAAGGTAATCTTTTCCTGAAGGTTCTGTTCAAGGTTTGTTACATCCACAACTGAAACATGCGTAGAATTGCACAGTATTTGAAATACTATTGAAAATTTGCCACACTTAAAGTGAATATAATTCTGTTATTACTGGGAGCTTAAGGTCACCTTATTGTATGACACTATGCCAGTTAGTTATTTTAAGTGTACTCTATGGAAAAATAAAAAATGTAAACTGAACAAATAACTTTAATATGTGAGAGTTTAAGGTCACCTTAAAATAGGGTACACCTTGAAAACCAGCTACAACCACATGGTAAATTTGAATTGAATCCATCAACCCATTTTTGAAATACTGTGTGGAAATCAAAAACCTTAACCTCAATATAAATTTGTTACTACTGGGAGTTTAAGGTCACCTTAAAATAGGACACACCTTGAGGACCTGTTACATGCATATGCCAAATTTGAATTTAGTCCATCATGCTATTTTTGAGATACTCTCTGGAAAGGAAGTGTGACAACAACACTGACCATATTTGTCCTCCAACATAGCTGCTAGTGACACAAAAGTTTATTAAATATCAGGAATTTACTATAACCTTACCAAAGAAGACTTTTTGGTGTAGACAGGTGTATATGATGAATATCAAATAATGAAGTCTTAATTAGCACATCAAATATCTTTCAAACACCAAAAAATTGTCCCAACCTTAAATTCAAAGCTAGTTTGCAGCTGTGAGGGAGTTTAAGGTAATCTCTTCCTGTAGGTTTTGTTTGCAGTTTGTTACATGCACAACTTGACAGATGCTTAGAATTGCAGTGTTTGAAATACTGTTGAAAAATTGTCAACCTTAAAGTGAATATAATTCTGTTATTACTGTGAGTTTAAGGTCACCTTATGCTATGGCACCTACCTGTGACCAGTTACATATAAATGCAAAATTTGAATGATATTTCTAAAGTTATTTTCAGTGTACTCTATGGAAAATAATATAAACTCAACATAACTTTTTAATACATGAGCATTTAAGCTCACCTTAAAATAGAGCATATCTTGAAACCCAGTTACAACCACATGCCAAATTTGAATTGAATCCGTCAACCCATTTTTGAGATACTGTCTGGAAAAGAAAACATTCAACTTAATATAAGTATCTTACTACTGTTTTTTTATTTATTTGGGGTTTATGTCACTTTCAACACTGTAGAGGTCATATCACGACGGGTAGTTGGAAAGGCAGAGGAAACCAGTACATACAGTTCGTCAGGGTTCTGTACTGTAAACTGCCGACCAACGGCAAGCAACTACCAGATTTCCCACTTGAGGTTGTGCTGGGAACCAAACCTGGCCTCAGAGGTGGGAGGCGAGAGTTTGACCACTCTGCTACCATGGCCCCAACCTTACTACTGTGAGTTTAAGGTCACCTTAAATAGGGCACACCTTGAGGAGCAATTATATCAACATGCCAAATTGGAATTTAATTCATCAAGCCATTTTTGAGATACTATCTGGAAAGTAAGTGTGAAGATGACACTGACCATGTATGTCTTCCATCATAGCTGCTAGTGACACAAACTAATGCAACCTTAAACTCATAAGTTTATAAAATATCAGCAATTTTCTATAACCTTACAAAAGAGACCATTTTTGAAGGTATATATGATATATGTACAATGTAATAGATATATGTACAATGTAAAAAGTCCTAATTAACATATAAAAACATATCTTCCAAACACCAAAAATATTACCCCAACCTTAAACTCAAAGTTTGTTTGCACTACATGTATATTGTAGCGAGTTTAAAGTAATCTTTTCCTGAAGGTTCTGTTCAAGGTTTGTTACATCCACAACTGAAATGTGCCTAGAATTGCACAATATTTGAAATACTGTTCAAAAATTACCAAAGGTAAAGTGAAGATAATTCTGTTATTACTGGGAGTTTATGGTCACCTTATTGTATGGCACTTACCTATGGTCATTTAAATATGCATGCAAAATTTGAATGACATTTTTGAAGTTATTTTTAGGATACTCCATGGGGGAAAAAACCTAAACTAGACATAAATTTTTATACATGAAAGTTTAAGGTCACCTCAAAATAGGCACATTTTCAAAACTAGTTACAACCATATGCCAAATTTGAATTGAATCCATCAAGCCATATTTGAAATACTGTCCAGAAACGAAAAAACTTAAACTCAATATAAGTATCTTACTAGTTTGAGTTTAAGGTCACCAAACTATACAGCACACACTGAGGAGCAGTTACATCCAGAAGCCAAATTTGAAATAATTCTGACAAACCATTTTTGAGATACTGTCCGGAATACAAAGTGTAACGACAACATGAAAAAAACAAAAAAACATGAAAAACAACAAAACACCAGGCATAGATGGTTTCCCTGCTGACTTCTTTAAAGTTTTTTGGAAAGATCTCAAAACATATATAGTTAGAGCACTAAATGAAAGTTATAGAGGTGGAATCTTATCACCTAGTCTGTAACTCTAGACTGTAATATGTTGTCTGCCCAAAGGTAACAAATCAAGGGATAATCTGAAAAACTGGTGGCCAATTTCACTAACAAGGGTATTATATAAAATGGCAACCAATGCGATTGCTTGTAGACTTAAGAAATTCCTCCCAGACCTGATATCACAATCTCAAACAGGTTTCATTAAAGGGAGATTTATTGGGGAGAGCACCAGATTTGTCTATGATGCTATGAATTATACCGAAATTAAAAAAATCAAGGGACTCTTGATGTTCATTGATTTTGAAAAGGCTTTTGACTTGGTATCATGGAAATTTATATACAAGGTACTACGATATTGCAACTTTAGTGAAGAATTTATTAAATGGATAACTCTATTTAATAATAAAATAACGGCCTCAATTCTACAAGTTGGTGTCTTATCAGATTTTTTTCCAATTGAAAGAGGATGTAAACAAGGAGACCCCATATCCCCATACCTTTTCCTGTTGTGTGTGCAGGTGCTGTACGAAATGATTCAAAGTAACACAATTGTTAAGGGTATAAAAATTGGTGAAAAAGAAATTAAAATTTCACAATTTGTTGATGACACAACAATTTTTATGGATGGTTCAGAGAGCTCTTTGCAACAAATACTAAATATCTTGGAAGTCTTTGGATCTCTATCGGATCTGAAAATGAACATGTCTAAAACAAAAATGGTATGGATTGGCAAAAAGAAATACTCCATGGAAAAACTTCGCTGTGCTGACTCCTTAAACTGGGGTACAAATCTTTTTACCTTGCTAGGGATAAATTTTGATGTTAATTTACAAAATATACCAGCTCTCAACTACTCCAAGGCACTTATTAAAGTAGACAAAGTAATTTCCGCGTGGAAAAAAAAGAAAATTGACACCCTTAGGTAAAATTACTGTTATTAAATCGCTAATATTGTCCCAACTAAATCATTTGTTCATGGCTATTCCACTTCCCAACAATAATTTTCATGTAGACCTGAATAAAAAACTTTATAAGTTTTTGTGGGATGGGAAACCAGAAAAAATAAAGCGTACAACTATGTGCCAAAACAAAACAGATGGTGGTCTAAAAATGCCAGATCTAGAGAAATTTATTAAATCCTTAAAAAGTACTTGGATAAGGAGACTTATTTCCTCTCCGACCAGCCCATGGGCTACGCTATTTGAAACATCATATGGCCCTATTGATCTACTGTTCACATTTGGTCCTTACTGGGGGATAAAGAGCAATAAAAGAGTACCCAATGACTTCTGGAAAGAGATATTTGTTTCCTTGAATATAATACATCAATCAATTCAAATGAGATCTGAACAATGTTTACTTTCAACCTGTCTGTGGTATAATAGTAAACTAGGAAATTCTAATATTTTTTGGAAAACATCGTCTGACAATGGGATATTTGTGATCGGGGATATTGTTCATCAAAATCTCAAAATGATGAGCAGTAAAGAAATAGAAGTAAAGTTTGGCTTTCACATAAGGAATTTTTAGAATACTTTCAAGTCAGCACAATGGTCCAGAGATACATTAGTGACTATAAACACTTAACCATTCAAAGTAATCGTCTCGAGAGACCATTCCTTCCGCTCCATATATCCCTTTTTTTCCAATGTGACCAAGGATGTAGAAATATCTACAATAAGGTGAAGACAAAGGAAGTGGATTGCAGATATAGGGCTAAATGGAATAATGATCTTGATATAGATATAGACAATAAGACATGGAGAAGAGTCTTTTATCTTATATTTAATGTTGAACAAGATAATAACTTGATCTGGTTTCAGTATAAGTTGATACATAGAATACTTGGTACAAACAGTCAACTGTATAAAATGTCCATTGTGAAATCGGACAAATGTAGACTTTGTCAATCTGATCCTGATACATTTATGCATCTCTTTGTCAAGTGTCACCATGTAGTAGAGTTATGGAAAGATCTGGAAAAATGGATTTATTCCAACTTGGGGAAATTGGTATATTTTTCACCCGTGGATATAATCCTAGGATACTTACACAGGGACAATCAGTATATTCCAATCAACACCTTAATTGCTACTACTAAATACTATATCTTCAAAAATGCTACAAATAAAAGTATTAAAGTATTCCAAATATAGTTGGGCTTAAAAATAATTTAAAGAGAAAATATGAGGAACAATTTTATATCCAACCGGAATGTGAATATAGAGAAAACTTGTATGCTGGTTGGGGGGCTTTTAACAGACTGTTTGAATAAATCCATGAATTCATCCAAAAAATACAAGGCTAGTATCCTATCACTAGACATGTAGCCTTGCAGTGTTAACATATTCAGTGCAATCAGTAAAATTTTGTTAAGAGTCTTTTTGTAATGTGTAGTATTATTTATATTGTGACCAATAAAAAAAAAAAAAAAAAAAGTCTAACAACAACAGACAACGCCGACACTACAAAATGAGATGACGAAGCAATCCTTATATGCCGCGCAGCATAAATGCTGGTGACACAAAAAAGTAAGTCTGTATCCACTTGACAATAAATAATCCACAGATAGATAAATCTATGTTAAAAATAACCGTTTCAAAGACTACTGTCCATTTATCACTACAGTTCAACACTTATGCTGCGGTGAGACTTTGTACCCCTTATATATAGTTGTGAACTCTAAAAGGTTCTATTAAGAATTGTTCATAGACCAGTCCAGTCAAGAAACCAAAACATAGAAGGTTCTAGAAACTTTCCACAATTAATTTATAGTCACTTCTGTAGAGAATGAGAAACATCAATACCAACCAGCCCACTTATACAAAATACAGAAAAAATCAGTATAGCAATGTCGTTATATGATAATTTATTAAAAATTTAAAAAAATATATTCTAACACTATCTAATCTAATCTACTGCTTTGCAAACGCAATATCTTCCCCACAGAGGGGAACTCAGTGCACTAATTAATCAAAATCATTTTTCTAAGGAGAGTCAAGGGGCGTTCAAGGTCAATGATCCAGGATTATGGGTGTGGTCGGGAGGGAAGAAAACTAAGTTGGGAAACTAGAGCTGAAGAGGTGGGTTTTGAGGTGCTTCCTAAAAGATGGAACAGAGGGGCTGTTTCTAACATGAAAGGGGAAAGAGTTCCAAAGGACAGGGGCATAGTGACAGAATGAATTAGAGAAGTGTTTGATTGATTTGTGAACTCTACGATCAAAATTGGGGGTTTGAAGGAACTTGAGTTTGGGGGAACTTCGCCTTGTATTTCTAGAAGAGGTGTACGGGTGGATTAATTCTCTTAGATAAACTGGTTGACCTTGGTTGAGAATTTTGTATGTAATAAGGCCAATTTTAAATTGTACCCTGTATCTGACTGGTAACCAGTGAAGTTTTTTTAGTTGAGGGGTAATGTGAGAGAATTTAGAGGAACGGGTGACAACCCTGCAGAGTGAGTTTTGGACTAGCTGCAATCTCCTTAACTCAAAATTAGTGAGCGATAAGAACAATGAATTGCAATAGTCCAACCTGCTGCTCACCAAGCATTTGCCAAGAGGACTGATGTGTTGAGGTCTAGGAGGGGACGAATTCTGTAGAGATCTCTGGCATGTACTCTAGTGGACTTTATGACCTGTGACACATGATTTGAGAAATTGAAATTGGAGTCGAACACTACTCCAAGGTTCCTGACACTTTGCGCTGGTGAGACCTGATTTCCTAGAATACTGATGGGGAAATGAGGGAGGAGTTGTTTACGATTTTTATGGGAGCCTATGAGAATAAACTCGGTTTTGTCTGGGTTAAGTTTTAATTTATTTGTAAACATGAAATTTTGAATGTCATTTAGGCAGTTCTTTAGTTTTTGGATAGAGTGAGAGAAATTTGCTGGTGAAAGTGATATGTATAACTGGGTGTCATCGGCGTAGAAGTGATAATCGATGCTACTGTGGGAGTGAATGATTGAGCTGATAGGGTTAGTATAGAGAGAGAACAGAATTGGTCCAAGGACAGAACCCTGGGGAACTCCATACTGGAGCGAAGCAGGATGGGAGAGTGTACTACCTATCTTGACCGAGTGTGTCCTTCCTGACAGGTATGATCTGAACCAGCCAAGTGCTAGCTCACTGATTCCATAATAAACATTGAGCCTGTCTAGGAGAATGGTGTGGTCAATGGTATCGAAAGTGGCGGATAGATCGAGAAGGGTAAGAGCAGTGACAGACCCTTTGGCCATATTAAGAAGAATATTGTTATGAATATTGAGGAGAGCGCTTTCAGTAGAATGGTGTTTTCTATAAGCGGATTGGAAGGCAGTCAAAAGGCCGGCTTCATCCAGATGTGTTTGTAGCTGGACGGCTACTACCCTTTCAAGTATCTTTGAGATAAAGTTTAAATTTGAGACAGGCCTATAATTTTTAAAAGCTTCTTTGTCTAAGGATGATTTTTTGAGAAGTGGGGTAACATGGGCCTGCTTAAAGAAATCTGGACACTTGCCTTGGTTAAGAGAAGCATTAATTATTGAAGTGATGGGGGAAATGAGAATATCGAGATAATCCAGAACAAGGAAAGTGGGCCATGGGTCTAGGGAACATGATTTACTAGGAGAGCTGGTAATAATAATAATAACACTATCTAGGGAGGCAATCCTAAAGGCACTTATTATTATTATTTCTCCCACTCAGGCTCTGTATGTGTCTCTCAATACCCACTCACACTATGTATTGGGACATCTTGATCCCTTCCTACCAAGAACTCTAAAGGGTCCACTTAAAGAGCCTGTAGCACCCTCAACACAACTTAACACAACCAGTTGAAAATCCACATAAACAGAGAACCTACATACAACATTTTGAAAACTGTCATGTTACAAGGGATATATTTCTCTTTTTATGCAGCTCCCTCCCCACAGCTTTCAAACATAAACAGCCATGTTAGCAGAATGCTGTGATGTATGAGAATGGATTACTTTCTCATGGCTACTGTATATCCTAGTAATATTGCACTATAAATTGTACAGTAAAATTTTTGTCTGGTGCACACAAATTGTTTTAATTTACATAGAAAGTTATTCTACTTGAGTAAATGGCCAATAATTACTCAAAGATAGTATTTCTTGCACCTTTTACCCATCTACAGGAAAAAATACAAATACAAGTACACAATAAAAGTTTTGTTTATAGTTTGTATTTCTTGAAAAACTAGTGCCAATGGACATGAAATATTCCAGGAGTAACTTGATATTAATTTATTAAATAATACTTACAATAAAGTATGTATATGGCTTTTCATTTGACATTCCACTCAAATGTAGTCAATAATAACATATTTTAATATTTGATTATGTTTATGTTTGTAAACAATTCTTGTTAAATGCTGTAATCACAAGAATATCAACTTCTATGAGTTTGATCATGCACACATTTGTATATCACATGAAAATGTCATGACAGAACTTCAATTCTTATGGCTGAATTTAAATCCTTTTGACAGAATTTCCAATCCTTGCATTGCAGTGGTTTAGAAGAATATCAAGTTCAGTCAGCAGAATTTAGACAGAATTCACAATGGACCTTTCCACGGTGTCAATCAAAATACCGCAAATCGGCATATATCCTGTTTATTACAATGGCAACAACCAATCATTTCCTCCGATTTTCATCGGTGCCATTTTGAATCACAAAAACGTGGTCATTTTTAGGGACATATTTGTAAATATTATTGCTTTCTGACAATGGAACAAAAAGAAACCACAGTGTAATTTCATGAAAAAGTTATATCATCAATCCTACCTACTTTAAAATGTCCGCAATGCATACATATATTCCCAAGCTGCCATTTTTTACATATTACTGCAATGCACGAGGATTTGTTTTGATCAGTAAAGTGTTTATTTATTTATTTTATAATTTTTGTCATAATGAAACAAATATATTTTATTATATTATTTCTTATTTTATACTCCATCCAATAATTTAAAATACGTGTTATTTCTCATATATCTTAAAATACTCAATGTTTACGTTTGATTTCCCGCCATTTTCGCCATTTGTTTGTCAGACAAGGCCTGACATGGAGACAACTAAAATACCGTAAACCAGGAAGTGGGCGTGGCCTATGGAACGGTCCATGCTGTTGATAAAACTTAAATTTACAGTATTCAAAACATTTTGTCCACATGCATCATGAATAAGATTCATTCAGAATTTAAATTATGACAGAATAATCCTCAGCAAAATCAAATTGGAGGTCCACATTTTAGTTTACTTTAAAGAATTATAATTATCCCATCTTTTTGCTTATCTAATACTACTTTTCTTTCTGTCAAATCATCTATGGTAGCTCAGCTAAAACATATCTAGCCATGGTTTGAATTTTGATGTCAGAAATTCTCATGTTTCTGGTATAATATACACAAGTTTTATGAGCAAATACAGTTTTTAAAACTTTACATGAAAAATCAGCAAAACGAAGCTTTGAAGTGATGTTTCATAAAAAACTAAGAGATACATAAATTGCAAGGATTATTTATAAGACTATATTTTGTTTATTTATTTTGTTTTCTTTTTTTATTATTATAAATATCAATGGTGCCATCTAAATAATTATTATTATGCTACACATTAAGGAAAGAAATTATATTGAGTAAAACAATACAATTTTAAAAACTGTCATACACCAACCCAGGTTTCAAATCATTAGCCCTTATGACTTTGTATATGGATAAAATCAAAATAATCTTGTTTGAAATAAATTTATATTACATTCAGTATTTTGTAATCTAAATTTTAATAACATAAGAACCATTGATATTATTTATATTAATATCTTTATTTTTAGTAATACTGTCATCATCAGAGAGAAAGGGTTCATACAAGAGCATAATACCTCCTTTATGATTACTACTGTTATCATCACTAAAATTTGATTTATTTTCACTAGTACCAACTTCAAAATCTGTGCCTGATTAATGTATACAATTTTCAACACCAGGAGACATAATTATATTTTAAACACCAGGAAATAAGTACAAGGATACTGTAATCTTTATAGTGTGTTTTTGTGCAAGTGGAAATTTCTGCAATTGTGTGACGTAGTACACACAAGCTTTGGGCTGCTGGCCTTGAGTGTTTTTCTTCCAAGAGGGAGGAAAATTTGAGTGATAAAAGTTAAAATAGTGGTATAAACATTGGTGTGGTGGAACTGGGAGATGTGTGAATGTCTTTGTGTGATTATGTACTTTGTATACAACTAAAAAAGTGGTTGTTAAATTTGGTTCTACAGGCTCTTTAAATCAACATATTATTGACCCTTTGGAATAAATTCTCTCCATCCTCATACTAATAACTGGGAAAAGTTGATCCCCCCAACCCCTGTTCATCCCATTTTACATTCCCTGATAAAATATATCTGTGTGTGACTGAATCATAAGTGGATTTTAAAATAATAATTATATATGGTTATAGTATGCCTGAATCAAGGTTTGACAGTGAGCCACACTTTTCTAAAATTCCAGAAATATTAGTTGATTCAGTGACTCACTGTATGTGTGTGTAAATGTATGTGTCTCAGTTGATCAACATTACGCAAGTCAAAATCTGATGGACAGATATGTAGTTTGCGGGGGAGTAATTTTTTTAAAAGCTCAAGCCAGTACACTAATTTGTATGTTTGGCTGTGTGTTTGGCACCATAGATACTTCCTGGAATAGGGTTAGGCATTTAGCAAAATGAGGATCAATGAATTCACGGACATTTATATATACTCATGTTTCTATAGAAAATATGTGGGCACAGAATTCTGTGGAGGTTTCCCCCCAACATTTTATAATTAGAAATGTCAGTTATTTTACATGAAAATATCTTTTTTTTTTGCTTGTTTGTTTTCCCTCAAGAACCAGTACTCTATATTGGCACACTTGTTTAATTTTATTAATATTCATTTATGCATAGAGAAAAAGAGGTCATAGCGTTTTATGGGATTTCCTAACAATATTCTATTAATAGAAAGGAATCTACAAGGCTATACTCAAAGGAAAGAAATATATATTACCTTCATATAAGTAATTTTTATTCTTCATAAGTGCAGAAATTTTAATTCTAATTACGTTTACTAAAGTGTGTGACAAGATACTGTAACTGACGAATAGCTGACACCAGGGGCCATATTCACAAAAGGGATCAAGATCAACTTAAGCCAAAAATCAGCTCAAATTTACAACTGTTTATACTAAATTTGAGCTGATTTTTGGCTCAGCTTGATCTTTATCCCTTTTGTGAATCGGGCCCTGGAGAGGTACATATTTAGTTACTTGTGCATAGCTTCACGAAATAGATTCGAACATTTTAAGGTTTAGAAGGTTTAAGGCCTTGACCTCCGAAAAGGGGGTTTTCCAAAAGTATTTTCCTAATCAAAATGGCATGGGTCGAGATCCAGAAAGCTGCTGAGGAAAATCGCCACGAATTGGTACTTACAGGACCAGAAGTATCTGAAAGGATATCGAAAGATGGCCTAGACAATAAATTGTTTACATTGACATCTTTAAATTTTCTTGAAATCAGTAAAACTCCCTTAAAGTCATTACCAGAGGACTTGGGTAATCTTGTTGGTTTAACAAGTTTGGTTTTACAAAATAATCAGATTGAAGATCTACCCGGAACTATTGACAAATTGATAAAGCTGAGGACACTTGATCTTGCTGGTAACAAACTTGAAGAAATACCTAGTCAAATTTGTACTTTAACAGAGCTGGAAAGCCTAAATTTGTCCAGGAATTTATTGAAAGATATTCCAGATGTCCGCCACATGAATCATCTCCATATCTTAGATGTCTCACACAATAAACTTCAGGCTCTGCCAGAAGGAATCACAAGCAGTTCTCTAACTGTTTTATCTCAGATCTTTGCTAATAACAATGAAATTACTGAATTACCCGAAGACTTAAATGATCTTCCAGCCCTGAAAGTTTTTCATATTGATGATAATAAGTTGAGTGAGCTGCCTTATGAACTGTGCCAATGCCTCAAACTCAAAGAACTGTCCTTTGCTGGGAATAAACTGAAAGATAAACGTTTAGTCAGAATGGCGGGACAGAGTAAGACCAAGCCTGTTCTAGATTACATAAATAAGACCGTTCCCAAAAAACAGCAGAAAGAAAAAGAAACTGCAGCAAAGGAAAAAAAGAAGGCCAAAGAAATTTCACGAAAGGAACGAAAAAAGAACAGAAAAGCAGAACAAGAAGTGGAAGATTTAAGCTTGGATGTAATGAAAGTTTTACATTTTCAAGAAGAGGAAGGCATCTGCATTCAAATCACAGATAGTGTCATGAATATTAGGCCACACATTGTTTGTTGTGTGGTGAGGGACATTGATTTCAGCAAAAGTAAGAATCTTTTCAAGAGATTCATCAACCTTCAGGTAAGTTGAACTTCAGTGGAAAAGCTTTCAATGTATATGGTTTGAACTTTAAACCAACACAATCATATTAACACAACTTCAAGGAATACATAGTGTCTTCAGAACGATAAACTACATTTCTGAATCCATTTTGTTTCCAAACCATCCTGTAAATATGTATAAAAAAAGTTATTTCATTGAACAGTTACACCACTGTACAGAGTACAATAATTCATGATTTTTAAATATATTAAAATGATTATAAATGTAAACAGTTAAGAAATTTTTTTATGCCTGTCAAAGTTGACTCCCAAGCCAGATTGTATGTTTCATACGACTTGTATGCCCATTACAGACTGGGCAATTTCCAATGTAAATGAGATAATGTCTGTAACTGTTTATATGTTAAGCTCTCCTATTTATAATAAAACTGTTTGATTCATTATGTATTTTTTCACACGGTTTGTGTGTATCAGCATGTAAAACCATCTCTTTATTCAAGTCAAAAGTTTTGATGAATATTATGTTTTCACAGACAAAGTTACATGACACAGTGTGTGAGAAGAGAATAGCAGGTACAATTGCAACCCATGACTTGGCCTCCACACGTTTTCCTATTGTGTATGATGCCAGACCCCCATCAGCATTTCAGGTAGGATACAGCTGAAGTTAAGACAAATTACCAAGTATGGTATTGCATTATTAACGACAAATTACCAAGTATGGTATTGCATTATTAACGATTTTCAAATATCAAAGGCTTTACAAGAAAACAGTATGATAAGTTGATAACTAAACTTTACACTGGTCAATTATGACAAATTGTTGGTGAACAAAATGAATAATTGCTTTTGTTGTTAATAATTGTTATTGAATTAAAATTTTCACATTGAGATCAAGCTACTATTTCACTTTCCATATCACTCAATATAAAAATATTGTTTCTTGCAATAAAATTTAACAGTCCACTACTAAACTGTGGCAAAGTTTACCAAATATATTAAAAATATATTTAAAAGCCGTCATAACTTCACAAAGTATTGTAATAAAGCATTAGAACTCTATTTTTTGTGTGTGTACAAAATAAAAAAACTCAGTCTATAAATTAACAGTTTTATAGTTATAATTAATAAACTTTGTTGTGATAGAAATTTGACACAAAGTGATTTTAAGTTCACAACTTCACATATCTTATTGATACTCAAACCAATATCGACTGATGTTGATATATTAATAGAAATTCAAGAACTTATAGTTAATTTAGTATTTGAGTACCTTTACAGGGTTCCCACTGCACAGGGAAAAGAGGGAAAATTGTGAAAAGTAATTCCAGACAGGGAAAACACAGGGAATTTGAAAATTTTGGAAAAACAGTGGGAAAACACAGGGAATTTGAAAATTTCAGAATGATTTTGAAGAGTAACAGCCATTTGCATTCACGCACCGCGGGTCATGACTCGCAGGTCAAATTTGATGTTTTGGCTTGATTGTGTTATTTTATTTATAAAATCCACAGGGAAAAATATAAACTTCACAGGGAAAACACAGGGAATTTAAATTGGAAAAGGGAGTGGGAACCATGCTTTATAACAGTACACTACTCTTTCACAAGTTCCCATTTTCATAAAAATAGCCAGAATTTGAGTCATTTGCATGATTTTCTTACAACAGTTCTAGAAATGGCTCATTTGAGTTCAGATTTATGAGTCATATCACACAAGAAAAGAGAAATCATTTTATAGTTTTGTACTCTGAAGTTCTGAACAGTTCATTACTCTACATATCTAGTAACAAAATTATTTTACATAGCTTATATGTGATACACACTGGTTTATTGCCCTTGTCACACAATGTGTACATCCATACTTTTTTTGTTTTTTTGTAAGATAATGGAAAATTCAAACACAATAGAATATTTCTGCATAAAGTCAGACAATTTGAAGGAGTGTTCACAATCAACAGTATTGCAGGTCTATTGTTATTGAGTAATGTAAAATATTTCTTATATTGCCATTTATTTGACCCAGCACTTGAATATTAACCACAGATAAAGCCACTGTTTCGACAAAAGGAAGTGAGTGCGGATAAGCTGGTTGCCAAGTTAGTGGAAGAAGCTGAAGAGCAGAGAAAGGAGAAGAAAAGGAATCAGCTGAGTGGAATCCACAAGTAAAGAAGTTGATAAGTGTACTTGTATTAAAGATGGCAATCTGGAAAGTTGTTTCTTTTTGTTGGTTTTGTTTTTTCTCAACTGTAAACAATCATGGATCACAAAATTTCTCAGTCAGTTTTCAAGAACAAATTGCAACAAAGATGCATTGAAAGATTAAATATCGGTAGCTTATTAAACTGTCTAAAATTATAAGCTTAAGTTTCCCCCTTAAAATTTTATCCTCAAATGCCCTTCTAGTCCTAGTGTAGGTCATGTGTATACAAAAGTTATATCGTGCATTTTGCATTTGGGGTGACTCCAGATGTATAAAAATTTGGCTGAATTATTCTGCTTGCCAATGTGGTAGAAAAATAATTCATCAAAAATTGAACTTTGTAACAATAACTATAAACATTGACAAAACTAAGCTGCAAAAGTTTTAGAAGTAAGGGATATGATGTATATTAATTTTCTGTAAAAATATTTGGATAAATAATTATGTCCTGCCCCTGGGGGTTGGATGTATTAGTGGTATTTTATTCACGGGTGTCTGGCATCACACTTTGTTCCCACACATTTAAAGGAAGAGTACATAAAATGTCTCAACCAGATTTTGGCTTGGGGGCATGGATTTATTTTCACAGCAGTCATAGGGTAGATATTATGCATGATAATGTGTTTTTTTTATATGTGATTATTTTTTCCAGTTTTTGGCTAGTTTTACTAGTGAGTTCTATTTCTAGTTATTTGACAAATTGCTTAGTTTTTAAAAAAGTGTCCTGCAGGAAAATTTTATTTTGAGAGTATTTGTTCAGATCTATCAGTTGTTTGCTAAAAATTTTCTGGTAGAGAAACTGTATGCAAATCACCCTGCTCTTGTCATTTTTGTTCTGAAGTGGATGTCACAGTAGGAATGTGAAAATTGCTAGTGAGGAAAAGCTGGATAACCTAGGGCCCTTATGACTTTATTTAAAAGTATGAATAATCGCCCAAAGTAGTAACAGATGGCAGAAGGTCTCAATCTGTGGAATATGTCCATATTGTCACATAAAATAAGTTAAAATCCAACAAAAAACGTTTTCTGTACTGTTTATGCATTCATGTAAAACGGAATGTACCATATACCTCTTATATTGCCCACTTCCTTTCTGAAATAAATGAAGCAGAAGTCGCAGGAAAACTGCAAATTTATTAAATTTTACAGATTACAGACATATATTTTCATTTATTTCACATATTTATCGTTTTCATTGCTTTTTACAATCTGAAGGGTCTTATTTTTGGCTGTTTTATAAATTATACGGTTATTCAGTGTCGACACAAATAGTACTAAGTGATTAGATGACGTGAAATATTTGGAGTTGTGACGTCCCTAGGAAAACGCCATCTATTTCCTTTACTTGTGAGAACTAATTAAGATATTGGTTGATATTTTATTTTGTGATAACATTAGATCTTTGATTTGACCTGATACAAAAGAAATTTTGATGATTTTGTCTCACTTTTAAAAGTTATCCCATAGTGTCTAGTTTCACACCTTGTGGCAAATTTTAAATATATTTACTTTACATCTTACAAAATAAATAACACATATAGTTTTTAATTTCCTAAAAATATTCATTGCTTAACATCTTACAGTGTCAGTGGTCATGCACTAATTAGTATGGTAATTTCTTAATTTAGTAAATATTGCAAGAGGGACATCTGTTGTTGTAGTTATTGTAGTAGGGGTTATTGTATCCACCAGATGTATCCGGTAGATACTTTGGTTTAGCGTTCGCGCCGCCACGCATAGAGAGATTTTCGGCATTAACGCTCTCAGAGGAAAACTACACCAGCTAGGTTCACCAAATTTGCAGGATATCTTCATTGGGGGGTAATCTTCTCTGGGACTGAAATTAGCTTCATTCTGAAAAACAAGATGGCCGCCGCGGGCATTTCTTTGAAAATTATCTACATTTTTCTACTGGCTGTTTCTCGAAGGTGGAAGGTTGAATCTCTTCATAGGTGATATGTATAACAGATATACATGTCCTCTACAACCTTGCAGACATTTAACATTGAAGCTCTTAATTCAAGGTCATCCACGGAGTGCCAAAGTAACCCACATAGCGGACTTTAAAAGTGCCTATATGTCCTTTATTTTTGGTCCTAGAGGTGGGTTTGCAATGTGAAACCAACCTATAGGAAATCATGTGCTGCGAATCTTCTGATGTAGTCAGATTTGACCTTGGACCCCTCCTTCAAGGTCAAACGAGGATAGCCAAAGTTAAAAGTGCTTATAACTCGCTTATTATTGGTCCTAGATGTTTGTGATGGTAAACCAACCTATAGGAAATCATGGACTAAGAATCTTTTGATGTGTTGAGATTTGACCTTGGTTCCCTCCTTCAAGGTCAAACGAGGATAGCCAAAGCTAAAAGTGCTTATAACTCGCTTATTATTGGTCCTAGAGGTTTGCAATGTGAAACCAACTTATAGGAAATCATGGGCTGGGAATCTCCTGGTGTGGTTAGATTTGACCTTGGGCCCCTCTTCAAGGTCAAACGAGGATAGCCAAAGTTAAAAGTGCTCATAACTCGCTTATTATTGGTCGTAGGGGTTTGGGATGGTAAACCAACCTATAGGAGATCGTGGGCTGGGAATCTTTTGGTGTGGTTAGATTTGACCTTGGGCCCCTCCTTCAAGGTCAAACAAGGATAGCCAAACTTAAAAATGCTTATAACTTGCTTAATGGTCCTAGAGGTTTGGGATGGTAAACCAACCTATATGAAATCATGGACTGGGAATCTTCTGGTGTGGTCAGATTTGACCTTGGGCCCGTCCTTGAAGGTCAAACGAGGATAGCCAAACTTAAAAGTGCTTATAACTCGCTTATAATTGGTCGTAGAGGTTTGGGATGGTAAACCAAACTATAGGAAATCCTGGGCTGGGAATCTTTTGGTGTGCTCGGATTTGACCTTGGGCACCTTCAAGGTCAAACAAGGATAGCCACTCTTAAAATTGGTTATAACTCCCTTATTATTGGCCCAAGAGGTTTAGGATGGTAAACCAACCTATATGAAATCATGGACTGGGAATCTTCTGGTGTGGTCAGATTTGACCTTGGGCCCGTCCTTGAAGGTCAAACGAGGATAGCCAAAGTTAAAAGTGCTTATAACTTGCTTATTATTGGTCATAGAGGTTTGGGATGGTAAACCAACCTATACAGTATAGGAAATCCTGGGCTGGGAATCTTTTGGTGTGCTCAGATTTGACCTTGGGCCGCTCCTTCAAGGTCAAACGAGGATAGCCACACTTAAAATTGCTTATAACTTGCTTATTATTGGTCCTAGAGGTTTAGGATGGTAAACCAACCTATAGGAAATCATGGGCTAAGAATCTTTTGATGTGTTCAGATTTGACCTTGGTTCCCTCCTTCAAGGTCAAACAAGGATAGCCAAAGTTAAAAGTGCTTATAACTCGCTTATTATTGGTCCTAGAGTTTTGCAATGTGAAACCGACTTATAGGAAATCATGGGCATGGAATCTTTTGATGTGGTCAGATTTGACATTGTGCCGCTCCTTCAAGGTCAAACAAGGATAGCCAAAGTTAAAAGTGCTTATAACTCGCTTATTATTTGTCCTAGAGGTTTGCAATGTGAAGCCAACTCATAGGAAATGTTGGGCTGGGAATCTTTTGATGTGGTCAGATTTGACCTTGGACCCCTCCTTCAAGGTCAAACGAGGATAGCCAAACTTAAAAGTGCTTATAACTCGCTTATTATTGGCCCTATATGTTTGCAATGTGAATCTTATTTATAGGAAATCATGGACTGGAAATCTTTTGATGTAGTCAGATTTGACCTTGGACCCCTCCTTCAAAGTCAAACGAGGATAACCAAACTTTAAAGTGCTTATAACTCGCTTATTATTGGTCCTACAGGTTTGCAATGTGAAAACAACATATAGGAAATCATGGGCTAGGAATCTTTTGATGTGGTCAGATTTATAACTTGAGCCCCTCCATCAACATCAAACAAGGACGGCCAAACCTAAAAGTGCTTATAACTTGCTTATTATTGATCCTAGAGGTTTGCAATGTAAAGCCAACCCATAGGAAATCTTGGGCTTGGAATCTTCTGATGTTAGATTTGACCTTTGGCCCCTCCTTCAAGGTCAAACGTTGGTTCACTGGCTTTGATGAGTTGTCTATCCGGTGGATACAAATTTGCATCGGTTCTCCGATGCGTAGGTCTAGTTCTGTATTAATTTCTTTTCCAGATACCTTGAACTTCTGAAGGGGAAGTCTCTCTATGCATGCCTGCTGGACAAAGAGGGCGTGGTCATCTCCTTCCCACCCATCACTAACTCTGATGTCACCAAGGTTACAATTTATTGACAGTTTAATTCATTTGAGTAGAATTCTGTTACTTAGCAACCAGGAATTAGAAATAGAAATTTAAATGGAAAAAGCTCTCAGATTCTGAGGTAAAGCAGCTTTAAGGTCAATTCCATTTAAAGTAGCAGTTGAAGCCTGTGTTGTGGAAGTTCAATGGGTCAGAGATATAGTAAAACTTGTTGAGGAATTATGGATAACACTGTATGTTTCAATGTAAACGGCCTGTTAGACGCTTTCTGTTCATTTTCTCTGAGTGACAGGGCTCATTGGCACAGTGAATATTAAGTTTGGCATCAGGTCACTTAGTGGTCACCTGTCTGGTTATAAACAGTAAACTGGTTCACGTAAAATTTAATTTGTAATCAGCTAACCATTTGAAATGACTTGTTATTTACCTTTGACCTTGCCGTAGTGACCTTGACCTATAAAACCATGTCCGGGTTATATCTCGGAAACCATAAGGTATAGTAAGTTGATACTTGGTAGGGACTTTGGTTAGGGGTTGTAGATGTGCAATGTCATGGTGTGACCTTGATTTGACCTTTGACTTTGCCGTAGTGATCTTGACCTATAAAATCATGTCCAGGCTATATCTCGGAAACTGTAAGGTATAGGAAGTTGATACTTGGTAGGGACATTGGTTGGGGGTTGTAGATGTACAATGTCATGGTGCAACCTTGATTTGACCTTTAACTTTGTCGTAGTGACCTTGACCTATAAAATCTTGTCCGGGCTATATCTCGGAAAACGTAAGGTGTAGGAAGTTGACACTTGGTAGGGACATTGGACAGGTGCAGTAGGTGTGCAACTTCGTGTGGATCTTGATTTGACCTTTGACCTTGCCGGACTGACCTTGACCTATAAAATCTTGTCTGGGCTATATCTCGGAAACCTTAAGGTATAGGAAGTTGATGCTTAGTTGGGACATTGGTTAGGGGGTGTAGGTGTGCAACGCCATGGTGTGACCTTGATTTGACCTTTAAAACTTTGCCATAGTGACCTTGACCTATAAAATGTTGTCTGGGCTATAGCTTGGAAACCGTAAGGTGTAGGAAGTTGATACTTGGTAGGGACATTGATTGAGGGTTGTAGGTGTGCAACGTCAGGGTGTGACCTTGATTTGACCTTTGATCTTGTCATAGTGACCATGAGTTTTAAAATCTTGTCTGGGTTATTTCTTTTATTCCATAAGGCGTAGAAGGTTGACACTTGGTAGGGACATTGGTTGGGGGTGTAGATGTGCATGATGGTGTGAACTTTAACTTTGGCTCTGCCAAAGTGTGTTCACCTGCCATATTTGAGACATCTTTCTCTTATGACAAAGATATATGGATTGCTGCAACTGATTATTATATGCACTTTTACATAATTGTGCTTTTTCCATTGACAGCTATTCTCGAATTAATAAATTTTGCAGTGTCATAATTTTTAGTGTACTGATTAATGCTGTCATCTAGATATTGAATTGTCTTGTTTTAATACTTTATCTTTACATACATTTTCATTCTCTTAGATGTTATTTTCTCTACTGAAACATTGTTTGGAGCTTTATATAACTGACAATGCCCTGAAAGTATCCTGATCTTTGTACAGTTTCACTACTTCTATATCTCATGGTGTTGAAAATTATTTCCCCAGGCTGTGGGGTATTGGCATCTCTGATGCTATTTTTAGGCAGGTTGCATGTAATTAGATGTAGATCAGATTAGATTGATGTGTCTGCTGTCTGTCCATCCACATTTTCGTTTCCGGACTCTTACTCAAAAACGCTTTGTCCAACCGAATTCAAACTTGACAGGGAGATAGATCACCATCATAGCTAAGTTACCTTTGAAATTGATGTAATTCCGTCCGTTTATTTGTCCGTTTTTTGTCCTTTGTCTGTCCGTCAACATTTCTGTTTCCGGACTCTAATTAAAAAATGCTTTGACCTATCGAATTCAAACTTGACAAGGAGGTAAATCACTATCATAGCTAGTTTCCTGTGGAAATTGTTGTAATTCCGTCCATTCGTGTGTCCGTTTTTTGTCCATTTGTCTGTTCGTCAACATTTCTGTTTCTGGGCTCTAACTCGAAAACGCTTTGTCCAATCGAATTCAAACTTGACAGAGAGATAGATCACCATCATAGCTAAGTTGCTTTCGAAATTGGTGTACTTCCAAATGTTCTTTTGTCTGTTTATAGCGTAGATACAATTATGTAACCTAGATTTCATGTTTTACATTTCTTAGCACGTCTAACGCATTTACCTTAACTGGGTGACCTAACATTTCTTTCCTTGTTTCTAAATTTAATTACAGCAGTCGCTAACCTTATTGCTACCTGCGCAACCCGCCTTTTGGGGCATCTCTGACCCTCTTGTTGTTGTTTCAAACTTTGCCGAAAAGTCCCATGAAGGTTTATTAGTTTTATAATGGAGAAATCTACTTTTGCACCCCCTTCTTCATTTACATGGCAGGAAATATATGTGAACACACGCCAGTATCTTGTTCACAAAAGCTTCCAATTTTTGGTGTAGATTTCCATAGTGAAGTGATAGTACCATTTCAAATGTAGTTGCGAAATGTGCCATTGTGTTCTCAGATATCGGAGGACACTACGGCTATGCTATTGGAAGTGACAAGCACAGTGAGCCAGGATACATGTAAATCAATCTTACAGGAGCTGCTCAAAGAAATGCTAGCTCTTGGTCTTGGTAAGTGGTGGAGATAGTTTTGCATTGATTATGTCAGGTAACTACTGGTCAGACCGATTCTGAAAATAAAGACCTGTTTGCTAGGCTTTGAAATCGAACAAAATCCGGGATTTCGAATGCTACACTGATATGGTGCAAAATTACCATGAGTGTACATGTTGAAATGTAAGATATTTCCTCAGATTTATATGGTTTTTATTGTTTTGATGAAATATTGACCAGTAGAAAACCGAATATAGTGATGTTTCAATAACCCTTACATAAATATTTTTTGTGGCTATCGTCATTCCTACCTAAACAAAACGAAATGTGGTATGTCGCTTTACCGTTCACACCATTACAGGTAACCAAATAGTAGAACACTAGAATAGAAAAATTGTAAATGATTTACAAAGTAATATCCTTCTGCATAAATGTTTTTCACCGAAAACAAACCTTCTTAGAAACTGCAAGGAGTTCTGGGAACTTACCAAGACCTATATTTTACAAGTTCTATATTAATGTATATCTGTTGAAAATATATTTGTGTATGTAAATAAATATAAAATATATATAATGTATATGATTGTTATGTATATTTAAGAAGATTTACAAAAATATTTATGCTGGTTAGAGCTTAAAAGTAAAGTTGTGTGCCTGTGTTCATTGGGCTGTAGACACTACTGTTTTTAAGAGAGAGATAGTTTTTTATTGAGAGTATGAACAACTTTCTCTTGTAGATTTACAATTATTTTCTATTTTACATCGCGTTCAACAGTCATTGTCATATTGCGACGGGTAGTAGAGAATTTATTAGTTCGTATAAGGCCTGTGGACTTGCATCAACAGACTTGTTACAGCATGTTATGAATTACCATTGACTGTGGTCAACTGACATGGTAGAGATAGGATAAGGCATTAGTCCATTTTGAAAAACATCTAGCAGGGTCACTGGGGCCATATTCACAAAGTGGATTAACTTGAGCGGAAAATTAGCCTAAGTTTTATAAACAAAATGGCTAAACTAGTTTATCAACTAAATCGGTATTCACAAAGTGAAGCTAATTTTTGGATTTAGTGCAATAGATTCGGCTGTATTTAATACAAAATTAAATGCACTTTGATTTGGGGATTAAAGTTAATTCCAAAGTTTATCAAAAAATTATTTAAACTTGTCGGTGAATACTATCAAAGCACTGGAAGAACCAGTAAAGCAAATATGGTGGTAAATGCAAATGGATTAATTGAAAATGAAATATTAAATTTCTAAAAACAGCAAGATAATTATATGGAAAACAAATATTAGACAGACAAATTAGGTTTAATACATTACAGAACTGTAGAGCAAGTAATTAGAGGCGTTAGTGGTCATTTGAAATACAAAACCAGTACATTGTACTTTCCATGTTATTGGAGAGTATCAAAAATGTTTAGATGTTGTGTGTGTGTCTCAATTCTGAGACTCCATGTTTTAGTACACCCCAATCAAACATGGATGTTTCCTCTTAATGAAATTTTCCTTCGATTGTATGTATTGACAATAAGATGGCAGTTGTAAAATCTCATCACAGTATTTCAGTAAAATTGATACTGAGACACTAGATCTACCGACCCATACCTACTTTGTTGTATACAATTATATTGTGTAATATCTCAGGAATTAAGATTACTTTGTTGTATACAGTTATATTGTGTAATATCTCAGGAATTAAGATTACTTTGTTGTATACAATTATATTGTGTAATATCTCAGGAATTAAGAGCACAGAGTCTGAAACTATTTTTCAGGTAAATCTGAAGACATTGAGCTCGATGAAGCATCTGGAGGGGAAGTGGTATTTGAAGGTGAAGGTCAGCAACAGCTGATAGTTGAACAAGTCAAAATCCTTGACACTGAAGGTCACATGAAGGTTGTCTACCCATCCAGAGTTGACCTAGTTTCAAATGCTTTCACTGTAGTGCGAGACTACAAATAAATGTTTTGATCACATGATCAACCACAGCAGTTCACTGTGGTTAAGTCACATGGTATACTACCCGAGGCCATTGTAGTTTGTTCATATGTCTATACACCACAACAGAAATTTATGGTACATGCGCTAATCGATAAAATTATTCTCTATAAGTTAAATGTCTAATGTCCACAATTGTGATACTTATGGCTATCATCACCTGTTTCATGTTCTTCTGTTTCTGAAAATGTGCAATTTTATGTATGCTAGAAATAAATGAACAAATATAGGATAGAACTACCATTACCCCAATTATATGAATACTGTAAAACGAGAAATGTTCACAGCTATAAAAGTTTGTGGTTTTGCCTTTAAAATGAAATTGGCACTATTAAAGTAATTCCCGTTTTTTTGAGCGATAATTCCCGTATATGGGTGTATACTAGTACCAAACTAAATTTCGGGCGATTTATTTCGTGCTTTTCCCGCGATCGCGAAATTCGCCAAATAAATCTTCGGCGAACATTTATCATTTTACAGTATTCAGTAGTGTGAAACATTTTTTTTCTTTTCTTTCATACAGTTTCTACAACATTGTCTTTTTTTCTGACCTGTGACCAACAGATAGCAGTACAAATGAGAACAGGATTTATATTCACTAAATGTCTTATTCTTCATAATAATTTGCTGTATTTTATGTAAAAAATTCTCAGAATAGGAACAACCTCTAAGATAAAGGAATTTTGCTTTACAATTTCCATAAAAGGTGTTTGCAAAACACTTTTTTTCTTCAAATAATATCTTCATGCTAATTAACACAGAAGATACTGATGCCCCGACATTTACAATCTACCAAAAATACCAATTCCTATAAATATGGTGGTAGATATAAACAAACTCAAATTTTGTGACAAATCTGTCCGTTTATTAAATAATAATGCCTTAAATATTTAAAAATACATGGATATTTAGGTGCTTTAGGAAAGGTAAGATTTAAGCTGAAAATTTGATGATTAGAAAGAGACAATGACCGACTGTGATTGTATTCGAATAGCAGCAAATGTCATGAAGCTGGAAAATAAGCTGGTAGTATTTGATTTCATGACTTCAGAAATTGTTTACTTTTTAAATTATTTTGGACAATTTAGAAATGTGTATAAAAAACACAAGTCAACTGAAAATAATAACCATTTCTTGAGTTTTGTCTCTCAGTAACTCTGATCAGCAGCATCCCATTTAGAAAATCCTTATCGGATAATAAAATCTTGTATATCAACACCAGGATATCATTAGAGTAAGAAATCTAAAATTCGCCACATATCTGAAATTCGCCACATGTGAAAATACTAATAAAATAAATGAATTTTGAGATTTGTTGAATGTATAGTAAATTAAGGCTTTTTGAACTGAAAAATACCAATTTTTAGACAAAAACATCATTTTCTTCATAAAATTAACTAAGGTTTTAGAGGTGGCGAATTTTAGATTCCTGGCGAATTTTAGATTTCTTACTCTATGCCTTGTAGACCTACGTGGAGAAAATGAAAAAAAAAACTCTTATGAAGTAATCAGAATATGAAGTGCAATTGTTGTTATGTATAGAATATTATAAATCTTTAATGTCATCATGATTTATTGAATAAATATTGAATGAATAAGTTGCATGTTTATCTTTGTTACTTCAGTATTAAATACTTGACACATAAACTATAATTTTACTGTAAATGGTATATTAGTGAGTCAGGAATCACTGTCATTGTTGCCCCACACATGACAATGCTGTTGGCCTATTCCAGTATGACCCTGGCTGTTGAATGGGACATAAAAACCTTAATTTGACTAAAGGTATTGGTGTTGATTTAACCATATATTAGTACATTATGACATGGGAACTTTGTATTGATTTAATCCCAGATCAAATTTTTGTGGTAGTTCTCATTGGAACAGGCCAACAGCATCATGTTTTAAAACAGTGACTTAAAACTTATCTGTTTCAGAAGTCTTTCCCTCCTTGGGTTTTCTCACTGCTGAACACCGATGATCCCTGGTGACGACCCTATTATGGTTACAACTTCTGATTTATGTATTACCTTTGGATGGCGTGCCTTAGAATACACTAGTTCAGAGATTAAGCACATGGATACCTGATATCTTTACACCATAACAGTGTCACTTTTATTACGCTACAATAGCTTACCATGTGGGACTTAATGCTGTTCTCGGGTTGCCACACCCGGGCCAACGTCTTAGAAAAAAAGATCGTTCTTGTTAGCCACCGGATATACTGGTAGTTGTCACGTGATATCTTCTGACCAATCGCCCTACTTTCTCGTTGGCCACGATGACTGGTAGCAGTTTGTAAATATACAGACATTTTCATTTATTTCTCAGTATTCACGTATTGTTGGAGGCTAATATTTGGATATTTCTTTAAATATATTTCATAGATTATCCTGTAAAATTATTAATTTCACAACTTAAGTATTTTCCTTTCAATCCGCGTGTTTTGAGTTTTCTCGGTTCAATCAATTTCAATTGTACGTCTTTTTATTGCGTTAAAATGTCTCTCCATCAAGCAAACAAAGACAAACCGAGAGCTCAGAAATGCCGCCATTTTTGCTTCAGTTTTGATACTCATAATTTCTGCCCTACCTGTAGGGAGGCTGGCAAGGGAGATGACCCCTGTGTCACTTTTGAAACACCCTGCCATATTTGCACGTCTCTCACTGATGAACAATTGCAAAAAATTCAAAACAGGAAGCGGTACTTAAAAAAGCAAAAAGCGGAAACTAGTTCCAAAGATGAACTAGATCTCTTGGGTGAAGGCGATGGGGACTCTTTTACTGGTTCTAATGCAGACCTTGAGAGTGCTGCCGATAACCTCTTTACCTCACCCCCCCGTCCTCAACCTCTCGCCTTCAGTTCTTTATCACTAAAGACCCCAGCAAAAGCTGTTCCTCCCACCCCAGGTACTGTTTTACAAAACAAAATTCAAAGAAATCTAGAGAAATCCCTGGGTGATTCCTTAAATATACATATCCAGCAGCAAATGGGTTCCTTCCAGGCATCCATGTTAGAAGCATTTCAATCACTCCGAGAGGAGTTGGCAGTTACAAAGCCTGCCGAGGTTGATCCCTCGTCTCATGCTTCAAAAGCTGGTCCATCCAGCAAATCTGCTGCTAATCTGGACCTACCCCCTCTGAGGTCAAGTACTAATGCACAGTCCGAGGCAATGGATGTGGACGTTGGTCCAGCACTCCCTCCTCGACTAGTACTTAACCAAACTTCCTCGGATCAGTACGTTGCCCCTTCTAAAGCTATACCGAAGGATTCCTCGTACTCACACAAAAAACAAAGCCACAGGCAAACAGTAGCACCGAGCTCTGCCTCGGATCAACTGGATGAGGATTCTGACGAACCTCGGATCCATCCTAGACCTAAGAAACACTCTGACAAGAGCAAGCATAAATCTAGGTCCAGATATGTGTCATCTTCAGAGGAAGATCACTCCCCTGTGGCCAGACACAGGTCTTCTAAGCCCTCTAGGGCTCAGCCCTCAGGCGCAGCTTCTGATCAAGACCTCCCACAACATGATCCAGACCCCCCTTATTATAGGGAAGTAGCCCTGTCTGACATTCCCTCCCAATACTCTGAAGAGGTAGACACCTTCAGGCGCATTCTTTCTCTCCCTGACCCCAGGGACTCTATGCCTAGGTCGTCAACTTCAGTGTTGGGTCTGGATGACGAAAAAGGCCGTCAAGAGCTCAGACCTAGAGGTCCTTCCTCTATCTTGCCACTTAGCTCAGTTATCAAGGACGCCTTTGATAAATTTCAACATGATTTCAAAGCTGCCAATTTATCTGAGGGAAAATATGTCAAGCCTCCTCCATCCACTTCTAAGTGGTATAAGGTTGGACAGCCCACTTTTCAAGACAAAATCCAGGAGTTGAATACGGACTTTGCCAAGATCTGTATTACTCCTAGACCTCCTGGGGCACCAGTAGCCAAAGTCCCTATGCCAGTCCTTAAGGAGCTGGAACATCAGGCTAGACAGAATATCTCAACCCTCAATTTCACCGCTGCCTTTGCCAAAACATCTTCTTCTTGCAATGCTTCCTTGGAGAAGTGCCAACATAGCATCAAGTCAACTGTCAAGAAGATAAAGTCTCAGATCCAGAAAGGTGCCAATCCTGAGAAAGCAGCAAAGCGCGGATATGAGGAAGTTGCTGAGTACTTGGATTTTTGGAACAAGACGGTTCTTGTTCAACATAGAGCTCTTACCTGTCTCAGCAAATCGCTAGCCCATATTCTCCAGAGGGAATTATATTCTATGGCTAATACCGGCTTGCTCAGGCGCGAAGCCGAAATGACTCTATTGCATCCCCAGCTAGGGGAAACGAGACGCCAAGAACTTAGGAACTCGTCCTTCTGGGACTCCTCCTTGTTCGAGTCTCAACTTGCTAGGAAGGTGAGGACTTCCTTCTCAAAAAAAGGCACCTCAAAAGATTCTCAGGGTTTTTCACCCTACCAGAATAAGCCCTTTCGTGGCCCCCACAAGAAAATAGGCTCCTACAGGAAACGCCCCTATGGGGGCAATACCTCTCAAAGCAGTAACCAATCCTTTCCCTCGGGAAGAGGAAAATCCAACTTCAGAGGCTCCAGGGGTCGTTTTCGACCCCACAATAGGGGAAGGGGGCGTGGAAACCCCCCTTCACAATGACTCCTCCAAAGCCTCATTCAGTCCACCAGTAGGAAGTCGCCTCCGTTCTTTCAAGAGAGACTGGCTAACAAACAAATGTTCTCAAAACGTGTTAAACTTTATCACCAATGGCTACGTTCTGCCATTCCGCTCAAAGCCAAACTTGATCAGATTTCCTCTGATTCTATCAGAGTACAAGGCCCAACAAAAAGACCAAGCCTTGGCCACTTGTATCCAGTCTCTCTTGTCAAAGAACGCCATCGAAAGGGTGGAAAATGTAAAATCTCTCGGGTTTTACAGTCGCCTGTTCCTAGTACCCAAGCCTCACCAAAGGTGGAGGCCAGTCATAGACTTAAGCAGGCTCAACCATGTAGAAAAGTTCAAAATGGAAACCCCGGAGTCCATCCGGACTTCCCTGGTCCCAGGGGAGTGGGTATCGTCGATAGACCTGTCGGACGCATACCTTCACATCCCCATCCATCCAAACTCAAGGAAGTACCTAAGGTTTTGCTACAAGGCCCAGGTGTTCCAGTTCACCTCCCTACCTTTCGGACTGGCCACAGCCCCGCAGGTCTTTACGATGATCGTAAAGGAAGTGAAACTAATGGCCCTCTCAAGAGGACTCAGAATTCACCAATACCTGGACGACTGGCTGATCAGGTCCCAGTCCCAGGAGGAATCTCAAAGGGACACACAGGCAGTGGTAGACCTAACCCAATCCTTGGGTTGGATAATCAACCAGGAAAAATCAGAACTGAAACCTACTCAGGTGTTTTCGTTCGTGGGCTACGAATACCACCTAGATTCAGCCCTTGTAAGAGCCACTCACAAGAGATGGCTCAAACTTCAGGATTTGATCCTACGACTCAAGTCAAAACGTGTTTTGACTGCAAGATGTTTGATGTCTCTAATTGGGTTGCTAGCCTCAACGGAGAAAATGGTCCCGGAGGGACGCCTTCACATGAGGCCCTTTCAGTTTCATCTCAAGGAGCACTGGAGATATCCTCAGTCGCTGGACAACCTCCTTCCTTGGACAGAAACCATTGTAGCCCACCTAGATTGGTGGCAAAACCCCTCAAATGTGATGAAAGGCGCAGACCTTCATCCCAAGGACCACAGTATCCAACTCTTTACCGACGCCTCAAACGAAGGTTGGGGCGCTCACTTAGATCAAAATTCTACAAAAGGGCTGTGGTCAGAGCGGGAAAAAAGGCTACACATAAATGTCCTAGAATTGAAGGCGGTCTCCCTGGCCCTTCGAGACTTCAAGGACCAGTGCCAGAATCAAACAGTGTTAGTTGCGACGGACAACTCAACAGTGGTAGCCTACATCAACAAGCAGGGGGGAACTCACTCAGCAGAGATGTGCGCTCTCCTGTGGAAAATCATGATCTGGTGCCATCACTACCATATAACATTGAAAGCCAGGCACATTCCAGGGTGTCTGAATGTGATGGCCGACCTCCTATCCAGGTCCAACCAAGTGCAGTCAACAGAATGATCTCTGCACCCTCAGGTCTTCAAGCAAATCTGCCGAAAGTGGTTCACCCTTCATGTAGACTTATTCGCCACTCACCTCAATCACAAACTCCCTCTATATGTGTCTCCTATCCCAGACCCAAGGGCCTGGAACATAGATGCTCTGAACATAAACTGGACCAACCTCACGGCCTATGCCTACCCTCCTACGGCTCTCCTTCACAAGGTGATCCAAAAGATCAAGCAATGCCATTGCCTGATCATCGTGATAGCCCCAGGCTGGCCAGGGATGCCCTGGTTTTGGGACCTAGTGCAGCTCTCAACAGAGATCCCACTACAACTCCCAGTGTCAACGACCCTACTCAAACAGTCCCACAACTATGTGTTCCACAACAATCCACAACAGCTGAACCTCCACGCCTGGTGTCTAGGAGCGGACAACTCCAAGAACAAGGCTTCTCTGTGGAGGTGGCAGAGAGAATTGCTGCCCCTCAGCGGTCATCAACAAGGACCATCTACAGGTCAAAGTGGGCCCTATTTAAAAAATGGTGCAGAGAAAATTCGGTGGATTTCTCCACTCCATCTGTGAAACAAATCTCAGATTTTTTCATGTACCTTTACCAAGACCTAAACAGGCGCCCCTCGACCATTGATGGTTACAGGACTGCCGTCGTTGACACTTTGGGCCCAACGGCCCAACACATTGCGCACAATGCAGACCTTCATAGGTTACTCTCCAGTTTTCACAGGGATCGTCCCAAAAGTTCCAGAAATTTGGAAAGTGGAACCTTTCTGTTGTCCTTAACGAGCTCACCAAAGCACCATTTGAGCCCATGAAAGACTCAGACCTCAAACATCTTACTCTCAAAACTGCTTTCTTGCTAGCCTTGGCCTCCGGCAAGCGCCGCAGCGAAATCCATGCCTGGGTCGCTAACAAAGTAGCTAATTTAGGCCAATGGGAAAAGGTAGCCTTGTTCCCTTCTTCTGATTTCATAGCCAAAAACCAACTAGCAAGAGAAGGTTCTCAAAGTGTGTCACCAGTGACTATCCCTGCTTTGACTACCATTGTAGATAGACAGTTTAAGGAAGACAGGACCCTGTGTCCCGTGCGGGCCCTGAGGTTCTATTTGGACCGAACTAAAGACCTGAGAGGGTCTCGTTCTCTCCTTTTCATCTCCTTTAAGAAAGGACATACCTCAGACATCAGACCCGCTACACTCTCCTCATGGTTGAAACAAACCATTCTACTTTGTTACAAACAAGCAGATCAACAAGCCTTGGACTTGGTCCAAGTCAAAGCGCATGACATCCGGGCCTTCGCGGCCTCTAAGGCCTTTTACGGTGGAGTATCGGTGGACCAAATCATGCAAGCCTGTCACTGGAAAGCTCACAACACATTCACAAATTTTTACCTAAAAGACCTTACTTGGTCGGACACCGACAACAATATGTATCTGGGACCCGTAGTGGTGGCACAACAAGTCCTAGATCCTTCCCCTCAGACCAGTTGTCCTCGGAAAGAAAAAAGGGGGGGGGGGGGGGCACATCCGCTACAACCAAGTCTTCAGGAGTCTCTCCCAGGATCTAGGTATTCTTTTACCTTCAAGATGTTACGGGTAAGGTCATTTTATTTTTTAATTATCAGGTAATTTCTATTAAGGACTTAGTCAGTTGTCGTTAATCTCATATTTCAGGTTAAACATTTCATGAGATGCCCGACCACTGGGTTGGTCAGTCACACGTGAAGGTCTAATAGGGACCTTAGGGACCCTTAGACCTCTAAGTGTGCACCGCTGCACTTCCGTCCTACTACCAAACATCTGGACAGTTTTAGCACTGTCCCTTTTTTACTCAGGTTTTTGGCTCGTTACAGGCCCGATCTTTGGGATCGGGGCTCTGTAAAAGGGACTCAGACTGGCATTTCTGGCACTATTCTGTATATATTAATTCAAATCTTAGAAAAAAATTACATATCTTCCAGTCTCAGCTGTAATCCCGCCACCGGGCGGTTGAATTCAGCATTAAGTCCCACATGGTAAGCTATTGTAGCGTAATAAAATTGAAAATTTTAATTACTTAAATGTAGCTTTTATAAGCTACAAGCTTACCATGTGGGACTTAGGAGAGTCCCACCCTGCCTCCCCGCTGTTTACAGCTGAGGGTTAGGTTTAATAAAAAATTTCAACGAGAAAGTAGGGCGATTGGTCAGAAGATATCACGTGACGACAACTACCAGTATATCCGGTGGCTAACAAGAACGATCTTTTTTTCTAAGACGTTGGCCCCGGGTGTGGCAACCCGAGAACAGCATTAAGTCCCACATGGTAAGCTTGTAGCTTATAAAAGCTACATTTAAGTAATTAAAATTTTCAAATTCTTGTGGCAATACTTACTTTACTCTGTGGGTTGAATTGTTAGAGGAATGCTTACTCCACTTTGTGCAGATCAAATTTTGGGGGGAAAACTTATTATAGTCTTAGAGGGTCATATTCTTGTGGCAATACATACTCCACTCTGTGAGGGTCAAATTCTTATAGCAAAACTTACTATAGTCTAAGATGGTCAAGAAGAATGTGGTATTTGACATTGAATTTGAAAAAAGGACCTGTTGGCTCTCTCTCATCTTTATTGGTTGAGTTAACATCACTTTCAACATATATTACAGGTAATACATGACTGGTACCTGAAGGAATGGAGGGGGGGAAGAAGTGTAATAACTACTATGCCAATAAAGATCTTAATTGAAACCAATAACCTCAGCAATGTGTTGACATTCTAACATGCCCATTATGTGAGTGTTCCACCACACGACTAAGCTTCCCGATTAAGGGTTTTTGGGAGTCCGTTTCAAATATTTGCTTAGTCCCAGATGTCCTGTAAGGGTCAGTAGTTGTCGGTTGTGGCCGTGAGAGAAATCAAACATGTTTGATATTTCTCACGACTCAAACCGATTCTCATTTCCCGCCGTCAACAAAATGTCCAGTCCCAGGCTTCCTCAGGCCTCCTCAGACCCAAATTTCCACAGTCCTATGTTGTCCCAGGCGTCCTGCGACCCTTAGTCCCAGGCCTCCATAGCTTAGTCCCCGGAAGCCTGTTTGGCAGTCCCCGACTCATAACAGATCTTTGAAGTTTCATGCGTATGAAAGGGAATCGGTTTCATTAGTCCCGGGAAGCTTCAGACCGTCTCAGGTGTCCTGGGACTAAGAAATCTGGGTCTGGGACTAAGCCCCGACAAAGAGAAGCCGACCCTAACCGATCCAAGCCGGCGTCCTCAGGCCGCCTGGGACAACACAAATTTAGTCTGTGGCGGTCTGAGGACGCCCCAGGAGGCCTGGGACTAAGAACCGATTAAGAGCCGACTGTTTTCCGCGCGTCGGAAATTAAAACGAGGCAATGAGGGGGTCTGGGACTATATAAGCGACCGCGCACACACTCTCGTTGTTACTGACTGTTTGGCTACTGAGAGACGTGTGTCTTTGTTTTGTAGGGGTTTTCAGTTTTTTAAATATCATATAATACTTGAGCTTAAGGCAAATTTTACAGTTAGGAGACACATTTTAGTTTTTTACTTTTTTTTTGCTATTGACTGGAGTAATGAGGAAAGAGAAAGGAGAGAAGAGAGGAAAGAAGAAGATGGATGAGAGGCAAGAGGAGAGGGAGAAGGAAAGTGGAGAGGTGGATGAAAGGATTGAGGAAAGGACGGAGGAGGGTACAGAGGAGGGTACACAAGAGACTGAGGAGCGATTGGAACTTACTGAGGAAGCTTGCGAAGAAGAAGAGAGGTGTGAGGAGGATTCAGAGAGTCACTCGGCAGCCAAGAGAGCCAGGGTCTGTTCAACTTTCACTGACAGCCAAGAAACTACAATTGTGGAGTTTGTGAAGGAGCATCCAGAGCTCTACGACAAGGAGCATGCACGTTTCCACGACAGACAGAAGCAGGAGGCTCTCTGGGCAGAAATCTCTGCAGAACTGAAGCTCCAGCCCTTTGATGTCAGAAGATGGTTCGAATCCCAGCGAACGCGTTATGGCAAGCTGTCAAAACTACAATCTGGCCAAGCCCCAAGGGAGATGACCAAGAGACAGTCCTGGGTCTACCAGCAGATGGGTTTCCTTACGACCCACATCAGACGAAAGGGGGCCAGCAGAAGTTCAGGGTTCGAGGCCAGTCCAAACACCAGCAAGCAGGACGAATTTCGTGGATCTACTACTGATACAGAACACCTTGAGTCCAGTGTCCTCAGGGAGAGTAGGAGTCAACCTATGTTCACATCTACACCAGTTTCAACAGACTCCAAGATACTCCAAGATACTCGAGCACCAGATGAGGACGAATTTCGTGGATCTACTACTGATACAGAACACCTTGAGTCCAGTGTCCTCAGGGAGAGTAGGAGTCAACCTATGTTCACATCTACACCAGTTTCAACAGACTCCAAGATACTCCAAGATACTCGAGCACCAGATGAGGACATTGATCTCAGGTTTCCTGCAGCAGAAGTCAGACAGGCAGCCCTTCTTTGACTACGTGGCATTAGAGGCTGAAAAGATGACCCAAGAGGAATTTGAGGACCTCAAGGGCAGAATTTTTAGAGATATTGAAAGCATTAAGAGCAACCGTAGATGTCAACCACTAGCCAGAAGATCAGCCACTATTACCACGGAGTCCCAGAGGGTCGGGATACTGCCAACAACCACTCAATAGGCGTCTACTTCCACCCAAGCAGCAGCTAGCAGCAGTTATGTCTACTACACGCCAAGCCCACATGGCTTTGGCAACCCTCCATCAGTTCTAACAGTACAGGACGAGGGCAGTAGACAAAACTTAAGTGGAATACTAAGCCAGCTACCAGATCTGACATCTACACAGATCATTGAGCAGCCTCAGCAGCAGCAGCAGCAGCCGCAACTCTTCACTATCACCACTACAGCACCGCCTCAACAGCAGCAGCCTCCTCAGTAGCCATCCAGTCAGGGCGGGTCTTTGACCTGCCAGGCCCTTTTCAGGGCCACCCAAATGTTCCAAAAACAATTATTCAGCTGCAAGTTATTCCAATTCCCCTCCCAAAACATAACAGTTCAGTACAAATACTTATCACAAAACAAAAAAAAAGAAAAAAAGTCCAACACCTACACCACCCCAAACATGAAACAAATAACCCATGGTACCACACATAACCAAAAAAGGCCACATAGAAAAAAAATTAAAATAAATAAACTCCCAATATGGCCAATAATCAGCCCATTTTTAGCTTAAAATCCATGGGATTGGTTAAAATCTTTAATAAAAAAGTCCAACACTTACAACATCCCTAGAGTTAAAAGGCATTATCACATACTTACCAACCCACAAACACACAAACCCAATACCAAACCTAACCCCCAACTAACCAACACACAAACCAAATACCAAACCTAACGACCAACCCACAAACACACAAACCAAATACCAAAAATAACCACCAACCAAGAAACAGACAAACCCAATAGCAAACAGAACCCACACCAAAGAACTAACAAACTATTTTGCAAACATAACCCCCCATCATTGTAAAGAAAACCAGTTTAGTGGTTATATTTCCTAAATATTTGTGAAGTGGAGTAAAAGATTTTAATTTTAAGATTTCCAGGAAAACATTTCTGTTTCAAATATTTTTCCCAAAGAAAAACCAAATGTAAGTAAAATTTGGATGTAGCTTTCAAAATATATGCAATATTTATTCCATTTAGGAAGTTATGTTTGGCTTTGTGTGTTTCTTTGGATAATTATGTTTAGCACTGGGTTTGTCTGTTTGTTAGTTGGGTGACTGGCATTTATTTCTGTCTGTTTGTTGGGTGGGTGAATTATGTTGGGCATTGGGTTTGTCTGTTGGTTGCGTGACTTCTGTCGGGCATTGGGTTTGTCTGTTTGTTGGGTGGGTGAATTATGTTGGGCATGGGGTTTGTCTGTCTGTTGGTGGCGTGACTTATGTTTGGTAATGTTTGGGTTATTTGGAACAAGCATAGCTGATTAATTGTTTTTGGAATATTTGGTAGTCCTGAAAAGGACTGGTTATTAGTCCTGAAAAGGACTGGTTACTGCAGCAGGAGTTATATTCTGCCATCATGCCAGGCCACTGCTCCCTCATTATTGAAGTAGTCCTTGAGGTAATCCCTCTGTCTTTTGGCTTCTCTAGCAGGGTTTCTGTCTGGACCACCACCAGCAGCACCACCAATCAGTTGACAATCACCAGGCACATCATCATCTTCATCATCTCCAGGCTCTTGACCACCATGTTGACCTTGATACTGGCTTCTCAGTATGTTGTGCAGAACCACACAGGTCATGACCACATCCCTGACTGTTTCTGGGGGTAATTCAATAGTAGTCAACATCACTCTGAATCTTGAGACCAGGATGCCAAAAGCATTCTCAACAACTCTCCTGGCCCTTGATATTCTGTAGTTGGCAATCCTTTCCTCTCTGGTTAACATCCTTCTGCCATAGGGTTTCACCAGCCAGGTCTTCAGGGCAAAGGCATCATCTGCCAGAATGAAGTAGGGGACATCTCTACCACCCTGTGTTATAGGAGCTGGGTCAGGGAAGCCTATCCTGCCATCCTCAATCCTCCTCTTCGGCTGACAGGCATTAAATATCTGGGCATCTGAGCAAGATCCAGCTGTACCAGCATCCACCCATCTGAATTTGTACTGCCCATCTACCAAGGCCAACATTACTATGGAAAAGAATCCCTTGTAGTTGTGGTACAGGGCTCCAGAGTTCTTGGGTTTCTTCAGGGCGACATGCTTGCCATCAAGGGCACCCAGGGCATGTGGAACATTCCACCTGATCCTGAATTCCCTTTCCAGTTCTTTCCACTCATCTGAGTAGTAGGACATCTGAGGTACTCTCTGGTGAACTCATCCTGGATGGCCCTGCAGACCTGTGGTAGAAACTTGGAAATGGTGGATCTGCCAACCCTGAATTGACAGGATAATGATGTGTATGACTCTCCAATGGCCAGATATCATGGTGAGGGCTAACTTTTCCCCAACACTGATTGGAGCTCTGTAGTTGGTGGCCTGCCTGGCTAGACGTGGTTCCAGTCTGGTCTTTCTCATTTCAAAGAATTCTGGGGTCATCCTCGTGTAGTTGGTGAATCCTGGAATGTCTGTGGCATACAGTTCAGCCCCCCTGTCCTCTCTCTGTAGTAGCCATGGCCTGACCCACATGTTGTGCCTTCTTCTAGGTCTCTGTATGGCTGGTGGTGGTGGTGGTGGAGGTGCTGCTTGTGGTGGTTGCTGTGGTCGACGTAGAAATAGCAAATACATCATTATTTGTAACTGAATAAAAACTAAAAAAGCCCTAAGTTGTTGCTGAAGCTGTCTTCCATTAAAAGGTGGCATCCTGCTGTGTTGCTATAAAAGTAATGATAATTAGATCGCGGAATTTATATATAAAAACCCAGAAAATCCAGCTTTTCTGCAGAACAAGAATCGGCCACATTGGTCTGGGGAAGACTGAGGAGGCCTGAGGACGCCGGGACTTAATCGGGGGTTAGTCGGGGCTTAGTCCCAGGAGGCCTGAGGCGTCCTGGGACCCAGTCGGTATGTGTACGACAGGATCGTGGTTGAAACCGACCAGAAAACTGGCTTAATCGGTTCTTAGTACCAGACCAGTCGGGGACTGTCTGGGGCTGCCTGGGGCCTCCTCAGGCTTCCTGAGGCCGATCTGTACTTAATCCCAGGCTTTGATACCGATTCAGTATTCCCGCCCATTTTACCATTTTCTTCACCGACTGTCCACGATTAAGGGTCGCCGACAGGATCGGCCCTTAGTCCTTTGGTGGAACAGGGGCATTATAGAGTAATTATAATGAGTTTGGGACAGGACTAATAATGACTTGTCCCCAATATCTTTACAGAATGGCCTTGACTTGAATATTCAGTTTCAGTGTAGACCCAAGTAAAAATTACTTGGAATTTTTGCATAAAAAAACTAAAGCAAATAAGGCCACTGTATAAGCAAGTTTCTTGAACAACCTGAACCTTTCTTATAATGTATGTCAATGTCTCATATGTCTAATCTGTTGCACAGATAATGTCCTGTAAATATTGTTGCTAAGCAAATAAAAAACCAAGGCAGACCAAAGAGACAACAAACTGAGATTGTAATCGTGTGGGTGTTATAAGTTTTGGGGTCAGCCACTACAAAGCATGATTAGACACAATGCATTCTTGTTTACGGATTCAAGGAAACCAACTACAACCAAACCTGAAGTTCTGTTTTGTCAAAAATAATACTGACGCTTTAAAAAGGGTAAATTCATTGTTTTGTCATTGTCATGACATCATTTCATAACATCATTGAAGATCATACTTAATACACACATAATTATCTTGATACTAAAACATTAATCCCCTGCTCAAAGATGTTATTGTTAATCAAAACTATTAGGTTTCTTCAATATATTATTTTTCCCCAAAAACATAGCATGGAAGACTTTCTCACTACTGTTTCTATGTATTTAGTTGCACTTGTCTGTCTTTGTAAACGTGATTTATTGACCCTGGTATTAATGGTCACAAGGAATAGAAACTGAAGCCAAGGTGACCCCTGTTAATCATTAGGTACCCCCCCCCCCCCACCCACTCCAAGAGACACCAGTTTCTTTGTTTTAGATACATCTGTACCCATCATAATAAAACATCAAATTTCTATATTACATATATCATGGATTTTATGCAAATTCTTAAACCTAAAAATAAGTAAGTGTAGGTTTTATTACGCTACAATAGCTTACCATGTGGGACTTAATGCTGTTCTCGGGTTGCCACACCCGGGGCCAACGTCTTAGAAAAAAAGATCGTTCTTGTTAGCCACCGGATATACTGGTAGTTGTCGTCACGTGATATCTTCTGACCAATCGCCCTACTTTCTCATTGGCCACGATTGACTGGTAGCAGTTTGTAAATATACAGACATTTTCATTTATTTCTCAGACTTTACGTATTGTTGGAGGCTAATATTTGGATATTTTCTTTAATATATATCCTAGATCATTCTGTAAAATTGTTATTTTCACAGGTTAAGTAATTTTCTTGCTTTCGCGTGTTTTGAGTTTTCTCGGTTCAGGCAATCCTAATTGTACGTCTTTTTATTGCGTTAAAATGTCTCTCCATCAAGCAAACAAAGACAAACTGAGAGCTCAGAAATGCCGCCATTTTTGCTTCAGTTTTGATAATCATAATTACTGCCCTACTTGTAGGGAGGCTGGCAAGGGAGATGACCCCTGTGTCACCTTTGAAACCCCCTGCCAAATTTGCACGTCTCTTACTGATGAACAATTGCAAAAAATACAGAACAGGAAGCGGTATTTAAAAAAACAAAAAGCGGAAACTAGTTCCAAAGATGAACTAGATCTCTTGGGTGAAGGCGACGGGGACTCTTTCACTGGTTCCAATGCAGACCTAGAGAGTGCTGCTGATAACCTCTTTACCTCATCCCCCCCGTCCTCAACCTCTTGCCTTCAGCTCTTTATCTTTAAAGACCCCAGCCAAGGCTGTTCCACCCACCCCAGGTACAGTTTTGCAAAATAAAATTCAAAGAAATATTGAGAAATCCCTGGGTGATTCACTAAATATACACTTACAGCAGCAAATGGGTTCCTTCCAGGCATCCATGTTGGAAGCATTTCAATCACTCCGAGAGGAGTTGACAATAAAAAAGACACCCGAGGTTGAACCCTCGTCTCATGCTTCAAAACCTGGTCCATCCAGTAACATTGCTGCTCATCTGGACCTACCCCCTCCGAGATCCAGTACTAATGCTCAGTCCGAGGCAATGGATGTGGACGTTGGTCCAGCACTCCCTCCTCGACTAGTACTTAACCAAACTACCTCGGATCAGTATGTTGCCCCTTCTGAGGCTATACCGAAGGAGTCCTCGTACTCTCATAAAAAACAAAGCCATAGGCAAACAGTAGCGCCGAGCTCTGCCTCGGACCAACTGGATGAGGATTCCGACGAACCTCGGATCCATTCAACTAGACCTAAGAAGCACTCTGACAAGAGCAAGCATAAGTCCAGGTCCAGATATGTGTCATCTTCAGAGGAAGATCAGTCCCCTGTTGCCAGACACAGGTCTTCTAAGCCCTCTAGGGCTCAGCCCTCAGGTGCAGCTTCTGATCAAGACCTCCCACAACATGATCCAGACCCCCCTTATCATAGGGAAGTAGCTCTGTCTGACATTCCCTCCCAATACTCTGAAGAAGTAGATACCTTCAGGCTTATTCTCTCTCTCCCTGACCCCAGGGACTCTATGCCTAGGTCTTCAACTTCAGTGTTGGGTCTGGACGACGAAAAAGGCCATCAAGAGCTCAGACCTAGAGGTCCTTCCTCTATTCTACCCCTTAGCTCAGTTATCAAGGACGCCTTTGATAAATTTCAGCATGATTTTAAAGCTGCAATTTAGGGCAAATATGTAAAGCCTCCTCCATCCACTTCTAAGTGGTATAAGGTTGGACAGCCCACTTTTCAAGATAAAATTCAGGAGTTGAGTACAGACTTTGCTAAGATCTGTACTACTCCTAGACCTCCTGGGGCACCAGTAGCCAAAGTTCCTCTGCCAGTTCTTAAGGAGCTGGAACATCAGGCTAGACAAAATATCTCAACCCTCAACTTCACCGCTGCTTTTGCCAAAACCTCTTCTTCTTGCAATGCTTCCTTGGAAAAGTGCCAACATAGCATTAAGTCAACTGTCAAGAAGATTAAATCTCAGATCCAGAAAGGTGCCAATCCTGAGAAAGCAGCAAAGCGCCGATATGAGGAAGTCGCTGAGTACATGGATTTTTGGAACAAGACTGTTCTTGTTCAACATAGGTCCCTCACCTGTCTCAGCAAATCTCTAGCCCATATTCTCCAGAGGGAGTTATATTCCATGGCTAATACCGGCTTGCTTAGGCGCGAAGCCGAGATGACTCTATTACATCCCCAGCTAGGGGAAACGAGACGTCAAGAACTTAGGAACTCGTCCTTTTGGGACTCCTCCTTGTTCGAATCTCAACTCGTAAAGGAAGGTGAGGACTTCCTTCTCAAAAAAGGCACCTCAAAAGATTCTCAGGGTTTCGCATCCTACCAGAATAAGCCCTTTCGTGGCCCCCACAAGAAAAGAGGCTCCTACAGGAAACGCCCCTATGGGGGCAATACCTCTCAAAGCAGTAACCAATCCTTTCCCTCGGGAAGAGGAAAACCCAACTTCAGAGGCTCTAGGGGTCGTTTTCGACCCCACAATAGGGGAAAGGGGCGTGGAAACCCCCTTCCCAATGACTCGTCCAAAGCCTCACTCAGTCCACCAGTAGGAAGTCGCCTCCGTTCTTTCAAGAGAAACTGGCTAACAAACAAACAAATGTTCTCAAAACGTGTTAAACATTATCACCAATGGCTACGTTCTGCCATTCCGTTCAAAGCCAAACTTGATCAGATTTCCTCTGATCCTGTCAGAGTACAAGGCCCAACAAAAAGACCAAGCCTTGGCCACTTGTATCCAGTCTCTCTTGTCAAAGAACGCTATCGAAAGGGTGGAAAATGTAAAATCTCTCAGGTTTTACAGTCGCCTGTTCCTAGTACCCAAGCCTCACCAAAGGTGGAGGCCAGTCATAGACTTAAGCAGGCTCAACACTTTTCTACATGTAGAAAAGTTCAAAATGGAAACTCCAGAGTCCATCAGGACTTCCCTGGTTCCAGGGGAGTGGGTATCGTCGATAGACCTGTCAGACGCGTACCTACACATCTCCATCCATCCAAACTCAAGGAAATACCTAAGGTTTTGCTACAAGGCTCAGGTGTTCCAGTTCACCTCCCTACCTTTTGGACTGGCCACAGCCCCCCAGGTCTTTACGATGATCGTAAAGGAAGTGAAACTAATGGCCCTCTCAAGAGGACTCAGAATTCACCAATACCTGGACGACTGGCTGATCAGGTCCCAGTCTCAGGAGGAAGCCCAAGTGGACACACAGGCAGTGGTAGACCTAACTCAATCCTTGGGGTGGATAATCAACCAGGAAAAATCAGAACTGAAACCTACTCAGGTGTTTTCGTTCGTGGGCTACGAATACCACCTAGATTCAGCCCTTGTGAGACCCACTCACGAGAGATGGCTCAAACTTCAGGATTTGATCCTACGACTCAAGTCAAAACGTGTTTTGACTGCAAGATGTTTGATGTCTCTAATTGGGTTGCTAGCCTCAACGGAGAAAATGGTCCCGGAGGGACGGCTTCACATGAGGCCCTATCAGTTTCATCTCAAGGAGCACTGGAGATATCCTCAGTCGCTGGACAACCTCCTTCCTTGGACAGAAGCCATTGTAGCCCACCTAGATTGGTGGCAAAATCCCTCAAACGTGATGAAAGGTGCAGACCTTCATCCCAAAGACCACAGTATCCAACTCTTTACCGACGCCTCAAACGAAAGTTGGGGCGCTCACTTAGATCTAAAGTCTACAAAGGGTCTGTGGTCAGATCGGGAAAAAAGGCTACACATAAATGTCCTGGAATTGAAGGCGGTCTCCCTGGCCCTTCGAGACTTCAAGGACCAGTGCCAGAATCAAACAGTGTTAGTTGCGACGGATAACTTAACAGTGGTAGCCTACATCAACAAACAGGGAGGAACTCACTCAGCAGAGATGTGCGCTCTCCTGTGGAAAATCATGACCTGGTGCCATCACTACCACATAACATTGAAAGCCAGGCACATTCCAGGGTGCCTGAATGTGATGGCCGATCTACTGTCCAGGTCCAACCAAGTGCAGTCAACACAATGCAGACCTTCATAGGTTACTCTCCAGTTTTCACAGGGATCGTCCCAAAAGTTCCAGAAATTTACCCAAGTGGAACCTTTCTGTTGTCCTCAACGAGCTCACAAAAGCACCATTTGAGCCCATGAAAGACACAGACCTCAAACATCTTACCCTCAAAACTGCTTTCTTGCTAGCTTTGGCCTCGGGCAAACGCCGCAGCGAAATCCATGCCTGGGTCGCAAACAAAGTATCTAATCTAGGCCAATGGGAAAAGGTCGCCTTGTTCCCTTCTTCTGATTTCATAGCCAAAAACCAACTAGCAAGAGAAGGTTCTCAAAGTGTGTCTCCGGTGACTATTCCTGCTTTGACTACCATTGTAGATAGACAGTTTAAAGAAGACAGGACCCTGTGTCCCGTGCGGGCCCTGAGGTTTTATTTGGACCGAACAAAAGACCTGAGAGGATCTCGTTCTCTCCTTTTTATCTCCTTTAAAAAAGGACATACCTCAGACATCAGACCCGCTACACTCTCCTCATGGTTGAAACAAACCATCCTACTTTGTTATAAACAAGCAGACCAACAAGCCTTGGACTTGGTCCAAGTTAAAGCGCATGACATCCAGGCGTTCGCGGCCTCTAAGGCCTTTTACGGTGGGGTATCGGTGGACCAAATCATGCAAGCCTGTCACTGGAAAGCTCACAACACATTTACAAATTTTTACCTCAAAGACCTTACTTGGTCGGACACCGACAACAATATGTACCTGGGACCCGTAGTGGCGGCACAACAAGTCCTAGATCCTTCCCCTCAGACCAGTTGTCCTCGGAAAGAAAAAAGGGGGGGCGGGGGCACATCCGCTACAACCAAGTCTTCAGGAATCTCTCCCAGTATTCCTTTACCTTTAAGATGTTACGGGTAAGGTCATTTTATTTTTTAGTTATCAAGTAATTTCTATTAAGGACTTATTTAGTTGTCATTAATCTCATATTTAGGATTAAAAATTTTATGAGATGCCCAACCACTGGGTTGGTCAGTCACACGTGAAGGTCCCTCAGGGACCCTTAGACCTCGAAGTGAGCACTGCTTCACTTCCGTCCTACAATCAAACATCTAGACAGTTGTAGCACGGTCTCTCTTTCATTTAGGTTTTTGGCTCGTTACAGGCCCGATCCTCAGGATCGGGGCACTGTAAATGGGACTCAGACTGGTATTTCTGGCACTATTCTGTATATATTAATTCAAATCTTAGAAAAAATGACATATCTTCCAGTCTCAGCTGTAATCCCGCCACCGGGCGGTTGAATTCAGCATTAAGTCCCACATGGTAAGCTATTGTAGCGTAATAAAATTGAAAATTTTAATTACTTAAATGTAGCTTTTATAAGCTACAAGCTTACCATGTGGGACTTAGGAGAGTCCCACCCTGCCTCCCCGCTGTTTACAGCTGAGGGGTAGGTTTAAAAAATTTCAACGAGAAAGTAGGGCGATTGGTCAGAAGTTATCACGTGACGACAACTACCAGTATATCCGGTGGCTAACAAGACGTTGGCCCCGGGTGTGGCAACCCGAGAACAGCATTAAGTCCCACATGGTAAGCTTTTAGCTTATAAAAGCTACATTTAAGTAATTAAAATTTTCAATTTTACAGGTAATTAACAAGAGGTGAAAATAGAATTCACATAAACAAAATGTCTTTACAAAATTAAGAAACCAAGCCCGAAAGGGGTTTCGGTCTACTAGCGCGAGCCACAAAACCATTAGAGACACCAGTAGTGCACTGAGGCAGTCACCCATCCCAGTACTAATGTAGTCCAAGGCTGCTTAACTTCAGTGAAGAGACAGGCACTCCTCACACTATGCTACAATTCATGAATGTGCAGAGACCCAAAAAGACAAAAACGAGCCTCTCTAGAGCTCGTGCTTAAAAAGTTTTTTAAAGTGAGTGAGCACAAGGCTGTGCACCCCGGCTGTTGAGGATGTAAAACCCAAACTTGGACTTTAATGGCTGTATAGGTTTGTTTTCACTCATGGCATCTGGCTATGAAGGCGGGTGAGCAGTCGAGCGGATGAGTGACTGGAGAGATCTTGTCTCAAAGATGTAGGTAGTTAATATATGGTAAGGACATTGGCTGGTGGGTGTAGGTGTGCAACATCATGGTGTTTTCACCCATGGCGTCCAGACAGCTGGGCGGGTGGCCAGAAAAAGTTTGTCCAGGCTGTATCTCAGAAACCTTAAGGTGTAGGAAGTTGAAACTTGGTATGGACATTGGTAAGTGGTGTAGGTGTGTAACATCATGGTGGGACTTTGATATGGTATGCCATAGTGACCTTGAGTTTGAAGTACTGCAAGATTTAGGAAGTTGAAACCTGGTAGAAACATTGGTTAGGGAGTGTAGGTGTGCAACCTCATGGTGTGACCTTGATTCGACCTTTGACCTTGCTGCAGTGACCTTGGCCATTAAAATCTTGTCCAGACTATATCTTGCGATCTGTGAGGTGTAAAAGGTTGATTTTTATGGAAATTAGAGGTTTGGGTATACAATGTCATGGTGTTACCTTGATTTGACCTTTGCCATTTTGACCTTGAACTTAAAAATCTTGTGTGGGCTATATCTCGTAAACCTTAAGGAAAAGGCAATTGATATTTGTCAGGGACATTGGTGAGAGGGTGTAGGTGAGCAGTGACTTTGATTTAACCTTGTAGTAACCTTTACCTTATAATCTTGTCTGGGCCATATTTTAGAAACTATAAGGTGTAGAAAGTTCATTCTTGGATGGGTCATCGGTTGGGGAGTGGAGGTATGCTAAGTCATGGTGTGATCTTTAACCTTGGCTTTGCCAGAGTGTGTTCACCTGCCATAACTGAGACAGATTTTTCTTATGACAAAGACATATGGATTGCTTTAACTGATTATTATATGTACTTTTTCTTAATTGTGCTATTTCTTTTGATAGCTCTTTCCAGTTAATAAATTTTACAGCTTCACAATTTACAGACATTTCTGTCTTAAACGCTATTTTCTCTACTAACATTATTTGGGCCCTCACATAACTGGCATCGTTTTCTGTTAAAGTCTCCTGATATCTGTACTCTTTCACTTCTTCTGTATCTCATGGTGTTAAAAACTATTTCTGTGGGGTACGGGCATCTCTGATGCTATTTTCTAAGTTGTGATGTCGCCATTTCTACACCACAGGAACAACAGAGGGCTAAAGTACCAGTAAAGTGCAAAAGTCTAACCTTCAAAATCTACCATATTTCATGGTTTTATAGTCCAGTAGCTCTGAGGTACCTTTATCCCATATCTAACAATAGCACTCAGAGAGCACCTACCTCCCCGAGGTTCAAAAATCCTTTTTAAAATCCTTGATCCAAAATTGGTAAACAGCAGGGGGTGTGGGTGGGGGTGGGGGGTCATACACTTTCTAAAGAGATGTCATGTAGTGTCAGAAGTCAGCCGTATGAATCAGGTATTCAGGCAAATACTCTTACTGTTTTATATGTAAAGAAAAACATTCACAAGAACTCAAGTATTCAACAACAAAGTGGAATTAGGCCAAAGACAGTTACAGAAAAAATGTCTTTCCCAATTCTTTAGGGGTATTCTAGTGGAGTTTAATTTAATTGCTCCCTTTAAATTAATCCCCCTTTGCTCCCCAAAGAATAAAATATTGATGGAACCAAGCCCCCCTACTGCATTTAAAGCATTGGCTGTCACAACAAAAATACTCCTTTCAATTGTTATTCTCAAAGAAAGATATGTTTGCAAGAATGCAAATAAAAATAATTTATTGTTTATTTCAAACCCTGTGGCTCAGTTATATAATGCTTGATGCTCTTATCTGAAGCAAACTTCTGGGGAAAGGGCTGCATTGTTTTTCCTCTTGGAAGGAAGCAGTTAAGAACTCACATTTTTACTACAGCAGACTGGCTCAATATTCATCGCAGAACAGACCAATTAAAGATTCACAGTGGAACTTGTCAGTTTGCAGAGCTGCTCCATCTTATGTGACTTTAAGGTAGCCTTGTCTATGACTCAACGTTTCATCTTGTATATCTGCTGCTGTTTTATATTTTGTACTTCTTATCTGCATTGTCTATGAAGACCTTCTGAACCTCTAACCCCTTCATGCCCATGGCTCACTAGCTGTTCCATCTTTTGTACCTGAAGCCTCTCCTTGCCTGTGACTCACAATTCCATCTGTTGTACCTCTAGCATTTCTTTGCTATGACTTACTTTACCACATTATGTACAATTAAGCTAGTCTTGTGTATGAGTCACTGTCTCATCTTTTGTACCTTTGACCTCCATTGATTTTTTTACTCAAAATTACATTTCTTGTACTTCTAACCCATATTCTTGTGTGTGATTCACACTATACATAGTATTCCATCTTTCGTTCCTCTAATATTTCTTGTCTGTGAAACACCATTTCATATTTTATACCTCTAGCCTTTCCTTGCACACTGTCTCATAGTTTGTACCTCAAACCTTTCCTCGTCTATAACACATTATTTCATTTTTGTGCCTCTAACATTTTCCTATCTGTTTCATACTACTTCCTTTTTATACCTCTTACATTTCCTTGTCTATACCACACTGTTTTATCTTTCATACCTCTGCACTTTTCTTGTCCATAGATAGATAGATAGATTTTATTGCCAACTTGACGTCCATATATGTTGCATCAAATTTAAGTATGTAAAATAAATAACAAGAATAGGTATTTCAGAGAAAAACAAATAAGCACACATAAAAAGGCTTTAAAAAATCAGTTTCAATTGAACATACAAAATAGCAGAAAGCACTTATAGCAAAATATCAAACAATTCATAATATGAATAATATCTTGTATATGATAAACAAGGAGAAAACTGAACTCCAATAATAATTATAGTAATATGTAGTAATAGAGGTATGTAAAAACTGAAATAGTAGTAAAGGTTTTTATGAAGTACCGTAAATGACCTATTTAGTGCATCCATCCTTGTAACCTCACCCTATCTCTTTTTCCCGGCAATATCGTCAGTGATAGTGCACAATATCCACATATTTTTTATATATTGTACATATTTTTACTTATTAAATAGACATTTTTGCCATGAATTTTGAGTTTGTTTATATCTACCGCCATATTTACAGGAAGTGGATATTTTTAGTAGATTCTAAATGTCAGAACACTGTTATTCTTACCGGATTGACCTATATTTCATCCCAGAAAGTGTTTCATGATTGGTGCGCTAAAAGGGGAACTTTTTCCCACCAAATATTGAATAAAAATGGTCTTTCCTTAGTGCACTCCGCGCTAAATGGGTCATTTACGGTATTTAATTTATGAAAAGTTATATACAGTGTCCATGTACCTTTTCATATAAGGACTTGCATAGAAGAGAAAGCAATCTGATAGACATTTAGTTATACAGTTATCGCATGTTAAAAGGCGTGTATAAAATCCGTGAAAGGATTTCCTGATTAGGACATCAAGGGAATCTACATTGCTTGGTACAAAAATTTCACTAGTACTATACTGAAAACTATCTAATTTATACAATACGAGTCTGCGAAGGCTTTTATTATAAGCAGTACACATTTTGGCAACCACTGCCTTGTTTGAGTTGTACCATAACTGTACACAGTATAAGTTACAGCAAAATGACTGGAAAAGTCTGATTTTGATATCTGTTGAACAGGCCATGAAATTTCAGATAAACATATTATTCCTACAATATATTGCTGAGAGCTGTCACGCAATGTCAGAATTATCAGAACAATCACTAGTTACAATAACACCAAGGTATTTAGTTTTATGTACAAACTGTAAGATGTTCCCATCTATTGTAACAGTTGGCGTGTAATCAATTTTCAGAATTTTTCCTGTAAAACACATGCACATACTCTTTTAGGATTAAATATGATGTTGTACTTTTTTCCATACTCTTCCATATGTCAATAAGCTTTTGTAAGCCTTTAGGAGACGGGGACAGCAGAGACATGTCATCAGCATATGCAATATTATTAATCATTTCACCATTGAAACTACAGCCAACATTGCAACTGCTGAGTTTATAATATAGTTCATTTATGTACAGATTAAAAAGATAGGGTGACAGAATTCATGCACCTTGTCTTGCACCATTGCTCACATGAAAGCTAGCCGAAAAAATGTTATCCCATTTAACATGAAAAGTTGCAAACTGGCAACATATGAACAGTTATAATTCTAGAGAAATTATCACAAGATAAAATATGTTAAAAGAACTCTTTAGTTATTCTTTGTTAAACAATTAATTACACATTTAAATCATGTAAACAAAAATTTATATCAAATGAAAGCACTATATTTGTTCTTTGTTATGAAGTTTGGTTGTAAAACATGATAGAAAGTTTAGAAAATCCCCGAGCACTGAATATCAAAGTTTCTATTAAATCCCCTTTCGTTTAATCTAGATTTAAGAGACAATTATTTGAGCAAATTTGAATTATCCTCTGGGGTATTGTCCTCCAGGGTATTGTCCACCAGGGTATGGACATTTTGTACCTGGACATTTTGTACCAGGACAGGTCATACCAGGACAATTCGTACCCAAACATTTCGTACCCAGCCCAGGACATTTCACACCCAATCTTTAAATATTACAATTTTTTGCATGCTCTAACAAATGCTACATGTAATGAAGGTAAAATAACATATTTTGTTCAAAACTCTGTATTGTAACCTTTTTTGTGTCTTTTTAAGAATTTTGTATGGTGTTTTGTGGGGTGTGAATTGATGTGTCGTCTATAATTTTACCTCAATATTTAATATATGTACCATGAAACATACCCTAGACATATAAGGTAGTTACTGTAAAAGTAGTTATTCTAGAGGCAAAAATATCAATACTAAGATGATTTAATTTTGTGTTATTAATTTATAACCAGGTTAAAAGTTGCAAAAAATCCATAAATTGGGTCTCTGTGGGCATTTTAGAGACTTTAAAGTGACCTTAAGATTAAAGCTACAAAGTTCAAATTTCAAGAAAGTGCTTCCCAATATCAATACAATTCATTAATTTTTAAATGTTTGGTATGAAATGTCCTAGGCAGGGTATGAAACGCCCGGGTACAAATTGTCCTGGTACGAAATATCCAGGTACGAAATGTCCTACACCCTTGTCCACCATTCGTGAGGCATAAACACTGTGCCCTGAGCTTGTCATTTCCTACTGCAGTGAAAACAGTATGAATGTATTGTTCTTTAAAAAATTGTAGCCTTTATTATTGAATTCTTTTTTATATATCTCTTCTGATAACCTATTATGTTTTGCATGTTAAAAGTATTAACATTTAACTTTATAACTGAATCTAATAAGGCTGGTAGTAAAGCCAGTGTGAATAACACACAGTACACTGTATACCAAGGATGCCATTGGTCTTGGAATGGAAGACCAAGCCTACTAAGCAATAGGCTTAGGCCTTACCCAAACACACCCACATAACAAATTTCAAAGGTATATGTAAAATATTTTACATTATTGCAAATGAAAGGAAATCAAAAAAGGCTGACAGGCTGATGTTTGAATGCCAGTCATGACCTTGAAGAAAGAGGTTGAAGGTTAAATTTGTATATGCTTATGGGGGGCATACATATGTATTATATACATTATTCATGGGAAGACCTTTCCTTCTGTATGTGATTCCTAGGCCAAAATGTGACACAATTTGACCTTTACAAGGACATCAATGGTCTCCCAGTAGATCCAGGCCACAAAACAAACGCATGTATACAGGGGACATATATATATATTCTATACATTAGCCATAGGATGATCTGTCCTTCTGTATGTGAGTAGTAGGTCAAAATGTGAAGGCATCCTCCAAATTTGATCTTTGGTAGGCTGCCATTGGTGTTCTGATGGAAGCCGGAGGCCACAAAACGAGTGCATGCATACATGGGACATATATGTGCATGATATACTTCAGCCACAGGATGTTTTGTCCTTTTATATGTGTGAACTAGAGCCAAATGAGAGCAATACCCCAAATTTGACCTTTAGAAGGCCACAATTGGTCTTCCGGTGGTCTGCCAATACCACAAAATAATCTATTTTGAGAGCATACCTATATCTACCCACATACCAAATTTGAAAGGTCTTCATAAAGTATTTTTAGGTTATTGTTTATGAAAGACCAGTCCTTAGCGAATACAACAAACTAGATTCGAACCAACAACCCCAGAGTTGAGAGCCAAGGTCAAAATGTAAAGATATACCAAAAATGTGACCTTTAGAAGACCGCCATTGATCTAGTGGAAGACTTAGGTCTCAAAACAAAATGCTTCTAGGTCTAACCCATATATACCCACATACCAGATTTGAAAAACCTAAGTATCCCCACATTTTGTCTGGGGATAAAATGATAGATGGTAAAATTTTCGCCTCCAGTTGATCATTTTTGATCACAGGTGGGGGGAGCAGAAAGTCACCAACCTATACATTTTCAATCAAATTAAGTGTAGCAGTGATACGATTACTCTTAGTTAGTGTCGGATATGATTTGAGTGCTATCTGACCTCTACGATTTTACATTTTACCCGTCATCAAGATCAGTTAAACCAGAAGATTTTAACTTTGGGAGTCACCTTTGATATTCTCCAGACGTCTGCAGACATTCCCGATTTTACTTTCTAATACATGCTTTCAAATATTTTGGTTCTGACTCCAATATAAGTAAGAGTCGGAGCCAAACGTTGATAAAATGGTACACCGCTTAAAAAAGTTCTTTGGTGTTAAGTTTTTGTATGAAAATTTATGAACTTGCTTTGTATCAGTGCATTCTTTTCACAGAAGAAACCCCAACCTAATGTACCCATAGCATTTAAATGTATCTGCAGTGTTTTCATTGAACTTGTGCCTAATTAACCAAGGAAACAGTATATGCCACCACAGCAGTCCGGCTAGTCTTTTTGCATAGCCAGGGTTAGTTGATTCATTAGGTCTCAATTCTCCTCACACCTACTTAATGTTATAAGAGCTCTCTGTGTGGAGAAAGGGGGCTTCATATTCCACTCAGCTAGTGTAGTAGTTTGTCACAGAGTTTTAGCCAGGGCAGCACAGAGTCCTGTCACACATCTCTGGATCTAGAATCTCATGTCTCACAGTGGGTTGACACAAAATACAAAGGATACTTATCACTGATGAACGTATATAGTATGTTGGATAAGTCATGGGAACTTGGGAATAATTGCTTTTCAAATTCTGATGTGTGTCACTCTGGTACGGTCTTGTTAAAAGTGCAATACAAACAACCAGGAAGCAAAATATTTTAAATGACAATTGGAGACCGTATGTTTCTCCTAATTTTGGAATGAATAACTTGGAGGCATAGCAGTACATATGGAAGTCTCAATATTGGACAGTTACAGGATCAGTTTTAAAGCAACTCACTTGAGTAACTTAACTGTGAGTTTGTAAGGCTTATGAACAAACATTAAACTTTCAACATTTGGGATACCCTTTGTATTGAGAATTGCTTTGTCATACAACAAGTCTCAATTGTGTGATTTTATTTATTTATTTTGTTTGGAAAGAAATGTGAATTAGGATGTTAAAATTTCAGAAAAAGTTGGAATTAGTAAGCGTAGAGTAACTTACTTCCAAGACACTCGGAGGTGTTATACTTGTCCAAGCTTTCTGAGTTGTAACAGATAACATGTTATCTGCTGTTTAATCGGTTCATTTATTTTTTAAGTATTCCACATTGTGACTTGATTCCTGAGTGCAGTAATATAGAGTCCACTTGTAATTGTTGTTCCCCACGATCACTTGTGTGTAGAGTGTTGTATACTCTGAGGACTTGCCTTGTAAATGCTGTATACTAGGAGGAATTGACTTCTAACTGTTATATATTGTGTGACCTTGACTTCTAATTGATTTGTTTTGTGAGAGCTTGGCTGTGGACTGCAAAGACCTGACTTCTAAGTTCATGTATACTGTGAGGACTTGGGTTTTCATTGTTGTATCTACTGATTGCTTGCCGTATAAGTGATATATATATATATATTGTAAGGACTTGACTTTTATGTGTCGCATACTGTGAGAATGTAACTTGTAAGTGTTCTATACTGTGAGGACTGGACTTCTAGATGCTGTACACTATGACAGTTTGACCTCTAAGTGCTGTATACTGTGAGGACTTCTAAAATTACTGTATAGAATTTGACTTTTAAGTGCTTTTCACCGTGTGAGGACTTGACTTGTAGGTGCTATATACTGTGAGAATTTAGCTTCTAAGTGCTGTTTATTTCATCTGCAGTGTTCCATACCTTGGGAACCTAATTTTTAAACAGACTGTTTACACTGTGAGAACTTGGCTTCTAGAATCTTCCAAAGTTGAAGCTTTTCAGTCAAATTTAGTTTGGTTTTTAATTGAAGCAGTACACTTCTAAGTGGTGCATACTGTAAATACACATAATCTCTGAGAGCTGCATATTAAGACTGCTGTTTATCCTGTGATTACACCAACTGCTTGCTGTGAACATGGAGGAAGCTCTGGACTCTGGTCATTGCCGTCAGTATACATGTAACAAGAACACCAAGTCTCGCAAAAAGAGGATATCCCGCAGGGAGACCACATCGGTATGGGCTGAAGTGGAGAGTTCTCTCAGTGTACATGGTGTGAGGAGGGTTAAACCAGGGAAAAGGAGTGCCTTCTGCAGGTAACTGATTGGTTGATTGATTGGTTGTTTGATTGATTGATTGACTGAGTAATTCATAGCTAATTTTGTTGAATAACAAAGTTATTTAAAACTGTATAACAACTTCTATTTTGGTTGTTAATTTGGATCAGTAAAATGAGTTTAGGATTGTATAATTAATTTAAATCAAAATTGCACTGTGTCTCCAACCACTTCGTGATTCTCAACAATGTTTATTATTACTTTATACACCTCAGAACCTGAGAGTGCAGCTAATAAATTCCTATAAACAGTCTGACCGAGTTCAATCATTGAAAAGAATTTTTATCTTATTATTTAATAAGTCATTGTCAAAAGTTTGCTTTAAAGTCAAACATCAACATGTCTGTGTGACCATCTGGTCATCTCAGTTTGGAAATCATATTAAAACTGATAACATGTTCGTGTGATAAAATGCTATCAGACTTTTGAGTAAAGAAAATCATAATGGTAAGATAGCATTTCATATTACTTCTGTATTATTTGTTCAAAATATTCAATGCATAAAATAAGTAAATGTATTCAATTTTGTTCTTTTGGGGTCCAAGTTTTCACCTTTGTGTACTTGCTTTTATTTAGAGTTATGTTATGGACCAATACTACTGGAATAAGTGAACATAACGCTGACAAAAACACAATTTCTTCATTATCAGATGTATTGTCTTTCAGAGTTTTTCCTCATTTCTGATTTATGTAGCAATACATTTCGGCTGGGGTTTAATGTCAAATGGTGTACGTTGACCCATGTGGCACTGAAATATCCTATTTCTCAGCAAGAAAGCAAACTAATGTCAATTTTGTGTCTCCCAGATGCCCTCTAAACCCCCTGTAATGTGCACCTACTCTAACATATACTGGCCTAGTTTCAAACCCAAGAAAGTTTAGTCTTTTGTTCCGGAGGGATATATATGTCATACAGGCAAGATATTTCTCCTAAAGAATTATGAGACGGATTTGAGGGTCCTTCTTTTACACAGGACTTAGCAGTGTGTCTAATGTGTGGGGGGGGGAATTTTAGTACAATGGAAACCATTTTCTGTTGCATTGGGTGGCAGTGTTTTATTACTCCTATTATGCAATATATTCTACTTAGTTCTTATGAATTTTTCATTTAGATACTCCCATTGGGAGAAATGGGTTAATGTTGTTTTCTTGCAAAATCTATTCAGTAACAAAACCACCACCTTTCACAATAATTTTGATAAAATTGCAATTTCTTATTGTGTGATTATTGGCGGAGTTTTAAAAAGAGCTTGCGTGGGTGAAACATGAGGATTGAAATTCCCCTCAGGCTGCATGGATAAATATTTGAAATCTAGACTTTTCTGCTTTCCAACTTAATTTAAACTTGGCTTCAGTATTGGAAGGGTTTAACCTTTGTGCACATACGTTTTAAGATTTTCTAGAGAGCTATCAACATGGTGAATATACTAAAACAGAAAATTCCCAGCAATGGACACTAAGAAGACCTCATGCTTTTGCCCGATGTTGTGAAGTTTTAGTCTTTAACACTCAAGCCCTGTCAGCGTCCTCTGATGGATGATCTTGTAAATGCTTACCCTATACCTTTCCCCCTGCAGTCAACTCCTACGTTTAGAAGATCACCCATTTCTTCACTATATAGATTTCTTTCAACTTGAACATTTTAAGAACAAATTTAACTTTACAAAACTAGAAATGTTTAGATATTTCATCATTAATTGTAAACGGTTGACTGTTGGGCAGGAAATTAGGACAATAACATTTTGATTGTTTTCGGGATTAGGAAGTCTTGTGACGAAATAGGGTATTTGTGTTGTATAGTAGTCACCATCCCAGTCCAGTATCAGCTGGTGAGTCTTGGTGGAGATCTCCCCTCATTAAGCCCCCTAAGCTGTATAGAAGCACTTCATGAAAGGCCAACGAAAATGAACAGCAAATAAAAGAAGTCAGGGAACCACCGGGAATTTAGGGGTCTCCACAGGTTAAAATAAGACTCATAGATTATACATAAGTCAAGGTCAACTTGGAAGGTTGTGATATTTGAAAAGAGTGAGAAACGTTTGAACATTAAAATCCGTTTTCTATTCCAGCATTACTGCAGCCCATTTTTAGCAGTGTAACATTTATGTACAAATGAATCATCCATGCAAAGTCTTTGTAAATACATTTCATGTGTTCAATAGCCACTATGGTCAGGACTGTGAATCAGCTATATTCTCCATGTGTTTTAATTACAGAGTGAAACTTTCTGTTACCCCCAAACTAAATCAGAGCAATGTAGCATATCATTAAAGTAAAGACGTCACAAGTTTAAACAGTAAAATTTGTGCTTGTGTACCACACTGGATGTGTTCAATGTTTAATTGGGGGCAATTTATAATATGATATGTTTGTACAGAGAAATGTAAAAACCCTATTGTACATGAATAATGAAGTTTTTAACCAATAGTTCTAATTGTAATTGTACCTTTATAGCACACACCAAAAGGTAAAGATCCATAATCAGTCGACCAGAGACATAGTAGGGGTCAGGACCATATAAAAACCCAAAGGAGAAACAAAACAAAAGAGAGAGAGAAAAAAAAACTAGGATGGATCAGTTTTTGCAAAAAGATAAGTTTTCATTTTCTTTCTGAATCGGGAGACATAGGCGTAGGAACTGGGGGGGCAGCGGGAGCGGCTGTCCCCCCCAACCATAAAGTTTGGGGGCGGGGATAGCTTTTCGCCCCCAACTTTTTGCAATAGAACTAAACTCCAATTTTGAAGTTTATGTAAATTTTTACAGGTAACTCAATAATATGTGGTCAAATTACACTTTTGCCTTGTTCACTGCTCATATGCACCATTGTGTAAGCTACCTTTTGAACTATAAAATATTTATTTTATGATTTGTAAAAGGAACATTTTCAGTTAACCTGTCATTGGATTTGTAAAATTCTGTGAAACGTTTCACTTATGCAGACCAAAATCATACCTATAGTAATCTTCTACATTTAATTTACCGTGTTGCTAATTAGTTAGAACTTAGACATGTAGTTTCAAATTCACACAGATCAAGCACAGCAATTTGTCAGCTGTTAAGATTTTTCCCAGAAAACTCTTCTTTCTTCACTGTGTGTTTATTGGACTTAGCCAGTCCAATGATTATACACCCCGCATCAATTTGGGGATTAACCTTGCTAAAAATAGATCTTGTATCACCTCAGCACTTGAAGGAAAGGTCACAGGTTCTGGAAACATGTAGTCAAGCTATTAGAAATACCTTTCAAATGCAGAGGTGACTATATGTATTTCTATACTTGTACAAGGTTTGGGAAACTGGATTAATGTCAGTCACACTGTCATCCCAAAGATTTCCTTTGGTAAAGGAACTTAAAAATATTTTAATTGCACCATTTGAATTTGTATTTTACCTACATGCAATACATTCTGTAAAATTAACCAAAATTGTTGGTGCTGAGTCGAGTCGGTGCAATCTAGTTCCTCGCCCCCCCAACCAAAAATTGCTGCCTACACCCCTGCGGAGACAGAAATGACTGAACATACATCATCAGGCAGATCATTCCAAATCATTGGAATATTTAAATGTGAAGTTGAGACCAAATGCTTTGAAGACATGTGTTGATGAGGCATAAGTGTAGGACCTCAAGCATCACACCATCCTCTTGATTTCTACACATTGTGTCGAGTTTTAAGAAAAAGGTTCAAAATATCTAGAATAACCACTTTGTGGGAAGTTTGAAGACAGTTTAGTTCATTTCAAATCTACTATTAATTTCTAAATGATTCAGTGGGGTCTAACATTTTGGTTTGGTTGCCCTCTCTTGCTCTCTCTCTGTCAACAAGTGTTATGCAAATGTCACACTTTTCAATGTTGACTTAAAATTGACTTTTAAAAGGGCAACTTTGAATAAAAGTAATGTGCTTAAGACCTAGCTAAGGATTACCTGAATCAGTCTCCCCAGGGACTCAGCTTTACAGGAAGTCTATTTTCATCCCAGTTAAGCCTTGTATCCAAATATAAGCAAAGTGAGCCATATTGCGGCTTGGTATACAAAAAGATTAATGATAGTCTTCTTCATCCAATTTATAAGAATTACAATCCTGTCTGGGACTAATTCTTCTTTATATCTTTTAAAAAGATGTTGGATAACATATGGACGTTTTTTTCTTATTTACACTGCAATTAACTGAATTTTGTTTGTTTTAATAGTTGTGCCAGGGTTGGGTCCATTACATTTATGCTAAAATATTAATGTACTAAATTACAAATGTTTCAAGTCTTAAGAAGCTGCTGTTCTGTTCCCTAAGTATCCTTGGAAGGTTAAATAAAAGTGTTATCTACAGCAGCTGATGGATTTGTAGCTTTCTCTCTGTTGATTATTCCAGCTTTGACAGTAAGATTTGTAGCCTCCTTTCTGTCCTTGTATTCAGAGAATTAGCCTGGTAATCTTTAGGGCAATGGCTTTTGGCGAATTATTGCTGTGAATTTTCAATTAATGTCACATAAACTCCACCAGTATCTAACTAAAATGTAACTTTATACATTTACACCTATTAACATTTTCCTAGGTACTTTCGTATTACTTTCCAAACTCAATTAATAAATTAATACATATTTTAGCAGATATTTAAAGCCTATTGTGAAACTAAAGAATATCCCTATCCATCATCTGAAAAGGTAAGACAGATCTCCTTTGGCTCAATTTGGGACAGGTGTTTTACCTGAAATTGGAATGGGAGAAAATTCAATTGAAAGAAAACTGTAATAATCATGGTAAAATGGCGAAGAAAAAACTTATTGAATAACAATGTTTCAGATTTCCAAAACATGTCCAATGAAGTCAAACACGAAAAACAGGCAGTGAATCGGGGAGCACAAATCCTCGCCCAGAATTCCAGAACCAGATATTGGTTAAAAAATCCCGCAAAATCATGGAGTCCCAATATAGAGCTAGATTATATTTGGAGAGGACTAACCCAGGGGTAGACATCAGCTTGTGATAAGGCCCCCAAAAATCATTTATAGTTCTTAAGTTGTAGAGCAGATATTGTTGAAAACAAAATCCCTAAAAATTCTGGTGTGTCTCAAGATCCGGATAATTTACAACCAAACAGACAAACAAATGAATGATTTTACAACATTCTTGCTCTTCTATTTCAGCAAGCAATAACTTGTATATCAATATAGGATGTCCTCCTCTTTACTTGGGTTTCCTGGCATGTGATATGATTAGCTTTTCTAATGCAAAACATGTTTTAACTATTTTATTGTTGTCGTTTTAACAAATTTAGTTTATATTTACAGAAATAAAAGAAATAATCCCAAAATCCAAATGAATTTGAAATATTTTTAAGTGCCTGGAAAAAGTACTAGATTGCTTTAACGTGCTGGGGTCAACTTCTTTGAAAACAACCTGTTCTCTTTTAATCATTTTGAAAACTCGCAGCAGTTAGATTTGACATATTTGACATCAGATATGCATCTTTAAATGTAGCAGTAATGCCATTTAGTGCAACAATAAATATACCGTGCTTGTAAATGAGTTTAATATCATAATGCACACACAGGGACTTGACACCAATCCTTAATTAATGTTTATCTGACCCTTAATCTCATTACCAGAAATTCTTACAATATGTGGTTATGTCGGTAGTATAAGGTATCTTACTCAGTAAAATGTCCAAATTAGTTCATAGCCAGCTGTATCTACTCTTAATTGGCGGCTGGTCACCATGTGCTAATACTGTTGAGAGTTTAAAGCCTTTCACCCTAATTGCAGGCAAGATACTGGATCATGCAGATAATTAATGGTTAAATATAATGCTCAGTATGCATTTAATCCTGTAGGGATTATTTTGAACTAAGTTTCCAGGGTCTAGCGACAGAGAAAGTTTTAGATCTACAATTAGATACTGTTCCAAACAGGCATAGTCAGAGCATGTTCTAGGTTGGCAATCTATTGCTGTGGGTGTGAGCAAGGAAAGATACATAGTGGAGAAGATTGAGTTGAAGAGATGGTGCACATGATATTACTGAGGCACTGGTTCTTATATGCAAAGGGAGTTCCATTAAGTTGGTGTATAATGACTGATTACTTAGAAAAATAGTTGTGGGATATGTGGACGTAAAAAAATTATTTAGTAATTTAAGTTTGCTAATTTAGCACATTGAGTTCCCCCTTTGAGAGGAAGATATATTGCAACTGTGAAGCAGTAATTTTATGTTATACTTTATGAGATTAGATTAGGTTGGATTAGAAAGAGGACTTCAAGGTATTTCACTACACAACTGTATCTGTTAATTCTAAAAGAAGTGTATCTATGGAGTTTTTCACTGAAGTATATTGGTTGACTGAAGTAGAATTTTGTACACGATCAGCGCTATCTTAAAAACTGTACTATATTTTACTGGGAGCCAATATTTTTTTTAAAATTATGGGGTGATGTAGGAAGACCTGGAGACCTGAGTAGCTTGTATTTTTACAGAATATAACCAAGTAATACTTCTTGAGATGTCTTTCATTTCATATATCTTGGGTTGAATCACATCTCATAAGTCAATATTAGTTACGAATACAGAAATGAATACTAGTTGATCAAGATTCTACACTGTCGACCACCTGCATGGGCTAGAGACTGTCAGCTTTCTCAGATGATGTCAGGACAGAAGTTTAAACCCATATCCTCAGTCAAAGCATACGAGTACACAGTAAACTATGAGTTTGGGCCATTCCAAGCCATCCGTCTGACTACTTTACCTTTTTAATATTTCATAGGAATGTATCTCTCGGGAAATATAGTTTGATGTAGTTTTAGTACAGTAGTTACTTGTAGATCTGTTATAGGATTGCATTGTAAGTTTTTAGGAATTCTTTTAGGTAGCTCTTTATGGTTCTAAATATGTTTATGGTCAAACCTTAAAGAATTTAGTTCAGCAAGAACTGTGTAATTCGCCACACTATGTGAAATAGGCCACCTGGCGGTCACCACTTAAAAGAAAACAAAATGTTCAGAATGTACCGGGAACAAGATTTAAGCAATTGTAATGAAAACATATTTTAATAACAGTTAATTCTTAAATGTAGTTATCTTTATGTCCATTTTAACAGTCGGAGTCACAGTGAGACAGACCATCATTCTGTCATGAGTTGGATTAGAACTCACAGCCACAGAGGTAAAAGCCATTCAGTCAAACGTAATAATCACTGGTCACTGAAGCCCCCCCCCCCCCCCCCCCCCCCCACACACACACACACTCCCCCTTTATACCCCAATTCCTACATACATCTAAAGTCTGTCTGTAATCCTGTAAAAAATTATATGATTTGTGAAGACCTGCTCCACATATCTATGATTTATAAAGATGCCTCATAGAACCAACTCTAACCACTCTTGGGAAACAGAAAAGATCAATCCCCAAACTTGTATGGCTAATCTTCTTTTGTGACAAGACTCCACAGAAAGAATGGTCGTACCTTATAAAGAATTCTAGTTTCCCAAATTGTCTCCTTCCCTCTCAGTCTCACGCACAACTCTAGAATACTGACCTTGAACGCCCCTCGACTCTCCTTATTAAAATGATTTTTGTTAACTAGCACACAGAGTTCCCCTTAGTGGGGAAGATATTGCGCCTGCAAAGCAGTAGGTTAGATTAGATAAAGCAGTGGCTCAAACAAGCAAACCAACCAACCAACAAATAAACACAAACAAACAAACCCCAGATGCCTGCCTCCATCTTAAAAATACTTTACACTCATTTATTAAAGAGAACCATTGAATGTAGAGCTGCAGGGTGACACAAGTCAGTAGAGTTGTAATGTCATTATTTTCCAAGGACACTTTTTATTGAGTGATTTCATACACTGTTAAATACCAAATCCACTATGACTTCTGATTCAATTACGGAACAACCACAAGGCAATTATTGTCGTTTCCATGTTTCAGTTATCAGGGTAGAAGTGTGGAATGAATGTCTCAAACCAGACATCAAATACTCCCATTTCTAAAATGTTTCTCTATCCAAAAGTATGCAGCAGTATTTTATGTTATCAAAGAGCAGAAGTAGTTTAGTAGTAGTTTAGAATGAATTATTAACCAACTAATTCATAGACTTGATAAATTTAGATATAAATCTTGATTTATTGATGTACTTAGTCGATATGGCAAGATTTAGTGACAAATACAAAAAAATGTATCATTTGCCAGTTTAGTCTGCTATATATCATGGAAGCTTTAAAGTATCAAAAAGAAATGGTTCTATGTGCTGACTTACTACCTCGCTGTCAAGGTACACTGATAATCATTGGTGGTTGTCCATTTCCACAACTTATGGGCCTTCTGTTATGGGGGTGTTCCACTGGAGCCGACCTGTCAGTAACTAGGTATTTTTGGAGGGTTGAGAGCAACGTTTACAGAGTCGGTTAGGGTCAGTTGTACTTTCCAGGCTTGTCGCGGTGGATCAGCAAAATCCCAGTCTTCAGCCATAGGGCCAGTAACATCTCAGCAGGACAAGCCTGGAACACTTACAGACAAGCCTGAAAACACAAAGTGACAAGCCGGTTACACAACAGACAAGCCAGGAACTGTGTAGGACAAGCCGGCTTAATTTTTTAGTACTACGGCTTGTCTGCTGATAAAATCTGTGACTATATAAGGTCAGTTGGTTTACACAGTGCATCATTTGGAATCTGGCATCTGATGGATTACATTTGGCAGCGTTTCAAGAATAGGAGTTTTTTTACAATTAGATGAGGCAGTTTTGAGTTGAAGTTGGCTAACTTTATATTTTAGGATTTGTTTTTTTACGAAATTATTATTTAACAATGGGTCCTAAGAAAGGCAGAAGAGTGAGCAAGATAGAAGTTCCCACTGACAGTGTTCCTGAATTTGAGCTAGGGGACACAGCGGCAGATATCCAGTGGAGGAGGGAGAAGAGGAGGCCAGAAAGAGGGAGGAGGCATAACAACAGCAACAGAGGGAGGAGGAGGCAAGGAGGGATGAGGCAAGAGTGGAGGAAACCCACTCGCAAGAGGAGGGAGTTGCAGTGGCATTAAAAGAAGGGGTACATGACCAATATATATCTCACTGATTCTGATGAGGAGGCTATTGTGGACTTAGTGAAGGACCACAAGGAGTTGTACGACAAGACTAGTGAACATTTCAAGGGCAAAGCAAGGAAGGAGTTTCTCTTGGAGCAGTTCGCCAAGAGTGGCAAGCTGTCTGTCAAAACCTGGTTTGACTTGCAAAGGACACGTTACGGAAAGCTGACACAATCAAAGTCTGGACAGGCCCCAAAGGAGGTGACAGAACGTCAGACTTGGATACAGGGCAAGTTAGGATTCCTGAGGTCGCACATTAGATGCAAGTGGGTCAGCAAGTCATTAGCTTTCAAATCACAAGCCCGAGGAGCCAGTGCTTCAGCTACTACAGCACGCGATATGTCTAGAGCCTCAACTGACAGACATTATGGAGATAAGCATGTGGTCAACAAACACCAATGTTATAGCCTCAGCAAGTCACTTACCCCACTGCAGTTTCAGGGCACTCTTTGGTCGACAAGCAGGTCATGTGATGAGCTACGAACAGATTGACATTCCAAAACCATTTTCACCAGCCGACACACCACCACCAGCGGCCTCTCCACCCAGCACCACTGCCTCACAGCAAGAACATCAGTAGCCACCAGCCCAACCTTGGCTTCCGCAGTCAGCCAATGCCAAACAGCAGCAGAAGTAGAACATCTGCCAAGCCTTCAATTGGTCCTCTTCAGGACCATTGCTGTTAACCATTTCAAGGTCCTTTTAAGGACCGCCTGAATCTTTCAAAAATAATTAACTTAACAGAAATTTGGACCCCCGCCCCCCAAAAAATAATTTAAAAAAATAAATGAAGAAAAACCCATTCATAAACCCCCAAATGATAATGATTTTTAAAAACTTTGGCCAAAAAGAAATGGGCCAAATGCTATGACATTTTGGCGCACCCCAAAGATTAAAATTGTTAAAAACAATAACAAGTTTGACCTAAAACAAGGTATGACGTGGGGAAGGTATTTTGACATTTGGATTCGACCTTGTGACCTTTGACCCTTTGCTAAACTTTTCAATTTCCCCGAAGACACTTTTCAGATTTGGAACTGTAAAATATCTGGCAAGTTTGCAAGAAAATAATTTTAAGGAGGGAGGGGGGCTTTATTTGGACATAACTTGGGTTGAGTGTTTAAAACAGAAGACTTGTGATTTGGTTGGAAGGATTTTTGAGACTTGTTGGAAATAAAATGGATTTGGGTTGGACACAACAGCTAAAATAAAAGTTCTTGGAATAATTTGTTAGTCCTGAAAAGGACTGATAGTAGTTCTGAAAAGGACTGACAGATCCCAGCTTTTTCCCCCAGGGTTGTTGGTTGACACATCTCAGAATCTGTCATCCTGTCCAGCCAGTGCTCCCACGTGATTGACGTAGTCCTTCAGTAGTTTTCATTGATGTTTAACCTCCCTCGAAGGATTCCTGTAGTTCTCATTTGGCACATACACCGCCTGTTCATTCTGTTGGGCCAATACATCATTTCCTGGGGTTGGTGCCCTGTCAGCCCTGCCTTGGTGAGTCCTCAGCATGTTGTGCAACACCACACATGTAACACAATGTCTCTGAGAACCCTTGGCCTTTGCTCAATGGTGCCCATTGGTACCCTGAAGCGGCTCACTAAGATCCCAAAGGTGTTTTCTACCACCCTCCTGCCCCTGGAGATCCTGCAGTTGGCTATTCATTCTTCCCTGGTCAGTTATCTTCGACTGTAGGGTTTGACAATCCAGAGCAACAAGGCAAAGTTGTCATCACCCAGCAACAAGTAGTGTAAGTCTGGCCCTCCCTCCACCAGGGATTCAGGTGCTGTAAGTCCCAAGCTGCCATCCTCGATCTTGGCCCTCAAATTGTCTCTGTTGAAAATCTGTTCATCAGATCAGGAATCACTTGACCCACAGTCTATCCACAGGAATCTGTATTCTGTGTCTACCAGGGCCAGGAGAGCTATGGAAAAGAAGCCCTTGTAGTTGTAATAGTCACTGCCTGTTTTCTTTGGCTTCCTCATGGTCATATGCTTCCCGTCTATGGCACCTACAGCGTGGAGGACATTCCATCTGGTTCTGAACTTCTCCTACACCCTTTTCCACTCATCATGGCTATCAGGGCAGTGAAATATTCGTCCTGGAATTCAGCAAGAATGGATTGGCAGACCTGGGTACAAATTTGCAGATGGTGGGGCGGCCAACCAACCAGTGGTACTGCAGGTGAGGTGTAGGTCTCTCCAGTTGCTAGGTGTCTCAGGGTTATGACCAGTTTGAGTCCAACTTCCAGTGGCTTCCTGAAATTGGTGACTGACTTCTTGATGCGGAGGTGAATATGTTCCTCGATGAGATAAAAAAGGACAGGTGGCAAAATTCTGGTATTCTGGGATGTCTGTGTGTATGAGGTCCACCAGGAGACTGCTGTAGCATCATTTTTCTTGTCTTTGAAGATGGGCATGACCCGGGGTTGGGTGGCTTTCTTCTTTTCCTGGGAGTTGGCTTGGGCTAGGGCTGAGGCTGGTTGCTGTAGGGCAGGTGATGGTGGTGGGTTCAAATGTGTCCTCCTCTGTCTTTCCATGAAGATGCAAATCAAAATATTAAACTCAATAAGACGTCTCTGTATGAAGTCTCTGTGATGAGTAGCTGACAAATGATGTTTTTTGTCAGCCAGAGAGGGTTTATATAGTTTTGGTGCAATCGCGACTCTGGATCCTGACTCCAGTCCTGTCTGTTTTTCAATACGGCTTGTTGGGGATTGCTATGGCTTGTCTGTTTACAGCTTGTACTGTTAGGTTCCCATCTTGTCATGAAGAAAATGGTCCTGATCCCAAGTCAGGTCGGGATCTTGATCCAGACAAGCCGGTATGTGCTAAGTCCTGTCGGGAAGATATAACTGACCCAGCATTTTCACGTGCTCTTTTCTGTAGTTTTCATCCCCAATGACTTTACATGACTTTTGCAACTGATCCTAGAGTCAGTTACTGGGTCAGTTCCAAAATAAAAGTCACTGGAGAAATAAGGTTATTGCTTAAAAGCCAATCCATTATTAATTAAAAAGGCTAAGGAAAAAGTACAGTTGAGGCTATGTACAGATACATCTGCAATGGCCATTGACTTTAGAGTGTTAGGTACGCCGATATTTTGCTGCTTGACATTTGTTGGCCAGTGACTTTTTTACCTTTCAGGAAAAATGGTCATTGATTTTTTAATGCTCTTTTATTAATTTTTATTAATATAAAAACAATTCACCAGCAATTCATCATTACCAGTACTAGTTTACTGATTACCTCTGTCACACAAGATATGGAATCGGCGGTCTGTGTTTGTCTGTTTGCTTACAAAATAACCTGAAAATTTGTGGACAGAGTTTGATGAAATTTTAAAAAAATGTTAACAATGGCAGATGAACAGATGATGATGTTGTGATGATATAATGATGGCTAAATAATAACCTCTAGGTCGTCATGAAACTACTATATATTTGTTGATGACACCATTTGGTACTGAACATATTACTAATTTTCTATCTACAGGCGAAAATAATTTGATAATCAAATTAGATCTTAGTGACATTTACATCATTAATACTCAACATGATTTAATGTTTACTTTGACCATTAATCAACATGAGAAATAGTTATCATGTTTCTAAAATTCTGCAAGTGAGTAAGAATGTCCATGAATACTCTGCTCACATTTGCTAGGGGAATAATGTCAGGAACTATTTCACACCAGTGGGCAACCAATAAAAAATGGGCATTTAGCCTGTGTTTCCTTTTACAGATTTAGCAGCAGCCATAGGCCAGTGTCAGCCACTTAAATTGGTCCCTTTTTGTTATGTACAAGCAGTTTTTATCAAGAGATTTTCACCAGATCTGATCCAACACTTGTCATAGATGGAAACAGGTCAGGGAGAACAAAAAGGGACATCAGGAACTATTTTCAATGAACGACAGAGAGAAAACTGTTCTAGGGCTGTTCCATTTTGATGGTCTGATAGTAAACCTACCTCCTGATTGAAAAAAAAATAAAACCATTCACAATCCATAGGTGTACTTTAGAATAGGTTTCTGATATTTTCCCAGCAGCTTTTTGAATGATGTTGTGATTGGTTCAAGAAGTCTTTTGATAGGCTCCCCAAAAGTTTGCAATAGTTTTTCCGATCCATCTGAATGAATGGCAAACCTTAAATATCGACTTAAGATGGAAATGGTTGCTTTGCTAATGTTACGATAGATTTAAGACTCCTGCAAGATCAATAAGATGACTTTACGAATGGTGCAATATGTATAAGATGGGCTTGCAATGGGTTCCCAAATGTAAGATTTGAAAAGGATCATGAAAAGTTTACAATAATTTTAAAGCATTTAAAATAATCTGGCACAGCCTCCGAACATTATGATTGCTTTCCAATTCAAAACTCACAGTCAGCAGCCAGTCCTAAATGATTTATGAATGTTCTAATTGGCATTATGAACTAATGAACATGACTGTTGCTTTCTTTCTTAAACATGGTTTAAATCTGATTTCCTAAAATTTTATCATCTCTGGGAACCCTTGATCTAATCTCATATTTCGTTCTATAGGGAAGGTAATCTAGTACTTACCGTAGGACCCTTAGTTTGCCATGATGCAGTTCAGCTTTTCTCCACTAAAATATGGTAACACATTCTATCCCACTAAAATTTTCCACCGAGTTTTTAAAAAGCTTAGACATTCTAAGAAATTCCAAGGGGATTTGACAGTAATTTGAAGTTTAGTTAAAAAAAAAAGATTGAAACCTGTAAAGTTTGAAGCCTTGAAAATTCATAACAAAGAAAACTGGTTTTACATCATAGTGAAATTGGTTTATCCTATTACTCCATCACAATTTTTAAAAGTAGGATGTGCATAAAAATAGTTATATTTAAACTTACCAGACTGGTTACAGGATATTTCTGGTTAGACTAATCTATTCTTGAAGATTAACTTATTCAGACTAATGTATCAAATTCTTCTTCCCTATTTGACACTGACATGGAATTATTATTATTGTTATTAGTCATACAGGAAGTTTTTCCAATCTTATTCCACTATATGTACACACATATGACAGAGATCCTCTGGCCATTTTCTGTGTCACAGATTTCTTCCTTTGGGAAATTCGGTCTAGTGTCTCTTTCTCAGTAAATCTCAGCAGTAACCCTGCCTTAAACAGGACTCTAGTCCCTGTCTACAATGGTAATTAGGAGGACAGTCTGTCTGAGAAAGCACTGCTATATCTGGCAGTGACAACCCAATCATGGCTGACAATCTTTAATGTTCTTGGACATGTCCACAAAAAGAGTGACTGAGTTTTGGTCTTAAGTCTTTGGGCTTGTGCTAGAAAGTCCAGTTTGGTTGAATTTCAAATTTTACCGATGAAAAGGTCCAAGTGACGTTTTTATCGAACTAAAGCTGGTTAGAATGTGTACAGTTGGAACTCGAAGACCTTTTTATAAATGATTTGATTGATCAAAATTTAAAATAGTTCAGATGACCTTGTCAAGTGTATGGATTGTTCCATAAGATCTTCCAGTATGCTACAATTTGGTAGTTTAGTTCCCACCATTTCAGAACATTCTGACAAACAATACACTAAAATGGTGGGGAATCATGTACAGGAAGCAATACATGGAAATGCATAAACCCTTTCATGCTGGCATTACTATTTTTTCTTAAATTTTTAATCCAGTCAATCTGGATCCAGGCCAACCTTGAGATGGACCAATCCATGGGAAGCTTAACATCTTGTGTAAAATTCCACTGTAAGCCAATGAATAGTTTTGGAGTTAAGGCAGATATTGAAGAAAGCTAGAAAAACAATCCTGAACTTACAATCCAGATCTGAATCATCTTTGTGGAGAACCAATGCAAGGGTTGGCCTATCTTATGTGAGAGTATGACCTCTATCTGAGATATAGTTTTCCAGTTATACATGTGAATAAAAAGATGTGATTGCAATATACTCCACATCCTGTCCTATATAGGGCAAAGATACAAATCAAGAAATGAGAGGTAATAAATTATTTATTGCTGTTAATCTTATGCTGTAAATATTAGAATATGAGAATATAATAGACAATGTATGTGGGTTTTTTGTACAACAAAGGTTAAAATGGCTTATATAACAGTTTATCTATTTAGAAACATTTCCTGATTTGGATAAAGTTAGATAATCTGAAGTATTTTTCTGGGTTACTATTAACTAGAGAGTAGTTACTAAAACTAAAGATGATTCATATTTTAACCCAATAATATGCTAGCTCTTTTACCCCTTCAGAAAACAACATTATATAGAAATTTGAAGAGAGAATTATCATATTTTCCCGATTTAGATATGGCGGTTATCCTGGATCAAGAAAAATGCCGTCATTTGATTGGTTGTTTCTATTGAATTAAAACAATGTATGCCCATTTGCGGTAGATAGACACTGTGGAACAGTCTATTACATCTAGTATCTTTATTTAATTGGGGTTTTACGTCGCTTTCAACACTGTACAGGTCATATCACGACGGGTAGTTGGAAGGGCAGAGGAAACCAGTATATACAGTTCGTCAGGGTTCTGTACTGTAAACTGCCGACCAACGGCAAGCAACTACCAGCTTTCCCACTTGAGGCCGTGCTGGGATACATCTAGTATCATATTGATGTTTAAACGTTAGGATGAAAGTGAAGTGTTAATCAAAATGTTGTGGTATTCCTAAACTGAGTCAGTTTATAAACAAAAAATGACTGTTTTGAGACTTAGTTCTCAGACTTTTGTTCAGAAACCACAAAAACAACTACACAACCAACCAACCACCCAACAAACAAACCAATCAATTTAGCATTCCAGAAAAATTGTTTATGTAAAATCACATTTCATAAAAACAGATACAAGGAAACATTTTTTCCTCTTTTTTCCTGGAAACGAACAAATTTACATGAATTATTAAACCAACAACCCCCTCCCCACAACAAAAAAAAAATAAAATATAATATAAATCACCAAGACAAACTGGAACATTTGCTTAAAAACCGACAAAAACAATAAAATTGCAGTCATCACCCACCAATGGTTTTCAAAATAGATAGATTGGGACGTTAAATTGACTTCAGATGACAAGAGCTTTCTTCTGTGTTGTCAAAATTGTCCAGTGTTTTTTTGTTTCGCAATTTCTTTTGTCTGTGAGTGTAGGATGTAGAGATTGGAAGAATTCAATGGTAATCCATTTCAGAAAGACACATTCATAAAGTAGCATACATAAGTGCTTGACGGGAATTGTTTTTGAGTGTGGCAAAATGGTCTCACTTTCAATTTACTTCTTTTATGGCATGATGCTTTTATTCAGGTCACATACTGACTCATTCAGGTGTTAGTCAAATCTTAGGTTTAAGTTTGCTATATTTGCATGCACAAGTTAAATCTGAGACGTGGTTAAGACCTTTCGTGAATATGACCCCGGAGTTTTAATTTACAGGTCTTAGTCGAATCTTGGGTTTAAGTTTGCTATATTTATATGCAAAAGTTAAGTCTAAGTCTTGGCAAAGACTTTTCATGAATAAAGCCCCAGAGTTTTCATTTGCATGCATCATTTAGGAGTAGAAGACCAGATTTTTTTTTACTTAAAATTGCAAAACAATAAATTCTTTACCAAATGCAGTACAGTTGGTCAAGGTTTGTACCTTCAAAACCCAAGCTTTGGAATTACATCAAATTTAATCATAGTCTTGCAAACCACAGCATATAGAAAAACTACACACAAGAGTGCACCACACAGATCATTGCATGACATAATATTTCTTAGCATTACTGCTCCAAACATACAGTATTTTCTGGGGTTACAGACAGCTGGCAAAAAGGCAGAATGTTGTACTGCCTATAAAAACAAGCTAAAAACCTCCAGCAACGATTTAGCTATGGAAGAAAACAGAAATAGATGAGGCCAATGCCGACAGAAAAGATAAACATGTTATTTAACATGGAACCAGAGAAAGAGGCAGAATGGCACTGCATGGAGAGAGAAGGCAGAGGGAAAGTCACAGAAGTGATACGATAACCTTGTTGATCTGCCTATAACCTTATGGCCAGTTGTAGGCAGTTATATGTTCATACCGCTAATGGTTGGTGGAAATTTTTATACATTTCAGAACTTCTGTGAGGGATGGCCACAGAGCGCACAGAAGGTTGCAATATTGTTACTAACACAAGGTTGGCAGTACTTGAAAGAATGCAACATTATACAAGATGTCTACAAACGCATTTTCCCTGCAAGGGAGAACTCAGTGCCCAAAATAAACAAAAGAATGATCAAAATTTCGAGTGATAATAGAGATTAACTGCCATAAAAGTTCACATTAGAATAAATCCAAAGTCACAGTCGAGGATTATTCTAGGTCATTAAACATACATATCACTCTAATATCGAATTTTTTAAACAAAGTATTTAAGAAACTTAATGCAAATTTTGTTTCCTGCAGGAGGAAACTTTGCAGTATCTGTTGCCAGAGTTTCATATCTTTTCAAATTGAGGCTTTTGTCAGGTTAATATTTTTCATATAAGATAGCAAGTTCAAAATCAGATGAATGTTTACACACACACAAAAAAAAAGAATTGTCTTATTACTGTCTGTATATAAATATATATATCAGTATCCAAGGGAATGTGAACATTGCATGCCACTATAAAATTCTGCAAACTCATTTTAGATATCACAGTTATACTGTCCCTGTGGGTAAATTTGGAGCTTTTTTGTTATTATAGCATTGTGCATGACAGTTGCATTTATTTATTTTATTTTTATTTATTTATTTCTCGTGCCTACAAAGCACAAAGTTGATCAATGTTGGTTAATTGCAAAAAAAAAAACAAAATAAAAAAAAAACAAAAAAAAACATAGTAATACAGATGAAAAATAAGAACAGAATTATACATAAAATGTATACAGGAGAGTTATATAAACTACCTAAAAAAGTAAATTAGTGTCTCATGTGGTACATACAAAATTTAGCATGGTATTTATTTCTCTAGCAGTAAACCCATTTTTAAAGACCCTCATAGATAACAAATCTTTAATATTTCCTACATGTTTTAAGTCTTCTTCATTAATTGTATTGTGATCTCTCACTGCTTTTAAAAGTTGACATTTAGTATTACACATTATTTTCATTGATACATTAGTATGGTAAATAATATGATTCAAAGTTCTGGATATATTAGAACAACTACCATTTATAACCAATTTAGTACAGTTTGACACACAAATTAGTGCTAGCTGACATGTTACACATAAATTATTGACTCTTCTATATAATTGGGCCTCAACAGGCACATTAATAACTAGAAACTTGAGTAATTGCACAGCTTAGATTACATCTGTACAATGCAGTGGTTATAGTAAAAGTGGGTGAGTATACGGAATGTTAAGGACTGGTTACTGTTTCATAGTTCAGTGGTAGATGCAAATACAGTGGAAAAGTGAGTCTTGAGAAAGAATAAAAACCGTTGTTCTATGAAAATTAATATACTTCTTTCATAGTATATTATAAATATATCAGTATACACATAAAATGTTTGAACTTTGGCAATGATATTGTGTCGATTCTTTTAAGATTTGCAACAGGCTGAAAACCCACATCTCCCTGAGATTAACATGTTGCTCTACATTTAAAACAGTACCATAACATAGAAGTTAAATGGACTAGTGAGACAGGAGTTTTAGTCCTTTAAACAACATCATATATGTAGAATGGACTTCAGATTATGTTCACAGGAGGCACTACTACAGAAATATACAATGCATTATGTATACACTTGAGTTCTACAAGTCTCAAGTGTTTGCACATAATTACTTCACACTTGCTGTGTAGAATCTACTTACATTAGTCAACCAATTTACCAGATGTCCATGGCCTGTGTCCATTGTCTCATAACTATATTAAGCTAAGTAACTACTTAACTGCACTCACAACAGGCAATAATGTTTTTGATGCCGAAGTTGATGTTTAACTCTGCCAGACACACTCAGGTCCTTCAAGGAAATTTGAACCTATTATGAAAAGACACATAGATATTTGATGCATTAGCCAAAACATTTATAAACCAAACAATTAGTTGAGCTTAAATGTAAATCTAACTGGGACTTAATTAAATTTAGAGTATGTGGGGGCTGACTAAGGCAAACAAATAGTTTTCAGTGGAACACAAAACTTTTACCATGATTTGAAAAGTCTGTTTCACACTTAACTTAGAACATACTGTTCCATCAATAGATTTTTCAATCATCCTTCTAAACTTATGAAAGTAAAAACATAAAACCACAGTGGCCAGAGTATTGGGCTAGTATTCATCATTTGTAGATGCCCAATTTTTGTCATTTATGCTATGTTTTGGTCTGAGATTTTAAACCATTTTGGGTCCCAAACTGGTGTGCTATTCATGAGATAGACAAAGCCAAATGTAACCTCAGATTTAGTTTCAAGCTTAAAAAACGTGTACATTTTTGTCTCAATTACTTTGGGAAAGTCTCAAGGATTATGTTATCTTAAGTAAGGAATATATTTTCACTTTTTAAAGTCTAACGTGATTAAAATTTTTGCAACATGTTGTAATATTTTGGTTTGAATTTTTGTCTTTGAAAGCTGCTTACTTATATTATCCTGTACAACATTGTTTTCTGAAACTTCAAAAAAAATCACTATATGTCATACATATTCACAAATGTAATTCATTATCTGGGACCTTTGAGCTTATTTACACTTTGTTCACATCAGAAAGGGTTTAGACTGGTCTCATCTTTGTGTAGGCTGAGAACCTGTTTATGAATACAAAGTTGAGATCAAATCTCGAATCTGAGACTAATTCTTGCTCTAGACTAAAGCTTTTTTATAAGTATGACCCCTGGTTTCTCAAGCACTATATTCACCGATGGCATTACAAGGTCCCTTATTTACTAAGATTGCTAAACTGATGCTAAAACTCACCCATAAACTCATTTGTATGAGTTTAGGTAGGCTTAAAGTCAAATTTTTCACAAAAATAGAAAATTCTTAGACTTAAACCCATTTTAAATCAGATATAGCCTTCCTTCCTTTTTCTTTGGTTCTCCATGTGTGTATATTTACAAATAATCGCCCTGAAAACAGACAAATTTGTGACAGAAAAAAAAACAAGCAATCAGTTTCCATGAATGGGCTTGTGTCAGCTGACTTTGTGTTTTGAGCTTCAGAGTACAAGTGAAAATAGAAAAGGACACAAAAGTTGTGTGCTGCAAATGGTATTCAAAACTAAAGTAGAAAGTTAACTGCAAAGGTGCATCCTAGGAACCTACTGAGGACCTGGTTGGTAAAGATATATGCAGTTTAATCAACTATGAAATAATAAATGTAGCTGTTACACACTTGAGCAAGAAGCCTGAAACTTCAATATGCTATTGCTCACCAAAAAGTAGATGAACAAAACCTTCAAATGAAATTGCGTAGCTACAATACTTTTGACGATACAAGGCATTTACTCATTAGGTAACTACTGAAAAGTGTGAAAGTAGAAATAACTCACTCAGGATTCAGACTTCCAAACTTCTGACCATGTTGTAGCTATGGTAAAAGTGGCTGAACAATGTATTTTGCTCTAAGTGCAACAGTTTTCACCTTATAAGTGATTCTACTCATCATGGAAGGTACTGAAAGGTCAGCAAGTACCTATTACTCAGTTAGTTAATGGGATAGACTCCCAAGTCACTCACCATGTTGTAATTAAGAAAAAAAGTAGCTGAACAACACATTTTAATAAAATGCTGTAATTCTTTACTTTTCAAGTTACAGGTGATTTACTCAACAGTGAGAATCTCAAAATAGCTATTGTTCAGATATCAAATGAGCTACATGTCTGCAATTTTACTTTGTAGGAGAATAACATATCAAACAAAATACTCTAAATGCAATAAATTTCATGTTACAAGTGATTTACTCAACAATGAGAATCTGAAAGTAGCTATTGTTCAGCTATCCAATTTACTATGTTCTAGCTGACCAAAAAATAGACGAATAACAAATTCAAACAATATTATATAAATGCAATAGTTTTAAGGTACAAGTGATTTAATCAACAGTGAAAACCAGTAAGTAGCTATTGCTTAGCTATCCAATGAACTACAGGTCTGCAATTTTACTATGTAGCTCACCCGAAAGGAGGTGAATAACATATCAAACAAAATACTCTAAATGCCATAGTTTTCAAGTGACAAACGATTTACTCAACAGTGAGAACCTGAAAACAGCTATTGCTCAGCTATGCAATGAGCGGAAAGTAGTAAAAAGTCAAAAAGTAGTCAATACTCTCTAAACTATTGGGATATGCTCCCAAGTTATTCACAATGTTGTAGCTATGGAAAAAGTAGCTGAATAGCATATTTTAACAACATGCTCTAAATTGCAATATTTTTTTCAAGTTATAAGTAATTTAGTGCATAATTTCATAAATTTAATGTATTAAAAAGTATTTTAAAAATTTATTAAAAATAATTAACAAAGATCCAGGCCCGATACTCACACAAGTGAAGCTACATGTGGTATAGTACATATACAAGGTAAAGGGGAAATACCTTCAATAGTCAATGAGAAAATGCTGATAAAATGTTGAAATTTTCACACTTTGGGTGGGGGGTCCTCGTTTGTAATGGCTCTGGGAACAGACAAACATAAATGCATGCCCAGAGAAACAGATATGCATGCCTTGAACAATTTTATTTTCATCCTCAATAGATAAGGTATCTTTTAATCAAATAATGTGTCTCTGGGCCTTGTAGTTTTGGAGTAAAATTTGTTCAAACCAGCACCTACACATACTCAGATACTGCAAAGTGATGCCATAACATCAGCTGATAAGTCAGCTGACATAAAACGTACAGACTGTGCTGCTGAAAAACACTCGAGTTTCCACTATACACACAGAGGCTGAGTTTATGCTAACTTTGAAAATTCCAATTTTAACATAATCTGAAGTGAGACAAAGGACTGAAATTAGGTGTCTGTGTTTAGGTATGACTTTCAAAATCTTTGTAAATACGGGCCAAGATGTCATGGTCTGATAAATAGGATGTAACTCAACTTACAACACAAGCTGATATGAAGCCAGTTATGTTTTGAAAATTCTTTAACTTTTATCTAATTTGAAGCTGTCGCCAGCATACAGCACACACCCCCAAATAAAATTACTGTAACTTTTCATTTTTGGTCTAATTGTTAAAAAATATCACCATTTCCCTCCACTTGAACAAGGCTTGTATATGAGTGTATTGTCTTGGTTCAGTACCTAAGACATGGGTTTAAATCCTGGCATTACCAGAACTAGAAGACACCCACACCAGCGGAGTACAGTTTTGAAGAATGTGATCTTTATTTTGGTATGTTGGACTATAGCAATGCTATTTTGGAAGTGATTCATTGTATTCTCATGTTAGGAAAATCATGTTTGTCTGATCATGTGCATAACACACAAACTTTGCATCAGATTGGGGTGATATTGTACACCTTAGGTGGGGTCAACCATTTCAAACATTATCTAGATCCTATTCTCAAAATCTAGAACTGTTTATTTTATTTTGTCAGCCGTGTCCATGCATATCTCAAAAGCTATCAATTGAAATGAACTTCTATTTTTACACAAGGTGGGATTTACCTATGGCTTCGTTATCTCAAAGTTGATCCCAATCTGGATAAAAAAAATCTAGATTTTTTTCAGTATTATCTATGGGCGAGGATTTGAGCATTCTCAGGTATAGTTTATTTCAAGGATGATATACTTGTAAAAATGTAAGTCGTGAAACATATTGTGAAGGGTTGGTGTCATTAGAACAGGAAAGGCAGTTTAGTCAAGGCATAGGCAAGGTATAGTTAACACATACACTGACATAACAGTTTGCAGCAGTTTGTAACAGAACTTTCTTTCCTGCCAAACAACCATATTCGGTGCTTCTGTCAAAAATATTCGCAATGACATCTAAAACAAGTCCAAATTAAGACTCTCTACAGACTTCAGACAACACTGTCTGATTAATACTTACCATATTTCAAAACAGGGCTAAGAAGTAAACTTTGAAATGAAAAAGGGCAATATCGCACTTTTTAACAAAACCCAAAAATATTCAAACTTGATATTGAAAGGGGACTCCACATGTAACAAGGGGTCATTAATGAGTTACCACACTTTGTGAAAGACAATTCTGCTTTAATCTTCAAGCTTAATATGGCTGACATCCCGCATTACAGAGTGAAATCCAGTACCCTCCGGAAAGCAGGTTATGGTATCCTTTAGAATCTCTTTATCAATATTTAATGGGAGCAAATGATTTATTGTGTAAAATAACTCACTGTCCATTACACCTTACAAATAGGTAATTTTGTTCTGAATGGTCCCTTTTGTCTCCTATGCTAAATTAAAAGGGAATGACTACCTGAAAATGGGGAAAGTTGCAATTAAGATCACACTGGAAAAAGCAAAGGCCACAGTAAGCTCAATTTAGCATCCACCATGAAATAATAATAATAATAACCGAGCAAAAGCCAGGGGAGGACAACTTTGCTGGTGGTTATGGTAGTTTAAACGGGTAAGTGAGCCCTACTTGTAAGGTAATGTATGTGTGTAATGTAATGAGTACTTTTATAGTGCTTAATCTCTACCATATAACACACTATAAGGTACTAGAACCATAGTGTGAGGGGGGAAAAATCAAGAAGCCAGAGGCATAGCAGGCAGATACTATTGACACCAGGGAGATGAGAGGGCTAAGAAGGGTAAACTTCACTAAAGAGGTTTGTTTTCACTATGTGTCTAAAATATGGAAGATAAACTGCTGTCCTAAGCGAGATCATACCTCAGTTGGAGCATCAAATGAAAAACTGTCGCTAAAATAGCCACAAATATCAGAGAATAAAGACAGAGGGTATTGATGAAGTGTATTACAATTGCGTAAAGACTGCAAATGGCGGAAAAAAATCAAACGTTAATAAAAATTGAAGTTTTTGTAGTTAGTGATGCCTCTTATTATGGATATGTTTCAATGCTGTTATTTAGCAGACAAGCACAGCAAAAACATGGACATTGCTTAAGTATAAGCCATTACACGCAGACATAATATCATTTTTAGCAGAATCATGAATGAGATATACAATTTACCATGTAAACTAAAACAGTGAGGCCAGACAGAATCAAGTATAATTGTTTGGTTTACAGTCTCAGATTTCCCTTGTATATTTTCTTATCACATTGGCTTTGTACATTATTACCACTACAAATATAAAGCAAGGTAAACACAAACATGAAATAATTCTTATCAATTCATTTTATTATAGTCATTTTGTTATTTATACTATGTATAAACTATAAATACATTTATTATAAGTATGTATTGAAGTAGCATAAGCTGTAAAATGGGCCAAAGACACTGCACCTATTGAGAGATACTGCACTTTCTGAGAAAAAAACTCTATCCACAAATATAATTAATTGCATGTTGAATTAAAGTTTAATATTTCTACCACTGTGGCATAGCTGGAAATGCACTCACCTAGGAACACAGGGGACTGGTACTAGCAGATACATAGTGGCTCAGATAAGATATTATGCTGACTATAAAGAGACAATACAATTTCTTTTTCGATGTCATACATTCAGAAAGGAAAACATTGAAATGTTGAAATATTATTAGAAAAATAAAAGAACAAAACAACAGAATAATCTAATTTTGAGACAAAACAAAACATCTTTTGGGACTTTTTTTTGTCCCAGTATACCACCATAGTCTGGTGACAGACATCTGAGTAAGTGTTTGTGTGCAAAATTAAGATTTGAGGACTTGTTTAAAGTCTGCTCGTTAAATCCCATATAGACTAACTCACGTTAGTGTTTTCTGCTTGGCAATGCAAATTCATTATATAAGCTACCATACAAGGCCACCGTTCGTCTTTTGAAAGTCCCTTGTGAACAGAAGGCATAAAGAGCCTGAAATTAGTCAGAAGCAAAGGCAAGTGGTGGAAGTTGTGATGTTGAATAACAATGAATAATTGGGATACTTGTGCATCAATTTAACCCATTGCAAATACTGTGCAGAGTATATATTGCGAAAGTTGTATAAAAGTAACATCTTCCCTAATTTACAAACAAGTTTCCAATATTAAACAACATTATTAGTGTGGAGAATTAGCTTTCTGGGTCATGGTGGTTAAGGAGAAGTTCCAAATTTCTGGAACCAACCCTAATGGAGATCTCAGTTCTATGAGCAATCTCTAGTTGGAAAGTAGTATAAAAGTAACATCTTAACCAGCATTAATACTGTGGAATGTTCATGAATTCATTAATTCAGATGACTTAGGCAGCTGACTTAGGCAGAACTGACTAACTTAAAGACCCAATGTGTACCCAATTACATCTTGTATCTGAATTTGTTTGGTTTACTACCGTATAATTTTTAATTTCATGTTATTTTGCATGATAAAATCTGTGTTATTTTCAAAAGATTAAGATCCATTCAGTATTACAAAAGAGATATTTATCTTATGATGTAGCGTTCATTGAAAAGTGTTGCTACATGAAACATCTGCCTCCAGCTTTGCTCTCTAATATAAATAACAGAAAAAGAAACACTATTGTATCACCAATGCATCTGTTGCTTTTAAATAATTGAAAATTCTATTTGGTAGATGCAACATTAGGGCCCAATTTATGAGTCAGATCTGACAAGACATCCAAGTAAATAAAACTTTTTTGTAGAAATACAATGATAAAGAAACGGGAGTGGGGGGGGGGGGGGGGGGGGGGGGGCAAAACTGAATTATTCAATAATTCAGTTGACTTAGGCAGAACTGATTGACTTAAAGACCCACTGTGTACCCAATTACATCTTATATATGTTATTTACTGAATGTGTTTCACAACCTCCTCTCTTTCTTCTAATATTATTCTTAAATCTTAAGCAGTCTGAACACGATGTTTTCTATTCAGTTCTCAACAAATACTCTTAATGGTGAGGAAACTGTCTTCCTAATCATCTTAACATTGAAAAAATCTCTGTGGTTGTAGAGACCTGATATCTTAAACAGCTGTCTCACTGTTCCATTATGGTGGCCACTATCTTTCCATTAGAAAAGGGTTCCTTTCAAAATAATACATTCCGAGCATAATTTTAATGGTGTTTTGATATTTGATGGTCGGGAGTATATTTATATATTTATCATTATACTACAGGACTCAAAGTGTTATTTCCTGGTTGCATAAGTACAGCCCTAATTCTAATTCTAATTGGACTTTTATAGCGCTTAATCTCTGTCATAAAGCCAGACTCTAAGGCGCATCACACGAAAAACATTGTTCAATATTCATAAACCAGAGACATTGCAGGGGTCAGCACCGCGGAGAAAGCAGGAGGAGATTGGAAATTTAGGGTGGATATGCTTTTCCAAAGAGGTATGACTTCAGCTTTGACCTGAAGGAGGCAAGTGAGTTTGCAGAATGGACCTCGTCAGGAAGGTCACTCCAAATCGTAGGTGCGTCATACACAAAACTGAGTCCAAAATGCTTTCGAGACTTGAAAACTGAAGCAAAGTGCGGAACCTCAAGAAACATGCCATCAGATTGACTTCAACGAGTGTTATATGCACTATGTCTGGGTATGAGAAAGGGTTCAAAGTATTTGGGGTTACCACTGTGTAGGAACTTATAAACAAGCACGGCAGTCTTAAAGATAAAATGGTACTTAATCGGCAACCAATGTAGTGCTTTTCTAACTGGAGTGATGTGTGAATACTTGGTGGTGTTGGCAACAATTCTGGCAAGACGGTTCTGAACACATTGAAGTTTGCGCAGATCCAGAGCTGAGAGACCTCTGAACAGAGAGTTACAGTAATCAAGACGACTTCCGACCAGAGCATTGGCAGCCATGAGGGCAGCTTCATATGTCAGATGTCCTCTGAGTCGCTTACGATCATGGACACTAGCAAAACAAGCCTTGCAGACTTTCATAACATGGCAAGAGAATGAGAAATCTGAATCAAACCAGACACCAAGGTTCCTAACTGCATCTACTGGTGATATAAGTTTACCGAGTATATTGACTGGGAAGGAGTGATTAAGTTTTTCACGCTGAGACTTAGAGCCAAACACAATAAATTCGGTCTTATCAGGATTTAGCTTAAGCTTATTTGTAGAGAGCCATCTCTTAATGTCTTCAAGGCAGCGTGACAGTTTATCAAGGGCTGAGGCAGCATTTTTATGTGTGAGATGCACATACAATTATGTGTCATCAGCATAGAACTGGGAACTAATACCAGGATGATTCTGTATGACTTTACTCAGCGGAGTGGTATAGAGTGAAAAAAGGATTGGTCCCAGAAGAGCCTTGAGGCACATCATACAATAACTTTTTGGCATCAGATAAAATTGTCCCTATCTTAATGCACTGTACACGGTCTGAGAGATAAGACTTGAAGCAATCGAGGACAACCCCGCTGACACTGAACCAGGAGCTGAGAGAATCAAGAAGCGTATCATGATCAATAGTATCAAACGCTGCTGATTGATCCAAGAGAATGACAGCAGTAGCCTCACCTTTAGCAAAAGCCAGATGAACATCATTCTTAATTGAAAGCAATGCAGATTCAGTTGAGTGACCTAGTTTATAGGCAGACTGCCTGACATTCTCTAGTCCGTTCACACTGACATGGTCATTCAATTGAGAAGCAACAACACATTCAACAAGCACTTGCAACAATAGCAAGGAGAACGTATGTGCCCAAGTCTCTCATAAATTTCCCTCGAGACATGGATGTGTTTGTTAGCCATACTGCGTACACACAGAAAATAATGTGCATGCCAATTTTCATTGCAGGGTCGCATGTGTAGCTTTAGTGTCCCTTGCAAATCAGCCGATTTTTCTCACTTTGTACGTGACAATTTCTCTTCCTGATAGTCTTGACAAATCGTTTTAGTCACAAGGCTATTACAAGTTATGTTTCTACTGCTACAACTGATCTTGTCCACTCTTCTTGCACTGAGTGATTTTGCACCACTATTGAAAAGAAGATCAGCCATCCAGCCAGTCCCGCACTTACAGTAAAGAGTGACATAACCATTGATAACAGCTAAAAATATCTTGTATTTATACCCCCTTGTTGTGTTCTATATAAATCAGGGATTTATACTTAGAAGCTATGAACTATACATAGCCAGTTAATATGTTGATGATAGATTTGATGGACAAAGGTTAAAGTTAAGTTTTACACCCCGATCAACAGGCAGTATGATATTAGGACTTATTCTCAGCATTACACTTGTCATAGATTGGTGTAAATGACAATGAGTGGAAATAACAGACATAATAATGTATCTGTAATTTGAAGAAATATGGTTCAAAGAATAGACCAGTTTATCCAGAGATGTGTGAAAGTTGCCTTATTAAACCTTTGACATCACCTCATCAAGTGGGTTGCCATACCCAGTCCCCAAGGACAAAAAATTTCCAAAACCCAGACAAAGTCTTTAATCAGCCCATTTCATTGGCTAGAGAATGTTACTAAATGCTGTAATTAGACTGAGTGATCTTTAAGTAAAAATATCGAATCTTAAAGCCTTTTTATCTCCCACCTGTGGCCGAAGGCCATTGACGTGAGATTATAAAACGCATTCCGTACTTGCGTGAGTCTGTGCGTGCGTGCGTCCATTCGTCACGTTTTTGCATAAACCTCATTCATTTATAAAGATATTTTCACCAAATTTGCAGGGAATGTTTATGGCTATGAAACCTGTCTCTGCAAAATTTGAGCCTCATCTGGAAAAACAAAATGGCCGCCATAGCTAATTGTTTGAAAATCGTAAAGGTGCTCTAAATCTTGAAATATTCCAGCTAGTTTCATCAAATTTGCACAAAAGCTATATGGCTAGTAAAGCTAGCCTGCTAGTAATTTTGGCCTAGTTCAAAAAACAAAATGACCGCCATATCACATGTTTAATGTCAAACAGGGTTATCCTATTAAAAAGGCCTTATATCTCCCCAAATATGGCTCCTAGAGGTTCGGAATGTGAAAACAACATGTAGGAAGTCATGGCCTGGGAATATTTTCCAGGTGTTGAATTTGACCTTTGAACCCTGCTTCAAGGTTAAATGAGGTCATCACACTAAAACATCCTTATTTCCCCCATATTATTGGTGCTATGGCTTCAGAATATAAAGACAGACCATCAAAAGTTCTGGCCTTCAAATGTTTTGCCTGAGAAAATTTTGGCCTTATTTTGAAAAACAAAATGGCCGCCATAGCCAATTATTTAGAAATCATTAAGATCCTCTAAAACTTTTAATATTGCAGCTAGGTTCATCTAATGTGTGCAAAATATATATAGCTAGGAAAATTAGCCTGATAGTAATTTAGCCTAGTTTCAAAAAAGAAATGGCCATCGTATCACATGTTAAATGGGATTAACCTTTTAAAAAGGCCTTATATCCCTTATCATTGCAACTAGGGGTTCCAAAAGTGAAAACTTATACAAAGTCAAGGCCTGAGACTATTTTCCAATTGCTGACTTTTACCTTTGACCCCTTCTTCAATGTCAAATTGGGTTATCTTACTACAAAGGCCTTATGTCTCCTTTAGTTCTCCATTATTACTGATTCTAAGGCGGGGATAACCACTGCGGCAGTGGCCTTGTTTTACTATAAAAGTCACCATGTATGGCTTTAACATAATTTTTGTGTTTTTTTGTGTGTGTGTTGCATTAATGGAATCAAAATTCAAAATCTAGAACATTTTGATGATAATATTAATAGGGTGGTGTATACGCCAATCTGAACAAGTATGTCTTGAGTTTGATCCTGAAAAGGAGATGGTAGGGGTCTAGCAGGGGTCTAGGGTCTGCTCCAACTGGTGTGACTATTGCCAACCAAGCCTGTCTAACTCCCTTTTTTGGGAGGGATTGATTTTGTCATGGTTCTAGGTTTTTTGGCCTTTCAGTCAGACTTTGTGATCTTGCTGTGATCTTGCTGTATAGATTATCCTCCTTCAAGATTATCGAATGATATGCGTATCTGCGGAGTCTCTAGTAGGACAATGTGAGTTTTCATAAAGGTCTCCAAATCATAACTTAGTTACATAAGTATTTCTTTATCACCAGAAGATCTCATTGCAGCATGGTCTGTTGAGTACTAGGCCATCTGGTGATCACAACAAAACAAAGCCATGAGCACCAAATGATGTGATGAACTCCATTTATTTTGATCTTATGATCTGCTGCTCACCACATTTTTGATGATCTCTAGATAATATAGAAATCACCATCACCATGAAAAAATAAGGGGTGGTCACAACATTATCTGGTGAACAGAAATGACCAAAGACTAAATATAAATATACATCACTGTACCAATTGGGACTCCGTATGTGGTATTTGTGACTTTTTGCTGAGAAATATGTTCCAACTCTTTCTTGCAAGAGAAACACAGTATAAATTGAAGCCTTCATATTATTCCTTACAAGCAGAATGATAGTACACGGTGATATGAAAGTCAGGGTATGTTCCTAAATATAACAATGGTGGATTCAGTATCAGCTATGAAGTTACCACACTCGATTTGAAATGAGCAAAGCTACCAAGACACAAATCTAAAACTGGACAGTATAAGGTCCAGCACTGATTATGTTTTATCATTTTTCTTATATTCTACTCTATTTCTACTCGACATATATATCTCTGCCACGTTTGAAACTTCTCAGCTCTATATATTTTTGCAATATTCCTGCCATATTTGAGTACCCTGCACAGAAATGTTTCAGGACGTGCCCATTCTAATGGAGAAAGATGAAGGCAACATAAGAGGAAATAATTTATAGAGGATTTTATGCTCCACCCAAGTGAAATAAATAAAACTAATCGTGGCCCTGTACAAAGGTATTTCCTGTGCAGAATTTTATACACAATTTATTTTCATAAGCAAGCCTTCATAATTGGGGAACAGAATTAGTTACTGAAGACTTTGTTACTTATGGGATGAAAGCCTTTGATAACCTTGTCAACAAGTTGGCATTGAGAAGGGTGTATTGGCCTAAAGTGAGCAATCACATACTGTTTTAAGATGTTCACGTTTATAATTGCTTTTTAAAGAAATATTTATACCATTTTATATAACCCAAATATATTGTTGAGTATAGTTATATGGCTGAATCTATCCTAGAGATTAACAAACTGGCAGTCATTTAGTCATTAAAGTGACTGGTTTCACCTGACCAAAACAAGACGTGATTACATTTTGGGAAAGATCTGGATAATATATTGGATACAAAAATCCTGGATTGTCAGTAACGCTCTCTGGTGGAAGCTTGTCCTCTGCAAGTGTTTTCTAGGTAATCTGGTACCTACACAGTGTAATGCTCAGCCAGTGAAGCTCATGACCCAATGAATGCTGTCAGTTGTAAATTTAACACATTCTTACAACATTTTCTAATGGACTGGTTTTAATGGTGAAACAGAACAGTGAAGCAGGTGTATCAACAGAAAATAAGGTGCTTTGGTGCAACAGAGAATTTTATTTATTTATTTGGGTTTTACGTCGCTTTCAACACTGTGCAGGTCATATAACGACTGGTAGTTGGAAGGCCAGAGGAAACCAGTACATTACATTTACAGTACAGTTTGTCAGTACAGTTTGTCAGGGTTCTGTACTGTAAACTCCTGACCAATGGCAAGCAACTACCAGCTTTCCCACTTGAGGCCGTGCCGGTAACCGAACCCGGCCTCAGAGGTGGGAGGCGAGAGTGTTACCACTCTACCACCGTGGCCCCTTGGTTCAACAGAGGAGCAATCACATCTTGTAAATATGCATCTGCATAAGATTCCAAGAAAAACTCTGCACCTTTCTATTTGTTTTCCTATGTCAATGTATTGCCTTTGTACTATAATTGAATTGAGATGACTTGGCTGCTGATTGATATTGATAGAATATAGATCTAATAATACAAATAATAACCTGAAAAGCACTAATTTCACTGGTTTCTCTTGCAAGCTAACACTTTCTACAGTTTATCCACCAGTAGAAGTTATCACTATTAATGTACTTTCCTATCTATAGTTTCAGTTTTTCCCTAGAAGTTAAAACATCAATTTGGTTCTTTCACAAAGTTGGACCCTGCAATGAACCCCTTGCAATCTCAGTCGCACAAATACAAATGTGTAGCCTTGCTTAAGGCTCAAATTTGCATGATATCTTTTCAAACTTGCACATAGATATTTGGTATTCATAAAGCACTCCTACATGTTAAGAGATAGAACTGTATCAGACCTCTTTCTCTTAGCTGTATGCTGCTGTAAAAGTCAGTACATGTATGAGTACATTATAGAAACTGAAACTCCATTATCTGAACTGAAAACTTTCCCTAACTGCAAAGAAACTTGAGCCTTCAGCAAGGCTAGCAAATTTGGCTCTTTTGTGATGCAAACATGTTTCATTATCATACTAATTCAGACCATTAAGGTATACACTCAGCCTTTTAAGTTGCAAATTCAACTCATTATGGTACCGACCCTGCCCTTCATGTTGTAAACTTGGCCCATTATGCCACAAACACGGCTCATTATGGTACAAACTCGGCTCATTATGGTACCAACCTGGCCCTTCATGTTGTAAACTTGGCCCATTATGACACAAACTCGGCTCATTATGGTACAAACTCGGCTCATTGTGGTAACAATCTGGCTCTTCATGTTGTAAACTTGGCCCATTATGACACAAACACGGCTCATTATGGTACCAACCTGGCCCTTCATGTTGTAAACTTGGCCCATTATGACACAAACACGGCTCATTATGGTACCAACCTGGCCCTTCATGTTGTAAACTTGGCCCATTATGACACAAACACGGCTCATTATGGTACAAACTCGGCTCATGATGGTAACAACCTGGCCCTTCATGCTGTAAACTTGGCCCATTATGCCACAAACACGGCTCATTATGGTACCAACCCGGCCCTTCATGTTGTAAACTTGGCCCATTATGATACAAACTCGGCTCATAATGGTGCCAACCTGGTCCTTCATGTTGTAAACTTGGCCCATTATGACACAAACATGGCTCATTATGGTACCAACCCGGCCCTTCATGTTGTAAACCCATTATGACACAAACTCGGGTCATTATGGTACCAACCCGGCACTTCATGTTGTAAACCCATTATGACACAAACTCGGATCATTATGGTACCAACCCGGCACTTCATGTTGTAAACTTGGCTCATTATGATACAAACTCGGCCCAATATAGTACCAAGTTTGCCCTCTTGTGAAAGAAAGCGGTTCATAATGCATAAAACTTGACTTAAAATGACTGTAATTGTGAAAAAACTGGTTTAGAACAAACCCCCAAAAGAGTAAATTAAACATAAGTAAGTAAGATAAATAATATTGATTTATATTAAAAATAAGGGGGATAAAAGACGAATTGTAGGATATCTACATACAACACACTATATGTCAGTAAATTTTTAAAAAAAAGTTTTAATAAATTATTATTAATATTAGTATGTATGAATGCATTAATTGAATACTTTTCAAAAAAATAATTATAAACTTATAAGTAAATTGAAGAAAGACATTTTAAGGGGGTCTAGATTCTGGCACAAAGGGCCGTCAGGGGCCAGGTAGTTGATGAGTAGGAACACAGTTTGTCAGACAAATCAATGTGCCTGATGTTCTTTGGCCTTATTCTTTGGATAACACCCAATGACAGAAGGCTACCATTGTAAGTGGTCTTCTGAGTCACTATGTATCTGCCTGTACTTTAAGATTGAACTGGATTGGGGACTTTTGAAAGGTCTATCATCAACTTTCACGAACACCTATTTCTCCCTCGAATTTTGATTCAGGGTTTATGTCATTTCTTATATTGAATGCATTTTATTGAAGTTGTGTGTGTTTTAATGAGAAATCCATCTGTACAAAAGACAAAAATATTGCTAATTCCCATTTCTTGTTTATTGTGAATTCTCTTCCTGCACGTAATTTCCATGGGTCATGCAATGCATTCTAAGAAGAATCATTTGACATTTATTTCTCCCTCAAACCTCCATTTGTTTTAGTTAAGAATCTCTTCAAGTTTTATCCACACTCTCTTCTATTGGAATGCAATCAGACTGTGTTTTTTCTCTGAAGAATTTAAATGGCATTTCATTATCTATCACAGAAAAACAGCCAACCAAAGCTTAATTTATCATTAAGTTTGATCAGCCATAGTGTGACTAATCTTCAGAGAATGCCTTCTGAATGAATGATGGGTGCTTATTTTTTTTTTCAAGTAAGACAGGCCTAATTGATACCATCAAAACTTTTTTATGTATTAAAATGTGTCTCCTTTATGCAAAGCAATTTTCTATTAGTGACCATTGTGCAATGATAGCTACAGCCTATTTTACCCTTTTCGTTATTGCTATCCTTAAAATTAAGGCTGTGTTAGGTTACCCAGTTACCCCTAAACGGTCCCAATTCTTTAAGAAACCGAGTAAAAGGCCAAAAAAAAACCCCCGAAAAATATTAAATATACTTAAAGCAAAGAAATACTTGACTAAACCTTAGTATTCTGTCAGATTTATTTAACTACTGTTAGTTTCTCATGTAATTTTCTTTATTTATGCAGATATTTAATATTAATTTAGTAACCTTTTGTTTACATCATCTGCCATGTTTGCTTCTCTTCACGTACTCATTTGTAACTGATTGAAGTGATTTAAGTAACTGAAGAGATCTTTTCTATTCAATTGCAGCCTTTCGTCTAACATAAATCATTACACCAAATGATCCTATGGGGAAGCATGATCACCTAGGTCATGTCACGTCCTAACACTTCCACTTGGTGACAACTAAAACAAAGCTACCCGAATTTGGATCGGTTCTTTTGAGATGAATACCTGATGTCATTTTCTAATGAAGCCACAGCCTTACTTTAAATCTTAATTTCACATTCTGTCTGTCTGTGTGCTTTAGTGATTACCCCAAAGCTAATCTTTATGAAATTTCTTTTATGTGGGGTAGTGCCTGAACACAGGAAAAACTGATTATATTTTTGGAAAGCTCTGAATCATACTCTGGATATAAATAATCCCAAACCTTCAATATTCCCACTTTTCAATGATTTTAGATTTGCAGTTGAGATTACTCCAAAAATTTGGGTTGAAATAATAATTTGGGGATATCAGCTTCCTTGGAGTGTTTCTTAGTTTTAAGAATGTTTTTAAGAGCTAATTTGAAAGACATAAGTGTCATACTAAAGTATTTTACCCTGGTTTGCGACACTGTAGTAAATATTCAATGACTATATTTTAAGCATACTGAAAAGTGAGGTTATTCATGTATTTCAATTATGTATGTTCTGTTTAATTTCTCTCTTTTCCGTATCTGTTTTATGTCTGTCCAGTTACTCCTTTCTCTTCATTCAGAACTTACCCACCTCAGAGTTTTAAGCCTGAGCTTTAGCGAGGCTCGTGTTTCTAGGAATCACTTTTTTCGCTTTGATTTTGTCTCCAGACTTTCATGAATTGTGGCACAGTGTGATGAGTATCTGTCTGTTCACTGAAGTTAAGCAGCAATGGGCTACGTTAGTAATGGGATGGGTGACCGCTTCGGTGCACTAATGTTTCTGATGGTTTTGCGGCTTGCGTTAGTAGACCAAAACCCCTTTTGGCCTTGTTTTCTCACGTTATTTCTTCTTGTTGCAGACCCCTGCTATGTCTCAGGGCTATTGATTATGGATCTCTGCTTTTCTGTATGGCACACTTCAAGCTTGTCTTTAAGATATAGATTAAGCACTATAAAAGTACAATTAGAATTGGAATTGATATATGAAGTATAAACTTGTTTATAGTGAAAGACAGAATTTTGGCGGTTTTTCTTACATTATTTTTTTACTTTGTCATCAAACGAGTTGAAAGTATTGAGAATATATAGTCTTAACATCATTTTCGTAGCATTTACCAAACATATAATCATCCTGAAATAACAGAGATAATAATCCAATGAAATCAAATTTGTATGTGCTCGAGATTCTGAATGAAGAAAATCCATCTCTGTAAAAATCTAAATTTGCCATAATTTAGCAAACTGTATCACATCAAAAACCTCAGAACAATATTTTTTGCGTTCTTGTTCATTTGATGTTCTTGATGTATTGTAAATTTTACAGACAGCAATATACTAAGCAAAAAAAGTATGAAATTATAATGCAATGTACTCATTATTAAACTTGAGATTTTTTTTTTTTTGGGGGGGGAGGAGGGGTTAAGTGCCTGTCCCATTTCTGCGAGTGTGGTTTACAATAGGTTTACGATTTGAAGTTATAAAAAATACATCATTCAGGGTATAGTTTGCGATAGGTTTATGGTGGCTTTAGGATGTGTTCCTGATGCACAAGATATTTTCCTGATAGCTTCCCGATTGGTGTTGCCATTTCCTCAGAAAATCTTCTGCTAGATTTGGGATAGTTTCCCGATCCATCTAATTGTTTACAAATCCACCTTAAGATGAAACATTTAAGTTTACAATCACTATAAGATGGAAAAGATTGCACAAGTGTAAAGTAGTTTAGGATCGCTGTAAGATTAACAAAATGGCACTATGATTGGTTTACGATGTCATAAATCTGATAAGAATTGTGAAAGGTTTGTGTTAATTTCAAACAGTTTAAAATTCTTCTAAACTGTTCCTAATGGACTACTGAGTGAGAGACTCGTAAACTTATAGGGAAGTTCTGTATAATCTGTACAGGTTCTCTATACGATGGCTTTAAGATCATTCTGCTTGAAAAGATTTTACCTCCCAATACCAGTATATTGGGGATTGGGAGCAAGGTTTACGCAGAAATGGAACAGCCCTCTTATTAAAAGGATTTAACGGGCATTTGCACTCAAAACTCTGCATAATTACTTAATAATTACTTTTCAAACAGCTATATTGTAACATGCTTTTTAATGAAACATTTAAAATTAATTACCCTCAGCCCCCCCCCCCCCATTCTTTCTCGAAAAAGAGGGGTAAGAGTGTTTTAATCAGGTCTGTTTGTTCGTCTGTCTATGCACATAACTGACCATGTTGAGTCTACCCGTGGCTCGATCTTCCTATAAGATAACTGGGATCCAAATCTAGTCTCCAGTATGTTTTTCATTACTTTTGGTTTCAAATATTTGTTTCCCGCACAACCCGAAGGTGAACATTTGTGCATTTTCTGCCACTTGTTGTTGTTTTTGCTTTACCAAGAGCTGTTTTTTTTTGCTTCAACTAAGTATAGTCTAAGTTTTGACCCTGTATGCCTGCAAACTAACCATTTGTTTGATTTTAACGATTCGAAATACTTAAGATAGGTTTAAGATGGGCTTAAGATGAATAACCGATTGCAGGATCTGATAAGGATTGGGAACAGTTTACGATGAATTCAAGAAGTTTGATATTGTCGTAAACTGTTTCTGTTGGACTCCCAAATTCATGGAGAAACACTCTTGAAGTACTGGATCTTCCATACATGATGAAGGGAACTGCAGATCCAGGACCTTATAGCTCACAAGATAATTTACAACTGAACAAAACTAAATTATCTTAAGAGCATGAGATAATCTTATGCCTACAAGATAATCTCATGTGCACCAGATAAGTAAGTTGTGCACACAAGATCATCTTGTTATCACAAGATAATGTCATGCATACAGCATAATATTTTATTGCTCACAAAATGACATTTTATCACAACATTGTGCATACAGCATAAACTGATGATAACAAAAGAGGATTTTGTCAACACCAGATGATTTTGTACATACGGCTTGATTCTCTTGTGCACACAAGATGATCTTAGCATGACTTAACACATAATAGGTATTCTCAACTTCATGACATAATATATGTATCTGCAAATGTCATAATAGGCTATAAATCAGTAATGTTATAGCTGTGTGCATGCGTTTTGATGATACAACCATGCATACAAAAGACAAGAAGACAAGTTCATTCTCATTACTTGTTTATTTGTGCACATTCTTCCTGTACTTAAGTTCCTTTGGTCATGCCATGCATACTAAAAAGAATGATTTAAGATTTATTTCTCCCCAAGCTTCCACTCATCCTGCTTAAGAATCTCTACCTGTTTTATCCGCAGTCAGTTCTTTGGAATGCGATCAAAAGGACATTTTTTGAAAGATTTTATAATGTAAGACAGACAAACACAGAGCCAAAGCTTGATTTATCATCAGGAATGATGGGCCATAGTGTGACTAATCTTCAGAGAATGCCTTCTGAATGAATGATTGGACGTTATTTTTTTTCATTTAAGACCAAGCTTAATTGACACCATTGAAGGATTTCCAATGCATTAAACTGTGTCGATCACACATGAGGTAATTATCTGTAAGATGTAGTTGGGAAACACATGTTAAAGTACATTGTCAGCAACTGCAATGGTTTTCCAACATTTCACCTGAGAATAGAAAGTTCATTCTCGCCTGACGCCTGTAGCAGCACTTAAGGGGGTTATATCCATGAATGCTATTCATATTTTCCTAATTTAAGAGAGACTTTCTAATTTTTTGGAATGATCTTAATGAACCAGGTATATATTGTTAAAGCACTTGCTTTGTGGTATCTGCCTTTTTGGAATTGGTCTCATTCTCCAATATGATATATAATAATAAAACTGCTATAATCACTGGCACCCCTACATGTATATGACATCATTTTGACATTCTTTAAATATACCCTTGTTTTATTTAATATTCATAAATATTAAAATACTTTTGTGCTTTCTAATACTATATGAAAAAATTACTTATCAAGATTAACACTGTCATACTTGTGCTATCCATTTGTGTATTATCGCAATGTAATTGTGATTCATATTTTTGGTATATATCATTCGTGAATTTTCCAATTTGTTTTCACACATATACCATTTGAAGGCAAAAAACTATCACAATGCACAGTAGTTTGAGACTTGCAACTATTTATCTCAGATAAATAGTCACTGACGAAAAAGTCCCCCTTAAGTAGAAAACCTGAATAAACCAAAAACAATTGTCTTTTATTTTGTGATAATACCAGTGTTGTTTTATGTATGTGGTGTTACAGAAAATACTTTTGTGCTTTCTAATGTTGCTCGTGCTTAAGCCTGGGGCCGTATTCACTAAATGTCATAGCTAAACCTTTGGCTTAAGTAACCTATATTTATATGCAAAAGTGGCTAAGACCTTTTGTGAATACTGTCCCTGGTTTGTAGCACTAACTTAAAGAAAATTCACCTGCTCAACATATAGTAAAAATCATACCGCCCCACAACCGTATGTATGTGCAAAGGCCTTTAGTCCAGAAAAAGTGTCAATGAATAGATGTGAACAGTTCCTCTAAGTGAGACCAAGACAAAGCTGTGGTTAGGAAAAAAAAATCTTCGTATCTCGAAAATGTGCTTATAAATATAAAGTAGTGTATTTTTTTTAGTAGGTTTACATGGATCATCTTTGTATATCAAGCATGAACTTACCGGAATGGAAAGCCAAGGTTTTTTTTACTGTTTTGTGTTGAAAGAATGTAGATGCATGTATTTCTTCAGGCATTAATCATTGCACATAAAGCCATTCAAAGAAAAAGTAACATTACAATAAAATATTTGATGGGCTCCAGTTGATATATTATATTTGTAAAGTTTTCATGTTCTTCTGTCACTACTAAATGAAGTATAAATTTCTCTCTGTAATGATCCCATTTTGCTATTAAGTTAGCTGGAATATTATATCAGAACTACAAAGCAATATTCTTGTGCATTCATTTTGTGTTTTATACAAATGGAAATATTAGAAATGTGATTTTTTTTTCAATTTTTCAGCAAAGATGTTTTCAATGCATAAACATTGGATTGTATTGCACGTTTTTGTTTATTTAGTGTTTTACTGAGTTAAAGACACTGCTTTATTACTGAACAAGGAACAATGTGAAACAGATATGAGGGAGACATTTAACAAGCTGATGTGTGGAGTATTTTTTGTCATATGATGGATGATACTGTCTCCTGTCTCCTGTTGTTGTCCCCACTCTCCCTTCCTGTATCTAGTTAACAAACTGTCTGTCTTCCCCGCCACATGGGACTACAGTCTTTATTCACACCATTCAAGGCAAGACAGCCACAAGATGAAAAGGTAAATGATATTCGGGGATAAAAAAACAGTTGGAAAAAAAAACCCCCAAGAATTACGTCACAAATCAGACGAATCTGGTGCTGCATTTTAAGTTTCAAAACAAGGATAGGCTTGATTAATTTTTTTTTGTAATGTGTATTTATACTCAACCCAATATCTCCATATACTACAGGACTCAAAGCGCTATTAAACCCATCCGACTGCACAGGTACAGCCCCAACTCACAAGTAGCTGACATTCCCCTAACTGGAAGATAGAGGCTCAAGGATGACCATTTATCAACGTCCTTGAGGTTCTTTAGCCTGCCACTGGGGATAGGACCCAATCACAGGGGATCGCCACTTTAAGTGGTCATCCAAGCCACTAGGTAACCCACGTCCTCTGAGTTCCTAGACAAGTGTGCTATCCACTAGGCCACAGTGGAGAGAATTGATTAATTGAGTAGAGTGAAATAAAAATATAGCATCAGAGATGTCCGTACCCCACAGCCTAAATAAATTGGACACCATAAGATATAGAAGAGGTGAAAGAATATATACAAGGATGAGCAAAAAAACCCACGAAACCAAACATGAAACGTCTCTAGCTCAAACATGTGATTCCACTATGAACTTATCAAAATTAAACCGAGTGACATTCATGTTCCTTGCGCACTTTTCTTGTAAGCTTCATCAAAATTTGTTACTAATTTTGAGGAAATTGTGTACACTAGATAGACATGGTGGAAATCAAAATACAGAAAAATAAACAAGAGCACTCAGAGAGCGCAGACCTCTGTCAAGGGAGCTCAATTCCTGGACTATCATCAAAATCCACCCTAAAATTATCTGGCTATAACTTCCTTTAAAAAAAGCCTGGATCCAGATGATCTAGATCACTCCCAAAATCTAATCACTTGTTCCTTGTCCCATTTAGGACATTTCCTGAAAATTTCATCAAAATCCATCAATAACTTTTTGAGTTATCTGTCTTTAAAAATTACATTTCATGGATCCAGAAGATATCTTGTTCACATGTGGCAGCCTGGATCCAGATGATCCAGATCACTCCCAAAATCTAATCACTTGTTCCCCGTCCCATTTAGTTCTTCCTTTTACCATTTCTAACATATCCTAAAAATATCATGAAAATCCATCCTAAAATTATCTGGCAGCCTGGATCCAGATGATCCAGATCACTCCCAAAATCTAATCACTTGTTTTTTGTCCCATTTAGGACATTTCCTGAAAATTTCATCAAAATCCATCCATAACTTTTTGAGTTATCTGTCTTTAAAAATTACATTTCATGAATCCAGAAGATCTATATAGTGATCCAGATCACTCCCAAAATTTAATCATTTCTTCCTTTTACCTTTTCAGACATATCCTGAAAATTTCATCAAAATGTGTCCATAAGTTTTTTTAGTTATCTTGTTCACAAACACATCTGGCAGCCTGGATCCAGATCACTCCCAAAATCTAATCACTTGCTCCTCATCCCATTCAGGACACTTCCTGAAAATTTCATCAAAATCCATCCATAATTTTGTGAGTTATATGTCTTTAGAAATTAAATTTCATGGATCCAGATCACTCCCAAAATTTAATCATTTTTTCCTTTTCAGACATGTCCTGAAAATTTCATCAAAATCCATCCATAAGTTTTTGAGTTATCTTGTTCACAAACAGACGTACAAACCCAGGCGAAAACATAACCTTCTTGGCAGTGTTAATGATAAATAAACGAAAACCATTCTGAATGCAACTTCTCCCTCCATGTTCATAACTAGTATGAACTGGAACGTTCGTCGACGGTTTCTGGAAGATGGCCTGAAAGACCAACACCTGAAACCTTCCTCACGCTCAGGAGAAGTTACTGCATCTCTTCATCATGGTTTATGGTCCGGAGTCAGAATTGTCTGACATCCTGGCGATGCATACTATAGAAATGATCCCTAAAAGTATGATCTTAGCAATAGTGTACTTTTACATCCTTATAAAGCAGAGTTTTCTACATAAATATGGTTGTAATAGTATGAATATTAAGATACCTACTGATGCAGGTATGCATCTTTACCACAAACGTTTTTTTTGTTCTATGTTGGTTTGTCTTACTGTTATGTCTTGAAGGTTGTAAATTGTCTCATTGTAACTGTCAGTGTCAACAGAATGATCCCTTAGAAACAATTCTATGCTTGTCCTGTGTCCATTTCTCAACAGATACAGGGTGGGGGGATAGCAATTTGCCAATAAAAACACCAAAATGCAGTTTTTTGAGAACAAATATATAGTGTGGTTTTATAAAAGTTATCAGAATGAAAAGTGGTTCCTCAAACTGTAAAATGATAGTAGCATCATAAAATATATATTTTGTGATAAGTACAAATACACCCATAGAACTTGTCCCATACCAATAAGATTAGGGCTGTTGGAAAGTGGACAGCATTTCGCTTATTATTTTATACTGTTCCCAAAAAAGTTAAAAGGCTGTTAAACACTTTGCAAACAATAATTAAAGCTAAAGACCGAGTCTTATCACTGTATTCTAGCATATGATGTAGTTATAAATAGTATTTATATTGACCTTAGACAGTCTAGAGAACAGCTCTTTGCATTAGTCAAATGCAGTTTGTTAGGCATATTTTTCACTGACATATAAACTATTTTATTCATCTTTATAATCCTGCATTCTGTCAGTTCTAAAATCTTAGAAAAGTGTCAAGACATGTTGCACACTTTTCTATGCTATAAAACTCCTTCAGTATCAACATAGATGTTAGTTACCTCAGCCAAGAAGGTTATGTTTACGCTTGGTTTTGTCTGTCCGTCGGTTTGTTTGTTTGTGAACAAGATAACTCAAAAACTTATGGACGGATTTTGATGAAATTTTCAGGATATGTCTGAAAAGATAAAAGGAAGAAATGATTAAATTTTGGGAGTGATCTGGATCACTATATGGATCTTCTGGATCCATGAAATGTAATTTTAAAGACAGATAACTCAAAAAGTTATGGATGGATTTTGATGAAATTTTCAGGAAATGTCCTAAATGGGACAAGGAACAAGTGATTAGATTTTGGGAGTGATTTGGATCACTGTCTGGATCATCTGGATCCAGGCTGCCAGATAATTTTAGGATAGATTTTCATGATATTTTTAGGATATGTTAGAAATGGTAAAAGGAAGAACTAAATGGGACAAGGAACAAGTGATTAGATTTTGGGAGTGATCTGGATCATCTGGATCCAGGCTGCCACATGCGTTTTTTGAACAAGATAACTCAAAAACTTATGGACGGATTTTGATGAAATTTTCAGGACATGTCTAAAAAGGTAAAAGGAAGAAACGATTCAATTTTGCGAGTGATCCGGATCACTATCTGGATCTTCTGGATCCATGAAATGTAATTTTTAAAGACAGATAACTCAAAATGTTATTGATGGATTTTAATGAAATTTTCAGGAAATGTCCTAAATGGGACAAGGAACAAGGAACAAGTGATTAGATTTTAGGAGTGATCTGGATCATCTGGATCCAGGCTTTTTTAAAGGAAGTTATAGCCAGATAATTTTAGGGTGGATTTTGATGATAGTCCAGGAATTGAGCTCCCTTGGCGGAGGTCTGCGCTCTCTGAGTGCTCTTGTTTTAATTGAGGTACAATAAAAATTGGCGAATCGCTGTCCCCCTGTAGTTCTAATTCTAATTCGACTTTTATAGCGCTTAATCTCCACGGAGTAGTGGACTCTAAGGCGCAACAAGACAATAGCAATATGCAAATTCAAAGTCCAGGGACAGAAATAGGTCGGCACCACGAAGAATGTCCTAAATATATACATTATTACAGAAGTGATCTGGACGGATCTTGATCTGGATTCTGATTACAGAATATTTTGATTACAGAATATTTTGACAAATTCCTTTCTTACTCATGTTTTGCATGATAGCAAATATACCAAAACAGAATATATTGTAATATAGCAATAGTTCAGGTTTTGGTCCCTTTAAACAGTCAAGCTCATATCAACTTATCAAGATAGAGCCTCGGTGAAGGCAACATGTTTTGATAAGCTGGCTTTGAACCGACAACCATAGATGTGAAAGCCCACTGACTAAATGCTGTACTTTCTAACATTGGAATATTTCTCCTGGGTTTACTGCTTCAGATAACACACGTCTTTAACTGTAGTATTAACTTTTCAACATGTTGTCAATTGATGAAATGTTGAGAGTATCTTCCATGTAATCAGGAGACACCATTTCTGTGTGTTATTAAATTGGCAACAGGTTCAGTTTACAGTTCTTTTTTTCTGCCTTGGAAATGTTGATCATCAAGGGGTTTTTTTGTTCAGCCCCTTCGAATAAGGCTGTTTAGAATTAATGGGCTGTTGATGTGTCCTGTCCCCAAGTGACCCCCTGCTATTTAATTAACATCCTCAATTTCATTCTAGATATAGCCTTACAGGAGCTCTTAAATATACCCAAAAATTAAATGTAAACATAAAAGCAACACATTCTGTAAACTGAAACAACTGTGTCCAAAATATGTACACAATGTGTACTTTATATTTGTTTAGTGTGGAATATTAAATAAGCGTATTTAGTTTCAGTGCAGAAGTAACATATAAGGGTTCAGTTTCAGTTTGTGAAGGGTCTTCAGATCACCTTTCCAAGGATTGGGTTTTGGTATCATGTCATTACACAGTGTAAATCAAATTCAGGAAAAGGGGGAATGCTAGAACTGGAGACAAGATTCTTTGAGTTGGAGTAGACTAGTTGCTTTGTGAAGTCAGTTGTAAGCTTACTTAAATTAAAGTTCCCTGTTGAGAAACCCTGTCATATGTTGAAGAACATTTTATGCAACTTTCTTGGTGTTGTAACTTGGTAAAACACCTTAACTTGAAAAAGTAGGCTGCCATAAACAATACTCGTGTATTTTCACATACCATATGAGGTAAGAAGTAAAAATGGACATAAATTGATTGATATCAGGAATTTCTTGATGAAAATTCCTATTTTTGTATTTGGGTGCAGAATACATATAGAAGTTGTGTAAATGCCCCATAAAAGTACTTTAAAATGTTATTCATTTTATTTATTTATTATTATTATTTTTTGTTGGTGAAGGACATTTATAACTTGTGTTTATGTCAATGCATATTTTAACCAAAAGAAATTAACATCACTTAACATTAAAACAAATATAATAAGGATTTTGTGTCCAAGTTGATGCAAATGATAGATGGATGCAGTAAAAAAGTAAATGTTAGTCAATCATTGTGATAGATAAAAATATTTTCATGGAGTGTGAATAAATTCCCTCTTCTCTAAATTAATATGAAGAAGGAGCTAGAATATTTTACTTTTGTTTTGGGTAAGTCAATCCATTCAATTTTAACCTTTCCTTAACTATATCTTTCATCTCGACAGGATTTCAAAACATTCTTTATCAAGTTCTTGTTTTCAAAATTAGGACTATTGAAACTTATAATGTCAAATTAAGTTCTCTAGATTCGTACCCCACACTAGTGAATGCTGGGAGGAACTCTGATGGATTCAAACTTAAATTCAACGACACCACAGTATCCACCTGACTGTCAGGTCATAGAGGATTAAGGTCAAAGTTAGAAGATCACACAAGAACCATTAAACAATTTTATTTACATGTTAGTATAAAGGTAATGATTGTATTAAGTTTTAATTTTCTATTTTAAAAGAGACAGTTCAACGTTTTAAATACACCAAGCCCAACTAGAAATTGATTTTAAGATCATTCTCTGTCAACTTATTGTTTTCAAAATTAGCACTATTGGAACTCACAATGTCAAATTCTGCCTCTTTAAGACCACCATGTGAAAAGTTTGGAAGATTAAAAATCCTTGCATTTGTAGTATGTTCTTTCCGCTTAACTTTCAAATATTAAAACATAGCTTGGTTTTCTTTTACAACTCAGTTTCAGTTAACTATGTAATTATGAAGAATTAATTTTTTTCAGATCTATAACTCTGATTTGATTAAAATCTGAAACTTATGATGCCCTGTCAAAATGAGAAAATTTCTTTAGTAGAGTTTTTACAGTGTACACCAGTGGAATGTAAGCTTGGTAGTTATCGGTCTAATATGGCAGTGCCTGATTTACATTAAATTTAAGGGGTGGTAACTTCTTATACATGTAAATCAATGTTGGTGTAAACATCCAAAAATGAACAATATGTTGTGTTGCCTGTTGGAACCTTTTAAGTAATAAATATCCAGTTTTATGACATCTCAGGTTACTGAATATGTGTTGTCTTGTTTAGTGTCATTTTATTACAAATTAGAGTGTGTTCTTGCTAAACTGTCATGATCATGTGGGCCAATAAAGTGACAGTCATTTTGTTGATAGGGTCTAATTTGAGAATTATACATTTTTTTCATTGTATCTTTGGATGAAAACTCATCCAACAGGATATGGCTACCCAGGTTTGAACATTGCAGAGAAATCTTAAACTGTTTATGGAAGTGTCACCAAACAGTTTCATTCCAGAATTTTTTACAAGCACTGAACATTATAATTGTTTCTGAGGATTGGGATATGTTTACTTGCTTGGCATTAGTAATACAATGAACGTATTCTTTAATGTGTTCTTTGTAATGTAACTATTACAAATAGTTTTTATATTTTTATGGGTAAGTTGTGTAGTAAATACTAAAAAAGATAATATAAATAATTTTAAAATAATAGAAATGATATATAATTTTGAAATAGTACACATTTCTACTTTGTACATTCTAAAAAAGGGGTTTTCTCTATGGTGTCAAAAATGGTGTAAGGTTTTTCACCACAATGGTCAAAATGTTGTAGCACTTTTCTTTTTAGGGCATTTCTCTGTAGGGCATTTCTCCATACGCCATTGATTATTGTATGAAATAGACCAGTTAGAAGAGAGAAGCATGTTTCTGGCTGAAATTGATTAGTATCAAGAGAGTATATTTTGGTCTGATGAAAAACTGGTGCAGGATATTTGGAAAAAATACAGAGTAATTGTTATTTCTATAACCTGATCAATTTTACACAAAATGTTTATTATCTTTGAACATCATGAGTCATTCATTTCAAGCTCTGTGAAAGGAATGTGGTAGACGTGTTATAAATGATATTTTCCAACACTTCATCCTTATATACAAATGACTTTTTAAAACACTGTCCCTGCACATTGATGTATCACATTGTAAGTCCCAAGTTCAATCCATGAAATACTGTAGAAGCAATGATCAGTTTGTCACTCTAGTTTTGGTGAATTTTTTACTTTGACTTTTATCACTTTGTCAAATCTTATTCCCCTAATATTTATGCAAATATTAAATATATTACTTCTCCATTTCTAGTTGATGTAATCCTAGGATCAGTTTTTGGGACTATTTTGAAAAAAAATGTTACCAAGAAAATTTTTAAATTTTAAAAGAGAATGTTACCAAAAATTTGACCAAGTCGGGTGTATAGTCGTGTGTCTTAAAATGTTTTCATTATAAAATTACAAAAACTTTTGTGTGTTTGAGTTGTGATTACAAATGTAAACACAAATTTATGTATGGGGTGTTTTATTACAATGTTTTAATCTTTTGTTCATCACTCTGTATTAAATTTAACAAGTGAAAAAAGCATAAGAGATGCCCATACCCCGCAGCCCAGGATACTATCACTAGACACTATTAGTTATACAAAGGTGCAGGGCAAATATCACTTATGAGAAATAAAAATATACACAAGGACAAGGTATCAAAACAAGACAATTCAATAGCAAAATCAAATCATTAATTAGCAAACTAAAATATATGAAGCTGTAAAATTTATTTATTGAAGTATAGCTGTTAATGAAAAGAGTGCAATTGGTACATCTAATAATCAGTTGCAGCAATCCATATATCTTTGTGATAAGAGAAATATGTTTCAAATATGATTATAGAAAACATTCTGGCAGAGTCAAGGTCAAATGTCTTTGAAGTATATCTTTGAAGTAATCAGTCAATTGTGACATTTTTTTTCAAAACCGATCCATAAACTGATAACAGAGTTTTCAGCAATCAGAGACAAAGAAAGCAATATTTTAATTATTAATAAAAATATTTGGGAAATGCTATCTGATACAATGACAACGGGGTGACATCTGTTTTATCAACATTAAATACTGGATGTGCTATCGAGAATCATATTAAAAATCCACCAAAATTATACCCATTTACTGATCATTACTTCCACAAAACAACACTTCAGAACTTTTCTAGAACTAGAAACATAATGCCTGCAGAGCATTAGGTTATGTGCTCATATGCCATTGACTATTCACTGCATTAACAAAATTCTAAGAATATCTGTAAATATAGGCCCGGTTTGAAAGTTGTCACAGTTCTGCATTTATGTATATTTATATTTGGCTAATATCCTCATTGATTATGGGTACAATTATAAATCTCTGAATTCATTTTTGTCCAGTAATAGGGGCCACGGTGGTGCAGTGGTAACATACTCACCTCCCACATCTGAGATCAGAGTTTGAATCCTGGCCTGACCTTATGTCGGTCAGCCGGGAGTTTACTTCCCATTATTTGCCAGTTTACAGTACAGTTTACAGTACAGAACCTTGACCAACAGTATGTACTGGTTTTCTCTGCCCTCCATACTACAAATTTCATCAAAATCCATGAATAACTTTTTGAGTTATCTGTCTTTAAAAATTACATTTCATGGATCCAGAAGATATCTTGTTCACAAACGCATGTGGCAGCCTGGATCCAGATGATCCAGATCACTCCCAAAATCTAATCACTTGTTCCCCGTCCCATTTAGTTCTTCCTTTTACCATTTCTAACATATCCTAAAAATATCATGAAAATCCATCCTAAAATTATCTGGCAGCCTGGATCCAGATGATCCAGATCACTCCCAAAATCTAATCACTTGTTTTTTGTCCCATTTAGGACATTTCCTGAAAATTTCATCAAAATCCATCCATAACTTTTTGAGTTATCTGTCTTTAAAAATTACATTTCATGGATCCAGAAGATCCATATAGTGATCCAGATCACTCCCAAAATTTAATCATTTCTTCCTTTTACCTTTTCAGACATATCCTGAAAATTTCATCAAAATGTGTCCATAAGTTTTTTTAGTTATCTTGTTCACAAACACATCTGGCAGCCTGGATCCAGATCACTCCCAAAATCTAATCACTTGCTCCTCGTCCCATTCAGGACACTTCCTGAAAATTTCATCAAAATCCATCCATAATTTTGTGAGTTATATGTCTTTAAAAATTAAATTTCATGGATCCAGATCACTCCCAAAATTTAATCATTTTTTCCTTTTCAGACATGTCCTGAAAATTTCATCAAAATCCATCCATAAGTTTTTGAGTTATCTTGTTCACAAACAGACGTACAAACCCAGGCGAAAACATAACCTTCTTGGCAGTGTTAATGATAAATAAACGAAAACCATTCTGAATGCAACTTCTCCCTCCATGTTCATAACTAGTATGAACTGGAACGTTCGTCGATGGTTTCTCGAAGATGGCCTGAAAGACCAACACCTGAAACCTTCCTCACCCTCAGGAGAAGTTACTGCATCTCTTCATCATGGTTTATGGTCCGGTGTCAGAATTGTCTGACATCCTGGCGATGCATACTACAGAAATGATCCCTAAAAGTATGATCTTAGCGATAGTGTACTTTTACATCCTTATAAAGCAGAGTTTTTCTACATAAATATGGTTGTAATAGTATGAATATTAAGATACGTACTGATGCAGGTATGCATCTTCACCACAAACGTTTTTTTTTGTTCTATGTTGGTTTGTCTTACTGTTATGTCTTGAAGGTTGTAAATTGTCTCATTGTAACTGTCAATGTCAACAGAATGACCCCTTAGAAACAATTCTATGCTTGTCCTGTGTCCATTTCTCAACAGATACAGGGTGGGGGGACAGCAATTTGCCAATAAAAACACCAAAATGCAGTTTTTTGAGAACAAATATATAGTGTGGTTTTATAAAAGTTATCAGAATGAAAAGTGGTTCCTCAAACTGTAAAATGATAGTAGCATCATAAAATATATATTTTGTGATAAGTACAAATACACCCATAGAACTTGTCCCATACCAATAAGATTAGGGCTGTTGGAAAGTGGACAGCATTTCGCTTATTATTTTATACTGTTCCCAAAAAAGTTAAAAGGCTGTTAAACACTTTGCAAACAATAATTAAAGCTAAAGACCGAGTCTTATCACTGTATTCTAGCATATGATGTAGTTATAAATAGTATTTATATTGACCTTAGACAGTCTAGAGAACATACAGCTCTTTACATTAGTCAAATGCAGTTTGTTAGGCATATTTTTCACTGACATATAAACTATTTTATTCATCTTTATAATCCTGCATTCTGTCAGTTCTAAAATCTTAGAAAAGTGTCAAGACATGTTGCACACTTTTCTATGCTATAAAACTCCTTCAGTATCAACATAGATGTTAGTTACCTCAGCCAAGAAGGTTATGTTTTCGCTTGGGTTTGTCTGTCCGTCGGTTTGTTTGTTTGTGAACAAGATAACTCAAAAACTTATGGACGGATTTTGATGAAATTTTCAGGATATGTCTGAAAAGGTAAAAGGAAGAAATGATTAAATTTTGGGAGTGATCTGGATCACTATATGGATCTTCTGGATCCATGAAATGTAATTTTAAAGACAGATAACTCAAAAAGTTATGGATGGATTTTGATGAAATTTTCAGGAAATGTCCTAAATGGGACAAGGAACAAGTGATTAGATTTTGGGAGTGATTTGGATCACTGTCTGGATCATCTGGATCCAGGCTGCCAGATAATTTTAGGATAGATTTTCATGATATTTTTAGGATATGTTAGAAATGGTAAAAGGAAGAACTAAATGGGACAAGGAACAAGTGATTAGATTTTGGGAGTGATCTGGATCATCTGGATCCAGGCTGCCACATGCGTTTTTTGAACAAGATAACTCAAAAACTTATGGACGGATTTTGATGAAATTTTCAGGACATGTCTGAAAAGGTAAAAGGAAGAAACGATTCAATTTTGCGAGTGATCCGGATCACTATCTGGATCTTCTGGATCCATGAAATGTAATTTTTAAAGACAGATAACTCAAAATGTTATTGATGGATTTTAATGAAATTTTCAGGAAATGTCCTAAATGGGACAAGGAACAAGGAACAAGTGATTAGATTTTAGGAGTGATCTGGATCATCTGGATCCAGGCTTTTTTAAAGGAAGTTATAGCCAGATAATTTTAGGGTGGATTTTGATGATAGTCCAGGAATTGAGCTCCCTTGGCGGAGGTCTGCGCTCTCTGAGTGCTCTTGTTTTAATTGAGGTACTATAAAAATTGGCGAATCACTGTCCCCCTGTAGTTCTAATTGTAATTCGACTTTTATAGCGCTTAATCTCCATGGAGTAGTGGACTCTAAGGCGCAACAAGACAATAGCAATATGCAAATTCAAAGTCCAGGGACAGAAATAGGTCGGCACCACGAAGAATGTCCTAAATATATACATTATTACAGAAGTGATCTGGACGGATCTTGATCTGGATTCTGATTACAGAATATTTTGATTACAGAATATTTTGACAAATTCCTTTCTTACTCATGTTTTGCATGATAGCAAATATACCAAAACAGAATATATTGTGATATAGCAATAGTTCAGGTTTTGGTCCCTTTAAACAGTCAAGCTCATATCAACTTATCAAGATAGAGCCTCGGTGAAGGCAACATGTTTTGATAAGCTGGCTTTGAACCGACAACCATAGATGTGAAAGCCCACTGACTAAATGCTGTACTTTCTAACATTGGAATATTTCTCCTGGGTTTACTGCTTCAGATAACACACGTCTTTAACTGTAGTATTAACTTTTCAACATGTTGTCAATTGATGAAATGTTGAGAGTATCTTCCATGTAATCAGGAGACACCATTTCTGTGTGTTATTAAATTGGCAACAGGTTCAGTTTACAGTTCTTTTTTTTCTGCCTTGGAAATGTTGATCATCAAGGGTTTTTTTGTTCAGCCCCTTCGAATAAGGCTGTTTAGAATTAATGGGCTGTTGATGTGTCCTGTCCCCAAGTGACCCCCTGCTATTTAATTAACATCCTCAATTTCATTCTAGATATAGCCTTACAGGAGCTCTTAAATATACCCAAAAATTAAATGTAAACATAAAAGCAACACATTCTGTAAACTGAAACAACTGTGTCCAAAATATGTACACAATGTGTACTTTATATTTGTTTAGTGTGGAATATTAAATAAGCGTATTTAGTTTCAGTGCAGAAGTAACATATAAGGGTTCAGTTTCAGTTTGTGAAGGGTCTTCAGATCACCTTTCCAAGGATTGAGTTTTGGTATCATGTCATTACACAGTGTAAATCAAATTCAGGAAAAGGGGGAATGCTAGAACTGGAGACAAGATTCTTTGAGTTGGAGTAGACTAGTTGCTTTGTGAAGTCAGTTGTAAGCATACTTAAATTAAAGTTCCCTGTTGAGAAACCCTGTCATATGTTGAAGAACATTTTATGCAACTTTCTTGGTGTTGTAACTTGGTAAAACACCTTAACTTGAAAAAGTAGGCTGCCATAAACAATACTCGTGTATTTTCACATACCATATGAGGTAAGAAGTAAAAATGGACATAAATTGATTGATATCAGGAATTTCTTGATGAAAATTCCTATTTTTGTATTTGGGTGCAGAATACATATAGAAGTTGTGTAAATGCCCCATAAAAGTACTTTAAAATGTTATTCATTTTATTTATTTATTATTATTTTTTTTTGTTGGTGAAGGACATTTATAACTTGTGTTTATGTCAATGCATATTTTAACCAAAAGAAATTAACATCACTTAACATTAAAACAAATATAATAAGGATTTTGTGTCCAAGTTGATGCAAATGATAGATGGATGCAGTAAAAAAGTAAATGTTAGTCAATCATTGTGATAGATAAAAATATTTTCATGGAGTGTGAATAAATTCCCTCTTCTCTAAATTAATATGAAGAGGGAGCTAGAATATTTTACTTTTGTTTTGGGTAAGTCAATCCATTCAATTTTAACCTTTCCTTAACTATATCTTTCATCTCGACAGGATTTCAAAACATTCTTTATCAAGTTCTTGTTTTCAAAATTAGGACTATTGAAACTTATAATGTCAAATTAAGTTCCCTAGATTCGAACCCCACACTAGTGAATGCTGGGAGGAACTCTGATGGATTCAAACTTAAATTCAACGACACCACAGTATCCACCTGACTGTCAGGTCATAGAGGATTAAGGTCAAAGTTAGAAGATCACACAAGAACCATTAAACAATTTTATTTACATGTTAGTATAAAGGTAATGATTGTATTAAGTTTTAATTTTCTATTTTAAAAGAGACAGTTCAACGTTTTAAATACACCAAGCCCAACTAGAAATTGATTTTAAGATCATTCTCTGTCAACTTATTGTTTTCAAAATTAGCACTATTGGAACTCACAATGTCAAATTCTGCCTCTTTAAGACCACCATGTGAAAAGTTTGGAAGATTAAAAATCCTTGCATTTGTAGTATGTTCTTTCCGCTTAACTTTCAAATATTAAAACATAGCTTGGTTAAATATTTACTTTGTTTTATTTATCAGTATTTGTGACTTACGGCAGCTAAAAGAAGGAATTTCTTCATAATATTTCCATACATTTTGACATTGATAAACCTTTGTCTTCAAACTATTGTCTCAATTATACTCACATATCCATTTTATGTTTCAGAACTTAAACCATGTGGTAAACTTACAGTATATTTGAAACATATTAGATTTGGAGACTCAAAAATGGTTTGGAAAACTTGTATGAAATATAGGAGACTTTAGTTCTTTGGTTTTCTTTTACAACTCAGTTTCAGTTAACTATGTAATTATGAAGAATTAATTTTTTTCAGATCTATAACTCTGATTTGATTAAAATCTGAAACTTATGATGCCCTGTCAAAATGGGAAAATTTCTTTAGTAGAGTTTTTACAGTGTACACCAGTGGAATGTAAGCTTGGTAGTTATCGGTCTAATATGGCAGTGCCTGATTTACATTAAATTTAAGGGGTGGTAACTTCTTATATATGTAAATCAATGTTGGTGTAAACATCCAAAAATGAACAATATGTTGTGTTGCCTGTTGGAACCTTTTAAGTAATAAATATCCAGTTTTATGACATCTCAGGTTACTGGATATGTGTTGTCTTGTTTAGTGTCATTTTATTACAAATTAGAGTGTGTTCTTGCTAAACTGTCATGATCATGTGGGCCAATAAAGTGACAGTCATTTTGTTGATAGGGTCTAATTTGAGAATTATACATTTTTTTCATTGTATCTTTGGATGAAAACTCATCCAACAGGATATGGCTACCCAGGTTTGAACATTGCAGAGAAATCTTAAACTGTTTATGGAAGTGTCACCAAACAGTTTCATTCCAGAATTTTTTACAAGCACTGAACATTATAATTGTTTCTGAGGATTGGGATATGTTTACTTGCTTGGCATTAGTAATACAATGGACGTATTCTTTAATGTGTTCTTTGTAATGTAACTATTAGAAATAGTTTTTATATTTTTAGTTTGTATAACAATAAATGGGTAAGTTGTGTAGTAAATACTAAAAAAGATAATATAAATAATTTTAAAATAATAGAAATGATATATAATTTTGAAATAGTACACATTTCTACTTTGTACATTCTAAAAAAGGGGTTTTCTCTATGGTGTCAAAAATGGTGTAAGGTTTTTCACCACAATGGTCAAAATGTTGTAGTACTTTTCTTTTTAGGGCATTTCTCTGTAGGGCATTTCTCCATACGCCATTGATTATTGTATGAAATAGACCAGTTAAAAGAGAGAAGCATGTTTCTGGCTGAAATTGATTAGTATCAAGAGAGTATATTTTGGTCTGATGAAAAACTGGTGCAGGATATTTGGAAAAAATACAGAGTAATTGTTATTTCTATAACCTGATCAATTTTACACAAAATGTTTATTATCTTTGAACATCAAGAGTCATTCATTTCAAGCTCTGTGAAAGGAATGTGGTAGACGTGTTATAAATGATATTTTCCAACAATTCATCCTTATATACAAATGACTTTTTAAAACACTGTCCCTGCACATTGATGTATCACATTGTAAGTCCCAAGTTCAATCCATGAAATACTGTAGAAGCAATGATCAGTTTGTCACTCTAGTTTTGGTGAATTTTTTACTTTGACTTTTATCACTTTGTCAAATCTTATTCCCCTAATATTTATGCAAATATTAAATATATTACTTCTCCATTTCTAGTTGATGTAATCCTAGGATCAGTTTTTGGGACTATTTTGAAAAAAAATGTTACCAAGAAAATTTTTAAATTTTAAAAGAGAATGTTACCAAAAATTTGACCAAGTCGGGTGTATAGTCGTGTGTCTTAAAATGTTTTCATTATAAAATTACAAAAACTTTTGTGTGTTTGAGTTGTGATTACAAATGTAAACACAAATTTATGTATGGGGTGTTTTATTACAATTTTTTAATCTTTTGTTCATCACTCTGTATTAAATTTAACAAGTGAAAAACAACAATTATGTATGTTCTGTTTAATTTCTCTCTTTTCCGTATCTGTTTTATGTCTGTCCAGTTACTCCTTTCTCTTCATTCAGAACTTACCCACCTCAGAGTTTTAAGCCTGAGCTTTAGCGAGGCTCGTGTTTCTAGGAATCACTTTTTTCGCTTTGATTTTGTCTCCAGACTTTCATGAATTGTGGCACAGTGTGATGAGTATCTGTCTGTTCACTGAAGTTAAGCAGCAATGGGCTACGTTAGTAATGGGATGGGTGACCGCTTCGGTGCACTAATGTTTCTGATGGTTTTGCGGCTTGCGTTAGTAGACCAAAACCCCTTTTGGCCTTGTTTTCTCACGTTATTTCTTCTTGTTGCAGACCCCTGCTATGTCTCAGGGCTATTGATTATGGATCTCTGCTTTTCTGTATGGCACACTTCAAGCTTGTCTTTAAGATATAGATTAAGCACTATAAAAGTACAATTAGAATTGGAATTGATATATGAAGTATAAACTTGTTTATAGTGAAAGACAGAATTTTGGCGGTTTTTCTTACATTATTTTTTTACTTTGTCATCAAACGAGTTGAAAGTATTGAGAATATATAGTCTTAACATCATTTTCGTAGCATTTACCAAACATATAATCATCCTGAAATAACAGAGATAATAATCCAATGAAATCAAATTTGTATGTGCTCGAGATTCTGAATGAAGAAAATCCATCTCTGTAAAAATCTAAATTTGCCATAATTTAGCAAACTGTATCACATCAAAAACCTCAGAACAATATTTTTTGCGTTCTTGTTCATTTGATGTTCTTGATGTATTGTAAATTTTACAGACAGCAATATACTAAGCAAAAAAAGTATGAAATTATAATGCAATGTACTCATTATTAAACTTGAGATTTTTTTTTTTTTGGGGGGGGAGGAGGGGTTAAGTGCCTGTCCCATTTCTGCGAGTGTGGTTTACAATAGGTTTACGATTTGAAGTTATAAAAAATACATCATTCAGGGTATAGTTTGCGATAGGTTTATGGTGGCTTTAGGATGTGTTCCTGATGCACAAGATATTTTCCTGATAGCTTCCCGATTGGTGTTGCCATTTCCTCAGAAAATCTTCTGCTAGATTTGGGATAGTTTCCCGATCCATCTAATTGTTTACAAATCCACCTTAAGATGAAACATTTAAGTTTACAATCACTATAAGATGGAAAAGATTGCACAAGTGTAAAGTAGTTTAGGATCGCTGTAAGATTAACAAAATGGCACTATGATTGGTTTACGATGTCATAAATCTGATAAGAATTGTGAAAGGTTTGTGTTAATTTCAAACAGTTTAAAATTCTTCTAAACTGTTCCTAATGGACTACTGAGTGAGAGACTCGTAAACTTATAGGGAAGTTCTGTATAATCTGTACAGGTTCTCTATACGATGGCTTTAAGATCATTCTGCTTGAAAAGATTTTACCTCCCAATACCAGTATATTGGGGATTGGGAGCAAGGTTTACGCAGAAATGGAACAGCCCTCTTATTAAAAGGATTTAACGGGCATTTGCACTCAAAACTCTGCATAATTACTTAATAATTACTTTTCAAACAGCTATATTGTAACATGCTTTTTAATGAAACATTTAAAATTAATTACCCTCAGCCCCCCCCCCCCCCCCCCCCCCCCCATTCTTTCTCGAAAAAGAGGGGTAAGAGTGTTTTAATCAGGTCTGTTTGTTCGTCTGTCTATGCACATAACTGACCATGTTGAGTCTACCCGTGGCTCGATCTTCCTATAAGATAACTGGGATCCAAATCTAGTCTCCAGTATGTTTTTCATTACTTTTGGTTTCAAATATTTGTTTCCCGCACAACCCGAAGGTGAACATTTGTGCATTTTCTGCCACTTGTTGTTGTTTTTGCTTTACCAAGAGCTGTTTTTTTTTGCTTCAACTAAGTATAGTCTAAGTTTTGACCCTGTATGCCTGCAAACTAACCATTTGTTTGATTTTAACGATTCGAAATACTTAAGATAGGTTTAAGATGGGCTTAAGATGAATAACCGATTGCAGGATCTGATAAGGATTGGGAACAGTTTACGATGAATTCAAGAAGTTTGATATTGTCGTAAACTGTTTCTGTTGGACTCCCAAATTCATGGAGAAACACTCTTGAAGTACTGGATCTTCCATACATGATGAAGGGAACTGCAGATCCAGGACCTTATAGCTCACAAGATAATTTACAACTGAACAAAACTAAATTATCTTAAGAGCATGAGATAATCTTATGCCTACAAGATAATCTCATGTGCACCAGATAAGTAAGTTGTGCACACAAGATCATCTTGTTATCACAAGATAATGTCATGCATACAGCATAATATTTTATTGCTCACAAAATGACATTTTATCACAACATTGTGCATACAGCATAAACTGATGATAACAAAAGAGGATTTTGTCAACACCAGATGATTTTGTACATACGGCTTGATTCTCTTGTGCACACAAGATGATCTTAGCATGACTTAACACATAATAGGTATTCTCAACTTCATGACATAATATATGTATCTGCAAATGTCATAATAGGCTATAAATCAGTAATGTTATAGCTGTGTGCATGCGTTTTGATGATACAACCATGCATACAAAAGACAAGAAGACAAGTTCATTCTCATTACTTGTTTATTTGTGCACATTCTTCCTGTACTTAAGTTCCTTTGGTCATGCCATGCATACTAAAAAGAATGATTTAAGATTTATTTCTCCCCAAGCTTCCACTCATCCTGCTTAAGAATCTCTACCTGTTTTATCCGCAGTCAGTTCTTTGGAATGCGATCAAAAGGACATTTTTTGAAAGATTTTATAATGTAAGACAGACAAACACAGAGCCAAAGCTTGATTTATCATCAGGAATGATGGGCCATAGTGTGACTAATCTTCAGAGAATGCCTTCTGAATGAATGATTGGACGTTATTTTTTTTCATTTAAGACCAAGCTTAATTGACACCATTGAAGGATTTCCAATGCATTAAACTGTGTCGATCACACATGAGGTAATTATCTGTAAGATGTAGTTGGGAAACACATGTTAAAGTACATTGTCAGCAACTGCAATGGTTTTCCAACATTTCACCTGAGAATAGAAAGTTCATTCTCGCCTGACGCCTGTAGCAGCACTTAAGGGGGTTATATCCATGAATGCTATTCATATTTTCCTAATTTAAGAGAGACTTTCTAATTTTTTGGAATGATCTTAATGAACCAGGTATATATTGTTAAAGCACTTGCTTTGTGGTATCTGCCTTTTTGGAATTGGTCTCATTCTCCAATATGATATATAATAATAAAACTGCTATAATCACTGGCACCCCTACATGTATATGACATCATTTTGACATTCTTTAAATATACCCTTGTTTTATTTAATATTCATAAATATTAAAATACTTTTGTGCTTTCTAATACTATATGAAAAAATTACTTATCAAGATTAACACTGTCATACTTGTGCTATCCATTTGTGTATTATCGCAATGTAATTGTGATTCATATTTTTGGTATATATCATTCGTGAATTTTCCAATTTGTTTTCACACATATACCATTTGAAGGCAAAAAACTATCACAATGCACAGTAGTTTGAGACTTGCAACTATTTATCTCAGATAAATAGTCACTGACGAAAAAGTCCCCCTTAAGTAGAAAACCTGAATAAACCAAAAACAATTGTCTTTTATTTTGTGATAATACCAGTGTTGTTTTATGTATGTGGTGTTACAGAAAATACTTTTGTGCTTTCTAATGTTGCTCGTGCTTAAGCCTGGGGCCGTATTCACTAAATGTCATAGCTAAACCTTTGGCTTAAGTAACCTATATTTATATGCAAAAGTGGCTAAGACCTTTTGTGAATACTGTCCCTGGTTTGTAGCACTAACTTAAAGAAAATTCACCTGCTCAACATATAGTAAAAATCATACCGCCCCACAACCGTATATATGTGCAAAGGCCTTTAGTCCAGAAAAAGTGTCAATGAATAGATGTGAACAGTTCCTCTAAGTGAGACCAAGACAAAGCTGTGGTTAGGAAAAAAAAATCTTCGTATCTCGAAAATGTGCTTATAAATATAAAGTAGTGTATTTTTTTTAGTAGGTTTACATGGATCATCTTTGTATATCAAGCATGAACTTACCGGAATGGAAAGCCAAGGTTTTTTTTACTGTTTTGTGTTGAAAGAATGTAGATGCATGTATTTCTTCAGGCATTAATCATTGCACATAAAGCCATTCAAAGAAAAAGTAACATTACAATAAAATATTTGATGGGCTCCAGTTGATATATTATATTTGTAAAGTTTTCATGTTCTTCTGTCACTACTAAATGAAGTATAAATTTCTCTCTGTAATGATCCCATTTTGCTATTAAGTTAGCTGGAATATTATATCAGAACTACAAAGCAATATTCTTGTGCATTCATTTTGTGTTTTATACAAATGGAAATATTAGAAATGTGATTTTTTTTTCAATTTTTCAGCAAAGATGTTTTCAATGCATAAACATTGGATTGTATTGCACGTTTTTGTTTATTTAGTGTTTTACTGAGTTAAAGACACTGCTTTATTACTGAACAAGGAACAATGTGAAACAGATATGAGGGAGACATTTAACAAGCTGATGTGTGGAGTATTTTTTGTCATATGATGGATGATACTGTCTCCTGTCTCCTGTTGTTGTCCCCACTCTCCCTTCCTGTATCTAGTTAACAAACTGTCTGTCTTCCCCGCCACATGGGACTACAGTCTTTATTCACACCATTCAAGGCAAGACAGCCACAAGATGAAAAGGTAAATGATATTCGGGGATAAAAAAACAGTTGGAAAAAAAAACCCCCAAGAATTACGTCACAAATCAGACGAATCTGGTGCTGCATTTTAAGTTTCAAAACAAGGATAGGCTTGATTAATTTTTTTTTGTAATGTGTATTTATACTCAACCCAATATCTCCATATACTACAGGACTCAAAGCGCTATTAAACCCATCCGACTGCACAGGTACAGCCCCAACTCACAAGTAGCTGACATTCCCCTAACTGGAAGATAGAGGCTCAAGGATGACCATTTATCAACGTCCTTGAGGTTCTTTAGCCTGCCACTGGGGATAGGACCCAATCACAGGGGATCGCCACTTTAAGTGGTCATCCAAGCCACTAGGTAACCCACGTCCTCTGAGTTCCTAGACAAGTGTGCTATCCACTAGGCCACAGTGGAGAGAATTGATTAATTGAGTAGAGTGAAATAAAAATATAGCATCAGAGATGTCCGTACCCCACAGCCTAAATAAATTGGACACCATAAGATATAGAAGAGGTGAAAGAATATATACAAGGATGAGCAAAAAAACCCACGAAACCAAACATGAAACGTCTCTAGCTCAAACATGTGATTCCACTATGAACTTATCAAAATTAAACCGAGTGACATTCATGTTCCTTGCGCACTTTTCTTGTAAGCTTCATCAAAATTTGTTACTAATTTTGAGGAAATTGTGTACACTAGATAGACATGGTGGAAATCAAAATACAGAAAAATAAACAAGAGCACTCAGAGAGCGCAGACCTCTGTCAAGGGAGCTCAATTCCTGGACTATCATCAAAATCCACCCTAAAATTATCTGGCTATAACTTCCTTTAAAAAAAGCCTGGATCCAGATGATCTAGATCACTCCCAAAATCTAATCACTTGTTCCTTGTCCCATTTAGGACATTTCCTGAAAATTTCATCAAAATCCATCAATAACTTTTTGAGTTATCTGTCTTTAAAAATTACATTTCATGGATCCAGAAGATATCTTGTTCACATGTGGCAGCCTGGATCCAGATGATCCAGATCACTCCCAAAATCTAATCACTTGTTCCCCGTCCCATTTAGTTCTTCCTTTTACCATTTCTAACATATCCTAAAAATATCATGAAAATCCATCCTAAAATTATCTGGCAGCCTGGATCCAGATGATCCAGATCACTCCCAAAATCTAATCACTTGTTTTTTGTCCCATTTAGGACATTTCCTGAAAATTTCATCAAAATCCATCCATAACTTTTTGAGTTATCTGTCTTTAAAAATTACATTTCATGAATCCAGAAGATCTATATAGTGATCCAGATCACTCCCAAAATTTAATCATTTCTTCCTTTTACCTTTTCAGACATATCCTGAAAATTTCATCAAAATGTGTCCATAAGTTTTTTTAGTTATCTTGTTCACAAACACATCTGGCAGCCTGGATCCAGATCACTCCCAAAATCTAATCACTTGCTCCTCATCCCATTCAGGACACTTCCTGAAAATTTCATCAAAATCCATCCATAATTTTGTGAGTTATATGTCTTTAGAAATTAAATTTCATGGATCCAGATCACTCCCAAAATTTAATCATTTTTTCCTTTTCAGACATGTCCTGAAAATTTCATCAAAATCCATCCATAAGTTTTTGAGTTATCTTGTTCACAAACAGACGTACAAACCCAGGCGAAAACATAACCTTCTTGGCAGTGTTAATGAAAAAATAAACGAAAACCATTCTGAATGCAACTTCTCCCTCCATGTTCATAACTAGTATGAACTGGAACGTTCGTCGACGGTTTCTGGAAGATGGCCTGAAAGACCAACACCTGAAACCTTCCTCACGCTCAGGAGAAGTTACTGCATCTCTTCATCATGGTTTATGGTCCGGAGTCAGAATTGTCTGACATCCTGGCGATGCATACTATAGAAATGATCCCTAAAAGTATGATCTTAGCAATAGTGTACTTTTACATCCTTATAAAGCAGAGTTTTCTACATAAATATGGTTGTAATAGTATGAATATTAAGATACCTACTGATGCAGGTATGCATCTTTACCACAAACGTTTTTTTTGTTCTATGTTGGTTTGTCTTACTGTTATGTCTTGAAGGTTGTAAATTGTCTCATTGTAACTGTCAGTGTCAACAGAATGATCCCTTAGAAACAATTCTATGCTTGTCCTGTGTCCATTTCTCAACAGATACAGGGTGGGGGGATAGCAATTTGCCAATAAAAACACCAAAATGCAGTTTTTTGAGAACAAATATATAGTGTGGTTTTATAAAAGTTATCAGAATGAAAAGTGGTTCCTCAAACTGTAAAATGATAGTAGCATCATAAAATATATATTTTGTGATAAGTACAAATACACCCATAGAACTTGTCCCATACCAATAAGATTAGGGCTGTTGGAAAGTGGACAGCATTTCGCTTATTATTTTATACTGTTCCCAAAAAAGTTAAAAGGCTGTTAAACACTTTGCAAACAATAATTAAAGCTAAAGACCGAGTCTTATCACTGTATTCTAGCATATGATGTAGTTATAAATAGTATTTATATTGACCTTAGACAGTCTAGAGAACAGCTCTTTGCATTAGTCAAATGCAGTTTGTTAGGCATATTTTTCACTGACATATAAACTATTTTATTCATCTTTATAATCCTGCATTCTGTCAGTTCTAAAATCTTAGAAAAGTGTCAAGACATGTTGCACACTTTTCTATGCTATAAAACTCCTTCAGTATCAACATAGATGTTAGTTACCTCAGCCAAGAAGGTTATGTTTACGCTTGGTTTTGTCTGTCCGTCGGTTTGTTTGTTTGTGAACAAGATAACTCAAAAACTTATGGACGGATTTTGATGAAATTTTCAGGATATGTCTGAAAAGATAAAAGGAAGAAATGATTAAATTTTGGGAGTGATCTGGATCACTATATGGATCTTCTGGATCCATGAAATGTAATTTTAAAGACAGATAACTCAAAAAGTTATGGATGGATTTTGATGAAATTTTCAGGAAATGTCCTAAATGGGACAAGGAACAAGTGATTAGATTTTGGGAGTGATTTGGATCACTGTCTGGATCATCTGGATCCAGGCTGCCAGATAATTTTAGGATAGATTTTCATGATATTTTTAGGATATGTTAGAAATGGTAAAAGGAAGAACTAAATGGGACAAGGAACAAGTGATTAGATTTTGGGAGTGATCTGGATCATCTGGATCCAGGCTGCCACATGCGTTTTTTGAACAAGATAACTCAAAAACTTATGGACGGATTTTGATGAAATTTTCAGGACATGTCTGAAAAGGTAAAAGGAAGAAACGATTCAATTTTGCGAGTGATCCGGATCACTATCTGGATCTTCTGGATCCATGAAATGTAATTTTTAAAGACAGATAACTCAAAATGTTATTGATGGATTTTAATGAAATTTTCAGGAAATGTCCTAAATGGGACAAGGAACAAGGAACAAGTGATTAGATTTTAGGAGTGATCTGGATCATCTGGATCCAGGCTTTTTTAAAGGAAGTTATAGCCAGATAATTTTAGGGTGGATTTTGATGATAGTCCAGGAATTGAGCTCCCTTGGCGGAGGTCTGCGCTCTCTGAGTGCTCTTGTTTTAATTGAGGTACAATAAAAATTGGCGAATCGCTGTCCCCCTGTAGTTCTAATTCTAATTCGACTTTTATAGCGCTTAATCTCCACGGAGTAGTGGACTCTAAGGCGCAACAAGACAATAGCAATATGCAAATTCAAAGTCCAGGGACAGAAATAGGTCGGCACCACGAAGAATGTCCTAAATATATACATTATTACAGAAGTGATCTGGACGGATCTTGATCTGGATTCTGATTACAGAATATTTTGATTACAGAATATTTTGACAAATTCCTTTCTTACTCATGTTTTGCATGATAGCAAATATACCAAAACAGAATATATTGTAATATAGCAATAGTTCAGGTTTTGGTCCCTTTAAACAGTCAAGCTCATATCAACTTATCAAGATAGAGCCTCGGTGAAGGCAACATGTTTTGATAAGCTGGCTTTGAACCGACAACCATAGATGTGAAAGCCCACTGACTAAATGCTGTACTTTCTAACATTGGAATATTTCTCCTGGGTTTACTGCTTCAGATAACACACGTCTTTAACTGTAGTATTAACTTTTCAACATGTTGTCAATTGATGAAATGTTGAGAGTATCTTCCATGTAATCAGGAGACACCATTTCTGTGTGTTATTAAATTGGCAACAGGTTCAGTTTACAGTTCTTTTTTTCTGCCTTGGAAATGTTGATCATCAAGGGTTTTTTTTGTTCAGCCCCTTCGAATAAGGCTGTTTAGAATTAATGGGCTGTTGATGTGTCCTGTCCCCAAGTGACCCCCTGCTATTTAATTAACATCCTCAATTTCATTCTAGATATAGCCTTACAGGAGCTCTTAAATATACCCAAAAATTAAATGTAAACATAAAAGCAACACATTCTGTAAACTGAAACAACTGTGTCCAAAATATGTACACAATGTGTACTTTATATTTGTTTAGTGTGGAATATTAAATAAGCGTATTTAGTTTCAGTGCAGAAGTAACATATAAGGGTTCAGTTTCAGTTTGTGAAGGGTCTTCAGATCACCTTTCCAAGGATTGGGTTTTGGTATCATGTCATTACACAGTGTAAATCAAATTCAGGAAAAGGGGGAATGCTAGAACTGGAGACAAGATTCTTTGAGTTGGAGTAGACTAGTTGCTTTGTGAAGTCAGTTGTAAGCTTACTTAAATTAAAGTTCCCTGTTGAGAAACCCTGTCATATGTTGAAGAACATTTTATGCAACTTTCTTGGTGTTGTAACTTGGTAAAACACCTTAACTTGAAAAAGTAGGCTGCCATAAACAATACTCGTGTATTTTCACATACCATATGAGGTAAGAAGTAAAAATGGACATAAATTGATTGATATCAGGAATTTCTTGATGAAAATTCCTATTTTTGTATTTGGGTGCAGAATACATATAGAAGTTGTGTAAATGCCCCATAAAAGTACTTTAAAATGTTATTCATTTTATTTATTTATTATTATTATTTTTTGTTGGTGAAGGACATTTATAACTTGTGTTTATGTCAATGCATATTTTAACCAAAAGAAATTAACATCACTTAACATTAAAACAAATATAATAAGGATTTTGTGTCCAAGTTGATGCAAATGATAGATGGATGCAGTAAAAAAGTAAATGTTAGTCAATCATTGTGATAGATAAAAATATTTTCATGGAGTGTGAATAAATTCCCTCTTCTCTAAATTAATATGAAGAAGGAGCTAGAATATTTTACTTTTGTTTTGGGTAAGTCAATCCATTCAATTTTAACCTTTCCTTAACTATATCTTTCATCTCGACAGGATTTCAAAACATTCTTTATCAAGTTCTTGTTTTCAAAATTAGGACTATTGAAACTTATAATGTCAAATTAAGTTCTCTAGATTCGTACCCCACACTAGTGAATGCTGGGAGGAACTCTGATGGATTCAAACTTAAATTCAACGACACCACAGTATCCACCTGACTGTCAGGTCATAGAGGATTAAGGTCAAAGTTAGAAGATCACACAAGAACCATTAAACAATTTTATTTACATGTTAGTATAAAGGTAATGATTGTATTAAGTTTTAATTTTCTATTTTAAAAGAGACAGTTCAACGTTTTAAATACACCAAGCCCAACTAGAAATTGATTTTAAGATCATTCTCTGTCAACTTATTGTTTTCAAAATTAGCACTATTGGAACTCACAATGTCAAATTCTGCCTCTTTAAGACCACCATGTGAAAAGTTTGGAAGATTAAAAATCCTTGCATTTGTAGTATGTTCTTTCCGCTTAACTTTCAAATATTAAAACATAGCTTGGTTTTCTTTTACAACTCAGTTTCAGTTAACTATGTAATTATGAAGAATTAATTTTTTTCAGATCTATAACTCTGATTTGATTAAAATCTGAAACTTATGATGCCCTGTCAAAATGAGAAAATTTCTTTAGTAGAGTTTTTACAGTGTACACCAGTGGAATGTAAGCTTGGTAGTTATCGGTCTAATATGGCAGTGCCTGATTTACATTAAATTTAAGGGGTGGTAACTTCTTATACATGTAAATCAATGTTGGTGTAAACATCCAAAAATGAACAATATGTTGTGTTGCCTGTTGGAACCTTTTAAGTAATAAATATCCAGTTTTATGACATCTCAGGTTACTGAATATGTGTTGTCTTGTTTAGTGTCATTTTATTACAAATTAGAGTGTGTTCTTGCTAAACTGTCATGATCATGTGGGCCAATAAAGTGACAGTCATTTTGTTGATAGGGTCTAATTTGAGAATTATACATTTTTTTCATTGTATCTTTGGATGAAAACTCATCCAACAGGATATGGCTACCCAGGTTTGAACATTGCAGAGAAATCTTAAACTGTTTATGGAAGTGTCACCAAACAGTTTCATTCCAGAATTTTTTACAAGCACTGAACATTATAATTGTTTCTGAGGATTGGGATATGTTTACTTGCTTGGCATTAGTAATACAATGAACGTATTCTTTAATGTGTTCTTTGTAATGTAACTATTACAAATAGTTTTTATATTTTTATGGGTAAGTTGTGTAGTAAATACTAAAAAAGATAATATAAATAATTTTAAAATAATAGAAATGATATATAATTTTGAAATAGTACACATTTCTACTTTGTACATTCTAAAAAAGGGGTTTTCTCTATGGTGTCAAAAATGGTGTAAGGTTTTTCACCACAATGGTCAAAATGTTGTAGCACTTTTCTTTTTAGGGCATTTCTCTGTAGGGCATTTCTCCATACGCCATTGATTATTGTATGAAATAGACCAGTTAGAAGAGAGAAGCATGTTTCTGGCTGAAATTGATTAGTATCAAGAGAGTATATTTTGGTCTGATGAAAAACTGGTGCAGGATATTTGGAAAAAATACAGAGTAATTGTTATTTCTATAACCTGATCAATTTTACACAAAATGTTTATTATCTTTGAACATCATGAGTCATTCATTTCAAGCTCTGTGAAAGGAATGTGGTAGACGTGTTATAAATGATATTTTCCAACACTTCATCCTTATATACAAATGACTTTTTAAAACACTGTCCCTGCACATTGATGTATCACATTGTAAGTCCCAAGTTCAATCCATGAAATACTGTAGAAGCAATGATCAGTTTGTCACTCTAGTTTTGGTGAATTTTTTACTTTGACTTTTATCACTTTGTCAAATCTTATTCCCCTAATATTTATGCAAATATTAAATATATTACTTCTCCATTTCTAGTTGATGTAATCCTAGGATCAGTTTTTGGGACTATTTTGAAAAAAAATGTTACCAAGAAAATTTTTAAATTTTAAAAGAGAATGTTACCAAAAATTTGACCAAGTCGGGTGTATAGTCGTGTGTCTTAAAATGTTTTCATTATAAAATTACAAAAACTTTTGTGTGTTTGAGTTGTGATTACAAATGTAAACACAAATTTATGTATGGGGTGTTTTATTACAATGTTTTAATCTTTTGTTCATCACTCTGTATTAAATTTAACAAGTGAAAAAAGCATAAGAGATGCCCATACCCCGCAGCCCAGGATACTATCACTAGACACTATTAGTTATACAAAGGTGCAGGGCAAATATCACTTATGAGAAATAAAAATATACACAAGGACAAGGTATCAAAACAAGACAATTCAATAGCAAAATCAAATCATTAATTAGCAAACTAAAATATATGAAGCTGTAAAATTTATTTATTGAAGTATAGCTGTTAATGAAAAGAGTGCAATTGGTACATCTAATAATCAGTTGCAGCAATCCATATATCTTTGTGATAAGAGAAATATGTTTCAAATATGATTATAGAAAACATTCTGGCAGAGTCAAGGTCAAATGTCTTTGAAGTATATCTTTGAAGTAATCAGTCAATTGTGACATTTTTTTTCAAAACCGATCCATAAACTGATAACAGAGTTTTCAGCAATCAGAGACAAAGAAAGCAATATTTTAATTATTAATAAAAATATTTGGGAAATGCTATCTGATACAATGACAACGGGGTGACATCTGTTTTATCAACATTAAATACTGGATGTGCTATCGAGAATCATATTAAAAATCCACCAAAATTATACCCATTTACTGATCATTACTTCCACAAAACAACACTTCAGAACTTTTCTAGAACTAGAAACATAATGCCTGCAGAGCATTAGGTTATGTGCTCATATGCCATTGACTATTCACTGCATTAACAAAATTCTAAGAATATCTGTAAATATAGGCCCGGTTTGAAAGTTGTCACAGTTCTGCATTTATGTATATTTATATTTGGCTAATATCCTCATTGATTATGGGTACAATTATAAATCTCTGAATTCATTTTTGTCCAGTAATAGGGGCCACGGTGGTGCAGTGGTAACATACTCACCTCCCACATCTGAGATCAGAGTTTGAATCCTGGCCTGACCTTATGTCGGTCAGCCGGGAGTTTACTTCCCATTATTTGCCAGTTTACAGTACAGTTTACAGTACAGAACCTTGACCAACAGTATGTACTGGTTTTCTCTGCCCTCCATACTACAAATTTCATCAAAATCCATGAATAACTTTTTGAGTTATCTGTCTTTAAAAATTACATTTCATGGATCCAGAAGATATCTTGTTCACAAACGCATGTGGCAGCCTGGATCCAGATGATCCAGATCACTCCCAAAATCTAATCACTTGTTCCCCGTCCCATTTAGTTCTTCCTTTTACCATTTCTAACATATCCTAAAAATATCATGAAAATCCATCCTAAAATTATCTGGCAGCCTGGATCCAGATGATCCAGATCACTCCCAAAATCTAATCACTTGTTTTTTGTCCCATTTAGGACATTTCCTGAAAATTTCATCAAAATCCATCCATAACTTTTTGAGTTATCTGTCTTTAAAAATTACATTTCATGGATCCAGAAGATCCATATAGTGATCCAGATCACTCCCAAAATTTAATCATTTCTTCCTTTTACCTTTTCAGACATATCCTGAAAATTTCATCAAAATGTGTCCATAAGTTTTTTTAGTTATCTTGTTCACAAACACATCTGGCAGCCTGGATCCAGATCACTCCCAAAATCTAATCACTTGCTCCTCGTCCCATTCAGGACACTTCCTGAAAATTTCATCAAAATCCATCCATAATTTTGTGAGTTATATGTCTTTAAAAATTAAATTTCATGGATCCAGATCACTCCCAAAATTTAATCATTTTTTCCTTTTCAGACATGTCCTGAAAATTTCATCAAAATCCATCCATAAGTTTTTGAGTTATCTTGTTCACAAACAGACGTACAAACCCAGGCGAAAACATAACCTTCTTGGCAGTGTTAATGATAAATAAACGAAAACCATTCTGAATGCAACTTCTCCCTCCATGTTCATAACTAGTATGAACTGGAACGTTCGTCGATGGTTTCTCGAAGATGGCCTGAAAGACCAACACCTGAAACCTTCCTCACCCTCAGGAGAAGTTACTGCATCTCTTCATCATGGTTTATGGTCCGGTGTCAGAATTGTCTGACATCCTGGCGATGCATACTACAGAAATGATCCCTAAAAGTATGATCTTAGCGATAGTGTACTTTTACATCCTTATAAAGCAGAGTTTTTCTACATAAATATGGTTGTAATAGTATGAATATTAAGATACGTACTGATGCAGGTATGCATCTTCACCACAAACGTTTTTTTTTGTTCTATGTTGGTTTGTCTTACTGTTATGTCTTGAAGGTTGTAAATTGTCTCATTGTAACTGTCAATGTCAACAGAATGACCCCTTAGAAACAATTCTATGCTTGTCCTGTGTCCATTTCTCAACAGATACAGGGTGGGGGGACAGCAATTTGCCAATAAAAACACCAAAATGCAGTTTTTTGAGAACAAATATATAGTGTGGTTTTATAAAAGTTATCAGAATGAAAAGTGGTTCCTCAAACTGTAAAATGATAGTAGCATCATAAAATATATATTTTGTGATAAGTACAAATACACCCATAGAACTTGTCCCATACCAATAAGATTAGGGCTGTTGGAAAGTGGACAGCATTTCGCTTATTATTTTATACTGTTCCCAAAAAAGTTAAAAGGCTGTTAAACACTTTGCAAACAATAATTAAAGCTAAAGACCGAGTCTTATCACTGTATTCTAGCATATGATGTAGTTATAAATAGTATTTATATTGACCTTAGACAGTCTAGAGAACATACAGCTCTTTACATTAGTCAAATGCAGTTTGTTAGGCATATTTTTCACTGACATATAAACTATTTTATTCATCTTTATAATCCTGCATTCTGTCAGTTCTAAAATCTTAGAAAAGTGTCAAGACATGTTGCACACTTTTCTATGCTATAAAACTCCTTCAGTATCAACATAGATGTTAGTTACCTCAGCCAAGAAGGTTATGTTTTCGCTTGGGTTTGTCTGTCCGTCGGTTTGTTTGTTTGTGAACAAGATAACTCAAAAACTTATGGACGGATTTTGATGAAATTTTCAGGATATGTCTGAAAAGGTAAAAGGAAGAAATGATTAAATTTTGGGAGTGATCTGGATCACTATATGGATCTTCTGGATCCATGAAATGTAATTTTAAAGACAGATAACTCAAAAAGTTATGGATGGATTTTGATGAAATTTTCAGGAAATGTCCTAAATGGGACAAGGAACAAGTGATTAGATTTTGGGAGTGATTTGGATCACTGTCTGGATCATCTGGATCCAGGCTGCCAGATAATTTTAGGATAGATTTTCATGATATTTTTAGGATATGTTAGAAATGGTAAAAGGAAGAACTAAATGGGACAAGGAACAAGTGATTAGATTTTGGGAGTGATCTGGATCATCTGGATCCAGGCTGCCACATGCGTTTTTTGAACAAGATAACTCAAAAACTTATGGACGGATTTTGATGAAATTTTCAGGACATGTCTGAAAAGGTAAAAGGAAGAAACGATTCAATTTTGCGAGTGATCCGGATCACTATCTGGATCTTCTGGATCCATGAAATGTAATTTTTAAAGACAGATAACTCAAAATGTTATTGATGGATTTTAATGAAATTTTCAGGAAATGTCCTAAATGGGACAAGGAACAAGGAACAAGTGATTAGATTTTAGGAGTGATCTGGATCATCTGGATCCAGGCTTTTTTAAAGGAAGTTATAGCCAGATAATTTTAGGGTGGATTTTGATGATAGTCCAGGAATTGAGCTCCCTTGGCGGAGGTCTGCGCTCTCTGAGTGCTCTTGTTTTAATTGAGGTACAATAAAAATTGGCGAATCACTGTCCCCCTGTAGTTCTAATTGTAATTCGACTTTTATAGCGCTTAATCTCCATGGAGTAGTGGACTCTAAGGCGCAACAAGACAATAGCAATATGCAAATTCAAAGTCCAGGGACAGAAATAGGTCGGCACCACGAAGAATGTCCTAAATATATACATTATTACAGAAGTGATCTGGACGGATCTTGATCTGGATTCTGATTACAGAATATTTTGATTACAGAATATTTTGACAAATTCCTTTCTTACTCATGTTTTGCATGATAGCAAATATACCAAAACAGAATATATTGTGATATAGCAATAGTTCAGGTTTTGGTCCCTTTAAACAGTCAAGCTCATATCAACTTATCAAGATAGAGCCTCGGTGAAGGCAACATGTTTTGATAAGCTGGCTTTGAACCGACAACCATAGATGTGAAAGCCCACTGACTAAATGCTGTACTTTCTAACATTGGAATATTTCTCCTGGGTTTACTGCTTCAGATAACACACGTCTTTAACTGTAGTATTAACTTTTCAACATGTTGTCAATTGATGAAATGTTGAGAGTATCTTCCATGTAATCAGGAGACACCATTTCTGTGTGTTATTAAATTGGCAACAGGTTCAGTTTACAGTTCTTTTTTTTCTGCCTTGGAAATGTTGATCATCAAGGGTTTTTTTGTTCAGCCCCTTCGAATAAGGCTGTTTAGAATTAATGGGCTGTTGATGTGTCCTGTCCCCAAGTGACCCCCTGCTATTTAATTAACATCCTCAATTTCATTCTAGATATAGCCTTACAGGAGCTCTTAAATATACCCAAAAATTAAATGTAAACATAAAAGCAACACATTCTGTAAACTGAAACAACTGTGTCCAAAATATGTACACAATGTGTACTTTATATTTGTTTAGTGTGGAATATTAAATAAGCGTATTTAGTTTCAGTGCAGAAGTAACATATAAGGGTTCAGTTTCAGTTTGTGAAGGGTCTTCAGATCACCTTTCCAAGGATTGAGTTTTGGTATCATGTCATTACACAGTGTAAATCAAATTCAGGAAAAGGGGGAATGCTAGAACTGGAGACAAGATTCTTTGAGTTGGAGTAGACTAGTTGCTTTGTGAAGTCAGTTGTAAGCATACTTAAATTAAAGTTCCCTGTTGAGAAACCCTGTCATATGTTGAAGAACATTTTATGCAACTTTCTTGGTGTTGTAACTTGGTAAAACACCTTAACTTGAAAAAGTAGGCTGCCATAAACAATACTCGTGTATTTTCACATACCATATGAGGTAAGAAGTAAAAATGGACATAAATTGATTGATATCAGGAATTTCTTGATGAAAATTCCTATTTTTGTATTTGGGTGCAGAATACATATAGAAGTTGTGTAAATGCCCCATAAAAGTACTTTAAAATGTTATTCATTTTATTTATTTATTATTATTTTTTTTTGTTGGTGAAGGACATTTATAACTTGTGTTTATGTCAATGCATATTTTAACCAAAAGAAATTAACATCACTTAACATTAAAACAAATATAATAAGGATTTTGTGTCCAAGTTGATGCAAATGATAGATGGATGCAGTAAAAAAGTAAATGTTAGTCAATCATTGTGATAGATAAAAATATTTTCATGGAGTGTGAATAAATTCCCTCTTCTCTAAATTAATATGAAGAGGGAGCTAGAATATTTTACTTTTGTTTTGGGTAAGTCAATCCATTCAATTTTAACCTTTCCTTAACTATATCTTTCATCTCGACAGGATTTCAAAACATTCTTTATCAAGTTCTTGTTTTCAAAATTAGGACTATTGAAACTTATAATGTCAAATTAAGTTCCCTAGATTCGAACCCCACACTAGTGAATGCTGGGAGGAACTCTGATGGATTCAAACTTAAATTCAACGACACCACAGTATCCACCTGACTGTCAGGTCATAGAGGATTAAGGTCAAAGTTAGAAGATCACACAAGAACCATTAAACAATTTTATTTACATGTTAGTATAAAGGTAATGATTGTATTAAGTTTTAATTTTCTATTTTAAAAGAGACAGTTCAACGTTTTAAATACACCAAGCCCAACTAGAAATTGATTTTAAGATCATTCTCTGTCAACTTATTGTTTTCAAAATTAGCACTATTGGAACTCACAATGTCAAATTCTGCCTCTTTAAGACCACCATGTGAAAAGTTTGGAAGATTAAAAATCCTTGCATTTGTAGTATGTTCTTTCCGCTTAACTTTCAAATATTAAAACATAGCTTGGTTAAATATTTACTTTGTTTTATTTATCAGTATTTGTGACTTACGGCAGCTAAAAGAAGGAATTTCTTCATAATATTTCCATACATTTTGACATTGATAAACCTTTGTCTTCAAACTATTGTCTCAATTATACTCACATATCCATTTTATGTTTCAGAACTTAAACCATGTGGTAAACTTACAGTATATTTGAAACATATTAGATTTGGAGACTCAAAAATGGTTTGGAAAACTTGTATGAAATATAGGAGACTTTAGTTCTTTGGTTTTCTTTTACAACTCAGTTTCAGTTAACTATGTAATTATGAAGAATTAATTTTTTTCAGATCTATAACTCTGATTTGATTAAAATCTGAAACTTATGATGCCCTGTCAAAATGGGAAAATTTCTTTAGTAGAGTTTTTACAGTGTACACCAGTGGAATGTAAGCTTGGTAGTTATCGGTCTAATATGGCAGTGCCTGATTTACATTAAATTTAAGGGGTGGTAACTTCTTATATATGTAAATCAATGTTGGTGTAAACATCCAAAAATGAACAATATGTTGTGTTGCCTGTTGGAACCTTTTAAGTAATAAATATCCAGTTTTATGACATCTCAGGTTACTGGATATGTGTTGTCTTGTTTAGTGTCATTTTATTACAAATTAGAGTGTGTTCTTGCTAAACTGTCATGATCATGTGGGCCAATAAAGTGACAGTCATTTTGTTGATAGGGTCTAATTTGAGAATTATACATTTTTTTCATTGTATCTTTGGATGAAAACTCATCCAACAGGATATGGCTACCCAGGTTTGAACATTGCAGAGAAATCTTAAACTGTTTATGGAAGTGTCACCAAACAGTTTCATTCCAGAATTTTTTACAAGCACTGAACATTATAATTGTTTCTGAGGATTGGGATATGTTTACTTGCTTGGCATTAGTAATACAATGGACGTATTCTTTAATGTGTTCTTTGTAATGTAACTATTAGAAATAGTTTTTATATTTTTAGTTTGTATAACAATAAATGGGTAAGTTGTGTAGTAAATACTAAAAAAGATAATATAAATAATTTTAAAATAATAGAAATGATATATAATTTTGAAATAGTACACATTTCTACTTTGTACATTCTAAAAAAGGGGTTTTCTCTATGGTGTCAAAAATGGTGTAAGGTTTTTCACCACAATGGTCAAAATGTTGTAGTACTTTTCTTTTTAGGGCATTTCTCTGTAGGGCATTTCTCCATACGCCATTGATTATTGTATGAAATAGACCAGTTAAAAGAGAGAAGCATGTTTCTGGCTGAAATTGATTAGTATCAAGAGAGTATATTTTGGTCTGATGAAAAACTGGTGCAGGATATTTGGAAAAAATACAGAGTAATTGTTATTTCTATAACCTGATCAATTTTACACAAAATGTTTATTATCTTTGAACATCAAGAGTCATTCATTTCAAGCTCTGTGAAAGGAATGTGGTAGACGTGTTATAAATGATATTTTCCAACAATTCATCCTTATATACAAATGACTTTTTAAAACACTGTCCCTGCACATTGATGTATCACATTGTAAGTCCCAAGTTCAATCCATGAAATACTGTAGAAGCAATGATCAGTTTGTCACTCTAGTTTTGGTGAATTTTTTACTTTGACTTTTATCACTTTGTCAAATCTTATTCCCCTAATATTTATGCAAATATTAAATATATTACTTCTCCATTTCTAGTTGATGTAATCCTAGGATCAGTTTTTGGGACTATTTTGAAAAAAAATGTTACCAAGAAAATTTTTAAATTTTAAAAGAGAATGTTACCAAAAATTTGACCAAGTCGGGTGTATAGTCGTGTGTCTTAAAATGTTTTCATTATAAAATTACAAAAACTTTTGTGTGTTTGAGTTGTGATTACAAATGTAAACACAAATTTATGTATGGGGTGTTTTATTACAATTTTTTAATCTTTTGTTCATCACTCTGTATTAAATTTAACAAGTGAAAAAAGCATAAGAGATGCCCATACCCCGCAGCCCAGGATACTATCACTAGACACTATTAGTTATACAAAGGTGCAGGGCAAATATCACTTATGAGAAATAAAAATATACACAAGGACAAGGTATCAAAACAAGACAATTCAATAGCAAAATCAAATCATTAATTAGCAAACTAAAATATATGAAGCTGTAAAATTTATTTATTGAAGTATAGCTGTTAATGAAAAGAGTGCAATTGGTACATCTAATAATCAGTTGCAGCAATCCATATATCTTTGTGATAAGAGAAATATGTTTCAAATATGATTATAGAAAACATTCTGGCAGAGTCAAGGTCAAATGTCTTTGAAGTATATCTTTGAAGTAATCAGTCAATTGTGACATTTTTTTTCAAAACCGATCCATAAACTGATAACAGAGTTTTCAGCAATCAGAGACAAAGAAAGCAATATTTTAATTATTAATAAAAATATTTGGGAAATGCTATCTGATACAATGACAATGGGGTGACATCTGTTTTATCAACATTAAATACTGGATATGCTATCGAGAATCATATTAAAAATCCACCAAAATTAGACCCATTTACTGATCATTACTTCCACAAAACAACACTTCAGAACTTTTCTAGAACTAGAAACATAATGCCTGCAGAGCATTAGGTTATGTGCTCATATGCCATTGACTATTCACTGCATTAACAAAATTCTAAGAATATCTGTAAATATAGGCCCGGTTTAAAAGTTGTCACAGTTCTGCATTTATGTATATTTATATTTGGCTAATATCCTCATTGATTATGGGTACAATTATAAATCTCTGAATTCATTTTTGTCCAGTAATAGGGGCCACGGTGGTGCAGTGGTAACATACTCACCTCCCACATCTGAGATCAGAGTTTGAATCCTGGCCTGACCTTATGTCGGTCAGCCGGGAGTTTACTTCCCCTTATTTGCCAGTTTACAGTACAGTTTACAGTACAGAACCTTGACCAACAGTATGTACTGGTTTTCTCTGCCCTCCATACTACAAATTTCATCAAAATCCATGAATAACTTTTTGAGTTATCTGTCTTTAAAAATTACATTTCATGGATCCAGAAGATATCTTGTTCACAAACGCATGTGGCAGCCTGGATCCAGATGATCTAGATCACTCCCAAAATCTAATCACTTGTTCCCCGTCCCATTTAGTTCTTCCTTTTACCATTTCTAACATATCCTAAAAATATCATGAAAATCCATCCTAAAATTATCTGGCAGCCTGGATCCAGATGATCCAGATCACTCCCAAAATCTAATCACTTGTTTTTTATCCCATTTAGGACATTTCCTGAAAATTTCATCAAAATCCATCCATAACTTTTTGAGTTATCTGTCTTTAAAAATTACATTTCATGGATCCAGAAGATCCATATAGTGATCCAGATCACTGCCAAAATTTAATCATTTCTTCCTTTTACCTTTTCAGACATATCCTGAAAATTTCATCAAAATGTGTCCATAAGTTTTTTTAGTTATCTTGTCCACAAACACATCTGGCAGCCTGGATCCAGATCACTCCCAAAATCTAATCACTTGCTCCTCGTCCCATTCAGGACACTTCCTGAAAATTTCATCAAAATCCATCCATAATTTAGTGAGTTATATGTCTTTAGAAATTAAATTTCATGGATCCAGATCACTCCCAAAATTTAATCATTTTTTCCTTTTCAGACATGTCCTGAAAATTTCATCAAAATCCATCCATAAGTTTTTGAGTTATCTTGTTCACAAACAGACGTACAAACCCAGGTGAAAACATAACCTTCTTGGCAGTGTTAATGATAAATAAACGAAAACCATTCTGAATGCAACTTCTCCCTCCATGTTCATAACTAGTATGAACTGGAACGTTCGTCGATGGTTTCTGGAAGATGGCCTGAAAGACCAACACCTGAAACCTTCCTCACGCTCAGGAGAAGTTACTGCATCTCTTCATCATGGTTTATGGTCCGGAGTCAGAATTGTCTGACATCCTGGCGATGCATACTACAGAAATGATCCCTAAAAGTATGATCTTAGCGATAGTGTACTTTTACATCCTTATAAAGCAGAGTTTTTGTACATAAATATGGTTGTAATAGTATGAATATTAAGATACCTAATGATGCAGGTATGCATCTTCACCACAAACGTTTTTTTTTTGTTCTATGTTGGTTTGTCTTACTGTTATGTCTTGAAAGTTGTAAATTGTCTCATTGTAACTGTCAATGTCAACAGGATGATCCCTTAGAAACAATTCTATGCTTGTCCTGTGTCCATTTCTCAACAGATACAGGGTGGGGGGACAGCAATTTGCCAATAAAAACACCAGAATGCAGTTTTTTGAGAACAAATATATAGTGTGGTTTTATAAAAGTTATCAGAATGAAAAGTGGTTCCTCAAACTGTAAAATGATAGTAGCATCATAAAATATATATTTTGTGATAAGTACAAATACACCCATAGAGCTTGTCCCATACCAATAAGATTAGAGCTGTTGGAAAGTGGGCAGCATTTCGCTTATTATTTTATACTGTTCCCAAAAAAGTTAAAAGGCTGTTAAACACTTTGCAAACAATAATTAAAGCTAAAGACCGAGTCTTATCACTGTATTCTAGCATATGATGTAGTTATAAATAGTATTTATATTGACCTTAGACAGTCTAGAGAACATACAGCTCTTTGCATTAGTCAAATGCAGTTTGTTAGGCATATTTTTCACTGACATATAAACTATTTTATTCATCTTTATAATCCTGCATTCTGTCAGTTCTAAAATCTTAGAAAAGTGTCAAGACATGTTGCACACTTTTCTATGCTATAAAACTCCTTCAGTATCAACATAGATGTTAGTTACCTCAGCCAAGAAGGTTATGTTTTCGCTTGGGTTTGTCTGTCCGTCGGTTTGTTTGTTTGTGAACAAGATAACTCAAAAACTTATGGACGGATTTTGATGAAATTTTCAGGATATGTCTGAAAAGGTAAAAGGAAGAAATGATTAAATTTTGGGAGTGATCTGGATCACTATATGGATCTTCTGGATCCATGAAATGTAATTTTAAAGACAGATAACTCAAAAAGTTATGGATGGATTTTGATGAAATTTTCAGGAAATGTCCTAAATGGGACAAGGAACAAGTGATTAGATTTTGGGAGTGATCTGGATCATCTGGATCCAGGCTGCCACATGTGTTTTTTGAACAAGATAACTCAAAAACTTATGGACGGATTTTGATGAAATTTTCAGGACATGTCTGAAAAGGTAAAAGGAAGAAACGATTCAATTTTGCGAGTGATCCGGATCACTATCTGGATCTTCTGGATCCATGAAATGTAATTTTTAAAGACAGATAACTCAAAATGTTATTGATGGATTTTAATGAAATTTTCAGGAAATGTCCTAAATGGGACAAGGAACAAGGAACAAGTGATTAGATTTTAGGAGTGATCTGGATCATCTGGATCCAGGCTTTTTTAAAGGAAGTTATAGCCAGATAATTTTAGGGTGGATTTTGATGATAGTCCAGGAATTGAGCTCCCTTGGCGGAGGTCTGCGCTCTCTGAGTGCTCTTGTTTTAATTGAGGTACAATAAAAATTGGCGAATCGCTGTCCCCCTGTAGTTCTAATTCTAATTCGACTTTTATAGCGCTTAATCTCCACGGAGTAGTGGACTCTAAGGCGCAACAAGACAATAGCAATATGCAAATTCAAAGTCCAGGGACAGAAATAGGTCGGCACCACGAAGAATGTCCTAAATATATACATTATTACAGAAGTGATCTGGACGGATCTTGATCTGGATTCTGATTACAGAATATTTTGATTACAGAATATTTTGACAAATTCCTTTCTTACTCATTGTTTTGCATGATAGCAAATATACCAAAACAGAATATATTGTAATATAGCAATAGTTCAGGTTTTGGTCCCTTTAAACAGTCAAGCTCATATCAACTTATCAAGATAGAACCTCGGTGAAGGCAACATGTTTTGATAAGCTGGCTTCGAACCGACAACCATAGATGTGAAAGCCCACTGACTAAATGCTGTACTTTTTAACATTGGAATATTTCTCCTGGGTTTACTGCTTCAGATAACACACGTCTTTAACTGTAGTATTAACTTTTCAACATGTTGTCAATTGATGAAATGTTGAGAGTATCTTCCATGTAATCAGGAGACACCATTTCTGTGTGTTATTAAATTGGCAACAGGTTCAGTTTACAGTTCTTTTTTTTCTGCCTTGGAAATGTTGATCATCAAGGGTTTTTTTGTTCAGCCCCTTCGAATAAGGCTGTTTAGAATTAATGGGCTGTTGATGTGTCCTGTCCCCAAGTGACCCCCTGCTACTTAATTAACATCCTCAATTTCATTCTAGATATAGCCTTACAGGAGCTCTTAAATATACCCAAAAATTAAATGTAAACATAAAAGCAACACATTCTGTAAACTGAAACAACTGTGTCCAAAATATGTACACAATGTGTACTTTATATTTGTTTAGTGTGGAATATTAAATAAGCGTATTTAGTTTCAGTGCAGAAGTAACATATAAGGGTTCAGTTTCAGTTTGTGAAGGGTCTTCAGATCACCTTTCCAAGGATTGGGTATCATGTCATTACACAGTGTAAATCAAATTCAGGAAAAGGGGGAATGCTAGAACTGGAGACAAGATTCTTTGAGTTGGAGTAGACTAGTTGCTTTGTGAAGTCAGTTGTAAGCATACTTAAATTAAAGTTCCCTGTTGAGAAACCCTGTCATATGTTGAAGAACATTTTATGCAACTTTCTTGGTGTTGTAACTTGGTAAAACACCTTAACTTGAAAAAGTAGGCTGCCATAAACAATACTCGTGTATTTTCACATACCATATGAGGTAAGAAGTAAAAATGGACATAAATTGATTGATATTAGGAATTTCTTGATGAAAATTCCTATTTTTGTATTTGGGTGCAGAATACATATAGAAGTTGTGTTAATGCCCCATAAAAGTACTTTAAAATGTTATTCATTTTATTTATTTATTATTATTATTTTTTGTTGGTGAAGGACATTTATAACTTGTGTTTATGTCAATGCATATTTTAACCAAAAGAAATTAACATCACTTAACATTAAAACAAATATAATAAGGATTTTGTGTCCAAGTTGATGCAAATGATAGATGGATGCAGTAAAAAAGTAAATGTTAGTCAATCATTGTGATAGATAAAAATATTTTCATGGAGTGTGAATAAATTCCCTCTTCTCTAAATTAATATGAAGAGGGAGCTAGAATATTTTACTTTTGTTTTGGGTAAGTCAATCCATTCAATTTTAACCTTTCCTTAACTATATCTTTTATCTCGACAGGATTTCAAAACATTCTTTATCAAGTTCTTGTTTTCAAAATTAGGACTATTGAAACTTATAATGTCAAATTAAGTTCCCTAGATTCGAACCCCACACTAGTGAATGCTGGGAGGAACTCTGATGGATTCAAACTTAAATTCAACGACACCACAGTATCCACCTGACTGTCAGGTCATAGAGGATTAAGGTCAAAGTTAGAAGATCACACAAGAACCATTAAACAATTTTATTTACATGTTAGTATAAAGGTAATGATTGTATTAAGTTTTAATTTTCTATTTTAAAAGAGACAGTTCAACATTTTAAATACACCAAGCCCAACTAGAAATTGATTTTAAGATCATTCTCTGTCAACTTATTGTTTTCAAAATTAGCACTATTGGAACTCACAATGTCAAATTCTGCCTCTTTAAGACCACCATGTGAAAAGTTTGGAAGATTAAAAATCCTTGCATTTGTAGTATGTTCTTTCCGCTTAACTTTCAAATATTAAAACATAGCTTGGTTAAATATTTACTTTGTTTTATTTATCAGTATTTGTGACTTACGGCAGCTAAAAGAAGGAATTTCTTCATAATATTTCCATACATTTTGACATTGATAAACCTTTGTCTTCAAACTATTGTCTCAATTATATTCACATATCCATTTTATGTTTCAGAACTTAAACCATGTGGTAAACTTACAGTATATTTGAAACATATTAGATTTGGAGACTCAAAAATGGTTTGGAAAACTTGTATGAAATATAGGAGACTTTAGTTCTTTGGTTTTCTTTTACAACTCAGTTTCAGTTAACTATGTAATTATGAAGAATTAATTTTTTTCAGATCTATAACTCTGATTTGATTAAAATCTGAAACTTATGATGCCCTGTCAAAATGGGAAAATTTCTTTAGTAGAGTTTTAACAGTGTACACCAGTGGAATGTAAGCTTGGTAGTTATCGGTCTAATATGGCAGTGCCTGATTTACATTAAATTTAAGGGGTGGTAACTTCTTATACATGTAAATCAATGTTGGTGTAAACATCCAAAAATGAACAATATGTTGTGTTGCCTGTTGGAACCTTTTAAGTAATAAATATCCAGTTTTATGACATCTCAGGTTACTGGATATGTGTTGTCTTGTTTAGTGTCATTTTATTACAAATTAGAGTGTGTTCTTGCTAAACTGTCATGATCATGTGGGCCAATAAAGTGACAGTCATTTTGTTGATAGGGTCTAATTTGAGAATTATACATTTTTTTCATTGTATCTTTGGATGAAAACTCATCCAACAGGATATGGCTACCCAGGTTTGAACATTGCAGAGAAATCTTAAACTGTTTATGGAAGTGTCACCAAACAGTTTCATTCCAGAATTTTTTACAAGCACTGAACATTATAATTGTTTCTGAGGATTGGGATATGTTTACTTGCTTGGCATTAGTAATACAATGGACGTATTCTTTAATGTGTTCTTTGTAATGTAACTATTAGAAATAGTTTTTATATTTTTAGTTTGTATAACAATAAATGGGTAAGTTGTGTAGTAAATACTAAAAAAGATAATATAAATAATTTTAAAATAATAGAAATGATATATAATTTTGAAATAGTACACATTTCTACTTTGTACATTCTAAAAAAGGGGTTTTCTCTATGGTGTCAAAAATGGTGTAAGGTTTTTCACCACAATGGTCAAAATGTTGTAGTACTTTTCTTTTTAGGGCATTTCTCTGTAGGGCATTTCTCCATACGCCATTGATTATTGTATGAAATAGACCAGTTAAAAGAGAGAAGCATGTTTCTGGCTGAAATTGATTAGTATCAAGAGAGTATATTTTGGTCTGATGAAAAACTGGTGCAGGATATTTGGAAAAAATACAGAGTAATTGTTATTTCTATAACCTGATCAATTTTACACAAAATGTTTATTATCTTTGAACATCAAGAGTCATTCATTTCAAGCTCTGTGAAAGGAATGTGGTAGACGTGTTATAAATGATATTTTCCAACAATTCATCCTTATATACAAATGACTTTTTAAAACACTGTCCCTGCACATTGATGTATCACATTGTAAGTCCCAAGTTCAATCCATGAAATACTGTAGAAGCAATGATCAGTTTGTCACTCTAGTTTTGGTGAATTTTTTACTTTGACTTTTATCACTTTGTCAAATCTTATTCCCCTAATATTTATGCAAATATTAAATATATTACTTCTCCATTTCTAGTTGATGTAATCCTAGGATCAGTTTTTGGGACTATTTTGAAAAAAAATGTTACCAAGAAAATTTTTAAATTTTAAAAGAGAATGTTACCAAAAATTTGACCAAGTCGGGTGTATAGTCGTGTGTCTTAAAATGTTTTCATTATAAAATTACAAAAACTTTTGTGTGTTTGAGTTGTGATTACAAATGTAAACACAAATTTATGTATGGGGTGTTTTATTACAATGTTTTAATCTTTTGTTCATCACTTTGTATTAAATTTAACAAGTGAAAAAAACATAAGAGATGCCCATACCCCTCAGCCCAGGATACTATCACTAGACACTATTAGTTATACAAAGGTGCAGGGCAAATATCACTTATGAGAAATAAAAATATACACAAGGACAAGGTATCAAAACAAGACAATTCAATAGCAAAATCAAATCATTAATTAGCAAACTAAAATATATGAAGCTGTAAAATTTATTTATTGAAGTATAGCTGTTAATGAAAAGAGTGCAATTGGTACATCTAATAATCAGTTGCAGCAATCCATATATCTTTGTGATAAGAGAAATATGTTTCAAATATGATTATAGAAAACATTCTGGCAGAGTCAAGGTCAAATGTCTTTGAAGTATATCTTTGAAGTAATCAGTCAATTGTGACATTTTTTTTCAAAACCGATCCATAAACTGATAACAGAGTTTTCAGCAATCAGAGACAAAGAAAGCAATATTTTAATTATTAATAAAAATATTTGGGAAATGCTATCTGATACAATGACAACGGGGTGACATCTGTTTTATCAACATTAAATACTGGATGTGCTATCGAGAATCATATTAAAAATCCACCAAAATTAGACCCATTTACTGATCATTACTTCCACAAAACAACACTTCAGAACTTTTCTAGAACTAGAAACATAATGCCTGCAGAGCATTAGGTTATGTGCTCATATGCCATTGACTATTCACTGCATTAACAAAATTCTAAGAATATCTGTAAATATAGGCCCGGTTTGAAAGTTGTCACAGTTCTGCATTTATGTATATTTATATTTGGCTAATATCCTCATTGATTATGGGTACAATTATAAATCTCTGAATTCATTTTTGTCCAGTAATAGGGGCCACGGTGGTGCAGTGGTAACATACTCACCTCCCACATCTGAGATCAGAGTTTGAATCCTGGCCTGACCTTATGTCGGTCAGCCGGGAGTTTACTTCCCATTATTTGCCAGTTTACAGTACAGTTTACAGTACAGAACCTTGACCAACAGTATGTACTGGTTTTCTCTGCCCTCCATACTACCCGTCACAATATATATGTGTAATGTAAAGCACTAAATAAATAAATAAATTGTCTAGTAACATACAATTTAAATAAGGGAAATATCTTTTGAACTTGATCCTGTTTTAAAATTAAGTATGTTTTTGTACAGGTCAGATATTTTCAAAACATCTGCTTACGATTGTTTCTTTCAGTCACCCTTTGTTACAGCATTCAATTTGCATATCATGGATATTTTCTGTAGGGAAAATATCTCAGAGCTTATAACAAGACCAGCCAAAACTGAAAAGTGTGAACACTCCTTTGTATTACTAATTTGCCCAGTGCTGAACAGTCATATTTGGCTCCATAATTTAGGAAAGGTGTACTAAATCCTTCATCCCTCCAACAAAATGGGTTCATATTAAAAAGTTTTAATAAATGAGCTTAAATACCTTGTAAACCACTCACCACCTATTCTACCCTTGGTGGTAACTTCAAGCTCCATCCATATACCCGTTGAACGATTTTATTGGCAGTTTATAAATTGGTCAGTGTACTACCCTGTGTAGGAATGGTTACACTGTAAAAACTCCAATAAAAGAGGAAACTAAACATGAGGAATTCCCTTTATACCCCTTTATAAAAGAGAAACTCAACTGCTTTGTAACAAGACTGTTACATTTCTTTATTGCATCTCAGACTTTAAATGCAATATTTCTTCATAACACAATCATTACATTTTCTAGGTAAATAGATAGTTTTGGAACTAACAATTCCTGAAATGTTACATTGCTCTGAAAAAAAGGGGGGGGGGGTTCTTTTAAATGCATCAAACTAAAACTAGATACTCCATATTTTTCCAAGTCCAAAGTCTCTGTAGAGTTATTACACAGTGGACATAGGAAGCCTCTCCAGAGTAATTACATCCTGGACAATTCATTCTGGTTTTATTAAGAGCAACTAATTCAGATGTATCGTCTCTGCTGTGGGCCTATGCCCCGGTTTCATGTCTCAGTATCATATGGAAAAATATGACAAGAACTTTCACTTGTTTCCAATTAGATGTCAGGACCCTAAAACAATGGCAGACCATCATCATAAACTTCCTGAGAACTTCATTTGATTTCACGCTGGTTGTATTTATATTGAGGATAGCTAAGTAAACACACAGTAACTGAGTACATATACAAACACACTTAAGTAGTCACTTAGCAATGATTATTTTTAAAAGTGCCTTCACAATTGGGATTTTGTCTCTTCCGGAACTGACAAGGAGTTATGTCTCTCTGGTTGAATCTCCATGCCCAAATGTATATTAATTTTACAGTGTTTATGTCAAGTGTATATAAATACAGTTAAGGGCAGATTCTTTATTTTCAGTCTCATGAAAAAATATTTCTTTAACTGTGCTTAAGTTCAAGTGTGCGACTTTTTGTCTTAGCAAAGATTTTTTTTAAATTGGTTCAATTTCAGAAACAATACACAATGTGGGTTTATCTGAAACACAATGTTACACATGCAAGTTATCATTAACCAACAAGAGTGCAATTCATTCTTGTGATTAATAATAATTAAATGTCACAAATTTTGTTCTAACTCATGTACAATGAATTAAGAAACCTGCCTAGAGGTTTTCACCTTTGTCGGAAACAAAAACAGAACTTGGACAAACAATTTTTTTCTCTCTACATTGATTGCCATTGGTAATGGTTAGAGGAAGCATGTACGTGACAATGTGACCAGGGCATTACATAATCCATTATTAGTGGACGAGTAAGGGATCCTTAGGGCCACTAATCAGCTTTACTTTAATTATCCTGTGATGTTGTGACTTTGACAATACATTAGGCACGAGACAGGAAGTGGGAAGGAACTGTTATCATAGTTACCCTGATAAAATATTTATCGACAAAATGACTTGTGGCTACAATGCCTTTGAATAAAGCTTATACTTAAAAAGCCTCTCATCCAATAGAAAAATACTATTAACTTGTTCAACTAAAAATTTAAGTAATCTCTGGTATATGTACAGCATTGGTTGTAGTGATTTGTTATAAAGAAATGAAGTAATTATCACATTTAATTAGTTCTGTAAAATATACTTCACACCAGTATGGAGCTCCAATTTGTCTGCAGACTCTAAGATCATATTTCTAGACTTCACAAGCACTTTGGGGATCTTTGACACAATGATGTCCTCATGTGACTTACAAACTGTGTAAGGGGAAGGAGGACAATATAAGGCAAAACAGGGATCATCTTATTAGAATGCTTATGGAAGCTCTTGTAAAAAATTACATCTAGTACTGGCATATTAGAACACACCAATTATTGATATTATATGATCATGTTAATTGGGCAACATACTTCCAATTCCTTACCAGAGGCACAGGTTTACCAAGGTTTATATTTGTGTTTCTCCATCTACTTTTTATTAATACTGTTACTACATGTCTGTTTCCATTGTGATGTTACAACTTATAACAGGAACCAAATAAAGACGGATCTGTTAATCTGGAGAAGTGTGAACTATGCATGAGATTGTAGTACAATTTATCTATTATGTGTTTTAGCTATTAGACATGCTTACAAATTTACAAATAGCAAGTTAAATCTGGTGGTTATGCCAAACAGAGCAACATTTCATCATAAAAGCATTTTATAACTGGAATACACCTTTGCATAAATTTCAACAATTATTAGAATTTTGAGCATGGTTAAAACCTCTGCAACAAATGACACCACATAATATAAATATATGATGGAAGTCTTCAAATCTATCTAACTTACAACATTACACAAGTAAAAATCAGAACTAAGAATCACATTTACCGATTTACAAAATCTGTCTTGATGTCAGAGACAATTTGCAATATTTCCAGTTGGAAGGGAAAATAAAAGAATCCTCTTGTAGTTTTCCAGCACTGTTTGATTAATTCTGCTGAGTAACTATAGCTTTCCTGTCCACTGGAGCAAACAATTGCTACTTCCGAGTTGTTCTCAGCTGAAGCACAGTGTCACACAATAGACAGTAAAATGAATTGCCTAATTGAGCACAGGGGTTCTTGCCAAAGTCAACTTTGCTCTGTGGAAATAAAAGAAAGACATATACAGCTCTGCTTCAAACTGATTGTTCATTACAAGAGGGGCAATTGGAAGCAGAAACAAACACAATGTAGTTGTGTATTTTTCTAGTAGAATCCTGGAAATATTTATTACTACTAGTACAACTTGAAGCTGGGCAAAAAGGTCAAATTTTACTCTTAACTTTTTGAAAATTTAACAGATATTTATTTAACCAAAAGTGTAATGTTACTTGTAATGAACCTGGTAAATAAACTCACTTTAGGATTCAAACCCAATTCAGCATTGCTTTGATATTTCTGTAAATATGTCCAATTTTTTCCTGTTAGTGTGAAATACTTTTGATTAAATCATACACTAATTCAAGTATAAATTCGATGTATTGTAAAAAATTAAATAAATAAATTTGGCATCTTTTAGAGGGCTCTATCAGGATTTATAGTCTTACGGTTGATCTTTGCTATGACTTGAGGGCCTCTCAGTTATAATTATTGCCTATTCCTTCCCAATATAATTAAACTAAAAATTATCAAAGTTGGGAATGAAAAGACATGATACATAAATTTAAAAGACATGTTTATGGAAGCAAATTCTATTTTAAGATTATTGTGATGCCCCAAATTAGCACTCAATCACCACTCAGGTTCCAAAACCACAACTTTTATCAGCAATCCTAACTGGTTAACATTCATCATTTGTTTCCTGTTTGTATCAATTTATGGTTTGTGCTGATTTACTCAACAAAGCACAATGCCACCAAGCAAAACATAAACATTCCATATCAGAATGTATCTGATGAAAACTACATGACCAGAACTATCTGTCATCTTGCTAAGCAGTGTCACCTTTTATTCCGTTTTTTTTTTAAATTTTGGTTACCTTTATAAGGAGAATGAGTCCATTCAAAAGTCACCAGGGAGATTACAAATTTACAAATATCTGGGTAAGTCATGTAAAAAAATTGTATAGCAATTGAAATTTACTGTTTCGTGATCACCATGGAAATATTTTAATAAGTGAACCAGGAGAGATTAAGGTTGTCGCCTGTCTTCCCAATTCATGAGATAGGTCATACAACCAACAAGATTCCATTAACAACTGCATTTTGGGAGTGGCCAAGCAGAACAAGAGCACTCAGAGAGCGCAATATGACTTTTAAAATGGCTCAATAATAAGTAAATGGAAATATCTTGATCTTTGATGTTTTTTTATATCCCGGCGGTGAACCAGATCACTCTCAAAATTTAATAAGATGTCTGTTGGACCAAGACCTGTCAACTCAGTCTTTTTTAATGAAGATCCTATCAGTTAGTAGTATTTCTCTAATCCTGCTAACAATCAAACATACAGACAAATAAATGGCTATGAAATTAATACCCCTTTGGAGGAGGTAAATAAACAAATTGAGGTAAAGTTGTGCTGACTTACAAACCAAAGCATATCAGGTTGGCACGCAAAAACCTAAGCCCACTCAGCTGTCTACACAACACACTCGTGACCAATTAGCTTCAGGCTTTTTTGGAATTGTATCCAGCACACAGTGACATCGTTTCAGTTTCCATGGGCTCTTTACCCATTGGGACCATTCAAAACATGTAAAAATACGGCACTAAATAAGATTGTTTTATCTTAATGAAATGGAAATTTGAACGACTCGATACTCAAACTGCTGTTGTTGGCTTCCACACAATCTGATTTGCAATCGTCAGTATATCATATTCTTGTTATTCAGTCAAACAAGCAGATTTTGAGTTTTTGCTGTGTCACAGAGATTAGATGAAATTGTCGAAATAAGATCTTGTCAAATAAGTTGCCTTTATCTGCTTTTACTCTGTTGCAAATGGTCAGAATGGTTATGTTATATGTCAAAACAATATATTTCACACATTTTTGTTAGTTATTTATATCAATATAGGAATAATACCTGACAAACCATGGTATACTTAGAATTTTACCACGGTTTGAGGTTATAAACCATGAAGGAGAAGCTCGAGTGGTTTATTGCCTTAAACATTGGTAAAATTCTGCATATACCATGGTTTGAATGGGGATTAGTAATATTCTAACACGAGAAATTATTTAATCTGATTAATTATTGTAAATTTGACAGTAAAATTATGCTTTGCTATGCATTATTCATTTTGTAGAGGGTTATTGTGGAACTGCCCAATTCTACTGATCTATTTGTTGTTGACTGTTTCATCCATTTTACTTCCAGGTGTTATTTTGGTATTTCCAAAATAGATCAAGCTCAAGTTAAGTAAAAAATCAGCTCAAGTTTATCAAGTTTACAGCTATTTATCCTAAAGCTGATTTTTGGCTCAACTTGAGATTGATCCCATTTTTGTGAATACGGGTCCAGATCTCTGCCAAGGCAGTCGAGTAGGCAGAATATGATCCAGGTCTTCATTGAAATGTAATGAATTCTTCCTTTGGTCACACCATATATACATCACAAGTTTCAGAAACCCCATATAATTAAAAATGGGTCAATTGAAAATTCTGGATTTTTTTTTGTATCACTATGATACGGAACATATCCACCTTGGCACAGATGAATATGCTTTGTAAAACATTTCAGAAGGGTTTACAGGACCCTGGGCATATAGACTGTTTGTAGAACTAGTAATGCCATAGCCTTTAAACAGGGAAGTGACAACATGACTCTTCTTTTGCTGTTTTGTTGAGTTTTTTTTTTATATTTCTACCAGATATATGTATGTATACATCAGTTGTTGGCTATAACCTACATATGGGTCCATAATGTCAAGAATGGTGCCCTGAATTGTTATTATTTTGGAAGTTACATTTCTGTTATTAACAGAAAATAATGAAACATTGCATGCTGTAAACTGATTGGTTATTTACAAAGTTATGCTCTAGCTTTGTGTAGTGACTGTATGGTTATCCCTTTGAGAAGTTGCCTTCTGTATAAGTCCTGCTAAAATACATTTGGCAACAACTAATGGACAATATGTTTCCAAATTTATAGGCAGTAAATTTAAAACAAATTGGACATATATTCATAAATATACAGCAAAATGTATCCTCATGAAGCAGCCTTACAATAACCATCAAAATAATAAAGAGAAATAAAGCTCTGGATATGATAACAGAGATACACTTGTGCTACCATACAAAGATATAAAAGGGTTCTTAAACTGGCATAGCAACATAAGTTTAACCATTAATTTTTATGCTGCTATGAATACTATTACATTATTGCATTTCATTTTCGGGGGCATGATGACATAGTTGGTACCTAACCCTCCCCCAACTTTCAGGGCTTGGGTGTGAATTCATGCCCAGCACAGAATTAAAAAATTTTGATGTTGCTAACCGGTTCCCAATGGTGTCAGTTTCAAAGCTTGGTCAAGAAGCACAGCTGGACATGAAGTGGGGAAGCTGGAAGTTGTTTGCCATTTGCAAACCTAGACCAACTGCATCTCCAGTTTTTTTTCTGCCCTTCTAACTACCTGTCACAATGTAAGGTTCTAGGCTTGACATAAAACACCAAATAAAGAAATAAATTCTAGACCTTAACAAATTTTTTTAAGTTTAATCTGACATGGTGTATGAAAATGTAATAGGAAAGATCTCTGATATTGATATATTCTTCCCTCACCTCTCCTCGGATAAGTGAATAAGCACTTATGATTTAACTAATGGTAAGGCATTAAAATTGCAATTATGCTGTGGATAAAAATATAGCATTTGATTGTGGGGTAGCAATTATAGGCTTGAGATAAAGGAATTTAAATTAGAGATTTAGAGAGCTGTATTGAGAAAAGTGGTAGACATAGTCACTGGGTGAGGAATGGGTGACAACCCTACAGAGTGAGATTTGGACCCACTGCAATCATCTTAACTCAAAATCAGTGAGTGATATGAACAGGGAATTGCAATAGTCCAATCTACTGCTCACCAAAGCATTTGCTAAATGAACTGATGACTTAAGATCTAGAAGGCGAACAGTTTTTCAAAATTCTTTACTGTTAATGCAATATCTTTGTTACACTCACTCCATGTCTGCCTCAGTAATATTGTTGAAAGCACAAATAATATTTCCTCTTAATACTCCCCTTTTGACAAAATTATATGATAAGTACTCATCAAAACTGCCCATTTTATCGCTTGATCCCCTTTTATCGCTCACATTCCACAGTATCGGGGACAATCACTTTCACAATACACACTTGCTAACCACACAATTCCCCAAATTTTCTGTTTAGCTTAACCCCCCCCCCCCCCCCCCCAAGTTCTCAAAAAATGATTTTCCTCCATATCTTACTGGCAATCTAACCACTCATTGCTGCATATCAACACCTCATTAACTCAAGCATTCAATGTCCTGATGTTGTCAGTTTCTGCCCTTTCAACCCCCCCACCACTAACTTCTGTTTACATTACATCATCACATCATCAATTTCAATTCCACCACCTCTACCACCATTTCACCTTTTCATCCTACTCCTGCTTGCTGGTGATATCAACCCAAACCCAGGACCACCAAAGTGTCTAAACCGAGATAGCAAGACCCTAGTGGGCCACCGTTGGCTATGGGTGGCAAAATATAGCTAGTGGGCCACCACTGAGCCACTGCTGGATCACTGACTGCATTTTTAAAAAAAAATTTAAATCATTATAAACTACTTCATAAGCAACCTCAACTATTGCTTTCTGACATATAATTTAACAATATTCAATGTTAAAAACATATTATTTCAAAATATAAATATATTGTGTGGCCCACTGTTGGCCCACCAACTACCAAAGTCAGTGGCTGTAGCTCAGGGACTAGCCTACATCCACTGGTGTAAAATGCTGGGAAAAATAAAGTAATAAAATAGATAAAATATGCATTTTCTTTCACTTAACATAAGTTAATGTCATTTATATAACAAACTTATTCTGTACTCCTTCATTTTCCTCAGTCAGTCTTTCCTCCTCTTTATTACTTTATATATTACTTGCTTATATATTTGCCACAGGTGGTCCATCAATGGTCCACCCACTACATAAGTAGTACCGGACCCATGATGGGCACCCAGTGGGCCACTGGTGGCAAATATTTTAATTTTAATGACGGTTACAGAAAAATATCTTCATTTTTTCCATGTGATATAATTTTTTTTTTTTTATGAAACCCAAAAATCCCAGAATTTGTTTTATCTGACACATGCAACTATGATCTGTAAGACCTATACTTAGTTGGTGGACCAATGGTGGTCCTCTGGTGGCTACACCTCCAGCTCTGCTGAACGACATTTGTTTTGACAGATCTTGAAAAGAGACTGTCTTGGCTTAAATTCATTTGTTTTAAGTGAATTACTTTCCAAAAGTAGTTGTTCTGAATTTTATTTCACAAAACAATTGTAAGATTTGCCACTGGTGGTCCATCAGTGGTCCACTTTCTGCCTGAATGGTACACATACTGTTGGTTCAACAGTGGCCCACTGATGGCAAAGTAATTGGATACTTTATGTATGTGTGTATATCACTGAGACACCGACATTTTTAAGTAACAGATGTTACATCTCTGGATTAATATACATTTCTATTTTCCCACTCTTGTGCCACAAATTTCTTCTAAGGTGTACCACTGGCAGCCCACCAACTATATCAGAGGTATATAAGCTATGATCAATGGACCACTGATGGAAATTTCCTAACTTTCACCCGGATTTTAGATCGAATCAATAAAATCATCTGACAATTATACAGAAAAGTTGACAGAAGTTTCCCCTGTAAACAAACCATAAAACATGTACAGGTGAAAAATATGTTATTAAATTAAAACCCTATTAATTGGGGTTGAGGTGTAGCCACCAGTGGACTACCCTTGGTCCACTAGCTGCTATATGTATATGTCCGATAAAATATATAGTTTCTTAAATTGAATGGAATAATAACACTTGAAAGATATTCCAATCAGTGGCTGAATTATCCTTAAAATATATTTCCATCAGTGGTTGAATCATCCATGCCAACGTTGGCCCAACGAAGAGTTGCCAACCAAAACTCTGGCTGCCGAGGTTGGGCCAGCGGTGGGCCAATGGTGGCTTTTTATTCAAGATGGTGGCGAGCAATAATACTAGGGATTTTGAGACACTTAGTAAAAAATGATTATTATGGTATGTCTAAAAATCATATTTCAGTGAGCCCACAATTTTTAACCACTATTTAACAATTTTAGACATAAAAATAACATTCTCATTATAAATTCACAATAAGAAAAGTTGTTTCTGAATATTGTAATTTTATTATTTTGTTACACAGACTTCCAGCCAAGTCGCTTCCATTGATAATTCCCCCAGCTTTTGGCTGACAGATTTGTGGAGTTCTTCACAGAAAAAAATTGAAAAAATCCACTCAACTTTCCCTGTTTCCCTGAGACTCTCCTCCCCCATGTTTTCCACTTTCTCTACTTTAACCAAGGATCAAATTACCAAAATCATTATGAACTCTCCAAGTAAATCATGTTCCCTTGACCCTTAGCCCACTTTTCTTGTCCTTGATTATCTGGACATCCTCATCACCCCTATCACTTCAATAATTAATGCCTTTCTTGAACAAGGTAAGTGTCCTAACTTCTTCAAGCAGGCCCATGCCACCCCAATCCTTACAAAATCATCCTTAGATAAAGAAGTTTTAAAAAATTACAGGCTCGTCTCTTATCTTTATTTCAAAGATACTTGAAGGGGCAGTAACAGTTCAGCCACAAACTCCTCTTGATGAAGCCGGCCTTATGACCGCTTTTCAATCTGCTTATAGAAAACATCGCTCTACTGAAAGTGCACTCCTTAATATTCAGAACGATCTTCTTCTCAACATTGCCAAAGGGTTTGTCACAGCCCTCACCTCATTGGATCTGTCCACTGCCTTCAATACCATTGACCACACCATTCTCCTTGACAGATTTAATGCTTAATATGGAATCAGTGAACTAGCTCAAATCATACCTGTTGTGAAGGACGCACTCGGCTAAGGAAGGTAGCACACTCTCACTTCCTGCTGCACTCCAGTTTGGGTTCCCCAGGGCTCCGTCCTTATTCCAATTCTTTTTTCTCTCTATACAAACCAAATCAGCTCAATCTTTCACTCTCACAGTAGTATTAATTACCACTTCTACACCGATGATACCCAGTTATAATATAACACTCTCACCAACAAATTTCACTCACTCCATACAAACACTAAAGAACTGCCTAAACGACATTCAAAATATCATGTTCACAAATAAATTAAAACTAAACCCTGACAAAACCAGGTTTATCTTGATAGGCTCCAAAAACAACCGTTAACAACTCCTTCCTCACTTTTCAATCAATATTATTGGTAATCAGGTCTCACAAGCACAAATTGTCAAGAACCTCGGAGTGGTGTACGATTTTAATCTCACTTTCTCAGACCATGTGTCACATGGCATAAAGTTCACCAGAGTTCATGCAAAAGACCTCTACAGAATTTGTCTCCTTCTAGACTTCTTTATCTGCCACTGTGGCCTAGCGGGTAACACACTTGTCTAGGAACTCAGAGGACGTGGGTTCAATCCCAGGTACAGGCAGATACATAGTGGCTCGGATGACCACTTAAAATGGCGGTCCTCTGTCATTGGGTCCTATCCCCAGTGGCAGGTTAAAGAACCTCAAGGACGTTGATAAATGGTCATCCTTGAGCCTCTATCTTCCAGTTAGGGGAATGTCAGTTACTTGTGAGTTGGGGCTGTACCTGCACAGTCGGATTGGTTAAATAGCGCTTTGAGTCCTGTAGTATATGGAGATATTGCGCTGAGTATAAATACATAATAATAATAAATAATAGACCTTAAAACATCAGTTCTTTTAGCAAATGCTTTGGTGAGCAGCAGATTGGACTATTGCAATTCCCTGTTTGTATCACTCACTGATTTTAAGTTAATGAGATTGCACTGGGTCCAAAACTCACTCTGCAGGGTTGCCACCCGTTACTATAAAGTCTCACACATTACCCCTCGACTGAAAAAAACTCCATTGACTCCTAGTCAGGTACAGGGTACAATTTAAAATAGGCCTCATTACATATAAAATTCTCAACCAAGGTCAACCAGCATACCTTAGAGAATTAATTCACTCTTACACCTCTTCCAGAAATACAAGGTGAAGCACCCCCAAACTTAAGTTCCTGCATTCCCCCACTTTTGACTGTGTTAAATCAAATCAAACACTTTAATATTTCTTTCAGTCACTATGCCCCAGTTCTTTGGAACTCTTTCCCCTTCCAAATAAGAAATAGCCCCTCTGTCGCATCATTCAGGACACACCTCAAAACCCACCTCTTCAACTCCAGCTTCCCAACTAAGTCCCCTTCCCTCTTGGTCACACTCATAACTCCGGTTCACTGACCTTGACCACCCCTCCACTCTCCTTACAATAGATTAGGTTAGATGAGAAGCAGATGAATTCTGTAGAGGTCTCTAGCATGACGCTTAGTACTTACCAAATCCAGTATTTTAAAGATTCTATTTCATACTACAACAGATTGTGATGGCTTTGAATTGTGCATTTAATCAATGTACTTAATCATTACCCGAACAGAAGACACAAGTTCAACAACTGCCCCCGATACATGCCCTTTTTTCTGTGTCAGAGGAAAGTAATATGTTTCATTTGTCATCTCCTCAAGTGACCAAGCACACTCAATCTCTCACACAACAAACAACACACAAAAAGATCAGGTGTTCTGCCAACGATTTTATTGTTTCTCTCATTATTTTTAGTAGTCACATTTTGTGCTGGTAATTAGCTATCAGAAAGTGTGCTGTTAGTTAAATAATGAAGCTTGAGATATTAGATTATACATAGGATAATATAAATAGGTAAAATTCATCATGAATGTAAAAATATGTGTTGTAATTATGTTTGTATCCTTGGCAATATTGTGATATTTTTCATCATAGGAAGCTAAATAACATGTTTTACTTTAACAGAACCATTCAAGTCAAAAATAACTCATACAGAATATATAGATATGTAATTTATGTCATATATAATGGCTTCCATGGGGTCCCAATTCTAGTTATTCCCCTCTCAAATTAGTTTTCTTCTGTTATTCAAATTCTATAATTATAATTCTAAAATTAAGTTTCTTATAAATAATATCAAATTGGTAACTGAAAAATCTTTTTTTTTCGAAATTAGCATATCTTGGTATAGGGTTAAAGGAAATTGTAGCACTTAACATCATTCTACTGGTTAACAGGAAAACTTCCCAAATGTCATGTGTACCAAAAATACCACACAATTGAAGTTGCTATACACTTGTATAATATTGTTTATCTTAAAGAGTGGTGTATTTTTTCCCATATGATCATTTTAATTTTATTATCCATCAGTTTTATGAATAATAAATTAAGTAAGTTCACATTGAAAGAAAGATGTATCAGGGGGTACCAGTGAGTATATAACTTCAATTTGTAACTTGAGATATCTCTGGATAGATTTTAAAGCAAAAAAAAATAAAATGAGCAGAAGCTCTGTAAAAATACATCTCTCATGATTTATATAACATATCTGTATCATATAGAATTAATGAAATATTTTTAAAAGATCAGAACTTGTTGATGAATTTGTAACAAAGTGTCGCAGGGTAATATTTAAAATATGTTCTGGTCTGTATGTCCCGTTATTTGGGTCAAATATGGCTCTTTATGGATACTAAGTTACCTTTAAAATAGAAACAAGTATTGTGCACATTATACATATTTAGGGGTTACAGCGATTCACTCAAAATTCTTGCAGATTTGCTTAATATAAACAAAAACTAATGATGTCCCAGTTACATGGTATTAAATTGAAGAGGTTGTTCTGAGTGAATACAAAATAGACTGGTTGTCTGGTACCCCGGAAAAATAATGTAGCACGGATAAATTTCAACTACATCATGTATATCATGATAATCTAGTTTATCTTGCTTGGAAGTGGACAGCAATTCGCTCTTTTCAAGTTGCCACTAATATAAAAGGTTAAAAACTCAATATTTCTTTTTATTGAACCAAATAAGGGAAATATACATTATTTAACACAACAAAAATAATAAGTCAGATAATGGTGGCATAAGCATATTATATATGGCATAGTCATATTATATACAGTCTCAATGGTGGCATAGTCCTATTATATACAGTCTCAATGGTGGCATAGTCATACAATACCGTCTTCAATGTCAAAAAGCATGACACTGGATAAATAATTATTTCTGAGTTATTTTGTCTAAAGTAAGTGATTAATCGGTAGTGGTAGGTTGTGTTAATGTTTTTCACAATGAAATTGTGTTATATTTGGTTGTAGGTTTAGTATTTAATAGATTTTATGCAAAAATAGCCAATTATGGCGAATCGCTGTTCCCCCTGTATATAAAAACTACAGTCATTTTGAATGTTTCACATGAAAATAAGCTTATCAGAGTGGGCAGCCATTAAATGTTTAACCAGTCATGTTGTGGCCCACTTAAGCTTTTTGGATTCTTACTGTTTTCATTAGCAACAAAAAAAAATTGTAGATCGTTATGTGATGTTTTGAAGCGTCCCATTTTTTGTTGATTATTTTCTTTAAAGGTTTTCCAATTTCTTCTTTTACTGGGTATTTCATTGCATGTCATACTGTGCCTTTTAATTTAATTAAATTTTTATCAACCCTTTTGAAATTATCCCAGTCTTTTTAAAAGTAACATTTCCGTCATCTTCCATGTATCCTTGTACAGCAGAACATATCCTTGCTATAGACCTATTCAACAAGCAGGTCATGTGACCTACAGTTGGCAAACAAAGTCAGTCCAGACAAGCAGCAAGTCCTTCCTTATCCAAAGATTGATATGTGAGTTACTAGTGTTGGTGCTTCATCATTTTAAAATAACTTAATTAGATGAATTTACTTTTTTGAAAAAATATTTTTTGTTTTAATGTCAAATTAATTATGTAATGTTATTAAAAATGTCTTTTTTTTGCAAGTGATATAACCTGGGGAAGAACACTCCAATTAGATTTTTCTCTAGTTATCATCAGAAAATACCAGAACAAGAGTGGGTAAAGATAGATAAAAAGGTCTATCAGTACTTTCTTAAGCAGTATGTTGTTGATATCTGGATATATGACAAGAGAGGGGAGAAACTCTTCATAAAAGACAAATACTTTGCCTCACAAAAATATGTACATGATCATTCTCTCTTAAAATTCATTGTGCAATAAAATGGAAAGATGGTACTCTTATGAGTGGGAAGTGCAATTATAAAGCAGGGTTAACTTTAAATAACATTTTCCATGTTATTATATATATAAAAACATTGTGTAGTTTTTCTACTTTAATATGAGACATGGTGATATAAATAGTGACACCCTGAACTGTTTTTTTTGTATGTATGTACAAGTACACAGATCTCTTTGTCAGTTGTAGGGATTATCTCAAAAATAGATTAAAGAATATTAAGCAATGATAAAAATGTAACATTGTATATGTAACCATTGCTTAAGCTAAATAAGGAAGCCACAGTCATTCAGATCTTTATTTTTGTTGCCTTCTACAGGAAGGTGGACATTGCAGTCATGTGATAGCTCTTCTTCATGTGATCTGTCACTTTAAAGTGAGTCATATGAAAAAATACCATGGGACAAAACTTGTACAGGTTTACGACAAAGGTGGCATGAGCCTAAGGGCCCTTCCATTCAGTCTGAATCAGTGATGGAGCGATTGTAGGGGTGCGACCGAGCAGTCGACACTCGCCCAGCGAGGCGAATTTAATGAAAGTTCGACCCAAATTCTTAGGGTCAAGTGCTTGTGTATATATAACCACCTATAGAACCTGTTACGTTTTTTAGTTAATAAAACATAAATAACATACCTTACTTTCATTAAATTGCATAATCTACCATTTATAACATAATATTATTGATATCATGTGCTGACAATAGCTAATTCAAGCGATTCAAAGCTTTTATCTTTATATTTTTTTCGTTTACGGGAGCCGCCATATTGGATGTCATTTCCTGTTATGGTGGATACTAAAACTTGCGAGGACTTGATGTCGAGTCGAGTTTTTATCTGCAAGCAATTGACCTGAATTATTTGTACTCGTCACACCCCTAGTCGATTGTACACAAAAACAGGTGCCAGTAAAAAGCGCAACTGTGATTCCCTCTTAGAAATCAAGGAATATCTTGTTGCAACAAATATAACAAATATTTTGCTCAAGTACAAGGACAATTAGCAATGAGTGGATTACATTGGTATGATTTTGTTGTTTGCACCAATGTCGGTATAAACATTGAAGGATTAGTTTTAATTAGGCTCACTGGTGAGGTACTCTTCTCAAACTAACAGAATTTTATTTCAATTATGGTTTAAAATTCTTAGCTGACAGAAGCCAGTGTAATAGACAGACCCAGCATAGGCCCCCAAAGCAGTGTAACATAAACAAAAATAAAGTAATTTTACAGATAATTTTATTCTTCAAAATAATGTAATATTTACTTTTTGCAAGAGTCTATAGATTGGGTCCCCATTCATTAGAAATGCTAGCTATCCATTGGGTCCTGTCATATTTTACAAGTGAGTATATAGTGATGAAGTTCATTTATAAAGACACAAATTAAAAGTTAAAGTAATTGCAGAAGAGTTTGATAATTTTCCCATGTTAGCCACTTCGTTATTTTTTATCTATTTTTTTTATTTTACATTGTATCCCAACAGCCAGGGACATATTGTGACGGGTAGTTTATGGGGGGAGTGACTAGTGCATACTAGTTGGTCAAGATTCTGCACTCTAAACCACCCGGCATCAGCAAGTAACTACTAACTTTCCAACACAAAGTGCCCAGGTTGAGATTCGAACCAGAGACCTCTGAGGTTGAAGGCAAGCCCCCTCCCCCCCTGATAATGTAATAGTAAATATTAATCTAAGTATCAGAAAAAGAGAAATGTAAGTAGATACTTCACACACAAAGTGCCCAGGCTGAGATTCGAACCAGAGACCTCTGAGGTTGAAGGCAAGCCCCCTATGATAATATAATAGTAAATATTAATCTAAATATCAGAAAAAGAGAATGTAATTAGATAAACATTAAGGGATGTATATGTTGTTCATGCTCATATCAGTAGCAAGGAAAAGTATTCTTATGGGATATTAGAATATCAGCAAGAGCATTGTGGTCTCATTAATAAAATAAAATATATAAAATTAAATATATATGCTATAAATGACTAAACTAAGAAAAAGTGACATTAAAGTTGTAACCTACAGTAGTAATTACATAAAAATATTTTGGATACCACCCCTTTGTGAGGCTTTTTTTTCTCCCACAAAATATCCCACCATGTGTAATGGTAATAGTTTAACTCTTTATATTTATTTAAGTTTTACATATTTTGTGTTAAAATGTATTATACTGTTTTATCATCTCTTGGAAAATAATGAAAGGGTGTGCCTTTTATGACTTATCGTTTTCAAACACAACCGAGTGGCTCTCATCAGTCTTGGCAACAGAAAACAATAGGGAGACTGGTAACTGCATTGCAACTTACTTTTGCAATGTAACAATTTCAATAACCTATTTTATTAACAACTTGTAGTTACCAGTGGACAACATGGATCACAAGCTGTTAGAACTGAGCAATCTCTGACAAAGGCTGTTAAACATTTTTGAAAAATTGGACAGAAGCCCATGATCCACGCATTTATGACCATGTTGACTGATGAAATAAATGACATGACAGGCATCACTTGCTTCCTGACTACATAATCAGGGTTTTGGGGTCTTCACTTGATGAAGTCAGACAGGGGTGTGTAAATGTATTAAAAGTATTCGAATGAATTCATTTTCTTGGGTTCTACTATCAGGTCATTGTTCAATTATGAAATTTAGCACATGTGTTAAATTAGCATAAATAGGAAGTGCATATGTTGAGTTTAATCTATCAAGATCACAGATAGAAAATAATTGTTGCAAGCTGCATGCTTATTGGTTGTATCATGATTGAGGGGTACATTCAATGTAGAAAGTGGCAGTATCACTTCAGATTGAATAGTTAATTTAATCCGGGTATAAGTTGCACTTGTGTCAATGAATTTTTTTCTCAAAAGGAATATGATATGATTTGCATAAAATCTAATCTAATCTAATCTAATCTACTGCTTTGCAGGCGCAATATCTTCCCCACTAAGGGGAACTCAGTGCGCTAGTTAACAAAAATCATTTCTTATAAGGAGAGTCGAGGGGCGTTCAAGGTCAGTGTACCAGGTTTGTGGGTGAGACCGAGAGGGAAGGAGACTAAGTTGGGAAGCTAGAGTTGAAAAGGTGGGTTTTGAGGTGTTTCCTGAAAGATGCGACAGAGGGACTGTTTCTTATTAGGAAGGGGAGAGAGTTCCAAAGTACTGGGGCATAGTGACTAAAAGAATTTGAGCAGTGTTTAATTCATTTATGAACTCTATGGTCAAAAGTGGGGGTGTGAAGGAACTTGAGTTTAGGGGTACTTCGTCTAGTATTTCTAAAGGAAGTGTAGGGGTGGAATAGTTCTCTTACGTAAACAGGCTGACCTTGGTTGAGGATTTTGTATGTAATGAGGGCTATTTTGAATTGTAGCCAATACCTAAATGGAAGCCAATGGAGTTTTTTCAGTTGAGTGGTGATGAGAGAAAATTTTGAGGAACGGGTGACAGCCCTGCAGAGTGAGTTTTGCACTAGTTGCAATCTTCTTAGCTCAAAGTCTGTGAGTGATAGAAACAGGGAATTGCAGTAGTCTAATCTGCTGCTGACCAAGGCATTGGCTAAAAGAACTGATGTTTTAAGGTCTAGAAGGGGGCGTATTCTGTAGAGGTCTCTTGCATGAGCACTAGTGGACTTTATGACCTGTGACACATGGTCGGAGAAAGTGAAATTGGAGTCAAACACCACTCCGAGGTTCTTGACACTTTGTGCTGGTGAGACCTGATTACCAAGAATATTGATTGGAAAGTGAGAAAGGAGTTGTTTACGGTTGTTTTTCGAACCTATCAAAATGAACTTGGTTTTGTCAGGGTTGAGTTTTAATTTATTTGTGAACATGAAGTTTTGGATGTCGTTTAGGCAATGTTTTAGTTTTTGTACAGAGTGAGAAAAATTTGCTGGAGAGAGTGAAATGTATAGCTGAGTGTCATCGGCGTAGAAATGGTAATTGATGCTACTGTGAGATTGAGTGATGGAGCTGATTGGGTTGGTGTAAAGGGAAAAAAGATGTGGACCAAGGACGGAGCCCTGGGGGACCCCATGCTGAAGGGCAACAGGATTTGAGAGTGTGCTGCCAACCTTGACCGAGTGTGTCCTTCCCGACAGGTATGATTTGAACTAGCCGAGTGCCAGTTCAAAGAGGTTCAAAGAGGTTCAAATAGGGATTTTGTGTTTTGTGTTGAACTATATACACACAAACCCCAGGGTTATCTGAGATAATGAATGCTTATCACTCAGGCTTGATTTCCATATGGCTCAGTGTGACCTGAGATAGTGCACTTTAGTATTACAATTTTATATCTCTTCAAATGGATGGCAGTGACTGGGATGTGACTCTCAGTTTGTCTATAGCTGTACATCCCAAGAGTCTCAGTTTGTCACTATGGAAGATAGTTCCAGCACGGACACTCAATCTGTCCAATCCAAGACGCAAAACATTCTGTGGCTGATCCTGTTGAAAGTGGCATGACAAAACACATGATTGGTGAAAATATTAGTAGGATGTCCCCTTTAAACTTATAAGAATAACTCAGAACAACAAGACCTGAGAAGTTTTGTGCTGTACTTTGGGACTTATCCTCTCCTTGAAACAGAATCACAAAACACCATCTTATATAGAATAGTGTACAGGTTTAGTTTTGACACCATAAGATAAGTTGTAGCATCAGTCAGATAATTCATTACTACCGTACAATTGAAAAGATTGATTGTGACTGCTAAGGATAGAAATGCTCACTCGCTAAAGGTTTTAAGTATGTTTAAAAATACATTTAGGGTTGTTTTATGTGCTCCCAATCTTTATGATTGAAAATATAAGTTATACAACTAATAAGCTCATAATTGAGACTACATTATTAGGGTGGTTGATGGATTAACCTGCCAGAATGTGACAGGGGTATTACCGAGTCAAGAAGTGACCCCCCAAAAAAACTCACACACTTACTGAAGATAATGAAACAGAGAATAAGAGTACTGAATTAAATTAGGTAAGACAGGCAGGTTCCGTCCATAAGACTAAAATTCACTTGTACCATAACTGTGGAATTTGCAGCATGCACAATAACATAAAGTCCTTAAAGATATTTAAAAATCATCAATAAGCAAGTAGTAATAATTGGGATAAAGCTCAAACTGAGCTGATGATACAACTTAATTGGGCTTGGTGGTTTTAAAAATTTCATGTGATACATAAAACTTTTAAATACCTTATTTCTGTTTACACGATTTTAACTAACATGTAAATAAAATTCCCAAACCATAGATTCAATACCTTTGGTTTGACCTTATATGACCTTTGACCTCCACCTACACGTCACTTGGTTTAGCATCCGACTGTGGATGGCACAGCCCTGTCAATCAGAGACCTGCCACTTCAGTTGGAACTACCTTAATTTAGAGGCCTATTTATTTCTCTTAGTTTTCTCACAACAAATTGTTTACTGACACCCACCAAACAGAGCCCCTTTTCCACTTCACTCAATAATATTAAATACATTTCCCTCAATTTAAGCTCAAGAAAGCGAAAGAGCAACATCCAAAAATTTTTACCCACCACCACACCTCTGGTACATGCAAGCATTATAACTACCTATACCATGGCCTGACGAGTTCACTCTGTGACTAGTAAGTCATGTATGGACGATGTCCACCATTCACCTTGTTCCTGACCCCTTCAGCTGCCTACCTGTCAGGAGTTTGTCCAGATTTGGGCAATATGGGCTTGGATGAAATCAGGCAACAGGCGGGCCAGGCATTACCCTGGTTCCCCCTCTTGAGATAACCTCTCTGGAGTTTTGACTCCTTAGGACTAATCCTACCTTCAGAGGTATCCACTGAGTGGAGTGATGTAAACTTCAGTCAGACCCTTCTAGATTTGACCCACCCAGGGGAAGGTCTCCCTTGGGATCGATGTAGCTCACAATCATTCGGGTTAGGCGGTCCAGGCTGACCCTGGATCCCCCCTATCAATTTATACACTCAAATCTGAATTTTGACCTATGACCTACAAGTCATTCAGTACCGACCTTACACATGACCTTGACTGGGCAGTTAATCCACATGACCAAGCATTATTTCCCTATGCAGAAATATAAGACGTCTGCAGTTTATTCATTTCCTGTGTCTTATTCTAGTCTGTAAATGTTTTACATACGGTGCTTTTAAAAATTTCATGTGATACATAAAACTTTTAAATACCTTATTTCTGTTTACAAGATTTTTAACTAACATGTAAATAAAATTCCCAAACCATAGTTTCAATACCTTTGGTTTGACCTTATATGACCTTTGACCTCCACCTACATGTCACTTGGTTTAACGTCTGACTGGCACAATAACAGAAAGTCCTTAAAGATATTTAAAAATCATCAATAAGCAAGTAGTAATAATTGGGATAAAGCTCAAACTAAGCTGCTGATACAACAATTTCCTTGATAAACGTCCACCTAAGAAAAATAACTGCGCTGAAAGTATATTTTTACCCCTGAAAATCAAGTCAAATCAGCTCCAGTCTCAGAAATTGCAAAACTCAACACAACTTAGCTACTGCTTTACTCATAGACAATTTTGACAAGTTGGATTTGACTGAGGGAAATTAATCTCTCTCTTTTTTCACCAGAAAATAAATACCCAGATTTTCTTCATTCTTACTATTTCTTCCATTTATCAATGTCACTTATTCTGATGTGTATTTTAGTTTAATTTCCTGTTCTCTCTTTTTTTTATTTTATGTGACCTCGAAAAGATGTATAGAATTGTGTCTTTCAATTTTCTCCTAAAATGATGAACATAAAATCCAAGAGCCACATAATGAAAATACATTAATAAACTAAAACATTTAGTCTACATTTTAGGGAATCTCCGGTCAGAGAATTTTCAAAGTTTAATTAGTCACATCTGCTGTGTCCACTGGAGCCAATATGAAGAATGTTTAAACTTGTGCAAGCCATTAGAACTCAGGCTAGTGCCACTGTGTTTAGACGACAATTTTCAGACTTATCTATTCAGACTAACATATCCCTTTCCAAAGTCTTATCCCCATCAGATACTAACATGGACTATTTCTGGTGGTTGGACTATCACTTTCTGGAATTTGGTGCCTTAGAAGAGGTCTACATCAATTCAGCGATGTACAAATACTTCCTTACTACTACTCTACTACTACTACTCTACTACTACTGCTCCTACTACTACTCTACTACTACTCCTACTACTACTCTACTACTACTCCTCCTACTGCTCCTACTACTACTCTACTACTACTCCTACTACCACTCTACTACTACTCCTACTGCTCCTACTACTACTCTACTACTACTCCTACTACTACAACTACTATGTTTAACACAATTATAAGCCTACCTGCTTCAATTTTGTGCAACTTAAACACATAACTAAAACAATTTAATTTTAAATATCTACTTTGAACATTTAAGCTAATGAAGGTATGTATGAACACTCATTCTTAATGGTATTTATGTGGATATTATCCTCAAAAGTTGCATTGTCCAGAGGGAAAAACAGGGTGGCATGAAGGTAAATGTTTGAATCAATGAGTTTTTAATTTATAAAAGACAAGTTACATTAACATTCACACGTTAAGATACTGCAACATCCAGTGTAACCCACGTGATCTGTTCTATTTTTAGTTTCCTGTGGTCACTCATACTGACAAGTGCTCTTGCTGTTTTGGGGTTCACTATCTATGAGCGGGTCTCCCACTTCCTGATGTTTGATACCTCATGGCGTGTCAGCCGTACCAGTAACCACGAATGGCCAGCAATCACACTGTGTAACATCAACCCTCTCAGGTATGTACAGAAGACCATTTAAAGGGATAGGTAACAGTTAAATATGTCAGAACTAGATTACAAGAATTCACACTGTGTAGCATCAATGCTGTTAGGTGTGTACAGAACTCAGGTAAAGGGTCTGGTAACAGTTAAATATGTCAAAACTAGATTACAAGAATTCACACTGTGTAGCATCAATGCTGTTAGGTGTGTACAGAACATCAGGTAAAGGGTCTGGTAACAGTTACATATGTCAGAAACTAGATTAAAAGAACTGTGTAACATCAACCCTCTCAGGTGTGTACAGAAGATCAGGTAAAGGTACAGGTAACAGTTAAACATATCATAAACTAGATTACAGGAATTCACACTGTGTAACATCAACTTCCTCAGGTGTGTACAGAAGATCAGGTAAAGTGACAGGTAACACTTAAATATGTAAGAAACTAGATCACAAAAATTCACACTCTGTAACATCAACCCTCTCAGATATGTACATGACATCAGGTAAGGGGATAGGTAACAGTTAGATATTTCAGAAACTAGATTAAAAGAACTCACACTCTGTAACATCAACCCTCTCAGGTGTGTACGGAAGATCAGGTAAAGGGACAGATAACAGTCAAACATATCATAAACTAGATTACTAGAATTCACACTGTGTAACATCAACTTCCTCAGGTGTGTACAGAAGATCAGGTAAAGTGACGGGTAACACTTAAATATGTAAGAAACTAGACTACAAGAATTCACACTGTGTAAGATTAACCTTCTCGGGTGTGTACAGAAGATCAGGTAATTGGACAGGTGACGGTTAAATATGTCAGAAACTAGATAACATAAATTCACACTGAGTAACATCAACTTTCTCGGGTGTGTACAGAAGATCAGGTAATGGGACAGGTAACAGTTAAATATGTCAGAAACTAGATAACATAAAGTCACACTGTGTAACATCCACTTTCTCGGGTGTGTACAGAAGATCAGGTAATGGGACAGGTAACACTTAAGTATGTCAGAAACTATGATGACATGAATTCACACTATGTAACATCAACATTCTCGGATGTGGTAGGTAAAGAGAAAGGTAAAACTTCAATATCCAGAAAATAAGCTTCTATGATAGAGAGATGATACCCAGCTGAAAGGGCGAGTTCCAATGTGTGTCACAAGTAAAAGATAGCAAAAATTGAAAAAAATCCAACACCTATAATTTAATCTTCAGTAACATATGACAGATTCTTAACCTATAATTTAATCAAGAATCTGTCATATGTTACTGAATATTGAAAATTGAAAATAAAACGTCCATAGGTTGTATACAGCTGGTTTCATTGGAACTCATACTGTAACATCTTAAAACAGCTGAAGAGGCCCAAATCAAAGCCTCACACGAAGTTTATCTCAGAGTTCTTAACTTGTAGTCTGTAGAAGACACTGATAACAGTTAAAACAGATTACAGGACCTCCAGAAAGTTTCAAAGGCCTTGTGCTCATCAAATTTGGCTAAAGATGATTCTCACTTCCATAGGCAAGAGTTCCAAACTAGTTCATGGTAACATACGGGATTTACTGTTGGTCTGTTGCAGTAAGTCCTTACCTTTGAAAAGCCCACCTTGGATCTGCTTTGACATTAAAAACTGAAATTACGCCTTAACATGTTCTGGCTTGTATGCTTGATTTCCAATAAACATGTATGTGGTGACCTAGCTTTTGTTCCCAGGTTAATGAATTGACTTATTAGCTGTGACCTACAGACATGACGCTCCTCAGTATTGGCTGGGAATTGTCCCTGGTGGGAGGTTTAAAAAGGAAATATTTAGACATTGATATAATGTCATCCAGAGTACTTGTCTCCATTTGGGAAAATATATAGCTGCTTAGTGTGGGATAACTCTATCTCTTTTGGGAGAAAAACAGGGGATTGCTAGCACATAGAATTACACAGAAAACAAGATAAAGCCTCAGTCCCAGATTCAGTCCCTGTCCTGTGTCCCATTTAAAGCGAAAGCCACGGGGGAGATGAAAGAAAATGGATAGTTATTTTATTGGCTCCTGTAGAAACGTGTATCTCTTTTGTAATCCCAATGACAATTGCGTCTTATTTTGTAAGAGATGTCTGTGGCATACAAGTACCAATTGGAGACATGAATTATCAGATTGACAAAAAAGAATCACTTACTTAAAAGGTCTAGACCATTTACAGATAGTCTGAGAATATACAAAGTAAAATCCAGACATGTATTATTATTCTAGCTTGTCACAATAACAAGAGCACTCGGAGAATGCATACCACCGCCAAGGCATGCAATGATAAGTAAATGGGAAAATCTGGATTATTTTTTGTATCCAGACGGTGATCCAGATCACTCAAAAATTAACAGGATCTTAGTTGGACCAAGACTCATCTTCTGGCTTTTTAAAAAAATCAAACCAGCAGTATTTCTGTAACCTTGTCAGTTATCAAGCAGACAAACAGACAAAGGGTCATGATAATAATACCTCGTTGGCAGTAGTGATAATATAGAAACAGAGAACCACATAGGTACATCTGGCTGAATTGTCAGAAAAGAGTGGGATATTACTATGAATTGAATTTATTTAAAATTACTCGGGTTTAATACTGCTGAAATCTGTATATAGTTAATATTCTATTAGCATTTATAAACTACCATCGATGAACAAGAAAATAACAGCATTTTTGAATTATGTAACAGCTGTTTGGGTTTGCACTACAACAGTTTTAAGAAGTTTTACATGTCCTTTTATAACAGCTTGAGGAGGAAACTGATAAAATCAGACTAATCAGAAAAGTGTGAAGTGGTGTTAACAGCTCACAACAAAGCAGAATTAGTTTTAAGATAACATTGTGGCAGGGTTCTAGAAGATAGGATGAACATACACTATATCACTGACAAGATGAAAACCATGAATGAAATATAAATCATATTGCTATTTCCACATCACACATGTATAATGCTGATACCATGGCTTCGGGGAGACTTTACCTTACTTGGCGAGTGATTTAGGTACACTGGGGCTTAGTTTATGAAGAACATGAATATATTGACAGGATTAGTGTGACCATAATGCGAGGTTTATTCCAAGGCCAAAGTTATTGTGTTATTATAACGCCAATTGCAGTAACAGGGCAGCGTAGAGTGCTTTAACTGCTTTTATCGGTTGAGTTAAAATCAATTTTCTCAATTATTGTACTTGTTAGAAGCGTGCATTGAAATAAGTTGGCAGTGAGATAACATAGTCTCTTAAAAGTCTGTAACATAATCAGTTATAAATATGTCTTGACAGGCAGGTGACACTCTCTGTTAACAGGGAGGTAATATACTCAGTTATAGGTACCATACTGTAACATACTGAGTTATAAATAGGACTTAACAGGCAGGTGACATACTCTGATATACGTCAGTGTGATAATTTGGCAGTAAGGTATAAATGGTGATTTGGGTTGGATGCCAACCGAGTAGAGGAGATATATTATTATATGTCCATTGTGGAACCAATTAGTAAAACTTGGAAGACTGCAGACTTCCCAGAAATCTGTTAAACTTTGAAACTGCAAGTGAAAGTAATACTAAAAGCTGGTTTTAAATGCTGAAAGCTGTTCTGCCAGTGCTTGACATAAGATATAAACACTCCTCTTTCACATAAGGCATTCCAGATGTATACCTCTTCATAAATCAGAAGTTGAATAAAAAGAAGCATTGAAAAACAAACCCAAATTAAGGTCATACAGACAAATTGAGCATACACACCCAAAATTATGTACATCTCAATATGTCACAGTATCAAAAAAGTTTTAATTTCAACAAAATAAAACTGGGTATATTGCCCATAGCTATTGTGACAGGTCAGTTTACCAATATACCTTTAAATGAAAGAAGTTGTTTCCACTGTGTTAATGAAATTTAAGATTAGCTTCATTATGTTTGTCAGTGTAAACTATTTTCACACTATAATGAAAAAAATGTTTGAATCAATATCAAAATCATGTTCAAATTTTACAAATTAGTCTGATTCTAAAAATTATGGAATCTGATTTAAGGTTTAACTAAAAATTAAAACTTGGTGGGTTGTCTGTAGATTTGATTTAATTTGTATTCACACAGGTAACATGTACTTGTAGTGACTTGTAAGTCTCCTGTGGGACGGGTGTTCTTGATAAATGTGTTCATTGTTTTTGTACATTGTCTGAAATGTTTCTCTCTTCAAAATTTGACATGCCTAAAAATAAAGAATAAATACATAGGACACCTTCCTAAATGTAAAAGTAGTTTTTGGACATTTTATATGGTTACAAGGTTTTATTGAAAAAAAATCATTTTACCAAAGATAAAATGAGTTAAACAAAGTAAAATATTTTGACTAGAAATAAATGGCCACATGACATACAAAACTACTGTGGTTATTTGATAAGCATGGGCTTAGCTAAGTCACCCTTTGTGAAATCTATTTACGTCTCAGACTCAGCTGACACAAAGGGCTGAGATTTAAGTCCTTGACCTAGCCTGAAGCCTGACTTAGTTTAAAACCCTTTGTAAAATCCCTAACAAATTCAGTTAAAATAGTGATGAGTTGGGAGGGAAGTAACAAACTCAGTTATAATTTTGATGAGTTGGCAGAGAGGTAAGTATTATAACTATCACATTAACCCATTGACTTGCCATTTGTTTGATTACCACATATCTTTTATACTGTCACTGTGAAATTACAGCCACACAGCACTCACTGAACAAAACAAAATCATGTATAAAAAGGCTGTACACTTTGCTTTTTTTCCCTCTGATCTTTTGTCAACCCCTTTTTAAATATAGCCACTGGAACTAAGCTTATCATCCACTTTATAAAATTACGCAATACAATGCTAAGTTTGTAAAGACACACTCTTTTGGTACTTCTGGGTGTCTTATAGGAAAGGTCTGCACAGGGTATTACCATAAACAAGTCAATATAGGCTTAAGTAAGATTTATCACAGAGGATATACAAGTATTGTTATGCTCATTAACATATTTGTGATTTTACCAAAACTACATTCTGGCCTAGTTCACACAGAAGGTATTAAATTCATGACCATTTTATTTGTCTGTTTTGTCCATTTGTCTGTTTGTTACGCAAATACTACTGGTTGGATCTTCATGAAAAATTGAGAAGATGGATCTTGATCCAACTTTTAGATCCCACAAAATTTTGAGTGATCCATATTAATGCCTGGATATATATATGTCAAAGATCTGGATTTTCCAATTTACTTATAATTGAGCCATTTTACTTTAGAAACTGTACATGCCTTGGCGGAGGTCTGTGTTCTCTGAGTGCCCTTGTTAAGAACTATTTCTTAAGAGTTATAGACATGCTACTGGGTCCTTTTGTTATCCCCACAAGTTTGCAGGGGCGAGTCATTGACTGCCTAAGTCGCTAATTGACAGTCTTTACTATGGCAGCTGCAACCAGAAATTGACATTGTCTCTTCAAAAACTACATCTTCTATGGGCTAAATGGCACTACTAAAACTGTATGATGTAACAAAAAGTAGAGGAAGTTGGAACCATTGACAAAATACTCCAGATAATAACAAAAAGGTTATGTTCCTGATAATTTACTACCTCTCTCTCTGTGAATTGAAAGTAATAGAAAATAATAAAACCTGGCCTATTTTCTTTTCATGTTCACAAGACCAAATAGTTAAGAGGAGGCGAAAGGATGAAAAAAAAATCTTGTCTTAAATAATTTACCAGAACAACAGAAAATGTTTGAAGTGTTTTGTGGTAAGAATAATGGACACGTAATGAATAGATGCACTTCCTGTAAAATATTAATGTTTCATGTGTGACTTCTTTTACAGACTTAATACTATTTCCTCAAAAGTAAAACACAAGTCATTTTGTTGAAATGTAAAAATCATACTTGCATAAAGGTCTACTTGCTTTTTCTGGCTTCTTTTTACTTCTTGTTTTAATTGTGATACAAAGATGTAATATTGATGTCTTTCTCATAAAATCACGTAGACCACTGTTCCACTGTGGCGACTTGTCAGGGGCTATGGTGTCACAGTGGTAGCACACTCACCTTCCACCTCTGTGATCAGAGTTTGAATCCTGGCCAATCATTTGAATCCAATTTCATGTGGGAAAGCTGGTAGTAATTTCTGGCTATGGGTTGACAGTTTCATAGTACAGAACCTTGGCCAACTGTATGCACTGGTTTCTTCTGCCCGTAAAACTACCCATCATACCTATACAGTGTTGAAAGTGACACTGAAACCGATATAAAAGAATAAATGTGGTCACTTATCATAAACCAATTTTAAAGGGTGTTGCATAGACTGATGCTGTCCAGAAAGGGTGAGAAGTCTGACTCCAGGTCGTTTATCTTAAGTGAAAAGATCAGCCTGTGTGATCAAGAAGAGAGTTCTTATGATCTGGCCCCAACAGATAAGAGTCATAAAGAGTCACTCGCTTCAGTATTTTGTTGAAGAGTCTATGTCCCAGTAGCCAAAGGATTAGTCTCAACACACTAAATATTAGTAGTAGCACCATTAAGATTAGTCGAAAATGCCTCATGAAGAACGTCTATAAGTACCCGGAACAGAAATGATCACTTGCAAAGGTCTTCAAACGTAGAGTATCAACTATCAGCATGATTATGCTTCCAACCTTCACTAGTGAAAACACAAGTAGTTTGACCAGATTATGCTTAGGGTTTTATTATATGATATTATATTATATATATTATTGGCAGTCCAAAGGCAAATCTGTGACAGTGGAAGAGATGTATGATTCTATTGTTAACACTTGTAAAAGTTACAATGCTGAACATCCCATTATAGCCTAGTAACAAGGATTTGATTTTGTTAAAAGGGTCACTCCCCCCTCACTCCCAACCAGCCCCCACCTTCCCCATTTGCTTTTAACTTAGGAGCTCTATCACACAGAGTTATTTGTCTTTAGAGAATACTTGATTTATGATATTTCATACCTTCAACCCTGCACTTTGTTCTGGTTTTTTTATTCATAGTGTTATGGATTTACTCACTGATATTTGCGTTGTTCCAGTGTGATGTCATAACGCTACATTACATGAAAGACTTTCAAAAGAAAAATACATTTTGTTCATTCACCACAATAAGTGTATGTTTCCATATTTGCGATTTGTGAATTGCACAAATTTTTTTCTGTCTTCTTTTGAAGCCTCATTCCCAATTGGGTAAAAAACAGATAGGAGCCCGCTTTAAACTGAACCTAATGGTAAAAATAAGGTAGTCATTTTAACTGGAGCTCTATTGTACATGTGGAGGGTGCCCATCAGATTGGGTTGTAGTGTTTCTGGTGCACACGAACGTGGACTTTCATATCAGCTGAAATAAAATTAAATATATTCCATGTAAACAAACAATTTTTCAGGGGGGATATGAGTTATTTAGTCCCACTGAAAGTTATGATGACACTCAGATGTTCTTCCAGGGATACAAGTACCTGTTGACTTTTCAATATTAACTCACAACCACATCTTGTAAACATAGAATTCATTCATTCATTTGTGCATTAATCAAGCCTTACACAAGGCCTTACTCAATCAATAAAAAATAACTGACCAAATTTTAACAAATACATGGCCCTATTTCCAGTCACAAATTTTCCAAGTTTGTAAAAGCAGCTTCTATTAATATTTAAACAAAAACTGCAATAAAGTTTTACATTAACATCACAAATTTTTCAGAAACTTAAGCACTAACCATAACTTGTGTACTGACCATAACTGCTGAACTGACCATATCTCGGGGCCAAGGAGATGCAGTGGTAACACACTCGCCTCCCACCTCTGAGGTCGGAGGTTCAACCTTGGACCCTATGTGGGAAAGTTGGGGATTTCTTACCGATGGTCGGCAGTTTACAGTACAGAAACTTGACCAACTGTATGTCCAGTTTCCTCTGCCCATAACACTACGTACCCGTTGTGATATGACCTGTACAGCGTTGAAAAAAAGACGTTAAAACCCAAATATACATAAACAGCCCATAACTGGTTAACTGACAAGAACTGGTGTACTAACCCTAACTGGTGTACTGATCCTAACTGGTGTACTAGCCCTAACTGATGTACTGACCATAACTGGAGTACTGACCATAACTGGGGTACTGACCATAACAGGTGTACTTGCCATAACTAGTGTACTGACTATAATTGGTGTACTCACCATAATTGGTTTACTCACTATAATTGGTGTACCGACACATCTGGTCCACTGGACATAACTGGTGTTCTGACCCTAATTGGTGTACTTACCTTAACTGGAGTACTGACCATAACTATTGTACTGACCATTATTGGTGTTCTTACCATACCTGTTGCACTGGCCATAACCAGTGTACTGACATAACTGATGTACTGACCATAACTCGTGCACATATAACTGTTTGTCATTCAATACTTTGAACAAACACATGCATATTTTTTCAGAGTTACCAAGCTGTTTGGAAACTACTTAGAAAAAGATACGGGGAAGAAACTAAACCTCAGCTGGGAGAGGTTTTTGGAAGACAATCCTTATGTCACGTCACAGGATGTGTTTTTAATGAATGCTCACAGTAATCAAGATATGATTATCAGGTATCAGCAGTCTAATCTTAACTGACAGCTTTTCTCTGTTGTATTTTTGTCTGAATTTGGATTTTAATTTGTTGGTATTCCAAGTTTATACCCCTCTGTTATTTGCCTCATCAAAAGAGACTCAAGGGAATGTAAATTGTGGGGCAATAAAAAACAATACAAATAGTTTCTGCATAAAGTTGTTTTTTTTCAATGAAACCACGCTGAAACCAGAAGCAAATGGGCATGGTCTATATTGCATCATGTACAACATTTTGGGTTTGAGATTATATATTTAGCTACTCAAATTAACATTTTTTTATTCTTCCACTGTGCACACTTAGGGCCAAGTTTGCATATACACGACTAGTGACTGGTTAACCGTGATTTGCACACAGTGTCATATTTTTTGCTATGATTTTGTAATCATGTGGAACTTTTTGGTCCTTAATTTCAATACCTATAAATAGCATAATATTACATGTATGGTATGTTGAGAGCTACATCAAACCAAAAACAATCAGTCAATAACAGAGTAGCCATAGTTTTTTTTCCACAGTAAATCACAGAGTCACTGTAGTTTTTCCACAGTCAAAGAGTAGCCTTAGTTTTTTCCACAGTCAATCACAGAGTAGCCATAGTTTTTTCCACAGTCAATCACAGAGTAGCCGTAGTTTTTCCACAGTCAGTCACAGAGTAGCCACATTTCTTCACAGACCCTGGTAAACTGGTTATATTTGTGTTAAGTTTCTGTTGTATTCAACCTTCTTAAAACATACAGCATTCCCAGACAAAGCCATTACATTATGCTGGTTTCTGTATTAACACACAGATATGCTATGTCCACTTGTCTTTTTGACAGCTGTAAAGCCGGACCTGTGGCTTGTTCCAGTGCCAACTTTACCATGATTCTCACAGAGCAAGGACTATGCCACAAACTCAAACCAGGTTTGTTTTAAACTATGGTTTCTATAGATTCTATAGATAGTGTCAACATTTTTCCCCACTTAATTGGTTATTCTGACTGTATTTTATTTTATGTATGAAAATTATTCAATGAATGATTCTTGCATATATTTAATATCCATTAATTTCTTTGTGCAAATATCATCATGTAGTTTTTACAATGATAAATGACAAAACTCCCCCAACTGAATAAATATTGACTAAATATATTATATATACTAACATTAATATACGCACAGTCATACACTTAACACTTAAAAATGAGAGAAAAAATTGCCACCAGGTTCTGCAGTGTCACACTGAGCATTCACTCATGTGCCCTGTTAAAACTGTGTGGTTCACATAAGTCCATCCTCAAAACAACCAGGGACTTACGGGGGCATGCCATCCCAGTATTTTTTCTAAATGTTGACATCCTCTGTATTCAAAATTCTGAACACACATATGGGAGCCGAGTCTGCATCCCCTGACTACTGTCTACTACTGTTCCCTAGTGGGTAACACACTCGCCTAGAAACACAGGGGACCTGGATTCAATCCAAGGTACAGGCAAATAGTGGCTCAGAAGACCACTTAATATGGTGGCCTGCATTTGCCGGGTCCTGTCCTCAGTGGCAGTTCATAGAACATCAGAGACATTGATAAATGGTGATTTCTTAGATACAGTCCTTTAGTTAGGGAAATGTCTGTCATGCGAGAACTTGCACTGTACATGTGCAGTCTTGGTGGGTAAAATAGCACTTTGAATCCTATGGTAGAGAAAACAATGTGCTGAAAATAAATAGAATACAATTCTACTCTCCCACTCCATTATGTAACTTACTTATTACAGCCTTCTTTGTTACAGCATATATATATAGCCTCAGTGTATTATTATCAGGACAGTAAGAGAGATTCCATTTAAGTAATCTTGAACACAGAGAGGTATATGAGTACATGATAGTCCATCACATACTACCATATCCTGGTGGTTTTGCTGTGTTAATTAGGAAATTGGTCTCAGTGCTGTATTCAGATATAAAAACAGATTTCATTGAACTAATCCGGAAAACAAAGAACTGTAGGAGTACATTATGAGTTTATTCTCCAGTCTTTCATACCCTCAAACCTTTGCTCAGCCAAACAGATGTGATTACAGTGACCCTGAACATAGAGGTATACGAGTACATTATGGGCCTGCCTTACCTCACTCTGTCGTTTCACTGTTCCACCATGTCTGCTATTTTACTGTATCAAAAAATAACTTCATTATTGTATTCAGACAGCAATGCAGATGTAATTGAAGTGACCTTAAACATAGAGGTATATGAGTACATTCTGGGTTTGTCTGATGCTGGAGGAATCAGAGTGTATGTGAGTGAACCTCAGACGTCACCAATCAGGGATGACACTCACTTCACAGTCTACCCAGGTCATCATTTTGATGTCACTCTGGGAAGAGGTAATTTAATTGTGTATTATTGTTAAAAGTATGTTAAGTACACTCATAAATAATAAGATTTTTATCAAGGACTTGCAATGACATTTTCAAAGGACATTTTTTATGAAGGACTTGCAATTTTTGTTCTGATGTTTAATGGGGCCTGATTGAAAAACAAGTCTGAGAACAGATATGATTTGAGCTTGTGCCTAAAACTGAGATACTTGTTTTGGATCATATCTCATCTGGCAATGTATTACACTGGAGCATCAACTTAGTGACAGTAATATAATGCTTTAAATTAAGCCACGTCAAGTCCATTCAAATCTGCCATTTTATAATTTTCACTTACTAATAACAACAATGCAATAAGTTTTCAAAACATAGTTGTAAAGTTATTTAGTAAGGATGAAACAACTAGATAACTTGATATCTGTTCACAACAGAATCCCTGAATCTCAAAAATATATTTCTGTCTTTTATAAAGAACACTTTAGGTATACGTGTTTTCCATATTCTTTAATCACAGAAGATTCTCGTTCCTTGACTCCTCCCTATGGAGATTGCAATGAAAAGGCCATGGATCAGAAGTCCTGTATATCAGAGTGCTACAGGAGAAGTGTGCAGTTTCACTGTCACTGCAGACCTTTCTGGTTTTCAGATGATTCACAAGGTAAACATTGCCTTAACAGAACAATATATCAAATTCACAAGGTGAAACATGGCTTAATATGGCAACATATTAAATTCACAAGGTGAGGCATACACAGATATTACAATAGAATAAATTTACAAAAATATGACATCCTTTGATTAGATTAGATACCAACTTCAGAAGATAAAACATGCCTTGATGACAATGTCTTAAATTCACAAGGTAAGACATGTTTTTATATAACAATGCAATAAATTCACAAAGGAAAATATCATTCGACATGACAATGTACTGAATCCAGAGGTAAGACTTTATCTATCTTACAATGTACTTAATTAACATTATAAGACATCCTCTGTATGTAAGACATTTTTTCTATCTTACAATGTATTTGATTCACAGGGTGAGGCATTCTTCAATATGAAAATGTGACAAATTCACATAGTAAGATATTTTTTATCTTACAATGCACTTAATTTACCAAAATACATCATTTGATATGACAGTATACTAAATTCACAAAATAAGACATTATGTGATATGAAAAATTAAGAAATTATTTTATATAACAATGTATAAAAATATATATATTTATATAAAAATTCACAACGTAGGGTATAGACTGATATGACAATCCAGTAAATTCAGTCAATTTATTGTTTCACCATACATCTTAGAATTGGGAATCCTTGATGCAACTGCATATGCTGAAGATTGTGATGTTCACCCAACAATTGACTTTTTTAACATATGACATTCTGTCTAAAACAGTGGTGTATTCTATGACAAATTTTCCCAATATCTCAGTAGTGGCTTAATGTGTTATGCTTGTGTTATATCTATATTTAATTTATTCACTTACATTTTATAACAGAACTAATACCTTGCAATGTCCATGTAGTGTAAAACTTTGTGATTTTTGTTTTCTTTCCACAGACAGTCCAAAGTGTGACATTCATACACATTTCACATGTGTAAAAGACAGACTGGGTAAGCATTCTTTTTTTCTAGTGACAAAGAAGTGTTAAAAAATTACAGGCGTCTAACCAACTTTAACTTCATTTCAAAGATTGTTGGATGAGTAAAGCATCTCAACTTTAAACCCACCTTGATGTATCTGTTCTTGTTAGTGGTTTTCCATTTGCCTACAGAAAACACCACTCCACTGAAGGTGCCCTCCCTAACATGCAAAATGATGTAATGTATAACATGGCTAATGGGTATGTCACAGCTCTTACACTCTTAAATATTTTTGCCACCTTTGATACTGTTGACCACACCACTCTGCTCGACAGGTTGTATAAATACTATGGTATTAGTAACTTGACTGGTTCAAATCATAATTGTCTGACAGAAAGCAATCAGTCAAGGTGGGTAACACTTTGTTACGTCCTTGGAGTTGAAATTTGGTGTCCTCAGGGCTGTTTTGGGCACAATACTTTTCTCTTCGTACATCTACCCACTCAGTTCTATTATCCAGTTTTATAGTAGCATCAGATACTACTTTAATGCTGATTGCACCCAATCATACATAACATCTTAACTGGCAAACTTTTTTGAGTCAATACAAATTCTCAAAAATTGCCTATTGAAATTTCCTTTTCGCACCACTCACAAACATTGAGTTCACAAGTCTGCAGCTTGTCCAAAACTCCTTGGTTGTCTTTCAGTTCTCAAGGTCTTGCCACATAACCCCATAACTAAAATATTCATCTGGCTCTGCGTTAAATTCTGAGTACTGTTCAAAATATGCCTAATCACATACAGAATTCTAAAACATGACCAACCAGTCCATCTGTACTCTTTATTCAGAACTTTAGTATCTTTGTGACAACAAAGTTATTTTGTGTAAGTCAAATTTAGGATGTTATGTGCCCAGCCTTAAACCAGGTCAGTTCCCAGTACAGCCCATATATTACCATGAGCTTGATTCAACTCTTTAAACAAAGAAGCTGTAACCAAGCAATAAAAATTACCAACTTGTTAACTGCGTGTCCATCAAGTCGTCTATGTTCCATAAGAGTCATCAGAGGTGCTCTAGCATTTACCTATGTATTACTTCATATCTTTAATTAAATTAATTACATCATTGAATTGATACACACTGTCTGGTTTACATTTTTCTGAAGATTCTGAGGGGAGTTCCTGTGACTGTCCAATGGGTTGTTGGAGCAGTGTGTACTCAGCACAGGTGCACTCTTACCCCAGGCTTTTCCATCCCCTGGAAGAGTTTCTGGACAGCTCAAGTATGCAGACCATATCCCAGCAGTACAGAATGGCAAAGATCATCCAGAGAAAAGTCTGTCAAGTAGGAACAATGGCTACTTAAATGCTGTCATATATTTATGTATATGACATCTACAAACAATTTAGGGGGTTCCCCTTAAGCCCAACTTGTCAAAGAATTAGATGTATGTTTACTAATAGTTGCATACCTAGAAGTATTCTGAACTATATCAAGCACAATGATGTGATTGTGCTTGATTTATTAAGATATTGCATATACTGACTGCACTGGCATTAAGTATTTATTGCAAAATATTGAAGGGTTTTATTGGCTCTTTTTCCTATATACATACTTGTTCTTGAATATGTGAATTTGTTGCAAAACTTTGGAACAGGTCTAGCTATTTGAATGGAATATTTATGGACATTCAGAGATTTTTTTATCTAATATACAAAAAATTGTAAAACTGTAAACTTGGTCACCTGAAGGACTTTTATACAGCAATACATTTGGGATCACTTTCAATCAAGTCTGTACTTACAGAAGAATTCCACCATTCTCCAGGAATTTCATCGCCTCTATGATGACACTGTCTCTCACACTGAACAATTTGAGAGGGACTTTCATCAAGCAATATCAGATGTCAGAGAGGAATATGTGGACCTGCCATCGAGGATTCATTTCCACAGTAACGTTGGGCTGCAAGGTATGAAGGGCATGCAAAATAGTACACTCTATGTATAACTAGAACCTTGTGCTTGTCCTCCACCTGTACTATCACAAATACAGCCTTTACTGGCCTTTTTTGCAAAACTGGTTTCAGTTATACCTAAGTTTGACCAAAAATGGTTCTGCTTATACTTGATGTGAAATTCCTAAAATAAAGTTAAACTATTCACACGAGTCTAGCATTTATCAAAGTGATGTGTCATAATTTTAATTTAATTGTATCTGCAGTCCATCATGTGGAAATGTATATGATATTGTGTAAACAGACCAACTTGCAAAAACTGAATAAGAGGTATAACAGAATGGGGCCATTTTCTATTCTATTTTGGGATTTTATAATACTTAATGTTTGCACAGATACACTAAGGCGTGACGCAAATAAAAATGATTTTAAAGTTCTTTGATCCATTGACATAGCAAGGGCCATTACCACATAGAATATACGAGTATAAACTATGTTCTTTTGAGGAGCTCAGCCTGCCTGTCGCCATTCCTTCTTTCAGTAGTTTGGTATTGTAATCTAACAAACCAACAGTCTATGACATCCATCTGTTCACACAAATCAACTGGCAAAGCAAGATGCCCCCTGAAATTAGATCCCACATTCTCAGTTTTAGGAGCAAGCCTTAAGAACTAATTTGCTCAGACTTACCTTTCCACAACCTTAACCATTTTCCTCCATTGCTGTCCTTGAAGACCCAGTCCCCTTGGGACAACCATTGACAACCATTCTTATAATAATAATAATAATAATGCGCAACCATATAAAGGTAAAACTTAAAAGTATTTTTGTTTAAACATGAGGCAGCATATGTACTTTGTCTTTCAACATTTGAATTTTTCAGCAAATGAATGCAATGCAATGATGTAATCTAATCTAATCGAATGCTTTGCAATATCTTCCCCAAATGGGAGAACTCTGTGTGCTAAACTTACAAAAGAATTGACCAAAAAACTATATTCAAGGAATGTTCAAGGTCACAAATTCAGGGCTGTGGATGTGAAGGAAAGTTACTGAGTGGGTAAGATCAAATTGAAGAGGTGGGACATGGGTTCTCTTCATACTAGATTGGCATCATGGAACTTCTGTAGGGGTTCAGTTCTTTGGCTGACTGTATTAACTTTCTGTGGGTTTTTTCACAGATCTTAACAGCTAAAGCTATATTTGGACAGGTCATTAGTATTTTTTCCATGTTGTCATGAGATGACTTAAAATTTATAAAACATAGGTGGGACACAAATAATCATTTGATACATCTAATTGCTCTGAAGATATATGTATCAAAAAGGGCTTTTGCAATACGTTTTATCAGTAACAAATGAAAATCAACAAGTTTTAATTCACACTTTTACTTTGTGTGGGCAAGGTCTTGAAACCACAATGAAGAAGGGCTTTTCAACTTTCTGGAGAGGACTGGAGCAAGGAGAGCTGCACAGAATTCAGTCTACTTACCAGATAGTCATAACTACATTTAACAAGATAGTAAACAGATTCAGGTATTAAGTAGTTTTTATATATTTCAACCATTTACTATAATTGGATCTTACTTTTCAATTTGATGCTTCTCATCATGTTGTTTTTTGGTCAAAAATGACAATGTCTTTACTTCTGACAATAAGAACCACAGATGATAATGGTCAATTTCTAAGAACTCATTTCACAATGAATACACTTGTGTTTGATTTAAATATATGCAATAAAAATATATGTTTATAGGCCTAAAATTGGCTTAAAATTCTTTATCAAACAGCCAACATGTTTGTTAATTGTAGCCACTAAAACTAAATTGTCAGATCTTCTGTTGTAAGTTTTATGTCAGTACATATATAAACTTATTACTGATATTACATGAAGTGCATCCTATTTTGAGTGATGTATCTCTTGTTTTTTATTTCAGGTTTAACACTGCTATAGAATTTAATTTAGCCAAACTGCTATTCACACCAATAGACATGCAACTCTCAGTGGATATAGACATGGCAGCTGAAACACTTGCAAATATCACATCACTGTACAATGATCTTATAGAAGGAAATCCAGTCAGGCAATTTGAAGTCACACCAGATAAAAGATATGACCGTGTTCTAATTCCTTGCCAGACACTGACCAGTAATACTAAGAGTGTAGAGAAATATTACAATGATTTATCAAGCAGCCTTGGATCATATATAAATGACATTATGGAATTAAAGGTTGTTTTAAAAGGTGTTTTGATAACAAAACAGTACAATGAAACTGTGTACTTAGCAGTAAAAGAAAATTTTGTGAAGCACTCACAAGAAATACTTGCTGCTGCACAAGTATTCAAGGAAGAGATTATAACTCATTGTGAAGGACACATTCATGAGAAACTTCAACTTATGCATAATTTAAACCAAGATTTAAGAGATCATATTGATGTTTATCAGAACAAGGTAAAATATGCATCAAATGTAATAGATTTGGTAAAAGAAAAAATATTTGGAAATCTGGAGCATTTCACAGCAGATTGCAATGACTCTACCACAAATAATGAATTTGATGACAGATTCATCAGAACTTTAAACCACAATATAGATGTTTTGATTTTTGAACTGAGGATATCTCAGCATGACCTTCTGTCTCCTATGAAGGCACTTCAGGAGTCCATCACCTCAGTGTGGCAGATAATGTTCTCTGAGGATCTTCTCCAAAACTTTTACATGATGTTGAATGATGATGTCATGCAAATGATCAGCAATCCTGACCAGGCCGCTTATTTCATGGCCATCTTCAACAGTGACAAAATGTTGAATAGATTGGGTCAGAACAACACTGGCCTTGCACTAGACAGACTGTTAGTTTTGCTGAATGCAGATGTTCCTTTGAAAGACTTCAACACCAAAGCTAGTCATGTAGAAGAAATGTTCTCAAATATGCTAAATACTACTTATACTAGTAGGAACATTGTAAGACTTTTGCAAGAACTGCGAGTGGTTTTGCAGAAATTGTCTGATGAATTCCAAGGAGACAATTTAGGAGAAGAGCTCAATAAAACTTTTGTTAAGTATGTCCGTTGTGCGTTGTTGAGTTAAGAAAGAAGCATTCATATACTAAGATAATAACATTCATTTTAATGTAAATAATCACCATTTCATAAATTAACCCCCAACCCCTGAGTAAGTTGGTTTGAATATCTGTCCTGGCCTTAAGTTGGATTCTTGCCAATGCCTGACGGTTTCAGAATGTATGATTTTGACCAATCATTTATGAATTGGTTTCTTCTGCAAACCAGTACATTTACATTATTGGTTGAGAACCAGCTGAAGCTGAACTAGTGAACATTTGGTAAAAATCCAGACTTGTTTTGTCTTTGAAATAGCTGTTGCTGTATGTCAATTTGAAGTGTTTTACCTTGATTGGTTTAGTATGTAAAACATCCCTTTAATTCTGTCTACAGCAATGATAATTGGAGTTCTAATCACTCTTCTCTGTTACAATGGAGCATGTAAACTTAGACCCAGTCTGAGTCAATCCTGGGGCAAACCTCTCTCACCATGTGCAAGGGGTCATGCTCTCATCTTAAACATTTCTGAACCTATTTTAAGCTATTTTCAATCTGAATATGACCAGATTTTGAATGAATATAGATTTCCTAATGCAATTTGGGTCTAGAAACCAAGCTTTGAATTTGAATCATTCAATGACTGGATTGTGACTAGGTTTTAAAATATATAGAGTATTAATTTTTTAAGGATCTCCCCAGTAAAAAATAAAAATATATATATGCAGCATATTTCCTTGACATTCAAAAATATAATAGGCCCTCAAAGAGCCCTCATTTCGTACATTTCTACAATAAATAAAAAAGCATTAATTCATGGCCACATTTTTTCATAAACTGGAAATGGCCACATTTTTTCCATATAGTGCCACATAGATACCCAAAAAACTTACAAACAAGCAAACATAAATGTAAACAATACCTTTTCAGAGAAAATCAGCCCAAACCACAACTAAAGAGAGAAAAAAAGGTATTTAAGGCAATATACGGTATGCTGCAAATGCACATGTATAGACAAATACATACCCTTATCCTTCCTGGACTCGTAAGCTTAACTTCCCAAGTCCTTTCCAATCTTCCTAACACCCTATTCTTTAGATCTGTGTTCCAGAATTTTCTACATTTTATATTTAATATAATGTTTAATAAATATTTAATATAATATAAAATAATATATTTACTTATTATAGTGACATGCAAAATTGACAAGTAAGCAAAAATGAAATAAGACAAAAAACAATTGGCCCAGCCCCAAAGGACTTATATGTCACTTTTGTAAAGTAATAGTTAGTTAGTTTACAAAATTTAACATTGAATATCAAAAATTGAGCCAGTTTTAATGTAATTAAATCAAAATTACACAATACTCTTTAATTACTGTGCACTGTGTATATCTCTAATAACATGTTACAAATTAACTGTATGTTTTCAAACAGGGAGAATTTGCTGTCAATGCGAGTCACAAGACAATCAGAGTCTTTTCTCCAGTGGACTCAATACCCTGCTTATACACTGGACACTTTACTGGGTATGTCATTATAGACATGATAACTTGAATGATTTATCTGTCAACTATGTTAATTACTATTTGAGGTCACTTTGAATGTATATAATTCATTGAATTTCAGCTAATTCGACAATTCTGTAGAGGCTTTTATCAACAAGTTTTACTGCACAATTACAAAACCATAGTCACTTCAGATGACATTAATTCAGACTAAATGCACACAACACAGAGAATGAACAAATAAAGTGCATTGATATTCATGCATATTGGTAAATATTTGTTTGTTGTTTCAGCTGAGGTTGGGAGTTTTATGGTTATCTTCCTTGGAGCCAGTGTTCTGAGTCTTCTGGAACTGTGTGATATTTGCCTCAGTGGGGCTGCAAACAAGCTGTGTATACATGAACAAGAACAAGACACTGACAAAATACCTGAAAAGTGGGATGAAGTCAAAACAAAGGACTCAAAATTACACAATATTGATGAGATAAATAGTCACATGAATTTATACAGAAAATCTTATGTAACTTTCAAAGATTTTAACAATGTTAATGGTTCAGAAGTATGATGTACATACTATTTATTATTTATTATGTACTTTCCTGTAAATACTGCAAATACATTTTCTAAATGCTTTTCTAGATCATTTTCTAAATCATATATAAATATTTATGCCTATTTTTCTTAGGTTAATATGTTACAATGAATATGTGCAATCAGGAAATCTGCAAAATATTTTACCATCATTCCACATTCGTATACTCCCTAAAATATCCAGTGTATACAGAAAATAATACACAGTATTAAATAGTAGAGATACCAGATGCAGCTGTCCAAAAATTAAATTGCTTCAGGCCCACTCTTTTGCCAATTAAGTTCACAAATCATCATTTTCCCAACTCCTTCAGCCATTATGCTCCAACCCATGGAAGTATTTTCGTTTCAGCAGATGAACCAGTCCCACATTTATATCCTTTAGGAAACATCTTAAAACTGACATCTTCAACTCAAGCTTGCCTGCTTAGTATTCTTCCCTCCAATCACATCCACAACCTTAGATTACTGACCTATATCCCCCTTGACTATCCCCTCTGTCAATTATTTGTTAATTTAAAACACATAGTTTCCCCTAGTGGAGAAGATAATGTACCTGCAAGGCACTAGATTAGATTCCTTTCATTGTACTAAAAGCTGGTTGAGCATACTGTAGCCATGCAGACAATAGATCATGTGCATATTTAACAGAGAATGTTCTGTGTCCATTAAGAACTAAATGCATCTTTCCTTATCAAAATGACAACCTATCACTAAAATTCCATTCTTATGCTATTGATACACAATTTTCTTCATCTGTCCTACAAAATGTCTCTATTGCTTTCAAAATTTAAACACCTGCCCTCTTGATGTGAAAAGCTAGATGTCCTCCAGCAGCAAACTTTTGAATCCCATCAAGACTGAGTTTATGCTTTTAGGTTTTCAAAATGAAAAGGGAAAGTATGTTCTCCAATGGAGATTCCCAATTGTCCTGTTCAGCCTGCAGAGTCAGTCAAGAATCTTTGCATTTGGTTTGACTCCAATTTACCCTTCTCTTAACATGTGCAAAATTCTGCAATGGTTATTTTGTTCTAAGAATAATTGGCAGTTTCTCAAACATGAAGTACTGCATTTTACTTTTCAATAGTCTTTGCAAATTCAATACACAAGCTTCAATGTATTGAAAAAAACTGCTGCCAGAATTATATGAGTTTACTGATGGGCTTCGTTCCTCCTCCTCCTCAGGTCCTCAGCATTGCCACATTTGGGAGTTAAATCCATAAAAATATGACAAGTTAATGAAAACACATTGCTTCTGACACAAAGGGAATCCAGACAGGAAGAGAGGGAATGTGTGTGCTGTGAGATGCTGGTCTGTGTACACATCACAACATAAATACACAAGAGTCACTCTGTTTAAAAATACCCATTAACTCAAGCAAATGAGTTATATATGTATGGATTGTACACATATCATAACATCTCTGTTGCTATTTAAAAAAAAGATAGTACCTAATTTTAGCTAAAATAACCTGGAAACAGATTGCTTGCAAAAGATATTAAAGATGCATATAAAACCAAATGAGAATAACTGTTCTTGTAATTACTTTCACATTGTACACAGACACACAAATCTTTAATTTTGATATAGCATTTTAGATATTAGTTTTTTTGAAAATTATTTATAATAGGTGTCAACAAATGAAACTGTCAAAACTTTCCATATTCTATAAGCCCTTCTCTGCTGCCTATACACAATGGTTCTAAAATGTTAGCATTTTGAATCAATGGAAGTGGGGCAACAACCCACCTACACCCCTTAGATGTTAAAAGTACACTAAAACACTGTATTCACTTAAATCTGAAACTGGATTCACATTGAGCATTCAGTGAGTTGTTTTGGAAGATGTACAATGCGACCTCTCCTGGTGCAGCGTGGCTGGTTATTAACTGGCCTCTGAGTTGGGACGATGACACATTTTGGGCTGGACATCTCTGGAGACTCTGGTGACATGTTTGGATTGCCAGTATTTACACTTTTGTTCTTTGTGTCATCAGAGGTAGTATAAACACCTTGAGAGTCTCAGATTTGTATTCTGTTTCTGCGTAGTTTACATCCACCAACCTGTAACTTATAGGAATGGTAGGGGAGTACTCTGGTTACTGTACCCTTTATCCAGGATGTCGCACTGGGTTTGCTATGCATTGGACACTTTGACCTTCAGTTAAGTGACTTAAAGGTTTAGCACGACGATTATAGTATTGCGCCTGTTTTTGTTGCTTTGCAATTATCTTTTCCTTGTAGTGCACATTGGATGGTCTCGGTGAAAGAAGATTATTTGTTGTTGGTAAGAGGGTCTTTGTTCATCTTGACATCATAAGCTGGACTGGGCTAAAACCAGTAGCTGGGGTTGGTGTGTGGTCAAGAAGTGCCATCTCAAAACTTTCCTCAGCATCTTTGCACTTCCTGAATAACCACTTTACAGTTTTTACTGTAGATTCAGCCTTCCCATTTTCTTTGGGATGGTATGGACAGGATTTTAAATGGAAGTCAAACTGTGGGCCATTGTCACTGACAACCTTGTCAGAATGCCATATCTTGAGAAATGGGTTTTCAGCTTCTTAATTACTGCTTGGCTGGGTGTGCTGCTCAAATGGGCCACTTCAATGAAATTACTGTAATAATCAATGGTCACCATGTAGTCTTGGCCATTGAAGTAGAACAAGTCAAGATTTCTGCCGGGAGAAGTATTTCAGGCTGCTGTTTTACATCATAACGCTGACATATTTCGCAAGTGGAACTGTATTCCTTGATGTCACCACTCATCCCAGGCCAAAAAAAGTGCGCGATGCAAACACCCTTCGATTCCAAGAAAGGAAGTGTGGATTCTTAGTTTTATAGAAGTGCGCAAACTGTTGGGTAACTACTCGTTCTGAACAGAATATTAGTCCATTTTGGAAATGGTAGTATACAAATATGCATGGATTGACATGCTGCTTGTCATTAGGCTATCCTTCCATTATTGTGGCTTTAAGCTGCTGCAGAGTTGTATCCTTTTCTGTTTCAATCTCTGTCTTCTTCAGTCAATCCTTTGTTATTGGAAGTGACTGGATCATGTTGATGTGCTCAGCTTCATCAGATGCTTCATAAATGTTTGGCAGATATGCCCTACTTGGGTGTCAACCAAATGTAGTTTGCTTCCTGGGACATGAATGATTGTGCCTTTTCTGGGTGCCTTCAACAGAGATTTATTAGAGATTGTCTCCAGTGACTTATGGTCAGAATGAACAGTCACAGGTAAGCCAGATGTACATTGGTGAAACATCTCCATAGAAAACACAACAGCAAGGAGCTTGCAAAGGACTCATGCTGTCCCTTTTAAAGAAGGCAAGTACCAAGACCTTGTGAGCTTGCATCACATGAGATTACAACATGTGACTTTGTGTCAAAGTATCGCAGAATATTTGTATTGCTTGCCAGTGTCTTCAGGTTATGGAGGACAGTCTTGTGTTCCTCCATCCACAACCAGGATCCACTTTTGCTTAACTTTCTTAGTGGTCCAGTCACAGTCGACAGCCTTGGAAGGAACTTCACCAAGTTCAAAGCCAGGCCATTCAGTCTCTTCACATCATTGATGCACTATGGCTTTGGCATTGGCAGTATCACTTTTGTTTTCTCGTCATCGGCCATCAGTCCATCTCTTGTCCGTTATGACCAAATAATGGAACTTCACTATAGTGTAGATTGAGCATATGTTTGTTTAACACAATGCCTGTGTCTCTACACCTATTAAACAATGTTTTCAGTTTCCTTGTACTCTACTTACTTGAGTGCACGCCCTGCTGCTTCAACACCCTTGCATATGTCTATGCACTTATTGATGTCTAAGTTTCTCTCCTGAAGGAGTGTCTTTCTTGTTTTGTTGTCACATATAACAGTTACTAATCTATCTCTGCTCAGGGAGTCATGTAAACAGTCGCAAAATCCACATGTTCTGGCCAAACTCCTCAAACTATTGCAAATGACTGAATTGATTCCCCATCTCTCTCGGGGCCACGGTGGCAGAGTGGTAACACTCTCACCTCCCACCTCTGAGGCCGGGGTTCGATCCCCGCACGAGCTCAAGTGGGAAAGCTGGTAGTTGCTTGCCGTTGGTCGGCAGTTTACAGTACACAACCCTAGCGAACTCTATGTACTGGTTTCCTCTGTCCTTCCAACTACCCGTCGTGATATGACCTGTACAGTGTTGAAAGCGACGTAAAACCCCAAATAAATCCCCATCTCTCTCGTAGCGGTTATTGAAGACATACCTTTCTCTCGGTCTCGGTTAGCTTGCCTATGGAGAAATCATCAAACTTCTTCATGATGGCTTTTTGGTCCCGGGCCTCTGCAGCCATAACACCCATACCATTGTATATTTTCAGAGCATCAGGACCGATGGAATGCAGAAAAAGTGCTACCTGGTACTGCATGGGGTGTATATCTAGATATGTCAAGATAGCATAATTGTCCCACATTTGCTTCCATAGTCTCCAGTTTTCAGTCATGTTTCTTGCTACACATAGAGGTCCTGGAGGTGATACTCTTAGATGCTCCGAGAAATGCTTTTGCTTGAAGTGCCCGCATTTGAAGTACTTATGTTGGGAGTGCTTGTGCTGGCTTCACTCTGAATCCCCTCACTTGCTTCAGTGTCACTCACGCTTATGTGTTTCCTAAAATATCCAGCTTAACATAAGTAATCTGTCACTAATACTTGGGTTATCCAACAGATAATATCCTCAAATATACACCATGTTTGAATACTTGCTTTTTATAAGCATAAAAAAGAGACAAGTTAATGCAAACACATTTATTGCTTCTGACACAAAGGGAATCCAGACAGGAAGAGAGGTAGTGTGCTTGTGTATTGTGAGATGCCATAGCTGTGTACACATCACAACATAAATACACAAGAGTCACTCTGTTTAAAAATACCCTTTCATTGGCTCAAGCAAATGAGTTATATAAGTATGGATTGCACACATGTCATAACAGTAAGTGCCTCAGCTTTATCTAGTCGAGTATAAGTATGATAAGCCACACAACATATTTCTGCATCATAATGTTGATGAGTCAATTTGTAAATTTTTGGATTGATAGTATTGGTTTTATTTACATTCTCAAAATATTATAACCCAGTGGGAACAGGACTTTGTAATAATGTTGATTCAGTGTTGTCCATACATAGATTTATGCATTGGTAACATTGTGTGTATCAAATTCTGGTTTGTGCCCCATCCTTTTGTGTTCATAGTTTAAATATTAATAAAGCTTGAATAGCAATGAGGTGAAGTTATGTACAGTTAGTTTTAAATGATTGTTTGAAGCAGGCAGTATTTTGACATGTAAATGTGTCTTCCACAGCCTTCCAAGTAAGATCTGTTGCAAATTTGGTACTGGTTTTTAATTCTTCAAGCAAGAATTGGGGCGGAAAATGTTTTTGGGGCAATAAACAGAAATTTTAATTGATTCCTCATTTCAACTGGCAAACAATAAAGCTATCTTATTATTATATAAAAGTATCTTTCTCCTCTTGTAACAATGCTGACAGCTACTCTTGGTGTTTGTTGAAACCTCTTCAACATTTTGGGAGTAAAATATTTGGGTCACAAAGGTATAAATTATTACTTTTGATGAACTTTGTGTAAGATATTTACTAATTTGAATTATCTTGATGACAAGGAACGATACTTCAGATAGAATTTTGAGAAAATGCAGTTTTTATATGAACACAACACACCTATATAGAGCATAGTATCTTATATCAAAATATATATAGCTGTGAATCATTTGGAACAAAGGAGGCTGTACTTTATTATAATCTGATTCCGATAGGTTTGGTGAAGTTTTGAGTATTCACCAAATTCTCAACTCATCTCTGAGTAATACGCCAGTAAAGTTTCTTTTTACACTCTTTTTATTGCATTAATATAGCTTACTCAATAGATATATGCCTTAGTCTGTACAAGCTGGTCCTGTCAAATCCCAGAAAAAAGCATCTTGGCCTGTGCTCCAAATGGACCACATCTCGCTAGATGGCAACCTGACCATGTGACTAGATTGTTTGGTTTGGCATTTTGTCATTGTCTTTTTCAGTGCTTTTTTGGTGTTTTGAAGAAGCTTTTAAGTGACTTTGTGCATAATTTGGATATATAGTCTTCCCTGAGTAGTCATGGCATTATCGGGAAAACAGAAGGGACATGTGGCCATATAATGACACTATTTTACACACTGTCCTACACAATAGAAAGAAAGGTCTGAAGCCAGACCCTTGATTTTGAAGCAGGGGGATGTGAATTTTTCAAAGCAGGATGGTCACTGAGATTCGCTTGTACAAGAAGCTGTGCTAACTATTTGATAATGCATGCAAGAATTGGTCTTTACAATGATAAGAGTGGATGTAGCCCAACCCCCTCCCTCAGGGGCTATAGGCGGAATGAAGAAAATCATTTCCATGAGTCAGACTGCTAGATTTGATTAATGATGAGAAATAAGGAGTTTGGGCAAAGTTAATAGCTTTTAAAATAAGGAGGTTATATTTAAACAGAGTGTGATATGAAATGGGAAGCCAGTCGAGTTTTTAAAGATAGGGTGTGATAGGAATCATAATATTCAGTCTGCAAGCAATGTGACAGCGAGTGTAACAGGCATGGCAAACCTTGGCCATAAATTTTCTGAGTCAAAGATAACACCGAGAACTTTTACTTTCACCAATTGAGAAATAAAATTTTATAGGAATGGCACAGGGAACTTTGACAAAAGTGACTCACTGGTAACTAGAGAACCTTGGGGGACACCAAAGGGTAGAACGAACTCTTCAGCAAACCTCTCATCTACTTAGTACAGAGGAAGCTTCTGTGACTGATTGACATTAGAGATTCTCTTATGAGTAGTGAAGTCATTTGGTAAAAGTTAATGGCATTAAAATTAGGAGGTTATGCTTAAAAATAATGCAATATAAAACACCCACTGTATCCAGGTCTAGCTGCTTTGTTTCATTCAGAAAAAGCGATGGAGCTAAACTGAATAGTTTGTACTCTCAGGTGTCGAAATTTAAAGGGCCTTCAATTGTGCCTACTCCATGCTAGCCTTTTGCCAATAAAACCTCTATGAAGTGGGGAGAAAGTTACTTTGAAAGCAGCTTTGTAAACAGGTAAGTGCCAGTGTCAATAGGTGTATAATCCATCCATGGGACCATATTCCTCATTTTCCTGGTCCCAAAGCCAGGGTATTTTAGCAGGAACTGGGTAAGGAAAAATCCTTAAGTAAAGTAAGGCAAGCACTGGATGAGATTAAGGACATTATTGCCTTTAACCAGAATATGGCATTCTGTATTCCCAAGACCTTGCATCTTTGTTCATCCAGATGGCTAAATTAAATCTGTTGAGGTGGAACTTAGATTACCTTAAAGCTGGGGTCAAGGTGGATACTTGGGCTTCTTTCAGAAAAATCCCATTACATTTTCATGCTCTACTTTTAAATTATGTGCTCTTAAAAGCTGAAGACAAAATAAAATATCAAACTATGCGGCTATGTGTTGTATCTCCCAGCTGGTATCAGGTTCCAGGGGCACTAGAAGTAGCCACATCAAAAACAAGACCACTTAATCAGCAGAACAACCGCCCTGGAGGTTACTTGGCTCTAGTGGTCACTCACATAGAGGCAAGGGGCTCCAGCTCTGGATGCCATGCCAGCCAAGGGAAAATCACAATATCAGTGACAATTACAGTGTGAGTCCTGCCATTCACAAACCTCATTTAGGTAAAAGACATTAAGCACAAGACATTGTGTTTTGTTCTCATGCCGCAACTCACATACATTTATAAATATGAAAGGGCAACCTCAATAAAGGTTTGCATCCCAGCTCAGAAAGAAACGAAACACAATATGTGAAAGGGGGTTTCTTTTTTAAATCACTGTGTTTATACCCAATATGTGACAAGTGTCCTCAGTATTACTCAAAATTTTCCTCTGGAGGCTGCCTTCCTTTCAAATTCAGACCACCTCTGATCAGACACCTTCTCATTCAAAATGGTTGTCAGTCCTGCCAGGGACAGCTGTTGGCCAGAGGCACTGCTCACACTTTTGAAAAAGCAAGCCATAGAATGAGTGAAAGTTTAATTTTTTCCTTAGTTCCAAAACCAACAAGGCTGAAAGGGGTTTTGGTCTACTGGTGCAACGCCACCAGAGACAGCCTTAGTGCTCTGAAGAGGTCACCCATCCCAACACTAATGTAGCCCATTTCCAATTAATTTCTCAGTGCAGAGACAGATACTCATCACACTATGCCACAATCCATGAAAGTCTGGAGACAAAAAAAAACTAAAAAAAGAGTGATTCCTAGAAGTGCAAGCCTCGCTAGAGCATGCACTTAAAAACAAATGGTGGCCCATCTTGAATCTGAGATCTCTGAATCTTTATTTAAAGATTTAAACTAAGTATATTGTTGATGGGCCTCATACATAAGCTGATGTCTACTTAAAGCCTTGGTTTTTGGCACATGTAAAAAGAACATGAAAGAACATATTAATATATTGCTATATGAGATTTCAGTTCTATCAGTCACATAGTATGACAGCTATACAGTTTAAAAATTGCAAAAAGTCCATAAAATGGGTCTCTGTGGGCATTTTAGAGAACTTAAGGTGAGCTTAAAATTAAAGCTACAGACTTGAAATGTTGCACAGATAAATATTACATATTAAAGTTTTTTGAGTTATTATGCACACAAGTCAAAACGTTTGGCAGTGGTGTGATAGAGGTGAAAAATGTGTATTTCAGACTTTCGTATACAAAATATATAAAGACAGAGCTCTTGGGTTTTTATGTTATCAGATATATCATAAACTTCTTTAGCTATGCTTTGCCCTTCATTGAAAATTAAAAAAATGATTAAATGCCAAAGTTTTATGTTGTTCAAAAGTTATCATTCTTGTTTCATGTCTTTACCTGGAACTTAGAAGTCCCAAATAAAAAAGATTATTAAATAATCAGCCAATGGTTTATCTAAAGGAATACAATTGGTCAATGAACTTTTGAAGTTTTTTTTACAATTATATCTTGGAATACCATAAAGTTGGCAATTGGCAATATATATTTTTAAAATAATTATATCAAAACTAATGTTAAACAACACTCAACTAAAGTCTTTTGTAAGGATGTTTTATTATTATGTCTTACAATTTTGGTTAATTTTACAGAATGTATTGCATGTAGTTAATATATAATTTCAAAAGGTCAAATTAAAATACTTTTAAGCTATCATGTACTGAAGGAAATCGCTGTGACTGCAGTGTGACTGAGATTAATCCTAAGTATCCTGACCTTGTCCGTGTATAGAAATTCATACAGTAACCTTTGTGTTTGAAAGATATTTCTAATATCTTGACCATGTGACTTTCTTTTTCTGGAGGAGGACATGATAATGAAAATCACATAATTTTACCAGATATTTCCAGAACTTGTAACTTTTCCTCCAAATGCCAGGCTGATGCAAGGTTAATTCCCAAATTGAGGCAGGATGTACAATCACAAGATAGGCCAAATAAACACACAGAAATGAAAGAAGAGTTTTTTCTGGAAAATATCTCATCAGCTGAGAAAATGCTAAACCGTTGCTCTATGTGAATATGAAACTACACATTTAAGTTCTAAATAATTAGAAACAAGATAAATTAAATGTAGAAGATTAGTTTATGTGTGATTTTGGTCTGCACAAAATGTTTCACAGAATTTTACAAATCCCATGGTGGGCTAACTGATAATGTTCCTTTTACAAATCGTAAAACAATTTATAGCTCAAATGGTAGCATACACATTGATGGATGCAAACAGTGAACCAGGTCAAAGTGTAAATTGGCCACCTATTATTGAGTTACCTGTAAACATTTGTATAAACTTTAAAACTGGAGTTTAGTTTCATTGTAAAAAGTTGGGGTGTGTGAAAAGATATACCCCCAACTGTATGATTCCCCTGCTGCCCCATAGTTCCTACGCCTATGACAAAGTAAAATGTATGGCCATAGGGGTATAACACTGCCCTGGTACACTTTTACAAGTGCTGGGCTAGACTGTAAACATACAAAAATCGGAGCTGGAGCCCAAATCAGTTTTTGACTTTGTGGGCTACCAATGCAACCCAACAAAACTGTGGTCAAACGAAAAACAGAATATGGCAGGCCCTAAACTTAATATAAAATCTCTCATGAAAATGTCTGTTTGCTCAGGACAACTCATGTCGCTCATGTTCACAGAAATGTTTATCTAGGGATAGGCTGATCTCACAAGAGGGCCAGTTTAATGGCACTTGAAAATCCTTTGACATGTGCCTAAGTCACTGCAGAAGAAAACTTGAGTCGCCAGTTCTCTTCACACTCACCTATTTTTTTGGCTTGAAGGTTCCTACCAAATCTGCCACATGTGGCATTATCCCCAGATAAATATTTCTGCCACATGGTACAAAAAGCTTCCAAGTTTGCATCCCCATTTCCAGATCCGAAAGCCTGGATATTGAAAACTCTCGGTCTATCATGGGAAGGTCTGAATCTTGATGCCTGTCCTTCAGTCTCCCTTCTGGGCAAGGTGATCAACAAGTTCACGACCCACCAGTGCCAGAATGGAATTCTTGTTGCTCGGGTTAGTCCAACAATTAGTTTGTGTCTCAATCAAGAAGAATTGCAATATAAGGACATCTCTCAATCAACAATTTCTTCATATTGTAAACATTGACCCTTTATTATCAAATGTTGGATCAGTAATCATATTTCAGACCTGATCAATTCAGTCTGTCATTGGAAGTCCCACTATACAGTTTCATTTGAAGGATGTGACTTATTCTTAGCTTTTTCATTGATCCCCTACGATAGCTACTCAGCAGTTCCACCACTACACCTCGAGGCACTTTTCTTGTATTAAAGTACACTGTGACCCTTACCTTGGTACCAATGGTATTTGATTTTGGGCCTGCATTTTTTTTCTAACAAAATATGTAACTCAGTCTGTTTGGGAACCACTGATCTGCTGACGGGATGTATTAGGGCCCATTGGCTTTCCGTATAAATTCACTCCATAATCAAAGATATTGATCCGATCATGCCCAATTTTGAATCAATGCTTTCATCTAACACTTCTGATGCTCACTGAAAATAGTGATCCATGCAGTAGTTTTGGAGTTATGGGTAATTTTATGAAAATAAACAAGAAAACAGACTTACAATCAAAGAAGCATATAGACTGAGTAACATACTTGATAAAAGCTTTGCAAAATATTAAAATAAAACAAAGCTTCAGTTGATATTCTCAGATAAATACGAGGTTGTGAAATAAGCCAACATGGTTTATGGAAGACCATATGGAAGATTCGGATTATCAGGTTTAGCGTTTCCCAGCTGATTTTTTAATCACGTGATTAATTAAGAAACCATGTACACAAAAACTTTCGAGGTGCACCAGTTTTCATTTTAGAAAGTGAGATTTATATATTTTATGTTTAAATTTTAAGCTGTATTGCTAGTTCTATTGAATTATACTCGTTTTCACATAATGGAGTAATGAAATGGACGGCTGACATTTAGTTTTATTGCTTTTGGATAAATATTTCACATGAGATAAGTAAAGACTTGTTTTCGTCTGTCTTGTTCAAATAAATAAACAAAGCAGTGTGGCACGAAGTAATCTTTATGTTTATGGGAAATTTTGAGACTTTATTTTCTTCAAAAGCATCTATTAAGCATGCCAGTTGAAGTTTGAATATTGGCAGTGTGGATTATCCTGGATGATAAAATAAGCAGAACAGTGGGCGATAATATAAGATTTAATGATCGACATAATGTGTTGGTGGCATTCTAGCAGTGAACGCCCATCCCGTGATTAATGTTTTGAATCTAAATTATATTAACACCATTATATTCTTCTACAACCAAATGATATGTACTACAGGGGGGGACAGCAATTCGCGGGGGACAGCGATTCGCCAGTTTCTATTGTACCTCATTTAAAACTAATATCTGTGTTGATACTGAAGGAGCCTTATAGCATAGAAAAATGTGCAACATGTCTTGATACTTTTCTAAGATTTTAGAACTGACAGCCTGCATAGGGACGTCATCGTTGGGAAGTTTGCTGTCTCGATACCGTGAACAAAACAGTGGGCGATATCGCGGTATTTATCACTTAAGTTAATATCTACATTTCAACTTCATATTTTTAATTCAAAACATTATAAACCCTGTAAATTCTCCGAAAGAACAAAGATTTTTACTTTATTAAGGGTAAAATCCAAGAATCTTCATTTTAGAATAAACTGAAAGCCATTTCCAGTTACGAGTTCTGGCTCATGTACACCCACATAAATACTTTTCATTAATATAATAACTAAACCCCGGAAATCGACCTATGAAAACAAAGCTCGATATCGTGTGCGGACTTCAAACATCGGCGATATGATGATATCACGGTACACGATGACGTCCCTACATGCAGGATTATAAAGATGAATAAAAAAGTTTATATGTCAGTGAAAATATGCCTAACAAACTGCATCTGACTGATGCAAAGAGCTGTATGTTCTCTAAACTCTGTCTGGGGTCAATATAAATACTATTTATAACTTCATTAAGTGCTAGAATACAATGAGAAGAATTGATCTTTAGCTTTAACTAATGTTTGCAAAGTGTTTAACAGTCTTTGTAACTTTTTTGGGAAAAGTATAAAATAATTGGCGAAATGTTGTCCACTTTCCAACAGCTCTAATCTTATTGCCATGGGACAAGTTCTATGGTTGTATTTGTACTTATCACAAACTTTATTATATCCCCAGACGAAAGTCGGGGATATATTGGATTCAGGTCCGTCGCGCCGCCGCCGTAGAAATTTCCTTGTGGACGCGATAACTCAAAAACAAATTAATATTTTTTTTTCAAACTTGGTACACATGTTAAGGGTGTCCAAAGGAAGATCCCTATTTTAAGGTGACCTTAAACTCCCAATAAAAGAGAACTTATGGCCACCTTAAGGTCAGAAATTGCACTTTTGGCCACTAAGAGCCCTCTAGGTCACAAACTATGATGCTCAGCTGGCTGAAATTTCACCTGAGAACACATTAATATGTTCTTAGTACATGTGCCGAAAATCACGACTTTAAGTTGAGGAGAAAATTGTGTTTGAGGCCCATAAAGACCCCCACTTAGGGATTTTTTGCTATATTTTTCACATATTTTGCCCTATAATTTGGAAGTGGTAACTCTGATGAGTCTCAAACTGCACTAGGTATAACTTTGATATGTAATCCTTGTCTGTAGAAAATTTTAGGGCTGTAGGTTTACCCAAAGGGGTCGACTTAAGGTCTCAAAAGTGCCCACAGAGACCCAATTTATGCACTTTTTGCCACTTTCGAGCACTGTAGCTTTCAAACTATGTCTCTCATCTAAGTTAAATATCATCTGAGAATATATCTATGTGTTTTCTTATATCTGCCCCAAAATTTAGGCCTTTAATAGACATTTAACCTGTGTGTGAGGACCATAAACACCCACCCGAGTGACCCTTATAAGACATTTTTCACATATTTTTCCCTGTAACTTGGAAAGGGTAAGTCTGAGAAGTTTCAAACTGTATTAGATATACATTCTATGTGTAACCTTTGAATGTGAAAGATTTTTAGTCTGAAGCTTTGATTTGAAGGTCACATTGAGGTCTCTAAAAGGCCCACAGAGACCCGATATTTTGCCTTTTTGCCACTTTTAAGCCCTGTGACTGTTAAACTATGTTACTGATAGAGCTGAAATCTCACCTGGGAATATATCATTATGTCATTTTTACATGTGCCAGAAATAAAGGCTTTAAGTAGACATTTAACCTGTGTGTGAGGACCATAACACCCACCCGAGTGACCCTTTTTAGACATTTTTCACATATTTTTCCCTGTAACTTGGAAATGGTAAGTCTTGAGAAGTTTCAAACTGTATTAGATATACATTCTATGTGTAACCTTTGATTGTGAAAGATTTTAAATCTGAAGCTTTGATTTAAAGTTCACATTGAGGTCTCTAAAGGGCCCACAGAGACCCAATATTTGGACTTTTTGCCACTTTTAAGCCCTGTGACTGTTAAACTATGTGACTGATAGAGCTGAAATCTCATCTGGGAATATATTATTATGTTCTTTTTACATGTGCTGAACATCAAGGCCTTTAGTAGATATTTAACCTGTGTATGACGACCATAGATACTCACCCGAGTGACCCTTTTTAGACATTTTTTACATATTTTGCCTTGTAACTTGGAATGGTAAGTCTGAGAAGTTTCAAACTATATTAGATATACATTCTATGTATAATCTCTGATTGTGAAAGATTTTAAGTCTGAAGCTTCAATTTGAAGGTCACATTGAGGTCTCTAAGCCCACAGAGACCCAATATTTGGACTTTTTGCCACTTTTCAGCCCTGTGACTGTTAAACTATGTGACTGACAGGGCTGAAATCTCAACTAGGAATACATTATTAAGCGTCTTCTTTTTCCATGTACCGAACATCAAGGCCTGTAGTAGACATTGAACCTGTGTATGACGACCATAGACACTCATCCAAGTGACCTTTTTTGACATTTTCCACTGTATTTTGCCCTGTAATTTGGAAATGCTTAGTGTGACAAGTCTTAAACTGTATTATATCTAATTTTTTGTTTGTTATGTATGTCCCCCAAAAAGTTTCAGATCTGTAGTTTAATTGCTAAGGTCTCTTTAACAATTGTAAAATGCCCACAGAAACCCAATTTATGGACATTATGCCACTTTAAAGCTCTGTAACTGTCAAACTATGTGGGTCATAGAGCTGAAATCTTTGAATTTTTAAAAGGAAGTGCCTGTCTCTTTAAATTTTGAATATTAATGATGTTATGGCTATCTTAGTCTTTTAAGAACTTATTTTTGTGTGTTGTACCTCTGCTTGCTGAGTTTTTAACTCTTTAAAATGAAACTGGTTAAACATATTCAAGTAGGCAAAATGGACACTGTTATTTTCTGGTGAGCTTTAAGTCCTAATATTAATAAAAGTATATCCTTATGTAGTAAAACTAGGGGATTTTTAACCCTCAACTAGCCCAGTTTTATTCAACTTGCCTCAGTTAATTTTGACACAGCTCCTACAGTTATGAACTCATTTCAGTTGATAATCACATACTTAAAATTCTCAATTCTTTTTGTATTTGATTACCCCTTTGATATATATCAGATTGTTTGTTTACCATTTATGCTGTAGTCCCAACCCACATCCCCCACCCACCTCTGGGACCTCCAGCTATATTGAGTGACACTAAATAAACAAAGGTATTTAGTGATATCAAATGAGAAACAAAGAACTCAATGGGGTTGCAGATCTTGTGTAATAGTGAGAGAGGTGTGGAGAAGGGGAGAGGGGTGGGGTAGGAGGTGGTGGGCTTCATCATATAACACAAAGGGGAGTCAGAACTGAGATTGTGTCACATATTTAGGTTGCATATATATGGACCACATATATAGGAATAGAGGAAATGAATAACTGAAAACAATTTACAAATTCTATAAATAATATAATAAAATAATAATATAAATAATTTTTTTTTAAATAATATTTTATTTGTGAACAAATATAGAAACAGATATGCGCTTTTGGGATTATGAATTTTAGAATGGACATTCAATCATCAATCATTTAAATACTTTGAAATTAGGTTAAGAGTTATCATTGCAGGAAGATTGAAAAGTATGATGTTGAGTTAAAAATAATATTTTATTTGTCAACAAATATAGAAAGAGATTTGCTCTTTTGGGATTATTATTTTAGAATGGACATTCAATCATCAATCATTTATTAATAAATACTTTGAAAATAGGTTTAGAGTTATCATTGCAGGAAGATTGAAAACATAATTTGAGTTATGTATTCGGCGTCTGGGGATACACCATCTTCTTGGGAAGATACAAACAGAGTAGATTGATGTGCTGAAGTTCATATAATAATGGGTAATTATGCTTTAAAAAATTCCCGATCAAAACCTGTGGCGTGAGTGATGACCTGTCTGGGGATATGTTGGCGCCGAGTTGGCCCAATCTAGTTTTTGATACTACTGAAGTGAAACTGCCACTTACCCTGCTGTATAACAGGACTTCAATATGTAGCACACAGTAGACAGGGTTTCAGATTCGCGTCGGCCATCGGTCATTGACCGAATTTTGCAACAAAACCCCGAATTTTAAATAGAATATTAGGACATATTGTCCGAGTCGTATCCGTGGGCGATAATAGAAGATCTAGACGTCTTTTTAGTTACAAAATATGAAGTCATGTTACAACCCTAAAATCTCGCGAGATCTACGTGATTTTAAAATTTTTTATTGTAGCAAGGTCTAGACGTCTTTTATGAAATCTCGTGACAAGCCTCGAGTTTAAATTATTTGATTTTCGTCTATGCTTCCATTTTAAAAAATATTGCAAGGAAATCAAATGGAAAATCTGTGCCCTCATATCTTCTCAAGAATATTAATGACTTGGGTGCTATGGCCACGAGTTCTTGAGTTTAAAGTATTTGATTTTTGTCTATGCTTCCATTTTATAAAATATTGCTAGGAAATCCCTGGGAAAATCTGTGTCCTCATATCTTCTCATGAATATTAATTATGGTCATCTGGTATTTTCGTGTAATAGTAGATTTTGTTTTCTGTAGGGTTCCACATAAATTTTACTGTAATATTCTGAATTTTTGCTTTGATTAATATTTCTTTTTATTAATAATTGCACTGAAAAAAAATCAGATTGAAAGTTTATTTGCTAGCTGTAATGTTTACTGCCAGTGGACATTTTAATAGCATGAAAATCTCATGGATCACCGATTCACCATACTTAGGTTCTGTGGCCATGAGTTCTCGTTTTAGTAATACATGATCATTGAACATCATAAAGACTTTTTGACATTTTAACTACAATGAGATTTTTATTATGATTCAGTATATTTTACTTTATATCCCATTCATATAGGGTCATTGACTTTAATGACTTAATTTTAGCAACCTGTAGAATGAAAATTTGATTGATAAGAATTCTGTCCTAAATTCTCCGAAAATGACCTAAACGTTTTCCTAGTCTTAGGACAGAATGTCCGGCCGGACTTTTCATGTAGCAGAATCACTGGTAGATGCTCTGTAAATACCTGGACTGTGTTATAAAACACAGCCCAGCCGCTCTTCAGTTGAATATTTGTGACAATTATCTGTGATAGTTGTTGTCCGTTCACTTTCAAACCAAAGAGTGCCTACTTCCGGTACTCGCGTCTTTAAGCTGGTCCCCGATCTTCGGTGACTGCTAAACCCCGGATCCCAACCCCGGATCACCACATTCTCCTCTGTGGTGTTTTTTGGTTATCCTTTAGACGCTAAGGTTAGGCAATTATGAACTACTGTAGCCACCTCGATGGCTACTTAATAAAACATTTAAAGTTACCACAACTACTATAAGGAATTACTTTGGTTAAATATATCTAAGACTTTTTGGTTAAAACTATTTTCTACTGTTGTTATTTGCACATTTACATGTTCAAGGTTACATTCGATAGTCCATTAAATTTACTTTTATTAAAAATACTTTTTTTCCAAATTATTACTTTGTTACAGACATTTTACTTTTTTGTTTATAATCTTGTGAATTTAATTTTACACATTTTGCCTTTACCTTTTGGTATGTCAGCTTGACATACCCTGAGAGCATTGGGTAGCTCTCCCCACACCTGAGTGCTAAGGAATGTCGGCGTAACGACAAACCCAGCAACTCTCCCCCTCCCCCTTCAACGTGAGAGGTTGTAGAATCGCCTGGCATTGTCCGAGGTGGCCTTGATGACATCTTCCACCTGCAGACCCTTCAAGTCGGCGATTCGCTGAGCAACACACAGAATGCCAAAGGGTGTGTTGAAGTCACAGATAGCATGCTCTGGTGCTGTTAGGTGTGGTGCGTCTGTTTCTAACAGAATTCTATCCAATGGCAGTTTCTTGATGACATCACTGACTTCGCGATGACGTTCTGGCCTTAGGATTAAAGCAGTAAAGCCGAACATTATGCTAGGGAAACTTTGATGCCATTTTTCCATTTCCTTCACTGGTCCATTGAAACAATGCCTGTGTATTTTACATCTTTTCAGGTCGCAGCCTCGCAACTTGTTTTCAATTGTTTTTAAACACAGGTCACTGGCATCAGGAGAGTTGTTATAATCCCTACAATGGATAACCAGAACTTTTGACCACAGTTTTGACTCTACGTAAAACGAGAGAATATCCTCTAGTAGTTTGATTTGATATTCGATGAGGGTGCTGTGGCCGGAAGTACGCTCAATACCAATTTCTCCAATTGCTACGCATCTGGCTTCTTTCAGTATTTTGTCCTTGATGGCTCCCACACGGTGTTGATTGACATACTTCGCGTGTTTCGGATGTACGCCAAAAGCAAAACTGAGACGATGATCTCGTTTCAACATGCGTAATTTGTCCCAGGTTGGAACCTCATCACAGAACACAGCGACGGCGGCTTCCAATTGAGAGGGTATATGAGGCATAGGGCCACGCATCATGATAGGATCCAAACGATCAAGCCCTGTTTTCCTCTGCAGCCTGTCCATATGGAAATGTGTGTCCACAAATGAAATTTTTTGGTGAGACCTCAGGTAAGCTAATTTATCGGCTCTGCGGTCTGCCTCCTTTTCATCATACGCGACACCAATCCTGTTTTGATTCAGGTTCATCTCCGTACTTATCTCACGAGCCCGTAATAAGACTGCTTTAAAGTCCATTTTCTTTCCTTCCCCTGTACTGTCACCAGTGTCTGATGTTTTTTTACTGGGTTCACTGGAAGGTTTTGATATCGGGGCGACATCACTGGCTGCAATATCCTTTTTACCGGGATGAGTTGGTGATTTAGTAGAGCTACTTGTTGGCTTTGCTGATGATTTCGAGACGATTTCATCAGTGTCCATTGGTTCTTCACCAACATCACTAGAAGGTCCTGCTTCTGTGGTTGATGTTGTAGCAAAACTTTTATCTATTGAAGCCAATAGAGTGTCATCATCTGGTACAACTATCACTTTTTCTGCCTCCTTAGTGTTAGAGTCCTCCTTTTGTGTCACCTTTGTACAGACTTTAGAAGTTTTCTCCGGCTCTTCAACCACATCTGTTGTTGTTGACTCGGTCATTTGCTCAGTCTGTATACTGACTTGTAGAGTTGGCCTTGCAACTTCAAAATGTTCCTCACCAATGACATTGATGAGGCAAGCGGCAATCCTCCAGTGAAATAAGGACTCAATGACATTAGGTGGATCGATGTTTGGTGTCTTTCCAACTGATTCAGGGTGTCTCCACTGATGGAAATCCTGCATCATTTTGCGATCCTCCTCAGATTCATGAATGGTCATTCCCCTGGTATCTGGGTATATGTGATCCTTCAGAACCTTGTTCATTAGCTCCCCATTGTCACGGCACTTAAGTTGATCCCTCGCGACTTGAAGAAATTGTTCTAATGAGGCCATTCTCTGTGCTAGTTCCATGTCTGTGCCTGCAAATCCTGCTGGCAAATGCGCTTGTATGACATGGCGTCTCATATGTGATTGTTCTTCTCTGCACGATTTAATAGGACATTGCGGACGACGCTTCCTTTTCGGTGCAGGCTTTGGTGTTTCAGACGGATTTGGTCTCTTTTGAGCCTTTTTAACTTCGTCTTTCTGAACATTCGATTTATTCGAGTCCTTTTCATGTTTATGAGACGGTTTACTTGATGGTTTTGAGTATTGATGTTTTTGGGCCTGTTTCCATCTATTAGACCTTTTCTTTGACCTGACTGTCTGCCAGGCATATTGATCTTTGTTGCGATGTTCCTGACGTCTGGGAGGTGATACTGCCCTGGTTTGAGCAGGCCTGGTGGTACGTCTCAATTCCGCTTCCTCCTCTGTTACTCCATACACACTTTTCACAGATGATGCTGTTGTAGGTTTAACAGGTTGACTCACCATCTGAGCACTGGACGGAGTTATAGTAGCTCTGGTCACAGTTGATGTGCGCGCTGGGGGTGACAGGTGTAACACCCGCGGTACAACAAAACTGGCCGTCGTGTAACTTGTTGCTACAGAGCTAGAGCTTTGCGTCTGAGATTCAAACTCATCGCCAGGATTCCTTGGGAAGAGATTTCTTATGTCCCTAAGACACCTTTCCAATAGCAATGGCTGATCAAAGGGTTCTCTTCTGTTGTGTGACATGAAGACACGTTCACGAACCTGATCCGGTCGTAGCATGGGGTACATTTGCACCAATATCGACACTACTTGTTCGTCTTCAGTTGTAGATGTCGTGCGTGGTCGCTGAGGTGGCTGAGGTGGCTGTGGCACCTGCGAGGAATACTCAGGCACACTTGACCTCACCGGAGATCCTGAAGTATGTCCGGTGTGCTGTGGACTCTGCCTGGTGCGATTTCCTTGCCACCTACCACTGGAACCCTGATTTCTGGATTCATGTCTGGTTCCCCATGGTCTGTCACGCTCTCTGTCATCATATCTGCGACGTCGAGGCCTTTCATGGTATCCATCATCATCCCTGTGACGTGGACGGTCAGTGTGAGGGCGGTCAAAGTCGTCACGATGCTGTCCCCCTCCTCTACGTCTGCCCCTCACATAGGCAGATCTGTCATATGGCATCTGAAATAACGACACAATTTTTTAATTCGAGAACATATTTATGAATAATACCCTTTATTTGATTCAAACATGCAAACATCTTAAATAGAATAATCAGCTAGATGTCTGGGTCTCTTCCTCTCACGGCCTGATCTGGTAGCTGGAAGAACATCTGCTGAAGAAGAAACATTCTTATCTATGGATGCATTCTGATTAGTTGAACAGGGTAATAAACAAGTTTTAGTTTTGTTCTCTAACGCGTCGTTATCTTGACTAAAAGTTTGGTTAGACAAATTATTATTATTTTCATGACCAAATAATTGATCTAAATATAATGAATCAGATTCTGGATTTGTCTCACCCAATACAGCAGTACCCTCTGGATCACCTTGGTCCAAGAGTCGGCTTCTCTTTCGTCTCAGCCACAAAGGTATGTCCCTGTCTTCACATGGCTTCAACCTGTCATGGTGTAAAACATAACTTTTCTTTCTATCACATACCCTAAACAATACTGGAGATAAAACCTTTGTAACTAAGAACGGACCCTTCCACACTTGCTGTAGCTTAGGACTTTGACCAACCTTTTTAGCTCACGGACGGAAGCAAATAATTTCCCCATCAAAATTCTTGCCCTGGTCTGTATGTATCTCTATAGGACATCCAAATCTTGAAATAAATCCATCAACCATACATTTCGCTACTTCCTCAGCATTTTGGAGTGGTAAAGGAAAACATTCTAGCCACTTGGTGAATTGATCGACAATCATAAGCACATAGTGGTTACCCCTGGTACTAGGAGTAAATGGACCAAGTATGTCAATGTGAACTCTTTCCAATGGCGACCCGACATGATATTGTCCTAAAGGTGCTTTTGGCTTCACAGTCGCCCTTTTATTCTTGTTGCAGGTGCTGCAAGACTTAACAAAAAGTTCAACATCCCTTGACAATCCGTACCAAATAAAGGATTTCTTGATACGTGCTACTGTCTTCGCAATTCCCATATGTCCAGTTAAAGGAAGCTCATGGTTCATGGACATCACTTCCTCTTTGAGACTTTCTGGCACTACAAACAACAGTTTATCACCAAGATCATCACTCCATCTGTAATACAAGAGTTCATTTTCATATACCAACTGGTTTCTGTGTAGATATAGATACTTCACAGTTTGACTACTCAATGCAAGCTCTTTTTGTTCTGGCTCGACCTCTGTAGTAATCCAATTGATAATTTTCTGTAGACATCCGTCTGAATGCTGTGCTTGATGCAACTGTTCCTTGGAGTAACCTTCTAACCATACACTATTAGAACTAGATTCAGTTACTGTCTTCACAGCAAGTGGTACAACATAGTCTACATCCTCTTCAAACCGTGACCATTGATTGTGAGCTCTGGTACAGTACTTGCATCATCCACATGGAAGTGTTTCTGGTTCTGATCCGGCTTTGTAACAATCGCAAAATTGAACATCATCAGGAATTCTGGACATTCCATCAGCATTCCCATGTTTAACTCCAGATCTATGCACTACTGTCATGTCAAATTGACTGAGTTCTTCCAACCATCTAGCCAATTGTCCTTCCAGGTACTTGAAACGCAAAAGCCATGTTAGGCTGTTGTGATCTGTTCGGAGTAAAAACTTGCGACCTAACAAATAATGTCGGAACTGTCTTGTGAACCTTACAACTGCCAAGAGTTCTTTGCGAGTGACGCAATATCGTCTCTGTTCAGGTGTAAGAACATAACTTCCATAGCACACAACTCGTTCAACATCATCCTGTACTTGAGATAGAACGGCTCCAATGGCATGATTTGAAGCATCAGTGTCTAACACAAACATATCCGAAGCATTAGGATAACTAAGTATAGGAGCTGTGACCATTTCCTGTTTCAAAGTCTCAAACGCATCTTGATGTCTGGATTCCCAGGTAAAAGTTGCTCGACTTCCTGTCAGTTCATAAAGCACAGACGTCAGTTTGGCATAATCCTTGATATGCTCTCTGTGATAATTGATAAATCCGAGAAACTTTTCAACATCCTTCACGGATTTCGGAACTGGCCACTTGGTCACTTTCTCCACATTCTCTGGATTAATGGACACACCTTCTTCACTGACTATTCTTCCAAGGAATAAAGTCTTGCTATGAAACAAACTACACTTCTTGGGTTTGAGCTTGAGGTTATATTTCTTGAACCTAGCAAATGTGGTTCTCAGGTTTGACAGATGATCTTCAAAGTCTCTTCCTAAGATTATGACATCATCTAAAAATGCTAGTAACTTATCCCAAGTTAACCCACGTAACACAAATTGTATTACACGTTGAAATGTAGCTGGCGCATTGCATAATCCAAAAGCCATCCGTTTATGTTCAAATAAACCATGTTTGGTTATAAATGCAGTTTTATGTCTGTCTTTCTCATCAATTTCAATTTGCCAATAACCACTGGCCATGTCCAAGGTTGAAAAATACTTGTTTCCAGAAAGCTGATCGATACATTGAGAAATGGAAGGTAATGGGAACAGATCCTTCACGGTCCTGTCATTCAATTTCCTGAAATCGACACAATAACGGAGAGTTCCATCTTTCTTCCTGACTAAAACTGGTGCTGATGCCCAGTCTGAGGATGATTCCGTTATAATTCCTGTGTCTAACATCAACTTCAAGTTTTCCTCCTCTTCTTTCTCAAAGCCTGAAGGGGTTCGACGCATGGCCTCCTTCACGGGGCGCTCATCACCTGTGTTTATGGTATGTTTGATTTCTGAAAAACATTCCAAATCATGGCTCCCTTTAGAGAAAGTATCTTGATATTCTAGTAACAAAGTTCTCAGTTTTCCAGCTTCCTGTGGTGTTAAAGACTTCATAGATTTCTGGTAAAGACCTAGTAAATGTTCTGGTAACTCATCTGAAGATACAGAATTCACTTCCCTGACAGTTGGCCAATCACTATCATAATCATCAACGATGACATCACAAGTAACAGCATAGCCTAACACATGACCTTGACGCAAGACTATTTGACCGTCAGTATCATTCACAAGCTGTATCGGCACGGTAACATCAGAATTCACAAGAGTGTTTGGTAACAATAGTCCTTTGTTATTCCCGCTTGACACAATGACCATTTCCCCGGTACTGGGAATTGAAGTGATAGCTGTAGTCCTTAGTATACTCATAGGCGGCACACTAATTTTCTTAGCAAGTGTCACTTTGCATTTTTCAAACTGAACACCATCTTCATTTCTCATTTCAGTGATTTCTGTGGACACTTTGTTAAGTCCAAAAGTGTTTTTATCAAAGTCCAATACGGCACCAAAATGACATAAAAAGTCTATTCCAATAATTTATGGATCCTTAATTGACGCCACTAAAACGTTCCATTTCTGGCTTTGATTTCCAAAAGAAATGTTAACTCCCTTTAACATCCATGCGTTCATGTTTTTGGCAACACCAGTCAACTTGTATTTTTCTGATAAAGGTGGCTTTTCTTGCAATTTCCCATACACGTCAAAACTCAATAAGCTAACTTCTGCGCCTGTATCCAGCAATGCTTTGGTTGGATATCCGTTCACTGAACATGGAATAATTGCGCTTAAATTCTGCCTATTAGCCTCACACATCTGGTGGCAAATGTGAGTTGAACTGTCTTTGTGTTTATGAGAAACAGCGTTGACACTTAAGAGGGATGGGTCGCTGTCGCCGCCACCCCCCCTTATCAGTTTAAAGGGGTCATCTTGGATTTATCAGAGTAACCACGAGGTGGCGTACTCTTGACATCTCTGAAACTACGACTGGGGGATTGTCCAGGTGAATTTGACCTATAGTTTCTCGATTGTTCATTAAGCGTCCCGCAAGGGACGCTTGTTTGTGTATGGGAGAGCTTCCGGCTCCGGCGGCTCCGCCGGCTCCGCCGGCTCCGCCGGCTCCGCATTTTGTTTTCCTTATAACTCTGTAACCGTTAGGCGGATTCTTTTCAAATTTGGCAGGTTTAGGCAGTAGCCTTGGGGAATTTTTTTGAATATGCTGCAGTGACATTTCAACCAATCAGAGAGGTCACATGACCAAAAATGTCTTTTTTCGATGGGGAAGCTTGTCCGGATGATAACTTGAAAGGAATTTTATCAATTCACCTGAAACTTGGCAAATACATTCATTCTATTAAAATCTGGAAATCATTAGATTTTGGCATTGATTGGTCAAGAAATGGCCGAGTAATTAATGATTAATTAATCATTACGAATTTTCCAAATAAGGAAAACACAAAAATGCTTATATCTCGAAAACCGTGCTAGATAGAGCGATTTCGACGAAATTTTTGACCCGCAGGGTATCTCTGCGGAGTAGTTTTCCCAATTTTCAAAAAATTTTTGTCTCGCCCAAAATGGCGGCCATTTTGAATTTTCGAAATTTTCGCAAAAATTGTAAAACACAAAAATGCTTATATCTCAAAAACCGTGCTAGATAGAGCAATTTCGACAAAATTTTTGACCCGCAGGATATCTCTGCGGGGTACTTTTCCCAATTTTCAAAAAAATTTGTCTCGCCAAAAATGGCGGCCATTTTGAATTTTCAAAATTTTCGCAAAAATTGCAAAACACAAAAATGCTTATATCTCGAAAACCGTGCTAGATAGAGCGATTTCGACGAAATTTTTGACCCACAGGGTATCTCTGCAGAGTAGTTATCCCAATTTTGAAAAAATTTTTGTCTCACCAAAAATGGCGGCCATTTTGAATTTTCGAATTTTTCGCAAAAATTTCAAAACATAAAAATGCTTATATCTCAAAAACCCTGCTAGATAGAGCGATTTCGACGAAATTTTTGACCCGCAGGGTATCTCTGCAGAGTAGCCATGCCAATTTTCAAACAAAAAATTTCTCGCAAAAAATGGCGGCCATTTTGAATTTTCGAATTTTTCGCAAAATTGCAAAACACAAAAATGCTTATATCTCGAAAACCGTGCTAGATAGAGCGATTTCGACGAAATTTTTGACCCACAGGGTATCTCTGCAGAGTAGCCATGCCAATTTTCAAAAAAATTTTGTCTTGCCAAAAATGGCGGCCATTTTGAATTTTCGAATTTTTGCTCAAAAATTGCAAAACACAAAAATGCTAATATTTCGAAAACCGTGCTACATAGAGCGATTTTGACGAAATTTTTTATCTTCAGGGTATCTCTGCAGAGCAGCTATCCCAAAGAGCTTTCACATGGTGAAGTTTCAGACCCATAGCTAATTACTCACCTACTCAAAATGAGTAAATGCGAATTATCTCTAAAAGTATTGCAGATAGCCAATTTTTCTCAAATAACTCATTCACCTACTTTTGGGAGAGCTTTCACTTGGTGAAGTTTCAGACCCATAGCTAATTACTCACCTACTCAAAATGAGTAAATGCGAATTATCTCTAAAAGTATTGCGGATAGCCAATTTTTGTCAAATTAATCATTCACCTACTTTTGGGAGAGCTTTCACTTGGTGAAGTTTCAGACCCATAGCTAATTACTCACCTACTCAAAATGAGTAAATGCGAATTATCTCTAAAAGTATTGCAGATAGCCAATTTTTCTCAAATAACTCATTCACCTACTTTTGGCAGAGCTTTCACTTGGTGAAGTTTCAGACCCATAGCTAATTACTCACCTACTCAAAATGAGTAAATGTGAATTATCTCTAAAAGTATTGCAGATAGCCAATTTTTCTCAAATAATTCATTCACCTACTTTTGGGAGAGCTTTCACTTGGTGAAGTTTCAGACCCATAGCTAATTACTCACCTACTCAAAATGAGTAAATGCGAATTATCTCTAAAAGTATTGCAGATAGCCAATTTTTCTCAAATAACTCATTCACCTACTTTTGAAAGAGCTTTCACTTGGTGAAGTTTCAGACCCATAGCTAATTACTCACCTACTGAAAATGAGTAAATGCGAATTATCTCTAAAAGTATTGCAGATAGCCAATTTTTCTCAAATAACTCATTCACCTACTTTTGGCAGAGCTTTCACTTGGTGAAGTTTCAGACCCATAGCTAATTACTCACCTACTGAAAATGAGTAAATGCGAATTATCTCTAAAAGTATTGCAGATAGCCAATTTTTCTCAAATAACTCATTCACCTACTTTTGGGAGAGCTTTCACTTGGTGAAGTTTCAGACCCATAGCTAATTACTCACCTACTCAAAATGAGTAAATGCGAATTATCTCTAAAAGTATTGCAGATAGCCAATTTTTCTCAAATAACTCATTCACCTACTTTTGGGAGAGCTTTCACTTGGTCAAGTTTCAGACCCATAGCTAATTACTCACCTACTCAAAATGAGTAAATGCGAATTATCTCTAAAAGTATTGCAGATAGCCAATTTTTCTCAAATAACTCATTCACCTACTTTTGGGAGAGCTTTCACTTGGTGAAGTTTCAGGCCCATAGCTAATTACTCACCTACTCAAAATGAGTAAATGCGAATTATCTCTAAAAGTATTGCAGATAGCCAGTTTTTCTCAAATTAATCATTCACCTACTTTTGGGAGAGCTTTCACTTGGTCAAGTTTCAGACCCATAGCTAATTACTCACCTACTCAAAATGAGTAAATGCGAATTATCTCTAAAAGTATTGCAGATAGCCAATTTTTCTCAAATAACTCATTCACCTACTTTTGGGAGAGCTTTCACTTGGTGAAGTTTCAGACCCATAGCTAATTACTCACCTACTGAAAATGAGTAAATGCGAATTATCTCTAAAAGTATTGCAGATAGCCAATTTTTCTCAAATAACTCATTCACCTACTTTTGGCAGAGCTTTCACTTGGTGAAGTTTCAGACCCATAGCTAATTACTCGTCTACTCAAAATGAGTAAATGCGAATTATCTCTAAAAGTATTGCAGATAGCCAATTTTTCTCAAATAACTCATTCACCTACTTTTGGGAGAGCTTTCACTTGGTGAAGTTTCAGACCCATAGCAAATTACTCACCTACTCAAAATGAGTAAATGCAAATTATCTCTAAAAGTATTGCAGATAGCCAATTTTTCTCAAATAACTCATTCACCTACTTTTGGGAGAGCTTTCACTTGGTGAAGTTTCAGACCCATAGCTAATTACTCACCTACTCAAAATGAGTAAATGCGAATTATCTCTAAAAGTATTGCAGATAGCCAATTTTTGTCAAATTAATCATTCACCTACTTTTGGGAGAGCTTTCACTCGGTGAAGTTTCAGACCCATAGCTAATTACTCACCTACTGAAAATGAGTAAATGCGAATTATCTCTAAAAGTATTGCAGATAGCCAATTTTTCTCAAATAACTCATTCACCTACTTTTGGGAGAGCTTTCACTCGGTGAAGTTTCAGACCCATAGCTAATTACTCACCTACTGAAAATGAGTAAATGCGAATTATCTCTAAAAGTATTGCAGATAGCCAATTTTTCTCAAATAACTCATTCACCTACTTTTGGGAGAGCTTTCACTTGGTGAAGTTTCAGACCCATAGATAATTATTCACCTACTCAAAATGAGTAAATGTGAATTATCTCTTAATAGTATTGCAGATAGCCAATTTTTCTCAAATAACTCATTCACCTACTTTTGGAAGACCTTTCACACACGAAAATGAAAAATTGTGAAATTATCTCGGAAAAGCTATTTCTTCTGCTTTAATGCTCGGCGGGAGATACACACCATGGCAGTGGTCTTGACAAAAATTTTTGTCTCCCCAAAATGGTGGCCATTTTGAATTTTCAAAGTTTTTGCAAAACACAAAAATGCTTATATCTCGAAAACCGTGCTATATGGAGTGAACTCAACAAAATTTTGGACCTGCTGGGTATCTCTGCAGAGTAGCCATGCCAATTTTCAAAATATTTTTGTCTCGCCAAATATAGCGGACATTTTTAATTTCTTTATTTTTTGCAAAACACAAAAATGCTTATATCTTGAAAACCGTGCTAGATAGAGCAGACTGCGCTGACTTTGGTTGCCACAACAGTATAAGGCTAGAAACAAAGCATTTTCTTAATACTTTAGCACTCACCTTTATATCCTTTTCGGGACGCTTTGTTTTTGCTATGCAAAAACATTATCTTTTTTTTTTGCGAGCGATCCTCTAGTTTGACCTTGACCTCCAATTGGGATCGTCACTTCTACCAGTATAATTATTTCTGCCTGGACTAAAATTACCTCTCCCTGGGCTGTTAGATCTATTTGGACTATAACCATATCTTGGTGGTTCTCTGCCACGTCCTTCTGGATCATCATATCGGTAATAATCACTTCGGTTATACTGTCCATCATGATTCCAATATCTGGCACCATTAGATCTAGGACTTCCCTGTGAATACCTCCTCCTTGGGCAATCACGTGAAAAATGTCCTCTCCCCACACTCATAACAAGCCATTTGACTAATACTGGGTTGTTGAGTCCTGGTTGGTGAACGATTCAGTCCACGAACTAAGTCACTCAATGTCTTTTCCAGTCGGTCTATCTTGTTCTCCATAGACTGTTGGTCAGCAAACTGAACCTTTGGCTTAACATCAGTACTTCTGGCTTGAGTTAACTGTCTAACTTTGGCACTTTCCGCAACACTGTCTTCAGAACTATCTGAACTATCATGTACCTGTTGCACCATCTTAGCAGACACTTTCTTGCCATATATTGCTCGCCTCATGTGCTGTTCCGGTTTAACATACTTGAACGCCTCTTCTAGTGTTTTAGGAGACTTTGTACCAGCTGCTAAAGCGGAATGCTTATCACGGCAACCTTTCAGGAAAGCTTCAGTGAACATAGCACAATTTAGTTCCTGCTGAGCTGTATCAGGATACGCGCTGATGATCATCTTCTGTAGGCGTGTCAAAAACCTTTCCAAGGGTTCATCTTCCCTTTGCTCCACCGCCAGAAGTTCCCATCTGATTGTACTTGGGACATCAGTTTTCTCAAAGTGAGCTTCAAACTTAGTCTTGATTTCATCAAAACTGCTTCTGACTTGTGCGGATAAGATGCTAAAGTACTCGGAAGCTTCTTTTCTCAAACACATGGAAAAAGCATCTATTTTGTTCGCTTCAGTCCACGGCATGTTTCTGGCATATGTTTCAAACTGTCCAATGAAATCTCTCCAGTATTCCCCTGTAAATGTTAGTTTAGGGACATCTAAGCTTCCTTGGCTTCGCACATTTCTAATTCTGGCTGCACCCATACTTCGGAAAGTAACTGCAGGTTCGTCAATAGCACTACTATCTGAACTAGGAGCACCATCACTACTCTCAAAACCAAAAGTTACATTGGTAGTTGTGATTGGACGCGATGTCCTCCTGTATGTTCTGTTCATAGCAGGTGGTTGATGCAACTCCCTGTCACCTCTTATATATCTAGAATCAACCGTTTTTTCAGCAAACACTTTGTCATAGGCTGGGTCAATTCTTGGCGTTGATGACATGTTGCTTTGCATCACTTTGGGATGAGGTGTTGTGTTTGGCTTTGCCTGAGTCACTGAGACTAGAGGTAACTCGTATCCGGTCCACTCTAAGTCCTTTTGCCATCCCGATGGTAAGGTAAATTCCACCCCATGTTTATGCTTCATCTCAGCAACACCACCGGTAATATGATTGCAGACCTGTTTGACCTGTTCACGAAGTATATCTTCTTCAACGGTATGTTTTTGATCAATGGCCTGAGTCATTTTTGCAACCATTTCAGATCGGTTTCCCTGCATCTGTTGGACACGCTTTATCTGGGTTTCCTTCTCCTGCAGATAACGCTCTACAACGGAGTCACGTTCAGCCTTCAGGTTAGACAATTCCTGTAAGGATTTGTTAAGATCATCTTGAAGAGACCTATAATCAGGATCCTGAAGTTCTTGTGCTTCGACACCTGATGGTCTGGTGTTTACTTGAGCTTTAAGGTGATCAACATCCAGTTTCAGAACACCAACATCTTGCTTGAGATACACCAGATCTTTATTTATAGGTTGTTGTTGGACTTCCATTTTACGATTAAGGTCCACCACCTTCTGGTCCGTTGATTGAATGCGCAATGTCATGTCACTCAATTCATCTTGGAGTCCTGTGATCTGCTTGGTTTTGTTTTGCACATCACCCTTAACCTTTTCAATGTCGGAGGTTAATTCTGTTTGCACTCCTCGAATGCTATCACCCAGATCGTGAACTTCAGTTTGAGTTGATGTGATATGTTGATGAAGTTCCAAGTTGAAACGATTCACTTTCTCATCAGTCGTCTGAATACTCTTCTTAACCTCACCCAAGTTCTGCTGCATGGAAACTTGGTTTGAGTCACATTTGGACTTGACCCGTTTGACTTCATCATCAGTGGATTTTATGGATGACGAAACGACACCCACATCTTTCTTCATAGCGGACATCCTTTGTGTGACATCCTGACTCACATCCTTGACTTCACTATCAAGTTTCCCAACATCCACTTGTACACGTGACAGACTGTCTTCTACCTTCTGAACACGCGAAGTCACATCACTCATGTTCTGCTCTTCAGCATTCATCTTATTTTCCAGCTGACAGACTTGCTCTTTACTGGAATCAATTCTACTCTGGACTTCTTCTTGATTCTTATCAACTTTCTGTTCCAATTCCACTACCATACTTTCCACCGCATCACATTTTTCTGCAACTGGTTTTATGGCTTCATCACACTTGGTCTGTAATCCGCCAAGTATTTTGTTCATGAAATCAGACATCCTGTTGTCCAGGAAATCTGTCATTCTGTCATCAATGGATTTTGTCGTTGTTTTCATTTCATCCAATGACTTCACTGTATTGTCCAGTCTGTGTGACATCTGATCCAAACGAGATTCAACAGTCAGTGGCAACGCAACTTCCTGTTGTGGATCAACTTCCACCTTTGGTGAAAACTTTGACATCTGGACTTGACCATCACATGGCGCGACATCTTGTCCTGAGCTGACATCACCATCACTGAACTTGATGATCCCTGTGGAAACAATGTCCTGCTTGACACTATCAGGAATCTCGACTTCCGCAAACTGGTCGGCTGTCATAACACCCCCGCATTTTGATCGGGCGGATAAAATGGCTTCTGCTCTGACGTCACCAATTCCATGGATCGTCTTCAGCACTTCAGCTGTAACAGTTTCGATGTGGAACTGCTTTGCTTCAGCCATCTTGTTTTTTTTTTTATTTCATATCTTTCCCCAAATGTTGAACAAAGACAAAAAATATTTTTTTTTATTTCAGTTTTATTTCATCTGATTTATTTATTACAAACAATGCAACATAATAAGATGAATTTTATTTTACTGACAAAGAATTTTCTAATTACACAAATGCAACTCGATAAAATAAGTCAGTTATTTTTTCAAAACTTAATTTTCAAATTCAGTTACAAAATTATAACTTTATTCAAAAATGATAATTAAGCAATAATAATTACATCTGACTGCAACCAAAATGCCTAAAAATTTTATAGTCAAGATTAAGTAAACAAAATTGTAATAATGCAACTTGTATACTTAACTAGTCGTTGATCAGCTGACTGCTTATCCCTGCCTGCGAACTGGGACCTGTAAACTTGTCAACCGCCACCACATGCAACTTGACTATTTAATCAGAATTTTTTATTTTCACAAGATTTGATGCACGAATAAGCTGATTTCAATTTTTCATGCAAATCAATTTCTAAATTCACTCAGCAATAAACACTGATTGATCTTACTTATATATTAGTATGTACTGAATCACAGTACGATTTTATGCAATATGCAAAATATTCAATAATAATAATTTTCAATATAGTTTCAATACAAAATCTATACCGTTCAAAATAAATTCAATATCGACAGCTCAGAAATTACACAATAGTAATGTAATTGAACTATGACCAATCTGTTGTCACAGTTACTATTTATTTTAATGTTACTTTTCAATAAAATACTGTCGACCAATTACTGTACTAGTTACTGACAGTATCGAAAATATTTAAATAAACTAGAAATGTCACAGTCGACAAACTAGCTGCAAAAAATTAATTCAAGATATGAACCAAATTACTGATTCACTTTAAATTCAATAATTCACACACACGGTATGAATAAAAAATTAATTCACACAGTAGCTATATGTGTGACAGTGAGAAATGTCAAAATCGACACTAATTCTATTTTTTTTTTCAAAGGACCTGAACTACCAATAACAGTAATTCAGAATAAATGAAATTATAAATAGTTCACACTATATCAGCATGAATATGAATTACAATAACAACAGCAAGTATTCCAATATCACTCACTGTAAATATTTTTTTCAATTATTTTTTAAAAAAAAATTCACACCAAAGTATGAATAAAATAAACAGTAAGTATGAATTTAAATAATAACTCACTGTATTTTCAACTTCAGTATCAAATATCACACATATAATATCTATCTGCTACTGACAGAGTTGATAAATATGACTTTACCACAAATCTGAACTACCAAATCACGGTAATTTAATGTGTGAATTTACCGCAAATCACGGTAATTTAATGTGTGGAAATGTCGCTAAACAAATCAGTTAAGTATATTTCCAACTACTATCAACTCTGTTACATAATATTTTGACAAGTGACAATATGGCTACCAGTGTAAATAGGTCACAAATCCGCGCCAATTTACTTCTGGTACCAATGAAGTGAAACTGCCACTTACCCTGCTGTATAACAGGACTTCAATATGTAGCACACAGTAGATGCTCTGTAAATACCTGGACTGTGTTATAAAACACAGCCCAGCCGCTCTTCAGTTGAATATTTGTGACAATTATCTGTGATAGTTGTTGTCCGTTCACTTTCAAACCAAAGAGTGCCTACTTCCGGTACTCGCGTCTTTAAGCTGGTCCCCGATCTTCGGTGACTGCTAAACCCCGGATCCCAACCCCGTATCACCACACTACTATCATTTTACAGTTTGAGGAACCTCTTTTCATTCTGATAACTTTTATAAAACTACACTGCATATTTGTCCTCAAGAAACTTCATTTTGCTGTTTTTATGGGCGAATCGCTGTCCCCCCTTGTACAATTAACTACTAGAGTATTTTTGCTACTTTTGTTTCAAAGTTTTAGTGGTGGTGGACCAGTTCACGCCCGGGTACCAATTCACACCCACTCCTAAATTTATCCAAAACAATCACAGTTAAACAATAAATTACAAATGTATATGATCAATTTGATGATTATCTATAATGTGGTAAACATCTTCCCTATGAAAAATTATAAATCTTCAAGAAAATTGAGGGTGGGCGTAAATTGGTACCCGGGCGTGAACTGGTCCACCACCACTAGTGCACTACTCCTCAGCCAGTGAATTTCGTCACCCAGTGATGGCAAACTGGAAATACCAGTTAATGCCCATTAGGAGACTTATAGAAGCATTTTGTCCTTGACCTTTAACAAAGGAATATAAGGTGGTCGTTCACTGGTAGGCAGGCGTTTACTGGTAGAAATTAAAGCCGCTATACAAGTGTGAAATTGAAACAGAGGCACCTTACCCCTTATTGAAAGTGCAGCCAGTGCAGCTTTTAATTAAACCAGTCAAATCAGTTTGTAAGGATTTTATATCAAGTAATTGTAGTTGATGATTTGTTGCTTGACATATACATTTCTGGCTCTAGTACATACTCGAGTACGAATATTATGATTACCAGATCATTTGCACAAAAACCATTTCGCCCAAACATTATGCAGATGATTCACAACTTTTTTGGGTAGAAAATATATTTCAACAAGAAGTATTTAGAACTCCTCGGGGGTTTCCTAGCAATAGTTTAAAATAAAATATGCAAATTAGAAACGTGAGGTCATGTAATCCTGTGGGGTTTCCTAGCAATATTTGAAAATAAAATATGCAAATTAGGAAACAGAATTTCTTGAGATTTCCTAGCAATATGTTAAGAAGTTTTGTAATTTGCATAATTGTATCCCCGACGCGAAGCGGGGATACTATGGATTCATCATCGTCGTCGTCCGCGTCCGCAGAGATTTCTTGTTAGCGACCTACACTCCATATTTCTTTCTGGATGTCTTTCATATTTGGCAGATGGCTTGATATGGTAGAGGACTCGCCACCCTATCTTTTTGGTAGGCTTTATGTCTAAATTAGGCCTGTGGTAGACAAAAATGTCTAAAATGTGGAATATTGCTTGTTAGCGACCTACAGTCCACATTTCTTTCCCGATTTCTTTCATATTTGGCAGGTGGCTTGGTATGCTAGAGGACTCGCCACCCTATCTTTTTGGTAGGCTTTATGTCTAAATTAGGCCTCTGGTAGACAAAAATGTCTAAAATGCATTAAAATTCATGAAATCATGCACTAAATCACTTATAACTTGAAAAGTGTTGCATTTAGAGCATTTTGTTAAAATATGTTATTCAGATACTTTTTTCATAGCTACAACATGGTGAGTAACTTGGGTGTCTGTCTCAATAGCTAAGTGAGTAATAGCTACTTTTGGGCTTTTCAGTAACTTCCATCATCAGTAAAATCACTTGTAACTTGAAAACTATTGCATTTAGAGTATTTTGTTTCAATATGTTATTCAGCTATTTTTGGGTCAGCTATAACATAGTAAAATTTCAGACCTGTAGCTCATGGCATAGCTGAGTAATAGCTACTTTTAGGTTATCACTGTTGAGTAAATTACTTATAACTTCAAAAGTATTACATTTAGAGTATTTTGTTTCAATATGTTATTCACCTATTTCGGAGTCAGCTATAACATAGTGAAGTTCCAGACCTGTGGCTCATTGCATAGCTGAGTAATAGCTACTTTGAAGTTCACACTGTTGAGTAAATCAGTTGTAATTGGAAAACTATTGCATTTACAGAAATTTGTGTAAATATGTTATTCAGCTACTTTTGGGTCAGCTATAACATAGTGAAATTACAGACCTGTAGCTCATGGCACAACTGAGCAATAGCTATTTGCAGGTACTGACTGTTGAGTAAATGACTTGTAACTTGAAAAATAGTGCATTTGGAGTATTTTGTTAAAATATGTTGTTCACCTACTTTTGGGTCAGCTATAACGTCGTGAAATTACAGACTTATAGCTCATGGCATAGCTGAGCAATAGCTATTTTCAGGTTCTCACTATTGAGTAAATCAGTTGTAACTTGAAAACTATTGCATTTACAGTATTTTGCTTAAATATGTTGTTCACCTAATTTTGGGTCAGCTATAACATAGAAAAAATTCAGACATGTAGCTCATTGCATAGCTGAGTAATAGCTACTTTGAGGTTATCACTGTTGAGTAAATCAGTTATAACGTGAAAACTATTACATTTACAGTATTTTGTTTAAATATGTTATTCACATAATTTTTGGTCAGCTATAACAGAGTAAAATTGCAGACCTCTATGTCATGGCATAGCTTACCAATATCTACTTTCAGGTTCTCACTGTTGAGTAAATCATTGTATCCACTGGATAGCCGCAGTGTGTAGAGAGATTTCACCATTACCACTCTAACGAAAAAAATATTACAGCTAGCCTTCTCAAGTTTGCAAGGTATATTAGAGGGTGCACCACAGTATTCTATTGGTAGGCTTTATGTCTAAATTAGGCCTGTGGCTAAATTACTTGCCTACTAAAAATGAGTAATTCTGCATTTTCTCTAAAAGTATTGCAGATAGCAAATTTTTCTTAAATAACTCATTCACCTACTTTTGGGAGAGCTTTCACATGCTGAAGTTCCAGACCTGTAGGTAATTACTCGCCTACTCAAAATGAGTAAGTGCGAATTATCTCTAAAAGTATTGCAGATAGCCAATTTTTCTCAAATAACTCATTCACCTACTTTTGGGAGAGCTTTCACTTGGTGAAGTTTCAGACTCGTAGGTAATTACTCACCTACTGAAAATGAGTAAATGCAAATTATCTCTAAAAGTATTCCAGATAGCCAATTTTTGTCAAATAACTCCTTCACCTACTTTTGGGAGACCTTTCACTTGGTGAAGTTTCAGACCTGTAGCTAATTATTCACCTACTCAAAATGAGTAAATGCCAATTATCTCTAAAAGTATTGCAGATATCCAATTTTTATCAAATAACTCATTCATCTACTTTTGGGAGAGCTTTCACATGGTGAAGTTTCAGACCCATAGCTAATTATTCACCTACTGAAAATGAGTAAATGCAAATTATCTCTAAAAGTATTCCAGATAGCCAATTTTTCTCAAATAACTCCTTCACCTACTTTTGGGAGACCTTTCACTTGGTGAAGTTTCAGACCTGTAGCTAATTATTCACCTACTCAAATTGAGTAAATGCGAATTATCTCTAAAAGTATTGCAGATAGCCAATTTTTCTCAACTCATTCACCTACTTTTGGGAGAGCTTTCACTTGGTGAAGTTTCAGACCCGTAGGTAATTACTCACCTACTGAAAATGAGTAAATGCAAATTATCTCTAAAAGTATTCCAGATAGCCAATTTTTGTCAAATAACTCCTTCACCTACTTTTGGGAGACCTTTCACTTGGTGAAGTTTCAGACCTGTAGCTAATTATTCACCTACTCAAAATGAGTAAATACTAATTATCTCTAAAAGTATTGCAGATATCCAATTTTTATCAAATAACTCATTCATCTACTTTTGGGACAGCTTTCACATGGTGAAGTTCCAGACCCATAGGTAATTACTCACCTACTGAAAATGAGTAAATTCGAATTATCTCTAAAAATATTGTAGGTAGCCAATTTTTCTCAAATAACTCATTCGCCTACTTTTGAGAGACCTTTCACTTGGTGAAGTTTCACACCCGTAGCTAATTATTCACCTACTCAAAATGAGTAAATGCGAATTATCTCTAGAAGTATTGCAGATAGCCAGTATTTCTCAAATAACTCATTAATATGAAAACAACCTATAGGAAGTCATGGGCTGCAAATCTTTTCATGTGGTCAGATTTGACCTTGGGCCCCTCCTGCTTATTATTGGTCCTAGAGGTTTGCAATGTGAAACCGACTTATAGGAAATCATGGGCTGCGAATCTTTTGATCAGGTCAGACTTCACCTTGGGCCCCTGCTACAGGGTCAAATAAGGGTAACCAAACTTAAAAGTGCTTTCAGCTTGTTGTTTATTTGTCTATTTGTCTGGGGGTTTTTTTTTATGTGTGTGTGTGTTTAGATTACTCCAGAACTAATGAACAGATCTTTATTTAAAAATTTGTGGGTAGGACCTGACTGAAGGAAGAAGTTACTAAAAGAAAGATCTGGATATTATTTTGGATACAAAAAAAACGTGATTTTTCAGAGGTCTCATTTCAATGTATTTTTAATGACTTTGGCTTTCTACTTAAATTATTTCTATGAAGATTAATTTACATGTTTGGTTTTATTTCATTGTCTTCCTTACAATACTTTATATCACTTGAGAGACTGGTCACATGGAGTCGAGCGTTTTGCTCTCTCTGAGTGCATCTTCTTATTACTCATATAGGTTTAGAATGTTGATATAACTTCAGATCTTCTGATGTGGTCAGATTTCAACTTCTGGCCCTCCTTCAAGGTCAAACAGTAAAACTGAATTTTCAAAGGCCTTTATTTCAGTTGGTTCTTGCTGGTAGAGGTTTGGGATGTTCATATACCTAACAGGAAACCTAGGCTGCACTTATTATGATCTCACACAAGGTTCAGACTTTGTATGTGACTAAGGCCTCTAATCAGCGAATATTTATATGTGCACACGGTAAATTTTACCGACTCACTATCGAGTAAATCACATGAAACTGAAAACTATTGCTTCAAGAGGTTTCTTATGTAATACCCTATGGAAAAACATTAACTGTGCATCTATCGATGGAATCACAGTTGACTTTTGACCCTTTTTCAAGGTCAAACGATGGTAATCCAACCTTATGGTACGTCTATCTTGCATATTTTTGCTTCCATAGGTTTCATTTGTAAAACCAGCCTATATGAAATAATAAGCTGTGGATCTTTTTAAGATCTCAGATTTCACCATGGACTCATCCTTAAAGGTGAAATAATATTGGTAAAACTCTTCATTTCCTCAATATCTTTTATTATTGCTTCTTTAGGTTTGCTATGTTTGGGGATACAAAGCTGGCTCACAATAAAGTGAGCGGCATATTTCTAGTTTATTTTAAGTCATTGATAGGAAACCCAAGGGAAGTCCGTGGCCTCAAGTTTTCTAATTTGCATATTTTATTTAATAATATTTCTGGGAAACCCCGAGAAGTTCTGTGTACTCAGGTTTTCTAATTTGCATATTTCTATTTTATAAACATAACAGGTAGGCACCTGGGTTAGGGGTGCAGTAAGAGGGCAACTCACACAAATATGTTGATACCCGTTGGGTGAAAGGTGGGGAAGGCCCAGATATAAAATAGTTCCTGTCTTTTACATTTAGTGGAGGAATCTGGGTTGTTGTCCCCCCCCCCCATCCATTGCACAATGCTGAACTCCATTTTTTTGACACTATGCTTTGGTTGAGCAAAGTGTCTTGAGACAGGGGTTGGATTTAGAGCATTGAATTTCTGAACACTTCTGTAGTGTTCATATTTTCTCTGTCTAATTGGTCTTTTGGTCTCTCCTATGTATTGGAGGGACATTAGTTAGGGGCTGTAGGTGTGCAACGTCATGGTGTGCCGTTGGTTTGACCTTTGACCTTGCCGTAGTGACCCTGACCTATAAAATCTTGTCCGGGCTATATCTCGGAAACTGTAAGGTGCAGGAAGTTGATACTCGGTAGGGTCATTGGTTAGGGGGTGTAGGTGTGCAATGTCATGGTGAGCTTGATTTGACCTTGCCGTAGTGACCTTGACCTATAAAATCTTGTCTGGGCTATATCTCGGAAACCGTAAGGTGTAGGAAGTTGATACTTGGTAGGGATATTGGTTAGGGGTGTAGGTGTGCAATTTCATGGTCTGACCTTGATTTGACCTGTGACCTTGCTGTAGTGACCTTGACCTATAAAATTTGTCCAGACTATATCTTGGAAACTGTAAGGTGTAGGAAGTTGATACTTGGTAGGGACATTGGTTAGGGGGTGTAGGTGTGCAACGTCATGGCGTGATCTTGATTTGACCTTTGACCTTGCTGTAGTGACCTTGACCTATAAAATCCTTTCCGGGGTATATCTCGGAAACCATAAGGTGTAGGAAGTTGATACTGAGTAGGGACATTGGCTAGGGTGTGTAAAAATAAAATGTTATGGTGTGACCTGGATTTGACCTCTGATCTTGCATATCTGATGCTATTTTATGTCTCTACAAGGATATCTGATACTATTTATCTCATATATTTTTACTTGAATCTTGGTTGTTGCACCTTTGGGTGTCTTTTGGTGTAGATTAAGCACTGTTAATGTCATATTAGAATTCATTAACCGTTTTACTTTTGCAACTTCCCATTGTAACAGATGGTATTGTATCAAGTGAGCCACATGTTTTGCCCCAATTCCACATAAATGCATGTATTGCTACATCTGTATGTATGGGTAATATTCAAAACATCCAAACCATTATTGGACCATACAAATGAAAATCAAAATGGGAGAAGTCTTAAAGCTTCATAATTTTTAGTTTACTGAATTGTCTTGTTTTAATACTTTGCATGCAATTTCTTTCTCTTAGATGTTATTTTCTCTACTTAAACATTATTTGGACACTGACACTGCTCTGAAAGTATCCCAATCTGTGTACTGTTTCACTACCACCTCTATATCTCATGGTGTTGAAAACTATTTTCCCAGGCTGTGGGGTACGGGCATCTCTGATGCTATTTTTTGTCACTCCCATATGCCTCGATGCACTCCTATATTCCTCCATACAATCCTTAGTGCCACCCCTAAATTTTGTGTTCATAAATGTTAAAAAGTATTGGCTATCTTATATTGGCTAAATATTGAAGCCACAAATAATGTAATCAAATCATATCTAATCAGCTGCTTTGCAAGCACAAATCTGTATTTTCATATTGTTTCAAAATATCTCCCATTCATCAGATTATTGGTGTACTTGGCGAAAAGAAGTGGTCTGTCATTATTTGTAACACAAATCAACCAAAAAAGTTTTGTGGAACATATTATCCTTTAAACCAAATCTGCTGTTGAAATTGGGGTCTTGCCATGGCTCTACAAGCAGAGCCAAGGTAGTCATGACTGGCCTTTTCTTAAATAAATTGATATTATATTCAAAAAGGCCTAATTGAAACTATGCACAATCTGGTAAGAAATGTAATTTTTTTTGTTTCTTTATTTTAGGGCATAGAACTGGTGGGTTGATTTACAAGAAGTGAGCTGTAGCATGAACGAATGATGGAGGGAAATGGGTCTAAAACCCCTCCAACAAGTGGTAAGACATCTTAATTAATATGTCCACTTTTCCATGGTTTAAAAATATCATATGAATACTTTAAATGTCACAATGTAAAAGTGTGTTAAATGTAATTTCCTTTCCTGTAAATTTTCAACTTTTAAAGAAAACTTTTTGTGTGTAAATTTAGCTTGTGATCTGAAAGCTTTTGTAAAGTTAAAGTGATCTTAAAATCCTCATGCAGATGGGACTGTAAATTTCTTACTGAAATATATGGTTATTTTTATGCTATTTGATGCATACATTAATTTGACAAAAATCACAGTCAGCAACATTAATATTTGATATATCATATTGTTTTCATGTCAGTTGTCAAAAATTCCATTATTTTTCATCTATTTTACAGTAGAAAATGTGAAATTATTTTTGATGTAATGTGACAAAATAACATTACACCACTATACTGTTCTGTGTTCCTGTTAACTGAAATAATTTTAAAACTGTCAATATTTAAATGAAAAAGGGGGTCTCGCTTCTCAGTTATGTTCTTCAAGTAACTTACTTCGCTCTTTAACAAGTGTTGATAACAATAGCTTTACCTTCAAATTTGCTTTCATGAGATTTAATGGCAGATTTGTGTGAATTGTTAATTGCTGGTGATATTTTGGATACAGTGCTTTCTCCAACACTCACCTCAAAACAGCAGACTAAGGCAACAAACATGCAGCGTACCATTGATGAAATGCGTCAGCATATTGCGAAGTTGAAATCTGAACTTGAGTCAGAAAAAACTCGCAATAAACAGTCACACAGAGATAAGGTAATTGTTCAATTTTACTTTAACTATTTTGTTTGAAGTTGGAAAGCTGTGTACCCCAAGTTTGATGTGATGTATTGTGTACTTAATGCTGCATTGACTGCTATTTTCTGCAACACTTATTATACATACAAATAAATCTGTAAAATTTCATTTATTCAAATTTTCAATTAATTGATTGTATTTACAGTATCACATACTTTTTATATGATGTGTATCCCATTCACCTATTGATCTATTATGAAATCTTGTTTCCTTTTCATGAAATCTTTATTTTCTGAACAGATCATTTTAAAAATTTTAGGCTTTTATATTGAGAATAAAAAATAAAAAAATTCAGGCAATTACCAATGAATTTACAGATGTCATTAATAATGTTTTGTTTACAGTTCCTGCCTTCATGACAAGTAGTGCCATCCAGTAAGGGAATGGGGCTGGAAATAGTGGAACTGAATTAATTTTACCAGATGACTCGATATGTACTTCATAAGTTTAACCAGTGAAACAATAATTCTTAAATAATCGATTGTAACTTGAGCATGCATTGTAAACAAAAGCCAATTAATTGTCTGGTAAAATTGGGGCTGAGTTTCAATACAAGGATGTAAAAGGTTTGAAGTATCTTTTACCAACTTTTTGAGAATTTTCTTGAACTTTCTTTGACAGTATAGTAAACCAGTTTTTTTTTTGTAGATCAGTTATCCCTAAAGTAAAGCTCTTAATTATAAAATCTATTTCTTTCGTTCAAACTACCCATGTTTTTTTTATTTCTAGCAAAAATTTTGCTTACCACCACTGCAGAAATCAGAATTCTGTCTATTTCCATTAATGTTGATATTAAATCACTCATTTATTTTGGTACTATTATAAAAAAGTGAAAAAAGCCATGCAAGTAAAATATATTCTTTTAAAATGGATCTGAAACATACTTGTCCATACATGTATTTATTTGAATATTACTGTTAAAACATCTGACAGAATCCAAGAAGCTAAAAAAGATCATCGCAGTCTGGGCTTGTAGGGATTTTGCAGGTTTCCTTATAGAGTGTGAATCTATACAGATAGACATGTAGTTTTAGTCCCTTTGGAAGCTTTTTCCTCTGACAAGTTTCCATGATCCCATTTGTGACTCTTGTAAAGGTTTTACACACTGGGTACCACCGTAAAATCAGTCCCTTTAATAATTCACTATTTCCTCTCTTGTAACAGGTGTCAGAAATCCGGAGCATTCGAGAATCATGCCTGAGAGAAAAAGAGCAAGCAGTGGATGCCTTGTCAGCAAAGATGGAACATCAACGCCACCTTGAAGTCCAAAGAGCACGAGAGCAGATCATTAAGGAAAAAGACCAGGTCTATTTCTCACAGATACAGTTAAATTTCTTCAATAAAACTCAAATATGGAGACTTCTCTTTTAATCTAAAGTAAACATCAGGCCCTTAGTTATGCTGTTACATTAAAAAGTCCACTTTTTACTCATTTGTGGCCAATTCTAGATAAGAAATGCAACCCCCCCACCCCCCCATTGTCATCTTCTTGCAAATGGTTTATAATCATGTAAAGGAAATCCATTGCATTTATATTTTCTTATGTTTACAAAGGCAGTTGTTCCAATTGAGAATGATATCGATATTAGTGCGACATAATTGTTGAATAATCAATGGGGATGGGTCGGTATGAAAATGTGTAGATTTGGAGGCCACCAATGCAAAGCGGTGGTTGTGGTATTTTATCAAGGTATTTTGATTAAAATTAAGGGTGAGTCGGTAGTGGCCGTATACCGCTATCAAGACAATTTTTCTGAAACACTGTGATCACTTTCAGAACCAGAATCTCGAATGTCTTATTGAGAAACATAAAATATTAAATACCAAACCTGAATTTGAAGAAAATATAAAATATTATCTCATTTTTCACAAGATTTTAATGCATTTGTAGCGATTTCAATTCGATTGGTGAAACGCTGAAACTTAAAACTTTTTTGGTATCCCTGAATCGGGACGGTTTTGCATTGGCGGAATCCCGAACTAGAAAATCTGGTACCATCCCACCCCTACTTAAAATGATCTCTGTAGTGAGACACTGGGGCTACCGACCCATCCCTAATAATCAGTACGGAAATCCAGGGAGATCTGCCATTCAAGATGAATTCTGGAATTCCAAAAAAAAAGATGCATTTTTACTATTTTAGTAACTCCCAATCGAGCAGACCACCGACAGGAAGTGAAACTTCTAAAGCCAAAACATGGCAGTTTCATTTCAATGAAATCACAATAAATATCCTCAAATATATAAAAATATGAGATAAAAGTTAGCAATTTCTTAAGATTCGGGGCCTGTTTCTTATTTTTTAACCTTTTTCTTCAGTTATGTGTGTTCACAAGTGAGGTTGCTTATGTAAAATATTGTCATGGTATTTCAGTAAAACGTGGGTTACTGACCCATCCCTAGTAACAGGTAGGATTCACTGATGAGCTTGTTAATACGATATAAACCTAGTGCTGGGGTCGTTGATGATTTCCACAGGTCAGTTACTGTCCATATGAAGTGAGTGGAACTGGAGATCATCCCAAGTAAATGAGGAAATCAACTCTACAATAAGATAATGTTAAAGTATTACCATTGTTATTAATATTTAGTACCATTTTGTTGCAAGCTCTTAATATATTTTGCACCAGTTATACAGGTATGTATGTGTACTTTGTGGGACAGACAGTTAGGTAAGGTAAATATGAAATGACCATGAATAATGGTGTTTTAAGTTTTAGTAGTTTATAATAATACAGTAAAAATGTCTTTTAAGTGCCACAATCTATCAAAGATATTCAGTAACACTCAGGAATTTACAAAAGGTGCCCATATACCACACACGTCTTGCATCTCGAGCTAGTAAAAACTCGTCCCAGCTCTAGTAGTGAAACCGGTTCTGAAAATAAAAACCGGTTTCTGGGGCTTTGAAACCAAACAAAATCCGGGATTGCCAAAGTCTGCACTGTTATGGTGAAAAGTTCACACGAGTGTACATGAGCCATAATTGAAACAGGATATATGGATACGCGAGATATTTTGAAGCTTATAAACTTCATTTACCATAAATATAAGGTAAAAAAGCGAGATATTTCATCAAATTTATATGTTTTGATTGTCTTTGACAAAATATTAACCAGTAAAATGCTTAATATAATGACGTTTTCAATTTCCGGTACTTAAATATTCTTTGCGGATTTCATCATTTTTACGTAAGCAAAATGAAATGCAGTATACCGGTTTACACTACCCAGCACTATGTAAACTCCAACTTTGAGATTTCCCTATTAAGTACAGTATAAATTGTTGTTGAAATAGGAGATCAGGAGCCTCAACAAACTCCATGAAGAAGAACTGAGGTCCCAGAAGTCAAGTTTTGCCATTGACAAGGAAGATGCCATTACAGTTGCCTTGGAGATGCAAAAGCATGTTTTAGGGGGTGACCCTCCGGGCTCCCCCTCACCACAGAGGCCTGTCAATCACTCAGCATTGGTTATCAAACTACAGAGAGAGGTATGATCTTCTAAGTCTGTTTTAAATAAACCACTTTATTTTTGGCCAGTATTTTTAACAAAAGACCTGAAAATTACTTAATCAATGGTACGCAAGAAATATATATAATTAATGTAAAATTTGTCAAAATTTTTTTAATTTGCCACTGTGGGCACCTTTTAAAGGTAAAATGAAATCATCCAAATTGCACCAAATAATGCCTTATGTACTAATTTGTGTAAAGAATTTCCCACAATTTATGGAAGTAGAAGGGAGGCTACTCTTTGGCAATTTTCAGATACTGTTACGAATTCCAAATTTTACTATAATTGTTATCTTGTGCATTTTGAGCTTTTAAGAGCATAGTGTTATACTGGTACCACACCTGATTTTATTGTGGTCCTTGTCTTGTAGTGTTTCAGGTCCAATAATTTTTAGGCGGGTTGTGTGTAACCAATCCGCCTATTAAATTGATGTGTCCGATGTCTGTCTGTCTGTCCACATTTTCATTTCCAGACTCTAACTCAAAAATGCTTTGTCCAATTGAATTCAAACTTCACAGGGAGGTAGATCACCGTCATAGCTAGGTTCTTTTCGAAATTGGTGTAATTCTGTCTGTTCGTTTGTCTGTCTTTTGTCTGTTTGTCTGTCCGTCAACATTTCCATTTCCTGACTCTAACTCGAAAATGCTTTGTCCAATTGAATTCAAACTTAACAGGGAGATAGATCACCATCATAGCTAAGTTGCTTTCGAAGTTGTTGTAATTCCGTCTGTTTATTTGTCCGCTTGTCTGTCAACATTTCCGTTTCTGGACTCTAACTCGAAAACGCTTAGTCCAATCAAATTCAAACTTGACAGGAAGATAGATAACCGTCATAGCTAAGTTGCTTTCGAAATTGGTATAACTCTGTCTGTTCATTTGTCTATCCATCAACATTTCCGTTTCCGGACTCTAACTCGAAAACGTTTTGTCCAATCGAACAACTTGACAGGGTGCTTTCGAAATTGGTGTAATTCCATCTGTTCATTTGTCCGTTTATAGCATAGATAAAATTATGTAACCTAGATTACAAGTTTTACATTTGTTAGCACGTCTAACATATTCACCTTAACTGGGTGACCTGACAGTTCTTTCCTTGTTTCTAAATTTATTTACCGTAGTCGCTAACCTTATTGCTGCCTGTGCAACCCGCCTTTTCGGGCATTTCTGACCCTCTTGTTTAATAATTTACTGATCAAGGAACACAATTTAGGCTTTCCTGTATCTTAACTGCTTCCATGTTTGTATTTGTGTCGATTCTGGAGTGCATGATATGCCTCATGAGTTTAAGTACTTTTTATTTTACATTTCGGCATATTCGTTGTGTTATGTAGTGGATCCTGTCCCGTGTGTTTACATTATAGATGTACACTGATTGTTTCATATTTTGATTGAAAAAGCTTTATTTGATTGTTTTTGTGTGAATAAAATGCCATTATATGTGAAAATATTATGAATAGTACAAAGTGGGGCAATTCTAAAGACAGGTACTGACAACAATAGTGTACAACCATTACCTTTACAGACCAGCTAAAGGTCAGGTTCTCACCTAAATTTGCCGAGCCTCTGCATTTTTGAGGCTTAATGGGGAACTACCATAACATTTGCATATTTCTAGAATATACACTGAAACTTAAAAATGGCCTGTCACAAGTGCTAGTTTTTTTACTTGAGCACACTTTTATCATTACACCTTAACAAATATAACAATAGAATAGAGCAAAATAGAAAATTTTTCTTTCAAAATTAGTGGAAATTTTCCATTCTTCACCAATTTATTCAGAAAGAGGGCGGGTATAAAGTAGAAAATACCAAGCTTTCCTAAATTTGTTTGGAAATATTGCAGTTTTCTTTAACAGTCGCAAGTGGTCTCACACTTGCCTCCCACCTCTGAGATCGGAGATTTTACCCTGGCCTGACCTCAAGTGGGAAAGCTGGTAGTTGTTTGCAGTTTTGCAGGTTTACAGTTCAGAGCCTTGGCCAACTATATGTACTGGTTTCTTCTGCTCTTCCAACTACCTGTCACAATATAATGAATGCAAAGGTATTAGGCATGACAAAAAAAAAAAGCAAAAAAAAAAAGCACTAGATAAATCAGTAAATGTAACAGTCTTAATCAGGAGTTCAGAGAATTAAAGTATGTACAGAGAATTAAGGTATTACATATTCATGATTATATCTTTTACCTTTAAGTTTATTCATTACCTTTTTCAGATCAAGCAGTTGAAAGAAGAAAAAGCTGCCATGGAGACAAAGCTTAGCAATCTCACTGATGAAACTAAGAACAAAAAATCTGAGGTACCATGTTGTTTATCTAATAATAATATAATATTACTGAAAATGTGGCAAGATCTCAATTCTCACTGCCATGTAGATCTGAACTGTATGCCTGACTGTGCTCAAGTGATTTAAATGTCACTTTTTTGTGGGCAGTAACATTTTACTTGTCAGAAGACAGTGTTGTAATTGAGGTCACTATCCTGGTATTCAGACTAGTGACTGAACTTGGGTTGACACAGATTGTGAAGGAGATTGGGATTAGGTATGAACTCTCACAATCCGGGTTGACAAGGATAAATGTCAACCCCACTCAAGAGGTGGATTGGAGTAGATTGGTTCAACCTTCTGTGTTGTGTGAACCCTCTCAATCAGGGTTGACAAATGTTGGGTGCACTGGTACTGTATACAATTGACTTATTGTCTTTTAGCCATTACATAACCTTATCCTTATGTGTCTATATATCTGTCATAATCCTCTGTTAACAAGAGGAACTAATTGAAACAAATTACACCAAAACTAATTCTATGATTTCTGCATAATTGCAGTTTAGCATAAAATGTAACTTGTTAAAATAAACCCTTGATTATAATTGAATAAGCAGATATATTCCAAACAGTTGTAATTGATCAACTGCTAAAAAACTAAGCAATCTTAAAAGAATATTTGTGTTTGATTTATTAGACATACTTATTAAATTAATTCATTGTGTGGTAAACAATAGGATGTTGGAATCTTTCATTAAACATTAGAAGAAACAATTGTCAATTGCCATTACAGAATTTTTACATTTATTACACAAGTTGATTTAAGAGGTTTTGCTGTCCTCAGACTTTGGAACCTTTTTAATTTAGATTAAACTCTATGATGTGGACACTCATCTTGAATTGATATGAATATGCTTCATTCTTCCTCAATCCTTGTCAACACGGATTGTAGTGTGAACAGGGTATAAGATGCCATAGTGTATATGATATCATAATTCTGAAAAGATGCATTTTGATACATTCTACAGGCCTACTAACGGGAAGTAAAACTCAAAAGTGAAACCAAAACATGGCAGTTCTGCTCAGTGATATTACTATAATAGTCTCCATATGCACAAATATATGGGATAAAAGGTAGCAATTTCTTCAGTTTTAGAATTTGTTTATATTATTTTAAGTTTTCCTTATTATTACTTTTATATTACACATAAAATTATGTATGTATGTATTTTCTAGGTAAGTGATCTAGTAAAAAAACATTCGAAAGAGGTGAATTCGATCAAGCAACAGTGGCAGAGTGAAATCTCACAGATGAACGAGACTCTCACCAAAGAACGAGAACTCAGTCGCAAGGTTCAAACTGAATTAGAATCAATGCGGCAAGCGATGGGAAACTCCAACAGTATTAGCGGAACACATAGCAGCGATACAGTGAGCATCAATCAAACGTCTTCCAGTATTCCACAGGAGCAGAGCAGTATTATTGAAAATAATGTGGGGACACACAGTAACCATCGTGAAACTCAGTCACCAAAGCATAGCAAACAAGGTGCTAACATAGATACACATAGCAAAAGTAGTCCGTCAGGTGTAGGAATATCACAGTCTGGTGCCTTGAAGAAAGATCAGTGTGATACAAGTGCTAGTAACGTCTCGTCACAAGTCCAAGGTACCCAGCATGGAGTCAGTCATCCAGCCAGTCATTCAACCAGTCACCAACTCAGTCAAGGGGAGAAAGAGTTTAGTCAAGAGGAAGACACTGAGGTAAGGGGACTATTGAGTAGTGTTTTAGCAGAAACTTGGAGTGCCACTTTTCATTTGCTTGTGATAGAAAAGAGTGAAAACTCCTTTACATTTAACAGTGGGTTCTTCTATATTTTACTCATTTATAAGGCTTATATTTCATCAAAATTTGAAACATATGAATTGAAATTGAAAAATCTCATTAAAAATCACTTAATTTGGAGTAAAAATTATGTTTAGAACATTAAACTATCTTGGCATACCATTATTATGCCCTGCCGGCCAAAGGCCTTTTCAGGGGATTATAAAATGCCTTTATAAATTCTACACTATTTAAATCTTTCTGTTATTATTATTATTAGTCGAATCTTTGATTCGAGTTATGTACTGAGTTGCGGCCACGATTTTAAATTGGCCGTTTAAACCCCTAAATACCAAATTCTGCATAATATTTCTTCACATATCTGTACATTAAGGTGTATATTATACACTCTGCCATTTTGAAGATTTTTAATGCCTTTATTAAGTTATATTTTATGAAGTAAAAAGCATGTCTGGCACTTCGTCTGGCTTTCTCCAAGGACCCGTATGTCCTAGAAACTATTGTTTTCCCCATTGTAATGGTCTACTCGAATGAGTCTTTTTTTTTTTTTTTTTTTTTTGATATAAAACTTTATTTGAGACAGAATGAGACATAGCTGCCATTACACATCCTGGGGGTACACACACCATGGCAAAAGGTGACCCAGGGTCCATTTGTACATTCTATATATACAAGTACAATAACGATATGATAAGACATTTACATTTACACTTTTTGAAATTATACCAACACAAAGGATGTACCAGTGCATTTACAGAATATAGTATTTTTTGTAACTATACAACAATTATGCCCTGAGGATATCTCTGAATAGTGCCCAATTCTTATTAAAATGTTCTTCCTTAAGCTGTAGATTGGCTAGATACTCTTGCTCTTCAAACACAAGTTGGACAATTTTCTTCAGTTCAGTAAGGATCAAAGGAGTAGTAGTTTTTGCCTTTGTATATATATATTTCTTTGTCAACATTATAATTACATTGATTGGAAGGAAATTTTCATCTTTTAGGTATCCGAGGATAATTTCAGATGGGGTAAAGTTAGTTAGAAGAGTTGTTTTACTTGCAACCCAATCTTCAACCTCAGTCCAAAAGTTTGCTACTTTTGGACATTGACAAAATAAATGAATAAGAGTTTCAGGGGTATTATCACAAAATAAGCAGTTTGGTGAAGGACTTTTGTTCATATTATATAATAATTTACGTGTACCTAGAATTCTGTATAATATACGATATTGAAACCATATCAAATAATTGTCCTTTATTGTTTTGAAGCAAATTTTAAAGATTTTTTCCCAATCACCTGACTGCAAAAATAAATTCAAATCTTCACTCCATTTAAGCTTAATTCCAGTCTCTGGGTATCTGGAATTTATAAGTTTGTAAAAATCCCTAGTTTTATTGTGGTTAATAATAATCGCCATTTCTCTTGGTATATTTGGTCTCTTGAAGTCCTGCAATGTGATATTGAATTTTTGAATATATTTCTTAACAAGAATTTTTAGTCTTGCCATTTCCAAAAAATTAACACTAGGAAGCTTAAATTTATTTTTTAGTTCATTTTCAGTTATTAGAGTGCCATTGTTGTCTACAACATCTCCTATGGATTCAATTCCATGTCGGAACCAGTTTGGAAAATATAGGGTTGCTGATGAAATTCTAGGATTATACCAAATTGGAGATGATAGGAGTTGTTCACTTGTTTCAATGGATAAATTTTCGCACAAACCCACCCAGGCTTGCAATACGTCTTTCCAAAAATTATTTTTGATAGTTTTTAGAATACACTTGCACCAGCCATAACCAAATTTACTTATTTTGAAAACTGGTGATATGTTATATTCAAAAAGCAGCTGCCAGGAAGTAGGTCTCCCTTGCATTAATCTGGTCATCCACACTAATTTAGAAGACTGAATATGCGAACAGAGGTCAGTCATTTGGAGACCACCATTACTGTGGTCTAAGGTTGCATAGGAACGCTTTATTTTGTCAGGTTTACCCTCCCAAAGATAACCGAAAAGCACAGAATTGATCTTTTTAACAATGGCGTTAACTGGTGAGGGCAAACAGCTGAAAAGATGGTTAAATTTAGATAAAAAAAAGGTTTTTATGATAGTAATTTTCCCAAAAGGTGTAAGGTTTCTTTTTTTCCAAACATTTAACAATTTCCATGCATCATCCATTGCTTTATTGTAATTTAAGCTAGGAATTAACTCAAGGTCAACAGAAAACTGAATCCCTAATAGACTGAAACTATCGGTACCCCATTGTAGCTTGCTATTTACATTTAGTTTTTCCACCGTATGCTTTTTTCTTCCAATCCAAATTACCTTGGTCTTACTGGTATTCATTTTCAATCCAGAAAAAGAGCCAAATAATTCAAGTGTATTGAGGGCTGCCTGCAAACAATTCTGTGTTCCATTCAAGAAGAGGGTCGTATCATCTGCAAATTGAGTGATTTTGAATTCATGTCCACCTATATGTATACCTTTAATGTTATTATTGTTCTTAATCATATATGATAGAATTTGACCACATAAAATAAATAGGTATGGGGCAATGGGATCACCTTGTTTACAGCCTCGTTCTATTTTTAAAAACTCAGATTTAACACCGGCTTGCACAACTGCACCTATTATTGATGTATTCAGCAGTTTTATCCATTTAATATAGCTTTCGGGAAATCCAAAAATATCCAGAACTTTATACATAAATTTCCATGAAATTGAATCAAAAGCCTTTTCAAAATCTATCAACATCAATAACCCATCAGTCTTGTTCACTTCTGTATAATTCATGATGTCATACACAAGACGGATAGACTCACCAATATAGCGACCTTTAACAAATCCGGTTTGGGAATCTGATATAAGTGTATCCAGTATACTCTTCATCCTAGTAGCTAGAGAGGCAGATGCTAGTTTATAAAAGGTGCTTAAAAGTGAGATAGGACGCCAGTTTTTTAGGCAGTCCCTAGATTTATCACCCTTAGGAATACAATTTATAATTGTCTGATGCAGTGAAATTGGAAGGATTCCTGTTTTATAGCAATTATTCAGAACCCTTGTTATTAAATATTTAATTTTACACCAAAACATTTTTAGGAATTCTGCAGGAAAACCATCTATTCCAGGTGTCTTATTGTGCTTCATATTTCTTAGAGCATGACCCAATTCATCAGTTGTTAGTGGTCCTTCAAGAGAGGCTGCATCAATTTTGTTTAACGTAGTGATATTTATGCCTTTAAGATGTTTATTCAAATTAAAACCATTTAACTTATCATCCCGGCTTTTAAATAAATTTGAATAATAATGTTGAACTTCCTGTAAAATTTCAGATTGTTTGGTTAGTGTCTTTCCATTTTCCAGGCAAATCTTTTTAATAGTTTTATCAACAAAATTTCTATGCTCAAGACCACAAAAATATTTGGTTGGTTTTTCACCGCATTGTAGCCACTGGGCCCTCGATCGTATCATGTGACCTTTCATTTTGACCTCTCTAATACTTAGTAGCTCCTTTTTCAATTCCTCAATATTTGCTTGGGGTTTTTCTGGACAATTTACTGCTTCATTTTGTTCAATCAATTTCATCAGCTCATCTTCTCTTGAATTTCTTTTGCGTTGCTCAGATTTACTGAATTTAATTGTCAAACCTCTTAATTCTAACATTAACATTTCTAGAAGAATCTCATCATCAATGGAAAATTGGAGCTCTAAGTCACTAGCATGTTTAATATATTCAATACTATATATAGGAAGTGCATACTTCAATCGAAATTCCATAATTGCTTTGTTAATAATATTAATATACTCAGGGTTTTTCAGTAGCGCACAGTTAAATTTCCATATACCTGGTCCACGGTGAAAATGATTAATTACAAGGTTAATCTCAATGATGGAATGGTCAGATCTGTAACCTGGATTAATTTTACAGCTCCCAGTAATATCTAACAATGATTCTGAGATAATGAAATAATCCAACCGAGCTTGTTTAACCGGACGTTTTCTTCTCCATGTATATCTACGTATTTCTGGATTTAAGGATCTATAAGCATCTGTAAGATTTTGGACCTGCATTATTTCCAATAATTTATTTCTAGACCTTGGGTTATTGATGTTGATATAGTTGTAAGTATCTATTTTAGGATTGAGAACAAGATTAAAATCTCCACATATTAATATATAATTTTGGTTGTTTTCTTCAATCAGTCTATTAAGATTTTCAAAGAACAGAGGTTTATCTACATTTGGTGCATAAATGGAAATTAATCTGATTGAAAAGGAAGGAATATTTAAATCTAGGCATATATAGTTACCTTCTGGATCTATTTCAGTTTGAGTGATTTCATATTCAAAATTATTTTTCAAGATGATGGCGACACCTCTTGAGTTTGTACTGGAACCACTCAATATACATTCACAGTTACACAATTGCCTTAAGTCCTTTGCATCATTTACGGTCAAGTGGGTGTCTTGAAGGCATATTACACCAGCCTTAGATTCATTAAAGTAATTTATAACATCATGTCTTTTATTTTTGTCCCTGAGACCTTGGCAGTTTGCAGACAGAATTTTGAGTTTTTCACCATCAATCATAATTAGGTACTCAGATTATAAAGCTAATCAACCAATCAAGCTGAGAGTAGTGGCAAAACAATATATGACAAGAAACTGACAATGGCTATTGCAAAGTGAAGAAAATATTGCACAACACAACTTCTTATACAAAACCTGGTATGTGATATAATTGTACATTTGCAAATGAATAATAAAGGAGTATATATATTTTGTATAATGGCCAACATTTTCATGTCTCTACAGTAATTGTCAATCATGGTTATACAAAATAATAAACAAATAACAGAACATATATACAAGCTGTATGAGTAAACAAGTATCGTATTACTGGAAAAATAATATGAAACATTCATGGTTTTATCATACTGTGCAAGGAGTAATTTCAGCTAACGCTGAAGTCAGTACAAGGGAAAGTAGGAAAACAAAATTCAAGATACACAGTTCACAAAGGAGGAAAGAAAAGAGAAAAAGAAACATATTTATGACTTATTCTGATCATTTCTTCAATATCACTTTTGCTTATTGTGTAAATAAAAATTCTTGTATTGTTTATAGCCATATAGCTAAAAGATGGTGAAGTATTTGATATACATGAGTATACTTGCATGTATAATATTAGATTTGCACTGTACTTATTTTGGGAAGTACAGATCCTAGCAACTATTAAAGACAAAGAACTATTTTTTATAGTATAATTATGTTTATAATTTAGTCAATATTAAAAAAAAATGAAATTAAAATAAGACACACAGATTTTGTTAACTATTTAAGACATGTTGTTTACACTGCAATTAAAATTTTATAGCTCTTTATAGTCTTTAAATTGTCAACATTGAAAACACAAATGGCCTTTAAATAGGAAGCACAAATCTTAGTAACTTTTGATGATACACAATTAGATTATATTTTGACTGCATTACAACATCAAGGGAACAGTGGCTGTCTTTCAGACAACCACAAAGTCGAATCATTAAAGTTGAGCCAAACCCAGAATTATAATAACAGATATGAATTCATTGTGTTTAGATAACAACACACACACACCAGAAGGGCAAAAAACAAGGAGAGAGCCCACCAGAACGAGTCTTTTTTAACGGTTTTGTCTGCTGGTTTCTAGAGGTGAAACCCCAATTAATTTATTTGTCTGCAGGGTTTACCACGCAGTTACTGTTAATGTAAAATTGCTGTCTGCGCATCTATCCATTTATCAAACAAATAAACCGCAAAGAAATTAATGAATGAAGTGACGTCACGGTAGTACTATACATTTTTCGTTTAGCCAATCAAAATCGAGGAAACCTCTGACAGAGACAATGAAAATATTCAAACTCCGTAGTTTTACATTCAACCACTCGAAGGCGCTTTTGCATGTCCTAGAAGTTATCACGTTTCATTTTTCTGTCAATCCGTTTCTTATTTGGAGGAAGTTGTCTTCCAAATTGCTTTACAGTATATTTACAAAATAAAGCAGATCGGTAATCTTATTTCCTGACAATATTTTATAAATTGGACGGCAGAAAAATTTCACCAGACAGCTGTAAAATACAGCATAATCTACGGCTCCCTATTTTCGCTCATTGTGGCAATTCGTAATATTGTAGAAACAACACATGAATATTTTATTTAAATACTTACAATTTACTTGTGTAAAATATCCATATACAGTACTTTATATATCCACGCTTCAAAATTGAAATATGTCTTCTCATTTCAAAATCAAATTTCAAACTGCGAGTCCGTGAACAGGAAATATATGCTGGTAGTTTTCATCTTAAACCAGCCTTGTAAAATATTATCAGGAAATCCCACAAAGAACTGCCGTGACTGCGCATATTTGCTCATTAATATTAATGAGGCAAGTCCGTGGACAGGAATTATATGCTGGTAGTTTTCATCTTAAACCAGCCTTGTAAATTGTCTGGAAACCCCCACAAAGAATTGCCGTGACTGCGCATATTTGCTCATTAATATTAATGAGGCAAGTCCGTGGACCGGCTTGTGGTTTTCATCTTTAACCAGCCTTGTAAAACTGCGCATCTACAGACCCTTTATATTTGTAAACCTTTCACATCACGTCACTACAAATACCCATCTCGCTACAAAAATCTGAAAAGGGTTTCCAAATGCGGGCGATAATACAGAGTTTACAGATTTCAACACCCAGTGCTGTCCTAAGATTCGACTCTGTGGTTGGGTGAAAGCTAACCACGTCACCCTTGTTTTTATTGTTAAGCTTTTGGCTTCGACCTCATTTTGAAAAAGAAAATAGCCGTCATATCTGGTTGTTTAAAAATTATTAAGATGTTCTAAAATTTAGAATATTGCAGCTGGCTTCATCAGGTTTGCATAAAATCTATATGGCCAGGAAAGCTTAGCCAGGAATGAAATTATCCTCGTTTTTGAATCAAAATGGCAACCATATCACATTAAATGTGATACGATAAAAAAAGACCTTTTATCTCCATTATCGTTTATCCTAAGGGTGCAGAATAAATAATTTGCTTGAAAGTATGGCCTACAAATCTTTTGCAAGTGTCACCTTTGACCCCTGCTTAAAGGTAAAGTTGGGTAATCATTCTAAAAGGGCCTTATATTTTCCTTATTGTTGGTCCAAGGGCTTTGAACCCTGTTTTAAGGTCACCTTGCTTCCACCTTTGCTTAATATCTGGCGGGAGATAAGAACTGCAGCAGTGTTTTTGTTTGATGTTCACTTATACTACATATCTGTTTTTACCTAGTGTTCGCTCTTGTCAAAACTCAATGCGAGAAGACTGTCTCCCTTCACTTGAAAAGGTGAGACAACAGTGAAAAAATGTGAGACATGCTTTGCGTCAATATATTTTTTGAATATTTAGTTCCAATTTGGGATTACGTAAAATCTTCTAAATTTAAATAATAAGAAATAGATGCTAAACTAAAAGTTCAAATAAATTAATAAATGCTGTTTTTATTTGGCGGGTTGCGTGTAACCAACCCACCTATTAGATTGATGTGTTCGACGTCCGTTTTTATGAGGAAATATGCAAGTCATCGCTTCCGGTAATAGATGAATTTCTTTGGTCAGTAGTTGTTTCAACTGTTTTGCCTATGAAACTATATACAGAAATCAAGTTAAAAATTCAATAAAAAGCACTGAAATCTTATGAGAATACCGAATTCTCACGTGAATTACTGTTATCTGGATGTATCAAATAAAATAAACTCCCTTTCAAGTCTTTCTCACCCATTTCTATGAGGAAATATGTACGTCGTCGCTTCCGATAATAGGCGAATTTCTTCCGTCAGTTTTGAGTGTTTCGCCTGGTAGCGACAATGCAGATGCGTTGGTGAGTTGGTTTTGCGACAACTCGCCCCAGAGTGTGTACAAACTTGCGAAATCGCGCTCAAGAGCGCACACTGTTTACCATATCACTGATGAGTGACAAAAATACTGGAAGTTGTTCAGTTAGGCCCCCAGGAGTCTAATTTTGAGTTTTGCAATTATAACACAAGTATTATACAGTAAGAAATGTGATAGTTGTCCGAGTAAAATTCAAATGTTATTCTTTAAACTATAACTAAAAAATGCACAGAGACCGTTGAGAGGCCTGCTTATATATGCAATGATAGAATGAAAGAGCATCAGTGATTGGTGGGAACAGTGGAGGATTTTCATTGGAGGAGAGTCGGGAAAGAGAGAGTCTATTACTTGGACCAGTCCAAAATGACTGAAAGCTAATCGCAAAGGGGCGATTGCCATTAAATACACTGCTTGGGACTAGTGTTAGGAATCGGTCTAAAAAATCAGAATCGATTAATCGGTAACTCTGAGCAATCGATTATCGATTATAATCGTTTTTCTGCTTGCTTTGTAAGAAAGACAGAATATTCTTTTTTACCAAATATAATAACAGTAGTCTTCCGATAGGTCAGTGGTGAAAAAAATCTAGGTTATTTGTTTACATTTTGGGGTAGGGAAGGGGGTATGTTAGGAAACCAGTAGGTTGAAGAGTCAACAAGTATGTGTATCAGCAATAATATAATAATCTATTAAGATGGCCTTAACAGTTACAAAATAATATTTATTTTCATTCTCCCTTTTCATCAGCTAAATCATTTACAGTGTTTGAATGTAACATCAGCAGATTAGCAACCAATCATGCTTAAAATAAACAATATTTCAACCCTAGACTTTCTTCAAGTCCTTTTTTCTAAGGTATTATATGAGGACTGTATGACTTTATACTAGAATGTGGGGCTGACAAAAGTACTGTTTCAGCATAGAGAAGGATTTTTCCCTCCTTAAGTGGATGTATAATGTTTTCATCTATGTCAGATTTAGTGGGATGAGAAATACAAAGACTTGGTGCAAGTCTATTTCAACCCCTTTTGTTCAACATCACCATGTGGTACACCTGTGTTGTGAACTCAGGACACTTTGTATACATGCAACAAAGAAGAATAGAATATCTGCTTATCATTATCATATGTCAAGAACAGTGACTGCCAAGCAGCTTCTGAAAATTATCCTGAATAAAATGCTTCTTTGGGAAGTAAACAATACATAGACATGTGTTCATGGAAATTTCCTTCCATTTTTAACTCAGGACACTTTTCAAAGACATGCTACTTTCATTAATCAAATGGAAGAGTGACTTTTATTGTTTCTGGTCAATATTGATGTTTTGTAATATATACTAGGTTATATGAAACAGTTTGGCACAAGTGAACATGTATTTCAGCATTGTCACTCAAGTTTATGTGTATTGGATGGGGTCTGGAAAATCTGACTCTTATCCTGAAAACAATATTCCATGAATTTCGTTTTTTAAGCAGATCTTCATGACCTATTCATTTCATATAGTTATAATTTCTTAGATACTGTAAAATTCTAAGTATGGCAATGTAGTAAACATTTTAGTTTTCTTGTTCAACAAAATTTGTCAAAAATATTCATGGCAGACTGCTGAAGTATTACAGTAGTGTGATCTCTCTCCACTTGATTTATGGCCAAGGTTATTATTCCCCATTTATAGGGAGTATACATGTTGTGTGTGAAGCAGTGAAAGTTAAATTTAATTTAGGTTGAACTTAGTTTATTGTATTAAAAGATCTTCTAAATACCTACAGAAATTTTGAGTTTTAGTTGTAATCAACAGGAAGTAGATACCAGTGAAAGAAACATGGCAGATAATGTAAACAAATGTTACGAAAATAAAATGTTAAACATCTGTAGAAAAAGGGAAAATTAGGTGGTTTATAAGTCTTACTTTCGATTCACAATCGATTCTTAAAATGAGAATCGATTTTCTACATCGAAAGTTTTAAATAGACGATTAATCGATTTTCCGTCTAATCGTAGGACCACTACTTGGGACACCCCACAACATTTAGAAATAGAAACAAATTCATAAAAATTCCCCAGATTTTATTTAAGTTGTCTCAAATAATCGCTCATATAAATCTCCAATTTTGTGTGAATTTGTTGTGAAATATTGTTCAAAGAAGAGTAAAAACTTTTTTTCTCTGATAAATTTCTCATTTTTATGTCAGCTGACTGAAAGAAAACTATTGCATTTAGAGTATTTTGTTTAAAATATTGTTAACCTATTTTGGGGTCAGCTATAACATAGTAAAATTGCAGACCTGTAGCTCAATGCATAGCTGAGAAATAGCTACTTTGAGGTTCTCACTATTGAGTAAGTCAGTTGTAACTTGAAAACTATTGCATTTAGAGTATTTTATTTAAATATGTTATTTACCTACTTTTGCTTGAGTTATACCATATTAAAATTGCAGCCCTTTAACTGATTGCATAGCTGAGCAAAAGCTACTTTGACATTCTCACTGTTGAGTAAATCAGTTGTAACTCAAAAACCATTGCAGTTGCAGTATTTTCTTTAAATATGTTTTTAACCTACTTTTTACACCTAAACAGTTACCTTGTTACTTTCCTTATGAATACCATTTTCAGGGCTCAACTCTATGTCCATTTCTTCTGTCACTTCTACTCTGAAACTCAAAACACACTGTCAGCTGACACAGCGCCCATTCTTGGGCATTGATTGCTTGTTTCCCTTTCATAATTTAAAAGCCAGTGTATGAGATTTACTTTTAAACATTTGATAACATTATAAATGATTCAACTACAAGTTGATACCAAAGTGCTTTCACACGTACTTTTTATTGCGTTAATACATCCTATCCAATGGACAATATGCTAAACTGGTCGGCGCAGACCGGCCCGCCAAACGCCAGAAAAAGACGTCCTGTGTTTCCACCGGCTGGCCGGTCCGTAGTACTCTGCACTCCCCAGATGGCGCCTCGTACTTCCTTCCTGTCTAGACAACCTGACGTCATAGCATCTTTTTCGTTTGGCGCGTGTACTGTGCAGACGTGTTTTCAACATTTCCAGATATTTTAAGGAAAAGTGTGCATTATGACGGATTTTCTACCTCCCCAGATGGTGCCTCGTACTTCCTTCCTGTCTAGACAACCTGACGTCATAGCATCTTTTTCGTTTGGCGCATGTACTGTGCAGACGTGTTTTCAACATTTCCAGATATTTTAAGGAAAAGTGTGCATTATGACGGATTTTCTACCTCCCCAGATGGTGCCTCGTACTTCCTTCCTGTCTAGACAACCTGACGTCATAGCATCTTTTTCGTTTGGCGCATGTACTGTGCAGACGTGTTTTCAACATCTCCAGATATTTTAAGGAAAAGTGTGTATTATGACGGATTTTCTACCTTATTTGCAAATAATTTATTGTAAAAGTGTTACCTACATATCAAGCACGGATATACATCAAGAAATCTGCTGGAAACGCTCCCTAGCTGACTCAATTTAGTGTTGATGATAGGGCAGTAAGCGACGAGAAATTTGAATTATGAAGGCAGCCATTTGCTAGTTTCCTCCCTTTAACCATTGTGTTGTTAGGGGCAGATCGACAATATTAAAGGAAATAGAATGGATATACTACTTACAAGGTATTTTTTTATCCGTGTCTTTTTGAATGTACCTTCTGTAACCTTCCAGCTACAGTCACCATAGAAACGTCTTTTCTTGTACTACAAATGCAAATCACGGGAAACTTCAGTGTACGTAGTTTTGAGCACTGTATATAGAGGGAATTCCCCTTATGAAGGTGCATTCTTCATCAGAGCGCACTGGTACAGACTTCTCTGCTGTAAAGCATCAGTCACACCAGCCTAGCTCGAGTATTTTTTCATCAGAAGCAGAAGGTGAATTCTTCCGATTTCTTCAACCGACCTCTACATAGAAGGAACTTTTACTCTCAGTCCCACCCTTGTGGACCCGGCACTTGTGTCGGTAATAAGGGCAGTGGATGGCCAGGAAACTGGTTTGAGTGTACAGCCGGCTGAGAAGAAGAACCGACTTCAGACCGGCCAGGAATTTCATCTACAGAGCGCACTGGTCCAGGCTTCTCTGCTTTAAAAGCATCAGCCGACCGGCCAGCTCAAAGAACGCGACCTCTGACGTCATATCCAGTCAGCCAATCACGAAGCAGGTCACGTGTTTTCACCGACCACGGAGGTCGGAAGTGTGTTCTTTCAGAACTCACGTCTACTGTGATTCCAGTCTCTGCCTTGCAGACCCGGCCTTGTTGTCGGTAGTGGGGTTTTGTGGACTGTAAAGTTGCCGGTAAAGCATCACACAAAGAATGCGAATACTGATGTCATCTCCAGTTAGCCAATCGCGTGTCCTTCCGAATCACGAAGCTGGTCACGTGTTTTCACCGACCAGGTCACGAAGTTAATCACGTGATTCACCGAAGAAGGTCAGAAATGGTCGGAAGATCCGAAGCTGGTCACGTGATTCACCAACCAGGTCACGAAGCTGATCGTCATCTCCAATCAGCCAATCACGTTCTCCCTCCGACCAACAAGCTGGTCACGTGACACACCGACTAACAATCGGTTCTAAATATAGCTCACAAGGGCTTTCCCAGCAACTGTCAAATCTACAAATAAGACGTGCGTTCAAAGAAATATTTCAAAATGAGGCCAAAAATATTCCCAGTCAAGATTTTATAATAAGGAACATATCCTGCGAATTTGAGATCTCTACCTATAATACCCTTTGCTCTAGAGGGCCACCAAAAGTCCTTGTTTAAAGTCGAAAAACGCCTGTGGCGGCCATCTTGTTTTTCAAAATGAGGCCAAAAATATTCACGTTCTCCCTCCGACCAACAAGCTGGTCACGTGACACACCGACTAACAATCGGTTCTAAATATAGCTCACAAGGGCTTTCCCAGCAACTGTCAAATCTACAAATAAGACGTGCGTTCAAAGAAATATTTCAAAATGAGGCCAAAAATATTCCCAGTCAAGATTTTATAATAAGGAACATATCCTGCGAATTTGAGATCTCTACCTATAATACCCTTTGCTCTAGAGGGCCACCAAAAGTCCTTGTTTAAAGTCGAAAAACGCCTGTGGCGGCCATCTTGTTTTTCAAAATGAGGCCAAAAATATTCCCAGGCAAGATATTATGGCTATGAATATTTCCTCCAAATTTGAGAAGGCTAGCTATAATATTTTTTTCGTTAGAGCGGTAACGGTGAAATCTCTCTACACACTGCGGCGGCGTAGGCATAACGAAGTCAAATCCATAGTATCCACCGGATGCTATCCGGTGGATACGATTAGGAGAAAACTTGCTTTATTAGAGTTGGGGGCACGCATGTGCCTTCCATCTTTTCACAATTCTGTGCTACAAATTGCACAGGCTAGTGCAATTTTGAATGAATAAAGTATAACAAATGTTCTTGAAAGACATGGTTGAATTCAATCATCCCTTATTCCTGTTATATGGGAGTATTTTTCATAATTCTTTACTGCTAGTTGCCCGTTAATTCAGTTCTCACTGCATATAGGATCACAAATATTACTGACAAACATGGTTGAATTCAATCATGTCTTACTGTTATATGTAAGTATTTTCACAGTTCTGTGCTACAAGTTTTGCAGGCTTGTGCAGATCTCACTGCATAAAAGATCACAATATTATTGACAGACATGGTTGAATTTAATCACCTCTTTTCCAATTATATTGGAGTATTTTTCATAGTTCTGTGCTACAAATTGTGCAGGCTTGAGCAGTTCTCTCTGCATAAAACATCACAAATATTACTGACAGACATGGTTGAATTCAATCATCTCTTGTTTCTGATGTATCAGAGTATTTTTCACAGTTCTGTGCTACAAGTTGTGCAGACTAGCTCACTTCTCAGTTCTCACTACATAAAGGGTCACAAATGTTAATGAAAACCATGATTGAATTCAACCAACTCTTATTACTGTTACATATGAATATTGTTTTCATAATTCTGTGCTACAAGCTGTGAAAGTTAGTCCAGTTTTCACTGACTAAAGTATCACAAATGTTACTGAAAGATATGGTTGAATTCAATCATGTCATATTCCTGTTATATCTGAGTATTTTTGATAATTCTGTGCTATAAGTTGCACAGGCTAGTCCAATTCTCACTGAATAAAGCATCACAAATGTTTCTGAAAGACATGGTTGAATTCAATCATAACTTACACGTATTTTTCATCATTCTGTGCTACAAGTTGTGTAAGCTACAGCAGTTTTCACTGCATAAAGGATGGCAAATGTTAGTGACAGACATGGTTGAATTCAATCATCTCTTATTCCTGTTATATCAAAATATTTTTTCATAATTCTGTGCTACAAGTTGTGCAGACTTAGTCCAATCGAAAGTTTGGTTGAATTCAATCATCTCTTTTCCAGTTATATCTGAGTATTTTTCATCATTCCGTGCACTAAGTTGGGCAGGCTTGTGTAGTTCTCACTGCATAAAGGATCACAAATGTTAAAATATGGTTAAATTCAATCATCTCTTATACCTGTTATATCTGAGCATTTTTCACAATTCTGTGCTACAATTTGCACAGGTTAATCCACTTCTCACTGCATAAAGGATCATAAACATTCCTGAAAGAGATGGTTGAATTCAATCATCACTTATTACTGTTATATCCAAGTATGTTTTACAATTCTCTGCTGTAAGCTGTGGAGGCTAGTCCAATTTTCACTGAATAAAGAATCACAAATATTACTGACAGACATGGTTGAATTCAATCATGTCTTACTGTTATATCAGAGTATTTTCGCAGTTCTGTGCTACACGTTGTGCAGGCTTGTGCAGACCTCACTGCATAAAAATCACAAATATTACTGAAAAATATGGTTGAATTCAATCATCGCTTATTCCTGTTATATGGCAATATCTTTTCACCATTTTGAGCTACAAATTGAACAGGCTAGTCCAATTCTCAATGAATAAAGTATCACAAAGATTCTTAAAAGACATGGTTGAATTTAATCATCCCTTATTCCTGTTATATCGGAGTATTTTTCATAATTCTGTACTGCAAGCTGCCCGGGCTAGTTCCGTTCTCACTGCATATAGGATCACAAAATATTACTGACAAACACGGTTGAATTCAATCATGACTTATTCCTGTTATATCTGACTCTTTTTCATAATTCTGTCGTACAAGTTTTGCTGGCTAGTTCAGTTCTCACTGCATAAAGGATCACAAATGTTCCTGACAGACATGGTTGAATTCAATCATTATGTTATATCAAAGTATTTTTCACAATTCTTTTTTAATTTGTACAGGCTTAGTCCAATTCTCATTGAATAAAGTATTACTAATGTTACTGAAAGACATGGTTGAACATTGTACTGAAACAAGGTTGAATTCAATCAGTTGTGGATAAAGATTTAAATGATAAAATATTGCTCAAGCTTCCTATCTAAGTGTATACAGACTATAAAATGCACAATATGGCTAATTTATGGCAAAAATTATTATAGTGATTGAAAAATGGACCAAACTTGGCACTATTAGAAAAGTGCCAAATTCATTTAGACCTTGTTTTTAATTAATGGAGGAAAAGTGCAGTAAGCTGAATTTCAACACAAGATAGTTCATTTACTTCAACAAGTGGTTACAGTGTACCGACCGCTACACAGCCTTGTACACTACCTTGTACACTAGCTTCAAAAACAGCCTTGTACAGTTACTTCAACAACTGGTTACAGTGTACCGACCGGCTAGACAGCCTTGTACACCACCTTGTACACAAGCTTCAAAAACGGCCTTGTACAGTTACTTCTACAACTTGTTACAGTGTACCGACCGGCTACACAGCCTTATACAGTGGCTTTAACAACTGGTTACAGTGTACCGGCTACACAGCCTTGTACAGTTTCGTCAACTGATTACAAAGTGTACTGACCAGGTACCGGCGACACAGCCTGCACTAAACAGCTCACTTCATATTAGCCAGCTACCAGCCTTCTTGCCTTTCCAACCAGCACTAAGAGTCACCAACCCAAAGGTCTCCTACCAGCTGACCACTCCTCATCAGCAGCCTATTCACCGGCCTAAGCCTGATGTTGGGCCTAATAATGTGTAGTCTCTGACAGGAAGTTTTTTCCTGCACAGAAACTGCTTCATCTGGTTACAGAGGTCACCAATCAGTTTCTAGCTATACAGAGACTACCGACCTGCTATCAGGTGCAATTGCTGTCTGGCCCTTTTTCATACTGGTTTCAAAGGACCGGAACCGACCGGCAGACCACTTGGGGGCTACCTAGTTAGTAGACCAGTAACTAAATTCAATGGTCAGCCTAGACTGCCAGTTTTTACTGGTTACAGAGTACTATGGGCTACAGACAATTGTGGCCAAAATTGCTGGTTACATAGAAATCAAATGGGTCTTCTGAACAGCAAGAGAAAATGTGGTTCACAATCGGACAATTTTCATTGTGTCCGGTCAGGGGTCAGCCATCATACGAATGACAATGTTTACATACTCCACCTTACAGGCGGCTGATCTAGGGTCAAGAGTCTATGTAAGGTGAATTGTGTCAGCCCCACCCGGGCTGGACCACAGCAAGAACAAGTAAACTGTTAACTGGTATCACTGTCACCAGGTCGGACCAGGGTCCAGAGGGACAGTAAAGGTTTATCAGTTCTACCAAGGGTTGTAAACTAAACTCATCTGAAGCCTTGGGAGCTGGTCCCCAGGTAGTACAATTTAGAAGGAGGGCCACACACCCCCCTTTCCAGACCAGACCAGGCTTGACAAGGACCCTGAACATCATAAGCTGCTATGTCAATCACCACAGGAACCTCTACCTGTCACAGACATTACATCAGCATATATAAAAAAAAATAAATAAAAAAAATGGAGACACTGGAAACCATCAGATTAACCTTCCTCCAACAAGGGGAATGGGTTACCTCTGTAGTTTTTCAAGGATACCTACTTCCATATACCATTACAGGAACAGTCCAGGAAATATCTGAGATTTCATGTCCAGGGTTGGACATACCTATTCAAAGCTCTCTGTTCCCTGTAATAACAAGGAGGTGAAACTGATGGCCTTGTATACATAAAAAGGATATAAAATCCACCACTACCTAGATGACAGGTTGGTGAGAGCTGCTTCCCAACAAGTTGGTCTCCAACATACTCAACATCTGTTGAAAATATGCCAAAAAAACTAGGTTGGCTGGTGAATTTGGAAAAGTCGGAACTGGAACCCAAGCAGATCTTCGATTTTGTAGGTTATCAGTCCGACCTCAGGGCCGGTCGGGTCCGTACCGACACCGGACCGTCGGCAGAACTATCATACTACAAATACTGTCACTACTGGCTTGTCCGGTCCAGCAGTTCATGTCTGATAGGTTTACTAACAGCCACAGGAAAGCAAATTCACCTAGACCGACTTCATAGGAGACCCATACAGTGGCATCTCAAAAAACAACTGGAGGGTACCAGAGTCACTAGAAAAGGTGATTCCAATACCAAGGTGTTGCACCCACATTTACAAGGGTGGTTGCAAGAGGACAATGTCCTTACAGGCCAACCATTACACCCAAATTAAACATGATCTGCAAATTTTACAGATTCATCAAAAACAGGGTGCTCACTTAAACGAACACACTGCAGGAGGCACCTAGTCCCTCCTGGAAAGCAAGTTGCATATCAATTACCTAGAACTCCAGGCAGTCTTCCTAGCCTTACAAGAGTTCCAAGACCTCTGTATGCACAAGATAGTACTTGTAGACACAGACAACACCACAGTGGTGTCATACATAAACAGGGAAGGAGGCATGAGGTCGGGCCCACTTTGTGCTTTACTATGGAGAATCTTGACCTGGTGCGCCAGAAATCAAGTAACTCTAAAAGCCCGACACAGGCTGGCTGAGTGTGGTCGCAGACAAGCTATCCAGGCTAGACCAGACCACCCAAACAGAGTGGTCTCTCCTTCAGGAGGTCTTCCAAGCAATATGCAACAGGTGGCACCGGCCTCAACTAGATCTATTTGCCACGAGGTTCAACAACAAGTTGCCCTTGTTTGTGTCACCGGTACCGGATCCCCTGGTTACAGCAGTGAATGCGCTCAGTTTGCCATGGTAGGATCAGGAAGCATACACCTTCCCACTGTCAGCCATATTGGGCAAAGCGGTGATGTTGCAGGACTCCCCATGCAAGAGAATCATTCTGATTGCTCCGGGGTGGCCCATCATGCCTTGGTTTTGGGATCCAGTGGCCATGTCCAGCCAAATCCCACTGAGCCTGCCCAATCTGCCCAACCTGTTGACACAATCATTCAATCAGATCCCTCACAGAAATCTGACAAATCTTAATTCGCGATGCTTGGCTCTTGGAGCCTCAGCATTCGAGGAGCAGGGCTTCGCTGAGGCGGTGGCAGCAAGACTTGAGGCTCCTCAAAAGGGATCAACCAGATCAGTCTATGAGGCAAAGTGGACCATTGTTACAAGTGGTGCGTCACTAATCAGGTGGACCTCAGGGTACTCCTGTAAAGTCAGTTGCTGACTTCCTTATGTACCTTATAAGGACAGGAAGATACAGCCCAGCACCATTGATGGTTACAGTTCAGCCATTGCTGATAAACTGGGAAATTCACCCTTCAACATCAGCAAGGACAAAATCTCGCTCGTCTCCTGGATAGTTTCCACAGAGACAGACCCAAAGGCAGGAGGGGCATACCCTCCTGGAACCTCTCACTGGTTTTGCACCAACTGAATAAGGCTCCGTTTGAACCAATCAAGGAGGCCTCCTTGAAGCATTTGACCTTCAAGACCGTATTCTTCTTGGCCCTTGGGTCGGGCAAACGCAGAAGTGAGATTCATGCTTGGCAAAACAAAAACATTAGACACCAATCCATGATTCCAGTTGGTCAACGGTGTCCCTGTATCCATTACCCAGCTTTCTATCCAAGAATCAGCTGGTCAAGAGGGTCCAGACAGTGTGGCCCCAGTGGTCATAACAACCCTGGCCCCCGTCTCTGGATAGATGCCTCAAGTCTGACTGGTCCCCTTTTTTCCGGCTAGAGCATTGCGCTACTATTTGGACAGGACCTCAGACCTCAAGTAGAATAAGGAGGTGGTTGTTTTGTCTCCTTTAAGAAAGGTTCCGACAAGACATCTGCCCCTATCTCCTCTTAGATCAAGCAGACTGTGATCCTATATTATGAGCTCTCTGACCAGGAGGCCCACTCTTTACATCAGGTTAAAACCCATGATGTCAGGGCCTTTGCTGCTCCTAAGGTCTTCCAGTCGAGAGTCTCCTTAGATCCAATCTTGTCAGCCAGCCACTGAAGTCACATAATACCCTCACACAGTTCTATCTGAAGGGTGTGGCTTGGGCTGACTCGGAGCTTTACCAATTGGGCTCGGTAGTGGCTGCTCAGCAGATCCACAGGTGGCCCTTAGATTGAGGAGATTTGTATATATGTACATAGTACAAACATTTTCTACATGTACATAGTAAAAATGTGATGTGTTTCCTTTGGGAGGTTTATTGACATTCTGGGACTGAACTCATCCCTCTCTTCCCCCTACCTCAGAGCAGGTCTGTTAAAAAGGGGGGGGGCGACGTCGGTATAGCCCCGGGTAACCGGCTGTTGGCAACCGACCAAGACCTTATAGGGTTTCCTGACCTTAAGGTCAATCCAGGCCTGGGCCTATAGGTCTCCTGACGAAGTCAGCCTAGACCGTAGGTTTAAATTTATTATCATTTGTGAGTTCACATAAGTCCCTAGTAACTTCCCCGCCGACCAAGCGGTAGTTATTCAGCATATTGTCCATTGGATAGGATGTATTAACGCAATAAAATTGCAAATTTAATAAGTAAATTAAATTTTTATAAGTTAATACCCTATCCAATGGACACACAAGACCCTCCCACCAACCCCGCTATCAGCTTACTAGGGGTCTAAGAGGTTTAGACAACGAAAAAGATGCTATGACGGCAGGTTGTCTAGACAGGAAGGAAGTACGAGGCGCCATCTGGAGAGTGCACAGTACTACGGACCGGCCAGCCGGTGGAAACACAGGACGTCTTTTTCTGGCGTTTGGCGGGCCAGTCTGCGCCGACCGGTTTAGCATATTGTCCATTGGATAGGGTATTAACTTATAAAAATTTAATTTACTTATTAAATTTGCAAGTTTCAGCCTCAAAGTTCCTGTCTGGCTATAACCTCAAGAAAGGAAGTTATGTTTTTAGTAGTGTGTGTTTGTCTGTTTGTGTTCGTGATTACTTAAAAAAAAACTTCATCCAAAAGACATTTTTTTATGTGGGTGGATCCTGATAAAAAGAACAAGTGATTAAATTTTGAGGAAGATCAGAGTGATACTCTGGATACAAAAAAATTGCTGAATTTTCAACGGTCCCATTTTCAATGATTTTGGGTCTGTGGTTGAGATTACTCCAAAAATAATTGATTGGGTCTTTCTTAGATTTTTTTCATATGCACATAGCTTGATCAAGGGAAGAATTCATTACATTTTCAGGAAAGATTTAGATCATACTCTGTATACTTGCCATTACTTGGCTACCTTGGCAGAGGTTTGCACTTTAGGAGTGCTAAGCTTCTAGTACATCATAATTTGCTGGTCAACTGAAAATGATTACAGATCCACCGACCAGTAATTAACAGAAATAGGTGCTACTAAACCAGGATTTCCACATATCAGGAGAAATTACAATGGAAAGAGTCCTCTCAAAACTGAATATTAGGGGATTTCACTCATTTCCAGTTGAATGACTGTGTTTCTAAAAATTATCACGTTTGTGCCATAATAGTTTTCTTCATTTCAAAATGATCATAGCAGCTGTGAAAATGGATCTTAGTCTGCCACATTTACAGTTGCTGTACTAATCTTATTGACGGCTTCAAACTGTCATGCTTTATTTATGATTTCCAAAAGGATTGTCTATCATGATACCCAAACAGAAAAGTGTAAAGGGGGTTTAACCAGTGAATGTTTCATTAAAAAGATTTAGTTTTCCTCTGTCAGAGCCTGTAAAAGGCTAGAAATGTAAATGAATTTCTGCACTGCATTTTTTACCTATCCTGATTTGCATCAGGTTTTTGAGATACACACCTGTGATAATTAAATTGTAAGTGGTAATGTGGGCAGATAGCCACTCTACACCACCTTATTAACAGATAAAAAATTGTGAAATTTCCTGCTGGATTTCCTGCTGTTTTACTTTATATTATCAAACATTCAAATCAAAATTAGTTTTGTGAGAGTTTTAGACTGTAATTGTAAAATGTTTCAGAATTTTGGTGAAGTTTTCAATGGTGACGCCATTGGCAAATATAACTATGGTTTCAAATTTAATGCCTTACAGTAACTCTCTTGGCAGACAATAAAGTTAGATTATGTGAGTGTAAAATGTAGTGGTTAGCTTTAATTTGGGTCAGTTGAAAAGATGTACCTTAAATTGTGTACTATGCAAAGTCCTGACCTTTTTCAGGTGCATAAAAAGTGAGATTTAGTTATGCCCTTCAAGAACCAGATAATGTCACCATATTAGGGATGTTTTGTTTGGCATTACAGATTCACAGTTATATTAACAAAATAAAATATTTTGACCATCGTACATTTTTTTGACCATTTTAACAAGAGCTTGCAGATGTAGCAAACATTGGTCATTGCTTGAGAATTACTGAAAGCTACATCCCTGTATTTGGATATGTATACTCAGCCCGCAGTAACAAAAGTAAAAATATTTTTGACAAGATATGATCTCAGTCTTTAATAATATTTAGCACATTTTACCAGAGTTTTAAGTTTCTACCTTTTTATTGGGTGTATTATTTGCGTGAATTGTAGAATATTCTGTGCTTCTGTTATATGATTATTTCAAATTTACAATACCAATACGGGCAATATCAGAACTGCAAGTATGTCATAGTGATATCACAGTATTGTGATGACATCACAAGTCACAATAGCATCTATTCTGTGCATGTTCCTTTTCCGGTTAACCGTCGCTTATTTAAAAAACAAAATATGAGAACCAAAAAGTTTTCTATATTGTAAAACAAGAATTTAATTTCTGTGGTAAAAAAAAACCTTCTAAAAAAACAATCATCTCTGCAAATAAAAGTGGATTACGACAATTATTTTGTATGTAAGGTTAGTAAAGTTACTTTACATTGAAGTGTAAGCAGAAAACCGGTAGCTGAACTTTATGGCGGTTTCCAATAATTTATTTACCATACCAACGATACAAGTATTACCGCAACACACCTAATAAGATCTATGAGAAATTTGATTATTTCTACAGTAGTCTTATCTTTAACTTATAATCTTTGTGTATAATTTTTGGTGAATGAGACACAAATTTGACTTGGATATGGATATTAAAATTGGAATACAATCAGCAGTTATCAAATACTGTATGTTCAAAGTTCGAATAAATTTGAAACATATGAATCCGCAAATCTGTCACGTTATATTAACTATTGAAAGTTTTAGCCAGTCACATTTGAAAGTGAAGCTCTAACCTTAAACTTCCTGTGTGAGCATTACAACACCCTGGGGCCGGATTCACGAAAGGTCTCAAGTCTCAAATCTGAGATTTTGGTCTCAAATCTAAGATTTTTCTTAGATTTTTCTCAGATTTGAGACCTTTTGCTCAGCTGGGATTCACAAAAGATCTCAGGCTAAGATTTTTCTCAGATTTGGTCTCAAATCTAAGACTGCCTAGGGGGTGACTTAAGTTTTCACAAAATAGAGTATTTGTGATAAAAAGTCATAAAACGAAATGAAAATAGTGAAGTATGACATATTATTTAACTTGTAACACAAAATATGAATATATATTAAGAGTTTGTACAAAAACAACAGTAAACATTTACATTACAAATTTACACTGAGTGGCTTGTTTTGCTGTTATAATCAGTTCTTTTGAATGTCAGTACAAATTATAGTAAAAAGACAACATTTTGCTTGATTTGAAAATATTCTAAGATGTGATTATATATGGTGGAGTGGTAAAATATAAACGTATATACTTTCCACTAATCTCAACAAAATGTTACATCAGTTTTGATTGGTCCAGACTCAGAATTTGGCTGAGATTTTGGTCTCAGCTGAGATTCCTTTCGTGAATCTCAACTTAAGCACAAACTCAGCTGAGCCAAAAATCTCAGATTTGAGAAAAATCTCAGCTGAGATTTGGCTAAGACTTGAGACCTTTCATGAATCCGGCCCCAGGTGATCAATGATTTGTTCTGGAAAGGCTATATGGATTCACATATTAAATAGATACACCATGTGGAGTAATATACTTGAAATTCACCACATTTTGTCAAATTGTCCACTGGAGATACCTGACCTTTCATTTCACCCAGTTTTGTGACAGTGACTTAATTAAGTTAATCTGTGATTTTCTTGATAATTTTGGGCATTTTATCCACCCTGACACAGATATTCTGTGGTTTTCTGCTGCTTCTCTCACTTCAGTTTTAAAAGGCTCATCGTGGAGGCAGATTTCACTTTCATTTCTTACTGATTTCTTTCTTTATCAATATGTATTCATCCAAACTTCTGCTTGTTTGCTAAATGAGACCAAAATAATCAACCTCTTGGTCCAATAGTTGACTGTGTCAAGTTTAGTAGTGACTGGAAATCCAGAACATGTTTGCCTGAAAGTGTTGTTTTTGAAAAAAGACACCATTTGTATAAAGGGGAAGCCTAACTGGTAGTTTGAATAGTTCCCAATCCGTAAATCTGTGATACATTATATTATCTACATATAATACCATTGGAACATTGAAGCTGCAAATATGCAATATGAGTCAAACAAGGTTTGCAAAATGGTAGAATTTACAAATATTTGTCATCTGTGGACTGTGGATTTATGAATGTTTGGAATTAATATGTTAACATTCATAGGTGGCTCATAAGTTAGAATATGTGAGTTGAATTAATAATACAATGTTCTATTTAAATTAGATAGTATATATTGGAAAATGATACAGTTGAATTTTATTGTTTTGAATCTTAAGGGATTGGAAAATACTTCAATTTAACCGAAATTCTGGATTCTGGATAGCAGTTAATTCTGGATAATAGTTAATGTCAAAGTGAAAAAAAATCACACAGTTTTGCTTAATTGGAATTCTGCGTAACAGAATTCAACTTAAGTAGGTAAAATAAAACCTAAGTAAATCAAATTAACATAAACCAGTAGTATGAACTTCTGCAAACTGGAATCAACATTTGATGTGATAAAACTTTTGAGAGTGTTGTGTGAATGATTGAATTTTCAGTAACCAACTGAGGACATTGATAAACAGTTGGTTTCCTCTTATCAAACCGAGCTTGCTCATTAGACTTACAATGTGTTGTATTGCCAACATGCAAAATGTGAATGGATTCAATGGAATATAATTACACTGTTGCATGAAAACACATGTATTAAACACCTTGACCTTTATACATTATATTGATCCACTGTGCACAGATGTGTAATAGTACATTATATATCCTGAGGTTTCTGAGACTCACAGATAGGAAACCTTTTGCCAAAAAAGCTGGGTATTTTCAGAGCCTTGTCCATGGGAATGTACTGTCAGAATGATGGAGTTAATATATTGTCTGCCAACCAGCATGAGTAGTAGTACACATGTAGTTCATGGCAAGTTATTAGTGTATATGGCTTAGCATTCTCGAAAAAGTCCCTAAAGCTCTGTACTGGTACAGCAATTTTCTGAAAGTTTTAATTCAAGTGACTTTTTCAGTTGGATAGATTATAAATTTTGCCAGTAAAATCTTTTATGCATCACCATCAACTGAATTGCACTGTTTTGGAATATAAGAATTTGTTAATCCAACATATTTTGTTTGTCATTAAGAATCTAACTGGATTTAAAATTTCAATTGTGGGAAAATAAAAAAAGTTAAATTAGGTGTTAACAGCACAATATGACGATGTGTCACATGTGATAGTATGAAAAATGTAAAATTTTCCTCAGTATTTGAAATACATCAGTGAATTTCTCAGACTTGTGGGTAATTCTTCACACACTTTGGATTTTACTGACTACATTAGGGCTTCTGATCACCCTCTTTGCAAAATTGACACAAATTTTATTATTTTAACATTTTGTCTTACTTTTAAAGGGTGCCTTTAGTGGAGAATTTCACATAATATGGTGTTTCACATTTTTTATTCTACTTGAGATTGGACTTAACAGTGCTGTTACACTGGTTAGAAGATGATCAGGAATTCTTGTTAGAGACAAATGATTCAGAGATACCTCTGCTAGAGCAGGGATTCCAGATATTAACAGGGTAAATTTCAATGAAAGGAACCTTGTAGAGAATTGACATTTAGCCATTTAATTCTACATATAAAGGAATTCTGACTTATAGGTTTCTACTTATAAAAAAGCTCTGAGATGTTATAACTGCTTCGTGAGATAGTAGATACAAATATAACAGATACCAAATTCAAATTATTCAACAAGGTTTAAAATAACAAAATAATAATATTTAAATTTTGACAATAATATAAATTCTTGTTATTTCAATGTAGCAGTTATGTTTTGTTGTGCCTGCAACTTAAAATATGTAGAGATCAAGCCATAGTTAATAGGAAGAGATATTATGATAGATTACATAATGACACACATAAAATATACGTTTGTTCATTATAAAATGCATTGTAGTTCTCATGATACATTTATGATCAATCTTTTTGAGTAGCGTTTTGTAAAACAGAATATATTTTATAAAAGGTCAATTTATGTGTGTACAATTGTACAAATAAAATACACTGCAGCAGGGAATGAATAGAAAAGCACACACATATGTTACATACTAATATAAGTGTGCTTGAAACTGGTGAATGCTACTATGCATATTTTATGAGAAAGATCTGACCAGGGGAAATGTCACATAAAAACCTAGCTTAATGCTCTGGAGCTGTAGGTTTCCAACTATTTTGTCTGGATTATGTGGATATAAATGATACACAGAGTAAGACATTGTAGATTTGCCACTAAGGGTCGCTATTTAATTAAAGGCAATAGAAAGCTGATTTCACTTTACTTGTGTGAAAGTTTAGAATAAACCTTCAGATTGTCACAAAAATTTACATGCTTCTAATGTAAGAATTGCACATAATTCAAAGTAACATAGCAGGTTTCTGAATAGAGAAGATTATTATATTGTGGTGAATTTCAAGTTTGTAACTCTGTTATATATGGATAGCAGTTTCAGCAGCTTCTTGGATAAATGAGTTACTTACACTCACTGGTCTGTATGGATGTGCAGAAGGATTTACTCAGAATAGATCTATAGTGAAGCAGAGCATTACGTCTGAATGATTAGGAATATGTGACCCGAGTTTATTCTATGTCAGAGCATTTTGGGGGGGGGGGGCAAAAATATATCACGCAATTCTGTTATATGTATTTGGTTAATTAAGTAGACAATGTGTAACAAAATTTGAGCTGTCTGGAATAAAGCGGAGTGGAATGTAACATTTTGTGGCATCTAGTTGTGTATTGTAACTTGTAAGTCATGTGAATTTTAATTCAAAGAGAAGTCTACATGTTTTCAGTATATCAGAGCTATTTGAGCCACAAGAAAGCAAAAAATCAAACTCTTTAAAATATATGTTGTCAGATGTACAGTGCTATAGTCAGATAAACTCACATGATACATTTACAGTCAGAGTAATCTGACTTTGAAACAATAAAAGTGAATCATGTAAAATTCTGTGTATCAATTTTATTATAAAATCTTGAAGTATCATGTTTCGGTAATAGCATATTAAAAAATTGGCTCTGAAAATGTTAGCCGATGTAGCTACTGGGAAAGGTAAACCGTATAAGGTGAGGTTTAAAGGTATTGATGGTGACCATGGTAACTCTATAAATAATCAAGAAACTGAACAATTGGATGACAACAGAGGTAGTGCCAGTTACCTAAGTGGTGAGGAATTTAAAGAACAACAGTATGACGAATTTGAAGACAGTGAATTATCCCATAATTTTAGTGGCGATAACTTGACTGATACATATGATTACAATGATCAAGAGTGTTTCTATGATGACACAGAGGATAGCAATGATAGGGATGATGCTTTCGAGTTTGACTTCAGTGATGAAATTAGAGAGACAAGTGACTTGGAGGAAACTGATGTTAGTGGAGAATTTAGCAAAAACTTTAATGATGTAAAGGCAGGAATTGCTCATGACTGTGATACTGAAATGAAGCCAAGTTCTGGTGATGACTGGAAAGCTTCTAATCTAGAGGCATATCAGGATTCTTGTGTCAACATGAACCTCGCTCATTCTGAAAGTAAAAAAGCCTTGGTCCAGAGACAGAATCAGTGGTATTCAGAGGTCAAGGACATACCTTGTGCTTTGAGTAAACAGACTAATGCTCAAGATAGTAGTTTGAGGGATGTATCTGTGAGAAATGGAAGGAGTATTCAGAAGTATGAAGGAGTAATCACAAATACTACTTTTGAAGGCAGTAATGTTGTATGCTTTTCTCACTGTAAAAATCACAGCAGCTTATCAACTGTACAACAGCAGACTTCATCCCAGTTTACATCAAAGATTCCACGGCCTGTGTATAGTTATTCCAGTCACAGCTATGTGGCTCTAGTGATGGGTAGGATGGGAGGTAACTACAGAGGCAATGGCTTGCAGACACAGTTACAGCCGCTCTCCTACTCAGTTCAGGTAGGTGGATGACAAAGTGAAAGTTCTGGGGCCTGTTTCACAAAAGTACTTAGCTCAAACTTGGACTTTATTTATTTAAACATATTTTATTCACAATCGGACAACAATCGTACAATTACAAAAAGTACAATTATACCAAGTCCTTTTGCAGATGAAGTATATACAAATGACATGAAATGAAATGAAGATGAATGAAATGAACAGTCACTGGTAATTAATTAAGAATAAAACGCTTCGATTGGGAGATAAAGTTATGGACTGCATCGAAAATAACTAAATTTTCTTCATAGCTTAAATCATTACTACCAAAAAGTAAAATGTCAGCAGTGTATTCTATATTCCTAAAATTTGGAACAGACTCTTGCAAGTTTTGACGGATATTATCATACAAAGGGCAATGTAAGAAGAAATGAAGAGCGTTTTCGTGAGGATGACCACATGCACAAGCTTCGTCCTCAATAACATGCAAAGTTTGTTTTAAATGGGAGTTCAGCTTACTGCACTTCATTCTTAAGCAGGCATGTGTTATATTAACAATACGATTTCCGTAACAGTATAATTTCCGTTTTAACTTTGACTGACGCTCAGAGTTTTTCAATAACTTGGACTTAAAATTAAGACTTTTGTGTTAAGCTTAGGCTAAGTCTAGACTTCAGAAAGCAGCTAAGTCTTATTAAAGCTTTGGGTTTTGCTCTGTCCTGTTTTCAAAGTTTAGTCTGAACATGCGTAAATAAAGACATAAATATCTCCTCTATACATTTCCCCCCACTTTATATATTTGAAACGGCTGAAAATAAAGTATAAATATTTTTAACACCTCCCTGAAATAATTGTTGGAAGGCTTTATGTGGTTATAAATTTATAATGTTTTCCATTGCAAAACAGCATAAACTGTGACATAACAAAGTACCGTTATACCGGGTATATGTATATCACCAGTGGTACAATTTTGAATAGAAATAAAGGGTCACATGACACAGAAAACCATTTTGTTAAGTGTGGTTATTTCACTTATTTGATAAATCCGTCTTAGCACGGTCTCAGCTAGACTTACTCCAAATCTTTGTATTTCTTGTTAGATAGTGATATCTAAGGTAAAAAATAAGTATTTTTGTCACTTTATTTTCATAGAATTTGTGATGAAATTTTTAGAGACTGTCAATGTAGATGCTTTCACTGTGTTGTAAGCTTTAAAATGATATGCTATTTATTAAAATCAACCAAGAAATTACAATTTTATGAATATTTTAACCACTTATTTTACCGCGAGTCGTTTGTTTACATTTGTACGCAAAGGGACGATGCAAACAGTATTCAACAGCGTTGTTTTATTTACCGTTCTATATTCACGATTCTAGCTTTGCGCAAAAGACGTGTCCACGTTCACTGCGCAGCCTACCATTTTAGAATACAAAATAAGTATTGACACAGGGTCACCTTATAAGATTTAGTATACTTTACTCAAAAAAAATGCAAACTTATAAACCTTGTAGGGTGCTTTTTAAGGGACGATAATACAAATTTTACTTGAAATTGATGACCAAATTTGGCACACAAGTGACACAACCAGTCAACAAGCAGCTTACAATGTGGATTGGCTACAGGTTACTCTGTTCTTGTGCCAGTTTGGAATTGTGTTGGACTATCCAATCCAGCAGTACTTCACTGTAGTGCTTGGACAATGTTTGTACAAGTCTGATAGTTTGCACATTGACCACCCCAAAAATGAAGCTTCATTCAACTGTTTGATGTTTTGTACTTCACAAAACATTCAGAAGGAATAGAATGCTGTTTTTGCTCTCAGTGAGAATATGGCGAAAGTTTTCAGAATATCTATGGATTTTATGTTTTTCACATATTTTCAAGAAAATTGTAAGATTTTGTGGTAGATTTCTCTATTTACTGGTTTTAAAATTTTTGGTTTGATGACAAAACAAGATCTGCTGAGGGCTGCAAAACTGGCTGAGGGGTTTTCTCAACAGGAGAAATTTGAGGGCTTTTCTCCTGAGAGCTTTTCTCCACAGAGCGATTCTGGTGAGGGCTTTTCTCCTGGATCCAAGTTTGCTAGCTTGTACAGATACCAAACATTAAACCCAAAATTATAAATGTTTTCACTGCACAATACTTAACCTTCGGTTCATTTAAAGAGCCTCATCTGTGCATATTTTTGGGACTTACTTGGAGCATTATAACCCAAAGAAAATTTGACTGAATGCTTACATTTAAAGAATGTGAATATTTAGAATTAGAACAACTTGTGACAGAGTGCTTACATTCATAGAGGTTACTATTATTATGAGAAATGCATTAATGGACAAGTGTTTGCTAATTGTGAAAATTTCCCCTTGTCTGATAACTAATTAAACCATACGTTCTGTGTAGCTCAACAGATTTTGTCACTGCATTTGACAGTCTAATTTAATTTCATGGTGACTGGGTTTGTTATTGTCACATTCCTTTATTGAGAAATAATTCCGCCTGGGGTAAAGTCATCCCAGAAGTGTTAAGCATAAATAAATGAGGCCAAGTTAATACTGGGGCTATTTATTCATGGAACATGCACCAATTCACAGAATTCACAAAAGAAAGAATGATACTGCATTCAAGTCACTGCTAGCTGTTTACAAACATGAATTGTGTGTGCATTTTGGATTGGTGAGAAAGAACAGTTGAGTCCTCAACAGTTTAAATGGTGTGTAAATAAATTATATACAGTAGACTTTGTATATAAAGTAAAGTCAATATAACTTGTATTTAAGTAGAAGCTTAACCAATTTTTGTTGTCCCAACTAAAGTTTGTTTTATATAAGTGGAAGCCATTAAACTAAAGCCAAATATAAGAATTGAAAGTTCTAGTTTTTTACAAGTCCAATGTAGTGATACTTAAATATGAAAGTTAAAGTGATTAGATTAGATTTCCCAATATCTCAGAGTTATGAACATAAGTAGAAAAATGTATGTCTGTGTAGATTGTGTACACTTACTCTTGGCTGATAAAATAGAGGGATATACATTACAGATGCATTGCATACCATTGGAGGTGTGGAGTGTTTGCTCAGGATATATGATATACACTTATATGTAAAATATAATTAGATTTTAAATTATTCATGTACAAAATAAATAAAAATACAGAGTTGAGTTTAATTTTGTTTTTTAAAGAGTCTTTTTTGTTGGTGCTGCTGTATTTTTCCTGCATTTTTGTTTGTAGAAGGTGAAGTTTTAAGTTTTTTTGTTGCAGAGCCTATCTAATATTATGCCTGTACATGGTTAAATGGTGGATATATATGTAGCAGAATTACACAGTTTTATGGGACTAGTAAAGTATGCTGTTAAATTGTTACTGAGATAGTGTTTCATTGTAAGTGATGCCAAATAATTTTCTTTTCTGTGGGTAGGTTTGCAAATTGTGCAAAAAATTTGTTGATGTGGCTAAACGAAGGATGGATAAATGTTGCTAGTTTAGGGACTTTTTTATGGCTAGTTTTCTGAAAAAAAAAAACTGAAAATGTCTAAGTATGGTATCAACAACTTATGTTGGCCTGTACATTGGACATTAACCCAAACTTTAACCTAATTAATTTTATAAAACATGAAATTACTCACAAAATTTATTAGGATGGTAATAACATACAAAATTGTGTATAGAACATGTGGAATAAAATAGCTTTATAAATTTTTGACATGGAGGTCAATGAACTAAGAAAACATGTTCCAACAATTTTACATGAAGGATACTTTCTACCAATATTCACTGTCTCGGGTCAACTTTTGCCATTCTGTGAATTTTGTCAAAACAGTTATTGTGCCAAATGTCTGCTTCAACCATATAAACAATCTGAAGCAAACAAATCCAAGAAGAAGTGGATCAAACACTTGCAGATGACAGAATTTTTAAATGAAGTTGTGAGGTCATTAGAGACCTGGTTAATGGAACATAGTGAAAGGAATGCTCTTGAGGTTTGTGATAATTACAATGAACAAAAAGATGAAACTGTTGTTTTCAATGGATTAAATGTATTAAAGACCCAAAAAATCTCTGATAAAAGTGATAGTTTAATTGATAGTGTCAGTGCTGTGAACATATCTGTGTGTCATGCTGAAATTTTGAACTGGTGTTGGAACAGTTTGGATGAGGATGTTGTTTTGGATAACAGAAGTGAGTCTGTGGCCAATCTGGATGAATATGATGTTTGTGTGCATGAAAAGTTGACTGCACAGAAGCCTGATGTTCTTGATAAACATTCAGACACCAAATACAATGCCTGTGACCAAGAAAATGCCAACTCTGAATTTGAGCAAGATAAAGATGTCCTGCAATTGCAGGGAAGAGTTTGTAAAAGCTATGATGTGTATACTTCACAGACTTGTCAACGTGTTTTTGAATGTTATGAAGATAGCCATAGACCAATTGACAAAGAAACTACATTACAAGATTCATTGATTGAAGAACAGATAGAGCTTCCAAGGCATGAAGAGGTTGATGTTGCACATTGTGACAGTGGAGATGTATCCATTGAATGTGATGTGAGTTGGCCTCATTTTTACAATATGATAGGCCATTCAAAGTATCCTGAAGCCTCTGATGAGAGTGATGCAATAAACCAAAAGGAGTACAGAACCAGCACTCCATTGGCTGAAAAATCTTTTAATGGATCTTTCAATGGGTTGAATGAGGATGGTGACAAGGGCAGAGAGAATGAATTCAATTCTACTTTGCCGGTCAAGCAAAATGACTGCGGTGTATTCAACAAACTCAAGTATTTTACCATGCAAATGCAGAGCCCATCTGGCCTTCTTTATGCTTCAACAGATAGTGACAGTACTTTGTGTGGGGTTAGTCTTTCTGAAAGTAAAAGTGAAGAGACACAAGACAGTCAGTTGACCGAAACAGCATCAGTCGAGTCATGTAACCTGGACATGGTTCAAGAGGAAGATGTTGACTATGGAAATGATATATCAGAAAGTACTGACATTGTGCATGAAAGAGTACAAAGTGTGGCATTGGGTAGTCGCACAAAGCAGGGACAGAACAGGATTGCATTGCCTACCAATGGTGATATTGTTTCAGTGGATGATACAGAATCACCTGGCATAAAAAATAATGTGGATGGTATTGAGGCTGGAAATAATTGCACAAAAAATGAGTGTGTTGATGAACAGTCTGATTCAGTCATAGTGGAAAAGCTATCAAATAATGAAGATATATTCCCAGAGCCTGAATCTCATTTAGCAGACACCAAAGTTACAGATGAAGTTCCTGTTTACTTGCATTCAACCAAGATTATTCATGAAAATGTTTTGGTAATGTGTGAAAAAGAACAGGCTAGAAAGCTGCATGATGATGCAGCATTGGTGAAACAAACCAACATTTCTGAGTGTCTTGTAAACAAAACAGAAACACTCTCAGCTGAGAAAATTCAGACAGAAACAACTATTCCATCTCCTGAGGATCAAAATACCAACCCACGAGAGAAACCTGGAGTTCCAGGTGAAAATAATACTATAAGTGAAGAAGAACTGCCTGGCTGCAGTGCCAAGCTAAATCGCAATCCAATTTCTAATAGGCAAGACATTGATAGTGACATTTTGTGTTGGAACAAAGAATTTTTGAATTATAATAAAAATAATAATGGTAATATCAATGAGAGCATCTATGTTATTGATGATGTTCTAAATGACAGTAAATCAAATTTAGAAGTCAACAAGTTATCAAGATCATCCAGAAATAGCAAAACCTACTCCAGTGGAAATGTTTCTGTTGTGAAAAATAAAACGCAAAAAAGGTGGGCGTCAAGGTTAAAGGCACGAAAACACAGTACTGAGTTTAGTAAACACAATATCTCGAAAGACAAAAGTAGTCATATGTTTGAGATATACAAGGGTGAACATTCCACAGCATTTCTCATCACTTTTGAAAAAGATTTGATTCAGCAGAATGTGGAAAGAAGTCAAAAAACCATCACAAAGAGGAAAGGCCCAAGAATTCATCCTGTAAAACAACCAAGAGAAAAATTCAAGGGGACTAAAAATATTTTAAAAACCGGAGAGCCATGTGGTTTGACATGTAGGTCAGATTCAGAAATCTTGGCTTCAGCAGTGGATAAACTGAGTCAAAGTGAGAGTGTCTGCATGTTTGCTGAAAGACTTTGCACAGATATACTGGTCAGTGTTTGTATAACTATTAATATGGTCAATCAAATAGGTGGGATACATTATTGTGTGAACAGAATGAAACAAGCCGATTGTGAAGGGTGGACTGAGGAAGCAGACAAACTCCCTTTGACTCGTACTTCTGAGTGTGATTCTGTTCTCTCACAAGAAGAAACTGGTCTGGAAAATAAAACTTTGTGTCAACATGGTGATTAGTTTTCTAATGAGTCAGATGGGCTTCTGTGGCAGGCTTTGTCTTGTGCATTGACCAGTGTGGGTATCAAGGTAGAAGGATACACAGAAGTGTACCATGATGGTATAGAGTCATCTAGTTCTCTGTTGGTGTTGAATAGTCTTTCAAAAATGGATCAATCAGAGCAGCAAGTTCACCGAGGTAAAGAGACCTTGGTAGATATATCTGATAATAATGAAAGAATAATAGACTTCAGTAACACAACCCATACAGTTGTCAGTGAAGTAGATTTAATGAAAGACAGAAGCAAAGAGTTTGTTTTAATGGATGTTTCATCCTGTAGGAGTGATCCACTTTCCAATTGTATGAGTATTTCTTCCGTTGCTACTGAAGACTCGGATTTCTGGGAAAAGAACCGAATAACCCCACTCATTTGGAACAGCCCTGGTGGAAATACTGCTGAATTGAATGACTCTGTGGTAACCTATTCTGGTGCATCGGATTCTTCAGTAAAGTCATGGAATAATGAACAAGATATCACATGTGATGTGCAAAACTTTGTAGGGGATAGGCAATATTTAACTAGACGTACGGAAGACAGTGAAATAGGAGCAGAGGGTTCAGAGAGTAGTTTACATTTTAGTGAGAAAGTAGAGGATGTAAACGAGAGTAAATGTGTGGATGCAGTAAAAGGCAAGTCAAAATGTATGGCAAAAAGTTGGAATGGCAAGAAGATCCCTGGAAAGGAGAATGCCGCACCAAGAAAGTCAGACATCAGAAGCTTTACTGAAGCTGATAGTGGAGATGGGTTGCTTAGGACTTTTAGGAAGCTCTGTGTAAGTAGTAAATGATGATGGGCATTTTAAAGTGAAAAACAGTTCATGCAATACCCTGAAAATATCCTTGTAAGTCATGTTGAGCGGTAAGCATTATTTCCCAAGTAAAATTGCAAAAGCGACTCATTTTAGGGGTTTCATAAGATTATCGCAATAATTGATATCAGTTAACTGTAAACAAGCCAAAGAAAGAGTATACTTTTCATTCATTTTATGCAAATAATTATCACTCCATTCTTCAGTACTCAAGTCATATCTGCAGCCCTGGTAGGCAACTGTTTTTGGGATATCAGACTGGGATCTATAACCTATTATTTGATTTTCATGTATTAAGTTCCATATACATGCATGCAATAGATGCATTGCCAGAGATGTTGTAATTTAGGTACTGGATATTACGAAATTCAAAATATGCTATTTGGAATTCCAAATTTGAAATAATGCTATTTGGAATTCCAAATACCCTATTCAAAATTCCAAATACATATTTTGAATTCCAAATACAGTATTTGGAATTCCAAATATACTATTCGGAATTCCAAACATATATTTGGAATGCCAAATACCCTATTGGAATTCCAAATACGTGACTGGTCCCATGAAAAAGTCGTCCTGTTATCCCCTAGCAGGACCAGTCCAGTACTGTACTAGGTGGAGCATGGTACTTCCTTCCTGTCTGGACAGTGTGACATCGCGGCATCTTTTTCATTGTCTAAACCTCTTTAGACCCAAATATGTTTGTATACAAAATGTAACAAGCACTAGACCACAGTGTCCCTTATTTTTAAGGTCTTTCTTGTAAGTTCAGTGTTATCAGCAGTATTTGTTATATTTTAAATTATGCTCATGAAAAACATCAATGCAACTTAGTTATATAAACTTCTTCCAAAATGTCTGCAATTGCAATTTTAAAATCTTTTTTTAAAGAACCATATGCAGCATGGTGACTTATGAAAAACAGACTTTGTTTAGATAGAGTAAAGCATTATAAAGTTGAAAGCATAGTTAAAAAAATATATATTGCGATATTCAATACTTATATTGTGTAATCTGATTGTAGATTGGCGAATGAAAACCATAATCAAACAAAACAGATATTATTTCTTCTGATGTAATATATGTCAGTTATACAGTCATAAAACAATAAAGTATGATAATGCTTCTGTCACAGCTGGAAATATAGATGAATTACCTTGTAATAATCAATTAGATTGTATTAAAAATATTATCATAACAGTTATAAAATGTATCTCTAAATAATTTCTGGGTGCAGTTCAATAAGTCTTCAATCAGTCAGTATTATATCAAATTTGGGCTCATGTTAAATATAAACTAAGCCAAGGGTGTGTTTGTGGGTAGACTGGATAATTATATAAGATTTCTCAATATTTAACAGTATCCAAGGTGGACCAAGACCCATCTTCTCATATTTTTCATGAAGACCAGTAATATTTGCATAATCCAGCTAATGAACAAATAGACAGATAAGCGGTCATGAATGTAATACCTATTTGGGCAGATTTAACAAAGAACCTTTTAAACTTTATAAGCTGTCTATTTGTAGCTTCAGTACTTGCATAGTGAATGTTTAATCTATTTAGTTTCATTGCAGCAATTTATTTTCAGTACATTACCTCTGGTGTGTGCAACATATTATCCAGTATCTTGATGAATATGTAATTACTTTCTTCAAATAAAAAGTTTTTCAAGAACAACAATTAATTTCCATGTGAGTATTTGTTAATTAATGGTAGCTGATTAATCAGTATGTTGCTAAAATGCATTTAATTGTACTGGACAGTACCACCTGATGGCACTTGTGAATAATAATGTTTTAAAACTTTTTTAACTACAATAAATTCAGTAACAGTACCTTAATTTTTACTTCACAGTATTTGGAAATATAAATGTTTTGAAAGTGAAATGGATTCTTCTTAATACAGTTGGTTGGATATTTCATAAAAAGTATATTTTATCGCATGAATATCAATCATCAGGTGGCAGAATTAAATGGGTGATAATAGAAGAATGTTAGATTCATAAATTCGACTACCCCAAGATTTCAAAATTTCTGGAATCAACAGTGAGGGTGAAATTCAATGGAAAGCACTGTTTTAAGCCCTGGCATTTATTTCTACCTGCAAGTAAAGTCACCTTCATGATGTTCTATGTAAAGGATTCACCAGTACATTAACACAATACTGTATTTGTATTCCTTATAATAATAATGACATTAACTGGAATACTGACATTCTTTCTGAGAAATACTGAGGACCCAGAAAGGTTTGCTATGCTATCGAGTATTAAGAAAATAAAAGGTAAAGGAAAATTTTGCTCAATATTTAAAAATTGCTGTAACTATCTCTGTTATACTTTCAAATAAGATTTAGTCTTATGAAACTTGTGATTTTTGTGACATTTGTGAGCCATCTGACTTTACTTTTTGCATCACTAGTTCGTCAATTTTTGGTTAATTTTAATTGGTAGTCATTCTGGTGAATTTTCCATGCAAAGGCAAATTTCACACATCTTACACTGTTGCGTTATTTTCATACCATTATTTGTTATTCCAAATGAAACTTAATTTTCAGTTTCTCAATGTAAATGTTAAAATTTCTACAATAGGGCCTTTTAACTAATATTATGAGAACCAAAAGAATATCTTTCAGAAACAAACAAAAAAAAAAAGATATTGAAAAATGTTCCATCAATTTTAAGATTGTAATAATGTGGCAAGTAGCAGTGCAATAAATATGATAAATGTAAAAAGTGAGAAGATACGTTGAACTTAATCCACATTCCCAGAGTGTGTATTTTGTCCCAGCTGTAGTGAGATGTATTGAACAGCCATTGATTTCTATGCTCCCACCTGTGTATTGGGTTCATGTGAGACTGAGGCATCAGGCTGCATTTCCATTTGTGCAATCTGGGATCTTCTAGTAGGTTCTGTTCTTTTGAAATGTTATAAAATGTTATCCTTTGAATGTGATCTGTATGATTTATTCCAGGAGCAAAAACAGTTACATGACTTAATGTAAACTTGTGATTTTGTCCATATGTATTCCATGCTATATTTGTATCCACTGGAGGCATCTAGTGGATACTTTGGTTTAGCGTTCACTACGCCGCTGCTGCCGCGTGTTGAGAAATTTTCGGCGTTAATGCTCTCAGAGGAAAACTACACCAGCTAGGTTCACCAAATTTGTAGGATTATCTTCATTGGGGGGTAAGCTTATCTGGGACTGAAATTAGCCTCATTCTGAAAAACAATATGGCTGCCGCGGGTATTTCTTTGAAAATTATTTGCATTTTTCTATAGGCTGTTTCTCATAGGTAGAATGTTGAATCTCTTCGTAGGTGATATGTATAACAGATATACATGTCCTCTACAATCTTGTAGTCATTTGAAAGTGCCTATATCTCTCTTATTATTGGTCCTAGAGGTTTGCAATGTGAAAGCAACTTATAGGAAACCATGGGCTGGGAATCTTCTGATGTGGTCAGATTTGACCTTGAGCCCCTCCTTCAAGGTCAAACGAGTACAGCCAACCTTAAAAGTGCTTATAACTCGCTTATTATTGATTCTAGAGGTTTGCAATGTGAAGCCAACTTGTAGGATATTATGGGTTGGGAATCTTCTGATGTTGTCAGATATGACCTTTGGCCCCTCCTTCAAGGTCAAACGATGGTTCACTGGCTTTGGTAAGTTGTCTTTCCGGTGGATACAGATTTGAATTGGTTCTCTGATGCGTAGGTCTAGTTAATCTTGCCATTTATTAGAGTACATGGAAATGCAAAATATATTGCTGATCATAAATTATGTACAAGTAAATAGACATTTAACTTTTGTTTACAGATGTATGATTGGCAAAACAATTTTTTTGGTGTCTTTATAAAAATGCATATATTCATACTCCCGAAGATTCATGGTTGGAGTTGGGCAAAAGGGATTATTTGGGCAGGGGTTTTCGGAAGTTGAAGAAAAAAATAAATGGTTATAATTCTTTAGAATTTGGTGATACTTTATTGTTGAAATCATGCCGGAACTTTCTCCAAAATAGTAATTAGACATTGAAAATTGTCACTGTTGATCAGAATTCATGAACATGGAAATATAGCTTTAGTATCTTGCTGACCTTCCAAGATTAAAATTGAGACACAGTGGTTGTAGTTTCAGTCCAATAAAGAGAAACTAAAACTTGCACTCTTTCAGAAAGAGACCTTGTTTATAGACAAATTTACTGGTAATTCAATGTCATCAGTTTAATTAATTAAATTTTCAATTTTTTTCTTAATATATAATATATGCAGTGCATTGAATTAAATGTTCTAAGTTTCCACAATGGACTCGGCCTTATAATATGATGTTATGTTGATGTTAAATTTACGTCAGTGTTGAGTTCTGATAAGGTAATATTACTAATACATGTATATATTTCTTCCAAGACTTCTTAACCAAAAGACATATTTCCTTTTAAACTAGTTGTAGATGTTAAAATAACTTGATCACCTGTAGGAAAACTACTGTGGTTTTTAGAAAAATAAAAATCTTAGTTGATAGTTGATGAACCATTAATTATTTTTATAAATGTTTACTTGCTCCCAGAAGGATTTGTAATTTGTAAATTTTTGTTGATTGATCAAAAATATATTTTGCACAGTATAAACTCTACTTAGACTTCTTAAGTGACTACAAGGTTAAGGTTATTTACCGTGTGTTATAATTTTGCTCAAATAAACTAATGGTTTCTCCTTTTAAGTGTATCCCACTTAATTCCGACACACTGCATTTTTTTATTATTTACAATTCCTCTGTGACACAGAATCAGCTGAGTATGGTGTTCATTGAAAGTAATCCATAACTGCTGAGCAGAGGAATGTGTGTATTTCAGTAATTATATTAAAATGAGTATTTCAAACTAGGACAAGCTGTCAGCATCATATGATAAAGCATATTGCAAATATGAAACATGAATCAGAGTATCGGACTGATGCGAGCATCAGTTTCAACATTAAGTATACCTATGTGTATTTGCTTTGAGTAGGTTGTATTTTAAAGCTGAAAATTGACAGAATTATTGATGTTAAAAAAGGAGGTGCCTAGAGAATGATTGTTTTTGTGATATTTAGATATTGGGTTCTTAAATGGATATCTGTACACCTAGTACTTTGTCGGAAATTATGGCAGTTGTATTGTACAGATTGGATATATTTGCGATGCCTGTGAAATTTTGAGATTTTTTAAATAAAATTAAAATAATAGGGAGATATATGTTTAATTATTATACCAGAATGCTGGAATTGAGGTGGAAAACTTGCATTTGGATATAATATGTGTTTTCATGGAAGGAATCATACTGGGGTTATTTTCTTTAAAGAGATCACATCATTCATAATCCAGCTGTTTCAGTTAAAGTTTTATATCAGTGAAACATCGTGAAAAATGGTTAATTTATCATAATCTAATGTTACTGAATATAACTGTGATAAAGTGATGGAATTATATTAAAATTAGGTATTCAGTATGTTGGCTTTTTTTACATAATATTGCAAAGTAATTCCAAAATGCTCTTCATTGAAATGATTATCAGACCATAGATACTATCACATCCATGCCTGTTAACCACAGTGGATTTATAATATACCGTACAATGTGTCTTGATACTGGTTAACAGGTTTAAATGCACTCATAAATTCCTTGTTTGTGTTAGTGTACAAGTACAGTAGAACCTCGATTATCCGAACCCTATGGGAGACATACAATCCGGCTGGATAATCGAGGGGTGCGGATGGATGAAGGAAGCCTAAATTCACGGTCTGGGTTACAGAGTGGGCGATAATTGAAGAATTGTCGTTTTTATGCAATAAATATAGATGTTGGTGGTTATCGATAAAATAATTTAATATATTTGTGTCATATAATATAAGTGACCCTTCAATTGTCGTTTATTTGCTCCATATCTATGGATATTACATGTATTATTATTTAAATATTACGCGGATTTGAAATGATTGTGTTCGGTTGGTACATGAATGTGGACGTTTTAATTTTAGATAAACATTGTCATGCATTTTGTCATTTGGAAAACTCCGGGAGATTTATTTATTGTAAAACCCAAAGCGAACACGCCTTCAGTGATAGGTGTGTTTGGTTGGTAATGCATTGAGGACGTCTTTTCTTTTGATACACGTTGTCAGTCTGTGAACCTACTCCAGGAGATTATAAATTGCGAAACCCAATCGAACATGCTTTCATTGATTGGCGTATTATCAAAGAAGTCAATTGTGTAGCAGGGTCATGTAATTGAATTAATCCCTCCCCTATTATAACAATGGTGATAAAGATCAAAGAAGTTAGGCGTTTCTATGAATGGTACGTTTTATAAAGAACTAGAATTAATAGTTTCCGAGATTGTGTAAAATCCTGTATTATCGCTCACGGTAGACGGTGCATTATACATGTACATGTGTAGGGAGACATGATTTCGGTTCGGTTAATCCGGAGATTCGGATAATAGAAGGCCGGATAATCGAGGTTCTACTGTATCGTGGGTCTATAATTCTGATTAAACAAATCATACATGTGTGCATTATAGATATGGGGGACAGTGGTTTGAAATGTGCATTTCAGTAATATGCCAGCTGACTGTAACCTGATTGTTACCTGGATGATCTGATGAATATTATAAGTTAATGAAAGGGTAAATGGAAAATCATGTTTGTGTTTTATAATATATATGAAAAATTCATGGTATATTTGCCATAATTGCTGTCGTTTAATGCTTTTTGCCATTGATATGACCATGTGAACCTTGTAAACACTTAAATGTACTCAGCTATGAATGACCCATTCATGAAAATCAACATTCCTGGAACAGAAACATCCTTAAGTGATATGCTTTTCTTCTGGAAATGACCTTTGTTTGACAATGTTGAGTAAAATAATAAATTTCAGAGAATTTCTATGTTCATAAAAATAATTGTATCAAAAATATGAATGTTTTGATAACCAAGAATTTCTGACAGCAGGGGAGATATCAAAGTAAATATAGATCAGCTTATAAAGGGATATACTATTCAGAGTTCTGTCTAAAAATGTAATGATACTTGTGACAGAGTCAGATATTTGGATGACAGACATTGGACCTGTCAGGTATTAGCCAGTCAGTAGATATGAGTGAGGATGATTGGTTTAAACAGAGTCTGATGGCTCTTTACCTGGTACAGACACCTCCGGTTTCAGACCAGGTCCGCTACAAAAGCTTGCAAGGTGGCCGGCACCAGGCCCCGGCCACACCGACAACACCTGCCAATCATAAACTCGGGCAGGTGAGTATCTATTGAGAATCAGATTATATTTTTAAATCTGGTGTACTTAGAAAAATATGAGTGTGTCAGAGAAATGGTTTTCCAAAATAATTTTTGAAAATATTTGAATTATTTGAGTAAGAAGTGTAAAATTCGCCAGAAATCTAAAATTTGCCACCTCTAAAACCTTAGTTAATTCAATTAAGAAAATGATGCTTTGTCTTGTTCTTGGTACATTTCAGTTCAAAAAGCCTTGATTTACTATATATTCAACAAACCTCACCTCAATTCGTTATTTTTTTTAGTATTTCCACATGTGGCGAATTTCAAATATGTGGCGAATTTTAGATTCCTTACTCTAGGTGTCACTTTTACGAGAAAATTGTAGAAATTTTACCTTTATTATGCCTTAAGTTGGAAGAGTATTATTATATCCCCAGACGAAAGTCGGGGATATATTGGATTCAGGTCCGTCGCGCCGCCGCCGCCGCCGCCGTAGAAATTTCCTTGTGGACGCGATAACTCAAAAACAAATTAATATTTTTTTTTCAAACTTGGTACACATGTTAAGGGTGCCCAAAGGAAGATCCCTATTTTAAGGTGACCTTAAACTCCCAGTAAAAAAGAACTTATGGCCACCTTAAGGTCAGAAATTGCACTTTTGGCCACTTAGAGCCCTGTAGGTCACAAACTATGATGCTCAGCTGGCTGAAATTTTACCTGACAACACATTAATATGTTCTTAGTACATGTGCCGAAAATCATGACTTTAAGTTGAGGAGAAAATTGTGTTTGAGGCCCATAAATACCCCCACTTAGGGATTTTTTGCTATACTTTACACATATTTTGCCCTATAATTTGGAAGTGATAATTCTGATGAGTCTCAAACTGCGCTAGGTATAACTTTGATATGTAATCCTTGTCTGTAGAAAATTTTAGGGCTGTAGGTTTACCCAAAGGGGTCAACTTAAGGTCTCAAAAGTGCCCACAGAGACCCAATTTATGCACTTTTTGCCACTTTCAAGCACTGTAGCTTTCAAACTATGTCTCTCATCTAAGTTAAATATCATCTGGGAATATATCTATGTGTTTTCTTATATGTGCCCCAACATTTAGGCCTTTAATAGACAGTTAACCTGTGTATCAGGACCATAAACACCCACCCGAGTGACCCTTATAAGACATTTTTCACATCTTTTTCCCTGTAACTTGGAAATGGTAAGTCTGAGAAGTTTCAAACTGTATTAGATATATATTCTGTGTGTAATCTTAGTATGTAACAGATTTTAAGTCTGAAGCTTTAATTTTGAAGGTCAAATTGAGGTCTCTAAAAGGCTCCCAAAGACCCAATATTTGGACTTTTTGCTACTTTTAAGCCCTGTGACTGTCAAACTATGTGACTGATAGAGCTCAAATCCTATCTGAGAAGATATTAGTATGTTATTTTTATATGTGCCAAAAATTAAGGCTTTAAGAAGACATTTAACCTGTGTATGAGGACCATAAATCCCCACCCGAGTGACCATTTTTAGACATTTTTCACATATTTTTCCCTGTAACTTGGAAATGGTAAGTCTAAGAAGTTTCAAACTGTATTAGATGCATATTCTATGTGTAATCTTAGTATGTGACAAATTTTAAGTCTGAAGCTTTAATTTGAAGGCCACATTTAGGTCTCTAGAAGGCCCCATAAAGACCCAGTATTTGGACTTTTTGCCAATTTTAAGGCCTGTGACTGTTAAACTATGTGACTGATAGAGCTGAAATCTCATCTGGGAATACATTATTATGTTTTTTTTACATGTGCCAAAAATCAAGGCTTCAAGTAGACATTTAACCTGTGTATGAGGACCTTAAACACCCACCTGAGTGACCCTTTTAAGACATTTTTCACATATTTTGCTCTGTAACTTGGAAATGGTAAGTCTGAGAAGTTTCAAACTTTATTAGATACATATTCTATGTGTAATCTTAGTATGTAACAAATTTTAAGTCTGAAGCTTTAATTTGAAAGCCACATTGAGATCTCTAAAAGGCCCACAATGACCCAATATTTGGACTTTTTACCACCTTTAAGCCCTGTAACTGTTAAACTATGTGATTGATGGAGCTGAAATCCCATCTGGGAATGCATTATTATGTCCTTTTTACATATGCCGAAAATCAAGGTTTTTAGTAGACATTTAACCTGTGTATGAGGGCCATAGACACTCGCCCAAGTGCCTTTTTTGACATTTTTTCCGTATTTTGCCCTGTTATTTGGAAATGCTTAGTGTGACAAGTCTTAAACTGTATTATATATAATTTTTGTTTGTTATGTATGTCCCCCAAAAAGTTTCAGATCTGTAGTTTAATTGCTAAGGTCTCTTTAACAATTGTAAAATGCCCACAGAAACCCAATTTATGGATATTATGCCACTTTAAAGCCCAGTAACTGTCAAACTATGTGGGTTATAGAGCTGAAATCTTTGAATTTTTAAAAGGAAATGCCTGTCTATTTAAATTTTGAATATTAATAATGTTATGGCTATCTTAGTCTTTTAAGAACTTATTTTTGTGTGTTATACCTCTGCTTGCTGAGTTTTTCACTTTTTAAAATGAAACTGGTTAAACATATTCAAGTAGACAAAATGGACACTTTAAGTGAGCTTTAAGTCCCAATATTAATGAAATTATATCCTTATGTAGTAAAACTAGGGGATTTTTAACCCTCAACTAGCCCAGTTTTATTCAACTTGCCTCAGTTAATTTTGGCACAGCTCCTACAGTTATGAACTCATTTCAGTTGATAATCACATACTTAAAATTCTCAATTCTTTTTGTATTTGAGTACCCCTTTTATATAGATTGTTTGTTTACCATTTATGCTCAACCCACATCCCCCACCCGGATTCCCCCCACCCACCTCTGGGACCTCCAGCTATATTGAGTGACACTAAATAAACAAAGGTATTTAGTGATATCAGATGAGAAACAAAGAACTCAATGGGGTTGCAGATCTTGTGTAATAGTGAGAGAGGTGTGGAGAAGGGGAGAGGGGTGGGGGTGGGAGGTGGTGGGCTTCATTACATATAACACAAAGGGGAGTCAGAACTGAGATTGTGTCACATATTTAGGTTGCATATATATGGACCACATATATAGGTATAGAGGAAATGAATAACTGAAAACAATTTGCAAATTCTAAAAATAATATAATAAAATAATAATATAAATAAATTTTTTTTAAATAATATTTTATTTCTGAACAAATATAGAAACAGATATGCGCTTTTGGGATTATGAATTTTAGAATGGACATTGAATCATCAATCATTTAAATACTTTGAAGGAAGATTGAAAAATATGATGAGTTGAGTTAAAAATAATATTTTATTTGTCAACAAATATAGAAACAGATATGCTCTTTTGGGATTATTATTTTAGAATGGACATTCAATCATCAATCATTTAAATACTTTGAAAATAGGTTTAGAGTTATCATTGTAGGAAGATTGAAAATATAATTTGAGGTATGTATTCGGCGTCTGGGGATACACCATCTTCCTTGGGGAGATATAAACAGAGTAGATTGATGTGCTGAAGTTCATATAATAATGGGTAATTATGTTTTAAAAAATTCCCGATCAAAACCTGTGGCGTGAGTGATGACCTGTCTGGGGATATGTTGGCGCCGAGTTGGCCCAATCTAGTTACTTACAGCACCCAGTGGTTAACAGTTAACACATTGCAAAATCTTGACTAATTAGTATGCAATGCTTTCCCCCACCCCCTTTAACTATCCATTATGAGGTAGGACCACAAGGTATCAGCAGTAAATTAGAGTAAACCCTCCAATATCCACAGGATTTATATTTCTGGTTATGCCTGATGTTAGATCTATATGAGAATTTAAACTCGTGTTTTATGCTGGGACCACAAAATGAGTTCCATTCATATGTAAAATCTACTTATACTGGTACCTGTTATAAATACATCAAAGTTTGTTGTATGGATTGTATTGAGAACAGCTTTAAAGTGAAGGATGGTTCAATGTTGTAAAATTGTATCTGTATTGTGTCTGGCATAGGTGTCTGTGTGTACGAGTGTACCTATGTTGCCTGGTTCCTATGGTCATTTATTTAGAATGTATTAAGGGAGAAAATCATGAAGGTTATTGGTTTACAGTTGAGAATATAGTGTGTGTGGATCTTCAAAAAGACCAGTAATAGCGGGAAGGGGTGGTGGTAGACTTTCACCAAGTCCTTTTGTCTTTTGTGTAATATATGGGTACTGTATGACTTTTGGAGAAACAATCATTTAAATTTAAATTTACCTGTTCTGGTTACTGATGGATACAAATACAAAGACTTGGAGCAAGTTTAGGGTGGTGGAGGGATCAGAGTAAATCCCACTCTGTATGTGTGAACAGCTAGTAAAACTATTCACTTGTGAGGGGGGGGGGGGATCTGCTACCTTCTGTTACCATATTCATCCAATTAAACGTCCTGGGGATGATGCATGTTTTGAAGAGGGGGTCACCTATTAAGCCCATTGCACACTAGCGCGGCGCGGCACGGTGCGGCGCGGCTAAATAAAATAGAAACAATGGAAGTAGTTCACTGCTTATACATATGTGCGGCGCGGCAGTTCGTGGTGCGGCGCGGATTTTTCTATTTAGAAAATTTTCTATTTTTTTCAAAAACCGCGCGGCTTTTTTTACTATTTTTCTCAAGTTTTCATTGATATTTAGATTCCCCACAGGTTAAATATGGCAATCTATTACAGAACTTTATACAAATATATTAATTGGAAAACAAAATGCAAGCACACAGGCTCATTGTGAAGGGATTAACTACTATGGGAGAGATGACAAAATATGGTGGGTGTCCATATAGACACATAAGAAGGTTTAACTGAATGAGGATTGCAATTAATAGGAATTCTAAAATGGACACACTGGTCTAGGGTCTTGTTTGTGGAGGGATTATGTCCTTATAATAGACAGAGGGATGTTATGTTAGGCCATGTTAGGTGTGTGACAATATCTGTAAACACAACACAGCCAGAAGTTTATAAATTGAAAGGGGGTGTAATCACCATTACTATAAAAGAGACACTGGTCAAGGCCTTTCATTGTAATAAGATTAATTGCATGTAAGGGTAGGAGAGTGTGGATATGTACTGTGGGGTATTGGCTTTTTAATTACATTTATGATTATTTTAACTATTCTATTCACTTTCACTCTAGTTAAAATATCTTGTGAATATACTGAAAACTGCTGGGAAAATCACCCAAATGTGCAAGGTAAAGAAAATTCGTCTGCTCAGTATGCAGTAAAAATCGTACCGCGCCGCACCGCGCCGCGTATATGTGCAAGGGCCTTTAAAGATAAGAAAACAACTCTCAAGTTGTGTGGCAATGGGCAATAAATAGACACAACCTGCATCTCGACTGCCAGCATGTATATTTGTTTGACAACTTAAAATAGAAGAAACAAACCTTAAATCTGTAGAAATTGTGGACATTTATCTCATATTTTTGTACATTTTAAAGCTTTCTGTCATGTTTTGTTTTAATTTTCTTCGTTTCATGATAGTGCTTATTCAATTTGACATACACTAAAACATATATTTTTTTCAGAATCCCGGAATTGTAAAGGTGGATTGGGGGCATTTATATGAATAAATATGGTACATGTAATTGCTGTTACAACAGACTGTATCCAGGTGGACCTGGAAGTTACACAACCAAGTTTTAAAGGCAGAGGGATTTTCCACAGATTTAACTTTCTGTTTTCATACACACAACCAGTGATCAATGAACATATCTTATTATGTATACCTCTGTGTTTTAATATACGATTCCATCAATAATGAGACGAATTAAATGACTGATAAACAGTAAAACTCCCCTTTTATAAAATTCTTGTAACGCAGTATTTTTATTGCGTAAAATAGCCTTACCTTATCCTCACAAGTGCTTGGTTTGGTTTTGTGGAGCAAAACGTATCGACCGACAAGTATTTTTTTAAAAGAATTTTCTTGTCGGCAGGTGACCCCTTGTCTGCGCATGTCCGCGCATGCGCCGTACTCATTGTCGACAGGCAATTGTCGAGAGATCTTCATTATATTTTTGGTCGATATGGGAGCAACACGTATTTTCTTTTATTATCGTCCATTTACAGACGAAGATCTATGAAGTTTTGAAGCGTGCAAGCGTGCACCTACCTGTATTTATCAATTATTCGACTGGTACTACCACTAATTCTGCCTCCCTTGTCCTGAAAAGGGTCAGAATAAGATGTGCAAGAAGATGTTGCTGTAAAGTCTTCAGTGGAAGACGTGTATATCTTCCGCTGTACTCGCCCATTATTCGACTGGAATTACCTCCTTGTCGATGAAGGGGATGCAAAGAAGATTTTGTTATAAAGTTTTCAGTGGAAAACAAAGAAGAAAGAATGCAGTTGGCTTTGCAACGGAGGTCGTAGATTCTTTACTGTGGGTAGAGCGCCACCCTGGTACAGTAACAGGTCTCCCTCCAAAAGAACGATTACAGAAGCGTATCCACTTAAAAATATGGACAGATTTCCTTCCTTTGCTGTAAATTTGGATGAAGATCCAACAGACATCTTTGGGGCAGTATGTGCACTGCTTGTCTGTTCAGCCCTGTTGAAGAATTGCAATAACTATTTACTAGATAATAAAACCTTCCTATGGCCATGTCTCCATTGGAAAGAATACTGTGACTTTTGAGTTAATTCTGATGAAAACTCAACGAAGATCAAACTGGCTAGATGAGATTTTATGTTATATTATATTATATGTTGAAGTCCTTGCTTCCAACTTTTACAGTGTATTTTGCACAGTATATTCAGGACAGCAGCTATGTCCAGTAATTTTCCCCTACTAACCACAAAAAATCGTCGTACCACTCTGCCTAGTTTACCAGGTCAGAGGGATACAGAAGAACGTGGCTACATTAATGCAAGTCACCATGGAGGCTCTTCTTGCAGAGTTACTGGCAGTGATGGGAGATTTTCATTGGCATCCCAGAGTTGTGCGAATCTTGAGACGGAGTTGTCGAATTACTCCCCAATCGAATTCACCAATGCCTGTACTACCCACAATGCAGAGCGATGACGTCAGACAGGAAAACATGGCTACAGTAAATATACCGCTGAAATATTGCTGGAAATCCTTCAAAAGAAAGCAATTCATCCACTCTACAATTGCAGAACTCCAGGTTTCTATGGCAGTTTATTCTTGTATACAAACTCGGCTAATGACGACCTCTGATAGATCTCAGTGTCCTGAATTGATTTCTAACTACGAATTCAACGATCACTGCCCACGAGTGAAGTTCGTTTACTACGTCAATAAATACCTGCTTGTCCCATCATTTAAACTGGAGACATCAGAAATTATTAGAAATTCGGTTACAAAAGATGCGTTCTTCTATGTACCGATTCACAAGTTTCTCAACATCTACTTCAGTTTAATGTACACTGGCAAACCTATCACTTCAAAGCATTAGGAAATTCGGGTTAGCGACCCCTCTACAGTATCGTGCGAGTAGTAAAGAGGCAAATCTCATTCTTCAGTCTCACATAATAGGAGTTCACCATATATCTAGACCACTGGTCGTCAAGTGTACGTAGAAGACACCAGTATTGGGTTCAAACCAAAGAACTCATCCAATTATTCATCAACTGGGTTTCGTGATATCGATTTCCTAGGTTACCATTGCTTTTGGTACCAGGAAATTTCTTTCACCATATACCTAGATCACTGGTTGTTTAGCGTACGTAAAAGACTCCAGTATTGGGTTCAAACCAAAGAACTCATCCAATTATGCATCAACTGGGCTTCGTGATATCGATTTCCTGGGTTACCACTACATTTTGGTACCAGGAAATGTCTTTCTACCTCGAAAAAATTAAATACCTGAGAATCTATTCAAGTCATGGCGATCTCATCACAGTTAACCCCAAGGTTGCTTATATCCCAGGTAGGGATACTAGCATCTTTGGAAAAGGCTATACCAATGGGTCAGTTATGTATGTGTGCCTTTCAGTGGTATCTAGAAAAAACTGGCAATATCTCCAGTCACTAGTTGTGAGAATTCCTGTTTCAAATCCTTCTGAAAAAGCATATTCACTGGTGGAAAATGCCAAAAAAAAAAAAAAAAAAAAAATGGGAAATAGGATCATGCCTTTTCTATACACGGGTGCACAATTCCCTTATTTTCGTAGATGCATTAAACCAGGGTTGATGATCCCATCTATAAGCATCACAGTTAGTGGCTTTGGACAGTTAAAAATGTATATATTACATTTCAATGTCATACAGCTGAAGGCTATGTGTTCAGCCCTTAAAAGCCTTCAAGACAAATTCCACACAAAAGAATTCTGATAGCATCAGACAACACCACTGTGTTCGGTTATCTGAACAAACAGGGGGGGAGCGTATACCTCCTAGTTTGGCGCAGCTTGGCCTACTGCAATTCTTGAAATATACTCATAACAGACAGACATATTCTTGGTTGCTTAAAGGTCATACTCAACATCATCTCCAGAAGGGATAAAGGTTTGGTGCATCCTGGCCTACTGCAATCCTTGAAATATACTCATAAGAGACAGAAATATTCTGGGGTTACTTAAATGTCATACTCAATGATCTCTACAGAAGGGACAAAAGTAATCGGTACAGAATGGTTCTTACTCCCTTTATGGTTCTAGACAACGTGCAAGTTTGGCACAAATCAACAATAGGTGTTTTATGCAGGTATGCTGCATCTTGGCCTACTGCAATCCTTGAGATATTCTTATATGAGCCATATATATTCAGGGTTGTCTAAATGTAATGACAGTCAGCCTCTCCAGAAAGGACAAAATAATACAGACAGGATGGTCTCTTCATCTTAAAATGTTCCATTTGATTTGCATAGTTTGGCAAATACCAATGGTAGAGATGTTTGCAACCAATATGAATCACAAACTTCCATTCTATGTGGCCAGTCCCAGATGCAAATGCTCTGAACATAGATGCATTAAACATCTTGTTGGAGGGTCTGGACTGCTAGGCCTTTTGTCCTGTACCACTTATTCCAAAAAGTCATTGAACAAGTGAACACCAGGTGCAAAGTGATTGTAGTGGCCCTTGGTGGCCCATGATGCATTGGCTTTGGGGTCTGGTGAGTCATTCAACCAAACCTCCATTACAGCTACTTCACTGGTCTCAGAAACAGCCATTCAGTCAGAAATTCCATCTGAATCTGTTGCATTGGCACCTTCATGCTTGGCACCTTAACACCACTCAGAATCTCTTATATCATTCTCTGAGCAAGGGGTAGAGAGATTTAGGGCATCTTAAGGACCCTCATCTTGGAATGTATGAGTCATGAGGGGTCTTTTTGAGCTCTGGTACCCACAGAATAAGGTGGCCATCTCAGAGCCTACTGTCTCAAATATACCAGATTTTTTTATCCATTTACTTGCAAAAATCTGAAACCTGTCACTATTGTTGGCTTTGCAGCAGCCATAGCTGATAATTTACATTTTTTGTGCAGGAGTTGAGCAAAAGCCTGGATCTTTATAGGCCTATTGCAAGTGTTTATAGAGAGAAGCCCACTGCTAACACAGGTGTAGCATCAAGGGATTTGCCTTTGCTTCTGTTGGTTTTCACAAAAGGCTCCTTATTAACTTTAAAAAAAAAAAAAAAAAAAAAAAAAAAATTAAAAAAAAAAAAAAAAAAAAAAGTTTGACTTGCAAGACTGTTGCAATGGCATTGGAAGTGTATTCTGGGACTTTGGCTCCTTCAGACACAAGCCTCATAGGAAGGAGGTTACAGTTTCTCCCTCCTACCTACCTTTTCAGCAAGGACCTATTAGCCTCAATTGGTCTAGATTGGCTCCAGTGGTCACTTCAGCTCTAGATCATTCCTGAACTCAAATTGCCTGGACACATGATTCGTTGTCCTCCTACAGCACTTACATCCTTCATGGACAGGACTACTGCTTGGAGAAAAGGGAAAGTCTCCTTCTCCTGCCTTTCAGCAAGAATCAGTTGGCTTCTGATGCCCCAGATGGCTCAAACCAGTGGTCATTCCAGCTCACAAACCTTTCTTGAGCTGACGTTGGACTGATGTTGTGACACTCTGCCCTCTTACAGTACTTAGTTACTATCAAGACAGTACAAGTACTTCAAGGAGGTGAAGCATCTCTTGCTCATATCTTTTAAGGAAGGCTTGATTGAGATATCTTGAGTTCTGCTATCTCTTCCTGGATCAATCTGGATCCATGATTAGATTGCCAGTCCCTTAATTCTGATTCTCAGAATCTATACATTGAGGCACATATTACATACATGGCTGCCTCTTTAGTTTTCAAGAGTGGGGTCTTACCTGAGCAGATATGGAACTCTTGTTATTGGAAGACCCACAATTCTTTACTACATTCTACTCGAAGAAGTAGCTTGGCAATCCCATGACCAGTCCATGAACAAATTGGGCCTTGTGGATTCACCTTAGCATGTAGTCAATTTTTGTGTATTTTTACATGTTATTGATATGACTCACATGTTTATGTTCCCTCCAGTTATACAAGTGTTGTGTCACTGACATATGTCTTTCTTGACTTACATATGGCCCCATATCTGCACTTTATGCAGTTCAGTTTGCCTGCTTGGAGATATTCTCATTGTCAGATGATGACATCTTGTTTGGGGAGACATGCAGACATCTCCGGCCAATACCGGGTGATGGTTGATAGTGCTATATGATTTGTTGTAAAATTATCTACAACAGCAACAGCAGCAACAATGATGATCACATAATGGATCTCTTGTTGAGGTTAGCAAATTACTTATCTGTGATGAAGAAGTAATATATAACCTAAGATGTGGTGTATCGAAGCTTATCTTATCCTCTTATCAAGTGCTTTATTTGGTGACCCCTTGTCTGACAATCATCTAACAGTGTGGCCAAAACAAATACCCTCCACCTGTTATGGTTGTATTCAAGCACTTGTGAGGATAAGGTAAGGCTATTTTACGCAATAAAATGTAACAAATTTTATTGTAATTTAACTTTTTACAAGTTAAATACTTACCTTATCCTCACAAGGATAAACCCACCCTACCTCCCCGCATAATTTGTTTTGTTGGGACCAAAAATACAATGAAGATCTCTCGACAATTGCCTGTCGACAATGAGTACGGCGCATGCGCGGACATGCGCAGACAAGGGGTCACCTGCCGACAAGAAAATTCTTTTAAAAAAATACTTGTCGGTCGATACGTTTTGCTCCACAAAACCAAACCAAGCACTTGTGAGGATAAGGTAAGTATTTAACTTGTAAAAAGTTAAATTACAATAAAATTTGTTACAATTTGCTCGATTAATCACCCAATTTTTCTGACTGATGATACATCCACAATTTTTTCTTCATGTACATGTAATTTTAGTGTTTTATTGGTGAATTGCATGTTCACACTGTCATTTGCGGTCATAAGTTGTGTTTAAATTTTGTGTCATGACCTTGTTCCTAATGATTCCTTGTATCTTTGTAGTCCACGTTTTCAAAGCTTGGTAGGACTGTGTATGTGCAGAACTGTGTTGACTAGGTGTAATAGAGTGAAATAAAGTTTTCAGACAATTTATATTCAGTAAAAGAATTTAATAAATCTGGTTGTTACTGAACATCTTACATTCACTACCAACTTCCCAAATGGCATATTTTAGTAAATGTAACGAAGCATTAAATGGTCATAAAGTTCGGAATATAGATTAAAACATGAAATAAATATACCGTAAGTGGATATTATTTACGGGACACACCCACCAAAAAGTGATATTTGGTAATCATAAATTGCCAATCTCAAAGCATGTACATGGAAACACAGTCTACACAATATGCACAGTTATGTCATCAGACATGTTGTCCATGTGCAGGGTTAATGAGTAAACCTTTACTTAGCCTGTGGCTCACTCTATAGCAAAACCTAAATGTAAAAACAGTTCATTATTGGCTGATTATTTTAAAACTCAAAAGTAACATTTCTTCAAGTGATTGGCTCTGATTGATATAGTGTGAAATGCATATACATGAATATACCTTGGGTTCAGGGAGAAACTGGCTGAGGTGATTGAAATATCAAACTGAACAAACTTGTCTAGGGTTTACTTCCTAAATTTAGAATCGATTTACTTGACTCATTCAGTATTCTTTCTCCCCTTAGGTTTTCTAACTACCAAACATCGATGGTCCCCTGGATGATGTTTTATGACTTTGGATTTATGTATTATGATTTGGATGGTGTTGCCTTAGAATTCGCGAGTTCGGAAATTAAGTACTTGGATACCTGATACCTTAGTGCTGAATTGATACACATCTTCTGAGGCAATGGCTTTGAGATAGATTGTAATCAGGGTACACAAATGAGTGGAGACATCTGTAGGTGTGATTGCATTGATTGGCCTTCATTAAAGGGCATGTAAATGCCAGTCTCTAAAGATATGTTTTGAGATTGCTCCTAAAACTGGAATGCTGGTTTTGGGATCTAATCTCAGCTGATAACTTATTCCACTCTGATGGATTGACATCTTGGGAGCTGCTTCTGCCAGAGTGTTTGAATGTGTGGGCAGATGGAAGAAAAACAACAAGTAAAATATTGTTGGTACATAAACTCAGCAAAAGCAATCTGCAGGTACCATGTTGTGAACAGTATTTAATGCCTTCTGACATGACTCATTCCAAATTCTGTATTCATATTAATGCCCCCATGTATTAAATGCTCCTCCCTTCCACCTTTGAAATTCCAGGAATTGGAAACAGGATCCTGAGAAAGCATGTAAGTTTGTACATCCTTGTTGCATACCTGCTAACAAGAAGTGAAAAGTATCAAAACATAACTGTTTTGATCAGAACATCCATTATAGCTACAATTTTTCCTGTTAATATATGCACGATAGTACAATGGAAAAATCAGGCTTTATGGGGCAATTAAGATTCAAAGGAGGTCTTATTAGTTTTTACAAAATCAACACTACTTTAAAGTATTAAGATTATATCTGGCAAAAATGTTGCAAAAGGCCATATTAAATTGTCCAGGTCAAGACTAGAAAGGCTAGATAGCTCATTTGGGGGAAAATAGTAACAAAATTGTATAAAAAGATTTCTGCATGCAAAAGCTATGTTTGAGTCCAACATTGTATAACTTGGGTGAATAGGATGTACCAGTGATTGAATAAAAATCACTCACTACAATGATACTCCTTAACTGAAAATTTTTTTTAAATGAAATCAAAATGATCTCTTTTCAATCATGAATGAATATTTCATTTTGCTTTTTGTATATGTAGAAATGTTATATTGTTATATGTGTGATGTTATTTGCATTTCTATGGGACTGATTTTAACTGTTTTTTTTTCCAAGTTTCATTGAGCAGTACATGTCAGACATCTCATTGAGATGAAGGTGTCTTGATGATATACATTTACATATATTTTGAAAGTTTCTGTTTAAGGAATGTTTGTATTGACATGGTCACATTGATATGCTGGGCTTTTTGCATGACTGAGTGGGACGGAATCATGTATATCAGTTGAATAAGTAGAAACTTTTTTCATTTTCATTTCAGTTCTGGTCTTCTATATTGTGTTTTTTTAAGCATGGAGTATTTTCAGTACATTAATAGTCATTATGTTATTCTTTCTGTGGACATGGATAATATACTCGGTGTTCTATGTGTGTTGTTATTGTCATAAGTGCGACACATAAACATAATAATATGGAAGATATTGGAGAACTGACATGCTTTATAATTTATGTAATATGCATGGAGAATACTGATGATGTTTAAGGGTACTTCCATAAGAGAAACCTGATCGTTTTTAGAAACTGTGTTCAAAAGATTAAAAAGGGATTAAAAGTATGATTCTAAAATAACACAAGAATATATCTTGACATGCATGAAGAAGAAGATGCGATAATTTACACTCAGTCTGATATAATGAAAGCATACAGGGATGTTTAGTATTGTTTACAGTTACTAATATTGGCTAGATGAAGGAATACCTGTTTTGGAATACACCTGATCATTTGACAGCGGAATTTACAGCTGTGTTTTGGGACATTTGTCTTGATGCCAAGTTGATGCTTGTTGCTATATCTCACAGTGATAAAACATGGGGTTGTTGTAAAACCTGTCATTTTAGTATCTTGAAATGTTGTCAATTAAGGATAGCGGTCAGTCATTGTACAAGTAAATCCTACCATGATCATTAAGCGTCCCGCAAGGGACGCTTGTTTGTGTATGGGAGAGCTTCAGGCTCCGCCGGCTCCGCCGGCTCCGGCGGCTCCGCCGGCTCCGCCGGCTCCGCCGGCTCCGCATTTTGTTTTCCTTATAACTCTGTAACCGTTAGGCGGATTCTTTTCAAATTTGGCAGGTTTAGGCAGTAGCCTTGGGGAATTTTTTTGAATATGCTGCAGTGACATTTCAACCAATCAGAGAGGTCTCATGACCAAAAATGTCTTTTTTCGGTGGGGAAGCTTGTCCGGATGATAACTTGAAAGGAATTTTATCAATTCACCTGAAACTTGGCAAATACATTCATTCTATTAAAATCTGGAAATCATTAGATTTTGGCATTGATTGGTCAAGAAATGGCCGAGTAATTAATGATTAATTAATCATTACGAATTTTCCAAATAAGGAAAACACAAAAATGTTTATATCTCGAAAACCGTGCTAGATAGAGCGATTTCGGCGAAATTTTTGACCCGCAGGGTATCTCTGCGGAGTAGTTTTCCCAATTTTCAAAAAATTTTTGTCTCGCCCAAAATGGCGGCCATTTTGAATTTTCGAAATTTTCGCAAAAATTGCAAAAGACAAAAATGCTTATATCTCAAAAACCGTGCTAGATAGAGCAATTTCGACAAAATTTTTGACCCGCAGGATATCTCTGCGGAGTACTTTTCCCAATTTTCAAAAAATTTTGGTCTCGCCAAAAATGGCGGCCATTTTGAATTTTCGAAATTTTCGCAAAAATTGCAAAACACAAAAATGCTTATATCTCGAAAACCCTGCTAGATAGAGCGATTTCGACGAAATTTTTGACCCAAAGGGTATCTCTGCAGAGTAGTTATCCCAATTTTGAAAAAAAATTTGTCTCGCCAAAAATGGCGGCCATTTTGAATTTTCGAATTTTTCGCAAAAATTGCAAAACACAAAAATGCTTATATCTCGAAAACCGTGCTAGATAGAGCGATTTCGACGAAATTTTTGACCCACAGGGTATCTCTGCAGAGTAGCCATGCCAATTTTCAAAAAAATTTTATCTTGCCAAAAATGGCGGCCATTTTGAATTTTCGAATTTTTGCGCAAAAATTGCAAAACACGAAAATGCTAATATTTCGAAAACCATGCTACATAGAGCGATTTCCACGAAATTTTTTATCTTCAGGGTATCTCTGCAGAGCAGCTATCCCAAAGAGCTTTCACTTGGTGAAGTTTCAGACCCATAGCTAATTACTCACCTACTCAAAATGAGTAAATGCGAATTATCTCTAAAAGTATTGCAGATAGCCAATTTTTCTCAAATAACTCATTCACCTACTTTTGGGAGAGCTTTCACTCTGTGAAGTTTCAGACCCATAGCTAATTACTCACCTACTCAAAATGAGTAAATGCGAATTATCTCTAAAAGTATTGCAGATAGCCAACTTTTCTCAAATAACTCATTCACCTACTTTTGGCAGAGCTTTCACTTGGTGAAGTTTCAGACCCATAGCTAATTACTCACCTACTGAAAATGAGTAAATGCGAATTATCTCTAAAAGTATTGCAGATAGCCAATTTTTCTCAAATAACTCATTCACCTACTTTTGGGAGAGCTTTCACTCTGTGAAGTTTCAGACCCATAGCTAATTACTCACCTACTCAAAATGAGTAAATGCGAATTATCTCTAAAAGTATTGCAGATAGCCAATTTTTCTCAAATAACTCATTCACCTACTTTTGGGAGAGCTTTCACTTGTTGAAGTTTCAGACCCATAGCTAATTACTCACCTACTGAAAATGAGTAAATGCGAATTATCTCTAAAAGTATTGCAGATAGCCAATTTTTCTCAAATAACTCATTCACCTACTTTTGGGAGAGCTTTCACTCTGTGAAGTTTCAGACCCATAGCTAATTACTCACCTACTCAAAATGAGTAAATGCGAATTATCTCTAAAAGTATTGCAGATAGCCAATTTTTCTCAAATTAATCATTCACCTACTTTTGGGAGAGCTTTCACTTTGTGAAGTTTCAGACCCATAGCTAATTACTCACCTACTGAAAATGAGTAAATGCGAATTATCTCTAAAAGTATTGCAGATAGCCAATTTTTCTCAAATAACTCATTCACCTACTTTTGGGAGAGCTTTCACTTGGTGAAGTTTCAGACCCATAGCTAATTACTCACCTACTCAAAATGAGTAAATGCGAATTATCTCTAAAAGTATTGCAGATAGCCAATTTTTCTCAAATTAATCATTCACCTACTTTTGGGAGAGCTTTCACTTGGTGAAGTTTCAGACCCATAGCTAATTACTCACCTACTCAAAATGAGTAAATGCGAATTATCTCTAAAAGTATTGCAGATAGCCAATTTTTCTCAAATAACTCATTCACCTACTTTTGGGAGAGCTTTCACTCTGTGAAGTTTCAGACCCATAGCTAATTACTCACCTACTCAAAATGAGTAAATGCGAATTATCTCTAAAAGTATTGCAGATAGCCAATTTTTCTCAAATAACTCATTCACCTACTTTTGTGAGAGCTTTCACTTGGTGAAGTTTCAGACCCATAGCTAATTACTCACCTACTCAAAATGAGTAAATGCGAATTATCTCTAAAAGTATTGCAGATAGCCAATTTTTCTCAAATTAATCATTCACCTACTTTTGGGAGAGCTTTCACTTGGTGAAGTTTCAGACCCATAGCTAATTACTCACCTACTCAAAATGAGTAAATGCGAATTATCTCTAAAAGTATTGCAGATAGCCAATTTTTCTCAAATAACTCATTCACCTACTTTTGGGAGAGCTTTCACTCTGTGAAGTTTCAGACCCATAGCTAATTACTCACCTACTCAAAATGAGTAAATGCGAATTATCTCTAAAAGTATTGCAGATAGCCAATTTTTCTCAAATAACTCATTCACCTACTTTTGGGAGAGCTTTCACTTGTTGAAGTTTCAGACCCATAGCTAATTACTCACCTACTGAAAATGAGTAAATGTGAATTATCTCTAAAAGTATTGCAGCTAGCCAATTTTTCTCAAAGAACTCATTCACCTACTTTTGGGAGAGCTTTCACTCGGTGAAGTTTCAGACCCATAGCTAATTACTCACCTACTCAAAATGAGTAAATGCGAATTATCTCTAAAAGTATTGCAGATAGCCAATTTTTCTCAAATAACTCATTCACCTACTTTTGGGAGAGCTTTCACTCTGTGAAGTTTCAGACCCATAGCTAATTACTCACCTACTCAAAATGAGTAAATGCGAATTATCTCTAAAAGTATTGCAGATAGCCAATTTTTCTCAAATTAATCATTCACCTACTTTTGGGAGAGCTTTCACTTGGTGAAGTTTCAGACCCATAGCTAATTACTCACCTACTCAAAATGAGTAAATGCGAATTATCTCTAAAAGTATTGCAGATAGCCAATTTTTCTCAAATAACTCATTCACCTACTTTTGGGAGAGCTTTCACTTGGTGAAGTTTCAGACCCATAGCTAATTACTCACCTACTGAAAATGAGTAAATGCGAATTATCTCTAAAAGTATTGCAGATAGCCAATTTTTCTCAAATTAATCATTTACCTACTTTTGGGAGAGCTTTCACTTGGTGAAGTTTCAGACCCATAGCTAATTACTCACCTACTGAAAATGAGTAAATGCGAATTATCTCTAAAAGTATTGCAGATAGCCAATTTTTCTCAAATAACTCATTCACCTACTTTTGGGAGAGCTTTCACTTGGTGAAGTTTCAGACCCATAGCTAATTACTCACCTACTCAAAATGAGTAAATGCGAATTATCTCTAAAAGTATTGCAGATACCCAATTTTTCTCAAATAACTCATTCACCTACTTTTGGGAGAGCTTTCACTTGGTGAAGTTTCAGACCCATAGCTAATTATTCACCTCAAAATGAGTAAATGTGAATTATCTCTTAATAGTATTGCAGATAGCCAATTTTTCTCAAATAACTCATTCACCTACTTTTGGCAGAGCTTTCACACACGAAAATGAAAAATTGTGAATATCTCGGAAAAGCTATTTCTTTTGCTTTAATGCTCGGCGGGAGATACATACCGCGGCAGTGGTTTTGACAAAAATTTTTGTCTCCCCAAAAATGGTGGCCATTTTGAATTTTCAAAGTTTTTGCAAAACACAAAAATGCTTATATCTCGAGAACCGTGCTATATGGAGCGAACTCAACAAAATTTTAGACCTGCTGGGTATCTCTGCAGAGTAGCCATGCCAATTTTCAAAATATTTTTGTCTCGCCAAATGTAGCGGACATTTTTAATTTTTTTATTTTTTGCAAAACACAAAAATGCTTATATCTTGAAAACCGTGCTAGATAGAGCAGACTGCGCTTACTTTGGTTGCCACAACAGTATAAGGCTAGAAACGAAGCATTTTCTTAATACTTTAGCACTCACCTTTATATCCTTTTCGGGACGCTTTGTTTTTGCTATGCAAAAACATTATCTTTTTTTTTTGCGAGCGATCCTCTAGTTGTATTTAAACTACATTTTCTATTGAATAAAGTAGTTCATTGAAAAAAAAGGGATTCACAAACTCTATACAGTAGCTTATAATGGTCTATAATTATAATTATATCCCCAGACGAAAGTCGGGGATATATTGGATTCAGGTCCGTCGCGCCGCCGCCGCCGCCGCCGCCGCCGCCGTAGAAATTTCCTTGTGGACGCGATAACTCAAAAACAAATTAATATTTTTTTTTCAAACTTGGTACACATGTTAAGGGTGCCCAAAGGAAGATCCCTATTTTAAGGTGACCTTAAACTCCCAGTAAAAAAGAACTTATGGCCACCTTAAGGTCAGAAATTGCACTTTTGGCCACTTAGAGCCCTGTAGGTCACAAACTATGATGCTCAGCTGGCTGAAATTTTACCTGACAACACATTAATATGTTCTTAGTACATGTGCCGAAAATCACGACTTTAAGTTGAGGAGAAAATTGTCTTTGAGGCCCATAAATACCCCCACTTAGGGATTTTTTGCTATACTTTTCACATATTTTGCCCTATAATTTGGAAGTGGTAATTCTGATGAGTCTCAAACTGTGCTAGGTATAACTTTGATATGTAATCCTTGTCTGTAGAAAATTTTAGGGCTGTAGGTTTACCCAAAGGGGTCGACTTAAGGTCTCAAAAGTGCCCACAGAGACCCAATTTATGCACTTTTTGCCACTTTCAAGCACTGTAGCTTTAAAACTATGTCTCTCATCTAAGTTAAATATCATCTGGGAATATATCTATGTGTTTTCTTATATGTGCCCCAACATTTAGGCCTTTAATAGACAGTTAACCTGTGTATCAGGACCATAAACACCCACCCGAGTGACCCTTATAAGACATTTTTCACATCTTTTTCTCTGTAACTTGGAAATGGTAAGTCTGAGAAGTTTCAAACTGTATTAGATATATATTCTGTGTGTAATCTTAGTATGTAACAGATTTTAAGTCTGAAGCTTTAATTTTGAAGGTCAAATTGAGGTCTCTAAAAGGCTCCCAAAGACCCAATATTTGGACTTTTTGCTACTTTTAAGCCCTGTGACTGTCAAACTATGTGACTGATAGAGCTCAAATCCTATCTGGGAAGATATTAGTATGTTATTTATATATGTGCCAAAAATTAAGGCTTTAAGAAGACATTTAACCTGTGTATGAGGACCATAAATCCCCACCCGAGTGACCATTTTTAGACATTTTTCACATATTTTGCCCTGTAACTTGGAAATGGTAAGTCTAAGAAGTTTCAAACTGTATTAGATGCATATTCTATGTGTAATCTTAGTATGTGACAAATTTTAAGTCTGAAGCTTTAATTTGAAGGCCACATTTAGGTCTCTAGAAGGCCCCATAAAGACCCAGTATTTGGACTTTTTGCCAATTTTAAGGCCTTTGACTGTTAAACTATGTGACTGATAGAGCTGAAATCTCATCTGGGAATACATTATTATGTTCTTTTTACATGTGCCAAAAATCAAGGCTTCAAGTAGACATTTAACCTGTGTATGAGGACCTTAAACACCCACCTGAGTGACCCTTTTAAGACATTTTTCACATATTTTGCTCTGTAACTTGGAAATGGTAAGTCTGAGAAGTTTCAAACTTTATTAGATACATATTCTATGTGTAATCTTAGTATGTAACAAATTTTAAGTCTGAAGCTTTAATTTGAAAGCCACATCGAGATCTCTAAAAGGCCCACAGAGACCCAATATTTGGACTTTTTGCCACCTTTAAGCCCTGTGACTGTTAAACTATGTGATTGATGGAGCTGAAATCCCATCTGGGAATGCATTATTATGTCCTTTTTACATATGGCGAAAATCAAGGTTTTTAGTAGACATTTAACCTGTGTATGAGGGCCATAGACACTCGCCCAAGTGCCTTTTTGGACATTTTTTCCGTATTTTGCCCTGTTATTTGGAAATGCTTAGTGTGACAAGTCTTAAACTGTATTATATATAATTTTTGTTTGTTATGTATGTCCCCCAAAAAGTTTCAGATCTGTAGTTTAATTGCTAAGGTCTCTTTAACAATTGTAAAATGCCCACAGAAACCCAATTTATGGACATTATGCCACTTTAAAGCCCAGTAACTGTCAAACTATGTGGGTTATAGAGCTGAAATCTTTGAATTTTTAAAAGGAAATGCCTGTCTATTTAAATTTTGAATATTAATAATGTTATGGCTATCTTAGTCTTTTAAGAACTTATTTTTGTGTGTTATACCTCTGCTTGCTGAGTTTTTAACTTTTTAAAATGAAACTGGTTAAACGCCGGTTAAACATATTCAAGTAGACAAAATGGACACTTTAAGTGAGCTTTAAGTCCCAATATTAATGAAATTATATCCGTATGTAGTAAAACTAGGGGATTTTTAACCCTCAACTAGCCCAGTTTTATTCAACTTGCCTCAGTTAATTTTGACACAGCTCCTACAGTTATGAACTCATTTCAGTTGATAATCACATACTTAAAATTCTCAATTCTTTTTGTATTTGAGTACCCCTTTTATATAGATTGTTTGTTTACCATTTTTGCTGTAGCACTCCATCTCTTTGAGAGAACATGTAAACTGTGTAAAAAAGATGTAGAAGATGAGATACATTTTGTTTGTGTTTGTCCAGCTTTAGAGCTGATTCATATGAAATATTTCAAAATTTTAAATATAGATAAATCTGAATTATTAATAGATCAATTATCAAGGGTATTAACTCATATGAATGTCAATATGGTTATTAATTTTATTTTTGATTTGTGGCAAGAAAGAAAAAGTAAATTATATTGTTAATTTTTATGTATTGAATTGCTGTCTTTATTTACTGTATCTTACCTCAAAATATGTTTGCTCTGTTTGTTATTAACTCTCTATTTAAAGTGACTTATAAGCCCATATAGGGCTGGGTATTACTTCAATAGTTTTTGCATAATCCTTGTCAACATAATACATGTCACTATAATAAACTAATAAACTAAACTAAGTCCCAACCCACATCCCCCACCCGGATTCCCCCCACCCACCTCTGCTTGCTGAGTTTTTCACTTTTTAAAATGAAACTGGTGAAACATATTGAAGTAGACAAAATGGACACTTTAAGTGAGCTTTAAGTCCCAATATTAATGAAATTATATCCTTATGTAGTAAAACTAGGGGATTTTTAACCCTCAACTAGCCCAGTTTTATTCAACTTGCCTCAGTTAATTTTGGCACAGCTCCTACAGTTATGAACTCATTTCAGTTGATAATCACATACTTAAAATTCTCAATTCTTTTTGTATTTGAGTACCCCTTTTATATAGATTGTTTGTTTACCATTTATGCTCAACCCACATCCCCCACCCGGATTCCCCCCACCCACCTCTGGGACCTCCAGCTATATTGAGTGACACTAAATAAACAAAGGTATTTAATGATATCAGATGAGAAACAAAGAACTCAATGGGGTTGCAGATCTTGTGTAATAGTGAGAGAGGTGTGGAGAAGGGGAGAGGGGTGGGGGTGGGAGGTGGTGGGCTTCATTACATATAACACAAAGGGGAGTCAGAACTGAGATTGTGTCACATATTTAGGTTGCATATATATGGACCACATATATAGGTATAGAGGAAATGAATAACTGAAAACAATTTGCAAATTCTAAAAATAATATAATAAAATAATAATATAAATAATTTTTTTTTAAATAATATTTTATTTGTGAACAAATATAGAAACAGATATGCGCTTTTGGGATTATGAATTTTAGAATGGACATTGAATCATCAATCATTTAAATACTTTGAAGGAAGATTGAAAAGTATGATGAGTTGAGTTAAAAATAATATTTTATTTGTCAACAAATATAGAAACAGATATGCTCTTTTGGGATTATTATTTTAGAATGGACATTCAATCATCAATCATTTAAATACTTTGAAAATAGGTTTAGAGTTATCATTGCAGGAAGATTGAAAATATAATTTGAGTTATGTATTCGGCGTCTGGGGATACACCATCTTCCTTGGAAGATATAAACAGAGTAGATTGATGTGCTGAAGTTCATATAATAATGGGTAATTATGTTTTTAAAAATTCCCGATCAAAACCTGTGGCGTGAGTGATGACCTGTCTGGGGATATGTTGGCGCCGAGTTGGCCCAATCTAGTTTTTAGTTGAGTTCAGTTGACAGGTAAGGAATGATAAAATTATATCCAATAGCTGTCATTATGATTTTAAAATTAAAACTGATTCTGTTTGTTTGCAGCTAAGAATCTGCTACAATGGAGTTTGTGTATAATAAAGTTTAAGATCAGATTAGTTGATGTCATTAAACTCAGTAACAGGCTGATTTTATAGCGAAATACCCTTACCATTTCCTAACAGTAGCTATTTGTTGGAGCCATCCAACCCAATGGCCAACGCAGAGATGCGATTTTAAGGTTTACTCACAACCTTAACCAAGCCATTGGGTTACAGTAGTCCGTCCTCCCGCCAAAGAGGTCACATGACTACATTGTTTACCTCATTAATTTTGTTGGCCATCAACAGTAGAGACGTGTTTTGGTAATCTTTGGAAGTTTAAAGTTTTCAGGGATTATTTCATTTTTTATTGAGATTTTTGAATCATGGCGAATAATAAAGATTCATCAGATTCTAAATCTAAGAAATCCAGTTTCTGTGGACATCTTATGTTTGGTTTTGATAACCACAGATATTGCTACAAATGTCGTGAAGCTAGCAAGGGTGATGACCTTTGTACTCTTAAGAAGGATTGCCTTCTGTGTGTTGCTTTGTCGGAAGATCAAAAGCGAAAACTCACTGAAAAACTGTCAAAAGGTAAGAAATCTTTGAAGGAATCTACCTTGCAAAAAGGAAAGGACAAGATAGATGACTCCATATTGGATGAAGAAGACAGTTCGGTAGGAATGTCTTCTCATTCTGTGGTCGCTGGCCAGACGTCAGGTTCAAATAGCCAGGCGTTGGCAGCGATCCTCTCACAACTTACAACCCTAACGAATAGAATTGCTGCTATTGAAAACAAGGATTCCCCTGTAGAGGCGGACATCTTGGTTGCTAACGAAGCTGTGGGAAGGGCGAGTTCCCAATGCAAGAAGAGATCTACGTCTAGTACACAGTCTTCCGAAGAGATTCATTCAAAACGCCATGCGGAGGAAAATCCCTCTACGTCTGTGATAGACAATCGATTTTCCATACCTTCTAAAAAAGCGAGGGTGGAGTTGTCAGATGACGGGGAATATGATTCCTCTCAGGAAGAAAAACAGCCAGTTCCTTCATATTCAGACACACTTTTCGCTATTAAAAAGTGGTTGGATATTGCAATAACTGAGACTGACACTATTATTGCCCCATCTGTGTTTTCACAAGCTTCTAAGCTGAAGAAGTCTGCAGAGGTCTCCTTAGCTCTTCCTCCTGCTGAAAATATGTGTAGTATGTGGGATTTCAAGGAATATGAGGCTTCGGGTGTTTCAAAGGAACATGATTCTTTGAAAACCAAGTCTTCAAGGAGAAATCTTCTGCCTAGAGGTCAATTTTTGAATTTTGAAAGACCACCTATGAAGTGGTACAACATCTCACCTCAGCCTCATGCAGTAGTAGCTCCCAAGTTACAAGATGCATTCAGAAACATTACTTCTTCACAGTTTCAGATGCCATCTGCCATTTCAACTCCTTGGAAGCAGTTTACTCTCTGGGAAACTGTTAATAGAGAAAACATCAATGTTCTTAACCACATTTTTTGGTTCAATTCTGCAAATTGCAAAGCCACAGAGGAGATGGAGAAACAATTTGCTATCTTAAAATCAGCTGAGAATGAAACTGACTTTAATAATGCTCTGGAATATGTCCAGGAGTGTCTTCAGTTACAGTCATCAGTGAATCAGTCTTTGGGGAAATCCTTAGATTCTTTGCTTGGCAGTTCCATGACCATGGCATCAAACATGTTGTTGAGTAGGAGGGATAATTACTTGAAAAGCTGTTCCAAGGATGTCACTGAGGATGACATTAGTAAGCTTAGGAATGCTCCTTTCACTTCAAATGAGGTTTTTCCTGTAGATACTCTCTCTGAAGTTCAGAAGAACTTTATTCAGTGGTCCCATGTGAATAGGGAGTCCAGGGGTAGAGATTCTAGGAAGGAGCATACGGCTAGACATGAGGAGAAAAGAGATAGCAGGTCTCAGAATAGATCTTTTCGACCCTACCATGAAAACTCTTCAACAACATCAGCAAGAAGCAATAGCTCTTCTGCAACTGGAAACAGAGGAAGGGGTTCCTACTCCTAGGCCTTTCAGAGGCAGGGGTGGCAGAAGGAAGTGACTGTCTGTGCCCAGGAAGACGTCTGTCCAGTTTTTGGCAGGTATGGGAAGCCAGGAAAGCTCATCCAAGGGTAGTGACCATTTTGAAGGAGGGTTATTGTCTGAATTTCAGAAATCAACCTCCATTGACAAATTATCCTGCAATAAGGAGCAAATATTTGAACCGGGAGAAGCAAGAGTTTTTGATAAAGGCGGTTTATCAAATGATCGACAAAAGAGCGATAACTCCAGTTCAAAAGGTCACTTCCCTAGGATTTTACAGTCGCTTGTTTCTTGTCCCCAAACCAGGAAAGAGATGGCGACCAGTAATAGATCTGAGTGTGGTAAATCAATATTTGCATATTCCAACTTTCAAGATGGAAACTGCCGAAAATATTCGAGATTCGCTTCAAGAAGGCGAGTGGGTAACTTCACTCGACCTTACAGATGCGTACTTCCACATACCAATACACCCACGGTTCCAAAAGTATCTGCGCTTCAATGTAGGCGACAGATCCTACCAGTTCACTGCCTTGCCCTTCGGAATCGCTACGGCTCCACTCGAATTCACCATGGTAGCAAAGGAGGTGAAACTGATGGCTCTTGCAGAAGGCATCAGGATTCATCAGTATATAGACGATTGGCTATTGAGAGCAAAAACAAAACAGCAATGTCAAGAGAATACCCACAGGTTGATTCATCTTGTGCAGAGCTTGGGTTGGATCATAAATTTCGAAAAATCAGATTTAATTCCAACTCAAGAAATCGAATTTTTGGGTTACAAATTCGACCTCCGGGTAGGTCTAGTCTTTCCAACTCAAAAGAAAATCGATCGCCTTCTAGAAAAGATAGTTTCCATGTTGAAAGCTACTCAAACATCTCCAAGGGAGCTCATGTCACTGATTGGGAGCATGGCTTCAATGGAGAAGACTGTACCATTGGGTCGTCTGCATATGAGACCTCTACAATGGTACCTCAAGACACACTGGAGGTATCCTCAGTCTCTGGATATCCCAGTACCAGTGTCTCAGGTTCTAAGACAGCATCTTCAGTGGTGGACCAATCTCTCGAACCTGAAGAGGGGTTCCCCACTTCATCAGAAGGAGTGCAATCTCCTTCTATTCACAGATGCTTCCCTAAAAGGCTGGGGGGCTCATTTAGAGCATCACACAGCCAGTGGTTTGTGGAATCAGGTGGAGTCAAGACTTCACATAAACATTCTAGAGCTAAAAGCAGTATTTCTAGCTTTAAAATCATTCGAAAATCAGCTTCTGAATCAAAATCTGCTGATTTCCACAGACAACTCTTCAGTGGTTGCCTATCTGAACAAACAGGGAGGCACCCATTCTCAAGAAATGTGTGCCCTAATCTGGAGAATTATGGCTTGGACAAATGTCAGGGGGATCCAGATTCGGGCAAAACACATTCCAGGGAATCTCAATGTTTTGGCAGATTCTCTGTCAAGGAAAGACAAGGTGATTCAAACTGAATGGGCTCTGAATCATCGAGTGTTCAATCAAATTTGCCATTGCTGGCATCAACCAATGGTAGATTTGTTTGCAACAAAGTTGAATCACAAGCTACCAATGTATGTGTCTCCTGTCCCCGACGGTCGGGCTTGGGAAACAGATGCATTGAACATCTCTTGGGAGGGTCTGGACGCCTATGTGTTTTGTCCAGTGGCTCTCATTCCTCAGGTGATTCAAAAGATGACCACCTACAGGTGCAGAATCATCATGATTGCACCAGGGTGGCCAGGGATGTCTTGGTTTTGGGATCTGGTGGATCTGTCCACAAGGCTTCCTCTGAGACTTCCCTTGTGGGTGGATCTGTTGACTCAGCCTTTCAGCAACAGACTTCACAACAATCTGACGTACCTGAATCTTCATGCTTGGCATCTGGAGTCAGTCATGAATATTCAGAAAGATTCTCAGAGGAGGTGGCGAAGCGAATTAAGGAGCCTCAGAGACACTCCTCAAGGAGAATCTATGAATCAAGGTGGTCCATTTTTGGGAAGTGGTGTGAGGAGAGCCAGGTGGACGTCTCCAATCCCACTATTCCAGAGGTAGCAGATTTTCTTAACTGTTTGTTTAACGAAAGAAATCTCAAGCCATCTACCATTGCTGGTTATAGAACAGCTATTGCAGATGGTTTGGGTGTGAAGGGTGAGCAGATCTCTAAAAGTCTTGAGCTAAATAGACTGTTAGCAAGCTTTTACAGAGACAAACCAGTAGCAAATAGGTCTATACCTTCTTGGGATTTGGCATTGGTACTCCATGCATTGACCAAACAACCTTTTGAACCCTTGGGGAAAGCTTCTTTGAAGTTATTAACCTTTAAGACAGTTTTTCTTTTGACTTTGGCTTCGGGCAAAAGGAGAAGTGAAGTTCATGCTTGGACTCATTCATCTCTCAGTTATAAGGAGAATTGGTCTCAAGTCACTTTGGCCCCATCAACTGCCTTTTTGGCAAAGAACCAGTTGGCTTCAGATGGGCCTGCTGCAATTAAACCAGTGGTCATTCCAGCATTGAAACCTCAGTTAGACAAAAGTTTGACTCAAGATAGATCTCTTTGTCCTGTGAGGGCTTTGAAATTCTATTTGGATAGGACAAAAGATTTGAGGAAGAATAAGAATCTTTTGTTTGTAGCTATAAAAGAGGGCTTTGCAAGAGATATTTCCAGGGCAACTATCTCATCTTGGTTAAAACAGACTATTCTTTTGGCTTATGAGAATTCGGACCCTGAGTCTCAACAGCTGTATCAGGTGAAAGCTCATGATGTCCGCTCAATGGCTGCATCTTTGGCATTTAAAGGAGGAATTTCTTTGAATGAGATACTTCAGGCTTGCTTTTGGAAGTCTCACAATACGTTCACCAATTTCTATCTGAAGGACCTATGTTGGCATAATGGCCAGATTTTGAAATTGGGCCCTATAGTATCTGCTCAGCATGTGATAGATTTATAGCTAGGTAATGAAGTTGTCTGTTATATCTATGTTTTTTATGCTGTATTGATGTCTGTTTTTGTATTGAGTGGCTATACATTATATTTTATGTGTTTACAGGATAGATGGCTGTAACACCTGTATATATTGTACAGTTTTGTTGGCTTGAGCCTCGCTTGGAGCGTATGATGCGTCAGCTGATAGTGGTGCCAAGTGGGGTTTGACCCGTAGTTGCTTTGAAGTTTATGTTGAGTTTCAAGTTTGTGTTGATACAACTTTCTGCTATGGCATTAGATGGATTGGAACATTGTGAGATCTACATTCGACCTTTTATTTGAAGGTATGTTGAATGTGGGTGCTGGCAGTTTTAACGTTTATATGTTATAATCATGTTAAACGCACTGTTAAATGTTGGAGTTTATGTGTTGTTATTTACATGTAAGACTCACATTGTTTATATTACAGTTTCTCACAGTGTTTTTTCTTGTTGTGGTAGTAGGGCTGGTGATGGTAGTTGCTAAAAGTAATTCCCACCGTCCTGCAAGGCTGAATTCAGCTACTGTTAGGAAATGGTAAGGGTATTTCGCTATAAAATTGAAAAATTTAATAGTAATTTAAATTTTTATTAGAAATACTTACCATTTCCTAACACTCAAATTTCCCTCCCGCCTCCCCGCAAGTCATTCTTTTACTTGCAACAAAAATAATGAGGTAAACAATGTAGTCATGTGACCTCTTTGGCGGGAGGACGGACTACTGTAACCCAATGGCTTGGTTAAGGTTGTGAGTAAACCTTAAAATCGCATCTCTGCGTTGGCCATTGGGTTGGATGGCTCCAACAAATAGCTACTGTTAGGAAATGGTAAGTATTTCTAATAAAAATTTAAATTACTATTAAATTTTTCAATTTTGTGTATAAACAAGATTATCTTAATTATACATTAACCCACAGACCAGGCATTAATTTGAATTTGGCAATCATTTTAAATAGGTTTTACTTTAAACAAGTGATTCTTGATCATATTTTGGAAATTTTAAAGTCAATCTATTGTTAGTTGGAAACAAATATTTATAATTATTATTATAATGGATGTGAATACATTCTTTCAATAACATATTACAAGTGACAATAATGATTACTCTGTCAAAAAATTATAAGGCCTATTGTTATTATCAAATGAGTCACATATTTAAAAATAATTGACTTTATATATGATCCCATGCATTGTAATAGATGTGCATATGTCTGAGACTTCAAATACAGCCTTACTTCTTGCATAAATGTATAAGGAATAATAATACAAGTTATACAAAAAATATTTATAAAGTATCAGAAATACTCAGCAATACAATAAAATTATGAACCAGTGTCAGAAAAAGGGAGGTCAGGTTTAACTGGCAGGTTTGGTATCTAAACACAGGCTGCTTACCTCTATGTGGGTTGATTCCCACAAGCGATAATGCTAAGGACCTGTCCCAATAGGATCCTCACTGTTGAATGGAATGTACAACCCCAACTTTAGCCTCTGTCCAGCAGCTGCGGTCATGTCAGGGCAGGCAGTGAGTGTATGCCACACCTTAATAAGAGGTCCTGGGTTTAAACCCACAAACAGAGAATTGGTAATGTAGTGATTAAATGCCAAACTTGAAAAACACTCGGCCTTCGTTCCAAACCTCATCCTCAATTGCCAAATATTGTTATATTTATTCTATACAGATGCACAACAAAACTATAAAGTAAATATAATAAATAATACCAGAAATAATAAATGTATGAGAATGATTGTCACACCAAGTGACTAATACTTTCTACCTGTTTCTATTTTATTCAAATTCCTGTCTTTGCAATTTGCATGAAAACATAGAAAAAAAAGCCCTGCACTTGACACTTTGATAAATATATCTGAACACCACACATGGAGACAAGTCATGTATTTATAACCTAGACTATTGTGGCCAAAAGTGGCAGCATCTTGACATACATTAAACTGAGAGCAGTAAAGGGGCTTGCACACATGTGCGGTGTAGTGCACAGTGAGTACAGGACAAATCTTGATATATACTGACCTACTGACTTAAGAGTATCTTCCACATATATGTATATAGATTTTCCATAATGTAAATTTTTTGTAGTGATTTTATCTAAATCAATATAAAAGTCTCTCCATCCATCCCTCTGAAATGCTGAGCCAATTAAATCATCGTATTTAGATATGGGGGCCTCTATAGGAGGCAGCTTTAAATGCCACTTTTAGTTCACTTTATAAACCAGTGCAGAAAAATCACATTTTTTAAAATGGTTAAATATTCACAAGGTATAATATTCGCTTTTGTGTGTATCCATATTGTCACAGCACATATCTACTTCTTATTATGATTTAACTGATTCACAAAGAAGATCTGGGACCAGGGTGTGCTCTGTATACAATTGGCAAGATGGAATCATCATCCAACTGTTTTTGTCTATCCCCTGTGTATTATAATGAGATGGCCATATATACAGTCTTTTATATGAAAAAAAAACACATTGAGTAAGAAATCTAAAATCCGACACATATCTGAAATTCGCCACATGTGAAAATACTAATAAATAAATGAATTGTGTTGAGATTTGTTGACTGTATAGTAAATTAAGGCTTTTTGAACTGAAAAATGCCAAGTTTTAGACAAAAACATCATTTTCTTCATAAAATGAACTAAGGTTTTAGAGGTGGCGAATTTTAGATTCCTGGCGAATTTTAGATTTCTTACTCTAAATGTTCAAGGTAAGTGGAAATTAAGTAACAAATACAATGTGGCAATCTATAAAATGAGAAAACTTTACAAATGTGTGACAAAGGCACACAGTATTTGCAAGCAGTGTAGTATTTCTTTTGTTTCTAAGTTTTTTGGCCACACCATTCTGTGCTCTATTGCACATGTGTGCAATGGGCTTTACTACCTTCATACCAGTATGTACCTGCAGCTCTGTGTGCTTACATTATAGGTAAAATGAGAGGCATTTTCAATATATATTGTATAGGAATGGCAATGACTTTGTTTTGGTTAGAATGTATTTAAATTAACCATGACTTATGTGTGAAGTCTCTTAGTGAGGATAATAATTAGTTGTGTTATTTATGACCAAAACTATTCTTAAAGTATTTGATTGTATCTTTTTTTAAAATGACAATTTCTAGTGGGAGGTGATAAATAACAGTTATTGAAATCACCAAGTAGGAGGATCTGCCCACAAGTCATGTGGAAAGACTTGTTATAATACATGTAGTTATATTTTCTACAATATTGATAGTACTTTATGTTTCTGTATATTGCATTTTGGGGATATAATGTAATGTGAAGAAAGCTAATTAGTTGGAATTATATATTAAAAGATAATGACAACTTTTAAGTTACTTATTAGCATCAATAAAAGTAGTACCACGCTAAGAACAGAAGTGTACTTATCTAAACTATTGCAAGAATGCAACTCATAAGGACTGAACTAATTCTGTTGATAACTCAGTGAGATTCTTATCACATACTACAATAGGTATTCATGTCATAACGGATAATATAAGAAATAAAATACAATACACATTGTCATTTCAGTGTCTAACAACTTATACCTAAAATAAAAAAGGGAAAAATACTCAAATACAACTTCAGATGTTCGTATTGGTTGATTTGTCAAAGTGTAACAAGGATTGAACACAGTATCTTTTTAGGAGCAGTACATAATTAAAAAAAAACAAAAAAACAAAAAAAACGGTGATTATAGATGAAATGAATATGATTGAACACATTTTGTTCAACTTGCAGTGATTACCTTGACATTCAAAACATGTGTCCAGTACGTTATTACAAGAATTGACTACACAAGTTTTTAAAGGTCATATTAGCTGACGTATCTCGCATCTTTCTGAAAAAGTAGTAAGAATTAAAAGATGGAGATTGAAAAGGAAATTGTTGATGAAGAAGAGGCTGAAGTGTGTGAGGATTTAAAGGAAATACAGAAACAGGAAATGACACAGAGGGAGTTTGTTAAAGCTAAGGAGTGTATTAAAACTACGGACTGTCACACTGTGACTAATAATACTCAACAGGTGAGACAAAATGAATTAAAGTGATGAATGAGTCAACATAGAATTTTATGTCTAAGAAAAGAAGCAAGGAATACATTATGTGACCCACATTGTTTATAATCATCCATCTTCAAAATCTCCAACTATTGTTTCTTTAAACGATAATGCCATATAATATCAAGGATTTTTCATCAGTGAATTTTTTTCGATTGTGACCAAAACTTGATAGATAATGTTACTTTGCTACAAGTATCCAGTATTTCTCAAGATCATATTAATTGCTCTCTTGAATAACTGAGCACAAACAAATTGTTACTTTTTTGAAAACCGTTTAATTTAGCAAGCTGTGACCACAGGGTTGTAATATATACATCAGTAATTAAATAATTACTATGTTATTGCTTAAGGTTCTAATGTTAAGAAGTTAAAATTGGTTACAATGTGGGCCCAAAGTATTCCACCTTTAAATCACTTACAGGTTAATAGCTCAAATCAAGTTATCATCAAGGAGAGATCTCCTCAGTACATTGGTTACACTGACTACAGTCAACTCACGGCTTTATTAGAACTCTCACAAAATGAAAGTGAAACCACTAGACCCCAGCACACTTCTTCTCCCTATCCAGATATTGTGCCAGGAGGTTCTTTGTTTTGGGTTCCCATGGAAACCAGTAAACAAAACCAGTCTCTGTTGTCAAGGAGTCATTCAGCTGTTACTCAGTCGCCGCATCATTATTATCACACCAGTGCAGTTAAAGAAAAAGGGTCGTCAAAGCACAAGTTGTCACGGCAACTGCAGGTGTCAGAGCATCATAAAAGCTTGGATTGTGCGAGGGATACATTTGTGCGGGGTACCCAAGGTACCAGTATTGAGGAAAAGGTACTAAGTAAGACTGGCGAGGAGGAGAAGAGAGCAGGAACTAGGGGTCAGCTGGTGAAAAGACATACCTGGGCCAGTTCAGCTGATTTGACTGGACAGGTCTGCACCAGGGTAAGTTTCTGACATGTGGTAAGAAATGACTGTCTTTCTGCTAGGCAAAGACTGAAAAAGTTAATGTTGGATCAGAGACTTGACATTGTTTAGCAGAGTCACCTCCTGTGGGATTAAAATCAAATTCTGTCGTTTAGTCTTTCAGTTTTATCTGTTACAGATTGAATGTGTAACAATTTCATGGATTCTGGTCAAATAAATATTTAAAATGTGCAATGAAAACTTTAAGTATAATATTTGTGAATAAACATGAAGGTGGAAATAAAGTTAAAAATTCTTATTGGCTTAGGAGTTTTATGATGAGTAAGAATCAGAATGGACCTCATATTTTATAAGACGGTTCAGTCAAGTGAATTCAATCACCACACAATGGTAAACCAGATGTTTTATTGTGAATTTGTTGTGAAATTATAATAAAAAATGTAAGGGAAAAAAACAATACAATTAGTAATGATTAAATCTAATATTCATCACCATTGTGGTCAAGTGACCAGAAAGGTACGTCTAGTTAACTAGGATTTTTAGATATCAGGGTGATTACATTCATTAAAGGAAACAGGCTGTCAGAGGTCAGACTATAATTGTATTCATTGAGTGAGTAAACATGCTAATTACAAACACAAGGAATACAGTACAGATGTGCAGGGGAGAAAGAAATGAGCCTTGACACATTTACATACATAACAAGAGCACCTGGAGAGTGTCGACCTCCGCCAAGGCCAAACATTGTTTACGAGTGTTTTGATAAAAATCCTTTTAAAAATTCCTAGATCCAGACAGTAATCTGGATTACCTCCAACATCTTATCATCTGTTCCTTGTTACATTTTCGACATTTCCTGAAAATTTTATCAAAATTTGTCCATAACTTTTCAAGTTAGTTTGTGAAATTCACAACTATATGCCACTAATGTAACTTAACCTCCTTTGGTGGAGGTAGTTATAGGAGTGAGGAATATATGTGGAATTTCCTTTGTATTTTTGTAGCAGCAGAGTCTTCTTGTCACAGTTGTATTGAAAGGATTTCAACTGTACATTGGTCAGATGATCATTGGAATTTTTGTGTGTCTTGTTATGGCATAAGGGCCCATTGCATTCTACTTGGAAAGGTTTAATACAATAAATGAATAAGATTGCACATATTTTTTCCTGTGATTTTTCAGCACAAGCGTCTTCACGAGGAGAAGGAAAGTCGTGACAAGGAGCGGGTGTTGCAGAAGAAGATCGGGGAACTAACAACACAGCTCAACAAACTGGAGAAGCGTGTCACACTGCTCAAGTCAGAGAACGAAACTCTGGTGAGGATATTTACCATGGTTTTCTGAAAGATAACATAAGTATAACATTCATTGCAATATTCAACTAATTTGCAAAGTAGGGCTGCAACGATTCTTCGGTTACTCGGAAACGAAACGATTCAGTTCAATATTCGAGGCAAGAAAAGTGAACCGGGTCTTCGAAAACCACTAAACATAGACGTAAAATCTACTACAAAATTCAATTTTTTTCTTTAAATATATGAATATATTTATATATTTTACTAATATAAGGCGTTTCCATTTCAGTATTTTATATTTTAAGCATTTGCAAACTTTAATTCTTTTTGTAACAATGTTTTATAAGACGGCATATTATTATAACGTATTTCGAAGACGCTTCAAATCTTGCAATATAAAGATGGTTAAAGTTTCCTATATTTTGCATTATAAAGGCGTCTTTTTCCCAAAATTCAATAAATTATCAAAAATTCTGCTGTGTGCCTTGTAACCATTTTATAAGGTGGGATCTGTCAAAATATGAAGCAGCTTATTTCGTGGGCGATAATCAAGCGATTAACCGCGTCCGAGTTGATTCTTCCAAAACGAGGAATCGAGGCGCATTTTCGGGCTCGCTTGCAGCCCTATTGCAAAGTGGACTTGGTCCAAGTCTTTGTATCCATCATTAACATGAACAGTTAAACCTGAATTGGAAACTTACAGGAGTTCATTATAACACAAACATTCTGGAGTAACAACGAGAGTTTCCCTCTTTTGTCAGGGTTGCCTTTTTTCCCAAAAATAATACAGTACACATATACTACACAAGAGACACAAAGACTTGGTGAAAGTAAATCTGAAAAGGAGGAAAAAAAATTGTATTTTTGACTATATTATTGAGCCAACATATTTTTCCCACATAGGTCAATATGTGTTTTAATTAGGGATAGATCGAAAGGATATTTTTTATGTTTTCAAGTCGAATAAATCTGAAAACAAGGGTAAAAAAACAGTATTTTTGACTATATATTTGAGCCAACATATTTTTCTCCACATAGGTCAATGTGTGTTTTAAGTAGGTCTAGATCTAAAGCATATTTTTTACATGAGTATTTCCTCAAAACAAAATTGTTTTGATTCTGTCATACCAAAAGAATGTGTTGTTCTGTTTTCCATATCAAATAGGCCATGAATTTATGAAAACAAAGTGTGTCTATCAATATTGTTATAAAAGCTACAAAATCATACAAGATAAAAAGCTATGATTTTTATTAATAGTTTTAGTTTTTAAAGTTTTCAGCGATTTTATTATTAATATATTAGCATGCTGTTTGTTACAATGTTTGGCAGTGAAATGTTGTCTGTACCAATATTCATGATGATTGATCATGAAACCAGGATCTATATATCAACCCATCCAGTGTTTTAATTTTAACAGAAGAAGAAAACCTCACAACAGGATGTGTCGGAGGAAAAGATAAAAAAGTTGAAGAAGCGAAATGCTGAGCTTGCTGCAATAGCACGGAGACTTGAGGAGAAAGCTAAACAACTACAAACAGAGCAGAATGTCAAGGTAAGATATGGTAGGAACTTCACCTGTCCTTTTTTCTTTACCCGTATCCGTGTCCGTTATTGTCCGTATCCGTGATACCCTAGATCATTTGGTATAAAACAGTGTACTCATCCGTGTCCGTGATTGGGAAGGAAAAAATTCATTCTTCACGGACACGGGCAGCTAGTACACTGTTTTATACCAAAATATCTAGGGTATCACGGATACGGGCAATAACGGACACGGATACGGGTGAAGAAAAAAGGACAGGTGAAGTTCCCACTTAAGTGAGGCAAAGATTTCACCTGTGCTTTTGTGGAACTAACGAATGTTTTGATATATTCATGAATCCCTGGTTAACAAAATGTGAAAATAAAGACCCCAATATTCTTAACCATATGGATTTTAGTATGGTGAATCTGCCCCTCCCTGATAAAGAAACTGCCTAAAATTGGAGGTATTCCATAGCAATAGTGAGGCACAAATATTAAGTTGTTTTCATTAGTCCCTGAAATCCCAGTCAAAAGTAGTCAGCAGTGTATTTTAAATATTTTAAAGAGATAAATATTTCCAGCGGCGGGAGTCACTGGGACAAGAAGTGGAGTCGTTGCGTCGGCCGTCCACCAGACAGCGAGCGCGGGAACCTTCAGAGAGCAGCCAGAGAATGATGGAAAAAGAGAGAGAGATTGACTCGCTGAGACAGAAGTGTGAACAACTGACAGGACAACTCACAAAAACAGCACACAGTTATGTACCACAGGTAACCACTCTCACACCTTTTCCACTTTCTCTACTGTCACTTAGGACCAGGATGCCAAAATCATTATAAATTTTCCAAAGAAATCATGCTCTCGAGACCCTTGACCCACTTTCTTGTATAAGCTTGTATACTCACCTGTATGGTGCTTAATCTCTTAATCTTAATCTATTGACAGACTCTAAGGCACATAATGGTGGAAATCGGAGATCGTAATCATTAAATCAGAAACAGTGCATGGGTCAGATTATGTGGATATCCTTATTACCCCGTTACTTCAATAATAAATATATCACTTGGACAAAGTAAAGTGGCCAAAGTTAAAACAGGCCCACGTTACTCCACTGCTCAAAACAAACCATCCTTAGTCAAGGAAGTGTTAGAAAACTATGAGCTGGTTTTCTACTTGAACTTCATTTCAAAAATTCTTTTGAGAGTTGTAGTGTCTCAAATTCAAAGTCACCATGATGAAGCCAGTCTTGTCACTGGCTCTCAATCTGCTTACAGCAGGCACCACTCCACAGAACATGCCCTCCTAAACACAAAAGTTGATCTCCACAGCATGGTTAAAGATCTGTTTCAGCTCTCACTCTCCTTCATGTCTCTGCTGCTTTCAGTAGTATTGACCACACCAGTCTCTTGGACAGGTTGTACACATACTATGGTATTGGTGATCTGGCACTTTACTGGTTCAAATCATGCATGTCACATAGAATCCAGTCAGTTAAAGTAGGTAATACTTTGTCCTGTCCCTTTGAGTTGCAACCTGGTGTCTCCCAGGGCTCTGTTCAGGGCCCAATACTTTCCTCTCTGTACACAAACCTACTTAGTTCAATCGTTCAGTCATATAGTGGAATCAGGTACCACTTGTATTCCAATGACACCCAATTATACATAACCCTCCAAGTAAACCCTCAATGTTTGCCTCAACGACATTGAAAATTTAATTTCGACACATGTTAATGTTAACTTTCAAATAATATGTGAATGGTTCATAACTATTGCTTTTGAATGATGTAACTTTGGATAATCTGTCTCAGTAGCTTGATAATGGTACTGTCAGTAGCTTGGGAATGATCAGTGTCAGTAGCTTGATAATGGACATGTTAATAGCTTGGGATTGGTACAGGTCAGTACCTTGAGAATAATCAGTGGCAATAGCTTGAGAGTAAAACAGTGTCACAAAGCTATGTACATTTTCTGCTTGCAGATCCAGCAGCCACTGGAGACACAGGAACTGGAGAACATCATCAAGAGGGCGGCAAAAGAGAGGTTAAAGCTAGAGAGACAAGTCTTAGAGCCAGTAAGTTATCAGTATGTTTGTCTTGTGCTGCTGATTGTAATTCAGTGTTATTTTTTCACACCCCTTTAAACAGCTAGGGTTATTCTGATGCAGGCAATAAGCCATTTTCCATGTTTACAGGACATTATTATAAACCTACAGCCATACTTTAACAGTATTAGCAGTACTAAGCGAAAGGGCTTAGTATAATTGTAACTTTACGATTGTTGTCCAATTGCAAATAAATATGTTTAAATAAACAGTATTTTAAGAAGATTAACTTTTAAGAAATACTGACATTGCAGCTCAGATCTTAGAGCTAAGTAGTGACCTCAAATCTTTGATATTTAAGAAATAATGACCTCACAGTTTTAACCTTGGAGACATACTGACCCCACAACCTTGACCTTTGAGCAGTGTCAACCTTTCAAGAGATACTGACCCCACAACCTTGACCTTTGAGCAGTGTCAACCTTTCAAGAGATACTGATCTCACAGCTTTTACCTTTGAGCAGTGTTGACCTTCGAGCTTTGAAATTTAAGAAATATTGTCTTTACAAGTTTGACCTTTGGGAAATACCGCCCTTAAGACTTTGATGTTCGAGAAATACTGACCCCACAACTTTTACCCTTGAGATGTGTTGCCTTGGGCTTTTGAAAAATATGGAATTCTTAACTTTGACCTTTGTGAAGTACTGACATTGAAACTTTGATTTTTGAGAAGTACTGAGCTCACAATTTTGACTGTTTAAGTTTTACTGACATTGCAACTTTGACCTTTGAGAAACGTGACCCTGCAGTTTTAACTTTTGAAACTTTTGACATCACTATCGCTGTCTATTCACTTTGAGACTGCCCTGCTATAACTTATACTGGTGCCTATTTGAAATTTCTGTATTTCTGTGATTTGCATTCAAATTTGTGACAGTGTTATTTTCCTCATCTGATCAGGTTACTACATTATGGCCTAAATCTTGTTTAAGGCAGTTCTCTCATACATGTGTGCATTGTAAATAGAGGAAGCTATTCGCAGTTGACTTTAACTGTATTACCACTTTTTTCTCTGAGGCATCAACAATTAACTGTGGTGATCAAGAATGAGGTTATGAAAGCACTAGCCAGCATCAATATGTTGGATCAGTTACTTATTACCCGGCATCCATTAAAGGCTGTGCGGCTATTGTTTTCACACCTGGGGTCCTGCTGGGCTTGGCAGGTGGCAGGAACAATAATCTTGTCTGGGCTGTATCTCAGAAACTGTAAGATGTAGGAAGTTGCTACTTGGTATAGGGGTGTAGGTGTGCAACATTATGGTAGGCATGCAACTTTATACTGTGACCTTGGTGTAATGCTTGACTTTGTCCTTGCCAAATTATTGTTTTTTGCTGCCATATTTGAGACATATTTCTATCGGTAAGATCTATGGATTGCGGCAACTGATTATTATATGTACTATCTCTTTTGTAAACTATACTTCAATTAATGAATTTTACAGCTTCATATCTTTAAGTTTACTAATTAATGCTGCAATCTTGCTATTGGATTACCTAGTTTTGATACTTTGTCTTTATATACATATATGGTTTCTTATATGTTATTTCTCCTGCATCTTCACATAGCCTACACTGTCTATTCTGAAAATCCCCTGACCTTTATACTGTTTTATATCTTCCATATCGCATGGTGTTTTTAACCCAAGCCCATAAAGGCTGGGGTTATAGTTGTCCCCTGCGCCGCCCGGGCGGTGGCAGCAGGCATAAAGTTTGTGGGTGTTACACAGCCTAAACCCCTGCATGGATTTTCAACAAATTTTCAGGGGATGTTAACCCCAAGAGGATCTAGAGATGAGTGTGTTTACCTAAAGAGGATCTAGAGCTGATTAGGTTTTGGGGGGGATCTGGTAACAACTGTTGCCATGGCAACACCTTTAAGATTTTCGGGTCTTAAACTTTGTGGGTGTTCCACAGCCTAAACCCCTGCATGGATTTTTGACCAAATTTTCAGGATATGTTAACCCCAAGATTATCTAGAGCTGATTAGGTTTTGGGCAGTATTCGGTAATATCTGTTGTCATGGCAACACTTTTAAGATTTTTGGTCTTAAACTATATCGATGTTCCACAGACTAAACCCCTGCACAGATTGTCACCAAATTTTCAGGGGATGTTTATCCCAAGAGAATCTAGAGCTGATTAGGTTTTGGGGGGTAGCCAGTGGCATCATCAGATTTGCACAAAATGTTAATGGATAGGAAAGCTTGCCTGAGAGTAATTGCATTCTTGTTTTGGAAACAAAATGGCCACCATGTCACATCTTTAATGCCATATAGGAGGGTCATCATATCAAAAAGGCCTTGTATCTCCTTTACAATTGTTTTTTGGGCTTCAAAATATGAAAACTACTTGTTAGAAATCATGGCCTGTGAATCTTTTGTAGAAAATCTTGTGGGTTCTCTATACTTCTTACAACAGAAGTTGTTCCTAAGATTTTCCCAAATCTCAATGTTGTTGGCCATTTAGCTGTACCTGCGGGCTGGTGTTCTTGCCTGCCAAGTGGCTATTTTTTTCTGGGCTGTGGTGTATGGGCATCTCTGCTGCCGTTTTTCTTTTCTGTGTATCAGCCTCATATACATTCCGACTGTACTTAACACAATCTTTATAATTTTTAATAGTTTGAGTTAAAATCCTAAAAGGTAAAAAATTAAACCATTCTATCCGTATATTATGATAAAAATATAACATTTTCAAATTTATTTGTGAAAAACTAGACCTTGAAGGCCTGTAGGCCTTGGGACATCCTCCAGAGATACTCAGAAAAGTCAGTTTTCATTTTTTTAGCTGCAAGGGTCTATACTAACCATTTTAAAAATACATGTAATTCTGTAGTTATGGCTGTTTGTATTGTGGCAAAGTAATACAGGTAAATATGAGCAGATGTAACAGAAGCACACCTTAAAAAAGGAGACATAGTGTTCTATATGGGTGTAAACATGTGGTCAAAATGTAATGGGAACATGTTTCAGACATTTAGAGCATGCCTTGTGGTATTAAGCATGGCATCAGTGAAGTCACATTTACAAAATCGCCACTGGCAGCCATGTTTTTTTCCACTTTTATCCAAAATCAATAGGGTTCCTCTGATAAGTAATATCAACGACTGTACAAAGTTTGAAGACAATTGGTGAAAGCAGTCTGGACTTAGAGCACACACAAGCTTTAAAACTGGGTGGCGGCTATCTTAAAAACAAGATGGCAGACACAAAATTTTTTTTTTCAAAAGTTGTCCCCCTTGACCCTAAAATAAACACAGGAAACCTGAACTTGATATTTGTAATGGTTTTGCTGTAATATAGAATTGGCAAGTGCTGAGTCAGCAAATTGTCAAAATTTATTACAATCATATTGATTGTAATCTCGTAAAAAATGTTCTATTTGGGATAAAACACAGGGCTCGATGTTTCCAGTGGTCCGGCAGCCCGAGTCTGCCGAAAATTCGACCGGGCTGCCATTGTACACTAATAGGCTGACCGAAGGGCTACTAGCAAATAAAATGCATAAATACGTACATATTTCGATATATTATAGCTTTATTGTACAAAACGATGGTTGAAATAGTCCTAATTTCATCATTGTTTACGTCTGCCATGACACTTTTTATTTTCAGCCGTGAACATTCGAAGATAATTATTTTCAGTTGCGAATTCATTCAAAAATAATTATTTTCAGTCGTGGATTCATTCGAGTTTTTTTTCACGGGGCCTACAGTGCTTTACATGATTTTATGTTTTAGTCAAGTTTGACTAGAATTAGCAATTTTAATAACATTGGTGTAATTTTAGTTTAGAGTTAATGGTTTTTGTAATTGCAAATTTTTAGTGCCAATTAAACAGTGATTCAGATTGTTAACATAGTTATTATGACGTTTATTTGTAGCAGTAAGCCTTGATGAGAACAGTTCATCATAAAATATTTCGGGCTCTTCCTTTGGCCACTGGTCTCCCTAACGCCGGTGGGCTGCCAGACAATTTTTTGTAACATCTTGCCCTGAAACATGTCGGAAAAACACAAAAAATCGCCTCTGGTGGCCATGTTTTAAATCAGTTTTGCCTAAAATCAATAGGCTTCCTCCCATGAGTAATATTAATGACTACAAAGTTTGTAGACAATTGGTCAAAGCAATCTGGACATAGAGTGCACAAAACCTTTAAAATTGGGTGGTGGCCACATTAAAAACAAGATGGCAGACACAACTTTTTTTCTTTTTTTTTTTGAACAGTTGTCCCCCTTGATCCTGAAACAAACACAGAAAACCTGAAGAGGATATCTTGAACCGTTTTTGCTGTAATGAGGAAAAGTGAAAAGTGAATGAAAAAGAAGAAAAAAGAAATTCTGACATAATCTTAAGAACATCCGATTTCATAAAATATTCTAATTACTTAAGATAGAATGAATTTTCTAATTGTCTAGCACCATGAGATGCACCATATTTTACATTCCGTGTGCCCTCAAAGATACATTGGAAACATTTTGACTGGTTAGTCAATGGTTAATGCAAGCAGCTACTCAATGCCCAAGTTTTCCAAATTAAACCTGATTAATTTCTTCTGAAAATATTGAGAGACAATTTGTTTGGTATTTAAGGATAAATAGATACATACAGGTTAATAAATCATGAAGACCAGCAATAATTAATGGGAACAATGTGTACAAGGTGCACCTGAAATATTTAGTCTTTATATCATCATCTTGATAGCAGGTAACAAATTCATAGTGTACTCATACATGACAAAAACAAGGTGTTTTTTTTTCAGTTTTAGATGGTGGTCAGCGTAGACTAACATAATAGATGCAAATCTTAAAAACTCTCAGCTTAAGCTTCACAAAATTAGGTAATTTTGTCAATCTTTTTAATATTTTTAATGAAAGATATAACTACGAAATAATGCCAGGTTATTTTAATATTACAAAAAAAAAAAAATGGCCTCCATCAGAAAACAAATATTAAGTCTAAATTGATAGTTGTTTATATGAAGACACTTATTATTTTTATTGTATGTTTGGCTCAAAAACTGCAAAAAAAAAAAAAGAAAATACTGAGAAATGAGTAAATGATACTGAATTCTCCACTGAAAATATTTCTAACCCCAAATAACTGTAACTGGTAGTAAAAATAAGCCTGTTTTGTTCAGCCCAGTAAGGCATAAAAAGACACAAGACCTTTACATGTGGGTAGCTCTGGACTTGTTATTTGTGAGTTTTTGGTCCTTTTGAGATCAAACAGAAGGGGGCAAAAAACCCCAGCAGAGCTTTAATTCACTCATATCTCCCACATATGTAAACCTCTGCATCTATCCACAGTGGACTATTAAATAGTACAAAAGCACCCTTACTTCTGAGTTCTGACCCAAGGAAATAACATACAGTCTTTATATTTATGCAAGAGAAAAATCTAGGGATGAACAACATAAAACAGATTAATTTAAGTAGAGTAAACTCTCTGTATCGAGTAAAATCAGTATAAATCTCGCAATTGTTCATATTGTTAAGGCATTTAATAAATAAAATTAAATGTGTTTTTTTAAACAGTCTTTGAAAGTATATTTTTTTGAAAATTCAATCAGGAAATTGTAATCGGTAAAAAGAATTCACACAAGTTGCTGAGATTCCATAAAAACAGTCATTTTTTGGGTGAAGGTTTTTGGTGAGTAATTTATTCAAAGCATGGGACTCTTGAGGCTCTGAAATGTGTTTTCTGTGTTGAGATTTGTTGCCTACATGATAAATCTTGGCTCTACCTCTTAAACAGTGCTCCAGAAATGATTTTCGTCATGCTATTTCTCAGGCTTCATGAATACATCAATTGTCATGTTGACTATTAGGTGTATACTTGAGATATTTGTCAAATTTGCCACACCATATGGAGAATGTCATGTGTAGGTGTCACAGTTCTAATAGCAGACAACAAAAGGAACATTTCACTGGAAAATTCTGCAATATATTAATGGTGTAAATTTTCCAAAAAATATTCTGTTTGATAAGATGTCACAGTTCAAAATATTAATTCTCATTTCATAGAGTAAGAAATCTAAAATTCGCCACATATCTGAAATTCGCCACATGTGAAAACACTAATAAAATAAATGAATTGTGGTGAGATTTGTTGACTGTATAGTAAATTAAGGCTTTTTAAACTGAAAAATACCAATTTTTGGACAAAAACATCATTTTCCTCATAAAATTAACTAAGGTTTTAGAGGTGGCGAATTTTAGATTCCTGGCGAATTTGAGATTTCTTACTCTATATTGGGGTCACTTACACATTACACATAGCTTTCTGAATGTATTTCCATCCAGGTCACAAAGGATTATTGTGTGCATTGCAATATCTGGCAAAGACGTTACAAATTACATTTGAAACCCAGTTGAGTTAAATCTGTGATAACCATAAAAATACATCTACTCTCTTTATGGAACATATTCATGAAAAAAAAGGTCAGGATCAACCAAAACTCAGATGAAAGTTCACAAACAAGACCTTGGCTACTCTTAGGCTTATATCAGTATTCACAAAGTTAAGCTGGTTTTGTGGTATCAGTTGCAGGAGAGTCATCAAATTATTATTTGATCCAATATTTACTCCATTTTCAAGGGTAGATCAAAGTTAAATCTGTGATAACCGTAAAAATACATCTACTCTCTTTATGGAACATATTCATAAAAAAAAGGTCAGGATCAACCAAAACTCAGATGAAAGTTCACAAGGCCTTGGCTTCACAAGGCCTTGGCTACTCTTAGGCTTATATCGGTATTCACAAAGTTAAGCTGGTTTTGTGGTATCAGTTGCAGGAGAGTCATCAAATTATTATTTGATCCAATTATTTACTCCATTTTGAAGGGTAGATCAAAGTTAAATAAAAAAAAAATCCAGCCCAAAATTATCTGAATTTAGTTTGAGAAAACAAAACCAGTCCCTAAATCCCTATTATTTATAGGCTGTGGAATTCAAGGTTACTAGATGAGCTTCAGTAGAACCAGCCCTCCAATGACCTGAAAGGATAAGGATCTAGTAACCAGGGTAAAATCTTCTAAAAAGAGTTTTATATAAAGAGCTTTAAATGTTTGGTGTGGTGTGAGTTACATAGAAAACTACTAGTATTGAATAAGTTAGTAATTGATAAGACTCAGTGTATGTGTCTTTAATAGTGCCGTGAAATCTTTTAGCATTTTGGGTTTGATGTTTGGTATCTGTACAAGCTAGCAACCTTCGATCTAGTTCGAACATCGACCTAACGTTTTCAAAACTAGTAAAACGCATAAATCTTACATAAAATCTCGTCTCTTTGTTGAAAAATATGGTAAAAATATTAAATCCATAGATATTTTATACAAATTTTGCCATATTTTAAATAAAATGCAAGTTTATAGATGGGCCAAAATAGGATCCTTTGGGATGTATAGTGACATTGTTGTTCTCGAAATGTTTTGTGGACTCCGATTTTTTTCAGACGTTTGAACCAAACTTCATTTTCGGGGCTGTAAACAAGTGAACTATCAAACTTCTACAAACATTGTTGCAGCACAGTCTGTAATAAAAATTAAGGCATTGAAAAATGATGAGGAATGGTCACACAAAAGTGAAGACTGAAAGCTTGAAGATTAGATGGAAAGTGATTGCACAAGGCAGAAGTGACATAAATATAAAGGTTAAAAAAAGGGAATGTGGCTTTCAAAGATCATACAAGGGTTGTTGTTGAATGCTATGAGCAGAGACTTTGTGATTCTGTGGACATTTCTGTTAATGGGATCTACAACCTTTATGACATTCAGATAGGTTAAAAAATAAAAGGTATATTTAAGAAAAATATCCAGTTCTTTCTTTTTCAAAAGAGGTGGTAGCGGGTTTTCCATGGAAATTTAGTGGCAAATTATGTAAATGACCCATAATTGTCATTAAAACCACAAACTTGACCAAAACAGGCAATAATTTAAATTATATTACTCTGTTATCAGTTCTCATTCCAAATATATGGAATGAAATTATGATACAGTTTAATGCTATTTTTTATTACATAATAGCAGAAACACAGTTTATCGTTATTCTAATATGACAAAATATGTTGACACTATTGTGTAAGCAATCCCATAATTCTCGGGAAATGTTTTGCTAGTTGATCCTTATTATCTCCCGCCGGGCTTTAGCCCGGGAGGGAGATTATGAAATGATGCCTGTGTGTGCGTGCGTGCGTGCGTGCGTGCGTGCGTTAGTTAGTCACGCAGATTCCTCCAAAACTACTACAGCTACAGATTTTTTGTAAATTAATTGTCCCAATGAATTTTCACGCCCTCGAAAATTTTTTTGGTTTTATGGACTTAGGCCTAACGATAAGTGAGTAATAGCTATCTTAGCTACTTGGAGTAAAGGGCTCATAACTCAAAAACTATTGCAGAAACAACTTTTTCTTCAAATATGTTGTTCAGCTACTTTGTCCTTAGCTATAAGATGGTACATAGTTTGGGGTCCTATTGCATGCCATAAGTGAGTAATAGCTATTTTCTCATTTGTAGCTAAATAACAAAAGGAGTAAATGTCAAATATCTTCCAAAGTATTAGAGTTACAGAAATCTTTTCAAATATGTTGTTCATCTACTTTTTGGTAAGCTATCACATAGTAAAGTTTCAGACCTGTTGCACCTTGGATAGCTGAGCAATAGCTACTTTGAAATTCTGATTGTTGAGTAAAGCCATTGTAACTCCAAAACCATTGCAGTTAGAGTGTTTCCCTAAAATATGTTGTTCAGCTACTTTGTCCTTAGCTATAAGATGGTACATAGTTTGGGGTTCTATTGCATGCCATTAGTGATTAATAGCTATTTTCTCATTTGTAGCTAAATAACAGAAGAAGTAAATGTGAAATATCTTCAAAAGTATTAAAGTTAGGGAAATCTTTTCAAATATGTTGTTCATCTACTTTTTGGTAAGCTATCACATAGTAAAGTTTCAGACCTGTTGCACCTTGGATAGCTGAGTAATAGCTACTTTGAAATTCTGATTGTTGAGTAAAGCCATTGTAACTCCAAAACCATTGCAGTTAGAGTGTTTCCCTAAAATATGTTGTTCAGCTACTTTGTCCTTAGCTATAAGATGGTACATAGTTTGGGGTTCTATTGCATGCCGTAAGTGAGTAATAGCTATTTTCTCATTTGTAGCTAAATAACAGAAGAAGTAAATGTCAAATATCTTCAAAAGTATTAAAGTTAGGGAAATCTTTTCATATATGTTATTCATCTACTTTTTGGTAAGCTATCACATAGTAAAGTTTCAGACCTGTTGCACCTTGGATAGCTGAGTAATAGCTACTTTGAAATTCTGACTGTTGAGTAAAGCCATTGTAACTCCAAAATTATTGCAGTTAGACTGTTTTCCTAAAATATGTTGTTCAGCTACTTTGTCCTTAGCTATAAGATGGTATATAGTTTAGGGTTCTATTGCATGCCATAAGTGAGTAATAGCTATTTTCTCATTTGTAGCTAAATAACAAAAGGAGTAAATGTCAAATATCTTCAAAAGTATTAAAGTCAGGGAAATCTTTTCAAATATGTTATCCATCTACTTTTTGGTAAGCTATCACATGGTAAAGTTTCAGACCTGTTGCACCTTGGATAGCTGAGTAATAGCTACTTTGAAATTCTGACTGTTGAGTAAAGCCATTGTAACTCCAAAACTATTGCAGTTAGAGTGTTTTCCTAAAATATGTTGTTCAGCTACTTTGTCCTTAGCTGTAAGATGGTCCATAGTTTGGGGTTCTGGTGCATGCCATAAGTGAGTAATAGCTATTTTCTCGTTTGTAGCTTGAGTAAAGCCATTGTAACTCCAAAATTATTGCAGTTAGAGTGTTTTCCTAAAATATGTTGTTCAGCTACTTTGTCCTTAGCTATAAGATGGTCCATAGTTTGGGGTTCTGTTGCATGCCTTAAGTGAGTAATAACTATTTTCTCATTTGTAGCTAAATAACAGAAGAAGTAAATGTCAAATATCTTCAAAAGTATTAAAGTTAGGGAAATCTTTTCAAATATGTTGTCCATCTACTTTTTGGTAAGCTATCACATAGTAAAGTTTCAAATTTCAAAGTTTACAACTTTTGGTGGCCATCTTGAATTTTTGCGGAAAATGAAAAATGGCAAATATCTCTGAAACTGTCAGAGCGATTTCGAGCAAGTTTTGGACCCACAGTGTAGTAGAAGGGTTTCTGTTGAAACATGAAATTTTCAATTTCACATGGTAAATTTTCTGACCCATAGCTAATTACTCACCTACTTAAAATGAGTAAATGCTAATTATCTCTAAAAGTATTGCAGAGAGCCAATTTTTCTCAAATACCTCATTCACCTACTTTTGGGAGAGCTTTCACTTGGTAAAGTTTCAGACCCATAGCTAATTATTCACCTACTCAAAATGAGTAAATGCTAATTATCTCTAAAAGTATTGCAGATAGCCAATTTTTCTCAGATAACTCATTCACCTACTTTTGGAAGAGCTTTCACTTGGTTAAGTTTCAGACCCATAGCTTATTACTCACCTACTCAAAATGAGTAAATGCGAATTATCTCTAAAAGTACTGCAGATAGCCAATTTTTCTCAAATACCTCATTCACCTACTTTTGGGAGAGCTTTCACTTGGTGAAGTTTCAGACCCATAGCTAATTACTCACCTACTCAAAATGAGTAAATGTGAATTATATCTCAAAGTACTGCAGATAGCCAATTTTTCTCAAATAACTCATTCACCTACTTTTGGAAGAGCTTTCACTTGGTGAAGTTTCAGACCCATAGCTAATTACTCACCTACTCAAAACGAGTAAATGCGAATTATATCTAAAAGTACTGCAGATAGCCAATTTTTCTCAAATAACTCATTCACCTACTTTGGGAAGAGCTTTCACTTGGTAAAGTTTCAGACCCATAGCTAATTACTCACCTGCTCAAAATGAGTAAATACGAATTATCTCTAAAAATACTGCAGATAGCCAATTTTTCTCAAATAACTCATTCACCAACTTTTGGAAGAGCTTTCACATGGTGAAGTTTCACACCCATAGCTAATTATTCACCTCAAAATGAGTAAATGCGAATTATCTCTAAAAGTACTGCAGATAGCCAATTTTTGTCAAATAACTCATTCACCTACTTTTGGAAGAGCTTTCACTTGGTGAAGTTTCAGACCCGTAGCTAATTACTCACCTAATCAAAATGAGTTAATGCTAATTATCTGTAAAAGTATTGCAGATAGCCAATTTTTCTCAAATAACTCATTCACCTACTTTGGGAAGAACTTTACTTGGTGAAGTTTTAGACCCACAGCTAATTACTCACCTACTCAAAATGAGTAAATATGAATTATCTCTAAAGGTACTGCAGATAGCCAATTTTTCTCAAATAACTCATTCACCAACTTTTGGAAGAGCTTTCACATGGTGAAGTTTCAGACCCATAGCTAATTACTCACCTACTCAAAATGAGTTAATGTGAATTATCTCTAAAAGTACTGCAGATAGCCAATTTTTTCTCAATTAACTCATTCACCTTCCTTTGGGAGAGCTTTCGCTTGAAGTTTCAGACCCATAGTTTATTACTCACCTACTCAAAATGAGTACATGCTAATTATGTCTAAAAGTATTGCAGATAGCCAGTATTTCTCAAATAACTCATTCACCTACATTTTGGAGAGCTTTCACATGCTAAAGTTTTTTTATGACTTTTTAAAATAATTTTTTATTCATTAAAAGTAATGAAATCATGCCCTAAATCAATTATAACTTGAAAATTATTGCATTTAGAGCACTTTGTTAAAATATGTTATTCAGCTACTTTTTCCATAGCTACAGCATGGTGAGTAACTTGGGTGTCTATCTCAATAGCTAAGTGAGTAATAGCTACTTTTGGATTTTTCACTAACTTCCATCATGAGTAAAATCACTTGTAACTTGAAAACTGTTGTATTTACAGAATTTTATGCAAATATGTTATTCATCTACTTTTGGGTCAGCTATAACATAGTAAAATTTCAGACCTGTAGCTCATTGCATAGCTGAGTAATAGCTACTTTTAGGTTATCACTGTTGGGTAAATCACTTATAACTTGAATACTCTTGCATTTACATTATTTAGTTGCAATATGTTATTCACTTATTTTGAAGCAGCTATAACATAGTTAAGTTCCAGACCTGTGGCTCATAGCATAGCTGAGTAATAGCTACTTTGAAGTTCTTACTCAACACTACATCATTTATAACTTGAAAAGTATTGCATTTAGAGCATTTTGTTAAAATATGATATTCACCTACTTTTTCAATAGCAACAACATGGTGAGTAACTTGGGTGTCTATCTCAATAGCTAAGTGAGTAATAGCTACTTTTGGACTTTTTACTAACTTCCATCATGAGTAAAATCAATTGTAACGTGAAAACTATTGGATTTAGAGAATTTTGTGCAAATATATTATTCACCTACTTTTGGGTCAGCTATAACATAATAAAAAATTCAGACTTCTAGCTCATGCTATGGCTGGGTAATAGCTACTTTTGCCTTTGCCGGTGGATACATTTTGCATCTGGCCACAGATGCGTCCTTGGTCTAGTTGTAATAAGTCATTCACATACTTTTGGGTGATCTACCACATACTGAAGTTGCAGAACTGTAGCTCTTTGGATAGCTGAGTAATAGCTACTAAAATGAGTAAATGTCTTTTATCTCTAAAAGTATTACAGGTAGGCAATTCCTTCTAAATAAGTCATTCACCTACTTGTGGGTGATCTACCACATAGTGAAGTTGCAGAACTGTAGCTCTTTGGATAGCTGAGTAATAGCTACTAAAATGAGTACATGTCTTTTATCTCTAAAAGTATTACAGGTAGGCAATTCCTTCTAAATAAGTCATTCACCTACTTTTGGGTGATCTACCACATAGTGAAGTTGCAGAACTGTAGCTCTTTGGATAGCTGAGTAATAGCTACTAAAATGAGTAAATGTCTTTTATCTGTAAAAGTATTACAGGTAGGCAATTTCTTCTAAATAAGTCATTCACCTACTTTTGGGTGATCTACTGCATATTAAAGTTGTAGAACTGTAGCTCTTTGGATGGCAGAGTAATAGCTACTAAAATGAATCAATGCCTTTTGTCTTTAAAAGTATTGCAATCAAACATTAAACTTGTCACTTCTACATGTGCCTCCATCTCACAAGAAAATTTATATTCCACTATCTTTAGTACATCTTATTAATATGGCGGGAGATAAATGCATGCGTCAGAATGCTTGTTATGATCAAAATGGACATATTTGGGGCTTCTGCCACAATAGTATTTAACAGTTTAAAACATCCAGGATGATTGTAGTTATTCAGATCTAGAAATGATCTGGTTATACATTTTGCAAAACTTTGTGGCTATATTTCTCAGTTTATAGACACACATTCAAGTGTTCGTACATTAGTGTTATCAGGGTGCCTAAATATGCCATCATAGTTTTCAATACATGTAGTTTAAAACAATTGGGTTTACTACTTTGGTTACAGATCTGAAAGCATACTCTTTATACACGCACTACAGTCTCAAGCTGTAAAGACATGTTTGGAGAATGAGCCTTATGATGGTTGGGACTAAGCTACGGAGGTCTGGGACTAAGGGTCGCAGGACGCCTGGGACAACAACCGACTGTGTAAATTTGGGTCTGAGGAGGCCTGAGGACGCCTGGGACTGGACATTTTGTTGACGGCGGGAAATAGGAATCGGTTGTAGTCGTGTGAAATATCAAACATGTTTGATTTTTCACACGGCCTCAACCGACCACAACCGATCCTTACAGGAAGCCTGGGACTAAGCAAATATTTCAAACCGACCCCCCAAAACCCTTAATCGGGAGCCTTAGTCTTGTGGTGGAACACCCACATAAGTTACCTTCACCAAGGGGCTTGTCTTTTGGGGGCATTTGCTTATCGGTCTGTGTTTGTGATTACTCCAAAAATGATAATGTATAAATTGTTATGAAATATTTTAAGTGGTTAAAGCCTAGCCAAAGGAATAAGTGATTACATTTTGTGAGAGATCTGGATCATAATGTAGAGTCAAACTGAAATTTTTCAACAGTCTCATTTTCAATGATTTCCATCATGGTCATTGAATTGGGTATTTATACTTGGCACAATATTTCCATATTCTACAGGACTCAAAGCACTATTTGACCCATCCGACTGAACAAAGTATAGTCCGAGCTCTCAAGTGACTAATGCATTCCACTAGCTGAAAGAGGCTCGAGGATGACCATTTATCAAAGTCTTTGAGGTTCTTTAGCCTGCCACTGGGGATAGGACCCAATGACAGAGGACCGCCATTTTATGTGGTCATCTGAGCCACTATGTATCTGTCTTTACCTGGGTTTGAACCCACGTCCTCTGTGCTCATAGGCAAGTTTCTACCCACTAGGCCACAGTTACCTTATGGTCATGCTATCTTATTAAGAGGATTTGATTATAAAAGTCAGTATTGATCCTTCACAAAGGTTACTAATACAGTTAAACTCCAAAAAATTGGCCAATACTAGAAAATATTGGAGAATGAGGTCCGATAGGGCCGAGATTTTCAATATTTTCTGGTATTGGTCACTTTTGAGGAGTTTGGTGGCTGTTGTAAACCCCACTCTATATCCTATTTGATGCCTGGTCTTAAGATATATGATTGTCTCCAAATTCTGTTATTTCTCTTTTTACAAGAATAAATTAATTTCCCCCCCAAGATATTCATGGCGAAAAACTGTCCAGTACTGATTCTTATTGGACATATCAGTCAATAGTGAAAACTCCCAATTGGGGTTTACATTCTGTTCTGAATTTCACCTTTTGAATTCTTATTTTAAAAGTATTGGATCATCATTATTCCCTGTAGAGCTTTAATAAAAATAGACATCGTTAGTTATTGACTAACACTGTGCTGAACATTGGATATTGTGGTGGGTGTAATTAAGAAATGGAAATTGCATTGTGGTTAATTTTTTCCCTGCATGTAATCTTGTAATATAATTTACATTTTTTAACTATTTTTCAAAAGCTTTGTACCTCACAAGGAAGTTACATTGTTTAGAAGAATGTTATTGGCTTGAATAATGTTCTAGTTCTAGGCTATTGACCTTATTTTTTGGCAATTTTGCATTGATGCAATTTCTGTTGTCCCTTGAATAGCATATTTCAAAAAGTTAAGTTTTATGCAAATTTGGCTTTACAGGACAATAGGTATGGAAGTATGAATTGGTTCCTGTGTAAATGTTTTATTCTTTGGATCCCTTCACCACAATTGGAATGGTATTCAGTTATACCAAAGGAAGTTCCAGGGTAGAATAGATTGAAGACACCTGTAGTGGCTAGAACACACACATTTTTTTTTTCATTTTCTTTAATCTTTATTATTGAGGTATACTAGGTAAAAATATGTGGTAATATCAGGAAAATTTAAATTATGTTGCAAATAAGAGGACTGGTAGGACCACATAGATTCCAGTCATCTCTGTTATTCACACTTCCTATTTACGGTACTTAAGATAATTATAACAAATAGCCTTTAAATACTGTGCAGGTATTTCCTTTAACCATGGTGTCCAGATGGGCAGGTGGTGGTTCTGAGCGGGTGAGTCATGCTAAAAAATGGTCTGGGAAGTATCTCAGAAACCATAAGGTCTAAGATGTTGATAATTTGATCGGGACATTGCTTTGGGGTTGTAGGTGTGGAATGTCATGGTGTGACCTTGACTTGACCTTAGTGTGGTGACTTTGACCTTTAAAATCTTGTCCAGACTATATCTCGGACTCTGTAAAGGGTAGGAAGTCGATACTTTTTAGGAATGTTGGATGGGGCTTGTAGGTGTGCAACATCATGATATAACTGATTTAACTTTGGTGTAGTGACTTTGACCTATAAGATTTTTTCGGCTCTTTTTCTCAGGAACTGCCAGGTATAGGAAGTTGACCTTGGTGAAACCGTTGACCCTTGTTCTGTCGGAATGTTTCTGCTGCCACATTTTGAGAAATATTTCTCCTATTACAATTATACATGGCTTGCTTCAACTGACTTATATGTATTCTTACCTTTTTGTGCCTTCCCAGTTGGCAGCTCATGATTATATTTTAAGTTATCTCTATTAACACTAACTTTAGTGTTCTAGATAGTAGATAGGAACCGTAGTAATGCAATGACAAAAATAGAAATCGTGGTTAAGAATTTACTTTATATTTTGATCAAACAAGTAATTTTCAGAATACTAAATATGAATTTCAAATATTAATTTTATTGCGTTAATACATCCTATCCAATGGACAATAGCTTATCCGGTCGGTGCAGACCGGCCTGCCAAACGTCAGAAAAAGACGTCCTGTGTCTCCACTAGCAGGTCGGTCCGTAGCACCAGTGCACTCGCCAGATGGCGTGTCGTACTTCCTTCCTGTCTAGACAGAGTGACGTCATAGCATCTTTTTCGTTTGGCGCAAACCAGTGCACAGTGGAAAATTTTATCTCTGCCAGAAATTGTGTTTTTTGAAGTTTATTGCTTGGAAATCGTCTTGAATCTTATTTTTTTGAAGTTACAACTATATTTTATGAACTATGTCTTCACCTGGCCAGAAGAGAGGGAGTTGTGGCCATGCAATGGCTATTTTCGACGGACATGCCTTCTGCGCACGTTGAAGGGGAAAGGTGAGGAACCGTGTATTGCTAACAAAGACACTGCAGACTGTACTCTCTGTAATTCTTTCACCCCTGAGCAACGTGCCCAGATCTCTACTCCATCTTATAAAATCAAGAAAGAGAAAAGGGAGGCAAAACGTTTGGATAACACCCAACCCACGGACGATCTTGTAGACCCTTCCAGTGTCTCCGTCATTGGGGTTGTTAGTGGGCCTAGTGCTGATAAATCGCCTGCACCACCTGATAAGAAACTCAAAAAGGAAAAGCCCCCTGCTAAAACAAAGAAATCTTCATCTTCAACTCTCTCTTCTGCCACGGAAGGAAAGTGTTCAGCCCTTGAGGACAAATGGGCGGATCGTTTCAATAGGCTAGAAGCCTTACTCTTAGCCAGATCCATAGAACCTACCTTCTCTTCAGATGTCAGGGTCGCTCCAGATCACCCTCCACCAGGAAATGTTTCACGTGACTCTGAACCCTTTTTTCATCCAAGTGAAAAGTCTCTGGACATCTCACAGCGCACTGGCCCAGACTCTAGTGCTGCCTTGCAGCCGTCGGCCGGTAAGCTACCCTCAGAACATGCTTCACAAGGTTCTTCAACTGTTAAGCGCACTGGCCCAGACATTATTGCTTCACAGCAAAAGTCGGCCGGTAAGCTGAAATCTAAGACTAACACTGCTACACAAGGGCGCACTGGTCCAGACACCGCTTCTCAGAAGCATAAGTCGACCGGCAAGCCTAGCTCAGACTCTCACCGACCTTCAACTCTTCCTGTTGAGACATCCGACCACCCTCCCTCCGACCGACCTTTGAGTTCAACCGGCTCATTTTCACCGACCCCTCAGGCGGGCGGAAAAGACAGTATTTCTAGTTTGGACTCAGATACCCAGAGTCAGCTTTCTGACACTCCTCCGGTGGAACTTTTTGTAGAGGAAGGAGATTTGTCCGACGACCAGGAATTTGATCAAGAACTTCCGACGTCAGAAGAGCAAACCTACCGGGAAACTATGAGAGGCATACGTTCCTTCATGGGGTGGTCTCATATTCCTGATATGGACAGCTCAAACCCTTCAGACGACAACCCCTTCGCGGGCCCCAAGGCTCCGGCACCCAGCAAGATTTCAGTACAAATGCCTACAGAAGACTGGCTCTGCCGAAAATTAGCTAAACTCAACCTCAACATGACTGAGGGATACCCCTCCAGAACCACTGAAGCCGGTAGTCTTCCCATGGACCATTTCCTCCGGCCTCCAAAACCACAGACTAAATGGTATGGTCTTTACTCTGACCAACAGTTAGATCCAGCCACAGTCACCAGTTGGCATACAGGCCCGGCTAAGTTGAATAACAGTTTTGGGAGAATAGCCAGGAAAGCCGCCTTAGCAGCTACACCCCCAGCTTCGCGTAGAATTTCTCAAGATACACTCAGGCGCTGGGAGAGGACGGCCAGAGAGGCCTCAGTAGTGTGTAATCAAACGGCCAGCTTCAATCGCTGTTTGTTTAAGGTGCAAGGGGACATGCAAGCACAGTTGAAAGTTATACGTTCAGACAATAAAGGTAAAGTTTCCAAGAAACTATCCGACGCCTCTGAAGAATTACAATTCCTTATGGAATTCAATTCTAGCATCACACAGGCCACAGCCAAGGCAATGGAGCACTTGACAGACTTTGTTTTCATTACCATGGGGAACCTTGCCTTGGCCCGTCGGGATTCATATCTCAGCCATCTAAAGAACGGAGTGAAACCAGACACGTTTGCTGCCCTTAGAACCGGCCCACTCCATATAGCCACCTTGTTTACAGAAACAGTTGTTAAAAAGGCTGAGGAGGAGATTGCCTTGTATGATAGTAAGAGTCACCCGACTGCCACCACTTCGCATACTAGGCAACGTTTTCACCCATATGAACGCCCTGATAAGAAACAGGAGAGTCGGTCGGAGGGAAAACAGGACAGACCCGCCTGGAAGAATATCAACAGGCGACCCTTCAAGCGAGGCAGGGGAAAAGCCTCTAACTTCTCTTCCCGACCTTCCCGCGGTCACCAACACTATAAATGACAATTATTATGTACACAAGGATACAAGCCAGTTGATGACCGGGACTTTCCACACAGACCATACATTGAACAATTTAGTGACTTTAAATGTAAAGCCTCCTGTTGTCAAATTTGTACCTTCTGCACCCGGGCTTCCACAAAAGAAAGGGATAAGTCCCGGGGTGCCAGAATGTCAAGTAAAAAGGTGTCAATTAAAATCTGTGAAAAGTGTTTCTTGTGTCACTCCATTGTCTTATGCCAATTCTGTTCCAAATGTACCAAATGCTGCCCTCACTCTGCCTGTAGGGGCCAGACTGCAAAATTTTTGGCAGACTTGGCTGGACCGGGGTGCCGGTCCCAAAGTAGTTCAAATCCTGCGAGAGGGCTACACCCTCCCTTTCCGGATCCGACCAAACCTCACAAGAATTCCCACAGTCGTAAGCTGCTATGCCAATCCTCTCAGGAACAGCTACCTGTTAGAGGCATTGCATCAGCTTATCGACAAAAATGCTGTAGAACAGGTTCACCATCAGACCTCGCTAGGGTTTTACAACCGACTCTTTTTAGTCCCCAAACCCAACAACAAATGGAGACCTATATTGGACCTCAGCCATCTGAACCAATTCCTCAAAGTAGAGAAATTCAAGATGGAAACACCGGAAACCATCAGAACCTCCCTCTTACAAGGGGAATGGGTAACGTCGGTGGACTTCAAGGATGCTTATTTCCACATACCGATACAGAAACAGTCCCGGAAATACCTCAGATTTCAGGTCCAGGACCAAACCTACCAGTTCAAAGCTCTTCCCTTTGGTCTATCCACAGCACCCATGGAATTCACTGTAATCACAAAGGAAGTGAAGCTAATGGCCATGCACAAGGGTATAAGAATCCACCAGTACCTAGACGACTGGTTAGTAAGAGCCAAATCCCCCCAGGCCTGTCTCCAACATACTCAGATACTGGTAAAAATATGCCAGGATCTAGGCTGGTTAGTGAATTTGGAAAAATCAGAGCTGGAACCCAAACAAGTCTTCAACTTCGTAGGCTACCAGTTCGACCTCAAGTCCGGTCGGGTCCGACCGACACCGGACCGGTGGCAAAGCCTCCAGGGAAAGATACAACAACTTTTATTGCTGCCGGCCTGTCCGGCCCGGCAGTTCATGTCCTTGATAGGTCTGTTAACAGCCACAGAGAAGCAAGTTCACTTAGGCCGATTACACATGAGACCCATTCAGTGGCATCTCAAAAACAACTGGAGGGTACCGGAATCCTTAGAAAAGGTCATCCCTCTACCCAGGTCCCTGCACCCACATTTATGCTGGTGGCTGGAAGAAAGCAATGTCCTCCAAGGACAACCGTTACACCCTATGAGGCACGCTCTGCAAATATTTACAGACGCCTCAAAAGAAGGGTGGGGCGCTCACTTAAACGAGTCCATGGCAAGAGGGTCCTGGTCGTTACCAGAAAGCAAGCTGCACATAAACTACCTAGAGCTCAAAGCGGTTCTCCTAGCCCTCAAAGAGTTCCAAAATCTCTGTGTGGGCAAAATAGTCCTAGTGGCAACCGACAATACTACGGTAGTCGCTTACATAAACAAAGAAGGAGGCATGAGGTCAGGCCCACTCTGTGCCCTCCTGTGGAGAATCTTAACCTGGTGTTCCCACAGACAGGTGACCCTAAAGGCCCGGCATATCCCGGGCCACCTCAATGTGATAGCCGACAAGCTATCCAGACTGGGTCAGACCATCCAAACCGAATGGTCCCTCCTACCAGCAGTTTTTCAACAACTATGCACACAATGGCACCGGCCTCAGATAGACCTATTTGCCACGAGGTTCAACCGCAAGTTACCTCAGTTTGTCTCTCCAGTACCGGACACCCTGGCTGTAGCAGTGGATGCACTCACTCTGCCATGGGACGATCTGGATGCATACGCCTTCCCACCGACCGCCATATTGAGCAAAGTGGTGGAGAAGCTACTGGACTCCCCGTGCAAAAGACTCATTCTGATTGCGCCGGGATGGCCCAACATGCCCTGGTTTTGGGATCTAGTGGCCATGTCCAGTCGGGCCCCTCTCAGTCTGCCCAACCTGCCCAATCTGCTAACGCAGCCCTTCAATCAGATTCCTCACAGAAATCTGACAAATCTAAATCTCCATGCTTGGCTCCTAGAGCCGCAAAAATCAAAGAACAAGGTTTCTCTGAGGCAGTGGCAGCAAGAATTGAGGCTCCTCAAAGAAAATCAACCAGATCAGTCTATGAGGCAAAGTGGACCCTTTTTACAAAGTGGTGCTACACTAATCAGGTGGACTTCAGGTCACCACCTGTAAAGTCGGTGGCTGACTTCCTGATGTACCTCTTTGAGGAAAGGAAGTTGCAGCCCAGCACCATTGATGGATACAGGTCTGCCATTGCTGATAAACTAGGTGATACAACCCTAAATATCAGCAAAGATCATAATCTCACTCGTCTCTTGGAAAGTTTCCACAGAGACAGACCCAAAGGGCGGAGGGGAATACCTTCCTGGAATCTTTCCCTGGTACTACACCAGCTGACAAAGCCCCCTTTCGAACCTCTTAGGGAAGCATCTCTGAAGCATCTGACCTTCAAAACTGTCTTCCTTTTGGCCCTTGGCTCTGGCAAAAGAAGGAGTGAGATCCATGCATGGCAGCATAAAAACATCAGACACCAGTCGGACTGGTCTAAGGTGTCTCTGTTTCCATCCCCCAGCTTCCTCTCCAAGAATCAGCTGGCCAAGGAGGGTCCGGAGAGTGTAGCCCCGGTGGTCATACCAGCCCTGGCTCCTACTCTGGATAGATCCCTCAAGTCTGATAGGTCTCTTTGTCCAGTCAGAGCCTTACGCTACTATTTGGACAGGACTTCAGACCTTAGGCAGGACAAGCAATTAGTTTTTGTCTCCTTCAAGAAAGGCTTCGACAAAGACATCTCGCCTGCCACTATCTCCTCATGGATCAAACAAACTGTGATCCTATGCTATGAGCTCTCTGATCATCAAGCCCACACTCTGCATCAAGTTAAGGCTCATGATGTAAGGGCTTTTGCTGCTTCTAAGGCCTTCCAGTCGGGAGTCTCCTTGGAGCAGATCTTATCAGCCTGCCACTGGAAATCTCATAATACCTTCACCCAATTCTATCTGAAGGACGTGGCTTGGGCTGACTCAGAGCTCTACCATCTCGGACCGGTTGTGGCTGCTCAACAGATCCACCAACAGACTGGTACCTAGAGGAGATCTGTACATATGTAAATGCTTGTACATATTTGTTTATACTACACATAATTAAGGAGCAACAAAAAAAAAAAAAAAAAAAATCTCACGTACTTCCTCCGGGAGACTTAATTTTATGGGACTGAACTCATCCCTCTCTTCCCCCTACCTCAGAGCAGGTCTGTTTTTAAAAAAGGGGGGGGGGGGAGAAAAACAAGGTCGACTCTGACGGTTCCAACCGGGTTAACCGGATGATGATATTCGACCATAGCCTTAGGGGTTTTAAACTTCAAGGTTTACCCAGGCTTTAAGAAGGAATTTCCACGAGTTCACACAAGTCCCTAGTAACCTACCCGCCGACCAAGCGGTAGTTATTCAGCTATTGTCCATTGGATAGGATGTATTAACGCAATAAAATTGCAAATTTAATAAGTAAATTAAATTTTTATAAGTTAATACCCTATCCAATGGACACGCGAGACCCTCCCACTGACCCCGCTATCAGCTTACTAGGGGTCTAATAAGTTTAGACAACAAAAAAGATGCTATGACGTCACTCTGTCTAGACAGGAAGGAAGTACGACACGCCATCTGGCGAGTGCACTGGTGCTACGGATCGACCTGCTAGTGGAGACACAGGACGTCTTTTTCTGACGTTTGGCGGGCCGGTCTGCGCCAACCGGATAAGCTATTGTCCATTGGATAGGGTATTAACTTATAAAAATTTAATTTACTTATTAAATTTGCAATTTTCTGTATCACTAGTTTATATGTTACTCCATTCTTTAACAAAAACTCAATCCCTCTCAAACATAAACTGATTAGAAGTTAATTAATTTTTTTCAAGTTAATTAAGATAAATACAAAAAGTCAAAAGTGCCAGACTTTTTGGGAAAAGTTATAGAGTGCAAAATGTACACAGATCTTCTAATGCGCTTAAGTCCGAAATGGGATAGTCCAGGGACAGACTTGGGTCATTATCCAAAAAGCGCCATCCAGGGGTGGCCCATTAGGTTGGAATATATGCAATTACAAAATATTTAACTCATTCGGGGCCTTATTCACAAAGCTCATTAAGTTAAGCCAAAAATTTGCCGAACTTTTATAGAAAAATATCTTACCTAATCTTTGGATTAAATCAGTATTCACAAAGTTAAGCTAATTTTGGGATTATGTTTGGACGATTAAGTTAATCTGTTCTGTTGGCTGGATTAACGTTAATCCAAAAGTTAATCCAAAAATTTGCTTAGCTTCTATGTGAATACAAATTTTAATCCTGTTCCAATATTCAATTAACTTATTAATAAGCTAAGTTTTCGCTGATCTTTCGCTGATTCCTTTTGTGAATACTGCCCCTGAGTTATTTTGTGGCTCGCTGCATTTCATGTATTTGTAGTATCCATAAGGTTCAATACGTTGGGATTTGTGATTGGATTGGGTGTATTCAACACAACACAGACACCATTTTCAGGGTATGATGTTTTTTTCCCAAAATGTTTGAAAGACCTACCATGACCTCTCATTTCTAAACTAAAATGTGTAAGCTTGAGTTATGAAGAAGGGTTAGGGATCACTTTACAGGAGATTTCATTTTGGAAAGTGCACTACTCCCATTCAAAGTCAATTTACTGAGTGATAAGGACTAGGCCGTGAAGCAAAATTTAAATACATGTTGATACGACCATACAGAACGGTGTGAACAGGCCTTAATGAATTATAGAGAACCAGAAATATCAATTTTGGTTTATTTTTCCAAATTCTTCCAAATGTTACACCGTAAAAATAGAGAAATCTGATGATTTTCCTGCACTGAATACTAATACTTTTTGGCTTAAATCTCAGTTTTGTTTGTGCATTGTGTTCAGAGAAAAGAGCACAACAGGTAATTGAAGTGCTTCTGTTTTTACAGCATCTCATTGATTGCTGCCCTTTTCACTAATTCACACTTGTTGGAAAAAAATAATGACTTTGGTAAGAAAAGCAAAATGAATATATTTGCTGGATTTAATACCCCGTTCACATTTCTCTTGAATGAACGGATCTATTCTTAAATCCTTTACATAGTAATCTGAACTAATAATTATGCTACAAATGATATGAGTTTGTTACGTTATTCATCTAAATATATCTGAAATGCTACAATCCAGTCTGAATATAAGAATTTTTATTTTAAAAAATTCTCCCAACGTATTTTTTGATCAGTAGGTATTGTTAGTATATACCTGGGACAGATTTTCAAATATGGCTCCATTGACCTTTGATTAGTCTCCAGTTTGACTTTGCATATCAATTAACATTGAAAATTTGTAATGCATTATTTAACAGGTGCTGGTATAGCTTTTACGAAAATTATAATACAATACATATATTTGAGAACGATCATAATTATTAAATTTAAGATGAGACTGCTGTTTCAGCTGCTTTTAAAACAGATCAGATATCCACACTATATCATACAGTAATACGATGCCTCCTTAATTGGGAACTCCCTTTGAAATTGGAGTGCATATGGTCATGTTATCAAACTAGTGTGAATGGAGTTTTAGCTACTTTTTCTGCAGAAATGCTCTGGAGAGAAAATAGATTCAGACAGAGTAACAAATGGGAAATTTGCCACAATACTCAAATTTTGCCATTTGGGAGACAACTCTAGAAAGGTAAAACAAAGTAATCAAAATTGGTGCCAATATTGCATCACGGAAGATGACAGGGGCCTAATGTTGTCACAGAAATCACAAGTAATTATCAAGAATTTCTGAAAAGTCAAAGAAATTAAAGGAAGTTTTCCCTGTCCTGTGAATTTCACAAACTGATGATTTTCCAATTTGTTACTGTATAAGGTGATCAGAGAAGGAATTATTGAATCTTTTTATTGTATTCTATGCAATTCACACCTGTACTGAACTCAAAAGTCAAGAGTCTGTATCCAAGAAAAATATACAAAATATGTCTGCTGAACTTAATTTACCTACAGTTCTACAAACTTGTTTGAGAGCAGCTTATTTAAGACTATTATATTTCACAGATTTATATCTAATTTTCTGGTAATATTATTCCTGGAATAATTTTGTCACATCAAGTTAAGGTTGTGGTGGAAAAATTGGTTCATCAGGTTATAATTTGTTGTTCGTCTCAGATCAAGCAACAATTGGTTGTAAAATTTTAATAACAAGTTGCTGCCATCGGTCTTCAATAGACTTTTTTGTTTCAAGTTTGTTCCAATATTTCAGTTAAATATTGTTCAAGGTTGTATCACGCAGGCTAGTGTATGAAAATTCTTTTAACCCTATTTGGCTTTTTGTTTTTGGAAAAAAACATTGTTTCATAGACCTACTAAGTAATAAAGTTATATACTCCATATAAACTTATTAAAGAAATTGGATACACATTTTTAAAAGTGAGTTTTAACTGATTAACAGTTGCATTTCGAAATGTTTCAAATCAGGACGTTTTGGAAATTAAAATTCAAAACCCATTGCAATTCAGTGTATCAAGACTTTGAGGAAGACTTTACATTAGGTGTATGTACTGGTGGTACTGGTTAATTCTAGACACTGACACCCATTGTGTTCCTCTCACTTCCTGTTGTTGTATTCATGAGACTTTAGCATGTCCCAGTGGCTTTCACCTGATATGGAACCATATTTTTACTCTCTGAAATTGTTATTATAGCACATGTCTATGTTTTTCAATGTATATCATTCAGTGAGCAAACTACTGGAACTCATTTGTTTTAAGGACTTCAAAATTTAAAAAATTTAAAAAAAATGGAGGAACCATCAGAGAATTGTTGTATCTCTGGATAATATTGGCACTCTGAACTGAATAGCAATCAATATATGACTTTAAGTATCTTCTTCATTCCGATAAACCTTGTCATTTCTCTTGCCTGCTGATTTTTTATCTTAAAGTGAAGCATAAAATTTATAGCATCTGTTATTTTGTTTGAACAATTGAAAATTCAGCTGTTGAAAAGTAATGTGTTTATTCTAAAGCCAGAAATGAGTTACAGCAAAATCACTATGCAAATAATTGATCGTCATGAGTATAATTTGGCAATATTTGAATATGTTATAGTAAGTGTCTGCCTTAGCTCGGTTTCTCTTGCAAAAAAATTTCTGTCTTTTACTGAAACATATCAGACACTTAACCATAAAACATGAAATGTGACATACATTCTTACTGCATTAGGTCTGTGATTGCCTGTGAAGCAAAATTATCAACCCATATAATGGTGGGAGAACTTAAAATCTTACAAACCTTTAACCTGAAGAAATTACACGCTTTTATCTGATATTTATGTAGATTTTAACCCGTTCCTGATCATAACTGCCATGTTTCGTTTGAGTTTTCTTTGTTTCCTGATAGTAGTTATTCGAGTGGGGGGTGTACTGAGAAACATCTTTTTTAGGAATCCTGGAATTGAAAAGGTTGAGAGGAGAGGGGAGCATTTAATAGGGAGGGGGCATTTATACAAATAAATACGGTACCTAGCTGTATGGATAAAATATTAAATTAATGCTAGAAAATTTAATGCTGATACTGGTGTCACTGACAATTTTCACAGGTATTTTTGCCTTATTTTTGTTACATTTTTATGAAAACAGTTATTCGCAAAGCTAACACATGACATGGGAATAGCTCATCAGACACCTGTTATGGACAAAACTCCACATATTTTGTCTTTTTATTACTTCTGTAGAGGCCAAGAAGTGGCCTTGGTAATTATCTATTGATTGTATCTCATCTAGACTTAGAAGCACTGCACACAAACTTTGAATATTGTTTTTTTTTTATATTCTTCAGTAAATCTTTGATCAGCTGTAAGAATAAAAAAAAATATGGTTGAAAATTGTTTTGCACTTTCACTGGGTTTTCAAGTGTATTGGGAAATCACAGAAATTATTGTAAATTGGCCGATGCAGTTTGAAGATGTAACATAATATACAACATGTCAGCAAATTACAGCCCAAAAACTGGATTGTAGATCAAATTGTACTGTTTTTACAAAGCTCTATCAGTGTCATTTGTAAAAAAGATGGGATAGTTAGAGGGCAACTCTGGATAGGACACATTTATAAAACTCGTTAATATTTCAGAAATACTTTTCATCAAATAAAGTATATCAGCTGGATACAGGATTGTTTTGAGTGAAAATGATAATGTCAGGTTTTTGCAGATTGTTACAGGTATGGACTTATTACAAACAGCCGCATTGGAAGACTGTGACAATTGCTTTTGTTTTGAGTGAACCATTGTACATAAGGGTGAAGCTCACAATAAGCCCGTAAATGTGAATAGATGATTTTACAGCTAGTTTCTAATACATTATGGACTTACACCAGTTGATACAGTTAATAGCTATGACATTGGAGTGTGGGACAATACCTCCTAGTTGACATTTTACAGTAGATTAGGCTAATGTGTGAACTGATGGGCATCTTTTGACATAGCCAGTCAGTCAGAAAACTGCGTGGCGGAGAGAGGATGAACCGGGGACCCTTAATGTATAGTTTCATTGACTTGATTTGTCTAGGTTGTTTTCATGTTAGAATAGTTTTTGCACAATTGCAACAGCAATAAATAACATATCTCATCATATCAATAACTTATATTATTAAATAGTTTTGGTATTGAATTGAAATTCATTATTTTTATGCAACACCAATTTGGCATTCCATAGCAAGTAGGCTTTCTGTAGGAATTTGGTATTCATTTATCCACAGCAGTTGAACTCTTCACAGCCTATTTGGCTTTTCAATAGCAATTTGGCATTCCATAGGATTTTTTTCAGCATTTCATAACAATTAGACATTTCATAACAATTTGGTCATTTTCTTTCAATTTGGCATTCTAGAACAATCAGGCATTCCATAGCAATTTGGCGTCCTTTAGCAGTATCAAAGGTCTGTTGGGCCCAGTGGTTAACAAGTAAGTTGGCTTTCTGACCTCCATAGTGGTGGGTTCTAACCCAGCTCAAGGAAACCTGCAGTATGAACTGGCTGCTTGTCCTGATTTGACCAGAGCTGTTTAAAATGAGATTAAAAACCTCTTTGACATTTGTATCCATTATTGATTGAACTATTGTTTTCATTGCGTTAATACATCTTACCTACCAGACGATAGCTATAGCCCGGCGCCAGCCGGTCCCGCCAAACGAAAGAAAAGACGTCCTGGGTTTCACCCCCGGCAGGACCGGTACACTACACTCCACTCGCCAGGTGGCCTAGTTCCTGCTTCACTCGCCAGAGGGACGTGACGTCATAGCATCTTTTTCGTTTGGCGCGATATTCAAAGTTTGAATTTTGTAAACTCTTTTTATTTTGAGTATTTCTTAAGTTATATATTGTGTTTTGTGCTACGATTTGTCAGTTAGTTGGATAAACTACCATGGCATCTCCAGGACAAAGGAAAGGAGCCTGCGGGCATATCATGGCTATTTTTGACCCTCATTCTCGTTGTGCCAGATGCAGAGATAAAGGGTTGGGCCAAGACCCGTGTGTTTTAAAGTTGCAGTGTGAATTGTGTGACAATTTAACCCCTGAGCAATTGCTCCAGCTTTCAACCCCTACGTACAAACTGCGGAAGGAGAAATCTAAAAGCAAAGAAGCCCTTGTGGATCCGTCCACTGTCACTATCGTGTCGCAGGTGGAATCTCAGGAAGTTGCTTCAACTTCTCCACCCCATGTTGCTGAGCAAGATCTCTCTTTACCTCCACCTATGTTCCGCCAAGAGTTAAAAGAGTTGGACGAAAAGTGGTCAGTACGTATGGCCCGTCTGGAAGCACTCATTACTTTGGGGCAGCGTCCTTCACCTCAACCTTCCTTCTCACCGGTCAAGGCACCGGTACCGCATCAAGCTCCCGCGGGACTCTCTCTCAGGCACCTTTTCTCTTATCATCTGTCCCTTCCGGCCAAGCCGGCCCGGCTTCTGGCCCGGATAGGATAAAACCTAGTGCCACTGTCACTACCAGCTCAATAGCTAGGACGTCTCCTCTAGAAGGCCTTTATTCTGAACAGGACCCGGAACCGGTATTCTCTCAACAGAGTTCTTCCGGCCCGGTGGCCTCTGCTTTTCCTCAACCTCCTCCGCAATCCAGCTTGTTCAAGTCAGCTCCGGAGCACTTTGAGGAAGGTGAGGTATCTGACCAAGAAGACGTCACTGACCATCCTGATCAAGAATCTCCGGACTTGGATAAGACATTGAGCGAAGATCAAAACTACAGAGAGACTGTTAGGGGAGTACGTGCATTCATGGGCTGGTCACATATCCCAGATCTTGAATATACACCAAGTTCCAGGTCAGACAATCCCTGGATTGGCCACCGGGCACAACCTGTAGGCAAGGTCTCTATCGACTTACCACCAGAGGACTGGCTTTGTAAAAAACTTGAAAATTTAAACCTCGTCCTCATAGAAGGGTACCCGTCCAAGTCTACGGAACCGGGTGGACTTCATGTTGATCAGTATCTCCGCCCTCCCAAGTCTCAGGCAAGGTGGTACGGGATTCATCCCGCTGAAAATAAAGACATCACTAGGCCGGGCAAATATGTAACTACTTGGCCCAATGACGCTGCGAAGTTGAACAGTTCCTTTGCCCGAATTGGTAAACCTGCTCTTGCTTCATCCCAACCCACCTCCCGCCCTATTGCTCAGGATACGCTCCGGAAGTGGGAGAAAGCAGCAAAAGAGACCAGTTATATTTGTAACCAGTCCGCTGGTTTCAATAGGTGCATCACCAAAATACAAGACTCTGTACAAGAACAGTTACAAATTCTTCAGACAGAGTTGGGAAAAGGAAAATCTTCCACGAAAGCTCAGGGTGCACTTGATGAGTTACATTTCCTGTCTGCATTCAATCAAAATGTGAGTTTCGCGGTTGGCAAATCCCTCCAACACCTCTCAGATTTTACTTTTATACAAATGGCTAATTTAACTCTGGTCAGGAGGGATTCTTATCTTGAGCACCTGAAAGCTGGCGTCAAGCCAGATACCTTTTCCTCCCTCAGGAACTGTCCTCTACAGACCAAGGCTTTGTTTCCGGACGACATTATCCGGAGGGCGGAAGATGAAATAGCAGCATTTGAGTCACACAAGCGTACCAACCAGCCCGGTCCGGGCCGTGGTGGGTTCGCCGGTACTCAAAAGAAGCAACACCGTTACCAGCCATATTCAACATGGAAACAGGAGGATTCTGGAAACTCCGGGGAGGTCAACCCGGTCGCGGTTCGCGCCCTGCCAAGGATGCTAAGGCGTATAAATGACAATCACTGCAAAGTTCCTCCGGAAGTAACATCCTGTCCGGAGTTTGGTGTTGTGGATGTAACAAAGACAAGTCTTCCTGTTCTTGTGAAAGACTCTGTAAATTGTCACAATGTTGCTCATCATGTACTTTCTGTAAAAAACATCAGGCAGCCGCAAAAGAAAGGCATAAGTCCAATCTTAAACTCACAAAATACAATAAAGTATGTGAAAAGTGCTTCTTTTGTAAATCACTGTGTCTTTGCCCCAAGTGTGTCAAATGTCCTCAGTGTTGCAAATGTCCAATCAGTAGGGGGACGCCTACAAAATTTTTGGAAAATATGGGCTCTCAAGGGTGCAAACCCGAAGGTAGTATCCATCTTGAAAGAGGGCTATGTGCTTCCCTTCAAGGTCAGGCCTCCCTTAATAAGGGAACCCCTGATAGTAAGCGGCTATGCAAACCCCACCAGAGACTCCCACTTACAAGAAGCAGTGCAAGCTCTGATCAAGAAAAAGGCAGTAGAGAGGGTCAGGGTTCGAACCTCACTAGCCTTTTTCAACAGATTGTTCATTGTCCCAAAGCCGAACCAAAAGTGGTGGCCAATCTTGGATCTCAGTACTCTAAATCAGTTTTTATGCGTAAAAACATTCAAAATGGAGACTCCAGAGACAATCCGGACCTCTCTACAACAAGGGGAGTGGGTGTCATCGATAGATTTCAGCGACGCCTACTTCCACATTCCAATCCACTTCACATCCCGAAAATTCCTCAGGTTCCACTTCCAGAACCAGTCGTACCAGTTTCGGGCTCTTCCCTTTGGCCTTTCAACAGCTCCCATGGAGTTCACTGCTGTGGTCAAAGAGGTCAAGTTAATGGCTCAGTCACAGGGTATAAGAATCCACCAGTACCTAGACGACTGGTTGATTCGAGCCCCTACCAAAGAATCTTGCCACCAGGGAACCCAGTCCCTCCTAGCCCTTTGCCAGGAGTTGGGCTGGATGGTAAACATGCAAAAATCAGAACTGGAACCCCAACAAATCTTCGATTTTGTAGGCTACCAGTACGACCTGCTCAACGGACTGGTCAGACCTACTCAAAACCGTTGGGAAGCCCTTCAACAAAAAATAACAGGGCTATTACAGAGGAGATCTTGCCGAGTGAGAACCTTCATGTCTCTTATAGGTCTACTCACTGCGACAGAGAAACAGGTGCCCCTAGACAGACTGCACATGAGACCTATTCAGTGGCACCTCAAGAAACACTGGAGAGTCCCGGAATCTCTGGAAAAGGAGATCCCAATTCCGAGGTCTCTCCATCAGCACCTGCAGTGGTGGACCCAGGAGAAAAATGTCCTAAAGGGTCAACCCTTACACCCCCTACAACACGCGATACAAATCTTTACAGACGCCTCAAAAGAAGGCTGGGGTGCTCACTTAGGCGACTTCACAGCAAGCGGTACTTGGTCAGTGCCCGAAAGCAAGTTGCACATAAACTTCTTAGAGCTAAAAGCCGTGTTGTTAGCACTAAAAAGATTCCAACAATTAGTGCAAGGGAAGGTCGTCCTGATTGCCACAGACAACACCACAGTTGTGGCATACATCAACAAGGAGGGAGGTATGAGGTCAGGTTCACTTTGTGCCCTTCTTTGGCGGCTCCTATGTTGGTGCAATCTCAGACAAACAGTACTGAAGGCCAGACATATTCCGGGCCGTCTGAATGTAATTGCAGACAAGTTATCTCGCCAGGGACAGGTCATTCAGACAGAGTGGTCCCTCCATCAGGAGATCTTCGACACCCTTTGTCGAACTTGGCATTATCCCCAAGTGGACATGTTTGCAACAAGGTACAACTGCAAACTAGTCCGGTTTGTGTCCCCAATTCCAGACCCAAAGGCCTGGTCAGTGGACGCTCTGACGCTGTCCCGGGAAAACCTGGACATGTACCTCTTCCCCCCAGTGTCTCTGATGGGGAAGGTGGTCAGCAAGCTGTCAGACCATTGGTATCACAGAGCAATCCTGATTGCTCCGGGATGGCCAAACATGCCTTGGTTTTGGGACCTAGTGGAGCTGTCGGCCATGGTTCCTCTTTGTCTTCCACACCATCCAGATCTAGTGACCCAACCTTTCAACAAGGCACGTCACAGGGATCTGACAAGCCTAAATCTCCATGCCTGGCTCCTAGAGCCCAGACCATCAAGGAGCAAGGGTTCTCTAGCCCAGTGGCGGCAAGAATTGAGGCGCCTCAAAGACGTTCAACCAGAGCAGTCTACGAGGCAAAGTGGGCCCTTTTTGTTAGATGGTGCGAAACAAGTCAGGTGGACTTCAGGAACCCATCTATAAAACAAATAGCAGATTTCCTCCTGCATCTTTTCCAGGAGAAGAATCTCCAGCCCAGCACTATTGATGGTTACAGGTCAGCCATTGCAGACAAACTGGGAAATGCCTCGGTTAATGTTGGCAAGGATGACAATTTGACTAGACTGTTAGACAGTTTTCACAGAGATAGACCCAAAGGGCGCCGGGGGGTTCCTGCTTGGAACCTCTCCCTGGTTTTACACCAGCTTACAAAGGCGCCTTTTGAACCACTCAGAAAGGCTTCTCTGAAGCACCTTACTTTCAAAACTGTTTTTCTCCTAGCCCTGGCTTCGGGAAAACGCAGGAGTGAGATTCACGCTTGGTTAAACAAAAATATCAGACACCAAGCTGACTGGTCCAAAGTTTCCCTCTACCCTTCACCAAGCTTCTTGGCGAAAAATCACTTGGCAAAAGAGGGACCAGAGTGCGTGGCCCCGGTGGTCATCCCGGCTTTAGCCCCCACTCTGGATAAGTCGTTGAAAGAAGACAGATCCCTTTGCCCCGTTCGGGCTCTTCGCTACTACCTGGACAAAACCCAGGACCTAAGGACGGGAAAGGAGTTAGTTTTTGTTTCTTTCAAACAAGGTTTTAACAAGGACATCTCTCCTGCCACTATCTCGTCCTGGATCAAACAAACAGTAGTGTTGTGTTATGATCTCTCTGACCAAGATTCCTTGACCTTACATCAGGTTAAGGCCCATGGTGTTAGGGCCTTTGCGGCCTCCAAAGCCTTTCAAGGTGGCATATCTCTGGACCAGATTCTAGCAGCATGCCACTGGAAGTCCCACAACACCTTTACACAGTTTTACCTTAAGGATGTTGCCTGGGCAGATAAGGAGCTTTTTCACTTGGGTCCTGTGGTGGCTGCCCAGCAGATCCACCACTAGTCCCCTAAGCTTCTTTGTATATAATTATATATAGTGTACATACTAGTTAGTTTTAGGTGTAGGCTCACCTTTAGCCTAGGCCTTGGCTTCTCAAAGTCGTTTACTTCAGAATAATCCTCTGGGTATAGGACTTTCCCCACTCTTCCAGGTTAACCGTGGGAATCATTGCCTTGAACTCTTACTCTCTTCCTCCCCTCAGAGCAGTCAAAAGGGGGGGGGGGGGGGGCAGGTGGGTCTAGTTACCCTCGAGACTAACATGTCTCCTCAAAGGGCTAGAACCTCACACCTAGGCATAATATAAGAGTTCTCTCCAATCCTCAGAAGGCTGCCCTCCTTCCACTGGGTAGTTATTCTAGTTATCGTCTGGTAGGTAAGATGTATTAACGCAATGAAATTGCAAATTTTAATTAGTAAATTAAATTTTTATTAGTTAATACCTTACCTACCAGACGGGAAATTCCCACCCAGCCTTCCCCGCTTTCAGCCTTACAATTCAACCTTAGGGACGAAAAAGATGCTATGACGTCACGTCCCTCTGGCGAGTGAAGCAGGAACTAGGCCACCTGGCGAGTGGAATGTAGTGTACCGGTCCTGCCGGGGGTGAAACCCAGGACGTCTTTTCTTTCGTTTGGCGGGACCGGCTGGCGCCGGGCTATAGCTATCGTCTGGTAGGTAAGGTATTAACTAATAAAAATTTAATTTACTAATTAAAATTTGCAATGTATTGCCATAAAATGCATCAATTACAATTAAACTCATGCTGAATTGCCCAAAATGTTATGTTTATGTTGTGTAATATATTTGTAAAGATGTCATAACTTTTATCAAATTACAGTACTAAAACCTTGAAACATAAAATTATACTTCAAAATAAGTGTTTTATTGCAAAGCAGAAATTCAGGTAATGACTAGCGGAATTGTGTCAGTAACTTACTTACTGTCTTGGAAATTATAGTGAAGAGGTCACTTTCAATGATATTGAAATAGCAAAATATCATAACAACGCTTCCCAATCACAGAATGAAATATTTGAAAGAAACTTTTTGAGCAAATGAAAGCTAAAACTGCTTGGATACAAAATTATTATATATCAACAAAATATGGACAAAAAACTGCAAAAATTGTATGTTTAAGTGTGTGTTTTTAAACTTCAGGAAGGGTAAAAACTACCATGCAATCATGCATCATTGATTACATTTAGAGACATATTATGTAACATTTTATAAATTGAGTAAATATTGCTGTCACAAATCATCAATCACATACAGATAATTGACCTGTAATATTTTATTGAACACTTTAAGAAAGATAAAGAAAAATCATCATCATAAGTCTTATCCATGGAAATAATAGATACAATTCGTCACATTTTAAAATGATGAGAAAATAGCAGTTTTGAAAATTGCTGATCTGAGAGTACATGTTGCATCCATGGAAACATGCATTTACTGTACATAAGGTGTGGGTGAAAGTCATAACAGAACACAAGCTTAATGGAGCTTCAAATGGGATTAGCGAATAAACCCTCAGAAACGGACACTGTAACCAGTAGTGTGATAGTGAATGATAATAGGGTCACTTTACAGGGTATAAAAAGAATGGAGGTTCTCAGCAACTCAAATGGATAGAAGATTTCACACACCTTGTTATGATGAGGCTGTTATTGGCAGTTTTTATGAGACAGACATAAAAGCCCCCCACTCTCAACAGACCAATAAGCTACATGTCAATGTACATAACAAAATCTTGGAATTCCAAGCTGTGGTCTGAAAATAATAAAAACATTAGCAAGCTAAAAAATTTCTGAAAGTTCTATATTCTATGAAATGTGTGGGGCTAACGCTGATGCAGAACTCTTATATTTGACACAGTTGCCCATGTATTTAAACTAAAATGTTGTAAAATTAGTAATTATCACTGTGCAGCATTTTCTTACATACCATGGCGAATTTTATGTTTTACTTCTGTACAGAATTATATAAGCCATCACAGAATGAAATATTTGAAAGGAACTTTTTGAGCCAATGGAATCTAAAAACTGCTTGGAGACTAAGCCCATTGACTACTCTGTCAAACATAACTCTTTGAAAATGTTTTCCCCATATCTGGTTGAGAGTGTCTAGAAATAGTTAACAAGTTTATGTATTGTATAATGAAGAATAATGTGTAAAGTTAAAGCTTGCATAAATCACAATATCTCATGGGACAATGTGGATAACTGAGAAATTTGCAGTTTAATAATTCAGTAGATAAAAGCTTGTCATATCCATCCATCAGCCCCCAAATTAAGTGACATAAACATATTGGCCTATGGATTTCAAATAATTTCAAGTGGGACTTTCATATAAAAAACTTAGTTGACAAATGTTCAATTCGTCTGGGAATTTTAAAATCTTTGAAGTTCAAACTAAATAGGAAAGCATTAGAAACAATTTTTACTTTGTACATCAGACCAATTTTAGAATATGCAGACATCATTTGGTCAGGGGCACCTCAACACCTTTTATCTAAATTAGATTATATTATAAATGAGGCCATGAGGATTGTAACTGGTGCACCTGCTAGATCAAGTGTCACTGAATTGTATAAGGAAACTGGATGGCTCCCATTAAATAAAAGAAGAGAAATGCATGTTTTAAAAATGATGTTTGGTATTGCAAACAACTTGTGTCCTGCTTATTTATCAAATATTGTTCCTTCAACTGTGAGAGAACTTCCTCCACAAGTAGATAAACTAAGGCAGAATATCAATTCCAGGATTAGCATTGGTGATATTCCTATTAGAAGAACACGCTTAAAGCTTTTTGATCATTTGTTTCCTGCAATTGGAACAAAGTTATGGAATGCTCTTCCATCTAGTCTGAAGTCTCTTAATACAATAAGCTCATTTAAAAAAGAACTGCAAAAATTATATTCCCCCATCAATTCATCCCATAAACTTCGGCAAGAATTGTATGGTCGTGGAAGTCGATATGAAAATGGAGTTCATTCTTGTCTCAGAATGAGATGTAGCAAACTAAAAGTGCATCTCAAAAATAATCTCCATGTTATTGATGATGAGTCATGTAGTTGTGGATACCCAACTGAAGATGTACAACACTTTTTATTCTCTTGTCCATTGTATGACGATATGCGCAACAATTTATTACATTCTGTCCAGGCAGTAACAACTGCTGAGGTAACTACCGATTTATTACTATTTGGCAGTGAAGAGTTAACCAAAAATCAAAACTTTATCATAATAGATGCAGTCCAGTTATTTCTTAAAGATACAAAACGTTTCTCATAGACTAGTACCACCACCCAATCATTTCTGTGCTCATTCATTCCAACCATTATCACGTTCCATTTGTAAATATATCATTCAGCAAAAGGACTTGATATAATTGTACTTTTACGATTGTTGTCCAATTGCAAATAAATATGTTTAAATAAAAAAATTAAGTGACTGCTTCAGTCTTCTGAATATGGATTTCAGTAAGATATTCAGCAAAATCTGGAATGTCTTTCAAAGGGTTAAAAGTACTATGGATAATGAAAACTGGTGATATGAAAAACTGGTTATATGACAGCACAAGAAAGCCAGAATTGCAAAGCTTACAGAATGCGGAATTAGGTCTTACAGCATTGGGTGTTTGGATTACAGTTATTTACAATATTAATGCATCACTGGGGTTAACTGGCTTGATATTTACTTAGAATTACAAACAATGTTTCTAAAGCCACTTCTTACATACTTATATGTGTATGTTTATGGTATAAGAAGTTGGTATCAATAATACAGTCAGTAGTGGAGTTATTGTGGTGTAATATTCATAAGGTGTCATGTGCCTATATCTTAAATTGAACAAGAGCATTCAGAGAGTGCATACCACCACCAAGGTATGTTATTATAAATAAATGGGAAAATCCTAATTATAGAATTTTTATATCCAGGCAATGATCCAGATATCTGTCAAAAGTTAATGGGATCTAAGTTGGACTAGGCTCATCTGATTTTTTTTCAGGAAGATCCCACCAGTAGTTTTTGGTGTAATTCTGTTAAGAAACAAACAAAGAAACAGACGGATAAACAGTCAATTGATTGTGAAAACAATACCTCCTTGGCAGAAATAATAATGGTAATTTGGAAGATATAATAATGCTATCTAATCTGGGTCAAATATAGTTGAGTTTTATGGGGTCAAGTACCTAGGGAATAGATAAACAGATTAATACTTCTACTTGAGAATGATTTCTAGATAACAAGGTATAAATTGCAGTGAAAAATATGCTCTAAAGACCTGCCATGGACTTCTACTTAAATATGATTTCTACAGAGTGTCAGAGTTCCAGGACACTGTAATAAACTTTTGCTTTTTACATGTGGCATTCAGGCAATATGTGCCCTTGTTTGATACACAGTATGTTAAGTTTTCATCAGTTTCTTTGTCTAGTGAAAGAAGTAAGCAAAAGGGAATAATAATATTGGAATTCCTACAATGAGAGAAAATTGGTACATTGTCACGAGGAAGTTTTGGCATTAGCAAAGTTATGTGGTGAGATTGGGTTTTATGCATTAATAAGGCATCATAAAGCTCTGCCTTTTTCAATTAGAGTAAGAAATCTAAAATTCGCCAGGAATCTAAAATTCGCCACCTCTAAAACCTTGGTTAATTTTATGAAGAAAATGATGTTTTTGTCTCACAATTGGTATTTTTCAGTTCAAAAAGCCTTAATTTACTATACAGTCAACAAATCTCACCACAATTCATTTATTTTATTAGTATTTTCACATGTGGCGAATTTCAGATATGTGGCGAATTTTAGATTTCTTACTCTACACAACCAGAAAGGGATGAAATGCAGCAAGTGACATTTTTTTTGCACATGTGCAATATAATTTTATAGTACAAGATACATATGTAATAAAGTCAAATCTACAAACACCAGGAAAAAAATACTCCTACTTAATCATAAAAGATGCTGAAATGGACAGAGACTTCTTTCTGGAAATTGGATTTAATCACTTCTTGGACACCAACCCCTTAGAGGATGTCTACACCCATTTGGCGCTTTATAAATACTTCATATTTACTTTAACCAGGAATTGCAGATAGCAGGGTGGAATTCCATGGAAATGTGCCCCTGATTATCTGATATTTACTTCTACATAACAAAATTCTATGTGACCATATTGTACATAAATTATTCGACTGACTGTATAATAGCAAGATAGAATAGCTGTGGCAAGAAATTCCTTGCTTATTATTTTGGATAGTGTTTGTGATTCTGTCCAAATTTATTATGTTCCCAAGATAACACCACAATTGTCACAGTGTCAAGAAGGAAGATTTTCTATCTGCATCCTTTAAGTAATAATAATATTTAGACAGGAATTAACTTTCTGTGAGCAGTGTATCTAATGGGTAAGCTTCAATGATCCTTCCATATTCAAAATGTGGAGTACATACAATGCCCTGATGCTTACAGTTGCAATTTGTGAATATGGAAAGTACAGCGGGATAAAAGTTCCTGGAACACTGCATCATGAATTATTTTGAACAGTTTGTTCAAACACATGGATTACTGGTTTTTATTTTATACTCAATAGACTTCTAAATCTTTAGAGGTAATGCTTTTAAGTTTTAACTATAGACAAAAACTCCAAAAGATAGCAGGAACAAATTACCAGGAATTATCCAACCTTGTCTTTGGCAGGGATTGTTCTGAATAATGTACATTTGATGAAGTACACCTTATAACCTTGTTACATGTATTATTGTCTGATTTGGTTTCAGCCCAATCACCTTTTCAAGTAGTTGATAAATTTCACTACAGACACAATATGAAAAAATGGAATATTTCTCCTGAAACACTACAATATCTTTCCGATTGATTGTTCTTACTGGTTTACCTGAGTACATGGTTTAATTTGTACCCAATGACCTCTGTCGCCATGGATAGTAAGCTGCAGACATTCTGGCTGTGGGTAGGTGGCGCTTTTGTCTTCAATTTGCTGAAATATGTGGCCACACTGTTCTCTGTAAGTACTTATAATTGGTAATTCCAAATTATGTGGTGGTGGCGTAATAGGTGCTAGTTAGTGACTGTAAGTAGTTTTAATTGTGAAGTCATATGCTGTCCTTTCTGAGGTCAATGTTTTTATGATAATAAACTGGTGTAGTCTTTATTAAATCAGCATTAAAGATTGTGATATAAGAAATAATACTGTAGTAAGTACACTGAAAATGTTAGGTGGAAGAATACTTAAAATATTTTCAAATTTTACAATATTTACTTAACTTTATTTACAATGATGATCTACCTCCACTTGAGAGATGAATACACAAATGAAAAAATTCACTGGGACTGAATTTTTCCCAACCAAACTCCATGGCTATAGTATTGTTGGTGATTATGGTCAGATATATTGAGGAGTCCCCAGAAATATTTGCATACAAAGCTTGAACCAAGTGGTAAATTTCTGATTCCCTACCATAATAATCTGTGGAATACTGATATATTATTACTTAAATTTGCTTTCTAATGTGTCATCAATGGGCACACCGTTTTTGCTTCCAATAGAAGCACAGAGTACATTAAAATTTTGTATTTAAAATAGTTGGAAACCTTCCTTAAGTTCCTGCAAAATATTTTTGTTAGCCTGAGTGAAAGTTAAACTTGTTTATAAGCTGCCTTTGCCAGTGTACGGGCGTTTGCCCACAGAGACCTATGCCAACAGGACCTTTGCCCACAGCAAATTTTACGGGGTAGGACGTCTGCCCACAATACTAATAAAATAAGGTCTGTAGTATTTCTTGGGTTTGTTATTACATTACATTTATCTACAGCATTTACATCAACTTTTGGTTAGTATAATGACCAATCAAAACAATCTGTAACTTTTAAGCAATAACTCTGATGCACAATCATAAAACTTTAAAGAAAAACTCTTAAACAATTTAGTTCACTGAATTTTATCAGTGTTTCAGTTAAGTTTTTAGTTGAAGCACAATCAGTAATTTTAAACAATACTTCTTAAGCACCTACTTTGCCTGTAAATTATTGCAAAGTGCAATTAATGATTTTTACAAAGAAAGCAATATATCCTGAGCTGGTTTTAAGGGGGTGCTTTGATTGTAATTAGAAGACTGCTAAAACAAGATGGAAGCCTTTGTTGAACTCTGTTGTATGTTTGATCTCTTTTACAACTATGTGTCATGAGTAGATATCTAAAGCAATACAAATTGTAATATAAAAAAATGAAACGAAGCCTTTAGTGAAATCTTTTGAATGTTTGATCTATTTTACAACTATGCGACCTGAGTAGATATCTAAGGCAATACTAATTGCAACAATGAAAAAGGAACCTTTTCGTGAAAAAAGCAATTACTGCTGTTTTAAATCTATATATCTAAAGAAGTTATCTAAACATTGTTTAAATGTTACAAATAAAACCTCAAAGGCTGAAGGGATACCTTTTGTAAAGTGCATTTTATACTTGGTCTCTTAAAACTGAAAACTTCTAAAGCAGTTTTTGGAGAGTCATTGCACTAAAAATAACTTTCTTTCTACCACACAAAGTTTATACATTCATAAAAATTATAATTAGTATTGTGGGCAAATTTCCTACCCTGTAAAATTTGCTGTGGGCAAAGGTCCTGTGGGCATAGGTCTGTGTGGACAATGGTCCTGTGGGCAAACATCCTGAATTCGCCTTTGCCTATATACACAGGAGATTGGTATTGGCATGAAAGAATGATTTTGATGATTCTGAGTTTAAGATTAGAGCTGTATCTTTTGATTGTGAGAGGATTTCAATTTATGTTTGTCTGCCGGCCCCATGGGCTTCCTCATTTTCATTTTGAATAACTCTGAAACAAGTAGGTAGATTTCATGAGACTGCAGTTCTTTTCACGTGGTAAGATTTTGAATGATTTCTAAGTCAAATAATGTTTTTAATTGAAAAAGAAACCTTAGCTTATAGGAAATCATGTATTGTGATTCTTTTCCCAGGGTCAGATTCGACCTTTGGTCTATCTTTCAAGATCAAACACTCTGTTTGTACCTAAAACAATTGTCTACTGGTTTGGAATATGACAACATCTGTTATGAAATCATTCACTATCATTTGACATTTGCCCCATAATTTGAGTTGAAACAGGATTTTTTTCCTGAAAGTCCAGTCACACTTTTTATTTTTCCTAGGGGTTAATGGAATGTTAAAAAAAAACTTTATGTGAAAATCATGGTCAGTTTTTACTTCAGTTTAATTTTTAACCTCTTCTGCTAAGGATACTGTGGTTTTGCAGAGTATATGCAATTATCTAGTTTACTTTCAACTGATGTAGTACTTATACCTGGGATCTAAATCCACTCCTAATATGTTACTGTACCCATAGAGAATCATTAAACGAGAGTTAGTTTTAAAAGTTCAGTGTATAAAATGAGATGGCAAAATTTAGGATGATAATTTTCGTTTAGCTCTCACACCAGCCCTACTCAATTCAACTGTACTTCTCGAACATAAATAAGCTAAAAAGGAACTAAAAAAAAAGCTCCACGGTACCAATTGGATTTCTCAACACTTGATGGAAAGTAACCTCTATATCATAAGATTTAAGAACTCAAATAGTTAGCCTGAAAATTCACCAAAAGTTCACCAAATTACATTGAGTTTTAGAAGTTTGTACAAGTCACATAATTTGCATGAAACAAATATTGGATTAAATGCACACACTTTTTGGGGACTGTTCCATTGCTGCGAATGTGGTTTGCAGTAGGTTTACGAATTGAAGTAATAAAAAAATGCACAATCCAGGGATATAGTTTGTGATTGGTTTAAGATGCGTTCCCAATGCATAAGAGACTTTCCTGATAGCTTTCCAATTGATTTTGCCATTGCCTCAAAAAATCTTACGACAGGTTTGTGATAGTTTCCCGATCCATCCGATTGGTTTATGACTGATAAAGGTCAACTTAAGATGAAAGTGATAGATTTACGATCGCTGTAAAATGGTAAAGATTACTGTGTGACTGTTAAGATAGTTATATGATTGAAAAGATAGGTTAACGATAAGTTTAAGATGGTTTAAGATGTTATAAATCTATATAAGGATCAGGAGAAGTTTGCGATAATTTCGAACAGTTTAAAATTTTTTGTAAACTGCTCCCCATGGACTTCAGAGTGCTGTTATTATAAACCCATTGGGAAGTACATGATAGGTTTATGATGCCTTTAACATCTTTAAGATGTAAAAGATTCAGTTCCGGATTCCTAACAATTGACAATCATGAGCAGGGTTTACAGTTTATCACAGAAATGGAACAGCCCCATAAAGTCAGAAATATTCTCCAGTGAATGTTTAATGACTGGCAACATTCTAACATCACAAGTCAAGGAATATTGTGACTCCTACAATCAGTGCCAACAGTTCTATCAATGACTCTTTATTGACAAATTAATAGAAATAGAATTACAGGAGTGCATTATGGATACATGAATTGATCAATTAGACCTGAGGTTTTACTTTGAACAGAGCTGAATGTCAAAGTTAACTTAATATATGAGAAATCAATTGTATTTACAGGGATATCACACTTATTGATAATCTATTAACATGTTGTTCATTAAGTGAATTCAAGATAGATTACAGATCTTATTCTTAACTATTTTTGTACTGTTGCCCCTTAGTAAAGACAAGATCAAGTGCTATAGAAGTCAAAGCAGAACTGCCCATTAATTAGTGAAAAATATTGGACAAATTTAACAAAAGAAAATCTCTCCGGTGTAATTTAATTTAATATAATGTGGAATTCTAGTTAACACGGTGCTACAATTTAAGACTTTAAAAGCGAATGGAAGATACTACAAGTCATTGTTCATATATATCGTTTGGCCTGTAAAACTAGAGTGGGTAGAAGTGTAAATGTTATCTGTGTGTTAAGAAACTCTTGCCTGACTGTTCTGTTCCATCACCCCAGTGATTGTTGCAGATGTGGATTTGTTTCTGAACTCAACCAATTGGCTGCCATCACAATTGAGGAAAAAAGATTCAGTAGGCAAACCCTAATATGGCCAGTTTGTAGTTAACTTTACTGTGACTCTTGTTACATCCCAGTTTTATCTATCAATTGATAGATTCTGTCATATTTATCTATGCAATAAAAGGTTGATTAGTGTTTTCATTGTTGTGTCACAACTTTTGAAAAATACAGTCGTGATCCCCTTGTCTTGTTCCATGTACTTTGTTCAACACAATCTAAGAATGGATCCCCTTGTCTAGAGATGAATGAAATCCCTTTTTATCTAGTGAGAAGAAATCAAGCAGAATGATCAATTATAAGCAGAACAAGTGTATGTATTTTCAGTTAAATCAAAACACTGAGCAGGAAGTGCAGAAGATCAAAAATCTAGAGGACAGCAACCAGGCCCTTCAGAAAGAAGTGGAGAGATTACTAGCAGCTGCAGTCACTACAGAGAAACTGGTGAGTCTTTTGCTGTTATATAACGAGAATTTAACACCGAAACTAGTCCCTTCAGAAAAAGGTGGAGAGATTATTGACAGTAAATTTTTCTGTTATACTCACTTAACATAGGAACTGGTGAGTCTTTACTGGTATCTGATGAGAATTTAACGCCAAAACTAGTCCCTTCAGAAAAAGGTGGAGAGATTATTGACAGCTATACTCACTTAACATAGAAACTGGTGAGTCTTTTGCTGTTATATAACGAGAATTTAACACCGAAACTAGTCCCTTCAGAAAAAGGTGGAGAGATTATTGACAGCTATACTCACTTAACATAGAAACAAGGCCACTGCCGCTGCGGTTATCTCCCGCCTTTGAATCAGTAATAATGGAGAACTAAAGGAGATATAAGGCCTTTGTAGTAAGATAACCCCATTTAACATTGAAGAAGGGGTCAAACTTTCCTAGCCATATATATTTTGTGCATATTTGATGAACCTAGCTGCAATATTTCAAGTTTTAGAGCATCTTAATGATTTTTAAATAATTGGCTATGGCGGCCATTTTGTTTTTCAAAATAAGGCCAAAATTTTTCTCATGCAAAACATTTGAAGGCCAGGACTTTTGATGGTCTGTCTTTATATTCTGAAGCCATAGCACTAATAATAAGGGTGCAATAAGGACATTTTAGTGTGACGACCCCATTTAACCTTGAAGTAGGGGTAAAAGGACAAATTCAACACCTGAAAAAGATTCCCAGGCCATCACTTCATTCAAGTTGTTTTCACATTCTGAACCTCTAAGAGCAATATTAGGGGAGATATAAGGCCTTTTTAATAGAATAACCCCGCTTGACATTAAACATGTGATATGGCGGCCATTTTCCTTTTAGAACTAGATCAAAATTACTATCAGGCTAGCTTTTCTAGCTATATATCTTTTGTGCAAATATGGCCGTCATATCACATGTTAAATGGGATTATCCTATTAAAAAGGCCTTATATCTCCCTTATCATTGCTACTAGGGGTTCCAAATGTGAAAATAACTATTTTCCAATTGCTGACTTTTACCTTTGACCCCTTCTTCAATGTCAAATGGGGTTATCTTACTACAAAGGCCTTATATCTCCTTTAGTTCTCCATTATTACTGATTCTAAGGCGGGAGATAACCGCTGCGGCAGTGGCCTTGTTTTTGTTTGCAACAGTTGAATACTGTTTATTGGTGGCAAAGGGGTTAATGGGTACTGAAGCAGTCTTTATATAACGATGATATTTTTTTATACTCTGATGTGCCCAGAGATGTTCAGGTTTCCGAGTCATGTCCCTCTTGATAAGTTAGTCTGGTGAACTATCCACTTTCTGTTCCTTCAGCAGTCTATTTTCTGTCATCATCAGTCAATGGTATCTTATTTTGGTGGCATTTTTCTCACGAGAAGACATTACGTCTTATTTCCTACTATAATTGGCATGTGGGGGTAGACAACAGAGAAAAAAATGTTTTCTTGCACAGTAAATTAGGCTGTAGCATTTCTTGCTCTTCCTCTGTCATTACCAGTAATTTCCATCATTGTTGTGAAATAATTTCAGCCTTTCCAAAACACAATGAACGTGCTTTGGTCAGATTGCTCCGACAAAAGATTGTCTTCCTTTAGTGTATGTGTTGGAAAAGGTCCCTCCATATTAAAGAATGTCTAAACAAGGGGATAAATATGAAAATTAATTCAGAGAAATGATGGATAAGATTTATAGATCCCACCCCTGTTAAGTGGAGTGTCAAGATACAAGGGACTGATTTGATGAAGCCTCATTAAGATGAAGGTCCATCTTAGATTTTAGGATTTCTTCGAATTTCTCACTCCATTAATGAAACTCAGTTTCACAAAGTCTTCTTCCTCAAAGGACACCTTGAAATTTCAAGGAAACTCTGGTAAATTTTAAGGAAGCAAATAACCTACCTTAAAGTTAAGAAAGGGTTCTTTAAAGAATGTTAAATAATTTTAAAGAACATTTGCCCCCTCCTTACATTCCAGGGAAGACCTTTGGCAAGGAGAGTTAAAGGAAGCTTTGTGAAACTTATAAGGTGGCCTTCCGCTACTTAAAAGAGGTCCTTTCTATAAAGGCCAATATGCACCAACAATGACAATACCAGACAGTACAGTCTAATAACAAAGTTGGTATTGGTATATCTAATGTTTTCTTTAAGCACCAAAGATGATACCATGTGCGCCAACACAGAACAGTTTTAATCTTGAAGAATTCTCCATCTTTTATTGGATCAACAAATATTGTTTACTGAACTGTCATAATGCACTCTTATATACTAGTCTGTTATCTTCTGTCCTGGAGGTGCTTCGGAGTGACTAAAGAAAGATCTCTGTTCATTAACCATGGTTCATATGACCAAAGCTAATCAATATGTCGGAGAAATTTATTGTATAAGACTAGATGTGGAGGGATTTTTTTCACATATTTGAGAGAACCTAAATCACTACTACTGGCACTGATGTGGATTTCCCTACAAGATCATATGATAGAAAGTGGGCTTCAGCGCTTAGATAATAGCTAGTGTAATTGGATAAATCATAGGCAACATCAGTCAATCAGCCTTTGAACTCTTCAACCCAAGGATTTCCTCTGCTGTACTTGTATAATGTTTCTGAACTTCCTGTCTTGGTGAAATGATTACAAAAGTATTTCTTCTTTTTTGCCTTGGTAAAAACTCAATGCTTTATTTGATTTGCTCAATGATCATCAAAAATCATTCATCACATTTAATTTGAGATAAAACACTTGATGTTTAACCAAAAAGCGAGATTAAAGTACTATAGTTACAATGCATCAGTTGTTCTGACTAATTACAGGAGTTAACTCAATTGATACTCAGAATGGTTCACATTAAGTCAATTGATACTCAGAATGGTTCACATTAAGTCACTTGATACTCAGAGTGGTTCACATTAAGTCACATGATACTCAGAATGGCCACAGTAAGTCAATTGATACACAGAATGGTTCATATTAAGTCAATTGATACTCAGGATGGTTCATATTAAGTCAGTTGATGTTCAGAATGGTTCACATTAAGTCAATGGATACTCGGAATGGTTCCCATTAAGTCAGTTGATACTCTGAATGGTTCACCTTAAGTCAATTCATACTCGGAATGGTCACATTAAGTCGAATGATTCTGAGAATGGCCACAGTAAGTCAAATTATACTTAGAATGGTTCTCATTAAGTCAATTGATACACAGAATGATTCACAGTAAGTCAATTGATACTCAGAATGGTTCATATTAAGTCAATTGATATTCAGAATGGTTCACATTAAGTCAGTTGATACTCAGAATGGTTCCCATTAAGTCAATTGATACTCAGAATGGTTCATATTAAGTCAGTTGATACTCAGAGTCAGTTGATACTCAGAATGGTCACATTAAATCAATTGATACTAAGAATGGTCACATTAAGTCAATTGATACTCAGAATGCATCACATAGGTGTATATTTACATTGTTGTGACTAGTGCAGAAAATGAAGTGCAGTTTCATTTTCTATATCCAACTATAATTTTACTGTGAGTATACATTGATATTGAAATATTATTTTACACTATGGACTGCAGCTTTTGACAGGTATGAGAGCCTTAGATAGCAAAAGCTACACAGGAAATATGATAAATTAAATACAAGACTGCTGTACAAGTAAGTATATTCCCCAAACATCTCTTAATAATTCTTCTAACTTAAAGTTATAAGCTATGTATTACCAGATTATAAAATAATTATAAAATGCAAAAGTTATAAGGTAACAGTTTGTTATTTACTTAGTCTTTTATTATTGCGAAAGTTTTTGTCAAAATCACAAATACCTGCCATAAATCACAGATCACTGACATGGAAATGTACAAACTGTCTGAACATTGATAGTGTAATCTGACAGACTTGGTAAAACCTCCCGAGTATCATTTCAACTGTGAGGACTGTAACAAGATCACTGGCATCAGCCATTGTGTGAGTTAATCAAAGTTTCATCTGCCTTTACAACACTGGTGTCCAATGACTAATTAATTGTCCATTCTAAAGGTGCTTTAGATTTCAAGCAGAAGTTGTTGTTTCCCCCAGTTCTTTTATGTTTGGTCCATTCATTCTACCCAATGTAAACAAACATGCAAAAGGCAGTTCCTAAGTTGCTGCTGCACTAGGCCTCGTTTTAGGCTCAAATTTATGCCAAAACCCTTTTGAAAATTATAACCAAAGGTTTTATATTCATAAAGCACACCTTTATGTAAGAGATATTAGCTCACCACAGTTACTAGTAAGCTGGTGTAAAAGCCAGTATATTTAAGAGTGCATTATTAAGCGTCCCTTGCGGGACGCTTGTTTGTGTATGGGAGAGCTTCAGGCTCCGGCGGCTCCGCATTTTGTTTTCCTTATAACTCTGTAACCGTTAGGCGGATTCTTTTCAAATTTGGCAGGTTTAGGCAGTAGCCTTGGGGAATTTTTTTGAATATGCTGCAGTGACATTTCAACCAATCAGAGAGGTCACATGACCAAAAATGTCTTTTTTCGATGGGGAAGCTTGTCCGGATGATAACTTGAAAGGAATTTTATCAATTCACGTGAAACTTGGCAAATACATTCATTCTATTAAAATCTGGAAATCATTAGATTTTGGCATTGATTGGTCAAGAAATGGCCAAGTAATTAATGATTAATTAATCATTACGAATTTTCCAAATAAGGAAAACACAAAAATGCTTATATCTCGAAAACCGTGCTAGATAGAGCGATTTCGACGAAATTTTTGACCCACAGGGTATCTCTGCGCAGTAGTTTACCCAATTTTCAAAAAAATTTTATCTCGCCCAAAATGGCGGCCATTTTGAATATTCGAAATTTTCGCAAAAATTGCAAAACACAAAAATGCTTATATCTCAAAAACCGTGCTAGATAGAGCAATTTCGACGAAATTTTTGACCCGCAGGATATTTCTGCGGAGTACTTTTCCCAATTTTCAAAAAATTTTTGTCTCGCCAAAAATGGCGGCCATTTTGAATTTTCGAAATTTTCGCAAAAATTGCAAAACACAAAAATGCTTATATCTCGAAAACCGTGCTAGATAGAGCGATTTCGACGAAATTTTTGACCCACAGGGTATCTCTGCAGAGTAATTATCCAAATTTAAAAAAAAATTTTGTCTCGCCAAAAATGGCGGCCATTTTGAATTTTCGAATTTTTCGCAAAAATTGCAAAACATAAAAATGCTTATATCGAGAAAACCCTGCAAGATAGAGCGATTTCGACGAAATTTTTGACCCACAGGGTATATCTGCAGAGTAGCCATGCCAATTTTCAAAAAAAATTTTGTCTCGCCAAAAATGGCGGCCATTTTGAATTTTCGAATTTTTCGCAAAAATTGCAAAACATTAAAATGCTTATATCTCGAAAACCGTGCTAGATAGAGTGATTTTGATGAAATTTTTGACCCGCAGGGTATCTCTGCAGAGTAGCCATGCCAATTTTCAAACAAAAAATTTCTCGCAAAAAATGGCGGCCATTTTGAATTTTCGAATTTTTCGCAAAATTGCAAAACACAAAAATTCTTATATCTCGAAAACCGTGCTAGATAGAGCAATTTCGACGAAATTTTTGACCCACAGGGTATCTCTGCAGAGTAGCCATGCCAATTTTCAAAAAAAAATTTTCTTGCCAAAAATGGCAGCCATTTTGAATTTTTGAATTTTTGCGCAAAAATTGCAAAACACAAAAATGCTAATATTTCGAAAACCGTGCTACATAGAGCGATTTCGACGAAGTTTTTTATCTTCAGGGTATCTCTGCAGAGCAGCTATCCCAAAGAGCTTTCACTTGGTGAAGTTTCAGACCCATAGCTAATTGCTCACCTACTCAAAAAGAGTAAATGCGAATTACCTCTAAAAGTATTGCAGATGGCCAATTTTTCTCAAATAACTCATTCACCTACTTTTGGAAGAGCTTTCACTTGGTGAAGTTTCAGACCCGTAGCTAATTACTCACCTACTCAAAATGAGTAAATGTGAATTATCTCAAAAACTATTGCGGATACCCAATTTTTATCAAATAACTCATTCATGTACTTTTGGGAGAGCTTTCACATGGTGAAGTTTCAGACCCGTAGATGATTACTCACTACTCAAAATGAGTAAATGCGAATTATCTCTTAAAAGTATTGCAGATAGCCAATTTTTCTCAAATAACTCATTCACCTACTTTTGGAAGAGCTTTCACATGGTGAAGTTTCAGACCCATAGCTAATTACTCATTACTCACCTACTCAAAATGGGTAAATGCGTATTATCTCTAAAAGTATTGCAGATAGCCAATTTTTCTCAAATAACTCATTCACCTACTTTTGGGAGAGCTTTCACATGGTGAAGTTTCAGACCCATAGCTAATTATTTACCTACTCAAAATGAGTAAATGCTAATTATCTGTAAAAGTATTGCGGATACCCAATTTTTATCAAATAACTCATTCATCTACTTGTGGGAGAGCTTTCACTCTGTGAAGTTTCAGACCCATAGCTAATTACTCACCTACTCAAAATGAGTAAATGCGAATTATCTCTAAAAGTATTGCAGATAGCCAATTTTTCTCAAATAAATCATTCACCTACTTTTGGGAGAGCTTTCACTTGGTGAAGTTTCAGACCCATAGCTAATTACTCACCTACTCAAAATGAGTAAATGCGAATTATCTCTAAAAGTATTGCAGATAGCCAATTTTTCTCAAATTAATCCTTCACCTACTTTTGGGAGAGCTTTCACTTGGTGAAGTTTCAGACCCATAGCTAATTACTCACCTACTCAAAATGAGTAAATGCGAATTATCCCTAAAAGTATTGCAGATAGCCAATTTTTCTCAAATTAATCATTCACCTACTTTTGGGAGAACTTTCACTTGGTGAAGTTTCAGACCCATAGCTAATTACTCACCTACTCAAAATGAGTAAATGCGAATTATCTGTAAAAGTATTGCAGATAGCCAATTTTTCTCAAATAACTCATTCACCTACTTTTGGCAGAGCTTTCACTTGGTGAAGTTTCAGACCCATAGCTAATTACTCACCTACTCAAAATGAGTAAATGCGAATTATCTCTAAAAGTATTGCAGATAGCCAATTTTTCTCAAATAACTCATTCACCTACTTTTGGGAGAGCTTTCACTCTGTAAAGTTTCAGACCCATAGCTATTTATTCACCTACTCAAAATGAGTAAATGCTAATTATCTGTAAAAGTATTGCGGATACCCAATTTTTATCAAATACTCATTCATCTACTTGTGGGAGAGCTTTCACATGGTGAAGTTTCAGACCCATAGCTAATTACTCACCTACTCAAAATGAGTAAATGCGAATTATCTCTAAAAGTATTGCAGATAGCCAATTTTTCTCAAATAACTCATTCACCTACTTTTGGGAGAGCTTTCACTTGGTGAAGTTTCAGACCCATAGATAATTATTCACCTGCTCAAAATGAGTAAATGTGATTTATCTCTTAGTAGTATTGCAGATAGCCAATTTTTCTCAAATAACTCATTCACCTACTTTTGGAAGAGCTTTCACACATGAAAATGAAAAATTGTGAATATCTCGGAAAAGCTATTTCTTCTGCTTTAATGCTCGGCGGGAGATACACACCGCGGCAGTGGTCTTGACAAAATTTTTTGTCTCCCCAAAAATGGTGGCCATTTTGAATTTTCAAAGTTTTTGCAAAACACAAAAATGCTTATATCTCGAAAACCGTGCTATATGGAGCGAACTCAACAAAATTTTGGACCTGCTGGGTATCTCTGCAGAGTAGCCATGCCAATTTTCAAAATATTTTTGTCTCGCCAAATATAGTGGACATTTTTAATTTTTTTATTTTTTGCAAAACACAAAAATGCTTATATCTTGAAAACCGTGCTAGATAGAGCAGACTGTGCTGACTTTGGTTGCCACAACAGTATAAGGCTAGAAACGAAGCATTTTCTTAATACTTTAGCACTCACCTTTATATCCTTTTCGGGACGCTTTGTTTTTGCTATGCAAAAACATTATCTTTTTTTTTTGCGAGCGATCCTCTAGTTTAATTTGAAATATTATTGTGTAACCTGAAAGTTTTTCCTTATTACAAAGTAATTCAGGCCTTAAGAAAGGCTACTACATCCTAAATAATATTGTCAGTTTCAGGAGCAATCTTTAAACTTGCCTATTCAGACTTGCCTTTCCATAAAATTAGCCATTCATGTTCCATAGATGTTCATCTGATAGTCCCTTTTATGCAAAAGTTGATGTGAAGCCTTTTGGGCCCCTTCTTCAAGGTCAAATGAGGACAGCCAAACTTAAAAGTGCTTATAACTTGCTTATTATTGGTCCTAGAGGTTTGGGATGGTAAACCAACATATAGGAAATCATGCACTGGGAATCTTTTCGCGTGGTCGGACTTGACCTTGGGCCCCTCCTTGAAGGTCAAATGAGGAGAGCCAAACTTAAAAGTTCTTATAACTCGCTTATTATTGGTCCTAGAGGTTTTGGTGCATTGTCTTTACGATGGATACAATTTGCATCGGTTCTCCGATGCGCTAGGTCTATTTTTTATTAATTTCATTGCTTATAAATTGCAAACTGATGTTACCTTTCATAATATGTTGAGTCAGTTAAACCAAAACAATTTAGCGTTTTATTCATTGTAAAATGTAATTCTTAGGCTATTAATAAAATTAAGTATGTTTAGCTTTAATCAAATAAATCACTGGGGTATCTTTTTACAGGAGTGACTGCACACAGAGTTCGGTGAATGTCTCCTGTAGCAATAATAATAAAAAAATCCAGCCACATAAAAAACAACGTTGTTCTATATAGGGCCATAAAAAGGAGTGACATTTAAAGATGGACTCGTAAATAGGGCAACGGATCATTTGGCTCTTTGCTGTAGAGTTTGTTCAACGGTGGTTCATTTTCTAGGGCTTAAAACAACGACCCGTTAACGTCGTGTAAATCCAGTGGCATATTATTTTTCCATCCGACAGCCTTTGTAGTTCGAAAGGTATTTTATTATACAGAAAAAAAACAATGTCAGGATTAAATAAGGGCAGAGATTTATAGGCTGGTCTCACTTTTCTATGTGGAATATGCATGTTAAAGTGTTTGTACCCATTGTTCTGAAAACAGAAAAACGGTGATTTTTGCAACTGTCAGAGAGTATTAAACACTTGAGATACCCCAAAAAGTTATTGAAACATCAGGATCCATCTTCAACTTAGCATTCTTTACTTCCTAGAATTTCCAAGAATTTGATAAATTTCTGAGAAAAGGAGTTTTTTAATTCCTCAAGGTTTTAGAACTGTAAAGCAAATACTGAAAAAATTTGGTACACTGTATGGCTATATACAAAACAGGTAACATTGCTATTTTGATTATTTTTAACCTCTTGTATTCATAGAAGAAAATTATCTTTTGAGAAATTGGAATGAGATAACTCTGGCAATATCATATGAGTCATACACAAATATAGGATATAAAATGCCTAATAATTGATAGAAAACTATTGCAGTTTCCTCAATTGCAAGTGTCACATACTTTGGGGAAGGTCACATAAGTCTTACTACATGTATTTCATGTGCCATGTTTTCTGAAGTGTAAAAACCAGAATAAAAGTGCTATTTGACAAATCATATCTTTGTGTGACAAGAGAAAGGGGTAAAAGGTACTATTATTGTATGACTTTCTGTTAACTTTTTGAATTTTTGAATTAAAAATACAATTTTTGGTAATAATTATATAAACCAGAGCTCTGTTAACAACAACAACAACCAACAACAACAAAAACAAAGATTCCGGACTAAGGATGCCTATAAAAAGAGGTCTGTCTGTATTTTTATTTCAAAATTTATGAAAAAAAATCTACCTTAAAATGAGACATTTGTTTTTGTAATTAGTCAGATCCATTTACACAATGACACAGATTGAAGAAATACTGCCTTTCCTTTGTTAAATGTAGCCAGTGCAGTCATTAATGTTAATGGCTTACAGTTTCTGTAACCTTCAAGTGAAGCTTTGAGGAGTGCCAAGGATGACCAGGGTTCGCAATTACGCCGTCCGAGTATGTTATATACGTGGTATTTCAGATTTGGACGCGAATTTCGGTTGTCAGTGCGTCCATCGGGACGCGATTTTTATGTCTGCTTCAGAAGCAAATTTCGGTTGGCTGTCCAACTAGGAAGCGTAGATATGCACAGAATATACATATATAACACTAAAGATAAGCCTTATATTTTAAAATTAAATGGTTTCGAGCGATTTCCAAGCGAGTTGTTTACATCCACCATTGTTATGCGAGATTTCATAAGAGACGAGAGCCAGGCGAGATCCTTCCGAAATGGCAGTGAGTGCTAGTATTGTACACTAGCAAATCCACTCGAAACATTATACATCTGATCAAAGAAAGCGTGATCTCTGCACGGAAACAATCAAAACGACAAAGCAGAATGGTGCTTCTTGGGGAGACGCATTATACTAAATCTCCGAAATTCTTTATATTTTAACCCCGGAAAGTCCCCAGGAAAAACAGTATACCTCTAGAACTACTCGATGAATTTTTGTCACACACAAACTGCAAATATTCGTCTTTCAAACAGTAAAAATATCATATTTGTAGCTTAAATAATATAATAAAAAAATAAATAAATTTCACCAGAATTACAACAAAATGAAGTTTGATGACTGGGGTTCATCTTTTTGATTTTCTAATATTTTAAAAACTAATAAATATCCATAGATGCATATCATGAAATAAAATAAAAAAACTGGAGCTATCTATAAAAGAATTGATTGAGGAATATGTGAAGATTATTACTTCTACCCCATTTTCACACCATGGTACCCCCTTTTTGATGTGCCAAAGGTACAAGGTACCCTATGTTTCATAACCCTAACGCAAACGCTGGACTCCGAAAAATAAGATCGGGACTCCATTTTTAGGAGGTCATGTAGTCCGTTGGACTCCATTTTTCAGAAGTACTTCGCGAACCCTGATGACCACGTATCTTAATCGGTGTACGGAAGAATGCCTATCAGGAACAGTGCCCATCAGGTACTATGCTCGTCAGAACAATACCCATCAGGAACTTTGCCCATCAGCCAATTTTCAGGACTGGAATTTTGCCCATCATTTTTTTTTACCCATCTTTTTTTATTGTTTATTAAGTTTAGGTGTGATTGACTGAACTTAATGAAACTAATGGTTTCTATATAGGTTTTATTGACATTGGTAAAATATACATCAATATACATCATACTGTGTGTGAACTGTATGTAGTGCCTTCTGATTATAATGAAGCGTGTATGTATAAAGTGCAATTATGAATCTTGTTATCACCCTTGTAAATTCTATGGTCTTGAGTACTTTTCCAAGGCCAAACTGTGTGTGAACTAAATCTATTGTAGGTCACCCCAAGTTTTTTGATGTAGCCCTAAGTGGGAATCTATTAGTATGTGGCCTATAAACTATTAATATAATCCTTTTATTGAAGGGAGAAGTTATGAATGACATGAAGATGTTGATAATGCACCCAAGGCCACCTAGTAGGCATTCTTTACTTAAAAATTATTAAACCTTTAAATAAGTAAAGTTTAAGTAAAAAAAACGATGGGTAAAAAAATTGATGGGCAAAATTCCATGTGAGTCAAAATTTAAGTAGCATGGAACCAGTTTGGAGGTCTGTGTATCTGAAAACAGTATATTTTTGTATGTGTAAGTAGAAGTAAGCTATAACCAGAAGCAAGTCAACCAACTGAATAAATATTGGAGGCTCTTAAGTTAATATAAAAAATCCACTATATTCTTGTCAGTAAATGCATAGTTAGGAGTTGGATTCAGTTTATCAAGTGTGTAGTTTTTGTTCATAGTTGGATATTTTTAACAATATTTCCATGGACCACCCATTTTATATGGTTCATAGATAGAGGGGTTGTGTGGCCCCTTTTAGAGTGCTTTACTCATTTTAAGCGACATAACCTTGCTAATTGTTCTGCACATGCTACCATACACTTAGCTTGACATTGCATGTTTCCATATGCATCATCCATGATGTGTATCAGTGCTGTTTGTCATTGTGAGGGTTTTGTTTATATTTTGGAAAATTAAAACCAGTATCATTAAATGTTGATTTTAACACTGAGTAACTTACATCATGCAAAGCACATCATGAATCTGTTATTGGAATTAAGGCCTCAATGCACCAAACTGATGAAATATAATCTATGAGTTAAGTAAATCAATATTTAATGATAGAATGACTTTTTTTGTGAAAAAGTAGTAAAAAAACATGGGCACCAGTGAATATAAAAATTTCAATCTTTAACTTGCAAAATCTCAGTCATTTCTGCATGGATTTTTATGCAACAAAAATTAGCAGATGCACTATAGAAAGACCTTTCTCTTGATATATAATACATATTTGTTGGTTACATAGTTTCCAAAAAAAATTGTATTTCTATTAAAACTTGCATTTAGTGTTGTAATATTTATTTTAAGTTGTTTGTCTGTTTCGGCAAATAATCCCAATGCTACGAATACCAGACATAGCAGTAAACACTTATTTTATAGACATATAGAAGCATTATCTTTTACCTCTAATATAGAAATACAAGGTGGGCATTCAAATGGCAGGTGGGGGTTCACTGGCCATTAATGCCAGTTTGTATTAAAAAGTATTAAAAACCTGAGTTTTAATTAGAAATCTGGTTATCCAGCAGATGGGATCTGTTTTTATTAACATCCCCGCATGACAATGTGGTGGATTTTTCTGATTAAAATCACTTTAGTTATGTGGTTTGCTCTGTAGCTAGACCTGTGTACACAGTTACACATACAAATTTCAATTTAAATTATAATGGAAATACAAATGTGTGAGAATGTAAATGTCAGTTTACAAAGTTGAGTATAATAAAATTAGTTTCTGCTATATATTTTTCACCGATAGAATATATTTCGAGGTACTTTTTAGTGAATTCTAGTATCTCCGAAGCTGTTTTCTAATGACCCAAGCATTAGGATTTGCTGTTTGCAGTGGTGTTTTTACCCTTGGCCCCTAAAGGGGAGAGATGAGAGTATTGTAATCATACCCATTTGTTTGTCTGTTTGCCCACATAACTCAAAAACCATACATACATACATACATACTTTCGTCCGGGGATACAATTACTATCAGGCTAACTTTCCTAGCCATATATATTTTGCGCATATTTGATGAATCTAGCTGCAATATTTGAAGTTTTAGAGCATCTTAATGATTTTTAAATAATTGGCTATGGGGGCCATTTTGTTTTTCAAAATATGGCCAAAATTTTTCTCATACAAAACATTTGAAGGCCAGGACTTTTAATGGACTGTCTTTATATTCTGAAGCCATAGCACCAATAATAAGGGAGAAATAAGGATGTTTTAGTGTGACAACCTCATTTAACCTTGAAGCAGGAGTCAAAGGTCAAATTCAACACCTGGAAAGATTCCCTGGCCATGACTTCCTACAAGTTGTTTTCACATTCCGAACCTCCAGGAGCAATATTTGGGGAGATATAAGGCATTTTTAATAGGATAACCCTGTTTGACATTAAACATGTGATATGGTGGCCATTTTGTTTTTAGAACTAGGCCAAAATTACTATCAGGCTAGCTTGCTTTTCTAGCCATATAGCTTTTGTGCAAATTTGATGAAGCTAGCTAGAATATTTCAAGATTTAGAGCACCTTAATGATTTTTAAAGAATTAGCTATGGTGGCCATTTTGTTTTTTAAAATGAGGCTAAAATTTTGCAGAGACAGGTTTTCATAGCCGTAAACATTCCCTGCAAATTTGGTGAAGATATCTTTATAAATGAATGAGATATTAAGGTTTATGCAAAAACGTGACGAATGGACGCACGGACGGAAGGCGTTTTATAATCTCCCGACCACGGCTTTCGGCCACAGGCGGGAGATAATTATCCAGGATCTTTTGGCATTTTTCTAGTACTCCCTCCAGGCAAAATTACAAAAGTTGCTACTTGTGGCACTCCTATTTTTGAAGGACATCATGAAATGTACATTGGATGCCCTATACATTTTACAAATTTATTGAGGTTGGACTATAGAAATTAACTGTCGATGTCCTATTTGCTAGTTATCGTCATCATAACAGTGAGTGTATTTGAGCTAAGTGGTCTGTTGTGTACAGCTGAAGATATAATCTGACTCAATTAATAGCAGCTAACAGTCTGCACTGATCAGTGCCATTAGTTTAATGTTCCCCCATCAACATCATCTTTCATTTCGTGTTGAGACTTTACCCCAGATTAAATGTTGATGTTAATGGTGCAGTAAGAAATGGGAAATTTACTGAAGGGGAGGGATTACAGAAATACAAACGTGTTTCAAACCTTCCCAAACCATTGGTTGTATTTAGTCCAGTTCAAAATTTACACGAACATTCTCCAAAACTTCTTGTTGTTTGTATTCATAAGTTGTTCAGGAGCTTAGTGGAACTCAGGGTACAGGTTAACACAGTAAGCCCTATTGAGTTGTTAGTACTCTTCAGGAATTGCTATATTTAGCTTACACGTAGTTTAACGAAAAGTGAAATCATCCTGGAAAATAATTTATGGGGGCAGAGGAAAGTAGTTTAGATGAGGTGGCCATGATGGCCCATCTATTCACAGTGTTCTATGCAGTCGTATCAACATGTATTTGAATTGTGCCTCACGACTTTCTCCTTATTGCTCTGTAAAATGAACCTCATATGTGGGTAGTATACATTTAAAAGCTACCAACATTGTACACGTATTCTCCATGTACATTTTAATTTAGCATGTGAGGGCTCATTCAAGGTTTTTCAAACATTTCAAAAAATCCTCTACATGCTGAAATGGCTGTTGTGTCGAATACATTCAACTCAAATACAAATCCCAACTTACGAAACCTTATGGATACCAGCAAAACACAAAATGCCTCAAGCCAGAAACACGCCCCAATGAGTTAATTATTGTAGGTTCATCTGAAGCTTGTGAGGCCAGCACAGAACACTCTGATCTAGGTGTAATACATTCAAACCTACTACCACACAGGTTGCAGATAAGTGCCTTACCACTACTGGAGTGATACTCCAGTAAATAAATTTTAGAGCTTAGTATTTTAGTATTTAATTTTGACTTTATTTATAACATGTACCTTCAAAATCATAAAAAATTGCTTGATAAAATGAATGTCAGTAGTGTTTTTTCCTGTAAGGAGATTATAAAGTAATACCACTACCATCAGCAAAAATATTTTAATGGTTATGGTAGGTTCACACTTCTCCAAACAGCCATCTCTGATCTTAGATCATCTCCTGTTGAACTGGAAACATCCATAATGGGTTAACGTCTATGAAACTGTCTAATAGGGCATGACAACAAACGTGGAAACCAAAGTAGTTCTAACTTGATAAAATGTATCACTAGTGTAGGCCAAACACATTGACATCATTTTTGTAATAGAACCCTAAAGTACCAAAAAAAAACCCCACAGAAACCTGACCGTCACTAGATCAAAATGGCAATATTTATCCAAAGGCATGTACAAACGAGGATACATCAGGTCACCTTATTGCACAAATGTGATTAGGGTAACAGCCGAGGGAGAGCCGAATGACAAATAACTTCCTTCAGTTTCTTGCTATGACATTTACAGGGAGAAATAAATTACAGCCACTTTATGATGGAATCTGGTTCCTGTAATCACATTAAAAGAGACAAACTAACGGTCTGTTACACGAAAAAACAATTGGATACAAGCCCCCTTCTAGCCGAACAATATAGTGAAAAGGTGTTCCGAAAAGTGTGGCATTTCGCTAAAGATACTTACTTTTTATTGCGTTAATACATCCTATCCAATGGACAATTGCTAAACCGGTCGGTGCAGACCGGCCCGCCAAACGTCAGAAAAAGACGTCCTGTGTTGCCACCGGCTGGCCGGTCCGTAGTACTGTGCACTCCCCAGATGGCGCCTCGTACTTCCTTCCTGTCTAGACAACCTGATGTCATAGCATCTTTTTCGTTTGGCGCGTGTACTGTGCAGACGTGTTTTCAACATCTCCAGAGTTTTAAAGGAAAAGTGTGCATTATGACGGATTTTCGACCTTATTTGGGAATATTTTAGTGTAGAAATGTTATCTTCATATCAAGCACGGATATACATTAAGAAATCTGCTGGAAACGCTCCCTAGCTGACTCAATTTAGTGTTGATGATAGGGCAGTAATCGACGAGATATATGAAGGCAGCCATTTTTTTCTAGTTTCCTCCCATTCAACCATGGTGTTGTTAGGGGCAGATCGACAATATTAAGGAAATAATGGATATACTACTTACAGGTATTTTTATCCGTGTTCGTTTGTTGAATGTACCCTCTGTAACTTCCAGTTCAATCACCATAGAAACGTCTTTTCTAGTACTATGAATAGAATCACGGAAAACTTCAATCTACGTAGTTTTGAGCACTGCAAATAGAAGGAAATCCCCAAGAGGTGCATTCTTCAGATTTCTTCAGAGCGCACTGGTCCAGACATCTTTGCTTTAAAGCATTAGTCGACCGGTAAGCTTATATATATATGTACATCAGCAGCAAGAGATGAATTCTTCAGATTTCTTCAGAGCGCACTGGTCCAGACATCTTTGCTGTAAAGCATTAGTCGACCGGCAAGCTCATGTTCAGCCGACCTCGCCTAGTATTTACCTAGAAGGAATTTCATCTTTAATCACTCTCAGTCCCTCCCTTGTGGACCCGGCACTTGTGTCGGTAGTAAGGGAGGTGGATGGCCAGGAAACTGGTTTGAGTGTACAGCCGGCTGAAAAGAAGAATCGACTTCAGACCGGCCAGGACTTCATCTACAGAGCGCACTGGCCCAGGCTTCTCTGCTTTTAAAGTATCAGCCGACCGGCCAGCTCAAAAGAACGCGACCTCTGACGTCATATCCAGTCAGCCAATCGCGTGTCCTTCCGACTAATCACGAAGCAGGTCTGTGTTTTCACCGACCAGGAAGGTCGGAAGTGCGTTCTTCAGAACTCACGTCTACTGTGACTACAGTCCCTGCTTTGCAGACCCGGACTGGTTGTCGGTAGTGGGGATTTGTGTACTGTAAAGTTGCCAGTAAAGCATCACACAAAGAACGCGAATACTGACGTCATCTCCAGTCAGCCAATCACGTGTCTTTCCGACCAATCACGAAGCAGGTCACGTGTTTTCACCGACCAGGAAGGTCGGAGGTGCGTTCTTCAGAACTCACGTCTACTGTGATTCCAGTCCCTGCCTTGCAGACCCGGCTTCGTTGTCGGTAGTGGGGTTTGTGGATGAGTAGGATACTGCGCATTTGCATGTTTAAGTATCACAAAAGAACGCCACAACTGACGAGCTCCAATCAGCCAATCGCGTGTCTGTCCGACCAGCAAGCTGGTCACGTGACACACCGAACACCAAATGTTTCTAAATATAGCTCACAAGGGCTTTCCCAGCAACTGTCAAATCTACAAATAAGACGTGCGATTAAAGAAATTCTTTAATTAATGGAGGAAAACTACAGCAAGCTGAATTCAACACAAAAGATAGTTGTAAAATTGCTTTAGCAATTGGTTACAGAGTGTACCCACCAGTATACCGGCTACACAGCCTTGTACACTTGCTTCAACAACTGGTTACAGAGTGTACCGGCTGGTACTAGCTACACAGCCTTGTACACTTGCTTCAATAACTGGTTACAGAGTGTACCGGCTGGTACTAGCTACACAGCCTTGTACACTTGCTTCAACAGCTGGGTACAGAGTGTACCAGCAGGTTCTGGCTACACAGCCTTGTACACTTGCTTCGACAGCTGGTTACAGAGTGTCCGGCTGGTACTGGGTACACAGCCTTGTACACTTACTTCAACAACTGGTTACAGAGTGTACCGACTGGTACTGGCTACACAGTCTTGTACACTTGCTTCAACCTACCGGTTACAAAGTCTACTAATAGGGTGCTGGCTACACAGTCCTTACTGTACAGGGCTTCACCCCAACTGGTTACAAAAAAAAAAAAAAAAAAAAAAAAAAAAGAAGCTGGCCAAATATAGACCAGTAGCTGTCTAATTCATTGGTGACCCCAGCCTCCAAGTTTTTGCCGGTTACAGAAAATTACTGGTCACAGTTAAGTACCGGGTATGGAGTCCTGGTACTGGACAGAGTTGCCTAAAGTAAATTTGGTTACAGAGAATTCTTAGACCAGTCAGTGGTCTTGGGGATATGACAGTGGTATGACAGTGTCCCAAGCTACTGCTAGGCAACATCTCTCAACAACCTGTTATCGGTGCTGGACTTGACTGGAGAGATAATAAGTTTGTCATCATGTCCAGCCAGGAGTCAGACATCTCACAAATGACAATTGCTCTGGTAAATGCTGCACCTTGCAGGCTGCTGGCCCGGGGCAAAGAGTCTATTGATGTGAAAAGTTGTGTCAGCCCCACCGGACCACAGTAAGAACAGAGAGACTGTTAACTTGGATCATTGTCACCAGACCGGACCAGGGTCCGGAGGGACAGGAGATATTGTCAGGATACCAAATGTCCCAAATGTGGCACACAATCTGCCTGTAGGGTCCAGACTAAGCCCTTTTAGGAACTTAGGAAGCCTTGGGGGCTGGACCCTAGGTAGTACAATTGTGGAAGGAGGGATACCTATGTCCATATACCTATACAAGAACAATCCAGGAAATGCCTGAGATTTCACATCCAAGGTCGGACATACCAGTTCAAGGCCCTGCCTTTCGGTTTGTCCACAGCACCTTTGGAGTTCATCGTGATACCAAAGGAGGTGAAATTGATGGACATACACAAGGATTTAAGAAACCACCAGTACCTAGACGACTGGTTGGTGAGAGCCAGATCCCACCAGGCTTGTCTCCAACATACACAGGAACTAGTAAATAATGTGTTAGCAACTAGGTTGGCTGGTGAACTTAGAGAAATCAGAGCTGGAGCCCAAACAAGACTTCAATTTTGTAGGCTACCAGTTCGACCTCAGGTCTGACCCGGTCCGACTGACTCCAGACCGGTGGCAGAACCTTCAAGAGAAAATGCTGAAATTGCAATCCCTACCGGCTTGCCCGGTCCGGGAATTCAGGTCCGTGATAGGCTTACTAACAGCTACAGAAAAGCAAGTTCATGTAGGCCAACTTCATATGAGACTCATTCAGTGGCATCACAAACACAATTGGAGGGTCCCAGAATCACTGGAAAAGGTGATCCCAACCCCCAGGTCCTTGCACCCCCATTTACAATGATGGCTGAAGGAAGACAATGTACTTACAGTCCAACCATTACACCCAATAAAACATGCTCTGCAAATAATTACAGACGCATCAATAGAAGGGTGGGGCACTCGCTTAGACGAGCACCTTGCAAGAGCAACCTGGTCCCCTCCGGGAAGCAAGCTGCATATAAACTATCTAGAACTTAAAGCAGTCTTTCTGGCTTTAAAAGAGTTCTAAGACCTTTGCTCAACAAGATAGTACTTGTAGCACTGATGACACCACAGTAGTGTCATACATAAACAAGGAAGGAGGCATGAGGTCGTGGCCACTTTGTGCCCTACTATGGAGAATCTTGACCTGGTGTACCAGGAAACAAGTGACTCTAAAGCACGACACATTCCAGGCCGGCCGAAGGTGGTAGCAGGCAAGCTATCCAGGCTAGGTCAGACCATCCAAACAGTGGTTTCTCCTTCCAGAGGTTTTCCACTCTATGCAGCAGGTGGCACCGGCCCAAAATAGACTTATTTGCCGCGAGGTTCAACAACAGGTTGCCTATGTTTGTGTCACCAGTACCGGATCCCCTGGCCACAGCAGTGGATGCGCTCAGTCGGCCATGGTAGGATCTGAAGGCATACACCTTCCCACCATCAGCCATTTTGGGCTAAGTGGTGGAGAAGTTACAAGACTCCCCATGCAAGAGAATCATTCTGATTGCTCCGGGGTGGCCCAACATGCCTTGGTTTTGGGATCTAGTGGCCACATCCAGCCAAATCCCACTGAGCCTGCCCAATATGCCCAACCTGTTGACAGCCATTCAATCAGATCCCTCACAGAAATCTGACAAACCTTAATATCCATGCAGGGCTCCTAGAGCCTCAGCAATCGAGGAGCAGGGCTTGTCTGAGGCAGTGGCAGCAAGGCTCCTCAAAGGGGATCAGCCAGATCAGTCTATGAGGCAAGTGGGCCATTTTTACAAGTGATGTATCATTCATCAGGTGGACTTCGGGGCACCCCCTGTAAAGTTAGTTGCTGACTTCCTTATGTACCTATTTCAGGACAGGAAGTTGCAGCCCAGCACCATTGATGGTTACAGGTCAGACATTGCTGATAGACTGGGAAATTCGCCCATCAATATCAGTAAGGATGAAAATCTCACTCGTCTCCTGGATAGTTTCCACTGAGACAGACCCAAAGGTCGGAAGGGAATCCCCTCCTGGAACCTCTCCCTGGTTTTTTACATCAGCTGACAAGGGTCATTTTGAACCAATTAAAGAGGCCTCCTTGAAGCATTTGACCTTCAAGGCGGTTTTCCTCTTGCCTCTTGGGTCGGGCAAGTGCAGAAGTGAGATACATGCTTGGCAAAACAGAGATATTAGACACCAGTCCGACTGGTCAAGTGTCCCTGTACCCGTCACCCAGCTTTCTCTCTAAGAATCAGCTGGCCAAAGAGGGTCCAGACAGTGTGGCCCCAGGGGTATTACAGCCCTGGCCCCAACTCTGGATAGATCCCTCAAGTCTGACAGGTCCCTCTGTCCAGTCAGAGCATTGCGCTACTATTTGGACAGGACCTCGCACAGAATAAGGAGGTGGTTTTTGTCTCCTTTAAGAAAGGTTTTGACAAGGACATTTCACCTGCCACTATCTCCTCTTGGATCAAGCAGACTGTGATCCTATGTTATGAGCTCTCTGACCAGGAGGCCCACACTTTACATCAGGTTAAAGCCCATGATGTCAGGGCCTTTGATGCTTCTAAGGTCTTCCAGTCGGGAGTTTCCTTAGATCCATTTTTGTCAGCCTGCCACTGAAGTCACATAATACCTTCACACAGTGCCTTCTGAAGGGTGTGGTTTGGGCTGACTCAGAGCTTTCCAATTGGGCTTGGTGTTCGGCTGCTCAGCAGAACCACAAGTGGCCCTTAGATTGAGGAGATTTGTATATATGTACATAATGTAACAGTTCTACAAGCACTTAGTATAAAATGTGATGTGCTTCCTTCGGGAGGTTTATTGGCTTTCTGGGACTGAACTCATCCCTCTCTTCCCCTACCTCAGAGCAGGTCTGTTAAAAAAAAGGGGGGGGGGGGCGACGTCGGTATAGCCCCCGGATAACCGGCTGTTGGCAACCGACCAAGGTCTTACAGGGTTTCCTGACCTTAGGGTGAACCCAGGCCTGGGCCTATAGGTCTCCTGACAAAGTCAGCCTAGACCGTAGGTTAAAATTTGCTATTACTTGTGAGTTCACATAAGTCCCTAGTAACTTACCCGCCGACCAAGCGGTAGTTATTCAGCAATTGTCCATTGGATAGGATGTATTAACGCAATAAAATTGCAAATTTAATAAGTAAATTAAATTTTTATAAGTTAATACCCTATCCAATGGACACACAAGACCCTCCCACCGACCCCGCTATCAGCTTACTAGGGGTCTAAGAGGTTTAGACAACGAAAAAGATGCTATGACATCAGGTTGTCTAGACAGGAAGGAAGTACGAGGCGCCATCTGGGGAGTGCACAGTACTACGGACCGGCCAGCCGGTGGCAACACAGGACGTCTTTTTCTGACGTTTGGCGGGCCGGTCTGCGCCGACCGGTTTAGCAATTGTCCATTGGATAGGGTATTAACTTATAAAAATTTAATTTCCTTATTAAATTTGCAAATTTGTCACCGTATCATGGCACAAAACTCAACATGGCATAAACCTGAACTCAGAATATATGCATTTGATTCTCATTGATAAGCTGATGCCCTTTTGCATACCAAAGAATGTAGTTGAAGTGACAACAGAAATAAATATCTGACCATTTCTTTATGTAAATTGTGCCATGTTAGGGCACAGTTTTCAAGCAGAAATTGCAAAATTAAACCTTAAAAACAATTCTAAATGATTTATTGTATTGATCAATACATAATTAAAAGAAATCCCTGTAACTTCACTTAACACAACAGAAAATAAGGTTTTTGTGGCCAACTTGTGACAGTAGTTACGACTGGGGCTTGGGGTCTAATAAAATATAAACTGTTTCATATTGGCTTATATCATTGTCCGTGTACTCTTGTTGGGAACAGACCCAATCTTTGTGTTTATTTTTTAAACAGTCAGTCCCCTTTTAGAGTTAAAATCTATACTTACTTCTATACTCTTAAATTGGAGGAAAAGACATGTTTTTTTATATTTGTTGTGAAACCTGTTTGAGTAGTGTGCTGTCAAGTAGATGTCCCTCTATATATAAAGACTTGGATGCTTGTTTAAATGTGACGTAAGCTTTATCTGGAATTCCAAATTGAGTAAAAGTGTATTATCTAGTCACATGTGATTCAACTCAACAGTTCATTCCTATTAAATTGGTTCACATGTATTGATACAAGGTGGATATGTTGTTTTGTCATAATTAAAAAAAATTCAGAACCGTGGAAACACGTCATTAAGTATCGCAGACAACAAACCTTGTACATGGAAATAAACATTTAAGGAATTGACCAAATAGGAGAGAAAATACAAATAGGTAATTTCAACAGGTCGGGGAATGGTAAAATATGGACTATATTCAAATTTGGTAAAGAAGTATGGTAAAAAGGTACTGGAAAAAGGACACATTAGTGAATTTGGATCCTATGAAATCAAGTATTTGTAATAAGTAAAGAATGGCAGGTGAAAAGTGTGTATGTCTAGAAATATACGATTTCTGCTCATTTGTGACTGTGATATTTTCCCAGGATACATACAAAATTCTGAATCTTCAAAGTTGTCATTGTCAATGTATTTTCAATGACTTTTTCTTTCTGGTTGACATTGTTCCAAACTAATGTGTGGATCTTCATGAAGTATTTTATGTGTGTAGGGCCAAGCCAAAGGAAGAAGTGACTACATTTTGGGAAAGATCCAAGTCATATTCTGGATATTAAAAAAATCTCGCACCAGGTGGTATAATGTATTGCACAGTAATAGTATATTGTTTGTCCTTTACCAAAATGAACCATCAGTTAGGCACATTGATTAAAACCACCATACTTACATTTTTGTCAGTTTTAACAGCTTATGGGGTCAGTTTCTGATGTCTACATAGTAAGTATATTGAAATATCAGTGCAAAAAAAATAAAATCTCAATGGCATGCATGGGAGCATACACTTGGTGTAGTGAGAGGACTGTATGTACAGTTGTATACACAGTCAGGGCTTTGTAGATACCATTGTGATTGTATAGGACTAAGGATGACAGTTATTGATGCAGGGAGAAGGTATTTATTGGTTTCTGACTGTGACAGAAAAACAATTGGTATATGAAGGCACTTAGTCTTGCATAATTATTGGAAAAGGCAAGTGGGTTTTTCAGGATACAATTTAATAGTTTGTGTGCTAAGCCAAATAAATATTTTAACCGACCTGATTATCAGAAATATCCAGTTGGAGTTCAGGATAAATTTGGACTTTTTTCACCCCATTAGTAAAGGGTGCTTTAAAATAGATTAGCATGAAGCCTGTATTTTTACACAAGTTACTCTCTATTCATCTGTAAACAGCTTTGTTTTTCAGAAAAATGTGAAAAATATTTAAATTGCTTTTCATTTATCATTGACAAAGGTTCTTGTCATTGACACACTTGTGACTCTCTACCGATAAAAGGCAATTTGGATGGAGTGGTAATTACCTTCCAAATACTCACTGTTTCGTGGACTTCCATTGCAGCCTGTTATTTCCTGTTGGACGGCTGTGAAAACGAGTGTATTCTGCATTTACAGAAGTTCCATAGAGGACTCAATTACAGCACTGACTGCAGACATGAAGAGGTATCAGTGCCTCATTAATGTCTTTAATTGAAGACTTTGTATTGGCACTTTCTCTTCAAGCTAAAAGCTCAGATAGGCCATCAGTTAGGATAAACCATTGTATGGTAAATTATGTATAAATAGAATCTGTACAAGTGGAACTTGGATATAAGCAAAACATACTTGAATTCTCTACAAAAAATCCAGTATTTTTATAGGTATACGTGGAAATTACACATTACGTTAAAACCAAATCCTATGGATATCAGATATTTCGGGTGACACAGAGTTAACTGTTATAACATTTAGACCATTTCATTGAATGTAGTTTTAAGAATTTATTATCTCCTGCCGGGCTTTAGCCCGGGAGGGACATTATGAAATGATGCCTGTGTGTGCGTGCGTGCGTTAATGTGTCATTTTGTATATATGTCATGAAAAATGCATGAAGAAAAATGACAGAAAAAGGTGCAAATGAGAAAAGCGTTTGGATTTTAATGAAACAAAAAAGAGAAAACATGGAAAATTGTGTTTAATCTGCCATGACAAGTTTATAGCTGCTGGTTGGTAGAGTTTTGTGAACAAAGCCTATTCACATAGTCAGCATAGAAAGTTTATACATTGTAATTTACAGTTGAATTTGTCATCTTTTGATGACAATCTATTGTGACCATTGTTTGCAATGTGGTGCATTGAAACTAGTACAGTCATACAAAAACTTAGTTTTTATTGCATAAAATATGCTTACCTTATTATTATTACCTTATTATTATTATTATTAGTTTTTCTGGATTCATATCAAATAAATGGTTATTGATGGATATAATTCAAACTTTAAAAAAATCAGTCTCTTGTGGCATAAAGAAAAAGGTGAACGTAGCCCATGTAAATTTATAAAGAGTTTTAAAATATCGTGTGTTCTTTGGTACACCCATTGATTACAATTCAAGTAACAAATGAAACCGGGCTATTCCATACAGTTAAACTGTGGTTAAACTTAATGAACCACGAGAAATACTTCTACTTGCACAGAACTTCAAGATAACAGGGTAAATTTCATTGGAATGGGCTCATTAAAGGACCCGATATTTACTTCTTGTTAAAGGGAAAGTCTACCAGACTGAGTTGTACTTGAAGGGATTCCAGTGTAGATTATGAAGTAATTTACGGATAATTCAAGCTTTAGTTGTGTATTAAAGCTTTAAAGTAGAGTGGCTACTTGGGATCTTGAAGCTGGACTATGAAATATTTTTGGGGATTTTTGACAGACTTTGAAACTTGCTGCTATGTACAAAATATGAGTGAGTCAATCAAAATGTCAAATTGGAAGCATTATGAAACTTGTACTATATGGATAAACGTGGCATTAAGGTAAAAAGAGGAGTACTACTAAGAAGGACTTCGGCTGTGAAAATGAAGGAAATATGAGGATAGTTGAATCTATTTCCAGTCCGCTATAATTGTACACCCTATAATGTATTGGAGCACGCATCTAATGCTCCCGAAAATTGTGTTTATAACAAACTGACAGAGTTTAATAATAATGTTTCTTTTAATGTTTGGACTGCATAAATATGACAGTAACAACAGTCAGACCAGAAATGGACTCATAGATTGGATTTAGGTGCATTGGCTGTACAGTAACTGCTCTACTGTAAAATAGAATCAATCAAGAATCCTTCACCAACTTTTGCAAGGATTATAAATTAACAGAAGAGAAACGTTTGTATATTTTTGGGGTGTAAAATACAGAGAAAGAATGGCATAGGAACTATTTGGATATGTCCCTGTTCCGCTCAGCCATCTCTACAGCGTTCAGGCCGAGAAGTAGAAGTCAGAACGGAGTGCGTAACATCGACCGTGTAAGCTACCCCAAGGAACGGGAAAAGCAGACTGGGTGTGCATGTCGGTACAAAGTATACGTGAAGAAAGACGTAAAGGAACAGAGCACACAGGTGAACAGATGGCCTGGATTATCTTAAATCCTTGTATATTAACAAAGTCTTTAAACTTGAATCCAGCAAATGAGTCAAGTAATTTAAATATATCATGTATGCCACTGGGGTTGTGAACTTGTGAAGGGTTCTAGGTTACTTGTTAAGTATTGTAGAGTAAGAAATGCAAAATTGGCCACATATCTGTAATTTGCCACATGTGAAAATACTAATAAAATAAATGAATTGAGGTGAGATTTGTTGAATGGATAGTACATTAAGGCTTTTTGAACTGAAAATTACCAAGTTTAAGACAAAACTTTTTTTTCATAGAATTAAATAAGGTTTTAAAGGTGGCGAATTTTAGATTTCTGGCAAATTTTAGATTCCTTACTCTAATCCATAAGTAGTATGGATGAAACCCAGTATTCAACCCAATATATGATAATTTATTTTCAAAAAAATTTTTTTTACATCAACCACCATATTGCTTCACTGGTATTTAAGTTGGTTCACACTAAAGCACAAACACAAAGATTTGGGTCTCTTTTACACGGTAAAGTTGCCAGGTGTTTTCCGGTGCGCAGACAATTGACTGGCAGACAAATGGCCGGTGGACAATTGGCCAGTGGACATTTTTTGGCCAGTAACTTTTTTTAGGGTAGGAGAATTGGCGGTTAAATTTTTAGATGTTGTTTTAATATTGTGCCAAATGAAATAAAATTCCTCCAAAAAAACTTTTTTTCAATTTTATTGACACAAAACATAATATAGCAATGCATCAAAACATTACATTATCATTAGCACTGTCATAAAATAAACAAATTATAGGGCCTTTAGTTCTTTTATAAACATGTTAATCCTAAAGCCTTTTGCATTAAATGTAGCAATCCTGAGCAGTTATCAGAGACTGAAGGAATAGGAGTAGGAATCCAAGGGCTATTGGTTCTTTTATGAACATTACATTTAATACAATTTGGCACAATATTAAAACAACATCTAATAAGTCACCGGCCAATTGTTCTACCCCTCAAAAAGTCACCGGCCAGTGTTACACCTCTGTTATGGCACCCATCTTTTTAAAAAAACACAAGTTGGCTCACTATATCACCAAATTTTCATGATATCTTCACAGTATTCTCACAATTGAAAAATTGATGTTATTTCTGTGTGATGTTTATGACTAGAAAATGTTCATTTCGAGTCCCATTTTTTGTTAGAGAAGAAAGCTCTGGTTGAAATGTAATAAAACCTTCTAGTTCTGATGATCTACTATGAAAGAATAGATCACAGAAAAGATGCCATTCCTCTGTAATGTGTAATGTGTTTATTGTTTCAAATCAGTCAGGTGACAGATTGCAGGATAGATGTGTAAATGTCTGGTGCATTCTAAATGCCAAATAAACTTTCAGTTGCTAGTGATGGACTACATTCGTGGCTGTAGCAGAATACTAAACAAATGCTAGGAAAGCTTTGTTTTTGTTGGTAAGTTTAGGGAAAGGATGTATTATTTCCTGGAGTTTATATTCCTTTATATGGATATCAAAAAGTCTTTGAAAATTGAGGTCACTGACAGTTTTTGAGAAATATTGGACCTATTTTCTTGTGAGGATATCTGGTGAACTTTGGAAAATAAGGTTCCCACTAGGTAATTTTAGCAAATTATGTAAATTTTACTTTATAAGGTGAAGTGTTGCGCTGTAAAAATTATTCAAGACATTACTTGTTAACAAACAGTTGATGACAAAGTCTGAGTTGTCTCCAATACTAGATAACCACTGTTATCTGAACATGCTGTATAAGTCAGGTTTTCTTTGAATAATAGAAAGTTACGAAATGCAAGAGCCAGTTTTGTGTAAAACAATCGGCAATCATGTTTTTAGGAGAGTAGATCTGTGGTCATCAAAAATTTAGATAATTGAAGTTTTGCTGCAAATTGATTCACTCAGCTTAAGCAAAGATATATGATTGAACTCTTAGTGTATGGGGCCTGCATCATTTGTTAAAATATAAGGGCAAAATATGGACAGAGAACATTACCAAGCAAACCCTGACACCTTCAGCACCTTTCCAGGCTCAAAAGCCAACAATTATTGTAAGAAAACACAAATATCAGTAAGCTGGTGGATTAATTCAGAGATTGTACTGCTAAATGGATGATAATGATCCACTTAAGAGGGTTTGAATAAATATTGTATCCTTATAGTTTTCAGACAACTGTGCAATTTAGCTCCGTTGATTATCTAGCTTTGCTAAAGGCTCGAGATTCTTTGTCATTTGGATAAATGTCATTTATATAATAAAACCTCAGTTTGTATAATGTGCTCTTACATGTGCTAGCTTTTATGCTCACATACTGCTAAGGTTATTGAGTTAATACCTCCTGACAATTAGGAATATTTTATGAATACAAATCCTTCTGCTTTGAAAAAAATGTTTACTACATATTTGAGCCTTAAGGAAGACAATTGATTATCTAGTATGAGACATGCAATTTTACAGAGATGATTACTTTTTACCTGCAGAGGCCTCCCAGGTGTTTATTCTATGTCATTTCTCTGATTCTCAGTAGGAGAGACATTTGGCATTAAAAGGCATGGTTCTTTTTTTTTCCTTCTGTCAATTCTTGATGATTTTCTTTACAATTTTTTACCAATATTTCTCCGGGATATAAAAATTCACAAAACAAAACTGCTAGAGTAACAAATGTATGACTCAAATTCAGAACTCGAGGTCTGAAAAAACAACAGCACTCAGAGAGTGCATATCTCTGCCAAGACATGTGCCAATCCTCTGATTTTTTTTTCAGGAAGATCCTAGCAGTAGTGTTTATGTAATCCTGCTAACAAACTGACAAACGAACATACGGTCATGAAAATAGTGCCTCCCATTGGCGGAGGTAATAATCAAATTTTGAGCCCAATTTTGCATCAGAGGAGATTAGACAACTATTGTATTCAAAATCCCAAATGTGTACACAGTTTGAAGTCCCTCTTATTGTAAATAAGAGGGAGTTTTCTCACTGGTGAGCTTCAGATAATACTGTACACATTTTCACATTTCTTACCCTAACACATCTGTTTGCCCAATTGTATTTATGTTTTGGAATTGATGAACCCATTACCCCAGCTCCTTCCTCCTTAAAATGTCATGGTTACTGCTACAAAATATATTTTTGTTTAAGTGAAGGAATCATGCAGCTGTCTGCTGCATCATTAGTTTCTAAAATATTTTAAAATATTAGTGGTTTTTACACCACAACCTGTAAGGGCTGTCAGGTATTGTTTTCACCCATGGTGTCCGGATGGGTGGGCGGTGAGAAAAAGTTTGTCCAGGTTGTATCTTAGAAACCGTAAGGTGTAGGAAGTTGAGCATGGTAGGGACATTGGTTAGGGAGTGTAGGTGTGCAACATCATAGTGTGACCTTGATTTAACCTTGCCATAGTGAACATGAGTTTGAAATCTTGTCCAGGCTATATCTCAGAAACCTTAAGGTGGAGGAAGTTGATACATGGTAGAGACATTGGTTCGGGGTAGTAGATGTGCAACATCATGATGTGACCCTGATTTGACCTTTGACCTTGCCATAGTGACCTTGACCTCTGAAATCCTGTTCAGGCTATATCTTGGAAACCGTGAGGTGTAGGAAGTTGATACTTGGAAGGGATATTGGTTAGTGGTTAAAGGTGTGCAACATCATGGTGTTACCTTGCCATAGTGACCTTGACATATGTCTTGTCCGGGCTGCATCTCGGCAACTGTAAGGTGTAAGAAGTAGATACATGGTAGAGACATTGGTTAGGGACTGTAGATATGCAACGTCGTGGTGTGACCTTGATTTGACCTTTAACCTTGCCGTAGTGACCTTGACTTATAAAATCTTGTCCGGGCAGTATCTCTGAAAGCATAAGGTGTAGGAAGTTGATACTTGGCAGGGACATTGGTTGGGGGGTGTAGGTGTGCAACATCATTGGTGCGACCTTGATTTGACCTTTGACTTTGCTGTAGTGACCTTGACCTCTAAAATTCTGTTGGTTGGGAGTTATAGATGTACAATGTCATGGTATGAACTTGATTTGACCTTTGACCTTGTCGTAGTGACCTTGACCTATAAACTCTTGTCCGGGCAATATCTCGGAAACCGTAAGGTGGAGGAAGTTGATACTTGGAAGGGACATTGGTTCGGGGTTATAGGTGTGCAGCGTCATGGTGTGACCTTGATTTGACCTTACCATAGTGACCTTGACCTATAATGTCTTGTCTGGGCTATATCTCGGCAACTGTAAGGTGTAAGAAGTTCATACTTGGTGGTGACATTCGTTGGGGGTTGTAGGTGTACAATGTCATGGCGTGACCTTGATTTGGCCTTGCCAAAGTGACCTTGACCTTTAATTGATAGTTGGTACGGACATCCTTAGGGGTTGTAGGTGTGGATCATATTTTTAGTTTACTGATTACTGTCATCTTGCTTTTGAATTGTTTGGTTTTAATACTTTATCTTTACATGCATTTTCTTTCTCCTCGATGTTATTTTCTCACTTTAAAGATTATTTTGACCTTTATTTAACTGACACTGCACTGAAAGTATCCCAATCTTTGTACTGTTCCACTATTTCTATATCTCATGGTGTTGAAAACTTTTCTCCAGGCTGTGGGGTACGGGCATCTCTGATGCTATTTTTGATGACCTTGACATAAGAGGTACACCTGCAACAAAGAATCAACAATATTTCAAATTTGTATGTAAGCTTTGATTATTACCCACATTTGTTGGGGCGAGAACAGTTAAGGCTGACTCATGTGTATAAGCTAACCCCAGTGTTTGTAAATTATGTTGTCCCCATCAGTCAAATGGCTTTACAAATACTCCTTATGTGAAAATGTTTTCTGGAAGTGTGTCTTATATATACTTGCAGGAAATAGAAGTAACACAGAAACGTATTGAGTGTGAAACCTTGAATAAAGACGTGCAGGAAAGTCGGCAACGATGTCACGCTTTGGTGAGTGATAAAAGAAGATCCCAGAGAATGTCAGAAAGATATATGTCTCTTAAATATACACCTGTTCTAAAAATGGCACATGGTTACGTTAAGTGGTCACTAGATTTGGTGAAGTGTCAGTTGACTCAATAAGTGCTTGTATTTTGAAATCAAGGTAATTCTGACATGACATGATGTATTGCTATGTAGATCAAATAAAAAGACCTTTCTTTCATATAGAAATAGAAAAAAGGTCCTTGTAGTATTTTCAATTGAAATTTACCCTGTTATCTAAATTTTCTTGTTTTAATCAGTGTTTTTCCTTTGAAATCCAACTTAAATGATAACAATACCTTAATTTGTTGTCCTTTTTTTACAAGAAGCACATCTCTCCTGCATTTTCGTTGGGATGCTTGAAGCACATTGACTGAAAGACCTTAAAGCTAGTACATTACCTAGCCATGAGTGATATTTCCCACTGGTGTTGTTGTTCCACTCATTTTCATCATTCGTAAACTAGTAAAGTCTTTTTTTTTTAAAAAAACATTTTAATTAAGTGGCAGTACCCCAAAACCAAAAATTGCTGCTTAAAAAGCAGTGTTGTAGGTGTTAAAATGAAAAGTTGTAAATAGTATGAACTTGTTCAGTTTGAACAAGTGTCCTTATTCACCCTTAAATTCCCCTACTGTGTCATCTGTGGCCTTTCACAGTATGAGGAGTTGTTAATTATTCTTTTATTGTGATCCCCAATCCATGATACGGTATTCAATGTAAAATTTGCCACAGTGAGTTTAACTCCCCACTCGGGGCTACACAGTAAACATTAAACAAAAATGAAAACAAATAACACCAAATATATAACAACTTTCGTATATGTTCAAAATTTGCCACAAAAATCACAAATTTGATTAAATTTCCCCTAAATTCAAAGTGAATTAAGGTCTGTTGCTTGGTAGTAAATTTTACATACTGTAGCAGATTTGGTGTTTCTTACTGTAATGAGTGCAAGTAAACAGGAAGATACAAATCCTTCTGTTTTATCCATCTCAGAGACTTTCTTTGCCTTTCCTTATGGCTCTTGCACCCTAAATTACTGATTTAATATCTCATTTGTTGACGGGCTAAAAAGTTCATTTTCACAATTTTCCGATAAAATGTTCTAATATAACCCAAACTGGAAATTGGTCTTTAAAGTCTGAACACTTGTCATATTGCTTCATAAAATATATGATTAGCTTATTTTAGAATCTGTGTCACCCCAGATATTTGGACTGCACAAAACTGTTGGGGCAAATCACCTGAAAGCAGGCAGTTTGTAATCCTACCAGGATCACCTTTTTGGACTTTTCATAATTTTAAGAATGCTTGACTATGTCTATGTTTTAATAATGTTTATTGTTACTTTGTTGTGTTAGAACTACCTGATCTCCATTTACATTGTGATATCACAACTCAAAATGTCACAACTTTTAAGAAAATTATGAACATGTTCATCCACTTTCACCCATTTTCCTGCTGGGTGTGGTATGCCCAGCTGACATTAAGATGTTAAAAGGCCATAGCTGTTAGCTTAAATATAATTCTACTCTTTAAAACTTGTTAGCACTCTAAAATACTAATACCTGTCTATTAATTTATATTTTCTGTGTATGAAATCCATGTAACACTCAAGTTGTTTGACCTAGTTTGGCGTTGCTTCATTGCAATACATCTATAAAACAACAGGCAGTGGTACAGGTTTTTAATACAGCTTAGTACTTAGCCCCTCATAAAAGCTGAACCCAATACTCTTTTGACCAAAAAAGGTTGCATTTGAGATGAACCTCAGAGTACTTATAATTACCCTGTTCACACTACATTCCGAGTTCTCAAGGATTGAGGGTTGAAGCAGATTTATCTCAAACCGGGTTGAGTGTCCACACTAGAGAGTTTAATTTGGATTGAGAAGTGTTAAAAATCTGAGTACAGTAAAAACCTCCAATTTTATTACGCTACAATAGCTTACCATGTGGGACTTAATGCTGTTCTCGGGTTGCCACACCCGGGGCCAACGTCTTAGAAAAAAAGATCGTTCTTGTTAGCCACCGGATATACTGGTAGTTGTCGTCACGTGATAACTTCTGACCAATCGCCCTACTTTCTCGTTGGCCACGATGACTGGTAGCAGTTTGTAAATATACAGACATTTTCATTTATTTCTCAGTATTCACGTATTGTTGGAGGCTAATATTTGGATATTTCTTTAAATATATGTCATAGATTATCCTGTAAAATTTTTAATTTCACAGCTTAAGTAGTTTCCTTACAATCCGCGTGTTTTGAGTTTTCTCGGTTCAGGCAATCTTAATTGTACGTCTTTTTATTGCGTTAAAATGTCCCTTCATCAAGCAAACAAAGACAAACCGAGAGCTCAGAAATGCCGCCATTTTTGCTTCAGTTTTGATACTCATAATTACTGCCCTACCTGTAGGGAGGCTGGCAAGGGAGATGACCCCTGTGTCACCTTTGAAGCGCCCTGCCATATTTGTACGTCTCTCTCTGATGAACAATTACAAAAGATTCAAAACAGGAAGCGGTACTTAAAAAAGCAAAAAGCGGAAACTAGTTCCAAAGATGAACTAGATCTCTTGGGTGAAGGCGATGGGGACTCTTTTAATGGTTCTAATGCAGACCTTGAGAGTGCTGCCAATAACCTGTTTACCTCACCCCCCCGTCCTCAACCTCTCGCCTTCAGTTCTCTATCACTAAAGACCCCAGCCAAGGCTGTTCCTCCCACCCCAGGTACTGTTTTACAAAACAAAATTCAAAGAAATCTAGAGAAATCCCTGGGTGATTCCTTAAATATACATATCCAGCAGCAAATGGGTTCCTTTCAGGCGTCCATGTTAGAAGCTTTTCAATCACTCCGAGAGGAGTTAGCAGTTAAAAAATCTGCCGAGGTTGATCCCTCGCCTCATGCTTCTAAAGCTGGTCCATCCAGCAACTCTGCTGCTCATCTGGACCTACCCCCTCCGTTGGTCCAGCACTCCCTCCTCGTCTAGTACTAAATCAAACCTCCTCGGATCAGTACGTTGCCCCTTCTGAAGCAATACCGAAGGATTCCTCGTACTCACATAAATAACAAAGCCACAGACAAACAGTTACACCGAGCTCTGCCTCGGATCATCTGTATGAGGATTCCGACGAATCTCGGATCCATCCTAGACCTAAGAAACACTCTGACAAGAGCAAGCATAAATCTAGGTCCAGATATGTGTCATCTTCAGAGGAAGATCACTCCCCTGTGGCTAGACACAGGTCTTCTAAGCCCTCTAGGGCTCAGCCCTCAGGCGCAGCTTCTGATCAAGACCTCCCACAACATGATCCAGACCCCCCTTATTATAGGGAAGTAGCCCTGTCTGACATTCCCTCCCAATACTCTGAAGAGGTAGACACCTTCAGGCGCATTCTTTCTCTCCCTGACCCCAGGGACTCTATGCCTAGGTCTTCAACTTCAGTATTGGGTCTGGATGACGAAAAAGGCCGTCAAGAGCTCAGACCTAGAGGTCCTTCCTCTATCCTACCACTTAGCTCAGTTATCAAGGACGCCTTTGATAAATTTCAACATGATTTCAAAGCTGCCAATTTATCTGAGGGAAAATATGTCAAGCCTCCTCCTTCCACTTCTAAGTGGTACAAGGTCGGACAGCCCACTTTTCAAGACAAAATCCAAGAGTTGAATACAGACTTTGCCAAGATCTGTATTACTCCTAGACCTCCTGGGGCACCAGTAGCCAAAGTCCCTATGCCAGTCCTTAAGGAGCTGGAACATCAGGCTAGACAAAATATCTCAACCCTCAATTTCACCGCTGCCTTTGCCAAAACCTCTTCTTCTTGCAATGCTTCCTTGGAGAAGTGTCAACATAGCATCAAGTCAACTGTCAAGAAGATTAAATCTCAGATCCAGAAAGGTGCCAATCCTGAGAAAGCAGCAAAGCGCGGATATGAGGAAGTTGCTGAGTACTTGGATTTTTGGAACAAGACTGTTCTTGTTCAACATAGAGCTCTTACCTGTCTCAGCAAATCGCTAGCCCATATTCTCCAGAGGGAATTATATTCCATGGCTAATACCGGCTTGCTTAGGCGCGAAGCCGAAATGACTCTATTGCATCCCCAGCTAGGGGAAACGAGACGCCAAGAACTTAGGAACTCGTCCTTCTGGGACCCCTCCTTGTTCGAGTCTCAACTTGTAAAGGAAGGTGAGGACTTCCTTCTCAAAAAAGGCACCTCAAAGGATTCTCAGGGCTTTGCACCCTACCAGAATAAGCCCTTTCATGGCCCCCACAAGAAAAGAGGCTCTTACAGGAAACGCCCATATGGGGGCAATACCTCTCAAAGCAGTAACCAATCCTTTCCCTCGGGAAGAGGAAAATCCAACTTCAGAGGCTCCAGGGGTCGTTTTCGACCCCACAACAGAGGAAGGGGGCGTGGAAACCCCCCTTCGCAATGACTCCTCCAAAGCCTCATTCAGTCCACCAGTAGGAAGTCGCCTCCGTTCTTTCAAGAGAGACTGGCTAACAAACAAATGTTCTCAAAACGTGTTAAACATTATCACCAATGGCTACGTTCTGCCATTCCGTTCAAAGCCAAACTTGATCAGATTTCCTCTGATTCTATCAGAGTACAAGGCCCAACAAAAAGACCAAGCCTTGGCCACTTGTATCCAGTCTCTCTTGTCAAAGAACGCTATCGAAAGGGTGGAAAACGTAAAATCTCTCGGGTTTTACAGTCGCCTGTTCCTAGTACCCAAGCCTCACCAAAGGTGGAGGCCAGTCATAGACTTAAGCAGGCTCAACACTTTTCTACATGTAGAAAAGTTCAAAATGGAAACCCCGGAGTCCATCCGGACTTCCCTGGTCCCAGGGGAGTGGGTATCGTCAATAGACCTGTCAGACGCATACCTTCACATCCCCATCCATCCCAACTCAAGGAAGTACCTAAGGTTTTGCTACAAGGCCCAGGTGTTCCAGTTCACCTCCCTACCTTTCGGACTGGCCACAGCCCCCCAGGTCTTTACGATGATTGTAAAGGAAGTGAAACTAATGGCCCTCTCGAGAAGACTCAGAATTCACCAATACCTGGACGACTGGCTGATCAGGTCCCAGTCCCAGGAGGAATCTCAAAGGGACACACAGGCAGTGGTAGACCTAACCCAATCCTTGGGTTGGATAATCAACCAGGAAAAATCAGAACTGAAACCTACTCAGGTGTTTTCGTTCGTGGGCTACGAATACCACCTAGATTCAGCCCTTGTTATACCCACTCACGAGAGATGGCTCAAACTTCAGGATTTGATCCTACGACTCAAGTCAAAACGTGTTTTGACTGCAAGATGTTTGATGTCTCTAATTGGGTTGCTAGCCTCAACGGAGAAAATGGTCCCGGAGGGACGCCTTCACATGAGGCCCTTTCAGTTTCATCTCAAGGAGCACTGGAGATATCCTCAGTCGCTGGACAACCTCCTTCCTTGGACAGAAGCCATTGTAGCCCACCTAGATTGGTGGCAAAATCCCTCAAATGTGATGAAAGGCTCAGACCTTCATCCCAAGGACCACAGTATCCAACTCTTTACCGACGCCTCAAACGAAGGTTGGGGCGCTCACTTAGATCAAAATTCTACAAAAGGGCTGTGGTCAGAGCGGGAAAAAAGGCTACACATAAATGTCCTAGAATTGAAGGCGGTCTCCCTGGCCCTTCGAGACTTCAAGGACCAGTGCCAGAATCAAACAGTGTTAGTTGCGACGGACAACTCAACAGTGGTAGCCTACATCAACAAGCAAGGGGGAACTCACTCAGCAGAGATGTGCGCTCTCCTGTGGAAAATCATGACCTGGTGCCATCACTACCATATAACATTGAAAGCCACCCCTGCGAAATGTTGTTGAACTGTTCCAGAACATTCAATAACAGTTCTAGTGCAGTTCTTGAACAGTGTTCAATACTGTCCATAAAGTGTTCAACAAATGATTCAAGAACATTCTAAGATGTGCGAGAACATGAAATGGCACTCTTTGGCTGTTCAATAAAGTTCATAAAACTTTTGTTAAAGAACGTTCTGTACCAATCGTTCTACAAAGCAAAATATCTACAGAACCAGTAGTTCAACATTGTTCAAGATAATTATCTGAATGATGTTCAAAACAATTCTAAAACATTCTGTTCCAGAATGTTCTATAAATAAAGGTATTTATAGAACAAGTAGTTCAATAATGTTCAAAATAATAATCTAAAAGAGGTTCAAAACAATTCTAAAATGTTCTGTTCTAAAATGTTCTACAAATCAAAATATTTGTAGAACCAGTAGTTCAACAATGTTCAAGAAAGTTGTTTAATACTGTCCATAAAGTGTTCAACAAATGATTCAAGAACGTTCTAAGATGTGTGAGAACATGAAATGGCACTCTTTGGCAGTTCAATAAAGTTCAGAAAAACTTTTGTTAAAGAACGTTCTGTACCAATCATTCTACAAAGCAAAATATTTATAGAACCAGTAGTTCAACATTGTTCAAGATAATTATCTGAATGATGTTCAAAACAATTCTAAAACATTCTGTTCCAAAATGTTCTATAAATAAAGGTATTTATAGAACAAGTAGTCCAATAATGTTCAAAATAATTATCCAAAAGAGGTTCAAAATAATTCTAAAATGTTCTGTTCCAAAATGTTCTACAAATCAAAATATTTGTAGAACCAGTAGTTCAACAATGTTCAAGAAAATTATTTTAAAAAGGTTCAACACAGTTCTAAAATGTTCTATAAATCAAAATACCTATAGAACCAGTTGTTGAACCAGTTCAACATTGTTCAAGATAAATATCTGAATGAGATTCAAAACAGTTCCAAAATGTTCTGTTCTAAAATGTTCTATAAATTTATATATTTATAGAACACCAGTAGTTCAACATTGTTCAAGATAATTATTATAAAAGATAACCAGAAATTGCAAATATTAGATAAGAAAACAAAACGCAATGTAAAATCTCAGTTCTAAGCAAAACACTGTTGAAGACTAAAAAGAAAGAAAATGTGCTTTTTCAAAAGATAAGAACACATTATAAGTTGTAAAATTGTAAACTTACCCAGTATCTTTATTATCTTGCTGGATACAACAATTTCCCTCCAGAACTTAGCTTCCACATTTTCTCTACACAACACTGACTAAGCTCCTTTCTTGGGTTTATAATTACTTTATAAGATATCACTCCATACAATCCTTCCAAAATCCACTTCAACAAGTAAGACATATTTTATCCAAATTTAAAAAAATTGATGTTCAAAATGCATGGGTCAACTCCTATATTCACTCAACTCTAATATAACTGTTTAAACTTTCAACCTTTCCCCATAAACAAAGAAAAGGTTTCTCTTTTTCAAACCATCCAATCAGGAGTCATCTGGCAATAAGCTTATCTCAAGAATTCCAAACTCTGCATGGACACCCATGGCCAGTACAAAAACATTAGATTCTACACACTTTGTTTGTTCTGATAACCATTCAGATAGCCTGGATTCTGACTGTCACAGTTATGGTTATAAAATAATTGTATATCGATCTGATAATTTTTCAAAATATACAGGGTCAGTTGATATACACTTACTATAATACAGATAATCATATGGACATTCCTTGTCAAATCTGAAGGATTTTTTCTAAACAAAGAGACAAATAACTTGGAGTGTATCTTAAAGCCAATAGAAAGGCTGTCTTTGAGATGTAGGTAAGCATTTCTGAGGTTCTTTCAGTGACACTTGCATTTTTGTTCTCAGTATAAATAGCTGATTCAATCAATCCCGAATAAAAGTAATCACATTTGAAGCAAACTACAATGTGCTATAAATAGTGTATCTTATTACATTAGCAGATATATTGTGTTTAGGGTAAGATAAAAATAGGGATTCCAAAAATATGTGCCATAAAATAAACATTTATAACTAAGTACAGATTTAATTGTCATCAAGTTATATTTATAATACTTTCTATTATCTATTGAGTATGATTCACTTTGCTATCATACTCTTTGGTTTACATAAAAAAAGTATGTCAGCTGTATTTTTAAAATGCTAACCAAGGTTTTTTTTTGGCAAACACTCAGTTCAAAAAGGTTCAAAACATGTTCTACAAGGATTATATTCAATTCCACAAACTTCAAAAAGTGTCCAAAAACAGTCTTGATGAACTATATTGAAAAATATTAAATTTAATAAAGTTCAATAAATGTCCTAAAACTGTCTTGTTGAACTATATTGAACAATATTCAATTCAATAAAGTTCAAGAAGTGTCCTAAAACTGTCTTATGGAACTATATTGAACAATATTCAATTCAACAAAAATCAAAAAGTGTCCCAGAACTATCTTGTCGAACTATATTGAGCAATATTCAATTCAAGAAAGTTCAAAAAATGCCCTGGAAAGTGTCTTGTTGAACTTTTTTGAACATTATTCAATTCCACAATGTTCAAAAAGTGTCCCAGAACTATCTTGTTGAAATATATTGAACAATATTCAGTTCAACAAAGTTCAAAAACTGTCCCAGAACTGTCTTATTGAACTATATTGAACCATATTCATTTCAACAATGTTAAATATGTGTTCCAGAACTATCTTATTGAACTGTATTGAACAAGTGTTCTTGAACTTCTCTTTCAAAAATTTATTGAATGGATGTTGAACGTTCTAATCTGTTCAAAATTGTTCACCACAGTCCATGAAGTCTTGAACAATATTTCGCAGGGGCAGGCACATTCCAGGGTGTCTGAATGTGATGGCCGACCTCCTATCCAGGTCCAACCAAGTGCAGTCAACAGAATGGTCCCTGCACCCTCAGGTCTTCAAGCAAATCTGCCGAAAGTGGTTCACCCCTCATGTAGACTTATTCGCTACTCACCTGAATCACAAACTCCCTCTATATGTGTCTCCTATCCCAGACCCAAGGGCCTGGAACATAGATGCTCTGAACATAAACTGGACCAACCTCACGGCTTACGCCTACCCTCCTACGGCTCTCCTTCACAAGGTGATCCAAAAGATCAAGCAATGTCATTGCCTGATCATCGTGATAGCCCCAGGCTGGCCAGGGATGCCCTGGTTTTGGGACCTAGTGCAGCTCTCAACAGAGATCCCACTACAACTCCCAGTGTCAACGACCCTACTCAAACAGTCCCACAACTATGTGTTCCACAACAATCCACAACAGCTGAACCTCCACGCCTGGTGTCTAGGAGCGGACAACTCCAAGAACAAGGCTTCTCTGTGGAGGTGGCAGAGAGAATTGCTGCCCCTCAGCGGTCATCAACAAGGACCATCTACCGGTCAAAGTGGGCCCTATTTGAAAAATGGTGCAGAGAAAATTCGGTGGATTTCTCCACTCCATCTGTGAAACAAATCTCAGATTTTTTCATGTACCTGTACCAAGACCTAAACAGGCGCCCCTCGACCATTGATGGTTACAGGACTGCTATCGTTGACACTTTGGGCCCAACGGCCCAACACATTGCGCACAATGCAGACCTTCATAGGTTACTCTCCAGTTTTCACAGGGATCGTCCAAAAAGTTCCAGAAATTTACCCAAGTGGAACCTTTCTGTTGTCCTTAACGAGCTCACCAAAGCACCATTTGAGCCCATGAAAGACTCAGACCTCAAACATCTTACTCTCAAAACTGCTTTCTTGCTAGCCTTGGCCTCCGGCAAGCGCCGCAGCGAAATCCATGCCTGGGTCGCTAACAAAGTAGCTAATTTAGGCCAATGGGAAAAGGTAGCCTTGTTCCCTTCTTCTGATTTCATAGCCAAAAACCAACTAGCAAGAGAAGGTTCTCAAAGTGTGTCACCAGTGACTATTCCTGCTTTGACTACCATTGTAGATAGACAGTTTAAAGAAGACAGGACCCTGTGTCCCGTGCGGGCCCTGAGGTTCTATTTGGACCGAACTAAAGACCTGAGAGGGTCTCGTTCTCTCCTTTTCATCTCCTTTAAGAAAGGACATACCTCAGACATCAGACCCGCTACACTCTCCTCATGGTTGAAACAAACCATTCTACTTTGTTATAAACAAGCAGATCAACAAGCCTTGGACTTGGTCCAAGTCAAAGTGCATGACATCCGGGCCTTAGCGGCCTCTAAGGCCTTTTACGGTGGCGTATCGGTGGACCAAATCATGCAAGCCTGTCACTGGAAAGCTCACAACACATTCACAAATTTTTACCTAAAAGACCTTACTTGGTCGGACACCGACAACAATATGTATCTGGGACCCATGGTGGCGGCACAACAAGTCCTAGATTCTTCCCCTCAGACCAGTTGTCCTCGGAAAGAAAAAGGGGGGGGGGGGGGGGGGGGGGCACATCCGCTACAACCAAGTCTTCAGGAGTCTCTCCCAGGATCTAGGTATTCCTTTACCTTCAAGATGTTACGGGTAAGGTCATTTTATTTTTTAATTATCAGGTAATCTCTATTAAGGTTATTAAGGTTATTAAGGTTGTCATTAATCTCATATTTCAGGTTAAAAATTTCATGAGATGCCCAACCACTGGGTTGGTCAGTCACACGTGAAGGTCTAATAGGGACCCTTAGACCTCGAAGTGAGCACTGCTGCACTTCCGTCCTACTACCAAACATCTGGACAGTTTTAGCACTTTCCCTTTTTACTCAGGTTTTTGGCTCGTTACAGGCCCGATCTTCGGGATCGGGGCTCTGTAAAAGGGACTCAGACTGGCATTTCTGGCACTATTCTGTATATATATTAATTCAAATCTTAGAAAAAAATTACATATCTTCCAGTCTCAGCTGTAATCCCGCCACCGGGCGGTTGAATTCAGCATTAAGTCCCACATGGTAAGCTATTGTAGCGTAATAAAATTGTAAATTTTAATTACTTAAATGTAGCTTTTATAAGCTACAAGCTTACCATGTGGGACTTAGAAGAGTCCCACCCTGCCTCCCCGCTGTTTACAGCTGAGGGGTAGGTTTAATAAAATTTCAACGAGAAAGTAGGGCGATTGGTCAGAACTTATCACGTGACGACAACTACCAGTATATCCGGTGGCTAACAAGAACGATCTTTTTTTCTAAGACGTTGGCCCCGGGTGTGGCAACCCGAGAACAGCATTAAGTCCCACATGATAAGCTTGTAGCTTATAAAAGCTACATTTAAGTAATTAAAATTTACAAATTTAGCTTAATGTACACATGAAATGTACACATTGCTTAATTGACAATTATTTTTCAAGATTGATAGTTATAAGAATAAAATTTAAAAGATCCCACTTATGTTATATATCATGCAGTTAAATAGCCTGTTATTTTTTATAACCAACCAAATCACAAAGTTATATTATTAAGATTGTGTCAGATGTTAGCAATAGACCAATTGCAATCATTAGAAATATTCCTGCTTGTTAAATTATCAATCTATAATTACAAATATTGATACATTTTATAAAATGCAATTATCTCGGAAACGGTGCAAAATTTTTGGTCTGCTGGGTATATGCTTTCTTTCAAGAAACTTTTTACCTGCCATTTTTTTGTAGGCAGGTTGAATTTTTGCATAAATTGAAAAAACATGTATATATATATATATATTAAACAGAGCAAGATAGTCATTTGGACAAAATCTTTAATACTCATTATGGTGCTTTGTTTTGCTGTGTAAAAACAATTTCTTTTTCTCTTGCGAAGAAATACTCTAGTTCTGTTTAACAGGGAATTTTACTAATTTATGAGCTTCGCTTATAAATAGTTTGACTGAATATTATGCTTGTAGTTTAAGGGAAATTTTACTTAAAAGGGTTTGGCTGATAGATATTTTGACAGAATACTGTATAAGTGGTTTTTTTCGCGGGTACTTAAATTCGCGAATGTACACTGTAGGCCTGGTTCGCGAGAATTTATTTTCGCGGTGAAATATATTCAATTATCGTCCAAACTAACAACATGTTCAAATTAAAATGCTGGTTTGATTGGAAATGCATAGTTAACGTCTTTTCTTTTATACACGTTGTCAGTGTGTGAACCTACTCTGGGAGATTATAAATTTACGAAACCCAATCGAACACACTTTCATTGATCGGCGCATTATCAAAGAAGTTGTGTAGCGGGGTCGTGTAATTGAATTAATCCCTCCCTTGGTGATAAAGATCAAAGAAGTTAGGCGTTTCTGTGAATGGTACATTTGATAAAGCAATGGAATTTATTGTTTCCGTGGCAGTGTCAAATATTGTATCTTGCACAATCTTGTATTACCGCTCACGCTAGACTGGTTCTACTGATAAATATTGGCTAGAAGTAATTTTCGCGTTTTGTAGTCACTCGCGAATATAGCGAAAATTAATTCCACGCGAAAATAACCACTTATACAGTATTTACTTCTGCTTAAAAGACAGTTTTGTAAAAAGAAATTTGACTTGGTGAACTACATTAAGTGTAATTTCAAGGCCCAGAAAAATAGTCAGCCAGGAATACCAGATAGCAGGGCGAGTTTGGTGGGAAAATGGCCCTCTGGAGACCTGACAATAACTCATGACGAAAATTCTATTCAATAGAGATACCTGGGCCACAGTGGTGCAGTGGTAACACACTTGCCTCCCACTTCTGAGGTCAGTGGTTCAAACCCTGGACCTTATGTGGGAAAGTAGGTAGTTGCTTGCCAATATGGAAAAGTTGGCAGTACAGAACCTGGACCAACTGAATGTACTGGTTTCCTCTGCCCACAAAATGACCCGTTGTAATATGACCTGTACAGTGTTGAAAGCGATATAAAACCCCAAAATAAATAAATTAATTAATACAGATACCTAGCAATCAAACACAAATATATGGAAATCACTGAGAATTACATCAGTGTGACAAAGATGATTGATTTACATGTATTTGGCTTTAACGTCTCATTCAACACATTGTATAGGTTGTATCAGAATGGTTAGTTTTACAGGCAGAGGAAACCAGTATATACTAGCTAGTCAGGATTCTACACTGTATACTCCTGGGCATCGGTACACAACTACCAACTTTCCCACATAAGTTTCTGGGTTTGAACCCAGGAACAAAGATGAGGACAAAGGACACAAATTATGTGGCCATTGAAATTTGAAATAAACCAGCTTCATCTAAGCAATGGGCACATAATTTTAGCTTTCAATGTTAAAATGAAAATATCTTTTTACTGCTTTACTCAGTTTCAGTTGTACTAAATGAGATTTTGTCTTGTACATGTTTATAGGAAGGAGAGCTACAGGAAGTGATAGAGAAGAACACACAACTAACAATTCAGAACTCAGACTTACAGCAGAGAATCTCACAACTCGAAAAGGTAAACAGTTTAGATTGATGGCTATGGAACCCCAAGGACATTGATAAAATGGTCATCCCTGAGCCCGTCGTCTTTCAGATAGGGAAATTACCATTTCAGCTGACAAAGTCACTGACATGTTGTCCTGGTCTTGTTTTAAAAAATACCTGGATTTAAGTACTGTCATTAATAATTAAATTATAGGGTATGCATTAATTATGTATCAATATTTCAATATATATGTTGAAATAGCTTCGTGGATTTCATTATAGATGCCAAAAGTGTCTATTTCAGTATCATTTCTAACACCTCACAAGGCACTCTTTAACAAATGCTATTGTATTTGCATCCATCAGATGCATCCATTGGATACTTTGGTTTAGCATTCGCTACACTGCCGCCACAGCGCATAGAGAGATTTTCGACGTTAACACCCTCAGCGGATAACTACACTAGCTAGCTTCACTAAATTTACATGATATCTTCATTGGGAGGAAAGCTTCTCTGGGACTGAAATTAGCCTCATTCTGAAAAACAAGATGGCTGCCGCGGGAATTACTTTGAAAATTATATACCTTTTTCTACTGGCTGGTTCTCACAAGAATAAGATTAAATCTCTTCATAGGTGATATGTGTAACAGATATACATATCCTCTACAACTTTGCAGACAGTTGACCTTGAAGCTCTTCATTCAAGGTCATCCACGTGGTGCCAAAGTACCCCATGTAGCGGACTTTAAAAGTGCCTACATCTCCCTTATTATTGGTCCTAGAGGTTTGGCATGTGAAACTAACCTATAGGAAATCATGAGCTGGGAATCTTCTGATGTAGTCAGATTTGACCTTTGGCCCTACCTTCAAGGTAAAAAAAACCAATGGTTCACTGGCTTTGGTGAGTTGTCTTTCCAGTGTATACAACTCTAGGTCTAGTTTAAATGGCTTTTCAATTCCTGCAGTAGTTCATGATCATGCCACAAGATGTGATACTTTACACTGCAGTCGTCCTTTTAAAATAAGGTTCTGAAGACCTGCAAGAGATTAACATAATATATAAGTTAAAACAGTCACAAATATCATAAATTCATATAGGATTGAAGAGTAGTCAGTTATGTGGTAATGTCATGGTATCCACTTAATCCTGTCCATTTGGGGTATCCAAAAAAAGACTAGAATGCTGGAACAGATTGCTCATTTGTGAGGTTTGGACTTGACACACAGAGGTAATATGATAATTAGCACATTTGATCCATAACAGAGAAAGCCATGGTATAATGTTGATGATGGTGAAGGACACTCTGCAGAGTAGCCGGTCACTCGCTGACACTGTGCTCATTTGTGATGTATTCAATACACGTATCTGGCTGTCTAGTTATGACAGTTTTGCTAGCCTTCCAAATTTGTACCAAAGGCTTTTTCAAGGATATAACGAAAGGATTGGGATTGAAAAATCAGTCATACATGTTTGGAGATATGGGATAACTAGGTATTTTCTCTGTCAAGCTGGTATCTTGAGATAAAAGCCAGTTATGTAAAAGTATGCAAACTGGTAAAGTTTTTCTCACTTTTAAAGAAATTTGATCCTAAAGCAAAGGCTACCAGCTTTCTTATCAACACCTGTTTACTCATAGCCTCAGTGTGTGGTTTACCATATGCAGTCCATAATTAATGGCAATGATCTCTGATGCTGTGTTTCAATGTATGCAAATTTTGACTTATTATCATATTAATAAACAATAAATCCCTCTCAAAGTATTAAATATTGACAAAATGTTATGGGTCAGATGGCAAAGATGATCGGATGAATCGGTTTATAGCATTTTTACAAGCCGTGAGATTATAATCGTTGTCATGAATTGTGAGCCATTCCACATGGAAACATACACTTAAGACAAAATGAAAGAATCAAATACCAGAGTTTAAAATGCTGAAGTCACCAGAATATAAAACGTGTAACTGATGAACTACCCTATAATATTAATCAACATGCACCATCATTATGCAAAATCTGCATTAGTTTACATAGATATGAAAAATTCACAGTTATGAAAAGAATGTCACATAATTACAAGAAAATATGGAGGTAAATTCCTCCAAGTTGAATTTCATGTCGTTTCTCTTTGAGATGTCCAGCAGTTACAATCGCAATTTTTTTCCAGGGATCCTTTGACATATTTATGACTGCTCTGTTAGAAAACTCGGCTGATGATATGAATTAGATTCTAGAATTTTTCCAAAATATCAGTTCCATAAACTCTGAATTATTAATCGCTTGGGTTTCTTATTTTCACACAACGTGGGGTCTACCAATGACTCAGTCATTGCCAATATCTGATTCCTAATTCCCAGCGGAGGGTTTGTGCCCCCTCAGGTGCTACTTGTTTATACTTGGTGTGTGATTGTACTCCGATCCAAGCAAGATGTCCACTTGATGATCTTGTTAGTCATACAGAGTTTACGGCCATGAAATCAGTGTGCAGATTGAAGTGACTTCTAGCCCGTTATCCCTGCATTATTGATGCCTAGATGCATTAGTTCCTTGCCATTTGGGGGATCCTTGTTTTAAAGTTGAACCCTGATTGACCAGACTTAGAACAATCCCATCACACACAGCTATCTAAAGGCAGATTTGTGAATGGCTGTCCTGTGTTTAATTACTTGAGCATAATTATTCAGAGCTAGGGAAGTCAGTGCGACATAAAATGTGCCAACCCAATATCACCAAATTGGGGCCACGGTGGTGCAGTTGTAACACAATCACCTACCACCTCAGAAATCAAAGTTGGAATCCGGGCCTCCCCTCATGTTGGATCGCTCATAGTTGCTTGCCATTGGTCAGCAGTTTACAGTACAGAACCTTGGCCAACTTTATGTTACTGATTTCTTCTGCCCATAAAACTACCTGTCACAATATAACCAATACAAATGTATTAGGTGTGACGTAAAACACTAAGTAAATAAAAGAAATATCACCAAATTATTCAGGATAATATATCTAGAGTTGCCATGCATTTATTTTTCCAAAAGTGGTTAATGCTTTACAGAAACCAGCAATAACCTGTTTAAAATTTTTGCTGATAAAACTAAGGAGTTTTAAATACTATAATGGTATTTCATCAGATATCTAGAGTTTTTTAAACCTTTAATATTAATATTTCATTTAAAGTGTAGAAGAAACTTGCACACAACAATTGATATCGTCCCAGTTAAAACACCATATTACTGTCTTGCTCATATCATGTGTATGTAAGGCTATATAAAATGCCCATTTGGTACCTTTTTGTCAATGAACCGAGAGTAAAGAAATTACAGTAAAAATATGTACTAGAATTTAAAATATCTTGACACATTTTGGAGAAGTTGGGTATTTGCAGTCCCACTGTATAATATTTGACCAGACTACACTGTCACTTTTATACTGTATTGTGTCTGATGATACCAGTAAAACATCCTTATATGAACTAATTAACTCTCTAACTGCAGTTAAATCAACATCATATTACATGAGAGATTTTTCACGTTAAAGGCATTTAGGGTGACAATATTTAGGATTATTTCATAAGGTTATCATGATTTTTCCATTTTTTCTTTAACTATTAAATAAGGTTATGTGAGATCATTGAAGCACTGGCATAGTAGTGTTTTGATCCTTTCATATTTTGGTTTTAAAAGCTTTTTGATGTCAACTTTGAACATTGTCACCTCAAATATAAATGGAAATTGAGTTCACTATGTGGACATTTTATGTTGTCATGGCTTCTGAAATCACATGGATATGTCTCAGTCAATATTCTGCACCATGCATCAAGCACTCCATAAAGGTATTCATTACGTCCTCATCTATATCATACATGGCATCCATATCAGGGCTTTCGCATTAATAGCAATAAATATTCATACAATGGCACAATGTAAAAGCAGTCACTGCCCCGAAATAACTAGTTTCGTGTAATATCTGAAATTAGATAGATATAATTGATTGGAATTCTGACAAGGGCATGACTATGCATGGTAGTGACATTAAATGCATAAAAATTGCAATAACTTGCAGATTATTGTTCTAAAAAGAAAGCAATCAGGTTAATGGAAGGCTGCATTCAGATCATCAATCTTCTGTGGATTATTTTGGTGCAGAATGGTTCACAAGACTGCTGTTGTCTGTAATTAATGTTAACATGGATGTAGAAGTTGTTGTGGGTAAACGTATTTTTTATTGCGTTAATACTTCATATCCAATGGACAAATGTTATGCTGGTTGGCGCGACCCCATATTTATTTATTACCTCATAAAATATTGAAAGGAGGTCCATATAGTTCAGTTTAAAAATGTAAATATGTCAATGAGTAAAATTTATTTTTAAAATTACTTATTTGATTCGGTATTGAATGTAATTTTTTGACAAATATAAGTGCTGGTTACTAATAACATCTGTGGCCATTTACTGGATAAATTTACTACCACTAAACAGAACTGGTCAATATATACATATTCATAAAATAGATATGTTATAGCTTTTTCTAGAAAAAGCATGAGTATTTGACAGCTGTAATAGATTTATATAGACGAGCTGCCCTATCCCAAAATATATAAAGTTACGGGTAAGAATACTTTAATAATTTCAAAGTTAATAATAACTGAATAAAACATTCAATATATTCTGTTTCAAGAGTAACACCCCTTTCACACTTCCCTGTTCATGTATCCAATTAACCCCTTAAATTTGCCACTAATTGAGTAGTATTCAATACAACCCAAAGGAAGTTTCTGAGTAGAAGAGTTTGCAGACACTTTAAGTTGCTAAACCACTCACAGGTCCTCATTAGACAAGTGGGTTAGCAGGTTTAGCATCTAATCACAGGCATGTCACCTCTGTGTGGGTTTGACTCCCACAAGTGGCAATGCTGAGGACCTATCCCAATATGACCCTGGCTGTTGAACTAGACGAAAAAAACCCAACTTAGATTTTGACTTTGCCGAATCACTCACCAGGAGTGTTCCTTATCATTAAAATGTCCTCATATATAATGTATCCACTCTCTGAAGTGCCTATGGGCAATGTGACAAATATTACCAAAAGTTGGGATGGGCATTTAAGACAGTGAAAACCAGCCGGGTGTTCTGAAAAAAACAACAACTCAAATCTGGGTATTCGTGTTTTAGCACACTCGAACTGGAACTAAAACGTGGTTGATGTAAATGAATGTCTTCATTATAAAGTGTGAAATAACTGCTAGAATAAGGAAAATATTGTTGAAAATGGATACAAATCAATCAAATTAGACCTATTATGGGACTTTAATGGAGCAAGTTTACATCGAAGCAGCATATTTGGAATTTATTAGGAATAACGTAAGATTGTGGAGGGCACTTACAAAAGTATGGTCGCTACGGAGCGTGACACCAATAATATCTTTACATATTTCAATAAACAAGAGTATCAATATAACACAGTGCTGAAGGAAGGTACAATAACCATACAAAGGTGTGTCAACTACTTGTTAACTAACTCTGTAAAGGCTGCCCTTGCACAAATATGTGGCTAGTTTTGTCATATTTCTGAACTTTTCTGTTACCCTAGAGATTCATTATTGTTATCGTATTTATAAATAGCCTTTGCCAGTTAAATATTTTGGCAAACTAAAACTATATTCATCTCAGTTTCCTTTATGATGGCTCAAAACTTGAAATGAGAAAAAAAGTGGTTGTGTTTACCCACTTTCGTACTTTATTTCACGTGCCCTATTCAAATGGAAGCGATCCAATATCTGAGACATTTATCTGGAGAAGTCTGAATCTAACTTTAAGAACATTAAGCCCTTAATAACAAATTCACAAGCAACAAATGTAACAAATAACATCAGTAATCAGTTAATATAAAAATAGTGTTGCTTTTGTATGTATTATTTGGGATACCTCAGACCTGGTATTTTACAGATTTGTGAATTTGTTTTGAGATTCTTATCAGTTTACAAATTTTCACTGAAAATACCGAGGTTTTTATTGTGACCTCTAAACAAGCTGTTATTTGAATATTTAAACACAGTACCACAGCACTCGGTATTGTTGCTTTGAATATTTTGTAAGCTCATCAAGGGATATAAGATTTTGTAAATATTATTGTTTCATACTGAAAGCACTTTGATGTGGTTAATCAACAATATTTTTCATGAGGTTTATGTGGCATCTGGTAGAATTTCTATGCAGCCTTTAAGACTCCCTAAGTCTATGTTTCCCTGTGTGCAATCTATGATGTGTAATTTCTGGGTGAGAGTTTGTATGTTCTCAGGCATTTCTTCATTCTTTACTAAAGTATAAGTGTTTATTTTATATATGATAACCAAGAATTGTTGAAATTATATCCAAAACAACAACACAGTAATAATCCAGCTGAAAAATGTACACATTCACAGAGAAAGAAGAAAACACATTTGACTGGTCAACAACTAATCCAACACTGACTGGTTATCAACACTCCTTATCTCATGTGATCCTGCAGGGACTGGTTATAGTGAGACAGAATTATTATTTTTTCAGTATTACCATTCAAATTTAAATATTTATTTCTTAAAATAAAATAAGTGATGTTGACCACTGTCATTTAACAATTGATCAGAATATTAAATAAACAAGCCATACAAATTGACATCCATGGTACCTAGGCCGCAAAAATAGTTTGCATCCTTGCCATATTTTGCTAAGATGCAAAAATGTAGGTTTCACTTAAACACCAGATTATTTGAATTAACATGTGTACCATACTTGGAATAAATCTGAACTTTCTCCATCAACAGGAAATGTATGTTTCCATGTGTAGGATTAGCGACCTACATTTAGTAACCCCCACCCCTACCACCGCCGGGACCCAAAGTATTGTTTGTGTACACTCAATGTTTCATGATTTGAGGGCAATTTGTTATATATTATTTCAAAACTTTACACACTTGGAAACACTTCATCACAAATTGCCCACATGGAACCATGGACTTAAAGTGATTTGTGGAATAATCTGTCCCAGTTAAAAGAGGAAAGTGAGTGAGAATATGAGCACTGATTGAATGACCGATTACCTGCTGTGTCTGTGAAGATTGGAAGCCGTCCCTTTCATTCAGATGCAATTAATTGAGGACAGTCAGAGTTGGTTTGAGGAATGTGGGCAGTTGAATTGGACTTATTGGTAATAATGAGAAAACTTGAGTGTAATCCCCAAAGATATGATTGCTTATGGCTGTAATCAGTTCTGTAGAAGTGGAACTGTTTTGACATAGTTGATGAGATGGAACGGTGAAAATTAAGCCAGAATAATTTTTTTTAAATCTGTATTCTCTTAAAATAGATGCAGAATGACATTCTGACATTCTTAAGAATTTGTTAATTTCTAAAATTACTAAAAGATTTAATAAAAAGATAAAAATATTCGGACATTTCACAAAAGTTATTTGTGTGAGTGAAGTTTTAACTCCAGTTGCCTATCCAATTATTCATTGAATGGGGAAATGATTTTTTTTTAATTTGTTTTTTTGTGTACAGTGCATACATACATCTGTTAGGACATTTACAATAAGTATAAATCTTTCTATCAGGAAAACTATTATCAAAAGAAGTAGAAAATTACAAAAACATAGGTCATATATTGACAAGAGGTAAATTACACTAAATGACACTAAATTTTAATTTAAACTCAGCAAAGAGGAATGAGCTCTCAAAAGTTATGCAACCCTTGTATCTATAAATACACATAAAATAAACACCACATCAATTTTTAGAATTACAACTATATCACAAGCTTGGGGAAATGATACTAATGCAGTGTTCTTACCGGCCGTAAACACGACTTCACAGCCTGTAAATTTGTCAAGAACGGTCTCACAGGCGGTATATACCACTCCTGAGTTGGGTACCTCCAGAGACTTTCCAAACTTTGACCTTCACCTCTAATGGCAACAAAGATGCAGAATACACGTGCTTTCATTATAAAAAACATGTTGAATGAAGTGTTTCGGTACTCGGGATTTCGATAAATAACCTCAGAAAACGTATAACAAATGAAATATATATCATTTGCATGGTGGATAGCGAAATATTGTGATTTCTTTTATTTCTTTCACTTTGTGATTTGTGTTTGTTTACATCCACACATAAACACACAGGTGGTGAATTGTGAAGAACGGTCAAAACTTTCCACTGGTGGGTACCAACTCACTGGTCATGTGCATGGGCCTTCTGAACGCGACATTAGTCACGAATTTCACGCCATACTTGTCTGGTGTATAGGAGGTAAAGTGTGTAATAACATTATTTATACAGTCATATCATACATGTGTGCATTATGAACAGAAGTTACCAGTATTTCAGTATTACCAGCAGACTTTCTCTAAAAATATGTTGGAATGCAATTATATATAGAGTGAAATGGTTAAACAACATGCACTACACTTGAATTTGCAAATATAATATTAGCACATAAATAAGACAACCAATCATATATCATGTACATTTTTGCAGTGAGTGCCAGCCCTTAGATGAGGCTTTGGTTGTATATTTCTTTACAAGTGCATTGTAAGGTCAGAAATACAGGTATATGGCATACATATTAGATGGGGGAAAAATATTTTGATAAGTTGTTACCAACTGAGTTTGGGTCATTTATAGTAGTTACATAGTCCCAGTGAAAATTTGAGTCAGCTAAGGTTACACCAGGACATACCCTCAATGAATTCCACATGTTTTTGTGAACTTCATTGGTACCCACACCTACAGAGTTGACAGCTTATATCCCTTTCACACTAAAGGTAGTATCACCCAGGGTAAGGTGAAACATCCCTGTTCTTGGATCACCGCCTGACGTCTGTTTGCAAACATCGTGGCAAACTGTCCATTACCATGCGTGTCCTACGGAAGTTTGAAAATATTTAAAATTTCTACCTCTGAATTTGGTACCGTGAGCATGCGCAGATTCATTTCTTCCTATGGTAACTGAAAATGTGGTCCATGGTGTATATAAGGTTGTGATTCGGTCGTCTTTTGGTGTAATATGGTGACATAATGCGAGTGGAGGTACATCGACATTTTGCCACTGTATCACAAGGTCACATACAAATCTTAAATGATAGTTGAAGGACAGTGACGCTTCACCAAATGCCTATAACCGGGAATTACACCCGCCTGTAGTGTGAACAACTCGGCCGAAATAGGACGAACAAGGGAGATGGTTCTACCATCCAGGAACACCTGTAACTGCGGGGCATAACTCCTGTAGTGTGAAAAGGGCATAAGTGATCTCTTACCAAACAGGATGACCAAAGTGAAAGTTAGTTTTTATAGCGAAATACCCTTACCATTTCCTAACAGTAGCTATTTGTTGGAGCCATCCAACCCAATGGCCAACGCAGAGATGCGATTTTAAGGTTATATAACCACCTTAATAAAGCCATTGGGTTACAGTAGTCCGTCCTCCCGCCAATTAGGTCACCTGACCTCCTTTGTTTACCTCATTATTTTTGTTGGCCATCAACAGTAGGACGTGTTTTGGAAGTGGTAAAGTTTCAGGGACTTTGCTTTTTTATTGAGGTTTATTCTTCAATATGGCTAATAACACTGACAATAAGGCGAAGAAATCTTCGTCTTGTGGTCACCTTATGCCTGGGTGGGATAACCATAGATATTGTTATAAATGTCGAGAAACTGGTAAGGGAGACGATTTATGTGCTTTGAAGAAAGACTGTTTGCTTTGTGCATCTTTCTCTGAGGATCAGAAGCGTAAGCTTAATTCCAAACTTTCAAAAGGGAAGAAATCTGTAAAAGAAATTCCTGTTGAAAAACCCAGGATAGACGATTCCATCTTGGATGAAGATGACAATTCGTCTGTCACAAATGTGGCTCAGTCTTCGACTTCTAACAACCAGGCATTGGCAGCAATTTTATCACAACTGACAACCATATCGAACAGGCTTTCAGCGGTAGAAAAGAGGGATTCCCCTATGCAAGCAGACATTTTGGATGCGTCTCCAAGGGGAAGTTCCGATTGCAGAGAAAAGACTATCTCTTCGGAAAACGCTTCCGTCGAGGTCCAGTCGAAACGTTCAGCGGAGGAAAACCCCTGTAATGACAATCGAGTTTCTGTACCTACAAAAAGGTGCAGAATCGAGATTTCAGATGGGGAATATGATTCATCTCAAGAGGAAAAACAGCCAGGTCCTTCCTATTCAGACACTTTGTTAACTGTAAAAAAATGGTTAGACATTGACATTACTGACACTGATGCTATCATTGCTCCGTCTGTGTTCTCCCAAGCTCATAAAATCAAGAAGTCTGCACAGGTTTCACTTGCTTTACCTCCAGCAGAGAACATGGTGAATCTTTGGGATTTCAAGGAGTATGAGGCTTCTGGAATCTCCAAAGGTCAAGATAACATGAAGAATAAATCTTCCAGGAAAAATCCTCTAGCCAGGGGTCAATTTTTGAACTTTGACAGGCCCAATATGAAATGGTACAACATGACTCCTCAACCTCATGCTTTGGGAGCTCCTAAACTACAGGATGCCTTTAGGAATATAACTTCCTCTCAGTTTCAGGCTCCCACTACAGTCTCAACTCCCTTGAAGCAATATACTTTATGGGAATCAGTGAACAGGGAAAATATTAACGTGTTGAATCACATTTTCTGGTTCAACTCTGCAAATATGAAGTCTACTGAGGAAATGGAGAAACAATTCAGCATTATTAAATCTGCTCAGTCTGAGGGTGATTTCAATAATGCCATGGAATATGTCCAGGAGTGTTTGCAGCTCCAAGCCACTATAAATCAGTCATTGGGGAAGTCTTTGGAGTCTTTGTTGGGGAGTTCCATGACTATGTCCTCCAATTTATTGCTAAATAGAAGAGATAACTACCTCAAACATTGCTCAAAGGATGTTACAGAGGATGATATTTCCAAGTTGAGGAATTCTTCATTCACACCTAATGAGGTTTTTCCAGTAGAAACTTTGTCAGAAGTCCAGAGGAATTTTATTCATTGGGCTCATGTTAACAGAGAATCTTACAAACCTAGAAAGGAGCACTCTACTAGACATGAGGATAGGAGGGACACTAAGCCACAGAACAGGTCTTTTCGTCCCTATCATGACAGTTCTGCCACCAACTCCTCAGCAGCTAGTTCCACAACTAGTAACAGAGGTAGAGGTTCCTTCTCATCCAGACCCTTCAGGGGCAGGGGTGGGAGAAGGAAATGACTGCTTGGTGCCAGGAGGCCGTTTATCCACATTTTGGCAGGTATGGGAAGCCAGGAGGGCACATCCAAGGGTAGTGACCATTTTGAAGGAGGGTTATTGTCTAAATTTCAGGCTAAAACCTCCATTGACAAAGATTCCTTTAATAAGGAGCAAATATTTGAACCGGGAGAAACAGCAGTTCTTGATAAAGGTGGTTTATCAAATGATCGACAAAAGAGCGATAACTCCAGTTCAAAAGGTCACTTCCCTGGGATTTTACAGTTGTTTGTTTCTTGTACCAAAACCAGGAAAAAGGTGGCGTCCAGTAATAGATTTAAGTGTGGTAAACAGTTATTTACATGTACCCAATTTCAAAATGGAAACTGCCGAAAATATTCGAGATTCGCTGCAAGAAGGCGAGTGGGTAACCTCTCTCGACCTTACAGATGCATACTTTCACATACCAATACACCCACGGTTTCAGAAGTATCTTCGCTTCAATGTAGGCGACAGATCATACCAATTCACAGCCTTACCCTTCGGAATCGCTACGGCTCCACTCGAGTTCACCATGGTAGCAAAAGAGGTGAAACTGATGGCTCTTGCAGAGGGCATCAGGATTCATCAGTACATAGACGATTGGTTAATGAGAGCGAAAACAAAGCAACAATGCCAAGAGAATACCCACAGGTTGATTCGTCTTGTTCAAAGCTTGGGTTGGATAATAAATTTCGAAAAATCAGATTTAATTCCAACTCAGGAAATCGAGTTTTTGGGTTACAAATTCGACCTCAGGGTGGGTCTTGTGTTTCCAACTCAAAAGAAAATCGATCGCCTTCTAGAAAAGATAGTTTCCATGTTGAAAGCTACTCAAACATCTCCAAGGGAGCTCATGTCACTGATTGGGAGCATGGCTTCAATGGAGAAGACTGTACCATTGGGTCGTCTGCATATGAGGCCTCTACAATGGTACCTCAAGACACACTGGAGGTATCCTCAGTCTCTGGATATCCCAGTACCAGTGTCTCAGGTTCTAAAACAGCATCTTCAGTGGTGGACCAATCTCTCAAACCTGATGAGGGGTTCTCCACTTCATCAGAAGGAGTGCAATCTCCTTCTATTCACAGATGCTTCCCTAAAAGGCTGGGGGGCTCATTTAGGGCATCGCACAGCCAGTGGTCTGTGGAATCAGGTGGAGTCAAGACTTCACATAAACATTCTAGAGCTAAAAGCAGTATTTCTAGCTTTAAAATCATTCGAAAATCAGCTTCTGAATCAAAATCTGCTGATTTCCACAGACAACTCTTCAGTGGTTGCCTATCTGAACAAACAGGGAGGTACCCACTCTCAAGAAATGTGTGCCTTAAACTGGAGAATCATGGCTTGGACAAATGCCAGGGGGATCCAGATTCGGGCAAAACACATTCCAGGGAATCTCAGTGTCATGGCAGATTCTCTGTCAAGAAAAGACAAGGTGATTCAGACCGAATGGGCTTTGAATCATCGAGTGTTCAATCAAATTTGCCATTGCTGGCATCAACCAATGGTAGATTTGTTTGCAACAAAGTTGAATCACAAGCTACCAATGTATGTGTCTCCTGTCCCCGACAGTCGGGCTTGGGAAACAGATGCATTGAACATCTCTTGGGAGGGTCTGGACGCCTATGTGTTTTGTCCAGTGGCTCTCATACCGCAGGTGATTCAAAAGATGACCACCTACAGGTGCAAGATAATCATGATTGCCCCAGGGTGGCCAGGGATGTCTTGGTTTTGGGATCTGGTGGATCTGTCCACGAAACTCCCTCTAAGGCTTCCTTTGTGGGTGAATCTGTTGACTCAACCGTTCAGCAACAGACTTCACAGCAATCTGGCTTATTTGAACCTTCATGCTTGGCATCTGGAGTCAGTCCTGAAGGTTCAAGAGGATTCTCAGAGGAGGTGGCGAAGCGAATTAAGGAGCCTCAGCGACACTCCTCGAGGAGAATCTATGAATCAAGGTGGTCCATATTTGGGAAGTGGTGTCAGGAGAATCAGGTGGACTTCTCAGATCCCACTATTCCAAACATAGCAAACTTCCTTAATTATTTGTTTAAGGAGAAGGCTCTCAAGCCATCGACTATTGCTGGTTACAGGACAGCAATTGCTGATGGATTGGGTTTGAAAGGTGAAGATGTGTCAAAAAGTCTTGAGTTGAATAGGTTATTGTCAAGTTTTTACAGAGACAAACCAGTGGTTAATAGATCCATACCTTCTTGGGATTTGGCCTTGGTTTTGCAGGCTCTTACTAAACGACCTTTTGAACCTTTGGGGAAGGCTTCATTGAAGTTGCTTACCTTCAAGACAGTTTTCCTTTTGACTTTGGCATCAGGCAAAAGAAGAGGTGAAATTCATGCTTGGACTTTCTCTTCTCTTAGTTACAAAGAAAGTTGGTCACAAGTAACTATTGCTCCATCAACTGCCTTTTTGGCAAAGAACCAGTTGGCGTCAGATGGGCCTACTGTCATTAAACCTGTAGTCATTCCAGCTCTCAAACCTCATTTGGACAGCAGTTTGACTCAAGATAGATCTCTTTGTCCTGTGAGGGCCTTGAAATACTATTTGGACAGAACAAAGGATTTAAGGAAGAATAAGAATCTTTTGTTTGTAGCTATTAAGGAGGGTTTTACCAGAGATATTTCAAGGGCAACAATCTCTTCTTGGCTAAAACAGACTATACTTTTGGCTTATGAGGAGTCGGATTCTGAAACGCAGCAGTTGTGTCAGGTCAAAGCTCATGATGTTCGTTCTATGGCGGCTTCTTTGGCTTTTAAAGGAGGAGTTTCCTTAAGTGAGATTCTTGATGCATGCTTTTGGAAGTCCCACAATACGTTTACCAATTTCTACCTTAAGGACCTCTGTTGGCATAATGGTCAGATCTTGAAATTGGGTCCAATAGTATCTGCTCAGCATGTTATAAACTTATGAGTAGGTTTTATAACTGTATAATACTTTATGTGTTTGAATATGTGAATAGTTGATACTTTGGGTTGGATACAATTATTAACCAATCTGTTTGTATTTTACTTTGTGATGGGTACAATTTATTTATTAATCTGTCTGTATTTTACAGGATAGACGGCGTCGACCTGTATATATTGTACAGTTTGTGTAGCTTGGACCGTACTTGGTGTTTATGACGCGTCAGCTGATAGTGGTACCAAGTGGGGTTCGACCTGATGTTAGTTCAGTTTGTAAAGTAGATGTTGTTCAACAAGTGCATTTAGTGGATTCAGAGCATTGTGAGAGTGTTCAACTGCATACTGCCTTCATTTAAAAGGTATGTTGTTGTGTTGAATGTTTGTATGTTGGATTGTATGTGTTGCTGTTTGCATGTACATTTCACTATTGTCATGTTTACTGTTGGTTCTCACAATGTTGCTTGTTGTTGTTGGTAGGTGGAAGTTTTAATAAAAGAATTCCCTCCTTCCTGCAAGGCTGCATTCAGCTACTGTTAGGAAATGGTAAGGGTATTTCGCTATAAAATTGGAAAATTTAATAGTAATTTAAATTTTTATTAGAAATACTTACCATTTCCTAACACATGGATTTCCCTCCCGCCTCCCCGCAAGTCATTCTTTTACCTGCAACAAAAATAATGAGGTAAACAAAGGAGGTCAGGTGACCTAATTGGCGGGAGGACGGACTACTGTAACCCAATGGCTTTATTAAGGTGGTTATATAACCTTAAAATCGCATCTCTGCGTTGGCCATTGGGTTGGATGGCTCCAACAAATAGCTACTGTTAGGAAATGGTAAGTATTTCTAATAAAAATTTAAATTACTATTAAATTTTCCAAGTTTAACATGTTCAATAGACAGAGTCGCATTGGGACAAGCGCTCAGCATTGCCATATATGGCGGTCAAACCCACACAGAGGTGACAGCCTGTGATTAGATGCCAAACTTGGTCACCTGCTATGCTACTGAGGACCTTAACATGCTAACCAAATTGCAATAGAGACATTTTAGTAAATTTGGCATGGTGTACAGGAGCTAGCATTTCTGGGTGATTTTGATCTGACGATCCATATGTACTGTATATGGGTATATTCATTTCGCTTGATTGCTATAGGCCTATTGAGAATAGCACTTAGCATTTACACGGTGATAGATTGTGGATTTGTTTCGCCTTAGAATCGAAATTTTGTGTAGAGTCTGTGTTTTAAAGGAATATCAGAATTAAAACGTCATTACTACTGGTCTACTGAGTGTCCCATTTTATGTTTGATTTTGGTTTTCATCTGTGCTAATCCCTTATGCCTTTTAAGGAAGGTATATACTGAGAAGCCTGGGATAAAATATCACACTGTCCTAATATGGGGCTCCGTACTAATGTAAAATTTGAGTTGTAAGCTCAACTGATAGAAAAATGGAACAATGTAAGCTGCACGTGCACTTTTTTATGTCAGCTGACTTGTCAGTCAGCTGACATTATGTCGTCACTCTGCGGCGTGGGCGTACGCGTACGCGTCCGCGTGAACAACTTCTCCTCCAAAACTACAAGGCCTAGAGATGTGCTGTTTTTTTTAAAAGATACCTTATCTATCGAGGATGAAAAATTGTTCAAGGCATGCAAATCTGTCTGTTCGTCTGTTTGCTAGAGACATTACAAGGGGGGTACCCCCACCAAAAGTGTGAAAATTTCAACACTTAATCACAATTTTCTCAGTGACTATTGCAGGGATTTCTCTCATATCTTGCATATATGTACTAGGCCAGAGGTAGATTCTCTTGTGTGAGTATGAGACCTGGATCTGTCTTACTTTTTTTTTAATAAATTTTTTTAATAATTTTTAATGCATTAAAATTCATGAAATCATGCACAAAATCATTTATAACTTGAAAAGTGTTGCATTTAGAGCATTTTGTTAAAATATGTTATTCAGCTACTTTTTTCATAGCTACAATATGGTGAGTAAGTTGGGTGCCTGTCTCAATAGCTAAGTGAGTAATAGCTACTTTTGGGCTTTTCAGTAACTTCCATTATGAGTAAAATCACTTGTAACTTAAAAACTATTGCATTTAGAGAATTTCGTATAAATATGTTATTCAGCTACTTTTGGGTCAGCTATAACATAGTAAAATTTTAGACCTGTAGCTCATGGCATAGCTGAGTACTAGCTACTTTTAGGTTATCACTGTTGAGTAAATCGCTTATAACTTCAAAACTATTGCATTTAGAGAATTTCGTATAAATATGTTATTCAGCTACTTTTGGGTCAGCTATAACATAGTAAAATTTCAGACCTGTAGCTCATGGCATAGCTGAGTAATAGCTACTTTTAGGTTATCACTGTTGAGTAAATCGCTTATAACTTGGAAACTATTGCATTTACAGTATTTTGTTTCAATATGTTATTCACCTATTTTGGGATCAGCTATAACATAGTGAAGTTTCAGATCTGTGGCTCATTGCATAGCTGAGTAATAGCTACTTTGAAGTTCTCACTATTGAGTAAATCAGTTGTAATTGGAAAACTATTGCATTTAGAGAATTTCATATAAATATGTTATTCAGCTACTTTTGGGTCAGCTATAACATAGTAAAATTTCAGACCTGTAGCTCATGGCATAGCTGAGTAATAGCTACTTTTAGGTCATCACTATTGAGTAAATCAGTTGTAACTTGAAAACTATTGCATTTACAGTATTTTGCTTAAATATGTTGTTCACCTACTTTTGGGTCAGCTATAACATAGTAAAATTTCAGACCTGTAGCTCATTGCATAGCTGAGTAATAACTACTTTGAGGTTCTCACTATTGAGTAAATCAGTTGTAATTGCAAAACTATTGCATTTAGAGAATTTCGTATAAATATGTTATTCAGCTACTTTTGGGTCAGCTATAACATAGTAAAATTTTAGACCTGTAGCTCATTGCATAGCTGAGTAATAGCTACTTTTAGGTTGTCACTGTTGAGTAAATCGCTTATAACTTCAAAACTATTGCATTTAGAGAATTTCGTATAAATATGTTATTCAGCTACTTTTGGGTCAGCTATAACATAGTAAAATTTCAGACCTGTAGCTCATGGCATAGCTGAGTAATAGCTACTTTTAGGTTATCACTGTTGAGTAAATCGCTTATAACTTGGAAACTATTGCATTTACAGTATTTTGTTTCAATATGTTATTCACCTATTTTGAGATCAGCTATAACATAGTGAAGTTTCAGATCTGTGGCTCATTGCATAGCTGAGTAATAGCTACTTTGAAGTTCTCACTATTGAGTAAATCAGTTGTAATTGGAAAACTATTGCATTTAGAGAATTTCGTATAAATATGTTATTCAGCTACTTTTGGGTCAGCTATAACATAGTAAAATTTCAGACCTGTAGCTCATGGCATAGCTGAGTAATAGCTACTTTTAGGTCATCGCTATTGAGTAAATCAATTGTAACTTGAAAACTATTGCATTTACAGTATTTTGCTTAAATATGTTGTTCACCTACTTTTGGGTCAGCTATAACATAGTAAAATTTCAGACCTGTAGCTCATTGCATAGCTGAGTAATAACTACTTTGAGGTTCTCACTATTGAGTAAATCAGTTGTAATTGCAAAACTATTGCATTTAGAGAATTTAGTATAAATATGTTATTCAGCTACTTTTGGGTCAGCTATAACATAGTAAATTTCAGACCTGTAGCTCATGGCATAGCTGAGTAATAGCTACTTTTAGGTCATCACTATTGAGTAAATCAGTTGTAACTTGAAAACTATTGCATTTACAGTATTTTGCTTAAATATGTTGTTCACCTACTTTTGGGTCAGCTATAACATAGTAAAATTTCAGACCTGTAGCTCATTGCATAGCTGAGTAATAACTACTTTGAGGTTCTCACTATTGAGTAAATCAGTTGTAATTGCAAAACTATTGCATTTAGAGAATTTCGTATAAATATGTTATTCAGCTACTTTTGGGTCAGCTATAACATAGTAAAATTTCAGACCTGTAGCTCATGGCATAGCTGAGTAATAGCTACTTTTAGGTCATCACTATTGAGTAAATCAGTTGGAACTTGAAAACTATTGCATGTACAGTATTTTGCTTAAATATGTTGTTCACCTACTTTTGGGTCAGCTATAACATAGTAAAATTTCAGACCTGTAGCTCATGGCATAGCTGAGTAATAGCTACTTTTAGGTTGTCACTGTTGAGTAAATCGCTTATAATTTGGAAATTATTGCATTTAGAGTATTTTGTTTCAATATGTTATTCACCTATTTTGGGGTCAGCTATAACATAGTGAAGTTCCAGACCTGTGACTCATTGCATAGCTGAGTAATAGCTACTTTGAAGTTCTCAATGTTGAGTAAATCACTTATAATTTGAAAACTATTGCATTTAGAGAATTTAGTATAAATATGTTATTCAGCTACTTTTGGGTCAGCTATAACATAGTAAAATTTCAGACCTGTAGCTCATGGCATAGCTGAGTAATAGCTACTTTTAGGTTATCACTGTTGAGTAAATCACTTATAACTTGGAAACTATTGCATTTAGAGTATTTTGTTTCAATATGTTATTCACCTATTTTGGGGTCAGCTATAACATAGTGAAGTTCCAGACCTGTGGCTCATTGCATAGCTGAGTAATAGCTACTTTGAAGTTCTCACTGTTGAGTAAATCAGTTGTAATTGGAAAACTATTGCCTTTACAGAAATTTGTGCAAATATGTTATTCAGCTACTTTTGGGTCAGCTATAACATAGTGAAATTACAGACCTGTAGCTCATGGCACAACTGAGCAATAGCTATTCTCAGGCACTGACTGTTGAGTAAATCGGCTATAACTTGAAAAATATTGCATTTGGAGTATTTTGTTAAAATATATTGTTCACCTACTTTTGGGTTAGCTATGACATAGTGAAATTACAGACCTATAGCTCATGGCATAGCGGAGCAATAGCTATTTTCAGGTTCTCACTATTGAGTAAATCAGTTGTAACTTGAAAACTATTGTATTTACAGTATTTTGCTTAAATATGTTGTTCACCTACTTTTAGGTCAGCTATAACAGAGCAAAAATTCAGACTTGTAGCTCATTGCATAGCTGAGTAATAGTTACTTTGAGGTTCTCACTCTTGAGTAAATCAGTTGTAACTTGAAAACTATTACATTAGAGTATTTTGTTAAATATGTTATTCACAGACGTTTTGGTCAGCTATAACATAGTGAAATTGCAGACCTCTATGTCATGGCATAGCTGAGCAATAGCTTCTTTCAGGTTCTCACTGTTGAGTAAATCATTGTATCCAACCTGTAGGAAATCATGGGCTGGGAATCTGTTAATATGGTCCGATTTGACCTTGGAACCCTCCTTCAAGGTCAAATGAGGATAGCCAAACATAAAATTGCTTATAACTCGCTTATTATTGGTCCTAGAGGTTTGGAATGAAAACCAACCTATAGAAAATCATGAGCTGGGAATTTTTTGGTGTGGTCGGATTTCACCTTGGACCCCTCCTTCAAGGTCAAATGAGGATAGCCAAACTTAAAAGTGCTTATAACTCACTTATTATTGGTCCTAGAGGTTTGGAATGGAAAACCAACCTATAGAAAATCATGGGCTGGGAATCTTTTGGTGTGGTCGGATTTCACCTTAGACCCCTCCTTCCAAGTCAAACGACGATAGCCAAACTTAAAGTGCTTATAACTCGCGTATTATTGGTCTTGGAGGTTTGGGATGGTAAACCAACATATAGGAAATCATGGGCTGGGATTCTTTTGGTGTGGTCAGATTTGACCTGGGACCCCTCCTTCAAGGTCAATTGAGGATAGCCAAACTTACAATTGCTTAGAACTCGCTTATTATTAGTCCTACAGGTTTGGGATGGTAAACAAGCTACAGGAAATCATGGGCTGGGAATTTTTTTGTGTGGTCGGATTTGACCTTGGACCCCTCCGTCAAGGTCAAACAAGGATAGCCAAACTTAAAAAGTGCCTATGACTCACTTATTATTGGTCCGAGAGGTTTGGGATGGTAAACCATCCTAAATTCTTTGGCTGGGAATCTTTTGGTATGGTCAGATTTGACCTTTGGACCCCTTCTTCATGGTCGAACGAGGATATTGTATTTATAGTATTTCTCTAAATATTTTTAACCTACTTTTTACACTTAAACAATTACCTTGTTACTTTATTTCATAATACCATTTGCAGGGCACAACTTTTTTGTCCTTTTCTTCTGTCAGCTTCGGAATATCTTTCGAACATGCTGTTCAGTTACCATTTACTGTATTTCTGTACAGCCCTTTCCCTGATAATTATGCTTTCCTCTCATTATCACCATCACAAATCAAAAACATTCAGTCAGCTGACACAGTGCCCGTTCACGGGCACTCTCCTCTTGTTTAGTGGTGTGGGGATTTAGATTGCTCAGATTTCAAAAAGAAATAAAATTATCTTCCTTCCAAACGTCATTTTAGAAGGTCAGTTTCACTGATCTGTTAAGAGTAAAGTATAATTATATCTTGCATATTTGTATTAATATATATCTTTATGAAAAGAAATTCAAATAGGACAATTTGTTCATTTTTAGTCCTAAATCTGGTATATTTTTGGCGAAAATAAACCTCCACAGAAACCGATAGGACTTCTGAGAATTAACCAAGAACTAAAATTCATAATTGCTACATTAATACATAAATATTGGTCATATATGCATGTAAATAAATATAAACAAGAAAATTGGTAAAGCATATATCTCCTGCAAGGCATGTATGACATTTTTGAATGGCTAAGTTATAAGTAAATAGAAAAATCTGGATGTTCAATTATTTTTTTTTTAATCCAGGATCACTCTCAAAATTTAATGGGATCTAAGTTGAACCAAGACTCATCTGGCAATTTCATTTTCATGAAGTTCGAACCTGCAGTATTTGTGTAATCCTGCAAACAGACAAATTGTCATGAATTTAATACCTTCTCGGCAGATATAAATATGTGTAATATCGATTGTTATATATATTTAAGAATATTTATTGGAATATGCAAACGAGTTTCAGTAGTAAGTAAATTTGCACAAATGAGTGTAATAGATTTTTATAAGAGATAGTTTTTGAATGGAAGAATATCTCACAAAAGAATGTAATTTCCTAATTCCACTTACACTGCAATCATTACCCTTTAAACTCCTTAAAGTTTAAAGTTCAAAGGTAGTACTTTGGTTAAACCTCCTTATCACAATGCTAATTTTTACAAATCTTGTTCGATAAAGTGCAACTTTCAGATATTGAAACCTACAGTTAGACCACCAAGACCATGAAACTAAAACATATCAGCAAATCGTACTGCTAAAATATTAAAAGGTAGTAGTTGGTGAAAAACCTTTAGCTGTTTCTTATTCTTTTTCAATCTGAGGAAATGCAATTTCTTCTGCAAAACTGGCCTTTATATTGGGGTTATCTTTTGCAATATGGAGTACGCCCTGAGGCTGATCTAAATACAGACTGGCACTTGGGTCCTCAGCCTTTAGGGAGATGTTTTTATATTAGAGTAAGGAATCTAAAATTCGCCACATATCTGAAATTCGCCACATGTGAAAATACTAATAAAATAAATGAATTGTGGTGAGATTTGTTCACTGTATAGTATATTAAGGCTTTTTGAACTGAAAAATACCAATTTTTAGACAAAAACATCATTTTCTTCATAAAATTAACTAAGGTTTTAGAGGTGGCGAATTTGAGATTCCTGGCGAATTTTAGATTTCTTACTCTACCATAAATATCTTCACAAAGGCACAAGGACTATAATTTCACAGGCTGACACAATTTAAACATTGCTGTGAGTATTTTAACCAGTTAATAGTGCTATAACGAGTTGACCGTAACTCGAGTCGTAACTCGGTGGGCGATATTTAAAGGCCACATCGATTTACACAATTTAAACTCGAGATTTTAAGAAACAAATAATGATATACTAACGTTGTTACGAACTAGCACTTTTGTAATTAATCAAACCATAAAATCTATAAAAATCATTGAGTAATGGCAGTTTTTATGTCAGCTGACTTGTCAGTCAGCTGGCATTATGTCGTCACTCTGCGGCGTGGGCGTACGCGTCCGCGTGAACAACTTCTCCTCCAAAACTACAAGGCCTAGAGACGTGCTGTTTTTTTTAAAAGATACCTTATCTATCGAGGATGAAAAATTGTTCAAGGCATGCAAATCTGTCTGTTTGTCTGTTTGCTAGAGACATTACAAGGGGGGTACCCCCACCAAAAGTGTGAAAATTTCAACTTTTTATCACAATTTTCTCAGTGACTATTGCAGGGATTTCTCTCATATCTTGCATATATGTACTAGGCCAGAGGTAGATTCTCTTGTGTGAGTATGAGACCTGGATCTCTCTTACTTTTTTTTTAATAAATTTTTTTAATAATTTTTAATGCATTAACATTCATGAAATCATGCACAAAATCATTTATAACTTTTTTCATAGCTACAATATGGTGAGTAAGTTGGGTGCCTGTCTCAATAGCTAAGTGAGTAATAGCTACTTTTGGGCTTTTCAGTAACTTCCATCATGAGTAGAATCACTTGTAACTTAAAAACTATTGCATTTAGAGAATTTCGTATAAATATGTTATTCAGCTACTTTTGGGTCAGCTATAACATAGTAAAATTTTAGACCTGTAGCTCATGGCATAGCTGAGTAATAGCTACTTTTACGTTATCACTGTTGAGTAAATTGCTTATAACTTCAAAACTATTGCATTTAGAGAATTTCGTATAAATATGTTATTCAGCTACTTTTGGGTCAGCTATAACATAGTAAAATTTCAGACCTGTAGCTCATGGCATAGCTGAGTAATAGCTACTTTTAGGTTATCACTGTTGAGTAAATCGCTTATAACTTGGAAACTATTGCATTTACAGTATTTTGTTTCAATATGTTATTCACCTATTTTGGGATCAGCTATAACATAGTGAAGTTTCAGATCTGTGGCTCATTGCATAGCTGAGTAATAGCTACTTTGAAGTTCTCACTATTGAGTAAATCAGTTGTAATTGGAAAACTATTGCATTTAGAGAATTTAGTATAAATATGTTATTCAGCTACTTTTGGGTCAGCTATAACATAGTGAAATTTCAGACCTGTAGCTCATGGCATAGCTGAGTAATAGCTACTTTTAGGTCATCACTATTGAGTAAATCAGTTGTAACTTGAAAACTATTGCATTTACAGTATTTTGCTTAAATATGTTGTTCACCTACTTTTGGGTCAGCTATAACATAGTAAAATTTCAGACCTGTAGCTCATGGCATAGCTGAGTAATAGATACTTTTAGGTCATCACTATTGAGTAAATCAGTTGTAACTTGAAAACTATTGCATTTACAGTATTTTGCTTTAATATGTTGTTCACCTACTTTTGGGTCAGCTATAACATAGTGAAATTTCAGACCTGTAGCTCATTGCATAGCTGAGTAATAACTACTTTGAGGTTCTCACTATTGAGTAAATCAGTTGTAATTGGAAAACTATTGCATTTAGAGAATTTAGTATAAATATGTTATTCAGCTACTTTTGGGTCAACTATAACATAGTAAAATTTCAGACCTGTAGCTCATGGCATAGCTGAGTAATAGCTACTTTTAGGTCATCACTATTGAGTAAATCAGTTGTAACTTGAAAACTATTGCATTTACAGTATTTTGCTTAAATATGTTGTTCACCTACTTTTGGGTCAGCTATAACATAGTAAAATTTCAGACCTGTAGCTCATGGCATAGCTGAGTAATAGCTACTTTTAGGTCATCACTATTGAGTAAATCAGTTGTAACTTGAAAACTATTGCATTTACAGTATTTTGCTTAAATATGTTGTTCACCTACTTTTGGGTCAGCTATAACATAGTAAAATTTCAGACCTGTAGCTCATGGCATAGCTGAGTAATAGCTACTTTTAGGTTATCACTGTTGAGTAAATCGCTTATAACTTGGAAATTATTGCATTTAGAGTATTTTGTTTCAATATGTTATTCACCTATTTTGGGGTCAGCTATAACATAGTGAAGTTCCAGACCCGTGACTCATTGCATAGCTGAGTAATAGCTACTTTTAGGTTATCACTGTTGAGTAAATCGCTTATAACTTGGAAACTATTGCATTTAGAGTATTTTGTTTCAATATGTTATTCACCTATTTTGGGATCAGCTATAACATAGTGAAGTTTCAGATCTGTGGCTCATTGCATAGCTGAGTAATAGCTACTTTGAAGTTCTCACTATTGAGTAAATCAGTTGTAATTGGAAAACTATTGCATTTAGAGAATTTCGTATAAATATGTTATTCAGCTACTTTTGGGTCAGCTATAACATAGTAAAATTTCAGACCTGTAGCTCATGGCATAGCTGAGTAATAGCTACTTTTAGGTCATCACTATTGAGTAAATCAGTTGTAACTTGAAAACTATTGCATTTACAGTATTTTGCTTAAATATGTTGTTCACCTACTTTTGGGTCAGCTATAACATAGTAAAATTTCAGACCTGTAGCTCATGGCATAGCTGAGTAATAGCTACTTTTAGGTCATCACTATTGAGTAAATCAGTTGTAACTTGAAAACTATTGCATTTACAGTATTTTGCTTTAATATGTTGTTCACCTACTTTTGGGTCAGCTATAACATAGTGAAATTTCAGACCTGTAGCTCATTGCATAGCTGAGTAATAACTACTTTGAGGTTCTCACTATTGAGTAAATCAGTTGTAATTGGAAAACTATTGCATTTTAGAGAATTTAGTATAAATATATTATTCAGCTACTTTTGGGTCAACTATAACATAGTAAAATTTCAGACCTGTAGCTCATGGCATAGCTGAGTAATAGCTACTTTTAGGTCATCACTATTGAGTAAATCAGTTGTAACTTGAAAACTATTGCATTTACAGTATTTTGCTTAAATATGTTGTTCACCTACTTTTGGGTCAGCTATAACATAGTAAAATTTCAGACCTGTAGCTCATGGCATAGCTGAGTAATAGCTACTTTTAGGTCATCACTATTGAGTAAATCAGTTGTAACTTGAAAACTATTGCATTTACAGTATTTTGCTTAAATATGTTGTTCACCTACTTTTGGGTCAGCTATAACATAGTAAAATTTCAGACCTGTAGCTCATGGCATAGCATCGCTTATAACTTGGAAATTATTGCATTTAGAGTATTTTGTTTCAATATGTTATTCACCTATTTTGGGGTCAGCTATAACATAGTGAAGTTCCAGACCCGTGACTCATTGCATAGCTGAGTAATAGCTACTTTTAGGTTATCACTGTTGAGTAAATCGCTTATAACTTGGAAACTATTGCATTTAGAGTATTTTGTTTCAATATGTTATTCACCTATTTTGGGATCAGCTATAACATAGTGAAGTTTCAGCTACTTTAGAGTATTTTGTTTCAATATGTTATTCACCTATTTTGGGATCAGCTATAACATAGTGAAGTTTCAGATCTGTGGCTCATTGCATAGCTGAGTAATAGCTACTTTGAAGTTCTCACTATTGAGTAAATCAGTTGTAATTGGAAAACTATTGCATTTAGAGAATTTCGTATAAATATGTTATTCGGCTACTTTTGGGTCAGCTATAACATAGTAAAATTTCAGACCTGTAGCTCATGGCATAGCTGAGTAATAGCTACTTTTAGGTCATCACTATTGAGTAAATCAGTTGTAACTTGAAAACTATTGCATTTACAGTATTTTGCTTTAATATGTTGTTCACCTACTTTTGGGTCAGCTATAACATAGTGAAATTTCAGACCTGTAGCTCATGGCATAGCTGAGTAATAGCTACTTTTAGGTTATCACTGTTGAGTAAATCGCTTATAACTTGGAAATTATTGCATTTAGAGTATTTTGTTTCAATATGTTATTCACCTATTTTGGGGTCAGCTATAACATAGTGAAGTTCCAGACCCGTGACTCATTGCATAGCTGAGTAATAGCTACTTTGAAGTTCTCAATGTTGAGTAAATCACTTGTAATTTGAAAACTATTGCATTTAGAGAATTTAGTATAAATATGTTATTCAGCTACTTTTGGGTCAGCTATAACATAGTAAAATTTCAGACCTGTAGCTCATGGCATAGCTGAGTAATAGCTACTTTTAGGTTATCACTGTTGAGTAAATCACTTATAACTTGAAAACTATTGCATTTAGAGTATTTTGTTGCAATATGTTATTCACCTATTTTGGGGTCAGCTATAACATAGTGAAGTTCCAGACCTGTGGCTCATTGCATAGCTGAGTAATAGCTACTTTGAAGTTCTCACTGTTGAGTAAATCAGTTGTAATTGGAAAACTATTGCCTTTACAGAAATTTGTGCAAATATGTTATTCAGCTACTTTTGGGTCAGCTATAACATAGTGAAATTACAGACCTGTAGCTCATGGCACAACTGAGCAATAGCTATTCTCAGGCACTGACTGTTGAGTAAATCAGCTATAACTTGAAAAATATTGCATTTGGAGTATTTTGTTAAAATATATTGTTCACCTACTTTTGGGTTAGCTATAACATAGTGAAATTACAGACCTATAGCTCATGGCATAGCGGAGCAATAGCTATTTTCTGGTTCTCACTATTGAGTAAATCAGTTGTAACTTGAAAACTATTGCATTTACAGTATTTTGCTTAAATATGTTGTTCAGCTACTTTTAGGTCAGCTATAACAGAGCAAAAATTCAGACATGTAGCTCATTGCATAGCTGAGTAATAGTTACTTTGAGGTTCTCACTCTTGAGTAAATCAGTTGTAACTTGAAAATTATTACATTTAGAGTATTTTGTTAAATATGTTATTCAGAGACGTTTTGGTCAGCTATAACATAGTGAAATTGCAGACCTCTATGTCATGGGATAGCTGAGCAATAGCTTCTTTCAGGTTCTCACTGTTGAGTAAATCATTGTATCCAACCTGTAGGAAATCATGGGCTGGGAATCTGTTAATATGGTCCGATTTGACCTTGGAACCCTCCTTCAAGGTCAAATGAGGATAGCCAAACATAAAAGTGCTTATAACTCGCTTATTATTGGTCCCAGAGGTTGGAATGAAAACCAACCTATAGAAAATCATGAGCTGAGAATTTTTTGGTGTGGTCGGATTTCACCTTGGACCCCTCCTTCAAGGTCAAATGAGGATAGCCAAACTTAAAAGTGCTTATAACTCATTTATTATTGGTCCTAGAGGTTTCGAATGGAAAACCAACCTATAGAAAATCATGGGCTGGGAATCTTTTGGTGTGGTCGGATTTGACCTGGGACCCCTCCTTCAAGGGCAGTTGAGGATAGCCAAACTTACAATTGCTTAGAACTCGCTTATTATTGGTCCTACAAGTTTGGGATGGTAAACAAGCTACAGGAAATCATGGGCTGGGAATTTTTTTGTGTGGTCGGATTTGACCTTGGACCCCCTCCTTCCAGGTCAAACGAAGATAGCCAAACTTAAAGTGCTTATAACTCGCGTATTATTGGTCTTGGAGGTTTGGGATGGTAAACCAACATATGGGAAATCATGGGCTGGGATTCTTTTGGTGTGGTCAGATTTGACCTGGGACCCCTCCTTCAAGGGCAGTTGAGGATAGCCAAACTTACAATTGCTTAGAACTCGCTTATTATTGGTCCTACAAGTTTGGGATGGTAAACAAGCTACAGGAAATCATGGGCTGGGAATTTTTTTGTGTGGTCGGATTTGACCTTGGACCCCCTCCTTCAAGGTCAAACAAGGATAGCCAAACTTAAAAAGTGCCTATAACTCACTTATTATTGGTCCGAGAGGTTTGGGATGGTAAACCATCCTAAATTCTTTGGCTGGGAATCTTTTGGTATGGTCACATTTGACCTTTGGACCCCTTCTTCATGGTGGAACGAGGATATTGCATTTATAGTATTTCTTTAAATATTTTAACCTACTTTTTACCCTTAAACAATTACCTTGTTACTTTATTTCATAATACCATTTGCAGGGCACAACTTTTTTGTCGTTTTCTTCTGTCAGCTTCGGAATATCTTTCGAACATGCTGTTCAGTTACCATTTACTGTATTTCTGTACAGGCCTTTCCCTGATAATTATGCTTTCCTCTCATTATCACCATCACAAATCAAAAACATTCAGTCAGCTGACACAGTGCCCGTTCACGGGCACTCTCCTCTTGTTTATTTGAAGTACATGATACTTCCACAGTTAACTGGCAACAAAATATATTTCCTTACAATAAAACAGTACTGAACACAACTAATGACAGTACCTATATGTTATGTTATTTTTTTATATTTTTTTCATTTACTCGAGTTCAACTTGTTTCTAACAGTGATCCTCGATCTTCAGAAATCACTGATAACAACACTACCAGATAACCTTTCATTTATTTGAAAAAGACAGTGTTGGTCTATAACATTAAGTGTTTTGTATTAGCATTGCCTCATGTGACTCTATAATAGGTAAAGGCTGTAAAACTATTTATTTAACAGAGCAACTTCTGCTTTAAATTCCAGTATAATATTTGCTGATTATATCCAAGATGAGACACGGCTATACTTGTGCAGTGGCTTTATGGTTTTGGAACAGTGATAAATAAAGGATGCTCCTTCACCCCTTAAGGGCCTTATATGCCGATTTTTCATCAGAAGTATGGAATTAAAAACTTGTGGTATATATTGAAATATGTTGTTGAAAGTACTATGTGCGAGGACATTATGGATGACAAGAACCACTAAGTTTTTGGTGTGTTGTTCAGCAATTTAAATTGTCTGCAATCTCTTCATGTTGGTATTTCCTCAAGTATAGTTGATAATATTTCTCCATTCATGGTGAAGGGGTTAAGGGCATCATGCTCCAAACTAATATAATACAATTCCAATATCCAAACAGATATAAAGAAGCTTTTGGTTATTTTTATTGGATTTAACTGGAGATTTATACTATATGCTGATGATGGCTAACAATCCAATAAAAAGTTGTGGAGCATGTTTCAGTATAAATTTCAAATTGTTTCATATTGGCTCTGTGGTATTGTTATTTATGTATATAGACAAAGTATATCATAGCAGTTAAAACTATATCATCAGATTGTATCATATTGTATCCTGTACATAAATGCGTGACCATTTAAGTTGTGGGCCAGGTGTCGGCCAGATGCATAGTGACTTGGATGATCACTTAGATGATGGTCCTGTCATAATATAACAAAAAAAGGTAGTAATTGTGACATTAAATCAATCAGTCAGTTAATATCTTCTTGTACAATGACAAACACCATTACATTAAAAGACTAGATCACTGACTTGAGAAGCTAGACCCACTAGAATGCTACTTAAATGCTTATTGTCTACCCATAAGATTCTGAATATTTTGATAAAATTAGAACATACCGTATATCAGAATTATCAGTAAGATCTCATTAAATTTACATAAAATTCTTAGCCATTTAAACTTGTGAGGATTAACTTGCTGGTTGAATCAAATTTAAACCAATAATTATAGAGTATAATTATTGTACTTAATGGATGTGGTGTCTAATTATACAGAAGCTTGATAAAAAAACATGTTAAAAATCACAGGTCAGCAATTCTGTGTTATTTATTAACTTATTAACTGAATATTCAGACTGGCAATTAGCCTTAATGTCCCATTTGTATGGGTTGTCTGAAAATACACAGCATTGCAACACTCTGGTTTTTGTACCCCAAGGGCAGAAAATGCCATCAATACATTGATCCTCACCCCACTGCTAGGTTACCATAAACTTCATAAATATCACCCCTCTTTGAATTAATGGCTGATTCAGTTGAAAGTCAGGCACAAAACATCTTGCATATAATTGTTATTAACACTGTTTAATTTTATATACCAACTAAGTGGTCTTCAACTGTGAACTGTAACACAGGATTCCAAAAGAAAAAAAAAGTGATTGGACTCCATTTTCATCAAATTTTTAGGGTATGTTTACCCCAATAGGATCTAGAGTTGATTAGGTTTTCGGGGGTATCTGGCAACAACTGTTGCCATGGCAAAACTTTTAAGATTATTGGCTGTTAAAGTGTGTGGGTGTTCCACAGCCTTAACCTGTGCATAGATTTTCGCCAAATTTTCAGAATATGTTTACCCCAAGAGGATCAGAGCTGATAAGGTTTTGTGGGGTATTTAGCAACCACAATTGCTATGGTAACACTTAAGATTTTTGGGTCTTAAAGTTTGTTGGTGTTCCACAGCCTAAACCAATGCATGGATTTTCACCAAATTTTCAGGATAAGTTAACCGAAAAAAGATCTACAACTGATAAGTTGGAGGGTATCTGGCAACTTCTGTTGTTTTGAATTCTTTTCAGTCCTAAGCTTCTTAATTGAAAAAGGGGCGCTATTAAAGAGATGTTACTACAGTTGCATTTTTATCTCTTGCTGGCCAAAGGCCAGAGGTTGGGAGAGTATGAAATGCCTTCCCTGCATGCGGAGGAAGGGGGGGGGGTGTGTGTATGTGTGCGTTTGTCACATTTTACATCAACCTTTATATCTCATTCATTCATCAAGATATCTTCAGCAAATTTGCAGAGAATGTTGATGGCTGTGAAAACATGTCTATGAACAATTTTGTCCTCATTTTAAGAAACAACATGGCAGCCATAGTCAATTGTTTGAAAATCATTGATATGTTCTAAAATTTCAAATATTGCAGGTAGCTATGTCATATTCTCACAAAATGTAAATGGCTAGGAAAGCTTACCTGAGACAAATTTTAGCCTGGTTTTAAAAACAAAATGGCTGCCATATCATATCTTTAATGTCAAATGGGGGGAGTCATATCAAAACACCTAATATCTCCCTTATCATTGGTCTAAGGGGTTTGGAATGGGAAAACAACTTGTAGGAAATCATGGTCTGCAAATCTTTTGCAAACGTCAAATTTAACCTTTGACCCCTGCTTCAGGGTCATGTTGGGTCATAATGCTAAAAGGCCTTATATCTCCCTTATAATTGGTTCTAGGGCTTAAAAATATGAAACAACTTGCAATAAACCATGGCCTGTGAATCTTATATCTGACAACCTCTTCTGTTATTTCTTAAAACTGAAGTTGTTAGTAAGACTTTCCCAAATCTCAATATTGTTGTCCATTTAGTTATACCTGTGGGCTGGAGTTCTTGCCTGCTGAGGCTGGCTATTTTTTTTTAGCTTATGTAGCCCATTAGAATCAGACTTTGTGATAACTGAGAGGTTTTGCTTTACTAGTACACTGGTCAATAATTTGGTACATAAAGTCATGGTAAAGGTTTTATATCCTGTACAACAGCCACAGTCATATTGGGACAGCCCCCCAGCATTATCACCGATTTTTAATAAAATTCTAGCACTTGCCACTTAATTTTGGAAGAAAATATTGAACAGTAAGTCAAGAAAATACACTCATCATTTTTATGGCTCGGAAATTAGTGCAGCAAAAACCATTAAAGAAAACTTTTACCTCAAAAATAAGTATTTTTGGCTCGTATGAAGCTTCATCATGGGGCCAGCACATTAATGGTGTGAACTAAACTGTGAACCAAAATTCTTGTAAATTTTATGATATTTTTTTAAATGATTTTCCTGGTCCTTCTAACAGAATTCTTTTATTTCTTGATGACTTGAATGTAACTATTGTAGACATAGTATGCCAGCATTTATGTGCACTTGTTGACAGTCCAGGGAGAGACACTTCAGTTCATCCATTATTCTCTTTGTTGTCTGAATCAACACCTTTGTTTGCTTTAATGTCCTGATAATCCATAAAGAGTTACAAAATATGAAATTTACTACTAGATGTTGTGCGGTATTCACAAAATAGATCAGTGAAAAGACGAGTCAAAACTCAGCCCAAGTTTAGTCTGAAAAACTATCTATTTCGGCTCAATAGTTTTAATAGCATAATGCTAAAAGAAAGTTAAATAGCCACTTCTAGCCAACCCAAATTCTACAGATTGGCACTGATGAGCACACTTTGCTGTCCACTTTTGATAGACCTGGTCTTTCATTAGTGATTAGCTGTGTAGATGTTTTATAATGATGTCTGTATTTTACACCTGTACAATCCTACCCAGTAGAACTACATTGATTTCTGTTTCCATAGTGATGTCACACATTCAGTCACCCAGGAACTTTCTTGTGTGCCACATTCAGCCAAAAAAAACCTAGTTCCATATTCAATGACTGTTGAGATAGTCCGGCTTCCAACTCTAAAATTGGCAAAGTTTGGAGGAATGTGGAATAATGCAAATATGTCCCAACCCTGGAGATTAGGCTAGGATTTATCCAATTTATCTTGGAATCTATCCTGACCAGTCCTGACCAAGCCAGGAATCCCTATGACTTTTGACCTGACCCATACAGTTTCAATGCGATTTCACCAAGTTTAGATGGATTGGTGATAGGATGTGGTGGTTTTGGATTCCCTAACCCTCCTGATCAGTGTCGACCATCAAAATGATAGGAGATGATCAACTTGTAGCCACTCCATTTCTTGATTATGGCAAGAGGCAGTAAGACCCCCGACCTATGCGATTTCAATACAGTTAGATGCAATAGTGATTATAATTTTATGTATTTGTGATAGGACATGGCTCGAGTGTGTCCTGTCCTCTACAATTTGACTGAATGTCATTAAGATAACTAGATAAGTTGGGATGATGATCCTCTTCCTTTGGGAAGCAAGGTTACGGACTTTTCAGAAAATATCACACTTCTCTAATATTGTCCCAACTTTTGCACACCTTCTTAATTTTGTTTCTCAACATACACAATTGCTGATATTTTGGTCTCAAAATTCGCCAGAGTTGTGGCTAAAATCAGGAATATGGAACCACTTTAGAACAGATCTGTTTGTGTAGAGAAATATGTGCAAGGCATTAAGCCTGACAGACATTGGCACTTGAGTCATGTTCTGTGTTAATGTGACCCAGTGAATAGTGCAGGTCTCTAGAGCTCTCAATGGTCATGCATATTCATTTACTTCCTCCTCCAGACTAAGGTCCTCAACAGAAGTATGTCACTTGGGCACACAGCTTTCCAGGATTGAGTGTCTGCTTATAGTATTTTATGTGCAAACAATCAAGATGTCAATGATGTTATTATCTTTTGACATTTAATTATATGGTCTTCATACCGTGTTACCATAGCAGCGGTCCCAATCTCTTGTTTTTGAACTGTTCCATTGTTGTAAAGATATCACCATTCATCACCTGTGTTGGCTGGCTTTAAAAGCAAAGGAAAAAACATCTTTTTAAATGTTTTCCGTTTTACCCCATTAAAGTGTTGTTTATGACCCCACTTTGGCAGCAGGTTTGGGCTAGTTCCTGGAGATACCAAAGTTTAATGGTACAGTCACAGAGAATGTAGTCTACAGAATATCTTGTCAAGTTACATAGTAGAATAGTATAAAAGTATAGTTTAAATAACATAACACTGGTGACATAATCTGAAAAAGAAACATCAAAAGCAATATTTAAACTGCTGGAAAAAGTGTCATTGTGGCTATTTAATGGCAAAGATTAACTTGTAAATATAAAAATTATAGCACCTAAATGTATCTAATCTTGAAGGCACTGACTTTTTATTTAATCCCAATCAAATTGATCACCCCTAAATGCGGATCCATTAGTTCCATAGAAAGCCAATTTTCAACAGTAAGCTAGTTTTATTGGATGTGTGAGCCAGCTAATAGTACTTCATTAAAAAAAATAGCTTGGGTATTGTTAAAAAATATATGTATTACAAGAAATTACTGATAGAGCACAGGCCTCCACCAGGATATGTATCTAAGAATTCAGGATATTTTTGTATCCACAATACGATCTGCACCTTTCCTATAATGCAATAACTTCTTCCTTTGGCCAGGACATTTTGAGCAATGTTAACCCAAAACCCAAAGTCATTGAAAATACATTGAAAATAGGATCTTGAAAATTAAGGATTTTTTTAACTAAGGATCCAGAATATGATCTAGATCTTTATCCCAACATTTAATTCATATCTTCATTTAGTCAGGCTCTAGACATGTAAAGAAAATTTTGTAAAGATCTGTTCATTAGTTGTGGAGATATTGCGAATAGAGACAGGCTAATGCACCCAAAACCATCTGGTGGAGATAATAATACTACAAATTCATTTCACACAGTCAAAGCCTGTTCTTAACCTTCTTTTCATAACAGATCATAGATATCGTCACAGTCCATCAGTATGTTCTCTCTATGGTCATAAGCTGGACCACAGAGGTGAGGCCCCAGTGATCATTTGCCAAGCTGAATAACCAGTTTTCTATTGAATATCCTGATATACTGCTGAATATTGTAACCAAGGCTGAACCAGATGTTTTCAGCATTTATTTTTACTGTGGTAGATATTTTTCAGTATTTATAGCAGAATTTTTTTCATGTGGAGAGATCAATTATTCAAATTGCTGTTGGGATTTATGCAGTCTGGTTGTTAGAAATATAGAGTAAGAATTATGAAATTCACCACAGAATATGAATCCCTGAAATAGTTCTGAAACAATCCAAATACATGCAAAATCTGGGTAAGACAAGATAAATTACCTGACATAGTCACAAAAATGACAAATATGATTGGAAACTCCTCATTTCAAAGAATAATTAAATTAGGTTTAACCTCACAGGTAAATTTCATATACTGCAGCACACTTAAGTTAATTTTATTACTGTGGCAGAAAATTGGGTTAAACATTTACATAGATACATAGAATTCTACTTGTTCTCTGTACTGACACAGATGTGTAAAGGAATTTCATGAAATACTTTTCAATTCTTTTTTTCTATTCTCGCTTTTTTTTTTTCACTCAGTCACTTAACAAAAGGTAATCGATTCACTTGTGGCATTTTTCTCCATGGTACATAATAAAATGACATTTATTTTACCCCTATGAGGAATATGTGTTCTGTGCAGTGAAAGAAATGGTATAACCGTCGTTTTAGTAACATGAGTGCAGTGTTATCACTATTCAAGCCTATTGAATGGAATCTCAAAGGATCCAGAGCAAAGCTTGCACTTAATGAGAACTTCCAGCTATTAGGGAAAAAATTGAATGGAAAAGGCCACCTTAAGAAGTTGATAATTTGATTTCTGTTTTTTTTCCTGAAAAAACAATTCTACCTAACAATGTTCTACTTATATCAGTGTATATATGAATTCTTAAAGAGTTGAGAGGTTCAATAGACTCAGTATTGGCAGAGTATAACATCCTATCACTAAATGCCTGTCCACACCCTTTGGTATGATTTTATCAAAACGCATTTGAATTTCACTTCACGGCCTTGTTTTTATTGCTTCATAAATTGACCTTGTATGTGGATTGTGCACGTTTAAAAAAAACAAGCCATCCCGTACAATGTTACCACGCCCCTCTTCACCCCTCCTCATGAGAGGGTGTAAACTATTTCAAATGTTGCAAAATTATCTGCCACATGCTGGGAACGCTGTCCTTGTTTGAACATGTCCTACCTGCATATGAATCCTGATTTGTTTACTGTTACAATGACTTTAATGGATATTACCAAAATATGAAATGCATTGAGCCACAAACAAGCCCAGAGTAGTTAAATATTTATAGCTCATGTGTTAACTCATTAGGTTGGAACTCATACCTTGGCTCATTGATCTGATGACCAGAGTACTCTCTATATATAGTATAATTAACATTAAGTTATTTATTTCTAGGCATACTCAATTTGAATAAAAATCACTTATCTCAGGTTATTATATCAGATAGGATCAGTGTATTGAATACAGGTCTTAATACTCTAGAAGTCATAGAAGAAATCATTCTCGCAAATTGCAGATTGCATATATGGAAACATGCAGTAAATATTGTAACTTTTTAACAAATGCCTGTGTAATACAAACTAACAATATCACTCTCCAGTGTTGCTTATTTCGCTGACCAAAATTTTAATGTATTTTATCAATGAGTGAGTGTTGAAAATCACTTCATTCATTCACACAAATTGTGACGATTGTTTTTATTCCCAGACACCTTTCTTCTCATGCAGCAGGAAATGTGAGACTTGATCAGAAAATGTAAAAGTTTCCTCAACATAAAATAAAGCACACAACCATAAAATTTTGATGGAAGTTTTGCGACAGTTTAAATAAGCCTAGATGGTTACAGAAGTAGCAAAGTAATTTTGATAATAGTAATTTTCTTACTAGTTTTCAATTGAATTTAGTTTGTTGTTGGCAAGGTTCACATTCCTGGCTAAGTTTCCATCTTACGCTTTCTACACACTCTCTGGTTCTCTCTCTATTGAACGCTTCTAATCAGCAAAGAAGCTCAGGAAACTACTGGGCTTTGAGAGGAGGGTAGAATTGAGTTGTGGCGAGGGGGGGGGGGGGGGTAGTTCGGTTTAGTAAAAAAGGAGGAAAATATGTGCATAGAACACCCTCTGTAAATACTGAGGGCCCGACTTGGGAGAAAATGTCGTTACCAGCAGCCCAGAAATGTATTGGAAGCTGGTGGCTTGAAGCTTTGGGATTATTATTATTGTTGTTGTTTCTGGGTGATTTTTCTGTATTATAAAAATCATTATGTACATGTGTATATGGAGTCTTTATATAAAAGGGTACAGTGAGAGAGACTCCTGTTTATAATACAGCGGGCAATACGACTAAACGGAGTTAGGAGTTAAGGATATATGACTTTTTTGTAGTTATTCTGTTCGCTGTGCTATATTACTAGTGCTAATTAGAAGATCGTCTAATGTGGGTTACAAGAAAAGCTCTGGGTAGAGCACAAGGTAGTTGTCATTAGTACTAGTTGTGTAGTCTTATTTGCATTGATGATTATTGAACTAGTGAGTATTTCCTATGAATGCAGACTTCTGTGTAACTGGACTACAATACAAGGGATCCAGGAGTATTAAAAATTGATGGAATTGCACTCGAGGAAGAAGCAGTGTGTGGGGGTGTATTGTACTGAATACTGCTGAAATACTCCCCTTATTTGGAGTATAAACACAAGTACAGGTGCACTGACAGCTCCAGTTATTAAAAAGGCAAATACTAAGAATGACAGTCCTGTGGCTCCTGTATGTTGGGTATGGTCAGTTGCTAGTCTGTGGATAATAAGGTGGTCAATAGAATCAACTGTTTGTGTGTGCTTAAACTTGGACATATCAGTTGGGTTATTCATCGGTTGTTGTCTAAGGCTTAGTTTATGTTCCATATTGTGTTGGCATCTATAAGTTGCTTCCATTTAAAGACACTAGTCATATATTCTGGATGATGAGCTGTAAACAAATTTGCAATTGGATTTCTATGAATAGCAGTGTAATAACGTAAATTGCTCTAGCAGTCACACTAATGTAAATAACTAGTAAATACAATGATAAGCCTTGTATCTTGATGTATGGATGTATCTTATATCAGCTAATAACACTGGACAGTGCTGTGGTGGAATGAATTCTCACTGTTTTTGTCAGTAACTCTTGAGTTATTGGACTTTTGTCATGATGAAATGGTCACAGTAAAATTTTATGAGATGCAGGCAGTAAATTAGCACAATCATATTAATCAAACAGGATTCCACTGAAAAGTCCTGTGTATTACAAGCATTTCTGTGTGCAAATCGGAAGGAACTGAATGTAAATCATGACTGAAACGTAGCAGCTTCATCCACCCTTTGACTTAAGAAATGTGTGTGTAATACTGGGTATTGAGTTGTATGGACGGATTGTTTGTTATGAGATTATAAAGAGTACAGATGTCTCCTGCATTGGGAATATTTATGAATTGTTTCTATTTACTTCCACCTCATGTCCATGAAATACAATATACCCCAACTTCTGAAAACTACTGAAACACTAAAAGATGATTATAGGAAAATATCGACATCCTTGGTAGAATTTTAGTTTTGAGGAAAATATTGAGAAAACTGTAAAATAATTTGGATCACTGTTCAAAACCCAGAGACCGTCTTTCTTCGTAATAAAGGAGGTTTGAATTCAGTTGATTTCAAGAAATATGAATATAGTATTGAAAGTTATAAAACTAGCATGAGACAGTTGAGTTTATAGAGTTAGCTGCTAAAATACATTGGCATAGGACTTTCCTCTATATATCCTTCCATACATCAGCCAGACTGACTTTATTTTAAAAATAATATATGTGTGTATGAAGTGCCTGGGATCGAATACTAGCAGAGACATAGTATTGGAGACATAGTGTTGTTTCCGTGCCTTTGAGAAATTCATGTATATTATATTATTGAGTTCTGTGGAGATAATAGAGATTATGATTCTGTCATGAGATTATAGAGAGGACTGTTTAAATCCCCTGTGCATCAAATACTATAACAGTGGAAACACAGACCCCACACAATGAAGCTAAGCAAACCAGGTATGTCCCATCGGATGTGTCTAAATTATTGGAATTTGCCTGTACAGTAGTCTTGTTATAAGAGCTCTACATTAGGTAGACCAAAAAGGTCGAATTTACCTCATTTTATTATATAGTATGTACCACTGGGGTCACCCTTACCTAACGCCCAAAGTTGAGAAGTCAAGAAGCATTCAAAATCACTCATACCTTCATTAAAATTGATGCTAATAAGTAAACATCCTAACATTTTCATACAGGTGCCACAAAATTAATATATATAATTTTATTGCGTAAAATACCCTTACCTTATCGTCACTAGTGCTTACGTGTTAGCGGGAGCAAACAAGTACGACCAAACGAGAATATTTTTAAAATAAATATTCTTGGCGGTACCAGTATGTATATGCATGAGCGCGCATGCACGTGCACCGGAAGAACCCTGTTAAGCCTCACTTTTATTTTGGTCGCGAGGGAGTAAACATCGTTTGACACAGTCTTCGTTTGCGAAGAATTTCAACATGGCTGGCTAGGAAGGAGACGTTTTTGAAAAGAATTCACCCTTTCTTAAAAATTGGAAGTTTTTATATAAATTAATAAAGTAGGTGTGTGGGACACTGGTGTGAATGTTAGGGCTTAAAGAAGATTTCACTGTACTGTGTTTTTTGTCAAATCTCAACAGTCTGTTAGGTTTGTTGATTCTGGTAAACCTCTTGTAATGACAAAGATGAAGTTAAATAGGATTTTCATCTTCCAAAATGAAACTTTTCACCCTTATAACATTTAGCAACAACACACTAACATGACTGAATTCATTAAATGACACACAAGTTATGACATAAATGACATATTGGATAAGGATTTCGCATATTTACAGTAAAGTAGGGAGGTTTGCTTCACACTTAATTTTAAGGGTATACTGGTGTAGACACTGATAACCTCTCATCTCTGTGGTTGTGGGTGTAAGTCCTGGATCTGACCAGAACTGGGAGAGTTGGTAGTTGCTTGCTGGGATCCGATGATTTTCAGTGAAGCATCAGGGGCCACGTTATAGCACAGTGGTCACATTCAACTTTCACCTCTTAACTAAGAGTTTCAAATCCTAGCCTGATCTCATGCGCGACAGCTTGTCATTGGTCAGCAGTTAACAGTATAGGACCTTCACTAACTGTATGTACTGGTTTCCTCTGGCCTTCCAACTACCTGTTACAACATAACCAATAAGGTACTATGTGCGACGTAAAACAATAAATAAATTCAGTGCGGTGTCATGGTCATGATATTACTTGTGCATTTTGTTGAAAGCAATGGCAAAATGAAAACAATCTATCAATAACAGCACTTGGAGAGCGCACACTTCCACCAGGGCGTATAATAATATTAAGTAAAAAATGGGAAAATCAGGATCTTAGATATTTTTTTATATCCAAACAGTGATCTTGATAAGTCTTAACTTTATTGGATTCAAGTTTGACACATCTCATTTTTCTTCATGAAGATGCAAACTCTGGTATTTGGATAATCCTTCTAACAAACAAACAGTCATGAAAATAGCAACTCCATGGCAGAGATAATAATTCCTAGACTAACTTGTACCTATTTAAAACTCAATCTCGTGGTGTTTACAGTAATATTATTCCTCCAGCATTTGGTTTGACCAATATGCAGCAAGATGTCATGAAATTTGGCTACACTAATTCAGTCGAAGTAGTTTGCTGCAATAGTTGTTTTTGGTAGCAGTGTGCAAAATTAGATTGCCACATCCACTGCTTATTAATGTAATTGTAGGACTGCAAAACATTACTACACTGAACTAAAACACACCATAGTCTCAACAAACAAAGCCAATGAAGCCATCACTTGTTTTCACACAGCGTGAAATTAGATCAATCTTGTCACTTGTGCCCTAATGACATGAGATTAGGTTCTGTGTTGTATATATTTTTATATAAATATATATCGTCACACTTCCTATTATCGTGCACGTCTTATTATCGTGCACCAGCCTAGTTTTTGTTTACCATGTATTCATGGACCAATTTCTGACACAATCCGTGAAGTTCATGTGCCAAACATAAATCGTGTTTTTTTTTTCTGGCTTGAGCTGAGAAATTGGATAGAAACAGGTATTTTATAAAATTGGCCAAAATCTCATAGTATTTAGGCTATGTAGATCTTATAACCCCCAAAATCAAAGTTTTTCACTCATGATTTGTTATATTTTGAATTGAACCAAAAAGCATTATACCTACTTATTAATTGTTTGCTTTGAAATTGGACTTTAAGGTTACCATAAATTAATATGAGAATAAAAATCTTCATGTGCAAGGTAATAGGAAGTGCCCTCTCTAGTGAAAACAGATATGACCAATTTTGAGGATGCTAAAAAACAATTGAAATAGTTCCTTTCAAGTAGAAACTTCATAAGGTCTTAAAAGAGATGTATTGACAGCTTTTGATACTCAAGCAAACTGAAGCATGTGGTGTCAATTCTTTGCCCAACATTACTGTTTCTGTTAGGCGCACGGTAACAGGTGGTTCGAGGATATGTACATATTTTTTTTTGTAATATTCTATCATATATCCTGTTAGTGACACACACATTTTGCAAGAATGTATAAACGTGAAACCAATAGTTAAATAACATTATAACCATGACCATAGAAATATTGTTATAATCTGCAGCAGTAATTGAATGAGTGTGAGTACAATCAGACTCCTTTTAAGAAGATAAAATGAGAAGTAGCATTCCCTTTGAAGTGGAAATATATATAAGGTACTTGGCAAGCTTTTTCAGTCAGTCACCCAGTTGTCTGGACATCAAGGTTAAATAGAAATCATTCTGACACCAGTTATAAATTTATATCACTAGGGCCGAGAAAGGTTTCAACTCTGACACCAAGTGTAAATTTATATAACTAGGGCTGACTCTGACAGGGTTCAGCTGTGACATGAGACAAGTTTCAACTCTTGACACCAGTGAGGAATTTATATAACTAGGGCTGATAAAAGTTCAACTCTAACACCAGGGGCCGGTTTCATGAAAAGTCTCAAACTGAGCCAGACTCAAGGCTGAGTCAGGGTCTCAAATCTGAGACGTTTGTCTCGGCTGAGTTTTTGGCTCAAATGGATTTCACAAGGGGTGGATCAGCTGAGACCAGTCTCAAGTTATGGTCTCAACTTTTTAATCTCATTTCATATATTTAGTGGGCTTATTTTTAGTTTAAAAAGTTATATTTCATGATTATTATCATTTTAAATATCTTTAATACTCATAATACAAAGAAATTATATGATAATATATTATTCTAAGTGATCCATAAGAGAGACTCAACTGAGGTTGAGTCTGGCTTTGAGTCCACCCTTGAGGCCTGTCACTTGATAATAGCCTATAAAGCATGTCAATTCTATTGACTTTTGTTATTAGTATATATTGAATATGTGGCTGTAATTACAAAATAAAATGAAAATAGAAGATTTCAAGATTCATCAATTTCATTTTGGAACAAATTGTATCGCTTTATGTATGTGTTTTTTGGCATCAAAGCTTGGACTCAAATTTGAGACAGCTCCTTCATGGGCTCAAATTTGAGCCTGTGACTGAGCCAGGTCTCAAGTTGAGCTTGTTTGTGAAATGTATTGAGTCTGAGTTCACAGACTCAGCAAAATATTTCCAAAATTTGAGACAAAGTCTCAACTTTTGAGTCTGACTCAAGGCGTAAGTCTGTTCATGAAACCGGCCCCAGTGATGAATTTATATAACTAGGACTGAGATAGGCTGCTCGAATACCCCAAAACAGGCCCAGTATAGTGACAAACCGAGTGCAAACTAAAGAACTAGATACTTCTCAAACTTTCAAGATATTGTTAATTTTCATCAAGAGCCTTCATGAAACTCAATATTCATATTTAGATTTTTTGCATTTTATTTTTGATAAATTTTGTTTACATCAACTGCCATATTTGGTTCACAGGTTCTTTCAGTTGGTGTAAACTAAAACTGGATCAGTTGTTTTGAACTTTTTGACAATAATATATACTGAGGCGAGTCATACCTCTATTATCTATCCACATTAATTATTGATGTAAGAGTAATTATAATTATGTTGATTGTAATACTAAATAATGTACTATTTTGTCTCAATGAAGTACACATTTATCAGCCATCCACAGTACTGAAAACTGATTCTAGAGTTCTGCCTTTCCGAAATCGGCATTAACTAAATAATTTTTTGACATTTTTTGAATAAAATTAGAGACATGAGTGACTCTATATATTCCTGTCAAAATTCAAATGTGCTGCCTCAACTATTCCAATATGGAGGGTGAAAACTTAAAATAATAGTACACAAAGAATGAAGGAGCTCAATACTAGTTTTTAAAAAAATCAAGTGTTACTTCATAAGTGGGTTTCAGTAAGTTTTGTTACATATCTGAATATATCATATTGTTTCTGGGTGTAACATAAGGGTTTGATACATTTGTGCCTTCAGTCAATTTATTTCAATTTACAAATTTTTACCTCAATGAGCAAACCAGTCAATTTTGTATCCCTTTCAGTCAAAATTCATTTGAAAGGATTTTCTGTTTATTATATAAAACTTGCACAAAAAAAATCATGTATAAAACTTTCACAAGAAATCATATAGTTTCAAACATTAGATTCTTAATCACAGAGGCAAAAACCAAGTAATAATTTGCCTAACTTGTTAACCACTCAGAGACTTGTTGAACACCAAGCTTTCACACAGTCACATATCACAGACTGATTGAATTGCCGAAAATATGGTGAAATTGCAAGTGTAATTCACATTGATTGCGAGAGTGTAATATGCATAATTGCATATTAGATATGTGTATGTGTGTGGTCTGTCTGCAGGGAATTTAATTTGTAATTATCACAGAAATCTGCAGCAACAATTTGTACTTTGCTCTGTTTACTAGGGATTTGGATATTGTGGTTTGATCCTTCATTTTGTGTATAATCTAATCACAGTATTCAGAATTTCCAGTGCAAGAAATGTGACAATTGGCCACCATATGTGAGGATTTTTACTTGGGTCATATGTGAGTTATTATTGAGGTCATCCCACAGGTTAAGCAATGTGAAGCAGTATATTGACTGAAATAAATAAAAAGGATCTAATAATGTTATAAAAACTATTAATATGACAAGAATAATTTTACATATTATTCATTGAAAAATACTGGAGTTACACATTGTTATATGACCTGTACAATGCGCTGAAAGTGATATTAAGTGAGAAAAAATAAATCTGTCAACCCAATATTAAATTCTACTGATGCATTTTATGAGACATATCAGTACATATATCAGTATTTTACATACTGCCATAACGTCTGTATCAATATCATGTTTCTGAAATACTGTGACAAAATATCATCGCTGACATCTCCTTAACTGAAAATAATTCAAGTGGACAGTTGAAAATATTGTTGAAGATCCAGGTTTCTCTTCTGTCAATTCTCAGCAGACTACATGCATACCAAGTGTCAGTGCTTAATACCAATCAAACATAACCACTTTTGTAAAATGTCAGCAAGCAAAACGTATTTATTTATGGAAAGAAGAGATTTATGTTAAGATATTGCTCATTTAATAGAATCATTGGTTATCCGATGAATCATTCACCCACTAGTATCCTGAGTAGGGACTTGAAGTAAAATTGTACAGAGACTGATGTATCAATATCAGTCAACCTTTGTCCCAAGTATTGAAACTGTATGAAGAATTGAATAGAGATTCCTACTCAAACTGGGAATGATTTGTCACAAACTAATCCTGTCAAGCCAAATGTCAGGGATTACCAGAACAGTACTGATCTAGAATTTGTAGATAATTATGTAAACTTCAGAAGCAGATGCCCTCGGAGGATTTAATATTTGTTTCCACTGAAAAAATAGGAAATATTACTTGGCAGGGTATAAAAAGGAATTTAACTTAAGTAGGTTTTAAAGGGGTTACCACAACTCCATAATCCTTGTCTCTATAAAAATGCCCCTCATCTAAAAATACTTGGACCGATGGTGTAGTGCCAGACACTGTGACAGCTGCAATGTTTTTACAGAGTTCTAAGTGAAACCAGTCTTATGGGTGTGAAGATGGTGGCTGACCTTTTAAAATGGGGTTGTGGTTACTGGTAGAAAGGAGGGGATAGAGTGTAAAACTGTGAGATGGATGACACTAACCTTTTCATGGCTTCATATAAATATACAGTGTAAAAATAATCTACCATGGTTTCATCCTAGGCTCTTCCATCCTGTACAGACAGCGAAATATACACAAAACCTGACATCTCACTGAGTATTATAGAAAGTAAGGAGCCTATACCCTAAGTCTGAAGCAGTCCACCTGATTTTGTGGTCAGTAAAGTGGGGACACTCCAGTTGTGTCATTTCACTGATTATTCTCATCTTGCTGCTTACTCATCATTGCATTGCTGTTGTGTATAATTGTGCTGAGCCAAACTGCACCAAACTTAGACCCAAGTGGTGAAATCACTCCCTGACCACATGCCTGCCATCACCTATCATTTATTTTTCTTGCCAACAGATGCAAGAAGAGGAGAATCATGAATCTGGAGCTGTCATATCCCATGTTAACATGTTGATATTGTATTGAAATCATGTAGGTCAAGGTTCGAAGACTTGGGGATTCCAAGTGTGATCAGAATTGGTTCCAAAACAAATTAGATAGTTCCTTGTCTATTGTGATGGCTGGGATGTTTTTACCTTTTCCTGCTTTTGTGGCAAATTTTGGCATTTGTGACCCCAATCCATCCCAACTTTAAAATCAGGATGTCTGTCCCAACAACTCTTGAATATGCAACAACCTCTTCATAGGTCAGGCTAAAGGGAATTATCCAAAAGGTCAAATGGACAAAGGTCAAAGTTTGGGTTTTATATCTGTTCAACAGCCAGGGTCATGTTGGGACAGGACCTCAGCTTTGTCACTTGTAGGAGCCGAACACCAGGATTGTGGGAAAACCTTTTGACATCTGAGCAGTTTTGATGACCTGACCCATTATAATTTAATGGACATAAATCTCAAAATCTGACTTCCCTTACTTAAGCCATGCTGCCTATTTAGGTTAGTGTAAGGGTTGAGATGACATATTAGATAAAGATTCTCTAATAACTATCTCATTCTTGCCACTTCTTCTGTAAGTCGAATGTCTCTCTATATTATGAAACGCGAATCATCTCTTCTGTCAACCAAAGGCTAGTATAAGGATTGTGAAGACACACTTTAAGATTCTCTAAGACCTTGACAGTTTGGCAGATTCATCCTTTCTTCTGTAGATCAGAAGCCGCTAGTCTAGGCTAGTTAGGGGGTATGATGATGTAGTTGAAGTCTCGCTAGCACTTTGGGCTTGGGGCTTCACAGCTGAGACCTTGAGATTTACTCCATAATCTCATCTTATATCATGTCCTATTTTCTCCTGTGATTCATACCCAGTGTGCCTAGAATTCTCACACTAATGGAATTTTCTAAAGTGTCCCCGAAATGGACCCAAGTTGAAAGTAGTGTTGAGAGTTAATAAACAAGGTAAAGCAATGTGGCACTGAGACAATAAATCCTTTGCAGTGATTGTATCCTTTATTTTTTGCAGTGCTATGTTGTCAGATTTATTATGTAATCGGACCCCATTTTGTAGAATTCCCATTTGCGTAGAAATATGGGTCTGGTCCGCACAGGATTTCTTTCTTATCATATTATCCAGAAATCCTTGTTAAGTAGAAATATTATTTCCAAACAGGGTTCTGCTGTAGAATTATGTAGGTGTTATTATTGTTTATTTTATGTTGGTAATCACTAATCAGTGAGCGTCAAACATTAAAGTTTGGGTCTTACATCTTGTTTAACAGCCAGGGTCATATTTGGACAGGTTCTTGGCATTGCCACTTGTGGGAGTCACCAATGCAGCAACACAAAGGTGACAGCATGTGATTAAATGCCAAACCTGCTAACCCACTAGGCCACTGAAGACCTACATTTAGTGTCAAACGTAGTGAAAACTACAATATAGTAAGTAGGATAAAAAATCAGGAATATATTATGACTGTCAAATATGGCTGACTCATTACCAATATAACACTTTGGCTTTTTATTGATGTGATTTTTGTGACAGATTGTGTTATGTATATTGAATATAGTGTATGGTATTATTATATGCGAGATGTACTTCAGGGTCTCCTAATGATAAAACAGGCATAAAACCTAAACATAGACTTTCATTTTGGTAGTTTCATAATATATTGATATACTATTAGTCCAGATGTTGGACTAAATGGAAGGATTTCACCTGAAAATAATAAGGACCAGTAAAAACTAGAATATATCATTATATCCCCAGACGAAAGTTGGGGATACATTGGTTTCATGTCCGTCGAGCAGCTGCCATATGTTTTGACTTGTGATAACTCAAAAACACTTTTATGGATTTCATTCAAACTTGGGAACACACATGTATTTGTGTCAGGAAAGGAACCCTACTTTAAGGTGACCTTAAACTTTCAATAATAAAGAAGTTATGGCCACCTTAAGGTAAAATATTTTGACTTTTTGCCATTTAATATCCTATGTCACAAACTATGTGGCTCATCTGCCTCAAACTTTATCTTGAAACACATTACTACAATCTCCTTACAAGTGCCAAAAATCTAGACTTTATGTTAAGGCTAAAATTGCCTTTGAGACCTTTAAAGACCAAACAGACATTTTTTTTCGACATTTTTCCCATGTTTTTCCCTATAACTTAAAAATGGTAAGTCTGAGAAGTCTGTAACTGTAGCAGATATAACTCCTACATGTACTCTTTGTCTGCAAAAAAGTCTATAACTTTGATTTTAAGGTCACCTTAAAGTCTCTAAAATGTCCACAGAAATCTAATTTATGGACTTTTTGCCACTTTGAAGCCTTATAGCTGTCAAACAATGTGACTGATACAGCTGGAATCTCATCTGGGAATATAGGATTACGGTATGTTCTTTTTACATGTGAGAAAAATCAAGGCTTTATAGATGTTTAACCTATGTTTTTGGATTTTGGCTTTGAACAACAAACATGTGGGAAATCTGTGTTGGGGTTTTTAAAAAAATTAACAAGTTTTGGTGTGAATAAATGTGTGACATTATGGATAAGATTATAGTGGATGTAACTGCCTATTAGAGAACGCTAAGTATATTTCTATATGAACTATTATTTATCAATTACATTGATATTATTTCTAAAATCCTCTATTATCAATCACATCATAGACTTTGTTTGTTCCAGTTTGTAACCCTTCCACTTTATTGAAGTATTGTCTGAAATCAATCAGTAACACAGAATGGGGAGGAAATTTAACCTGATGAAATAAAAAGCTAAATGGGAATCTGAATTGCAAGGGGTAGAAATCTACATGAAATGTTATTTATAGCTAGATGTGTTGTGGAGTCAGTATTTACTAGATTGAAGACTTTTAGCCAGTGAATTGTTACATGGTGGGACAATTCAACATTAGGAAAAACAATAATTTATTGTACATTATGGCATCAAGAGGTTCACATAGTAGTGCAAGGTCAATGAGTTCAGGAGGGCCTTCTAAACTGTACAAAAGGGATCATGGCTGTGTGTCTCCAGTCTCTCCCCAGATGACCACAGGAGATTTTAGAAAAATTCTCAATGAGGGACTGAATCCCCTCAGCACAGAGTTGGATGGAATTAAAAAATCCATAGATTCCCTTAAATGTGATTTTGGCAAGGAATTTGACTCTATTAGGGGCTCTATAGACACTATTAAGCAGGAGTTCAGTGAAGTTACTGCAGCCTTAGAACTCAAAGTCAGTGATCTCATATCTGAAAACAGTAGGCTTAAGGATGAACAGTGTCAATCTGCGTCCAAAATTGCCAGACTTACAGACCGTGTTGTATCACTAGAAAGTCACATGAGAAGGGACAATTTGAAATTTTTAAACATCAAATTTCAAACTGGCCAAAGAGAGAACTGTGAAGAAAAAATATTGGCACTGTGCCATGACATGAACATTCCACTTGAAAGTAAAGACATTGTTAGGGCACACAGAGTTGGACCAAAATTTAAAGAAAGCCAGGCAATTATTGTCAAATTCCAACATTTCAAGGACAAGCTACGCATACTAAGAGCAAAGAACAGTTTCCGTGCAATTGGCATTCTAATTGTTGAGGATTTTCCAGTGGAAGTCATAGAGAGGAGAAAAGTATTTTCACCTATTCTCAAAGAAGCATACAACTCAGATGGTAGATACAGAGCGAGATTAGTTGTGGATAAGCTGCTACTGAATGGAAGGATGTATACCACTGATGATATTGGCTCTCTCCCGACTGAACTCCAGCCTGCCGCCACTTCAACCGTCACCAGAGATGACATCACAGCGTTTTTCACATACAAATCGCCTCTTTCGAACCACCACCCTTGCAAAATGACAATTGAGGACAAACAATTCTCCTGGCTGTTGAATGGGACGTAAAACCCCAACTTTGACCTTTGACCTTTGACAAACAATTCTCATCTGTTGAACAGTTTTTCATGTTCAAAAAGGCAACATTTTTCAATGATCAACCAACGTCATTGAAAATACTTGAAACCTCAAACCCAAAAGAAGCTAAGATGCTTGGTAAACAGGTGAAAGGCTTTGACAAGGATTCCTGGAGCAGTGTGTGTGATGGGTTTATGAAGTCAGGACTTGAGGCTAAGTTTCATCAAAATCAAGAACTCATGAAGTTCCTGAAGGATACTGGTAACACCAAACTTGTGGAGGCCAATCCACACGATCAATACTGGGGTGCTGGACTTGCTATCCATGACAATAAGATCTGGGAGCAAAAGAACTGGGCTGGCAAAAACACTTTGGGAAAACTTTTGGAGGACATACGTGGGGAAACTTAAACTTCATGTGTTTTATGAATACCCTGGACTTGTCATAGGATGTATTGTTAAGACTAATAGTAGTATCTTTTCAACAGACACTAATTTTCATTGATTCCAATGGCAATATTCTATCTTTAATTTACACATGACAATATCACTATTTCAAGATAAAAGTTGTGTACATTCATTCTTTTGTCTATTACTATTACCTTTTTTCAGATATTCATGTTAGAAGTCTATATGTTCTTATTTTAATCTGAATATTTTGTTTTTCACTAACAATGGCAACATATATTGATGTTAATTGGCTACAGTAGCTAATGTATAATCAGGAAATAGCAGAATATTATGGATTTAAATGGTTTTTTTTTTTTTTTTTTTTTGAAAGCTATGCTAACTAATTCATAGGAAATGTTGTACATATATTGATGCTTATATTATCGATACATTTGAACAAAGTACGAAAATATTCACTGTTGAAGTCTTGTCAGAGTCTGTCTTCTAATTCAAGCTATTTTAAGACAAGTGGATTCTGCATTTGCTCGAATAATTACATTGTTGTCTATACCCTGAGCTCTTCTGTCCCTTTCATTTTTATTATATATATACACACCACAATATTGTAAATTGATACTGGTTTTCTTTCTTTTTTTTTTTTTTTCTTTTCCCCCCACTGTACAGTTTTAGTATATAGCTATAATGTCTTGTATTCTTCTCATCTCTTCTGCTTCACTTATATGTGGTCATGTGGCTTTTGAACCTATGGTAGCTAATCAAAATATTTTATTATGGGTATCTGTTTAGAACAATATAGGGAAACTATAGGGAAGTTTTGTTCAAAACGATCACATCATTTTCCATGCAGATGTTTTTGTTGCAATTATTTAAACATTGTTTTTAAGGTACTTTCTATGATAAACATAGTAAATGTATTTAAAGTAATTGTACAAGTCTTTCTGGTCATACATTTGCTAATTATGCTTGCTGGTGACGTAGAAACAAATCCGGGACCTCGTACTGATCAGGAAGAATATAGTAATTTGTCAATTTGTCACATAAATATAAGAAGTTTAAAGCCAAAACTTGATGGCATTCTGTATAAAATGGAGACAATAAGACATGACGTTGCATTTAAATATAATGTTATAACTCTTAGTGAAACTTGGTTAAAGGACTCTGATGATATTGAAGACTTTACAATAAATGGATATCAAAAACCATTTATTCGTAATAGAGTCCAGACAGGTGGTGGCGTTCTTTGCTGGGTCACAGATAATATTGCAGCACAAAGAAGGTTCGATTTGGAAGTAAACGAAATCGAGGCAATGTGGTTAGAAGTTAGAGAAAACATACATAAATTTTTATTATGTGTTGCTTATAGACCTCCTTCTTGTGCCGACTTCTGGATTCATCTTCAGATTTGTTTAGACAAAATCTATAGTTCTGGTAATGGAAATCAAAATATCTTGTTGATTGGAGATTTCAATTCAGATTTCAACACACTGCAAGGTCAGCATTTGAGCGATTTTTCCATTGTAAATAATCTAAGTACATTAATTTTTCAACCTACACGAATTACAAATATTACCAGCAGCATTCTTGACCAGTGTTTAACCAATTTTCCTTATTATGTCAAAGAGTCTGGCGTTGAACCTCCACTTGCAGACAATGATCATTGTTCTATATATGTTAAACTCCTTTTTAGAGTGAAGAAGTCAAAATGCTATACAAAAACCATGTGGGATTTCAGTCAAGCGAATATTCTTGAATTTAGAAATTCTTTTATCAATTTTGACTGGGATAATTTATTAAAAGAGGACATAAATGAATCATGCAGATTATTTACTGATAAAATTATGTATAGCGCTGGTGAATTCATACCCCACAAGGTGGTAACAGTTCGTACTTTTGATAAGCCTTTTTATAATGGATATTTGCGCAGATTAAGACGTAAAGTTAATCGCCTTCATCAGAAGGCAAAGCATACCAAAACGGCTCAGTCCTGGGATTTCTATAGACATGAGAGAAATTTTTATTTCCGTGAGGTTGCTCGTTGTAAGAATGAATATAACAACAGAATATATGAAAAACTTGATGCTAGTATAAGCCAAAATTCTTTTTTCAAACTAGTAAAATCCTGTTTTAAAACAATAAATACATCCATGCCTCCCATCTTATCTTCAGAAGGAAATATTTTAATAGATGATACATCTAAAGCTAACGCCTTCAACACTTTCTTCTCGGAGGCAAGTAAACTAAACCAAGCTGAAAGCTCATTACCAGTGGATGACTCCCCCATAAGTAATACTTTAGAAACCATATCAGTTTCTGAAAAGGAAGTTCAGGACCAGATTAGACTTCTTAATGCAAATAAATCATATGGTCCGGATGGAATCTCACCGAAATTTATAAAACTTGCAGGTAACTCACTGGTTAAGCCCTTAACAAAATTATACAATCTTTCTCTATCATCAGGTAAAGTCCCTAAGTTATGGAAGCAAGCCAATGTTGTACCATTGCATAAAAAAGATAGCAAGCAGGTAATGGGTAATTATCGACCAGTATCTCTGCTCAGTATTCTAGGTAAAATTTTGGAAAGAATAGTCTTTAAACATGTATACAACCATTTCAGAGATAACTTTTTATTATCTGTGTGGCAATCTGGTTTTTTACCAGGGTCCTCTACAGTAACTCAACTTATTGAGCTTTATAACAAATTTTGTACAGTAGTCTCACAAAATAAAGAAATTCGAATTGTCTTTTTGGACATATCAAAAGCTTTTGACAGGGTTTGGCATGATGGTTTAATATTTAAACTTAAAAAATGGGGTATCAGTGGTTCTCTGCTTCATTGGTTTGAGGACTACTTAAAAGATAGAGTACAACGTGTAATCATTAACGGTCAATTCTCCAGTTGGACAGAGATAACTGCTGGAGTACCCCAAGGCTCAGTTTTGGGCCCACTCTTATTTTTGGTCTTCATCAATGACATAACTACTGTTGTTACCAATTGTAATCTGCGACTGTTTGCAGACGATACTTGTCTTTTTATCGAAGTTGATAACCGTCAACAAGCAGCAGTTTTGTTGAATAAAGACTTACATAATATACAGAAATGGTCATTAGATTGGCTTGTTACTTTTAACCCTTTAAAGACGGAGTCAATGGTTATTGGCTTAAAACAAAACAAGGGGGGCCATCCTGGATTGTACCTACATAACACACGAATCAATGAAGTAACAAAACATAAACATATCGGACTCTGGCTTGAAAACAACTTAAGCTGGCATGAGCATATCCACAATATATCTACTAAGGCTGAAAAAAAATTGAATATAATTAAACAAATGAAATTCAAACTTGCAAGGAAAACCCTTGAAAAGTTGTATTTTTCTTTTATAAGACCAATTTTAGAGTATGGGGATGTAGTTTGGCAAGGTGCATCTCACTCTGACTTGCGTAAATTGGATGTTATCCAGGTAGAAGCCATGCGACTTGTATCAGGTGCTCCTTTTCGGTCAAATATTGATTCTTTATATATGGAACTAGGTTGGCAGAATTTACAAGAGAGGCGTCAGGAGCACATACTTATTATGATGTTTAAAATTATTAACAATCATGTCCCAGAATGTTTGACATCTTTAATCCCACCCTTGGTTGGAAATAGAACCAACTACCAACTGCGAAATAGATGTGACATACAGGCACCATCATTTAGAGTAAAGTGTCATCAAAATTCTTTTTTTCCAGTTGGTATAAAACTATGGAATGAACTTGATATTTCTTTTAAGCAGGCCAACACATTACTTTCCTTCAAATCATTATTGCGTAAGAGAAAGGGTTCAGTAAATGTTAAACATTTAAAGTTAAGGCAAAAATTATTTGGTTTAGGCGATAGGTATTGGAATATTACACACTCAAAAATGCGAATGAACTGTAGCTTTCTTAAAGATCATCTTGCCAAACATCTTCGTGTTATAGAAAACTCAATTTGTGATTGTGGTATTTCAGTTGAAAACAATTCGCATTTCCTTTTAGAATGTAGGCTTTATGATCAACATAGACAGTTAATGTTAAATAAATTACACGATTTTGGTCCAATAGCAACCGACTTGCTTCTATTTGGTAATCTTAATTTGTCTTTTGAACAAAACAAAACAATTTTTGAGGCTGTTCAATTATTTTTAAAGGACTCAGGCAGGTTTCTATAGTGTCATACTAGCCACATGGCCACACCCTCATCATTATCATCATTATCATCCTGTTTATATTCTTTTGTACATATTTCTTCCTGCGAGAAGGCTTTATAATAATCTTTTTTGATTTTGCCTAATTGCATTAATAAAATATTGTTTATGAAAAAAACCTATGTTTAAGGACCATAAACACCCACCCGAGTGGCACTTTTTCAGTATTTTCAACATATTTGGTCCTGTAACCTGGAAGTGGTAAGTCTGATCAATCTGTTACTGTAGTAGATATAACTTCTACATGTGATCATTGATTGTAAAAAAAATAAGTCTGTAACTTTAATTATATCCCCAGACGAAAGTCGGGGATATATTGGATTCAGGTCCGTCGCGCCGCCGCCGCCGTAGAAATTTCCTTGTGGACGCGATAACTCAAAAACAAATTAATATTTTTTTTTCAAACTTGGTACACATGTTAAGGGTGCCCAAAGGAAGATCCCTATTTTAAGGTGACCTTAAACTCCCAGTAAAAAAGAACTTATGGCCACCTTAAGGTCAGAAATTGGACTTTTGGCCACTTAGAGCCCTGTAGGTCACAAACTATGATGCTCAGCTGGCTGAAATTTTACCTGACAACACATTAATATGTTCTTAGTACATGTGCCGAAAATCACGACTTTAAGTTGAGGAGAAAATTGTGTTTGAGGCTCATAAATACCCCCACTTAGGGATTTTTTGCTATACTTTTCACATATTTTGCCCTATAATTTGGAAGTGGTAATTCTGATGAGTCTCAAACTGCGCTAGGTATAAATTTGATATGTAATCCTTGTCTGTAGAAAATTTTAGGGCTGTAGGTTTACCCAAAGGGGTCGACTTAAGGTCTCAAAAGTGCCCACAGAGACCCAATTTATGCACTTTTTGCCACTTTCAAGCACTGTAGCTTTCAAACTATGTCTCTCATCTAAGTTAAATATCATCTGGGAATATATCTATGTGTTTTTTTATATGTGCCCCAACATTTAGGCCTTTAATAGACAGTTAACCTGTGTATCAGGACCATAAACACCCACCCGAGTGACCCTTATAAGACATTTTTCACATCTTTTTCCCTGTAACTTGGAAATGGTAAGTCTGAGAAGTTTCAAACTGTATTAGATATATATTCTGTGTGTAATCTTAGTATGTAACAGATTTTAAGTCTGAAGCTTTAATTTTGAAGGTCACATTGAGGTCTCTAAAAGGCTCCCAAAGACCCAATATTTGGACTTTTTGCTACTTTTAAGCCCTGTGACTGTCAAACTATGTGACTGATAGAGCTCAAATCCTATCTGGGAAGATATTAGTATGTTATTTTTACATGTGCCAAAAATTAAGGCTTTAAGAAGACATTTAACCTGTGTATGAGGACCATAAATCCCCACCCGAGTGACCATTTTTAGACATTTTTCACATATTTTTCCCTGTAACTTGGAAATGGTAAGTCTAAGAAGTTTCAAACTGTATTAGATGCATATTCTATGTGTAATCTTAGTATGTGACAAATTTTAAGTCTGAAGCTTTAATTTGAAGGCCACATTGAGGTCTCTAGAAGGCCCCATAAAGACCCAGTAGTTGGACTTTTTGCCAATTTTAAGGCCTGTGACTGTTAAACTATGTGACTGATAGAGCTGAAATCTCATCTGGGAATACATTATTATGTTCTTTTTACATGTGCCAAAAATCAAGGCTTCAAGTAGACATTTAACCTGTGTATGAGGACCTTAAACACCCACCTGAGTGACCCTTTTAAGACATTTTTCACATATTTTGCTCTGTAACTTGGAAATGGTAAGTCTGAGAAGTTTCAAACTTTATTAGATACATATTCTATGTGTAATCTTAGTATGTAACAAATTTTAAGTCTGAAGCTTTAATTTGAAAGCCACATCGAGATCTCTAAAAGGCCCACAGAGACCCAATATTTGGACTTTTTACCACCTTTAAGGCCTGTGACTGTTAAACTATGTGATTGATGGAGCTGAAATCCCATCTGGGAATACATTATTATGTCCTTTTTACATGTGCCGAAAATCAAGGTTTTTAGTAGACATTTAACCTGTGTATGAGGGCCATAGACACTCGTCCAAGTGCCTGTTTTGACATTTTTTCCGTATTTTGCCCTGTTATTTGGAAATGCTTAGTGTGACAAGTCTTAAACTGTATTATATATAATTTTTGTTTGTTATGTATGTCCCCCAAAAAGTTTCAGATCTGTAGTTTAATTGCTAAGGTCTCTTTAACAATTGTAAAATGCCCACAGAAACCCAATTTATGGACATTATGCCACTTTAAAGCCCAGTAACTGTCAAACTATGTGGGTTATAGAGCTGAAATCTTTGAATTTTTCAAAGGAAATGCCTGTCTATTTAAATTTTGATTATTAATAATGTTATGGCTATCTTCGTCTTTTAAGAACTTATTTTTGTGTGTTATACCTCTGCTTGCTGAGTTTTTAACTTTTTAAAATGAAACTGGTTAAACATATTCAAGTAGACAAAATGGACACTTTAAGTGAGCTTTAAGTCCCAATATTAATGAAATTATATCCTTATGTAGTAAAACTAGGGGATTTTTAACCCTCAACTAGCCCAGTTTTATTCAACTTGCCTCAGTTAATTTTGACACAGCTCCTACAGTTATGAACTCATTTCAGTTGATAATCACATACTTAAAATTCTCAATTCTTTTTGTATTTGAGTACCCCTTTTATATAGATTGTTTGTTTACCATTTATCCCCACCTCTGGGACCTCCAGCTATATTGAGTGACACTAAATAAACAAAGGTATTTAATGATATCAGATGAGAAACAAAGAACTCAATGGGGTTGCAGATCTTGTGTAATAGTGAGAGAGGTGTGGAGAAGGGGAAGAGGGGTGGGGGTGGGAGGTAGTGGGCTTCATTACATATAACACAAAGGGGAGTCAGAACTGAGATTGTGTCACATATTTAGGTTGCATATATATGGACCACATATATAGGTATAGAGGAAATGAATAACTGAAAACAATTTGCAAATTCTAAAAATAATATAATAAAATAATAATATAAATAATTTTTTTTAAAATAATATTTAATTTGTGAACAAATATAGAAACAGATATGCGCTTTTGGGATTATGAATTTTAGAATGGACATTGAATCATCAATCATTTAAATACTTTGAAGGAAGATTGAAAAGTATGATGAGTTGAGTTCAATCATCAATCATTTAAGCTCTCTAAAATGCCCACAGATACCCAATTTATTGACTTTTTACCACTTTTAAGCCCTGTAACCATCATAATATGCGACTGATACACCTGAAATCTCATCTGGGAATATATTATGTTCTTTTTTTCATGTGCCAAAAAAAACTAAGGCTTTAAGTAGACATTTGACCTGTATGTGAGGCCCATGAATAAACTACCTAGAGAATTTTTTTTTAAACTGCCCCCCCCCCCCCCCCCCCCCCCCCCCCCCCCCCCCCCCGAAAAAAAAAAAAAAGTTTATAATAATTGTGAATCACACAAAACGGGTGCTACAAAAAATACCCAGTGAATGCTTGTGGTGTGAGAGATGGCCTGTCTGGGGATATGTTGGTGTGACTTGGCACAATCTAGTTAAAAATGTCGTTATCTAAAGATTCACCTTATGCCATTGTAACATTGGGTTAAATTCACAAGCCTGACTCTTCAGAATAAATATAATATAAACAGTTGATTGGAGAGTAAATAAAGAAAAAAACACACACAGTGTGCATACTGGTTTTGGACGAGTGTCATGGTTATAGTGCAATCGTCCCAAAGGCCAAAAATATGGAAATAAATGAGCTTGTTGCATGAAAACTCGGAATCAAAACTCTGCCATTTAGATAAACATCACCACTCCAGCCTGATTGATTGGATTATTTGATCTGGCTGGCCATTTTATGGTTACAGCACAGTGTAGTATAATATGTCAATAAACTGGTGCATATTATTACCCTGGTCACACTGTGCCCACGACATGCCCCTGTGTACACGCATTTCCTGACTGGTCTCTAGTTTATGAAAATGTATCGCCCAAGTCTTTGTTGGTTTTAATATTCCAAAACCAGTTGTTCATTTCCAAAAAGTAACAAATAATAGATCACAGCCTTGTTTTAAAAATGTATTGAAAAGATGTTCAATAAAGCTTTTATTACATACTACAAGTTGTATTTGACCCATATTTGGGGATATAAGAACAGCGCCACCTGACTGTGGATACTAAGTGGCAATAACTTCTGTTATTTCACTAATATCTCGGAAATTATATAAGCTACAAATATGTCTTATGTATCATTAGAAGGGTCTTTTTATAGCGGTTCTTCTCGTTTTTCTTGCATAAAAATCTATTCAGAAATGGTTAAAAAATCACAAGTTAAATATCGAGTTTTTATAGTCACTATTAACCCAATATGTATGAGAGCCTCTGTCAATTCTCTGTTTAAATATGGTTATTTTTCACTCATTAATCATACCAAATGGTGGGTAATAAAAGTAAAGCATCCCTCATTAGCCTTGATTATGATATAGTGAAAAATATATCACTCATGAAAATTAATATATAATACCCATGCTACATGTCATTTAGGAAGTTTTCCTATTGTATAAGCTTAAATGTTCCAACAGGTTGTACAGCCTCTCAGAGAGAGAGAGATGGTTTTCTTTTGGTGCAATTGATTTACAATCATATATAAATAGTATTTATTTTTGGCATAAAATAACCTTACCTTATCCTCTCTAGTGCTGTATGTTGACAAGAGCAAACATAAATGTAATTTAATATTTGTGAAAATGATGAATATAAAATGTCAAAATAACATGGAACTAGGGACACAGTGTATGTGCAGTACTAACCTAAAACAAGAATATTTTTAAAAATATTTGAGTTGGTCTTTGAGGTTTACTCTCACAAACATATAGCTCTAGTGGGGATATGGTAAGTATTTAACTTAAGAAAGGTAAAGTACAATAAGATTTATACAATTAGCCATATTGTGTACTAAATAAGTTATATTTCAGAGAAAATATTACCTGATAATGTTCTATTATTTTAATTTAAAATATAGTTACTGTAATGTTGAGAACAAAAGAGACAAAAATCTTGCTTTGGTTTCTGTTAAAACTACCAAGTTTGGTATATCATGCTGGACACTGGAAAATACTTGTATGATATTCAAAATGGGTCAGGATTAAGAAAATAGTGCTGTATTGTAACCCTGATGATGAGCAATATAAGCATTTTATTGGCTGTCTAATGCCTTGTCATCCTAGTACACACCTGTGTTCAGGCTGTCAGATTTCCAATTAGCTTAATGGATGTTTGTGCTGCACATTAACCTTATTCCCTGGAATTCATCTTTACACTGATAATGTTGGAAATTAAATTTTCATAGGACAATAATGCTGGGAATATCACCCAATTTCCATGGTTTATTTGACCAATGATTGACCAAAGTGGATTATTTTTCTCCAATGTTGGTGATTATATCATTAAACATTTTCCAGGATGAAGTAAAGGTCAGGCTGGTAAGAATAACGATATTCCAACATTTAGAATCTCCTAAAAATACCCACTTCCTATAAATATGTTGGTAGGCATAAACAAACTCAAAATTCATGACATATCTGTCAGTTTATTAAATAAAAATGCCTGGAATATTTAAAAAATACGAGACATATTAGGAAAGGCAAGATTTAAGCTGAAAATTTGATTATTAGAAATTCTCCGTGACCAACCGCGATTGTACATTATATAACCAATTAATCAAGCACACATCTAATCATCCACCCACAAAATCTGAAAACTGCAGTTGTGACTACCATGCTATTGTTTAATCTATAAGATGTTGTAATAAGCATACTAATTGCTCATTCACACTGTTCTGGTTGTATCAGCACCTTTGAATTTTGCTTTACAACTTCAGTCCTTAATGTTCCATAAATGAATCCTCATAAGTGGGTAATGCACATTTAAAAATGAGCTGCACCAAGTGATATGGCCCTGAAAATAATAACTCACCCCTCTAGTGTTTACATTTTAGTTCAGAACATGAAAGCTCATCCATGGTTTTTCAAACATTTTTAAAATAATGCCAGTAATGCCAGCAAAAATTCTTGTGATCTAGGTATATTACTGTATCTTCTCTCTGAATTGTCCTTGGGCAATGTGACCATATATTGGCAAAAGTTGAGGATGGGCATTTAAAGAAAACCAGCCTTAATTTCCCCCCAAAAAAATACACAAATCTGGATACTTGCGTTTTGGCACACACCAACTGGAAGTAAAATGCAGGTGACATATACCAATCTCTCCGTGATAAAATGTGAAATAACTTTTAAAATAAGGAAACTTTTGTTGAATATGGATATGAATTGTTCAAATTAAACCTATTATTGGACTTTAATGGAGAAAGTTTACATCAAAATGACATATTAGCAATTTATAAGTGACAACGTAAGATGGTGGAGGGGCGCGTACGAAAGCATGGGCGAGATAGAGTGTGACACCATTATTTACGTAGCATGTACCCACATGTAAATACACATAGAAAAGATATATTTTCTGCTATAAACATGGATTAAGTACTTTTGGAAATATAAGGGTTTATACTTGAAAGAGGATTTTGCTGGCAAACAGATGAAATACAGTTCTTCTGCAGTCACTTAGGTTTGTTGTGTTTTTTTGCAGGTCAGCACCTCTGAATACAGTAAATTTAAAGAGAAATTTAAAAGGATTTTGGTCCCAGGGTGAAAGTTTTGGCCTTTAAAACAATGCTGATGTGTTTATTTAATTGCATGCTACATTTACACACCTGAACCATTTGAACACCTGAGGACAGTGGTAATGTCAGTGCATCATGGTGCAAAGTCTATGAACATAATAACTTGTGGGGATTTCATTAGCTTTTGGAATGAGTGTGTTCAGTTCTAAGTCAGGTTCTTGTTTAATTATACTTACCTAACCTCTTGGCTCCTATATATACAGTAGTTAAATTCCTGACTTAGTGTTTCCTTATAGCTGACCAGTGACACCTGATGGCCAATTGTGAAATCATTGACAAAAAATCAACAAGGTGTGGTCTCTGTTGTAGTATAGTTAATGTGTTGGACTTCAAAATGTATGGTCTTGGGTTCTACCCTTGACAAACTCTTCACATAATAGACAAAAATCAATTAATGGTGGTCTCTGTTGTAGGATGGTTAATGCGTTGAACTTCTCAGTGCAAGGTCTTGGGTTCTGTGCTTGACAAAGACTTCATGTAGTTATTCCCCTCTTCATACAGGAGTACAAATGGATACGGACATTAGTTAGGGAGGTAAACCTTTGGCAGTCCAGCATCCTGTTCAGGGCAGTAGAAATACTCTAAGTTGCTTCCCTTTACAGAAATGTAGGATATAAACACTGGTCCGAAGAATGACTTTACCTATTAAGTGTCCACCGCAAGCCATATTTGACCCACATAGGAGCAGGATATATTTTATTTGTATCCATTGGCGCCTCAGTACCATGGATAACTAGTGTCAATAACTTCCGGTTTTTCACTAATATCTCGGTAACTATGTAAGTCCAAACAGAAATGGCTAAGAAATTGCAAATTAAATATCGAGGTTTTTATATATTCACTGTTCCCCCTCAATATATGTCAGCCATTTTCACCTTCTCTGTTTAAATATGGATTTATTTAACTTATAAATCATACAAAATGGTGGATAATAAAAGTAAAACATCCCTCAGAAAGTATATCACTATGTACTCATATAATATTGTTATCTTCATTTGTGATATATTTTTTTCTGTATACCCTTGTCATTTGGGAAGTTTCCCTATTATACAACATGTTGCATGGGTTGTAACACAACAGACAGCTGAGGGATGAAGGAAACTAGTACATACAAGTTGGTCAAGATTCTGTTGTGGCAACTATTGGGTTCTGGCTAGCAACTGCCAACTTTCTCACTTGGCCCAGTAATGAGAAAATAGATAAAAGAATCATCAAAATCTCATGATAAATAAGAATGTATACATGGGGGGAAAAACTAGTGTAAAAAAGAGTACTTGGAGAACGCATACCTCTGCCAAGGCCCAACTCCACTACACCTCCACTGTTGCACCTGCCATTATTGAGTGAAGAAATAGAAAATCCTTAGGAAAATTCCGGGTTCAGAAGTAGATACAGTTCATTCCCAAAATTATATCTGTTCTAATTGTTGGACCAAGAGCCCCCTACAGTGAAAATTTGAAGTGAATCCCTGTAGTAGACTTTTCATAATCCTGTAAACATACAAACAGAATCCAACAATCCGTCATCCTACTAATGACAGAGGTAAGTATGACCAAAACATGAAGTGAAGTTCTGGTTGTTATATTGAGTAAAATCTGAAATTCACCACATATCTGAAATTCACCACAAGTAAAAATACTAATAAAAATAATGAATTGAGGTGAGACTTGTTGAATGTTTAGTAGATTAAGGCTTTTTAAACTGAAAAACATCGACGTTTAAGACCAAACATCATTTTTTCAAAGAATTAAGTAAGGTTTAAGAGGTGACTCCTTACTCTGCAAAATAAATGTATTAGCCTTTTGTTAATTGCTATATGAAAACAGCAAGGTGAGCAATCATGCCTCAGCTGCCAGATATATAGAAATTCTAACACTCTTACGTAATTATTGGATTAAAGCTATAGATGAGACTGTGGCTATTTTGTCAAACAACCCCCAGTACATAAGTTAGTGGACCTGTGTCAGCCAGATTTGTCTATAAGGAAGCAAAGAGTCTAAAATCAGTCAAAGCAGTGAAACCTGGTGTGAATGATTGGTGGAGTGGAAACATCAGGCTTAATGAATCAGCCCTGTGTTGAGTAAAGTAATAGTAGACTGACAGGCGATGTGGCTATTAACATTAAAACCCTCCCAACTCCAGAAACCCCTCATAGACTCATGTTCAGCTCCTTTTTGTAGCCATTGTTTCAGGTATTTTGTGCATCAATTTAAAGAGCCTGGTTTCTTTATTAAAAGATATCTGCCTATACAAATGGCTATGCTTTATATAACCTGAACGAGTAAATTTACTAAAAAGCGGGAATTATAGATACCCACAGAAAAGATTACAAGAGACATCATCCACCAACTTCTTGAAGATTCAAACAAAAATCTGCATGAGAGAGCTCAGGATAAAATAAAATGAAAAAAAGAAAAAGTAAAAGATGTTGCGCAAAGTGCACATATTCTGTCCGTTTGATCTCTTATTTGTTATATATTTAAAAATGTAAAATTCCCAAAGTCATGTGATATTTACTACAAGTGAAAACACTTTTTAAAAGTAAACAACCATGAAATGGCCAAAAATTGTCACAAAATGGCAAAATGTTAGAAATGTCTGATACTTCACCGTAAATAAGCCAATTTCCTTGGAAAATTTAACATACTGAGATGAATTTCAGAACTATTTTACTATTCACGGTATTGTTTCTGAATGGCCCTTTTGTTAGGTAATTTGCTAACGCTGTTGAGTTTGTATATTTTTTGGAGGGACTGACATAGATTAGTCTTGTAAAGCACACAGTTTACACCTGGTTGGCATGTGAAACAGTTACACACATGCATAATTTGTGTGATTTGTATTGATACAAGCCATTAGCATACACAAAAACAACGCATAGTTCATGGCTTATTGGCTGTCTAATTAATCTCATTGCAAGACCTTTTTCACCATCTAATGTGGAGCGTTAAGTAGTCTGGACTTTACTGGTAAGTGAAGGAATCTTGCAGATTTTTGTGTTTTTTTTTCTGTTTTTTTTTTTAACATAGGAGTTGGCTACGACAAGCCACTGTTGCATGCCCGAAGCAAGATTTTGTCTCTGAGTTAAGCTGAAATATCCTTCGTAAAACTTATCACTATGTGATTGACTATTTGACTTTGACTTTGACTATTTCATGGCATGCTCAATCCATTGGTCAAATAGGTGTGAAACACTTGTATTGTGTAATTGCCACAATTGATTTCATCTTGTGAGTGTTGATGTTATAGATTTTATGGCAGATGGGTGCCATCATAAAGGTATATGGTTTTTAGCAGCCAAATTATTCCTCATTACTTTTTTAAAGGGCCAATAAAAACTACCTGTTATTTTTCAGTTGTCACAAGAATTAACCGGTACAGTATCCGCCATATTTGATAATTGCAGGAAATTGTCAAGGAAATATGAAATTAAATTAACAGAGTTATAAATGGGGGCATGCCCACAACCACCATAAATAGTATTCCTGAGTAGTAAAATAAAAATAAGGATGGAATCGCAAAAAAAAAATAACAACATGTAATTATTTTAACACCCAAATCTCTTACCAGTAAAGTAAAAACTTCCCCTGTCACCTCTGGTTGTGGGTTTTTGATATAGCTCATAACACCATGTGGGAAAGTACCACTGGTCTGTTCCAATATCATCCCAGCTGTTACTAAGGATGTAACGAAAAAAAAAAAAAACACCACATAACTAGATTCTGTGCCTGTCATGCAATTGAATCTACTAAACCAAAAGGAAGTAGAAAGGAAGAAACTGTGTGTTTGTTGTGCTGTCTTCGCATGGAAATATGGAAAATGTAATTAGTGGATTGAAGTCACTTTCATTAAAGGAGAACTATGTGCTGCATTGAGGCCATTGCAATGCCTTCGAATTCTGAACACAATGAAAGTGTTATAAAAAAAACTCGTGGTTTTTTTTTTCTAATTTCTCCATTTCTGTCTGTATTGAATGGCAAGACCAACAGTATAATGTTATATCTCCCCTACCTCCCACTCCTAATAAACCAATGCTCTTTTTTTTTGCTCTGTCAGATGCTCATTTTGAAGGAATAACACCGGACTCAACTTAATGAAATTTCTTCTCCCTTTGGAACTAAGAGAAAGTGTCTTCTATTCAGCAGGTTTGATTTGAGCACATCCCCCCAAGATATGGGTCTTACTTTTATCCCATGGCAAAAATAAATCAGGTTTGTTCAGTATGTTCACCTTAAGTATTGTCACCTAAGTGCGATGTTAACGTTTAGTTATTTTTAATGGCATTTCTTTTGCTTCTTTTATTGAATGTATCATTTATTGAATTGTGAGTGGGTAGTAGTGTCGTGTAATTACTTTGTTTAATAAACTTGATATTAATATTGCTAAAAATACTCTAGAACTTTTAACACTGACATTGAAAATGTTCGCTTCATTAAGAGTAGTTTTTAGCAGTGGCAATTTATATTTTGTAGTCACAAAACAAGGCTACAATAAATCCTTGATTGCTTCATACTCCAGTGCTTTCCAAGAGGTGGACCTTTCAGTCTCCAGTGAATACTGTAAAATGCTCAAATATTGCCTTGATTTAAAAAAATTAATTAAATTAATGCCAGTTGTATTGATATTTGGTGATTATACCTGCAATTTTTTTCAGTCAAACAAGTAAAAACTAGTTTCACATTATGATCATGGTGTCCAAGATGTATTTTTCTCGGAAATGGGCCCCCAAAAATGAATGCCTTGGTTATGGTTTGTGAATGACATTGTACTTTGTGTGTGGTCACTAGTGTTTCTTTTAATTCCTGGTCAATCAAAAGAAACTTGAACAGAGTCAGATGTAGGTATCAGTGTCTAGTGATTACAAAACTATTGATAAAGCAAGCTCCTCTTCAGATTAACTCAAAAAATACAACCCAAAATAAGTAGACAAATAATGAGGTTAAATATAAATGGAGATTATTGTAGTTAAAATATGCTGTGAGACTGTATCACCACCTAAAGGTTAAACATATTATATCATTGATTGCATCCTCAATACAAGGAAATTGGTGAAATGTCACCCAGGCTGGACCAAAAATTGCCCAATCACAGGTCTGAACTGTGATAGTTTTCAATGGTGTCCCATATTTGGGTCAAGATTTATCTGGTTTTATGGATCAAAAAGTGAGATGATGATGTATTTTATAAAATGATACAAGACACTATAGAGGGGTTACAAGTTCACAATGTTACAATTGAATATGTGTTCATCATTTGATTTTGCTTGCATTTGAATTCTTATTGTCCATTTAATCTCTTCCACATTTAAGTTGACTCTGATAGAGTAAGAAATCTAAAATTCGCCAGGAATCTAAAATTCGCCACCTCTAAAACCTTAGTTAATTTTATGAAGAAAAGGATGTTTTTGTCTAAAAATTGGTATTTTTCAGTTCAAAAAGTCTTAATTTATCATACAGTCAACAAATCTCACCACAATTCATTTATTTTATTAGTATTTTCACATGTGGCGAATTTCAGATATGTGGCGAATTTTAGATTTCTTACTCTAATATAGAAAAGGTTCAGACAGAAGTAAATCAAAAGGTCCACAGAGTTAAGTTTAAAACCCTAAATATAATAAATAAAACTGAAAAATTAATAAAAGATTAAATGTTTGGTGACTAATTGACACAACATTATCAACATTGTGTGATGATATACAACTGAGCAAGTAGTTGATTTGAACATCTAGTTTCAAGCACTTACCAAAACCTCTAGTATTAAATGACTGTCAAAGTACTTGGTTACAGCCTTGAAACAGTGACTTAGTGTATGTACACATGTATGCAGCTTACGACATCCGACGGCCGATTTGCGACAGCGACTTTTTCCCTTCTTCTCATTTATGTTTGGTTGTTCACATGTATCAGACTCCAATTTGCGACCATGTTTCCGCTGTGGGAGGGGAAAAAATCGGATGATAAGTGAATTTAGATGTATGTTTACAAAATTTTGAGAAGGTTGGGGAAAATTCACCATCGCAAATCTGCTGTCGGATGTCATGAGCCGCATACATGTGTACATGCACTTACTTTAAAAGGCCTGTTTCTAATCAAATACACATGACCTTACCTTATTCGAAAAATCATATGATTGGGGTATTTGCTATTGAAAGGGGCGGTGTAAAACCCTAGCTTTGTGTATCCAAGTATATTTGAATGTATCATAGAAAAACTGCTGCACAAATTTGAATTGTAATCTTATGCTCTCCTGTTGAACTCAAAAAAGGAAGATGTGTAGAGTAAGAAATCTAAAATTCGCCAGGAATCTAAAATTCGCCACCTCTAAAACCTTAGTTAATTTTATGAAGAAAATGATGTTTTTGTCCAAAATTGGTATTTTTCAGTTCAAAAAGCCTTAATTTACTATACAGTCAACAAATCTCACCACAATTCATTTATTTTATTAGTATTTTCACATGTGGCGAATTTCAGATATGTGGCGAATTTTAGATTTCTTACTCTACTATGTCACTATCTAGCTCACCTCAGTGCAGCAAGTGCTGCCATTGAATGGGGCCCTCGGTCAGTATATAATGTGCTCTTTTTTTTTCTTGATTTGGCCGAGGCCCTGCAGCCACCACAGACAGTGTCTAGTCCCACATTGTAAGCTTGTAGTTTATAAAAGCTACATTTAACGAATTAAAATTTTCAAGTTTAAAAGTATCCAGATGTCAATATAGAAATATTGTTACTGAATTTCAGACCTATTAATATGGTTAAAAAACTGCAAAAATTTCTGGGATGTTACAAATAATATGGAGATATCTTAAGTCAGAGTTTTGCACTGGTATATAATTAGAAAAATGCTGATTCCACACAGTATTACCATCTATTTATGTCCTCTGTATTGCATTCTTTGTGTTTAGAGTTTGCTTTTGGTGCACATCATAACCCTTTTTGATGCTTTAAAAACTACTCTATTGCAAAATCATCAGTTTATCAGAAAATTAATCTCCATTTATTTCTTTTGTAACCAATACTGTGCTATCTGTAACCAAATGAACATGAGAGGACTCCCGATACTGTGCTTAATTTCATGGAATTTTCAGTGTGCCAAAGCATTTTTGTAAGGATCAATCTGCCAGGCTCACTACATCCATTTTCCTCTCCATTTCAGGGTTTTGTATTAGTGGATATTCCACGATTTAATCCCTCCTATATATTCATAGAATAAGATGGATATACGAGTCTGTGCCACTCAGTTACAACTGTTGCCAGAATGTCTAAAGCTTGGAATTTCCCTTGACACAAGATACAATCTGTCTGAACAGTCTTTGGTAGGTTTAATGTAGAAAATATAGAGGGTATAACAAGCAGTAAAAAACCCTTTATCGATAATTGACTTTTTCATTTTCATATCAGTGTTTTTATCAATGGTTGGCTGGGCAGTTTCTTTAGCAGGATTACTGAGAAATCTCCACACCAGAATTTTATCAATTACATTGAAATTCTTGCTTTAATGCAAAATCTTTTTGAGTGGACTGTTTCTTTAAGTAAAAAAGCTGGCCCTCATCAGATACTGCTGTATTTTATTTAGTCTAGACATCACGAACCAGAACTAACAAAGAAGGTTCTAGTTATATATACTACAGAAACAGGAATATTGCAGTAAGAGACATATTTTGCATTCTACTAAGAAAAGAGTGACAGGCATTGAAAATGATTGTAAAAAGGTCACTACGGCAAGGTCAAAGGTCAAATCAAGGTCACACCATGATGATGCACACCTACACCTAATAACCAATGTCCCTACTAAGTATCAACTTGCTACACCTTACCGTTTCCAAGATATAGCCTGGACAAGATTTTTAAGGTCAAGGTCACTACAGCGAGGTCAAAGGTCAAATCAAGGTAACACCATGATGTTGCACACCTACAATCCCACATCAGTGTCCGTGTTAAGTATCCACTTTCTGCACCTTACAGTTTCTGAGATATCGCCAGGACAAGATTTTATAGGTCAAGGTCACTATGGCAAGGTCAAAGGTCAAATCAACGTCACACCATCACGAGGCACAGCTACACCTCCTAACCAATGTCCCTACCACGTACCAACTTCCTACACCTTACCATTTCCTAGATACAGCCCGGACAAGATTTTACAGATCGAGGTCACTAAGGCATGGTCAAAGGTCAAATCAAGGTCACACCATGATGTTACACACCTTCACTCCCTAACCAATGTCCCTACCAAGTATCAACTTCCTACACCTTACGGTTTCCGAGATATAGCCCGGACAAGATTTTGTAGGTCAAGGTCACTACAGCAAGGTCAAATCAAGGTCAAACCATAAAGTTGCACACCTACACCCCCTAATTAATGTCCCTAAGAACTATCAACTTCCTACACCTTACCATTTCCGAGATACAGCCCGGACAAGATTTTACAGATCAAGGTCACTAAGGCAAGGTCAAAGGTCAAATCAAGGTCAGACCATGATTATGGTGTAGGAACTTGATACTTGGTAGGGATATAGGTTACGGGGTGTAGGTGTGCAACGTCATGGTGTGACCTTGATTTGACCTTTGATCTTGCATGTCTGATGCTATTTTATCTCTCTATAGGGATATCTGATACTAGTTTATCTCTCTTATATCTCTCTTATATCTTTTTACTTGAATCTTGGTTGTTGCACCTTTGGGTGTCTTTTGATGTAAATTAAGCACTGTTAAAGTCATGTTAGAATTTGTTAACTGTTTTACTTTTGCAACTTCCCAGTGTAACAGATGGTATTGCATCAAGTGAGCCACAGGTTTTGCCCAACTCCACATAAAAGCATGTTTTTATAGTGAAATGTCAAAATGGGAGAAGTCTTAAAGCTTCATAATGTTTAGTTTACTGAATTGTCTTGTTTTAATACTTAATATTTACATGCCGAATCTGTCTCTTAGATGTTATTTTCTCTACTTTAACATTATTTGGACACTGACACTGCTCTGAAAGTATCCCAATCTGTCTACTGTTTCACTACTTCTATATCTCATGGTGTTGAAAACTATTTCCCCAGGCTGTGGGGTACGAGCATCTCTGATGCTATTTTGTTCTTCTTGGAAAGGGTTACAGTCATTGAAAAAAAATAGTGTACAGAAAGAGTGAATTCCTTTGCGAAAGTTATTGATGGTTAGAACTTGAAAGGAAATCATAAAATCCAGCAAAGGAAAGGACTTTTAACACAGCCAATTGTTTGAAGATGAATAGTGTTCTTGTAGGTAAGTGGCTGAAAGTAACTGTTGGAAGAAAAAAAAACAGCAAACAATCGAGTTATGCAAGTGTTGATCAGTTTGAACAGAACAGTGATTTTTCTCACAGATTTTGCATAGTAGATAGACAATTTTTGAAGATACAAGGAAAATATAATATCAAAACATAAAGACAAGATTAGAGCTAATTTGAGAATATACTATAGAAAATTGGCATTTTCCTTTAAATTTCTACAGGCTAAAGATTGATTTATTTTCAATTTTTGAAATGTTACAGAAAGTATATACAGTAAAACTCCTTTAAGCAGAGTTTGATAAGTAGATCTTCCTTTTAACCAGAATTAATTGTCAGATCCTGAAAGAAGATTTCCATTTAAGTTTAGTGTGCTATATTGATTACGTGGAAGATTACTAGATTAGTGTTGCAATGATGCATTTAGATTCATCTCTACTAAACTTTTCACTGTAGTTTGGAAACTTTTTCTTATTGTCTCCTATCCAGCTAGATAACTCATAGGTCACAAGTTTAAATGCTCCAGAAACATCTTTCTTCCATCCATAGGACTTATTGAATTGATAATATTTCATTGAGCTCCAATAGTTGAGAATTACTTTCCCCTATGACTGACACAACATGTATTCTGGTTTCTTGCATAATTTGGTGATGTGTCATGAAGTGTAACATGAAATAGAGCACCTGTAAATTCCTGCTAATTACCCTCCTCTACAATTCAAAGTCATAACTAGCATCACAATGTGATCTTAACTGATGTTTCTGTCCAATATTCATTGTAAATTTTAAAAGCTCTGCAAGAAAGAATATGTACAAAATGTATTAAATTTCTTTGTAGCTTGACATTAAAATAGATATTTAAAATCAGTCACAAATTCACGAGTTATATAGTCTGTCAGTTTGAGATGACCATTTATCTCTGTCTTGCTGACATTTAGTGACAGAATCTCATTTAACTTGAGTGTGTGTGTGTAAACCCAGCTTGAAGCTTGACTGAGGACTGTAAAAGTATGTACTTTAAGGTGCTCATTGCCTGTTATTTTTGTGTCACTTCAGCAGTCATCAGTCAGTGACTAAAATAGTCTGCCCTGTTCTCCCCCAAGCGCTCTCTGTGATTGAAGGGTTACACAGTAATGCAGTAAAAGTATGTGGTTACTGTTGTGGGGATGGTTAGGGTTGTATTTGCTGTTGCTATTCATTTTCTTATTGTTAGTTTCCGAAAAAGGGCAAAATTAAGTAAGAAAACCATTTATAACAAGGCCAAAAGGTGTTTTAGCCCTAGTGCGAGCGCAAAGCCATCAGAGACATGAGTAATGCACTAGAATTTACGAGAGTCTGGTGACACAAAGAAAATTCAACTGAGACACATCCCACAGCTGGTTTAGAACTCAGACGGTCACCCATCCAAGTACTAACGTAGCCCATTGCTGCTTAACTTCAGTGAGCAGACAAATACTCATCACGCTGCGCCACAATTGATGAAAGTCCGGAGACAAAAAAAAAAGTGATCTGTAGAAGCGTGAGCCTTGAAAATTAAAAATTCTTCAAAAACTATGAAGCATTCAGCTACATCAATCTAACAGTTTTGCCAAGTGTAACACAAAGCCATGCAAGGTTATATAACAAATGTTATTTCAGCAAATACCTAGCATTTCATAACATTTATTAATATGTCCTTGAAATCTTGAAACTTATACAAAATTCATATATTTTGAACATTGATTAAGCAGCAATTGGTCTTACAAGTTTATAAGTTGACTAGATAAGCCAGATTTCCATTGACAACTTTTAATTAAGGAGTTTCTGAGAGCAAGGTCTGGGGTGTGCTGACTACACAAAACAATACAGTGCATAATAGAGGACCAAATGATAGAGACAAAATATAGTGTGCCAAAAATGTAAGTAAAAACTATGATAATCAATGAAATCGGTCTTTATAATAGAAATAAAGTCATCAGATTTCGTACTTTATAACCTACCGTGTTCATCCATTATCTGCCAGAAGTACCATCCTTTATACAGGTCATATAAGTACTCACCCTCAGACTTTATTTCTACAGCAGTCATGGGGATTATATGCTTGTGCTAGGTACTTTAGACACAGGTTTCTCTCTTTTTCCAGGACTATAAATGGATACAGACAGTAATTGGGGAGGTAAAACCTGCATCAGGCATACTGTTTAGGGAAATGAAAACACTGATTGTTTTTCATTATGCTCCTTTCACGCTATAGGTGGTACGTCCCGCGGTAGAAGTTTTACTCGGCAGTTGTTCACAGTACAGGTTGACGGCCACTGATAGGACATGGTTTTTTAACCTTCAATAACAGTAAAATGACAGTACTAAAAATGTTGGTCACCGAGAGACAACCTCCATTAACCTTAACTTACCTTCAGTAGCTGTCCAATAAACACGTGGCAAAACGACCAATACCTTAACTCACCTTTTTTCGCTGTATTACATTCAGTCTGAAAGATGACCGAATCACATCCTTATGTACACCATTACCTGTAGAAAGAAATTCATACCTGCATGCACAAAATCGTCCGTGCATGCTCACGGTACCGAAATCAGAGGTGGAAATTGTAAATAGTTTAAAACTTTCATACTGCATGCAAGGTAATGGTCAGTTCGCCACTGACTCGCAAGGTCGTCTGTGGACATCAGACGGTGGTCCAAGGACAGGGATGTTCCACCAAACATGGCCTACTGTGGCTAATACCACTTGTAATGTGAAAGGGGTATTATTTGTCAATGAAGGGCTGATTAAAATCCCATATGTTAAGGTGTGTACACACCGACAACATTGAAAGCCGAACTTATTAAGTTTGAATTGATATGCAATACCTTACCCGATTTCTGTGAGGGATTTTTTGTTTAAATCTCAGAACATGAAGTGACTTACTTCCTTACACAGGATGTAGCTGTGTTATGGCTGCAAATACTCTCGTAAGTAGTTGACTGGACAACTGTAATTCCTTGTTCAGCATTAACTCTGCATTTGATCTTCAAAAGCTGCAATGTGTCCAGAACAGTCACGCAAGAAATATTTTCAGTACCACCAGGTATTCACACATAACCCTGTGCAAGTAAGAGCCTGCACTGGTTGCCGATTAAACGGTGCCTAGTGCTTAGGATGGCTTCACTGGTGTATAACAGTGATATGTACAGTAGATTATTTGTCTGAAACATGCTGTAAGAAGGACATTTTAGCTGGATTAGGTAGCAGGTTTACAGTCAATATACTGGAAGAGGTTAAAATATTGGGGTAAAATAGCAAAACATTATAAATTATGGAGAGCTAAAATGAGACAGTATAGATTTTTGTAAGACATAAGGAAACTATTTTTTGAGTTTTCTTCTTGTGTTACCAGCTGATGCATTACCTTTCAAACGTAATTGCTTTAAGAAAAAATAATCGCTGGACGTGTTTTTCTTTTCTAAACCTCTGTGGTCAGTGATGTTGCCATTTTAAATTTCCCTGTTGAGTTTTCTGAAAAACACTTGGATGACAGGAAGTTTAATGTCAACCTCAGGCTTTCCATCTAAAAGTTGACTATTTTGTTGTCATAGCTACCAGAGGAAATTCCTATTTAGGTTCTTCCCCCCAAGGAAATTGATTTCATGACAACTTCTTTTTGTAAGAGAAAAAAATTTGAGGGGAGGGGCTGGGGGGATGCTTGGAGAGACAGGAAATGACAACATGTAATTAGGTTGGGTATGCCTGTTACAGATAACAAACTGGAGCAAATGATGTAGCAGCCTTGTGTAAGGGAGATTGCCAGTGCCCTGAAATCCCTAATGAAACAACCACTGGTTCAGTCTGTTAGTGGCATGAACCCCAGTCTTATTTGGATTTGAATCTAACCAATGACATGAACCTTAATATTGTTAGGACTAGAATCTACCAGTGACATGAACCCCAGCATTGTTTGGACTTGAATCTACCAGTGACATGAACCCCAGTATAGTTTGGACCTGAATCTACCAGTGACATGAACCCCAGAATAGTTTGGACCTGAATCTACCAGTGACATGAACCCCAGTATAGTTTGGACCTGAATCTACCAGTGACATGAACCCCAGAATAGTTTTTACTTGAATCTACCAGTGACATTTGAACCCCAGTATTGTTTGGACCTAAATCTACCAGTGACATGAACCCCAGTATTGTTTGGACTTGAATCTACCAGTGACATGAACCCCAGTATTGTTTTGATTTGAATCTGCCAGGGACATGAACCCCAGTATTGTTTGGACTTGAATTTGTCAGTGACATGAACCCCTGTCTTATTTCCTTTGAGTAGTTTGCGAGATATTTTAATGCGGAGAATTAAGCCATGGACAAGTAAAATCTGGCATTTGGAAACATCTTGCGAAATGAGATAGAGATCTATTTCACTAAACTCAAATGGGAAAAGTTTTTTGTCCCAATTTGATGAAAATCATTATACTGAATTTCACTTTTTGTCTTTTAAGGTTGTTATCTACAAGAATAATCAAACACAACTGGCTGCTGAGGTATTTTTTAACGTCTACTTGTCAATGACAAGAAATTTTCCATAAACCCTTCAATTCATTAACATATCTTTTATTGTGCTACAATAACTTGCCATCTGGGACTCCATGCTATACACAGGATACAGCCAACCCTAGAAAAAAAGAGTTCTAATGACCGAGTCAACCTGCTATGTGACGATAGCAGTATGTGGTGCCCTGTCATGCACAGTTTTTCCTTGTTGGCCGCCATATTGTATATATTGCTGTCCTGATCTTTGACACACGTCATCATTTGTAACATGATCTCGCCATGATATTTTGAGTAGCTTCCGTAGACATCTATGATGGAATACATCAAGCTTGTGTTCTAAGTTGTTGTTACTCTTCCATGTCTCGCTGGCATAAATAGCCACTGTTGTAACAAGAGAGTTGTACAAGCTCAGCTTGCTCTTTATAGAGATGTGATTTGATGGTCAAATGGAGCTAAGTCTCTGAAATACGGATGCTGCTTTACCTAGTCGGCATGAGATGTCCCATTCAGTGCCGCCCTTGTTCGAGATGCTGCTTCCGAGGTAGTTAAAATTTTCTTCTTCTTTTGCTTCCTGTTGGTTTACTTTAAGAGCCATTTGTTGCTACCATCTCTCTGACATTACCTTGGTATTTTTTGTACTGATCCTCAGACCTACTTTGGCTGCAGCACTTGGCAGATTATCATTGATTGTAGAGATTCAGCAGTTTCACCCAATAAGGCTAAATCATCTGTGAAATCCGAATCGGTGAGACTGGTCAGTTGTCTGGTCCCAAGTCCAGAATGTGAGAGGGAGAGGGTTGAGCACTGGGCCAGCAACCCAGCCTCGTAACAGCCAAGCCGCTGCGGAAACAACAACAGAAGAAAAATCAAACTCCAAGACAGAAAGATGTCACCCCTAGAAGCGAAGATGACGGAAGTTGATGAAAGCCGAAAGGAAGTCAACTCCCTGAAGAACTTGATTCTCTCTGCCAAAACAACCTCCAAGATCTCCACCTGGAATGTGTGAACTCTCTTCCAATGGGGAAAGATCAACCAAGTTATTTGGGAAATGGAGAATTATGACCTGAAGGTGCTGGGTATCTCAGAAATGAAATGGGCGGGAAGCGTTCTTTCAGTAGTAGATTGTTTTAAGCATCTTATAACAATACACTGTAAGAACTTGTGATTGCTGACTTCTTCCTTGTATGTTATAAGCTTCACAGTGGAGTTCCCTCCCATTCCTTATACATTATGCATTCTGTCCAAACTAATTACCACTGGAGTTTGTGAGGTTTAATGGCAATATGGATCTTTGTGTCAAAGAGTGTCAAATTGCTGGTGTTAAGAAGTACAGTAATACTATAATTACAGCCTCAGAATTACAATTAATCTGTACTACTAGCTATAATAGGAAAACGTCCGAATGAAGATAGCAATATTATACGAGTGCGTAGCACGAGTATTATATTGTTAATCTTCCTGAGTGATATATTTTTTCTGTATATGTCTGATGAGGGGTGTTTTACTTTTATTATCCACCATTTTGTGTGATTTATGGGTCAAATAATATGAATAGTTAATGAGAAAACGTGAAACAGACTGTCAAAAAGCATGAGTAACACTGAATATAAAACTTCAATCTTTAACTTGCAATATCTCAGTCATTTCTGCATGGATATTTATGCAACATACATGAGCAGAAGCGCTGGAATAACACCTTTCTAATGATATATTATACATATTAAGTTACATACTTTCCGGGATATTGTTGAAAAAATAAAAGTTATCCACACTAAATATTCATAGTACCGGGGCGCCGGTGTATACAAAAAAAATACATCTCTGTCTGTATTTCCCCGTATTTAGGTCAAATACGTTGCGTGGTGGATAATAAAATCCAACAAGTTCTAGTGAGTGAGAATGTGTGGGTATTATATGTTCTGGTTGTAACAATATTATTTTACCTTAATTGACACGGATTTAATAGACTAAGTGAAACTGTCTGTTGTACCAAATATTTATTCATTTATATAATTGTAACAGAATATATTTATTTTGTCAATGGTTATAGAGACAACATAATTACAGTTAAAACATCATTGTCCATTTCAAACTAATTTGACCATAATAAGGTATTTGAACAATGGAGGAAAATCATTGGACTAATCACTAGTGCACTGACTGTTACAAATACAAGACTTAGTGTAAAAGTAACATTAGTAAAGAGTTGACTTTGCTAGATATTATGTGTTTAAGATCTCGGAATATTTGAATATTCATGCTGACTTTATGTAACCATGTCATGTATGTTACACATGTAACAAAGCTGCTGTTTGTGATCGCTATTATTTCCCCCCTTCCAAAATGTTATAAAGTGTTTCCTTGTATAGGTATAAATGCAATAAGAAAAGCATTTTTCCCCTTCATCAATGAAAAAAATGTATGTTAAATCGCAGTTTTGTCCATATTTAATCAGTATTTATTCAAAATGGATCAAAATGTCATTGATTATTTTTGTAAGAATGCATTCAGAAAATTCCTCACAAAATTGCCGTGCGAAATCACATACATGAAACTATACACTTACTTTTAAAATTTCCCCTATATTTTACTGGACAAATGCATGTTATAGAAAAAATTGACCTTGTGCAGAGAACACCTGTAATGTCCATTCAGTAATTAAAAGGTAATGATAAATGTAACTGCTCGGATTTGTGTAACAAACAGGTTGGTTGAAGCTACAGGTAGTTACAAGTCAGTGTAAGGGTTGTAGAAGTAGTCTTTATACACTGGGTAAGTATATGTTTACCGATGATAAAACCCATTTCTCATTCTATCGTAGGGAAGTCCTGCTAAGAAAATAATATGTGGATGCAGAAATATTGTCATGTGATTTTCTATGATCTGCTCATTCAGTCTTATGACCTCATTTCTAATCTCATTCTTCTTCTGTCATACCATACTTCTATTATGTCACAAAACTCTCACCCTCCTGACATGGCCAGATGATGAAACTTTTACTGTAAATGTTCCTTGGATATGGCATCTTTTTGATTATTTGTGTGCAAGAAAGATTAAAAAAAAAATCAACAAAATATTTGAAGCAAAAAGTTTTTCAGACTCCATTGGGAGTCTTGCATGACTCGATGCTACTATTGACCAGTACTGACTTGTAGCATCCTGGAAGTGTATTTAAAAGTTTATTCAGTCATACTTTTACTTGTTGTTTCAAGTCCTTGTTATTCTTGTCAATATAGGTGAATGAAGAGTGTGTAGAACTGAGAAGGTCATTGGCTGAGGTACAACTACAGTGTGAGAATTCACAGACCCAGGTCAAAGAACTCACTGATACAGTACACAGGCTACAGAATGAAGTACAGGTAAGGCCGGCTTACTTAGTACTAATAGAATACACAAGCCTACTTAGTACAGATAGTACACACAAACATGCTTACTCAGTACAATAAACTAACAAGCCTGCTTAGTACAGATAGAATACACAACAGGCCTACTTAGTACAGATAGTATACACAAATAGGCCTACTTAGTACAGATAATATACACAAACAGGATTACGTAGTGCAGATAGAAGACATAAATAGGCCTACTTAGTGCAGCTAGAATACACAAATTAAAGTCAAAGGCAACTATACGTTATTCTACCAAAAATGCTTTCACTAATTGCTAATTAAGTGCAAACTTTTGAATTGCCTGTCTAAAATAATTTTGTAGGTTTGCTTAATGCCACTGTATCTCTTCAAGAGATTATGTCTCTTAAATACATGTATGGTTGATAAAAGTTATGTTTATCTCAAGGCAAACTAGACCAAATTGTCATTTTCAAAAAGGGGGTTCAGGCAAGCACAAAACAGGACAATAATAATAATAATGTAATGTGCTATATTGACTATAAAACCATTTTCTGCTGAAACTTTCAGCGGCTACAAGAGGAAGTGTCTGAGAAAGAGACACTAAAACAGCAACACAGGGAGTTGTTGGCACAGCTTGGGGAGCGGGAAAAACAGCAGAGGGAGTTATTGGAACAGCTGAGTGAAAAGGAGCATCAGGTCACTATGCTACAACAGACACGCCAGACTGCAGATATAAAGCACCAAGGGACTGTGTCAGGACTACAGGTAATGAAAAATCAATAACATGGGTGGGAGGATAATAGAGAGGGGTATAGATACATACAGCACCAGGGGACTGTATCAGGACTACAGGTAAAGAAAAAACAGTAACATGGGTGGGAGGATAATAGAGAGGGGTGCAGGTATATACAGTACCATGGGGATTGTGGTAGGACTACATCAAATGAAGAAAACAGGTTGCCGACAGTGGAGAGATAGGGGCAGAAAGTAGAGAGAGTGAGGTGTATATATATCACCAGATGACTGGTCTTCAGGTAGTAAAAAACAGTACAACAAAAAATAGGTGATAAGGATATATACAGCTCCAGCAGAAGATGTTTTAATCCAAATATGTGCTGTGTATTGGGGTCACTTACGTAAGACAGTGGCACTGAGTAAATGTGCTTTACCATCATATAATTATCCATTTTACCAACAGGTAATCGACCCATAATCGATTTTTTACCCTATTGTTGGCCTTTATATCATGAAACACTTTGTGAGATAAAGTATATATCAGTCTGGTAAAAATAACGGTGTTGACTGTGTTTCCGACATTTAGGATCTACCAAAAGCACTCACTTCCTGTAAATATGGCAGTAGATTATATATAAACCCCAAATTCATGTAATATCTGTTGATTTATTAAAGAAAACTACCAAAAATATTTTTAAAAATTTGTGGATATTGAGATACATAGAAAAGGGTAAGATTTAATATGAATAATCGATTGGTAGAAATTGTAAGTGACTGACCACGATTGTACCATGACACCGATGATTAATCAAGCACACATCTGTTCATCCACCCTTTACTTGAAACTCTTGGTTCAGGCTGACATGTTAGGCCAAGTTTTCCTTCAATATTCATAAATCCAAGCTTTCTGTTTAATGTCTGGGAGGTCAACAGGTAGAAAATAATGAGTTTCATGCTTTGTTAGAAAAATCTGACATAAGCACAAACTTTAAGGTATTATGCCTAATTTGGGGCTAGGAGTTAAAAAAATGAGGGGTTAGGAAATACAGAGTGCCTAACTAGCCTCAAGATGTAGTGTAAGGCTTCCACTTACTCATAGGGGAAATGATAGAAAACAACAGGAAATGGGGGGCAATCCTCTCAAACATTTCATGGAATATTTGCTTAGGTTAATTTGTAAACAAGTCCTAATTTACAGGATGTCCGTGTTTTCAATGAATCTGACTTATTTTCTTGTAATTGCTTTTGTGATATGTACCCAAAACTTGTCCTCAACTCTGACCTTTATAAGTTACCTTATGAGTTCTAAACTGACAGAGTGTAGAATGAATTTGATATGGATGACATGTTAAAGTTTTAGTGAGTAACACTATAAATCAGTGATAAAAATTAGTATGAATCCCTTTATAAGTTCAAATCCCTGGCAAAGACTGTAACAACATTTTTAATATCAAGCTTATAATCCATTGATAGCTTGAGAACAAAAACAAAACACAGATTGGGATTTTATTAGTGTCCTTATCAATATAATATCCAGTCAAAGGCCTTTAAGTAGAATTTCTGAATTACAGTCATGTAAATTATTTCAGATAATAGACTACTTTCCAGTAAGTCAAAATATACTTTTTATTGCGTTAATACATCCTATCCAATGGACAATTGCTAATCCGGTCGGCGCAGACCGGCCCGCCAAACGCCAGAAAAAGACGTCCTGTGTTGCCACCGGCTGGCCGGTCCGTAGTACTGTGCACTCCCCAGATGGCGCCTCATACTTCCTTCCTGTCTAGACAACCTGACGTCATAGCATCTTTTTCGTTTGGCGCGTGTACTGTGCAGACGTGTTTTCAACATCTCCAGATTTTTTAAGCAAAAGTGTGCATTATGACGGATTTTCAACCTTATATGTGGATATTTTCAGTGTAGAAGTGTTACCTACTGTTCAAGCACGGATATACATTTAGAAATCTGTTGGAAACGCTCCCTAGTTGACTCAATTATTGTTGAGGATAGGGCAGTACGAAATCGGCGGGAAATATGAAGGCAGCCTTTTTTACTAGTTTCCTCCCATTCAACCATTGTGTTGTTAGGGGCAGATCGATTTATTGAGGAATTATGGATACACTACTTACAGGTATTTTTATCCGTGTCCTTTGTTTTGAATGTACCATCTATAACCTTCCAGCTTCAGTCACCATAGAAACGTCTTTAGAAATCACGGTAACCTCAGTCTACGTAGTTTTGAGCACTGCAAATAAAAGGGATTCCTCTTGGAAGGTGCATTCTTCATCAGAGCGCACTGGTACAGACTTCTCTGCTGTAAGGCATCAGTCACACCAGCCAGCTCGAGTATTTTTCATCAGAAGCATGAGATGAATTCTTCAGATTTCTTCAGAGCGCACTGGTACCGACTTCTCTGCTGTAAAGCATCAGTCACACCAGCCTAGCTCCAGTATTTTTTCATCAGAAGCAAGAGATGAATTCTGCAGATTTCTTCAGAACACTCTCAGTCCCACCCTTATGGACCCGGCACTTGTGTCGGTAGTAAGGGCAGTGGATGGCCAGGAAACTGGTTTGAGTGTACAGCCGGCTGAGAAGATGAACCGACTTCAGACCGGCCAGGAATATCATCTTCAGAGTGCACTGGCCCAGGCTTCTCTGCTTTTAAGCAATGGCCGGCCGGCCAGCTAAAAGAACGCGACCTCTGACGTCATATCCAGTCAGCCAATCGCGTGTCTTCACGAAACTGGTCACGTGTTTTCACCGACCAGTCACGAAGTTTATCACGTGATTCACCGAACAAGAAGGTCGGAAGTATATTCTTTGCACTCACGTCTTCTGTGATTCCAGTTTTAGTTCCTGTAATCCACCTCCAGCGTACTGATACAGATTTCTCTGCTACAGACATCAGTCGACCAGTAAGCTTACGTTTACTGTGATATAAGGAAAGAACACGTCTAGTGAGGGCATATCCCCGAAGTTGGTCACGTGATTCACCGACCAGGTCACGAAGCTGATCGTCATCTCTAATCAGCCAATCACGTTGTCCCTCCGACCAGCAAGCTGGTCACGTGATACACCGACCAACATTTGTTTCTAAATATAGCTCACAAGGGCTTTCCCAGCAACTGTCAAATCTACAATTAAGACGTGCATTCAAAGAAATACTTTTATTAATGGAGGAAACCTACAGCCAGCTGAATTCAATACCAAATATAGTTGTAAAATTGCTTTAGCAATGGGTTACAGAGTGCACCGACTACACAGCCTTATACCCTTGCCTCAACAACTAGTTACAGAGTGTACCGACCTGTACCGGCTACACTGCCTTATACCCTTGCCTCAACAACTGTTTACAGAGTGTACCGACCTGTACCGGCTACACAGCCTTGTACACTTGCCTCAACAACTGGTTACAGAGTGTACCGGCCGGTACCGGCTATACAGCCTTGTACACTTGCTTTAGCAATTGGCTACATATGGCTTCAACCTACCGGTTACAAGTCTACCAGCAGGGTACTGGCTACACAGTCCTTACTATACAGTTTTTCACCCAACTGGTTAAATAAACTGACTAAATATAGACCAATGGCTGTCTAAATTCGTTGCTGACCCCAGCCTGCCAGTTTTTGCCAGTTACAGTTTTTTTATTACTGGCTGCAACTGGTTACAGAGTATACCGGCTGGTACTGGCTACACAGCCATGTACACTTGCCTCAACAACTGGTTACAGAGTGTACCGGCTGGTACTGGCTACACAGCCCTGTACACTTGCCTCAACAACTGGTTACAGGTTAAGGCTGGCTAAATATAGACCAGTAGCTGTCAAAATTGATTGGTGACCCCAGACTGCCAGTTTGTTGCCGGTTACAGAGAATTGCTGGTTACAGCTAAGTACCGGGTATGGAGTCCTGGTACCGGACAGAGTTGCCTAAGGTTAATTTAGTTGCAGAGAATTCTTAGACCGGTCAATGGTCTTGGTGATGTGACATGACAGTGTCCCAACCTACTGCCAGGCAACCTTCCCTTATCACATCTCTCAACAATCTGTTATCAGTGCTGGACTTGGCTGGAGAGATAATAAATTTTGTCATCAGGTCCGGCCAGGGGTCAGACATCTCACGAATAACAATTGCTCTGTAAATGCTGCACCTTGCAGGCTGCTGGCCCGGGGCAAAGAGTCTATTAATATGAAAAGTTGTGTCAGCCCCCCAGACCACAATAAGAACAGAGAGACTGTTAACCTGGATCATTGTCACCAGACCGGACCAGTGTCCGGAGGGACAGAAAATGTTTTTTCAAAATACCAAATGTCCCAAATGTGGCACACAATCTGCCTGCAGGGTCCAGACTAAGCCCTTTTTCGGGAACTTAGGAAGCCTCGGGGGCTGGACCCTAGGTATTATAAATGTTCAAGGAGGGATACCTACTCCCATATACTTATACAAGGACAATCCAGGTAATGCCTGCTATTCGGTTTGTCCACAGCACCTTTGGAGTTCACTGTGATACCAAAGGAGGTGAAATTTGTGACCATACACAAGGACTTAAGGAGCCACCAGTACCTAGACGACTGGTTGGTGAGAGCCAGATCCCAGGCTTTTCTCCAACATACACAGGAACTAGTAAATAATGTGTCAGCAACTGGGTTGGCTGATGAACTTACAGAGCGGGAGCCCAAACAAAACTTTGATTTTGTAGGCTACCAGTTCGACTTCAGGTCTGATCGGTTCCGACCGACTCTGGACTGGTGACAGAACCTTCAAGAGACTAGGTTAAAACTGCTTTCCCTACCGGTTTGCCCGGTCCGGGAATTCATGTCCTTGATGGGTTACTGACGGCTACAGAAAAGCAGGTTAATCTAGGTCGACTCCATATGAGACCCATACAGTGGCATCTCAAAACAACTGGAGGGTAGCAGAATCACTGGAAAAGGTGATCCAAGTCCCCAGGTCCCTGCACTCCCCATTTACAATGGTGGCTGAAGGAAGACAATGTTCTTACAGGCCAACCATTACACCCAATTAAACATGCTCTGCAAATATTTACAGACGCTTCAATAGAAGGGTGGGGCGCTCACTTAGATGAGCACTTTGCAAGAGCAACCTGGTCCCCTCCGGGAAGCAGGTTGTATATAAACTATCTAGAACTTTAAGCAGTTTTTCTGACTTTAAGAGTTCTAAGACCTTTGCTCAAGCAAGATAGTACTTGTAGCAACTGACAACACCACAGTAGTGTCATACATAAAGGAAGGAGAAATGAGGTCGGGCCCACTTTGTGCCCTACTATGGAGAATCTTGACCTGGTGTACCAGGAAACAAGTGACTCTAAAGCACGACACATTCCAGGCCGGCCTAATGTGGTAGCAGACAGGCTGTCCAGGCTAGGCCAGACCATCCAAACAGTGGTTTCTCCTTCCAGAGGTCTTCCACTCTATGCAGTAGGTGGCACCGGCCCCAAATAGTCTTATTTGCCACGAGGTTCAACAACAAGTCACCTCTGTTCTGTGTCACCGGTACCGGATCCCCTGGCCACAGCAGTGGATGTGCTCAGTCGGCCATGGTAGGATCTAAAAGGATACACCTTCTCACCATCAGCCATATTGGGCAAAGTGGTGGAGAAGTCACAAGACTCCCCATGTAAGAGAATCATTCTGATTGCTCCGGGGTGGCCCAACATGCCTTGGTTTTGGGATCTAGTGGCCATGTCCAGCCACATCCCTCTGAGCCTGCCCAATCTGCCCAGCCTGTTCACGACCATTCGATCAGATCCCTCACAGAAGTCTGACAAATCTTAATCTCCATGCAGGGCTCCTAGAGCCTCAGCAATCGAGGAGCAGAACTTGTCTGAGGCAGTGGCAGTAAGAATTGAGGCTACTCAAAGGGGGGTCAGTCAGATCAGTCTATGAGGCAAATGGGTCATTTGTACCAAGTGATGTATCATTCATCAGGTGGACTTCGGGCACCACCTGTAAAGTCAGTTGCTGACTTCCTTAGGTACCTGCTTCAGGACAGGAAGTTGCAGCCCAGTACCATTGATGATTACAGGTCAGCCATTGCTGATAGTCTGGAAAATTTGCCCATCAATGTTAGTAAGGATGAAAATCTCACTCGTCTCCTGGATAACTTCCACTGAGACAGACCCAAAGGCCGGAGGGGAACCCCCTCCTGGAACCTCTCCCTGGTTTTGCACCAGCTGACAAGGTTCATTTTGAACCAATTAAAGGCCTCCTGGAAGCATTTGACCTTCAAGTCAGTTTTCCTCTTGGCCCTGGGTTCGGGCAAGCGTAGAAGTGAGATACATGCTTGGCAAACAGCCCAGTACCATTGATGGTTATAGGTCACCCATTGTTGATAAACTGGGAAATTTACCCTTCAGCATCAGTAAGGACGGAAATCTCGCTCGTCTCCTGGATAGTTTCCTCAGAGACAGACCCAAAGGCAGGAGTGGCATACCCTCCTGGAACTTCTTACTGGCCGTGCACCAGCTAAGACTCCATTTGATCCAATCAAGGAGGCCCCCTTGAAGCATTTGACCTTCAAGACGGTATTCCTCTTGGCCCTTGGGTCGGGCAAGTGCAAAAGTGAGATTCATGCCTGGCAAAACTGATATATTGGACACCAATCCAATTGGTCAAAGGTGTCCCTGTATCCATCACCCAGCTTTCTATCCTAGAATCAGCTGGCCATAGAGTGTCCAGTGTGGCCCCTGGGGTTATAACAGCCCTGGCCCCGACTCTGGATAGATCACTCAAGTCTGACAGGTCCCTCTGTCCGGTCAGAGCATTGTGCTACTATTTGGACAGAACCTCAGACATCAGGCAGAATAAGGAGGTGGTTTTTGTCTCCTTCGAGAAAGGTTTTAACAAAGACATCTCACCTCCCACTATCTCCTCTTGGATCAAGCAGACTGTGATCCTATATTATGAGCTCTCTGACCAGGAGGCCCACTTTTAACATCAGGTTAAAGCCCATGATGTCAGGGCCTTTGCTGCTTCTAAGATCTTCCAGTCGGGAGTCTCCTTAGATCCAATCTTGTCAGCCCGCCACTGAAGTCACATACCTTCACACAGTTCTATATGAAGGGCGGGGCTTGGGCTGATTCAGAGCTTTACCAATTGGGCTAGGTAGTGGCTGCTCAGCAGATCCACAAGTGGCCTTTGGATGGAGGAGATTTGTATATGTACATAACAGTTCTTCATGTACATAAGAAGTGTGGTGTGCTTCCTTCGGGAGGTTTATTTGCATTCTGGGACTGAACTCATCCCTCTCTTCCCCTACCTCAGAGCAGGTCTACAAAAGGGGGGGGGGGGGGCGACGGCGGTATAGCCCTGGGTAACCGGCTGCTGGCAACCGACCATGGCCTTGCAGGGTTTCCTGACCTTAAAGTCAACCCAGGCCTGGACCTATAGGTCTCCTGACGAAGTCAGCCTAGACCGTAGGTTAAAATTTGCTATTACTTGTGAGTTCACATAAGTCCCTAGTAACTTACCCGCCGACCAAGCGGTAGTTATTCAGCAATTGTCCATTGGATAGGATGTATTAACGCAATAAAATTGCAAATTTAATAAGTAAATTAAATTTTTATAAGTTAATACCCTATCCAATGGACACACAAGACCCTCCCACCGACCCCGCTATCAGCTTACTAGGGGTCTAAGAGGTTTAGACAACGAAAAAGATGCTATGACGTCAGGTTGTCTAGACAGGAAGGAAGTATGAGGCGCCATCTGGGGAGTGCACAGTACTACGGACCGGCCAGCCGGTGGCAACACAGGACGTCTTTTTCTGGCGTTTGGCGGGCCGGTCTGCGCCGACCGGATTAGCAATTGTCCATTGGATAGGGTATTAACTTATAAAAATTTAATTTACTTATTAAATTTGCAATTTTATAACCTCTGCCCAGGGTCATATGTTTTAGACAGCATTGGTTTATTTGTATGTTTGACTATTTGCAAAATAACTAGAAAAGTAATGGTATATTTGATGAAACATTCAGGAAATGTTGACAATAGCATAAGGAACAGGTAATTCCATTTTGGTGGTAATTCACATCACCATCTGGATCCACAAACTTTTGAAGGGCCTTTTTTGTTTCTAGTTTGGATCATTTTGAGTATATGTGTGTATATATCTCCATAATTAATTGTCAGATTGCTTGCCAGGAAAATACGGGACATTTTCCCAGTAGTGTCTATATTATGCCTAAGTTTGATCCGGTTCCAAGCAAAATTCCGGATACTATGATCCACAACAGGTGAAACTAGTCAGTGGTGATAATGAACTGTTTGGCAGAGGTCTGCATTCATTGAATACTTTTGTTGTTCTTTTTTAGTTAAAATGCACAAAATAGAGTATTTCAGAAATCCAGAACACTGATTGCCATAGTATATACATCTAATGTTTCAGAACAAACTGGCAGAGTTAGAGCGTCGCTATGAGCTACAGGCAGAGCAACATACACAGCTGACTCAGGACATGGAAAGATTGAGACGTCAGCTTCCGGAAACAGCAGGGAGGGGGATGCCAGAGGGTGGGCCTGTGAATGGATACAGAAAAGCCAGGAATGCAGGTAAACAAATACACAGATAAAAACACCAAAAAAAAAACAAAAAACAAAGCAAATTACATACAGGTAGGAGGGCAAGGGATGCTGGATGGAAGGCTTTTAAACAGGTGCAGGATAGCACAGTTCAAGAATATATGTAGACAATTATCCAGGTAGAACTACACTGGCCAGGAATGTAAATGAAAGCATAGGCCAGATATATTATTTGTGCAGCAGTCCCACAAAATATAGTTCTCAGACTAAAGTGAAATGCCTTAGAACCAGTTCAATGCCCTGAACTGCAAATGCAACTTAATGATACTTGGATGCACAGAGAGAAAATCGAACCGTGTATTCCCAGTGGAAGGGATAAAAAATAAACTGTAGGTTATTCAATGTTCCTAACCCCAATATACTCCTCTATATTTGATAAGATGCATCAAAAAAAGTAAAAATACACCCGAGTTGGGATCTGAGTGTATGAACCATATTTATATTAAGTCTGTACAAATAAAGCTTTGTAATTTATGTGACTTTTGGGACCATTTAGCCAGCTGTCTCCCTCTGTTACTACCATATTTCACAGATGAAGAAGCATACTGTTCAAATATTCTTCATTTATTCTCCCAAGATCCAGTTCAGATGAGAAAAGTTTTCATTGTGTCTCACGAATAATCTATTTAAATGCCCGCTGGGCATCAGAGGATGCTTATTAATTTGCAACTATATCATTTTTGCCATAATAAAGGAATAAAAGAATATCGCTTTTTAAATGTGAATTCGTTTAACAAATGCTGTTGAAATCAATGAGGACATGTTTGGTTTTTTTGGTAACTGTGAGCTCATTTTGGCGTTGGACGTTTTATAGTCAATTTTAGTGTATTTGCTTTGAGTTTCAGCCTTGTGGCTGACTCTAATTAATTGGTCCCTAGTTTCCAATATCCTGACCACAGGGCTTGTTCATTAGGATGGTAAAACACCCACGTAGGAACCAGAACATGTCTCTGAAGTTTACCCATGCTGCACAAAATGTCAGACCTTTTTAGAATGATCTATAGTCACCTTTTGTCATAACAGTATTTTCCCCCCTATTCATGGTGTAATATTTATATTATTTAAATGTCTTTTTGTATTAAATGAGCATATTTTTATTACGTTAATACATCTTACCTAGTGGACAGATGCATTTGTCCGGCGCCTTGCCGGTCTCGCCAAACGTTAGGAAAAAACGTCCTGAGCTGGGCTCTGGCCGGGACCGATAGTGTCCTTTTCATTCGCCAGGTGGCTGTATAGCCTCCCTGCTGGTGTACTGCACATGTTCGCGCATGTGCTCTCCCTGTCCACTAGGTAAGGTATTAACTTACAAAAATTTAATTTACTTATTAAATTTTCCATTTCGGAGTTAATGCATTTCATTTATTAAGAAAGTCACTGATTATATGTAAAGTGAAATATTTTATCACAACAGTTAGTATATATACTAGTATTAGTGTACTATGTGTACTATTTGGTTTCAGTTCACTTTATTTTTAAACCATGCTTAAATTTTTTTCCATATTTTAAATTTAAAAAATTAATTTTAATTAAGTGAAAAAAAAAATTTTAAACTGTTTTTCCGAAGTTTATTTTAATTTAGCAGTATACATTTTTTTTTGCTCTGCCTCTATATAGTTTGTGTTTTTCGATGTATTTCCAAGAAATATCCAGTTGTCACCTTTCTTGAAATTCACTTCTGGGTCAAGGCTCCCCCCCTCCCCCCCCAAAAAAAGTTAAAAACAAATAAATAAAACGAAAAAATAAAACAACAAATTACAGAAAGTGACAATCTACAACTGTTTTGTTGATTGGAAAAAAAAATTGGCACAAGAATTTAAGTTACAAGAGTATCTCAGCTAAATAGATCTATTCAAAATTATGTCATGGCTATGGCGGCCATCTTGTTATGGACTTTTTTCAACAAAGACTGTCTGATGAAAGTTGGATGAAGGTAGCTAGGAACTAGGAGAGTTTTCCAACGCTCATTAAAACCTCTCTCCAGCAGTTGTGATGGATGAACTATGTGTCATTAAGTGTGCATTAAGGTGGTTTCCTCAGAAATGAATTTTAGACACTGTGCCAAAATTTGACATTTCTTGGACTATAAAGTAATGTGTGTTCTTTTCTCAGTGTCTTGCATTCAGTGTTGTGATATCATGAATGTGTGTGATTGCCCTCTGTAGCTTTTGCATGTGTTTTCTATTTTTTTTTTTTTTTTTTTGTAAAAATCATGATGCACTTAGAACTACTCCAGTCTACCATGAAACTTCACTGTTGTGACACACATTCTTACGTAATACTGAATTTCTAATTGTCTTAAAGTTTTAAGAAGATAACATGCTAATGATAAGCCTCTTTATACATACCTACCTCTCTACAATTACATCTGTATTGTTTTTCACAGTTCCAGCGTTTTATGGCCATTGATATAACTTGGCACAACTGTCAAAAATCTAATTCAGCTTTAATGAAAATATTAAATATCAGGTTGTAAATTTTTTCGTGATTGTAACAAGTGTGTATTAATATCATTTGCAAAAGAAACTAAAAAGATGGCATGGTAATGGTGCAGTGGTGCTGAGATTATGGGTTTAAATCTCCATTACAATCTTATTTGATAAAGGTCAGTAATTGCTTGCCGATTCCCAATGATATGCAATACAGATTCTGGACCCAACGAGTATACTAGTGATGGGATCATATATCGATATTTCAATATCGATCGATATGTCTTTCTGAATTTCAATATCGATACTAAAAGTGGGAATTTCAATATCGTTTCCAGCACCCACCAGGAAGAATTTTCCAAATAGTTTTGTAGTTTTTAAGTTTCCTGTAGTTTGATCTTCAATATTTATGCATTAACAGACTTCTTGAGATTTTTTTATGAAATTTAGTTGCTTTATAGGCAGCTTGTATTAAATTCATGGTCAGTTTTGTATATTGTATATGTTAATAAAACAATTTTTGATAACTGAAGAATGAGTAGGTGCAAAATAACGGATTTTACGGCGTGAAACAATATTTCAATATTGATCGATATGCAAAGCCAAAATAGAGTTTGATATCGATATTCAAATTGCATTTCAATCCCTACACTAGAGTATACACTGCTTTATGTCAGCCAATCAACAAAATGCCATCAGGAACACAATGTTAAAACTGAAATATATCAACAAAGGGCCATTTACAGCCAAGTGGTTATCATGTTTGGCAAATAGTCACTTGAATTCAGTGTACGAAACTTGCAGAAATTTTTCTAGGTCCACCTGACCTGCAACTCAAAATTGTTACAGGTCCATAGCTGAAGTTTCCAGTCCATATTTCAATGTCGGTTAAATCAATATTAAGTTTCTAAAGTGGCAAATGCAAAAATATAAATGATTTAATATTGTTTTCTATTATGCCAAGAATATAGAAAGTAAAATGTCTTGTCAATTTCAGCAATTAAAAAAATATATATATGAACAGTTTTGATAAGTGACAGGACATCTGGACCGGTAACTGTAGAAAGATAGAGGTCCGTGAGAATACCAGTGTGAGACAGGGGTCAGGTGTTAATTTCATGCACTGCTGAACTTATATTTCAGTGGCTTTATATTTAACTTCTCACCACTTACTGAAATACTGATGGCCTCCCCAGTTATGATCCTGACAAATAAAAGCGACTTTAAATCTCAATGTTGACCTTTAACCTAATAAAACCATCATGATCATGATTGGAGTAGTTCAGTCATGGCTCTGCATGCTAATGTGTTACTTGTATGTATACACTATATCTTACCCAGTAGCTACACCTGGTGATGAAACCTCTAACTATCCAGGGAAAGAAGAGGAGGAGAATCACATTGTGACCTTGGACGATATTTACCTCGTTCCTGAGGGAGAAGACCAAGGTGAAGGACAAGGAAATGAGGAAGGTCAAGGTCAAATTGAAGGTCATGAACCTCAGGTAGCAGCAGAAGAATATGTTGGGTCACCATCTCAAGACAGAAAACTAGAAAGACGGTCAACCATGGATGACATTGATTCTCTGGAGGACAGTTACGAGGAGGATTTTGAGGAACACGAAGAGGAAGTGATAACTGCCCGCAGGGTGATCCCAAGTTCTGAACAGGAAGTGACCACCAAACAGGAAGTGAAACGGGACTCAGTAGATGGAAAACAAGGAGTCCCAGAGGAGTTGTTGCAGAGTGAAGGGAGTGGTGTTAGTCAAGGAAATAATAATGATGACAAATATTTGGATGATTCTCTGGAAAATAGACAGGAAGGAGACAACGATAACCAGGCAGACAGAAATCTAGGAGGAACAGGATCCTTTGAGTTGGCTGGGCATGGTCACATGACCTTACAGAATGATTACATCAGACAAGGTGGGGGCATTTTTGTGTTTAAACCTCCTGGCCATGGCTTTATATATTGTACAAAATGTCTCCCATTGATTGCATATACTAGTACAAGTGTGTCAGTTACCTGTGGATTTTTAAACAAAATTAAGAATTAGTTCTATATACCTTTATTCCTTTGCTACAAAATAGGCATACTTTATATTTTAAAAGATTTTCGAGCATGAAACTTTATACAGTAGTGGACATGGCATTAATTTGAACAACACATTATCATTGAAATTTGGGTACAAATTTTTTTCCATTTTTTCCCCAATTTTTGGTTAATATGTTTAACCAGTATCAGATCTATTTCCTATATATTGTGCATATCGACTTGTAATAAATTTTGTATTAACTAATGTTGTTGGTAAAATTTCCATAATTTTATTTGTCTTTACATACACCAGTATTAATGTTGCAATTATATATAGCTTGTGTATATTTCTTACCATGCAAACACATACTGATAATTTTATGGTAATTTAATCTAATTTCAAACTGTCAATATATATAAAAGAGCAGTTTGCTAGATTCTTTTCATAAGCTCAATTAATGCTTTGACACCTTTCCATCACGTTTCATCATTATACAGAAATTAAAACCCACATGACAGAAATATATTTCATTAATTATCATTTGAAAAAAAATAATTGTAGTGATTTTATTCACCCAAACTCGGAAAGTTTATTTTGATCAAAAACTCTGTTCCAGGTTCTGGGATTAAAGTAATATATATATACAAATGTTGTGTGACATAAGCTGTCTTGATTGGCAATGATTTCATTTCCTTGATTGTTGACCGCTTCCCCTCTATCTTTTGTCACTTTGTAAGCCTGATATATTACCAAAATTTTAGGATGATTGAGAAGCTACTCATCCTGAAAACAAAGTGTAATGAGAAGAAATGTTAAAATAGATCTGAAATAGAGCCCATGTTATAAAGTGGTCTTGTCCTCAAGTCTCATTTCCCTAAAACTAAATGGAGTACTACACAGAGGCCTTTGATATAGTAGAACTCAGTCCACTTGTAAAATAAATTAAATTTTTCAGCTTGCACCATTTACACCATTGGACGGTGAATCGAACCAGACAGTGGAGTCGGACACCAAAATAAATAGTGTCAGGTGCATTTTCATTAAATATTAGTGTTGAAATGGAATAGAGACATACAGCAACAATATAACACACTAGAAATATGAATGTAGTCACATATGTATTTTTGCTTTAAAAAGAGAAATCTAGTACAACTTATATTTGTGTCCGACTCCACTGTCCTTGTCCGATTCACCATCCACGGGTGTATGTTATAAACCACAATATCTGCTTTGCATGACCTTATTTTTATTGTTATGATTATTATTATTATTATTTGTGTTATTATTATTTTGATATGCTTTGACTTTTGCGTGTTTTACTTGTGTATGTATAAATATTATATATATCGATATGTATGTATATATTGCTATGAAGAGTTTTCAAAATGGTGATGTCCATTATGCAAATGATATGCAAATGAAGCTGATTTATCCAGGCCTTTGTGATGGTGTCCCAATAACCCCGGTGGAGGAAGCAAACTGCCTTGACCCCTTAAGGTCACACGGTCAGGATGACCTTGAATTACGTGTCCTTGCCAAGAAAATCGATGCTTTATCGGTTGATTCAGATGGGGAAGAGGAAGAGGTTGCTGAAAGAAACAGACCAGACTCCCCTCAGAATTCAGTGGATGAAAATTTCAACCAAGACTTGCAGGACGAAGGTAGTTACCATGGTAATATACATACATGGTTGTATGATAAGCGACATGTTCGTAAAAAATGGACAGTTGGATGCAAAGGACAACTCAAAAAAGGTAAAATTGGACGGTCATCTTTAAGGACTTCAGGATTAGATGGCATGAGGTTCAGATCCAAATTAATATATTTGTAAGTTCACTGGTCTTGGTCAGAAATAACAAGATCTCTTCTTTATTGACTTTCACATTTCTGTTTGTACATGAAGTCACATAAGAAAACATAGTTCTAAATATGACAGGAAGGGCAAAACTGCAATTTGATTTCACAATTTTTAGGTATTAGTTTATAGATCGTACTATTAGTTTATAGTTCTTCCCATTTAATCCCTGTAGTCATATTGTCACAATACTTTCATCAGGAATGTGCTGCCTGTGAATGTTTTACCACAACCACTTCTTGTTAGATTAGTCAGTAATATGCATGGATAGTTTTGTAGTAACAGATACAGACTTCCCAGTTATACCATAGACCTTCAGAAAATATTGTTATTTTGTTTGCATCATCACAAATAACCGATACTCTGAAAACCAATTGAAAATAATTAACAAGCACAAATCTTGTTACAGTTGTAACTTAACATTCTGCCCACCACAATTGGGATTGCACTCCATTCTAAGCTCTCCTATGATTCAGTTTCCGCTTACTTTTAATTAAAATATTCCATGTTTAAGTGCTGGTTTTGCTCAGCCATGTGGTTTTAAACAGGGCAATATTCTTTCCATAAAGCTTGTAAGGATGAGTCAAACTAAGGTTAAGTAAACTATTCAAATATATATACATATATATACAGGTGTAATTAGGTAAAAGTAACTTAATGTATACATTAGATTAATTGTTAGGGTTTATTAATTTAAAATATTTCATGACAAAAATTTGGACGAAAAATCACTCACTTGAAAGTTCTTTCAAACTTTAACTGTAAGCTTTGGTGAACTTAACTGTGCCTATCTCAGTGTGATACTGAGTTAGGTTGTGAATGGAAAACATTCTTTGGTGTTATATGAGATTATATAAAAAATACTTGTGACTCCCTGTGGAGTGCTCTGCTATGGCATCTCCATTAAGAAAGAGGGAGATACATTTAACCTCATTATATTATAATAACTGGGGATTGTACTTCTTTCAATACATAAGCTAACAGTACAGAAGATTATGTTGCTGAGCATGCTACACAATAAAGCAATTAGTGAGTCTGACAGTAAAGTCAGGCTTATACAGTCTCTAGCACTTCTACAATAGAATTGTGTTTTAGTTAATTAGCAATGGACATGTGTCTTTTAGACAATGCAGAATAATATGCATAATACCAAGCCATATTATCAACTTCAGTATCACGTTGTCATAAAACAATTCCAGGAAGCTTGTTTGCTCTATTTGTAGTATTTTGGGGAGTTTCAGAAAAGGGTGGATATACTAGGAAATATAGATGACATGTAATCATCATTTAACATATAGTTGAAGTGCTAGTTAAAAATTGTGTTGTACAATCAAGAAAGGTCACAATTAAAGTATGACCATTTTTTTATGAGGAAAAATAAAAGTGCAAAAGGAATAATAAAGGATTGAAACAACTTCACAATGAAGAAAGGTAAGTATATAGTCCAATACATGTAGATTTGTAAATGTATTTTATATATTATGCTTTAAAATAACTGTTTTTGGCAATCCATATTAATATGGGTTATGGTTTTTTTTTCTCATTCATTGTTTTTCATCCATATTTCACAATGCATGAGGTATTCTTAATTGATTAAGTTTCATTGGGTGTTTTCATATTTTAATGCAGTATCTTTGACACATAAACCTTGTAAATAGATCCTGGCAAGTATCACCTTATATCTATGTGTGGATATGTATATTGACAGGCTATTTTAATTTTTTTTTTTTCAATTTTCAAAGCACTTTATACATGTCTTTAGGGGAGTGAGAACTGTAAAATTCACCAGTGACTATACATGTAATTCACCACTTGGAGCCAATTCTCAAATTCAAATCACAACAAATCTCATCAGTAGATGAGATAAATGCTTTAAAATTGTCAGAAATATCACAGATTTGTGCCCTGTCATTAATTCTAGTAAATTAAAGTAAGGCGAATGTCCAGAGAGATGAACTGTGCAGTCTGTTGTGGATTTAATGTTTCTTACTTCACTGTATATAACACAATCAAGTGTGTCTCCTGTGAATTCCAATGAAAATACATTGTAATTGCTTTATGAATTTGAAGCTTCATTTTGTTTTATTTTTTTTTAATTTAGATTTGTCACAGTTGCTATATGATATAATATGATGCATCAAGGGAAATATATTGAACCCCTGAAAACTGGAATTATTATTTATGGAGTAGCATTCCATTTTCAGTAGGAGTAAACACCGGGTCCTTAGAGGTGACCTTTTACAAGTGGTCGAACTGGTCCTGAAAATGAAATCCTGTTTCCAAGGCTTTGATACTAAAGGAAATCCAGAATTTCAAATGCTTGCTTGCAATATGGTGAAAATTAATGAGACCATACATGATCCATAATGTAAAACAGAAATTGTCTTGATATTTGAAAGTTTATAAACTTAAAACTTAAAAATGAAAGATATTTCATCAAATTTATATGCTTTTTAATTATCGTGAATAAGGAAGATTAACCAACAGAAAGCCTAAAATAAAGACATTTTCGATAACCAGTACTTAGATTTTCTTTGCAGATTTTGTTATTTCTACCTAAACGAAAAGAAATGCAGTGTACTGCTTTACCATTCACATATTCCCGACACGGCCTCAAGTGGGAAAGCTGGTAGTTGCTTGCCGTTGGTCGGCAGTTTACAGTACAGAACCCTAACGAACTCTATGTACTGGTTTCCTCTGCCCTTCCAACTACCCGTCGTGATATGACCTGTGCAGTGTTGAAAGCGACGTAAAACCCCAAATAAATAAATAAATTTACCATTCACATCACTAGCTTTCCCACAGGCCTAAAGTGAAAAGAATTCTTCATACACAAGCCTGGGTCTGTCATTCAAATTTAAAATGTTCAGTATTTGGAATTCCAATGACATATTTAAAAAGTGTCTTTGGTTATGGGTTTTTTATGGGTTTTTTTTTTTAAGGAGAAATTGTGCTTACTCGTTTTTTTCACATACTTATAGTTCCTCTAAGTTGGTATGGATTATTCATTGATAATTTTGTTATTTACACAATTGCAACTTTTGTCTCTTTTTGCAATTTTTTAGAAAACAATAACCGTGCTTTGAGTGAGGATAGACTGAGTGCTATGGAAACCTCTCTGAGTATGAAGAAAAGTCCTTTCCAGGTCAGTCCGCTTTTGCATCTTTCAATTGATTGTTTTATTTTACATTTTCACTTCAAATAATACTCTTAAGACTGTATCAGAGTTACCCATTGCAATAAATGTATTTCTGTGTGTAGATTAGTTAACCAGGTACATCAAACCATTGAAGTGAAGAGGGAGGATATTGTGTAAATTGATATAATTTGAAGTGACATTACAATGAAAACATAGTACTGAATACTGTAGAAGACGAAATCATAAATGAGCTGTAACATAGATAATGTTTTAATGACCTATCCATTGTGATGAAACTTAATGCATACTGAACAAAAGCAAAAAAATAGTCCCGGAGGCCTATTGTGACACTGACTGGATTAAGACCTTACATGGGTTTTCTGTTTACAACAGTTGCTTTGAAATTTGGCAAGGATCTGTTTGATGTTATTTTTGCGATTATGGAGAGAATTTTCAACCTAATAGGGTTTGATACAATCTACTGTGAATCACATGTGTAATTGTCAAATTTTTAAAATTTATCCACACAATTAAAGACATTTGGACAGATATGACTGACATCTCAAAAATGGAGTAAGATACACTGATTTCCAGCAGATCTTTGATCCATTAGTGGTATGCATATTCTACTGTGCAAACATTTGGCCAAAAGCCATATTTTCAATGATTTTTTGTTTTCCCAGTTCCATAACCCAAATACTTATTTGCGGAAAAATAGCTAATATCTAAGAAACTGAGTGAGATATTCACAGGTCAGACATTACATGTAATAATGCATTTTCCTCTCTACCATTCTATTAATTTCCAGTATTCCACCTACTCTTTAATAGTGTGTCCTTTTTACCCCATAGCTCTTAAGGGCTATCGGGTATTGTTATTGTGTAAAATACCCTTATCTTATCCTCACTATTGATACATATTGGCAGGAGCAAACATGAATGACTGACGAGAATATCTTTAAAAGAAATATTCTTGTTAGTACTACTGCGCATACGATATGTGCGCATGTGACGATACCCAGAATACTCTGACTCCCTTCTATGTTTACGCCCTTATGACCAAAATTAAAGTGAAGCGAATCAGGGTTTTCTGGGTATCGGCGCATGTGCACTCATCATATGTGCAATAGTACCGACAAGAATATTTCTTTCAAAAATATTCTCATTGGTTGTTCATGTTTGCTCCCTCCAACATGTAGCATTACTGAGGATAAGGTAAGTATTTAACTTATGAAAAGTTAAATTACAATAAAATTTTTACATTTTCTGGTTAATAAATGGAAATATTTTGTAATCCCTTGAGGTTTGATTATTGGCTCATTAAATCGTATGTAATTTTTCAGATTGTACAATTCTTATTGGATCACCATGGTAATTCTAGAGCTAATACATGCATTCAATGGATAACCTCCGTGGAAGAGGTTCAAATTCAAGGTCTCTTTTTAAGTGAAAGTAAAGAATGAATGTCTGAAGGTGTATGACATGTTTACATCGTGTTTCCCAGGTGTTTGTGGCCAAGTATCAGTACGACCCAGAGCAGTTCTCGCCCAATGAGAACCCAGACCAGGAGTTAGCACTGAACATAGGGGACTATATCTTTGTGTATGGAGACATGGATGAGGTGAGAGAATATTACAACAGTATATTATTCAACCGACATCCTTTTTTCTTTGGTCATCTGGCATTCCCAAAATTTGTGTACAATAATCTCAAAATTTAAATAATATTAAATGGGGCAAAAATTTGTGCAATATTCCCAAAATTTGTGTCTCTTTCTAGATGTGTTTTCATCTGTACCAATGTAGTTTGAGAAAAGCAATGACTTGTTTTCAGTTATGGGTTTGCAAGATTGGTGTTTGTGTACATGGAAATAAAAACACAGATCTTACATCAAGAACCGCCTCTTGAAGGACAGCATATTTTACAACAATAGTGTAATATATTGCACAGAAACAGGAGGAACCATAGAGCCTCATCTGGCAATCTCATTCCACACTGTAGGTGTAGCAAAAGCAAAAGTGTAACCAACTTATTTCACTGATTTCTGAATGGATGGACAGAACTGTGGAACTTATTTCACTGATTTATGAATGGATGGACAAACTGTGGAACTTGTTTCACTGATTTGTGAATGGATGGACAAACTGTGGAACTTGTTTCACTGATTTGTGAATGGATGGACAAACTGTGGAACTTGTTTCACTGATTTGTGAATGGATGGACAAACTGTGGAACTTGTTTCACTGATTTGTGAATGGATGGACAAACTGTGGAACTTGTTTCACTGATTTGTGAATGGATGGACAAACTGTGGAACTTGTTTCACTGATTTGTGAATGGATGGACAAACTGTGGAACTTGTTTCACTGATTTGTGAATGGATGGACAAAACTGTAGAACCACAAGAAGATACTATCACCTTCCTAATATTAGAAATGTATGGTTTTTTTTCAGGATGGATTCTTTGAGGGAGAACTGATGGATGGCAGAAGAGGTTTGGTACCTTCTAACTTTGTGGAGAAAGTACCAGGTAAGTGGTTTCTGGTGTCGTAAAAATAGACAATCCCTGTGCCACTGACTGTAAGGGCTATTCTAAACAAATGTTACCTGCTTGGATCATGTGAAATGTAGATACACAAGTAGATTTCATTTTGTGTGGTTAAAAAAATTAGTATCTTGAAAAAAAAAAGGTTTGAAGTCCTGTATTTATTATATTTTGGGAAGGGTTTTCTTGGTAATCCTTTCAGGAAACCATTTTGCTGGAAAACCCTAACATATTGCAACAGTATAACTTGCATTTATGATTAGCAGCACAAAAGAATGTGGGATAAATGTGGTTACAGCAACAGACATCAAATCTGAAGAAATGAAACCCTTTGTCCTATATTATTGTGACTTTTATGGCAGTTCTTTTATTAACTGCAATTTAGGTTGGCGGGCCTAGTTGAATGGGTTACACCAGAATATAACTGTTGGGTGTCCCAGAATGGGACCAGTCCAAAACCACCCGAATTTATTGACTAAAATTTAATGCAGGTAGTTGTGCTTACTAACGTTGCTATGCAGACAAGGGCATTCAACTTCTACAGGATCTGTATTTTATATCCACTGTTAACCTTATTATCTCATCTTTTTGTTCCTTCAGATGAAGAGTTGGAAGAGTTCCATAGCAACCTGGGCTTGCGTCACCATGACGACTCGAGCAGTCTCCAGCAGGATTTTGAGTTCAACAGCAGTGACGAGGCAACTGGAAAGTTTAATCTTGATAGTGTTGGTCAGTGTAAAGGTCATCAAAGTCCATTTAACCGCAATATTTGAGTCCTAATTAATCAGAACCATATTGCACATTTTTTGGAGTGGATTCAACTTAATCCGAAAGTTAATCTAAAAATGGATGAGCTTTCATGAAAATGCATGAAAAATCTTGTCCCATCTGTATCTCAGAAACTGTGAGGTGCAAGATGTTGATACTTGGTAGGGACATTGGTTGGAGGTGTAGGTGTGCAATGTCATGGTGTGACTTTAATTTGGCCTTTAACCTTTGCTGTATTATGTGACGCGGAATTGGTTCAAATATCCAACCCTGTCACCAGTAATTCGTGGTTAAATGGAAATATTTTATCTGGATATGAGTTTGTGCAACAGCAGCATTCAGCTTTATAAGTGAAATCCAGATTATTCAAAGGCTAGTTCATATTATGAGGGTTTATCTTTTATAATGTTGTTCTTCAAAAATGGGCAGGTCAGTAGTAGAATGAAGTCTGATGGTGAAATGTGTGCAAATATGTAAAAATTATATTGTAATGTTTTTGTCTGTTCATTCCATATTCTACGAGAAGTATTTTCAAATAGTGCCCATGTCATTAATCATTTCACTGTTCCAGCAAACTGGGTATTCATGTCTACTGTCAGTGTCAAAATTCTAAAACTCTTTTATCTGTGTGATAATTGCAGATAACGCCCAGACCGGCGGCCAGCCAACAAGGGTAGAGAAGGTTGGAGAAAAGCCAATCGAGAAGCGTGTTCATATAGAAGCCACAGAGTTGCCACACTCAGGTATCAAGTAAAAACATTGTGTAAAATCCTCATTGACAAATGTGTAAATTTGATTGGCTGAAGTCTGATCACATGACCTAGAACTGACCAGAGGTTAAGTAAAACAGCAGAGAGAGAGAGATCTGCCCTAGAGATGTAAAAGCATGATATAAATGTATATTTTAATCATATTGTTGTTTTAAAAACTGTCAATGTGTTTGGCCATTTTTTTCTGACTGAAATATTTGTGTTGATAATGCATTGCTAGAATTTGATGCCTTGCAAGTTATAGTTTGGATCTTTCTTAATTTTGTTTTTATTGAATTTTAAATAATTTTATATAACACTTTTCAGTCACTTCCCTCTATCTCTACCTATCAAAGATAAGTCTGATATCTTGTAGATGTATAGAATATCCAAGCAGTTACAACACTATATCTTGTGTATTGAATTTATTTCAAAATACATGTAGTCTAATACATTTCGATCTTTATATTATTGACCTTATCTTATACTCGGTATAGGAATCCCGGGCCCAGTGAATCTGAAGCTGGAGAGAGAGTTACACAACAGCGTGTTAATCAGCTGGTCTGCACCACTCAGTACAGCCATTGAGGTACAGTCCTACCACGTGTGTGTCAACAAACAGCTCAAAACCTCCGTCAAAGGCACAGAGAGAACAAAGGCACTCCTAGAGGGAATCAACCTCAGACAGGTTTGAACTCGGGGATAACCAGTTAAATATTCATTAGACTGACCATGTATATGCATGCGTATAAACATGGATTGAGAGTTTACTGGAAAGAAAAATTCATGCAATTTTTTAATATTAAGAAATTTACAAAAACTACTTTTCAAAATTGGCCAAGAGTGCGAAGAATTTATTGAAGAATTGAGTAAATTAAATGAACTATTGGAAGCTTTGAAGTAGTGCAGCTGTGAAATGATATTGAATTTTGGGTTTGATGTTTGGCATATGTACAAACTAGCAATCTTTAATCTATTTTATCATCTGTTTCACATTTTCAATAATGAAATGAAAGTATGGAAATTTATCATAAATCTATGTTAAAGATCTCTCAAAAACACACTGTCCATCAAATAATATTGATAGAATGAATGTTTTATAGTTCGGCAAAAATAGCATCTTTTTGGTGGCGTGTTTGGTGAATTCTTAACAGTTATAGATTGTATGTGGTTAAATTTCAAATGTGTGAACCAAATTTTGTTTTGGGACAGAGTTCGAGCAAACTACTGACCTTCTGCAAACATTGTCGCAACACTAGTAAAAATTAAGAAAAGGTACTGTTTTCCTTACATGATATAAGAAGATATGAGCATGTAAAAATATGTACCAGTCAGTATATCCCACTTTTTATTGCATAAAATACCCTTACCTTATCCTCACTATTGCTTATGTGTTGACAGGAGCAAACATAAATGGCCAAACAAGAATATTTTTAAAGAAATATTCTTGTTGGTACCTCCGCATATAGAGAGTGAGCCAAGAAATATATATGTGTATGAAAAATTAAATTACAATAAAATTTGTACAACCTAGGCTAAATCCAGCATGTGTCACTTCTATATATTTTTCACTCCAGGCCCATCAAGTGAGTGTCCGTACAGTCACAAACAGGGGTCAGTCACCAGATGCTGCCTGTGTACTTACAGTTGGCAAAGGTAAGTGACCAGTACAGGTGTCAGCATTCACACTTAGCCGATATTTCTGGCTCCGTGTCAGATTGTTTTATAAAGGATTTATTACAGTTATTATACTCCATGCGCAGTCATCCAATAGGTCTGGCACATCATATAGAATAGAATAGAATAGAAACATTTATATATCGCAAAATTGATGTAACATCCTCTAATGCGCTTGAGGTCAAAAAGGGAAAGTCCAGGGACGTATCAGGTCGAGATCCAAAGCATATGCTGTTAAATCTATTACACTTTTCACCCATTTACACATTTTCCACCAAACCAATGAACCTCCATTGAAAACATGCCTCAAAAATGGGCATGTTCTTGTATTTATCATTTTGAATAGACTCACTAATACAAGTTTGTCTATATATTTTATACTGCTCAGAACTACTGTGGCACCAACCCTAAACAGTACTGGTCTAGCAAGGTTCATGTTTGTACACTTCCTTGTTAACCTAGGGATCCAGTACTTTATAACATTGTCTACCTGTAATCTTCACAGTAATGCATTGTATTACAATAGAACTCATTTTATTTCTAGTTCCACTATGACATGAAAAATTAAAAAGCAATTATAGGAAAATATATTTACCCATTAAAATATGTCGGCAATCTAATCTAATCTAATGTGGACTTTTATAGCACTTAATCTCCATCACTGATGGACTCTAAGGCGCAACTGGACATAAAGCAAGGCAGTTAGCGTTAATTCGAGGACATAGCCAGGTCATACCAAGGAGACACAGGGTGACAAAAATCCCCTAAATTTAAAACAAAGTATTATTCTTAGAAGTTGTTTTGCTTACAAAATTTAAGAATAAGAATAATTGTATGAAAGAATTTGTTAGTGAATATAGTAGGGATGGGTCGGTATAAAAAATTTGTACATCAGGAGGTCGCCAATGCAAAACCGTACCGATTCTGTGACTCTGATTTTTAGTACACCCCAATCAAACATGGATTTTGTTTGATCTCAATAAAATTGCGATAAAAGTCCCCAAATGCACAAAATATGAGATAAACTCAAGTAATTTTTTCAAATTTGTAGTTTGTTTCCAATATTTTAAGATTTCCTTCAACTATATGTATTGACAAGTGAGATTGAGTGCATAAAATGTTATAACCAAAACATGGCAGGTCTGCTCAGCGTAATCGCTAGTACTGTATAAAGTCTGAAAATACATGAAAATTGGGGAGAAAAGCTTAAAATTTCTTAAGATTTTATGTGTGTTTCTAATATTTTAACTCTTCCGTCCATTACATGTCTTGACCAGCAAAGTGGCGGTAGTAAAATCTCATCACAGTATTTCAGTAAAATGCTCTCGATACCGAGACACTGGGCCTGCTGACCCATGCCTAGAATATAGTCCTTGAATACTGGGTTATCTCAGTCATTTTCTGCTCCATGTTGGCAGTAAATGTAACACAAGATGTCCGGGACCTTATTGGAGGTTCTATGAGATTCCTTAGTTTAGTTCATCTGTACATAAGTCTTGAAATTATTTCTGTCACAGTTTTCCTTTTAATTCTAGAGTCTGGTATGAAGGTACATGATGAGGTTCATTCATTCTGCCCACTGTGTGACCTTATTAGATAGTAACTAGAATCATATCTGTTTTCTAAGACCTTTCAACTAGAGTTTCTTACCTAGTCAGTGTCTGGGTGGCAATGACCCCATGCTGTGTCCGTTGGCCAAAGAATTTCAGAAATGTCTTGGCTGTCGCATGTTATAGTCACCCTCTGTGCAGAGATTCAGCATGAATGAAAGTGTAGAAAATAATGAAATAGAAAGTTATGAGAAAAATGTTTAATATAATATTTAATGTGCCAATTGGTAAAATGACTCACCAAGGGTAAACATTGTGCAACATTTGCAGATCAGTTTCTGCATTTTTCTGATTTATAGAATATTACTTCCTGCAGGCCACACAAAAAAACACTCTCAGGATAAATGTCAAGTGATAATATAATGCTGGTACATTATTTTCTCCTGTGAAATCATTGTTTTCATTTCAGCATCACAATAAATGTCCCTGTCAGAGCCAATTTATAGCATAAAAAATATGCACGCAAATTTCATTAGTATTGATGACTCCAGCATAATATATACACAGGTATTTTGTTTGTAAACAAAACTAGCAAAGTTAGAAAACATAAAGTGTTTGTCCTCAAAGCAAAAGCATTTTATATTCTATTGCTTTTCCAGGATAAAAATTATAATCTCAAGTTTACATAGACAATTTCACACTCGTCAGTCTGACTCAGAATTTAGGTCTTAGCTCTGTTTTTTATTCTGTAAATTTCAGATATCAAACATTCATCATTATCAAAATCAGGCCAATATCAAACTATTTTGATTCGGAGATTTTGTTTTACCAATTGTCAGATAGAATGCTACACTAGCAGGAAATGAATTTCATCAAGAACAAAGCATAATTTTACGCTCAACAAAGTCTGTATAAATAATCCACTCACCAACCTATTGTTTTAAACTCGATTATTATTTTCAGTTCCAAGGTTTAACATGTTGGTTGTAGCATTTCTTTTTATTGTGAAATACCATTTCCTAATAGTATCTATCTTTTTAACCAACTAATGTATGGACCAATGCAGTGTATGTGGGTTTACGATTCATCATGTGACCTAAATCAGATCAGTTAGTGTACTGATAGTAGTTCATCCTAGCTGTAGGTCACATGCCATAGTGATAACATACATGACATGATACCATAGCTTACAAGTCTCACGTAATACAACAAACACTTTTTGAACAGATGCCTCACATGCGCCGAGTGACCTCACAATCTCCAACATCACCTCAAATTCTGCCTTAGTTACCTGGTTGCCTAGCAGCAGCTCCTATCAACATGTTGTGGCGGTAAACGGGAAGGATGTCTTGGTTTCTAGCCCTGGTTGTTTTAATGTAACCGTCTCTGGTAAGCAATGACGTCTTTGTTTATATGTTATTTCTATATAATCATAGGGTAATAGAAATCAAGGGTTCTGGATATAAGTTCATAAATGATTTATCAATGCACAAATTTTTCTATATTTTAGTTAAGTATTAAGCAATCAGTGAGTATATTGGCACTTCCGCCTTTGGAAAAATGTCCCAAATGTTTTGTTTTTTTTAATCCGTGTATGTATTTTGCTTTTATCTTTAAACAAAACCTTTCTTTCACAGCATGTGTGGATAATTGAGATATATATTAATATCATTAAATTATTGCATTTTATCTGCCACATGTAAATCGGTGAAATTTAGTTACCTGAAACATCAGAGTAAAATGGAAAGTTCAGTTTTCAAATTTTTTCAGTGCCCCTGATTAACTGTATTTCCAGGTTTGGAGGCTGACAAAACTTACAAGGTAACCATAACAACGTGTGTAGATGACGCCACCATAGCTGTTCACAAAGCCACAAGTAGCACATTTAGGACCCTGGAAGGAGGTATGTTGTAGGAACTGATTGATTTTAATGTAGTTCTCCACACATTGTGTAGGTTATATCAAAAAGAGTAGTTCAGGGGATGAAGGAAGGCCAGTGTATACTAGTAAGTAGTGAATGGAATCGCCTCAATTTTCATGGTTGATTATTTATCTATTTTTCCAACCGATGATTGACCCATAATCTACTTTTTACTCCACTGTTGGCCAATATATCACTTTCCGGGATGAAGTATATGTCCATCCGGTCAGAATAACTGTTTCTGACATTTAGAATCTATCAAAAGCACTCTCTTCTGGTAAATATGGCCGGAGTTACAAAGAAACCCAAAATTCTTGACAAATCTATTGATTTATTAAAGGAAAGTTTAGGAAACTGCCAAAAATATAAAAAAATACGTGGATATTGAGACACATAAAGAAGGGTAAGATTTAATCGATTTCTAGAAGTTGTCAGTCACTAAACGCGATTGTACCATGACACCGATTAATCGAACATTGGTCTAATCGTCCACCCACTACTAGTAAGTCATACTGTATTGTAAACAGCTGTTTAAAAATAATTATCATCCTTTCCACTAATTGAAATAAGACCAAGTCCAGATTCAAACCCATGTTCCATGAGGTGTGAGGCGAGTGACTAACCCATTTCACCACCATGCCAAAGTTTGTTATTGTATTATAGATTTGTATGCAGCACAAAAAATTTGTCTTACAATAGGACTCGAAGTGCTAATGACCCATGCCGACTGCAGAGGTGGCGTCCAAGGTCTTTAGTGACTGACTTTCATGTAACTAAAACAAAGAGTCTTGGAGATCACTAATCCCTTGGATTCTATAGTGTGCCAATGCAATTGTAAATGGTGCAGTATATTTGAAAATCAATCTTCCATGTAATAAATTATGGATTTCAATATGAAGTAGTCATGAACTTAATCAATATTTTCAGATTGTTACTTACTGATACATTAGAAAAGATATAAAGACCTTTACATATTACCACAATGACAATTCCAAGCCTATATCACTCAATCTGTAATCTGAACCTAGTAACCTGAATGATTGAATTTTGATTGATTAACCAGTCATGGATGATTGCTGAATAACTTTAGCTATTCTCATATATATTATTTAGTTTTATTTATCCAAACTGTGATGCCCCAAGCTTGAGTATTAGGAAGTAATTGGTTAAATAAATAATTCATAGTGTGTTCAACTGATTAATATCCACAATACATTCCAGTGCACACAATTGTGCTAACTGACTGATTAATATCCATTTAACATTCCAGTACATGTTATTTGGTTGGCCAACTGATTCACATTCACAGTACACTGCAGTACACATCATTTGGTTGGATGATAAAAGCAGTTCCTTGATTTCAGGCATCCCTGATGCTCCATTAGACGTGCAAGTGGAATCGGGTCCACAGGAAGGCACACTACTTGTCACATGGTTACCCGTCACCATAACAACCTCAGGAAAGTCCAACGGTGCTATTGTCACAGGCTATTCCATCTATGTGGATGGAGAGAAGGTGCAAGAGATGCCAAGTCCTACTGGTAAGTTCACACACAAATAAACTTCTTCAAAAACTCAAAAAAAATTCAACTTGGTGGCCTAGTTGTTTGGGTACTGTGTGGAAGGTTTGGGGCAATTCTGTGGCACTGAATTTTTACCATTGTGCAAGGTACTTTACAAATGTTTATCATTTTAACTAAGACAACAAATGGGTACAAACACTAGGTATGAGTCAGTAGGCCCAGTGTCTCAGTATTGAGAGCATTTTACTGAAATGCCGAGATGAGATTTTTCAACTGACACTTCACTTGTCAAACATATAATGAAGGTAAGAGCTGAAGTATTTGAGATATGCCCCAAATCTGAAGAAATCATAAGCCTTTATCTCCTAGACTTTTATATGGATATGTTGAGCAGAAATGCCATGTTTTGGTGACAACACTTTATTGCCTCAATCTCACTTGGCAACCAACATAATGGAAAGAATACTTAAAATATTGGGAACAAATGTGAAATATAAGAAATTGTACACATCTCATATTTTGTGCATTTGGGACTTTTATTACGATGTCGTTTACAGGAAATGTCTGTGTTTAGCTGGGGTGTACTAAAGCGCGGAATCCCGGAATCGGTACGGTTTTGCATTGGCTACCTCTCGATGTACAAATTTTTTATACCGACCAATCCGTTTACAAGCACTGATTGATTAGATAAAACCTGTCACATATTTTCATCCTTTTCAAGGGAGTAGTAATAATCCATTCATGTCACAAAGACACAGAAATAAGCACCAGCTATATTTGGCCTGAAGAATGGCTGTACCTCTCCCAGCACTCAATACCAGACCATGTACAAACTTGTGCACATTTTTAAAACCTGCACAATAGAAATTCTGATACCAAGTAACCTCATCTACTTACTTGGTCATACTAAATGAAGGATTTTTTTATTGCATAAAATACCCATATCCTCACTAATGCTTACGTGTTGGTAGGAGTAAATATACGACTGAACGAGAATATTTTTAAAATAAAAATTCTTGTTCGTACCATTATTTACGCATGAGTGCGCATGCACCTCCACCGGAAGAACCCCTTAAAGCCTCACATCAATTTTGGTCGTCAGGGAGCAAACTTCGTACATTTATTGAGTGTCAAAGTATGTAAAAATATATGCTGTGTAAAAATTTACATAATTTGCTTATTAAACCAACTTTTACCCTTAAGGGCTGTTGGGGTATTGTTTTCACCCATGGTGTCCGGATGGGCGGGCGGCGGGAAAAAGTTTGTCCGGCCTGTATCTTAGAAACCGTAAGGTGTAGGACGTTGATACTTGGTAGGGACATTGGTTAGAGGGTGTAGATGTGCAACGTCATGGTGTGACCTTGATTTGACCTTGCCATAGTGACCTTGACCTATAAAATCTGGTCCGGGCTATATCTCGGCAACCATAAGGTGTAGGAAGTTGATACTTGGTAGGGACATTGGTTAGGTGTTGTAGGTGTGCAATGCCATGGCGTGACCTTGATTTGACCTTTGACCTTGCCGTAGTGACCTTGACCTATAAAATCTGGTCCGGGCTATATCTCGGAAACCGTAAATTGTAGGAAGTTGATACTTGGTAGGGACATTGGCTAGGGTGTGTAGATGTAAAACGTCATGGTGTGACCTTGATTTGACCTTTGATCTTGCATATCTGATGCTATTTTATCTCTCTATAGGGATATGTGATACTATTTTATCTCTCTTATATCTCATATCTTTTTACTTGAATCTTGGTTGTTGCACCTTTGGGTGTCTTTTGATGTAGATTGAGCACTGTTAAAGTCATATTAGAATTCATTAAGGGTTTTACTTTTGCAACTTCCCACTGTAACAGATGGTATTGCATCAAGTGAGTCACAGGTTTTGCCCCAAATCTACATATAAGCATGTATTTCCACATCTGTATGTATGGGTAATATTCAAAACATTCAAACCATAATTCGACCATACATAATTGTGATATTTTCATTGACAGCTATTCTCCAGTTAAGAAATTTTACAGCTTCATAACTTTTAGTTTACTGAATTGTCTTGTTTTAGTACTTAATCTTTACATGCAGTGCTCTGAAAGTATCCCAATCTGTGTACTGTTTCACTACTTCTATATCTCATGGTGTTGAAAAATATTTCCCCAGGCTGTGGGGTACGGGCATCTATAATCCTATTTTACTAATTACGCAAGAGCTCATATTAAACGGTAATACAATAAACCAAATACCCGTTTGAAGTGACCTATTTTTTGTTAATATACCAAAGGTGACCACACTGTTCTGGAGTCCAAGCATCTCACCTCACTGCATAGAATCCCACAAGCTGTCACCATACGCACTGTTGCCAAGGACGACACTGAATCCCCTGACTCTCAGCCCTGCGTCGTAACAGAACCCCTGAGACAGGAGCTTGGCAAAAAAGTGAGTGTTATAGTAATTATGTGAAGTTTTCAGTAATTATATGAAATGTGCATCACTGAATCAATCTCTAAAAGTTTCAGAATGCGCAAGTATTTTACTGGTTTTTAGGCCCAGTAAGTTGATGAATTGGAACCTGAAATTCAGCTTACTGGGGTTTCTACGTTATTCTAAATATATGTATTTTTTGCATAGTGTTTGTGTTAAATGTTATAAGTAGAGAGTAGGGTTTAATTTCTCCAGAACTCCCTTCCCACAATATTTTCTCTTTATGTGCATGCGAAAAGTAATTCTACTCTTTCCAATTGGAATGTTTTAAATTAAAACATCACGATTTTAATACTATATATCCAGTGGTATCTTTGCATGTCATAGTTTGTATATGTGTTTATTCTAGCATTTATTAGCTCTCTCGTATACTAGTCATTTGAACTCTTAACTACTCTATATGTTTATTTGTCATATAGATGTGGTGTCATGTATTCTTTATGTGCAGTTCCATTATCATTACTTTGTGTCAGTCCTTTGTAGGCTGCCATTTTTATTTGATAAAAAAATATTAAATTAATAAAAGAACTTATTAGTTAACATTTTGTCCAACCTGTGTACGAAGAACCCTATAGTACAATTTCCTTTTTATGTAGAAGTGGACGGCTGGTCCTCCAACTTAAGTTTCACTGACATTCAACTTGTCACTTGGAAATTCTACTGGAGTTCTCATACTTGTCCCGTAGCTGGCTTCAAATTTATATAAAAAAATACTGTATTAAACTCTTTTCAGTTAAATTTTTGGTGAATGGGATTGGATGATTTTTTTTGACTTTTGTTTGACCTTTGATGGAGGGTTTTACCTTGGTTATTGTTTTTTTCACTAAGCCTGAAAAGATTATAATAAATAAAATACAAGAATTTTGATGTGTGGCATTTTGGTTACTACATCTGTCTTACCTGTTTAAATCATATGAATATAACTGTATATATATTAATATATATAACATCTATTTGAACCCAATATATTTATAAAATTATCAACCTTTTCTTGTACATAGCATGTTCAAAATTATCTGAGTGAGAATTATGAAGTTTGCCTCAGTATGAGAAAGTCGTTGCTTGAAATATACCCAGAAATACATAAGATTAAAAGAAATTGAAGTAGATATTCCAAATCCTATGAAGGAAAATGCCATGAAATAGACAGAAATATATCAGAAAAAAATCTCAAGCAAAATTAAAGCAGAAAAAAGTGGCTGTTTCCTTTGTGCCAAATTTCTCGGACTGTGGCAAACCTGAGACTTCTTACCTTACACCTGTACCCACTCCGTGTGTATGTATTGGTCTAATGGATGAAGCTGTACAAATAATAGGACATCATTGTTTACACAAGCCCTTTTGCTACCTTGTCTGTCAACCGCATTCAAAATTGTTATTTTTGTTCAACTATGTCTGTCCATACAGGTCTACTTCTTTTACATACACTATTGTTTTTATTGCGTAAAATAGCCTTACCTTATCCTCACAAATGCTTACTTGGTTTTGTGGAGGCAAAACGCGGCGACCAACGAGAGGTGAACCCCGTAGTTACTGATAGGTGCGCATGCGCACAACACATTGTTGGTTGGACTTTGTCGAGAGATCTTCATTCAATTTTTGGTCGTCGAGGAGGCAACACGTGAAGTCTTTTCAAATCTGCCCGTTTCTTAGATGGCAGATGCGTTCTTTTTAGAATTCATAGAGTTCGTGCTAAGAAGGAAGAAGCTTAAGACTTCCTATTTTACAGAAGTACAATATCACATGCTGAGGGTTGAATATCCCATAACAGCATTCTTAGATTCCCCTTGGCTGTAAAACAGCTTTTGGTAGAGGATCTATTACAGAAGATTCTTCAGTTTTTGGTTCAAGCTGCCTACCTCTTCATTTATGAGGGATGTTCATCATTTTCCTGAAGATGGCGTTAAGAGGTCTCCTGTGACTGAAAAAACAGCTAGCAGTAGAAGATCTACTAGAGGTTGCTTTTCCAACACCAGGGGATGTTGAGATTTGATAGCTGGGCAGATTAAAACTCGTTTTTTGGGGTTAGTAATTAAACCTCCAGAAAGCTAGTAGCCTCTCCACTTGGTAGACACACAGAAGATGACCCTTCATCTCGAATCCAAAAATATACTTCAGATCATCCAATGGCAAATCCCTCTCATGAAGTCCTGGTGGATTTTTATGTCAGTCCTACAAGATCTACTTCACAAGTTTATCAAGGTTTGCTTTAACCTACAAACCAGGCATCAAGAGGGTTACATTCCTCCATTGCCTTGACTTTAATCTACAACTGGCTGGTGGACCATTTACTACTTCATTATAGAGAAGATAATACATAAGCTTTCCCACCAAAATCCTCAATGAAATAGGGGATTCTGGTGTAGTAGAAGAAATACGTATAAACAGTTGTGTTAAGTGAAAATATTATTGCCATCTCAGAGTTGTGCAGTTTTTGAATGGGTACTTTGTAGCCCTCCAATCAAAACTCTCCTTTCATGTGGCTCTACTGCAGGTGCTACAGACAGGAAACAATCCACCATGCTGCTAAAAATATTGTGTTACATTTACTATGTTCATTTACACACAATTTCTTCTGTAAATGACTACAAGTCGCTGGATTTTCTCAGTAAAATAGTTTCCTCTATCATATCTGACACAATGATGCTTGTTTTAGATGGAAACATTTGCTTTTTTCAAGACATGGATCATTGGTGTGTTGTGTGCTTTATAAAATGGAAAGTACGGATAGCCTACACAAGAAGTTTAGTCTATTCAAGGAAGTTAATCAGCATTGGGCAAGGTTAGTGCGTGGATAGATGACCATTCCTGTCATTTTCTTTGCCTCTTACAATTTCATTGGCCAGTGAGGATCTCTGTGTTCTGAACATACATACATCTCCAAGCTGTGAAATGGAATTTTTATAAAGAAACATGGTCACAAAAGGTTAATGACCAGTTTCAACAGATATCCATACCAAATACAAGGGTTGTACAAATCTTGAGACGGCTTATCGAATAATATTCCAGTCGAATCCGCCCATGTCTGTACATCCCATAATTTAAAGTGGTTATAGACAGGAAAAACATGGCTACCTAAGAGTGTCGTAAATGCTTCAAAAAAGCACAATTTACTACCTCAAGGATTGCACAACTCCAGGTTTTACAGCAGATTATTTCTTGTACCAGAACCCGGCAATAAATGGCGCCCTGTGATAGATCTCAGTGTCCTGGACAAATGCCTGCTAGTTCCAAATTTTAAAATGGGGACAGCAGAGATAATCAGAAACTCGGTCATAAAAGGTGAATGGCTAGTTTCGATAGACCTGAAAGATACGTTCTTTCACGTGCCCGTACACCCAGATTCTCAACATTGGCTATGTTTCCATGTAGACAAACAAACGTATCAGTTCAAACCACGGCCATTGGGGTTGGCGACTGCACCCCTATAGTTCACGCGGATTGTTAAAGAAGCAACGATCATTCTTCAGTCTTGCAGAATTCGAGTTCACCAGTAGGTGGACGACTGGTTGTTAAGAGCAAATACCAGACACCAGTGTCACCTCTAGACAAAAGAACTCATCCATATGATTCAAGAACTCGGCTTTGTGAGAAACTTCGAAAAATCAGAGCTCGAACCTACACAAAAAATCGACTTTCTGGGTTACCATTTCGATTTAGTACAAGGAAAAGTCTTTCCAACTGAATAGAAGTTGAAAATTCTAGAAAAATCTGTTCAGGACATGGAGATCGCATCACAAACTACTCCAAGACTATTAATGTCCCTGATAGGTGTGTTAGCATCTCTAGAAAAGACAATACCAATGGGCAGGCTCCACATGCGTCCTTTTCAGTGGTACCTGAAAACACATTGGCAATATCCCCAGTCTCCAGACCTGAAGATTCCAGTTTCAAACCTTCTGAAAAGTTATCTTCAGTGGTGGAAAGATCCAAAAAATTTAAGAAGGGGTTGTCCTTTACATCCTCCGGAACACAATACCCTTATTTTCACAGATGCGTCAAACCAGGGTTGGGGAGCTCATTTAGAAAAGCTGACAGTCAGTGGCACTTGGACAAGTCAAGAGAAAATTTTACATATCAATGTCCTAGAATTAAAGGCTGTGTTTCTGGCCTTAAAGAACTTTCAGAACCAAATTCTAAATAAAAGAATTTTGATAGCAACAGACAATGCCACTGTGGTCAGTTATCTGAACAAACAAAGGGGAACACACTCATGGGACATGTGTCTCCTGGTTTGGCGCATCTTGGCCTACTGCAATCCTCGGAACATTCTCATAAGAGCCAGACACATCCAGGGTTGCCTCAATGTCATAGCCGACAGTCTCTCCAGGAAGGACAAAATAATTTAGATAGAGTGGTTTCTTCATCCTCAAATATTCAGCCTAATTTGCAAAGTTTGGTGGACATGTTTGCCACCAAATTGAATCACAAACTACCAATCTATGTCTCACCAGTCCCATATGCAAATGCTATGAACATAGATACATTGAACATCTCCTGGGAGGGTCTGGACGGCTATGTCTTTTGTCCTGTAGCACTCATACCTAAAGTCATACAGAAGATGAACACCTACAGGTGCAAGATGATAGTAGTAGCACCAGGGTGGCCCAGAATGCATTGGTTTTGGGATCTAGTGAATCTGTCAACCAAAACCCCATTACAACTACTTCAATGGCCTCATCTGTTAAAACAACCGTTCAGTCAGAAGTTCCATCAGAATCTTATGTATCTGAATCTGCATGTCTGGCACCTAGACACCACTCAGAATCACTTGAATCATTCTCTGAGCAGGTGGCAGATAGAATTAAGGCACCTCAAAGACCCTCATCTAGAAGATTGTATGAGTCAAGGTGGTCCATTTTTGAACTCTGGTGCCAACAGAACACGGTGGTCAGCACAGAGCCTTCTATCTCAGTCATAGCAGAAATTTTGAAAAATTTGTTCACTGTCAAAAATTTGAAGCCTGCCACAATTGCTGGCTACAGAATTTCAATAGCTGACCATTTGGGACCTTTTGGCCAGGAAGTAGGCAGGAGTTTGCACTTAAATAGACTCCTTGCAAGCTTTTACAGGGACAAACCCATTCTAAATAGGGTTATTCCTTCTTGGGACCTATCGTTGGTTCTTATCTCTTTGACTAAGGCTCCTTCTGAACCTTTGAAGGATGCAAGTCTTAAGATTTTGACTTTCAAGACTGTTTTCCTGATGGCTTTGGCATCTGGCAAAAGGAGGGGGGAGGTGCACACTTGGACATTCTCTTCTCTCGGACATAAGCCTCACTGGAAGGAGGTCACTATCTCTCCTCCTGCCTTCTTGGCTAAGAACCAGTTAGCCTCTGAGGGTCCAGATTTGATCAGACCTGTAGTTATTCCAGCTCTTAAACCGTTTCTGAGCTCCGATTTGTCTGATGATATGACTTTATGCCCTGTCAGAGCACTTAGATACTATCTAGACAGAACTAGTGCTTTAAGGAAGGGAAAGAATCTCTTGTTTATATCCTTTAAGGAAGGCTTTGACAGAGGTCTCATGAGATCTACTATCTCTTCTTGGATCAGATAGACTGTCTTATTGGCTTATCAGTCATCCAATTTTGATACACAGGACCTACAGGTTAAGGCCCATGGTGTTAGGTCCATGTCTGCTTCTCTAGCGTTCAAGGTGGATGTCCCTAGAGCAGATTTTAGGCTCCTGCCATTGGAAGAGCCACAACACGTTTTCTACCTTGTATTTTAGCGATGTGTCTTGGCAGTCCACAGACCAAACAGATTACAATTAGGCCCAGTGGTTTCTGCTCAGCATGTGATTGGCTTTGAGTATGTTCTTGAGAATTTCATATGGCTTACATACTTTACTCTTCCTTCCATACCAGTATCTTGTATGGACATATGTCTTCTTCTGTGGCAGATGGCCTCATGACTGTATTTTGTAAAACACAGAAGCCAGCTTGGGGTGCCTTCTTGCTGGATGACAGCTCCCAGCTCGAGGGACCCAGGAAGCCATTCCCCACCACACAGTTATGGGTGATGGTTTAGATATAGGACAACTTTATGCTACATTGGACAAGTGTCAACTACAACAGTACATCATGAATATTCATGAGGTTACCTATCATTACTTATCTTTACAGATATTTTACAGTAATGGAAAATTCTGTTGTAGCATACTTAAGCTTATCTTATCCTCTCCATCAAATGCTTTCATGCTATTTTACACAATAAAATGTAACAAATTTTATTGTAATTTAACTTTTTGTAAGTTAAATACTTACCTTATCCTCACAAGGACAGACCCACCCTTCCTCCCCTCACAAGTTTGTTTTCATAGGGGACCAAAAATTAAATGAAGATCTCTCGACAAAGTCCAACCGACAATGTGTTGTGCGCATGTGCACCTATCACTAACTACGGGTTCACCTCTCGAACAAGAATAATTTTTAAATATTCTTGTTGGTCGCCGCGTTTTGCCTCCACAAAACCAAGTAAGCATTTGTGAGGATAAGGTAAGTATTTAACTTACAAAAAGTTGAATTACAATAAAATTTGTTACAATTAGTGTACATGAAAATAGTCTGGGAACATACTGATTTAAGACAAACATATCATACATGTGTACATTATAGACAGAGGACAGTCATTTGAATTATGTGCTTCAGTAATTTCTGATGTCTGTAATCCTATTCTCATGTATTTCATTTGAATATATTTGAATATAGTTACCTTAGTAGTAAAAGGGTTTAACTTGTAAATTTTAACTATTGTATACTATCCTAGGGAAAATGGATCCATCCAACTATCTAAGAAACAAAGATTTATTTAATAGGTGTTCTTGCATATAAATGGTGGAGATAAGTTTGAAAAATTATAAAATTATGATAAATTTGAAAAATTATAAAATTATGATAAATTTGAAAAATTATAAAATTATGATAAATTTGAAAAATATCGAAGTTTTCAGAATACTTCATTACTTATTTGAAAAAAATTGTGTGATAGGGTCATATAATTATTTTGTGTGTATTTTTTTTTATTAAATGCTAAAATTTAAAAGTCCTATTAGGCTAAATATATATCAAACAAAGGCTATGGATTTTAATAGGTTGTGGATCCATTTTTCCCGAGTTATCATGTTTAACCATCACTTGGCTACACACAACACTCCTGCCTCTGTTCCCCAGCATGGATTTGTCACCACGGTTACCTCCTCCCACCCTCAGACCGATGACCAAAAGCTGCAGGATACCTTTGCTAGGGCAGACTCAACCAACCAATGTCTGACCAAAGCTAACAACAGCAGCCCAGTTAGCAGTGCATCCAGCAGTAACTTTAGCAATGGGTCAAGGTTGTCTAGCGACAACAGCAGTTTCCACAGCAATAACTCCAACAGTGAGAAAAGTGGTGTGAATTTCACAGCAGTACAACCCGTGTTGACACCAGCACCCCAGAAAAAGACTGTATCTGTTGTCAAGGGGGTTTTGATTGACAGGCCAGGGAACTTGGAGGCGGAGCTTCTAGAGGCTGAGAATGAAGAAGAGAATGGGCCAGAGGTGTGATTGATAACCATGTTGTTGTTTTTTGGGCTTTTTTTTCTTTTTTTTTGCATTAACACTTAAGATATTCATAACATATTAATATTAACCTAATTCATACTGACGGGGGTCAATGAATTTCAGGATTTAGGATATAATAACTTTCTAACCAATTTTTTAATGGTAAATTTAATTAGGTAACGGTATATTCTGTACAAAATTGCTAATTTGGTAAAATATATCAGTATTTGTCATCATTTTTGATTGAAATATTATTTTTATAGCATGTTATAACCATAAACTCTGGTGTAAAAGTTAATGTTGTAAAAAAGTACCCATTACACCCACTGTAAATAGAACCAGTCATTATATAATAAAGTAGGAATATAGGAATAAAAGACATATTCGAGTGCTTTATGATGGTTTTAAACTATCGATCGGCTACATTAAAGCACGAGAATTTGTCTTTTATTCCTATTCTAAAATGGTTACATTAATCTTTTGGTAAAAATAAGCAGTAAATCTTACACAAAAATCAAAACAAATCCAACGCCATGTTGGCTGTTCTATCAGTGAAACATACATAGCAATATCTAGGGTAAAAAAGTAAGCATTTTTGTCACTCTATTTTCATAGAATTTGTTATGAAATATTGAGAGATTGTCACTGTAGATGCTTTCAGTTTTTTGTAAGCTTTAAAACAATATGCTATTTATTAAAATCAAGCAAGAAATAACAATTTTATGAATATTTTAACCACTTATTTTACCGCGAGTCGTTTGTTTACATTTGTACGCGAAGGGATGATGTACGTAGAATTCAACAGTGTTACTTTATTTACCGTTCTATATTCGTGATTTCTGAATTATGCAAAAGACGTGTCCAAGGTCACTGCGCAGCCTACCATTTTAGAATTACAACTAACACATTTCTAATATTACACTAAAACACATAATGATCATGTAGCACTACACAGCAATAATAATATCACTTCACACTTCTCTGTTCTTGTGCAACAATACAGTGTGGTGAGAAATCTGAATCTGTAAATATTGCATAAAGTTTGTCAATGTGACTAATTCAGATCCAGTATCAGCATTTTAAAAATTACAGTAGAACCTCGATTATCCAGCCCTCTATAATCCGAATCTCCGGATTAACCAATCTGAAACTTTGTCTCTGTACCTTCATAATGTACAGTCTAGCACGAGTGATAATACAGGATTTTACACATTCTCGGAACCCATTGATTCTAATGCTTTAAGAAGCATACTATCCACAGAAATGTCTAGCTTCTTTGATCTTTAAGACCATTGTTTCTTTTGGGGACAGATTAATTCATTTCATGACTGTACTGCACAACTTATTGTATCCCCGACGCGAAGCGGGGATACTATGGATTCATCATCGTCGTCGTCCGCGTCCGCGCCCTCGTCCGCGTCCGCGTCCGCAGAGATTTCTTGTTAGCGACCTACAGTCCACATTTCTTTCCGGATTTCTTTCATATTTGGCAGGTGACTTGATATGGTAGAGGACTCGCCACCCTATCTTTTTGGTAGGCTTTATGTCTAAATTAGGCCTGTGGTAGACAAAAATGTCTAAAATGTGGAATATTGCTTGTTAGCGACCTACAGTCCACATTTCTTTCCAGATTTCTTTCATATTTGGCAGGTGGCTTGGTATGCTAGAGGACTCGCCACCCTATCTTTTTGGTAGGCTTTATGTCTAAATTAGGCCTGTGGTAGACAAAAATGTCTAAAATGCATTAAAAGTCATGAAATCATGCACTAAATCACTTATAACTTGAAAAGTGTTGCATTTAGAGCATTTTGTTAAAATATGTTATTCAGATACTTTTTTCATAGCTACAACATGGTGAGTAACTTGGGTGTCTGTCTCAATCGCTAAGTGAGTAATAGCTACTTTTGGGCTTTTCAGTAACTTCCATCATGAGTAAAATCAATTGTAACTTGAAAACTATTGCATTTACAGAATTTTGTATAAATATGTTATTCAGCTACTTTTATGTCAGCTATAACATAGTAAAATTTCAGACATGTAGCTCATGGCATAGCTGAGTAATAGCTACTTTTAGGTTATCACTGTTGAGTAAATTACTTATAACTTCAAAAGTATTACATTTAGAGTATTTTGTTTCAATATGTTATTCACCTATTTCGGAGTCAGCTATAACATAGTGAAGTTCCAGACCTGTGGCTCTTTGCTTAGCTGAGTAATAGCTACTTTGAAGTTCACACTGTTGAGTAAATCAGTTGTAATTGGAAAAGTATTGCATTTACAGAAATTTGTGTAAATATGTTATTCAGCTACTTTTGGGTCAGCTATAACATAGTGAAATTACAGACCTGTAGCTCATGGCACAACTGAGCAATAGCTATTTTCAGGTACTGACTGTTGAGTAAATGACTTGTAACTTGAAAAATAGTGCATTTGGAGTATTTTGTTAAAATATGTTGTTCGCCTACTTTTGGGTCAGCTATAACGTCGTGAAATTACAGACTTATAGCTCATGGCATAGCTGAGCAATAGCTATTTTCAGGTTGTCACTATTGAGTAAATCAGTTGTAACTTGAAAACTATTGCATTTACAGTATTTTGCTTAAATATGTTGTTCACCTAATTTTGGGTCAGCTATAACATAGAAAAAATTCAGACATGTAGCTCATTGCATAGCTGAGTAATAGCTACTTTGACGTTATCACTGTTGAGTAAATCAGTTATAACGTGAAAACTATTACATTTACAGTATTTTGTTTAAATATGTTATTCACATAATTTTTGGTCAGCTATATCAGAGTGAAATTGCAGACCTCTGTGTCATGGCATAGCTTACCAATATCTACTTTCAGGTTCTCACTGTTGAGTAAATCATTGTATCCACTGGATAGCCGTAGTGTGTAGAGAGATTTCACCATTACCGCTCTAACAAAAAAAAATATTATAGCTAGCCTTCTCAAGTTTGCAAAGTATATTACAGGGTGCACCACAGTACTCTATTGGTAGGCTTTATGTCTAAATTAGGCCTGTGGCTAAATTACTTACCTACTAAAAATGAGTAATTCTGCATTTTCTCTAAAAGTATTGCAGATAGCAAATTTTTCTTAAATAACTCATTCACCTACTTTTGGGAGAGCTTTCACATGCTGAAGTTCCAGACCTGTAGGTAATTACTCACCTACTGAAAATGAGTAAATGCGAATTATCTCTAAAAGTATTGCAGATAGCCAATTTTTGTCAAATAACTCCTTCACCTACTTTTGGGAGAGCTTTCACATGCTGAAGTTTCAGACCCGTAGGTAATTACTCACCTACTCAAAATGAGTAAATGCAAATTATCTCTAAAAGTATTGCAGATAGCGAATTTTTGTCAAATAACTCCTTCACCTACTTTTGGGAGAGCTTTCACTTGGTGAAGTTTCAGACCTGTAGGTAATTACTCACCTACTGAAAATGAGTAAATGCAAATTATCTCTAAAAGTATTGCAGATAGCCAATTTTTGTCAAATAACTCCTTCACCTACTTTTGGGAGAGCTTTCACTTGGTGAAGTTTCAGACCTGTAGGTAATTACTCACCTACTGAAAATGAGTTAATGCAAATTATCTCTAAAAGTATTCCAGATAGCCAATTTTTGTCAAATAACTCCTTCACCTACTTTTGGGAGACCTTTCACTTGGTGAAGTTTCAGACCTGTAGCTAATTATTCACCTACCCAAAATGAGTAAATGCTAATTATCTATAAAAATATTGCAGATATCCAATTTTTTATCAAATAACTCATTCATCTACTTTTGGGAGAGCTTTCACATGGTGAAGTTCCAGACCCGTAGGTAATTACTCGCCTACTGAAAATGAGTAAATTCGAATTATCTCTAGAAGTATTGTAGATAGCCAATTTTTCTCAAATAACTCATTCGCCTACTTTTGAGAGAGCTTTCACTTGGTGAAGTTTCAGACCCGTAGCTAATTATTCACCTACTCAAAATGAGTAAATGCGAATTATCTCTACAAGTATTGCAGATAGCCAGTATTTCACAAATAACTCATTAATATGAAAACAACTTAGAGGAAGTCATGGGCTGCAAATCTTTTCATGTGGTCAGATTTCACCTTGGGCCCCTCCTGCTTATTATTGGTCCTAGAGGTTTGCAATGTGAAAACGACTTATAGGAAATCATGGACTGCGAATCTTTTGATGTGGTCAGACTTCACCTTGGGCCCCTGCTACAGGGTCAAATAAGGGTAGCCAAACTTAAAAGTGCTTTCAGCTTGCTTATTAACGAAAAATGCTTTTTATCTTCTAAACTATGTTAGTTGGCCTTTGTCGGTGGATACATCCAGCATCTGGCCACAGATGCGTCCTATTTCTAGTTTGATAATGTGCCAATCACTGAATGTGTGTTTGATTGGTTTTACAATTTATAATCACCTGTACTAAAACAATAATGTCAAGAATGCATTGCCAACTGAACATATTCAATCACCGAACCCTTTGATTATCCAAACTGATTATATGCCCCCCCATTCAATTTGGTTAATTGAGGTTCTACTGTATTTCAATAATCCAAAATGAGTCAGGTTTTGGTCCAGGAAACGGTACTTTAGTGACTATGTTACAGCTATATTATCCACAATTATTAATGAAATAGAACTATGCGTCTGTTGTGAATTTCTATTAGAAAGGGAAAAATATACACAATCCGTCATTAACCCACTACGTGACCCATTTGACGAAAGATATTTAGAAAAAAGGTGTCTATTAGAACTGAGAAGTGTGAAAACCCCTTTAGACTATTCGTAAACTCATTAGGGAGGAGGCAATATCCCATTCAGTATCCCTGTTATACTATAACAAGCATTATGACCACCAGTTCAATAGTTGGCACATTACAATGGTGGGGCGACTTAAAATAATAAAAATAAACAATTAAACTGAAGATATTGTCAACTTTTATGCTGTATTTTTGGAAATGTTTAGGCTTTATAGTAGACTTGCTCCAAGTCTTTGTATTTCTCATTCCAGTAAATCTGACATACATGAAATCATTATGAACCCACTTGATGAGTGAGAAAAGCTTCTGTCTAGAGAAATACAAACACTTTTGTCAGCCCCACATTCTGGTAAAAAAGTCATTCAGTCCTCATATAATACCTTAGACAAAAGGACTTGATGAAAGTCTAGCTTTATAGGGATTCTCGAGCAGAAGCTCTAGCAGGCTCTTTTATTTGGGGTCTGTACTAGAACTTTTTCAGCATCTATAGAATCCACAGCTTTGCATTGGGGGGAGGATACCAAATCAGAAAATTTTATTCCGACTCATATCTTGTACTAATTAACCTCTTGCACACTATTTCTGTTCTGCCTTACTGTATTCAATTGTTCTGTTCACAAGCTGTGCTAATTGTGAATTCCTTTTTATGTCAGCTGACTTGTCAGTCAGCTGACATTATATCGTCACTCTGCGGCGTGGGCGTACGCACACGCGTCCGCGTGAACAACTTCTCCTCCAAAACTACAAGGCCTAGAGACGTGCTGTTTTTTTTAAAAGATACCTTATCTATCGAGGATGAAAAATTGTTCAAGGCATGCAAATCTGTCTGTTAGTCTGTTTGCTAGAGACATTACAAGGGGGGTACCCCCACCAAAAGTGTGAAAATTTCAACACTTAATCACAATTTTCTCAGTGACTATTGCAGGGATTTCTCTCATATCTTGCATATATGTACTAGGCCAGAGGTAGATTCTCTTGTGTGAGTATGAGACCTGGATCTGTCTTACTTTTTTTTAAATAAATTTTTTTAATAATTTTTAGTGCATTAAAATTCATGAAATCATGCACAAAATGATTTATAACTTGAAAACTGTTGCATCTAGAGCATTTTGTTAAAATATGTTATTCAGCTACTTTTTTCATAGCTACAATATGGTGAGTAAGTTGGGTGCCTGTCTCAATAGCTAAGTGAGTAATAGCTACTTTTGGGCTTTTCAGTAACTTCCATCATGAGTAGAATCACTTGTAACTTAAAAACTATTGCATTTAGAGAATTTCGTATAAATATGTTATTCAGCTACTTTTGGGTCAGCTATAACATAGTAAAATTTTATACCTGTAGCTCATGGCATAGCTGAGTAATAGCTACTTTTAGGTTATCACTGTTGAGTAAATCACTTATAACTTCAAAACTATTGCATTTAGAGAATTTCGTATAAATATGTTATTCAGCTACTTTTGGGTCAGCTATAACATAGTAAAATTTCAGACCTGTAGCTCATGGCATAGCTGAGTAATAGCTACTTTTAGGTTATCACTGTTGAGTAAATCGCTTATAACTTGGAAACTATTGCATTTAGAGTATTTTGTTTCAATATGTTATTCACCTATTTTGGGATCAGCTATAACATAGTGAAGTTTCAGATCTGTGGCTCATTGCATAGCTGAGTAATAGCTACTTTGAAGTTCTCACTATTGAGTAAATCAGTTGTAATTGGAAAACTATTGCATTTAGAGAATTTAGTATAAATATGTTATTCAGCTACTTTTGGGTCAGCTATAACATAGTGAAATTTCAGACCTGTAGCTCATGGCATAGCTGAGTAATAGCTACTTTTAGGTCATCACTATTGAGTAAATCAGTTGTAACTTGAAAACTATTGCATTTACAGTATTTTGCTTAAATATGTTGTTCACCTACTTTTGGGTGAGCTATAACATAGTAAAATTTCAGACCTGTAGCTCATTGCATAGCTGAGTAATAACTACTTTGAAGATCTCACTATTGAGTAAATCAGTTGTAATTGCAATACTATTGCATTTAGAGAATTTAGTATAAATATGTTATTCAGCTACTTTTGGGTCAGCTATAACATAGTAAAATTTCAGACCTGTAGCTCATGGCATAGCTGAGTAATAGCTACTTTTAGGTCATCACTATTGAGTAAATCAGTTGTAACTTGAAAACTATTGCATTTACAGTATTTTGCTTAAATATGTTGTTCACCTACTTTTGGGTCAGCTATAACATAGTAAAATTTCAGACCTGTAGCTCATGGCATAGCTGAGTAATAGCTACTTTTAGGTTATCACTGTTGAGTAAATCGCTTATAACTTGGAAATTATTGCATTTAGAGTATTTTGTTTCAATATGTTATTCACCTATTTTGGGGTCAGCTATAACATAGTGAAGTTCCAGACCTGTGTGACTCATTGCATAGCTGAGTAATAGCTACTTTGAAGTTCTCAATGTTGAGTAAATCACTTGTAATTTTAAAACTATTGCATTTAGAGAATTTAGTATAAATATGTTATTCAGCTACTTTTGGGTCAGCTATAACATAGTAAAATTTCAGACCTGTAGCTCATGGTATAGCTGAGTAATAGCTACTTTTAGGTTATCACTGTTGAGTAAATCACTTATAACTTGAAAACTATTGCATTTAGAGTATTTTGTTGCAATATGTTATTCACCTATTTTGGGGTCAGCTATAACATAGTGAAGTTCCAGACCTGTGGCTCATTGCATAGCTGAGTAATAGCTACTTTGAAGTTCTCACTGTTGAGTAAATCAGTTGTAATTGGAAAACTATTGCCTTTACAGAAATTTGTGCAAATATGTTATTTAGCTACTTTTGGGTCAGCTATAACATAGTGAAATTACAGACCTGTAGCTCATGGCACAACTGAGCAATAGCTATTCTCAGGCACTGACTGTTGAGTAAATCAGCTATAACTTGAAAAATATTGCATTTGGAGTATTTTGTTAAGTTTATGTTTATTTGGGGTTTAACGTCGCTTTCAACACTGTACAGGTCATATCACGACGGGTAGTTGGAAGGGCAGAGGAAACCAGTACATAGAGTTCGCTAGGGTTGTGTACTGTAAACTGCCGACCAACGGCAAGCAACTACCAGCTTTCCCACTTACGGCCATGACGGGGATCGAACCCCGGCCGCAGAGGTGGGAGGCGAGGAGTATTTTGTTAAAATATATTGTTCACCTACTTTTGGGTTAGCTATAACATAGTGAAATTACAGACCTATAGCTCATGGCATAGCGGAGCAATACCTATTTTCAGGTTCTCACTATTGAGTAAATCAGTTGTAACTTGAAAACTATTGCATTTACAGTATTTTGCTTAAAGATGTTGTTCACCTACTTTTAGGTCAGCTATAACAGAGCAAAAATTCAGACATGTAGCTCATTGCATAGCTGAGTAATAGTTACTTTGAGGTTCTCACTCTTGAGTAAATCAGTTGTAACTTGAAAATTATTACATTTAGAGTATTTTGTTAAATATGTTATTCACAGATGTTTTGGTCAGCTATAACATAGTGAAATTGCAGACCTCTATGTCATGGCATAGCTGAGCAATAGCTTCTTTCAGGTTCTCACTGTTGAGTAAATCATTGTATCCAACCTGTAGGAAATCATGGGCTGGGAATCTGTTAATATGGTCCGATTTGACCTTGGAACCCTCCTTCAAGGTCAAATGAGGATAGCCAAACATAAAAGTGCTTATAACTCGCTTATTATTGGTCCTAGAGGTTGGAATGAAAACCAACCTATAGAAAATCATGAGCTGGGAATTTTTTGGTGTGGTCGGATTTCACCTTGGACCCCTCCTTCAAGGTCAAATGAGGATAGCCAAACTTAAAAGTGCTTATAACTCACTTATTATTGGTCCTAGAGGTTTCGAATGGAAAACCAACCTATAGAAAATCATGGGCTGGGAATCTTTTGGTGTGGTCGGATTTGACCTTAGACCCCTCCTTCCAGGTCAAACGAAGATAGCCAAACTTAAAGTGCTTATAACTCGCGTATTATTGGTCTTGGAGGTTTGGGATGGTAAACCAACATATAGGAAATCATGGGCTGGGATTCTTTTGGTGTGGTCAGATTTGACCTGGGACCCCTCCTTCAAGGTCAATTGAGGATAGCCAAACTTACAATTGCTTAGAACTCACTTGTTATTGGTCCTACAAATTTGGGATGGTAAACAAGCTACAGGAAATCATGGGCTGGGAATTTTTTTGTGTGGTCGGATTTGACCTTGGACCCCCTCCTTCAAGGTCAAACAAGGATAGCCAAACTTAAAAAGTGCCTATGACTCACTTATTATTGGTCCGAGAGGTTTGGGATGGTAAACCATCCTAAATTCTTTGGCTGGGAATCTTTTGGTATGGTCAGATTTGACCTTTGGACCCCTTCTTCATGGTCGAACGAGGATATTGCATTTATAGTATTTCTTTAAATATTTTTAACCTACGTTTTACACTTAAACAATTACCTTGTTACTTTATTTCATAATACCATTTACAGGGCACAACTTTTTTGTCCTTTTCTTCTGTCAGCTTCGGAATATCTTTCGAACATGCTGTTCAGTTACCATTTACTGTATTTCTGTACAGCCCTTTCCCTGATAATTATGCTTTCCTCTCATTATCACCATCACAAATCAAAAACATTCAGTCAGCTGACACAGTGCCCGTTCACGGGCACTCTCCTCTTGTTAGTCTTATGTGTGTGTCTGACAATAAGTCTCTGTAGTATTCTATGACTGGCTTTCAGTGTGAGTATTTTTACATCAATATCTCCTATTTTTACATCAATATCTCCGCTGTGGTAAATCTCAGTCAAATGATGAAGCCAAGGGAGGTAGAGTTGATGCAGTGATTGTAAACCTATGTAATATGACACTGGTTAATCAGAGAGTGTAAAAAAACCCAAGGCCCAGGTTTGAAATGCCTACTCTGTGTATTCAGAAGGCTTCTAAATGCCAGTAGTCTACCAAGTCTGTGCTGTCTATATAACTAAGATTATGTTCTGCGTAATATCCAGAACAAGCCTCTCAGCAGGTTTCTAAATATTAGTAAATGTCAAAATATTCAGCAGACTTCTGAACTTTAATTCCCATATAAGTAGTACTGTGCCGGAGTTGACCATGTCAAACTTTGCTCAGATTCAAGAGAAACCACATACTCCTGACTGGTTGAATGATGAATCAATTTGAATCAAAGCTTTAGAATTACCTAAGACCACTAACATATCAAATAGTAAGAAAAATGAAATCTATTGTTTTACATCCTCTGTAGTTGGTTATATTTCGATGTTTTTACGTCACACAATTTTGTCAGCAAACCTTAACATTTACTTCTGATTTGATTGTGGGTCATACTTAAACTTCATAAAAAGCATATTCTCAAAGTTCATTCAGCATTTTACAGCAAATGTGGGTAATCATTTTGATGCCTTACTTGCAGTCTTGGTTTTACAGTATGTGCTTACATACTTCATAACCCTGGCAGACATTCAGAACTCTCATGCTGGAAATGCAATTTATTGACTCTTCTCCACTGCTTGTTAACATGATATTGCAAGAGCGCATGAGTTCTTTTCACATCTTCTGTAAACCATTTTTGATATGTCTTGATCCAGAAGTCAGTCCAACAAAAGTGCATTGCTGAAAGCTAATCTAAAATCCATTCCACAATTCAGATCAAAGGTTAATCTTTTATTCTGAAATTTGATCTGATCATCAGTGGTCCATGTTTATAAATAGCAGCCCAGGGCACTGATATTATGACAAAATGAACCGTAAAAGATAATTTTCGTAGTCCCTGTCATTTAAATTCTGTGAAATATTTGAAATACACATATGGTGTAAATAATTCAAAAGGCTTCATCACTGTCTTCAATAAGACAGAGGTTTTCTTAAAACAATAGAAATGGCTGGCTTATGTAGTTGCAGTCATAAATTTTCATTGTTTAATTATATTACATAACATTTAGCCTGTCATTTTAATTGGCACTTCTTGTTGTAGTCTTTTCATATAAAGGATGTACTCTTGGATCCATGAATTGTCTTCCCTCACTAAAAATGGCAGCTTAAAGTTCTTGCATTGATCTCAGTACTCTGATGTATTTTTCTTACATTAACTATTACAGACAACATTTTAAAGCCTTCCTATTAGTCATATTTATATTGGCTGCCTAAGCCAGATGTGAAAACTAATGGGGCTTTCCATGTCTCTGTCTCCGTATTTATCTGGGACTTGGCTTATATGCGCTATCGGGCCAGTAAATTGCTCAGTGAGTAAATTCTCCAATGTCTATGTAAGGCTGTGTCTACTGTCATGTGTAACTTGAGGTCCAGAATAGTCTTTATATTGCATTCTCCATAACACAGTCAGAAAGGATATTTGGCGCCTTGGTTTCTTGAGCATCGTCAGTATTTCTCAAGGATTTAGCCGGGAGCTTTAATGCAAAAGAAGAGAATTGCATATGTATTGGTCATGTAGAAACTGCTATGTTTTTTTTTTTAAAAAGAGGAGATGTAAGCTTGGTACAGTGTAGCGAGATGCTACATTTGAGTGTTGGGGGAGGGGGGTAAAATAAGGGTAGTTGAAGTGAATTATTAATGAATTCAATCCCCATTAGAGTTGGTGGGGGGTGGTTTGCTGAACAACTGTTGGATGCCACAGACATAGACTGAAATTGAGATTGGTGTCTGAAATAACAGCTACTGTGGTTCTAGAGGTGTTGGCACACCAGTGATACTGACTGACTGATACATATTGTGTCTTTGTACAATGAGATTAATGTAGATTCAAGCCATGCTCATGTCTGGATTCACTTCAATGACAGAACTCCTCTCAGACATTAAGACATGCAATATTTGCGATTACATGTAAAATTTGCTATAACAACTTTGTCAGCTTTTACCACTGCAGAATGATTGTTACAAATTAAGAAGCACAATTCACTGGAGGTTTTGGAAAGGATTGTAGGAGTGATTTAAAATTGGTACTGTTAAAAAGAGGATGCAAATTTGACAAAAATGTTCAATAATACCCTGTAACATAAAGGGGATTTCCTGCGAGATGAATTTCACACAATATGACAAGTTTAACATGTTTTATTCTGCTGATCTTAGTTTATTACACTCAACTGCCTGAATAACTGTGCTAACCAGAAGTTGGACTTTATGGTGGGACATCTTCTTGAAATATACATAGTTACTCTCTAAAGACACAGGTCATCTAATGGCATGATAGTGTCTTAATACTGCATGCCTTCTCTTATCCGAATGTGCTTGGAAAGAAATATGTTGTTTGGATAACCAAAGGTTGGTAAAATTTAAGTGACAACTTTGTACAAAACAGCAAGGAAACACAATTTAGGAATGTGGAATTGACTTCATAAATGAAATGTTCAAATAATAAAATAACAACCAGTAGATTGGCATTGCTTTGACAATTGGTTCATCAGTGATCTGTAGACTGTCTTAACACTGTTTTTATACATTTATCATGTTAATGCATGTTTTCCATTCTAACCAGTTTTATCATAGTAATGTTACCTGTAACTGTTTTCATGCACTTTGCTTTATTTTCTTCATAAATGTTTTATGTATATATCAAACTTTGTTGTTTCTTTATGTGATTAAATGTCTTGAGTTATTCAATAAAACACAAGTTGTATGTTTCCATGCATGCGATCTGTATGATATGTTGTGACTTGGTGTTCGCATGTACACAAATTTTCAGAACACTTTTACAGCCCCCTGAAATAACTATACATGTGTAATATACATTCACCAAATATGGGTGTTAATACAGTATTCATTCTAATTCTAATAGTACTTTTATAGCGCTTAATCTCTATCTAATGATAGACTCTAAGATGCAGAAAGCCAAAATCAGAGATATTGGATTTGTAAATTGTATTCGTACAAATGGAAAAACTGTGGGACACTTTGAAGGAGAAATACTGATTGCTGTGAGAAATTAAGAATCATGGATGGAAACAGGAAGTGCAATAATATATTTGTCATACTTTTTGGTGTGCTATCATAACCTGTCATTTTTTGTTGATTTAACCCTTTGGTTACCATGTTTGTTGGCCAAAGTTGATAGCCATTACATTTGGCTTTACTGTGCCAATCAACAGAAACTGCTAGCTCTAATATATATATATGTTGCACCACTAGATTCTATTCATTGTAGCTAGTGTGCTGGTATATCACAGTACAAACAAATAGTAATCATGTTTGCATGAATTAAATTACTTAATTTCAGCGGACGAAATAACCTTATCACTAGAAATTTCCTTTGAATATACTAGTTGTAAGAATACCATCATCTCAGTAGGGGAAGGGTTAAAAAATACGGAATGTGTAACCTCTATTTAATTTGTAACTGTCTGTTTTTGTTTTGTTTAGGATAATTGCCTTTATTGCCTTTATTATGTGTGTCTATAGTTATGTCGAATTAACAAGTAATATAAATTTCACTGGGAGATTGTTTGATTTAATTCTCCACATATTCATTAAGTTCTTTGTGTCCCACATATATTTTTATTTTAAATTAGTTAATGTTAAAAATATATATATAAGCCTGCAAATATGAAGTTTTAAAATCTGAAGTCACCACCACATATGTGTTCACAATTTTCTACAAACACTTTGTTAAGTGGAATACTTGTATTATAAACAAAGTGTTATCAACAACATCCATCAGAAACATTATGTCCTGTAATGAGATTTGTTGCATGGCTTTTGAGTAAGAATATAGAGTTCAGAACAGTATGTCAAGTTTACCACTTAAATCAGTCCCTTTAAAACTTTTTCAGCAAGAAACTAATTTCACTGTCATATTTCTTGGTGTCATATACTCCTATATATTTGCATTATGATGAATTAGAATTTTAAGTATACCAAGGTTTTAGATAACAGCAGGAAATGCCTTTAATATTTGTAAGATATGGTGTTATCAACCTCACCTTTTAGCTCAATGTTTTCATGCACCTGACTTCTGTCATTGTCAGAGGGACGTGGGTTGACTTGCTTTCATTCGAATGAGTAATATGGTTTCAAAATGTGTTTGAAATAGAGATTGCTTAAACCATAATCCTTCCATGGTTACAAATTTGGCTTTGGAACAGCTACAAATGTTTTAAAAATGCAAGTCTTCAGCTGTGATAGTATCAAGCTGTGTTTACTCCTGAGTTCTTCTGCATGTTTCTAATGTTCCTTTTTGTGCCTGCAAGAATGTGTATATCATTTTTGTATGTGCCTGATATGATCCTCTGTATAAAACAATGAGCATCTTTGCACCTTGTTTCCATGGTTACAGATTCCGCAGGCAGGGGATGACCTGGGTGACAGTGAGCTCTCTGACATTGCAGAGGTGGACGAGGAGGAGGACACTCCAAGGTCACACAACCAAAAGGTCAGAGGTCAAAGTTCAAAGGCCTTGTGTGTTCTGTTGGTAACGATTGTTGGTGGCAGTGTAATGTTGCAAAGTGTGTTGCATTGTGGGGTGTATGCAAAATAGACCTTACAAACATACATTGAACATGGAATGCTGTATCAGTTTAATGCTATATCAAAACTCTCTACTCTAGGTTTAAATACAAAAGAAATGGACTAAAACTTTCATTGATGTAAAGCTTTTTATATAACTTCATCAAGACAATCATATACACATAGTCTAATGCTATTTCTTGGAGATGTTTCCATTACCTCACCCTCTCTCTCTCTCTATTTGAAAGTACTTGTTATCTGTTTTTTTTGGCTTGCTAAATGTAAGGTATATATATTGCATTGTGGCATGTGTCTGTGACTTTCTATCCATATATATTTGCCTATTGTATCATATTCGTCTCTCAATATTCTGCTCCTTTGTTCTCCCTCTATATTATATGTATATTCTGATATATATATACGGTATTGTTTTTTTGATAAAATGTGGAATGAGTATGGATTAACATTTTATGTTGGTTGCTATGTTCTTAATGCAAATAAATCCAATGCATTACCTTGCTTTCTCTCACCACTTATCTCCTACGTCTCAAGGCCTTTGGTAGGATACCTGGTACATCAAAAAGTGGAATAAATAGTCAGTGCTTTGTAGCTTTCAGTGCAGAATGATGACCAACTGGTATGTAAAGCTTTCCGCCACCCCTCATTTATTTGTTATATGATCTACACTGTATGTTGGAATGACACTAAACCCAAGCCTATCAATTAATTCATTAAAAAGTTTGACATGTGTCAATGACTTTATTTTGACCTTGACCTTTATAAGCAGATTTGATTTTACTTTGTGATTAAAGTCAAATTTAGCTTGACCTTTGTACTTATTGTTGACTTTATGATGACCTTCACCTTTATAAATAGGTTTGTTTTAAGCTTGACCTTTGTGACAAAAGTTGCATTAAACTTTTCCTTGACCTTAGTGTTTTCATATTGAGTTAACCTGGCCTCAACCTTTGTTTGTACATGTAAAAAATGTTTAGGTGTGAAAGTATGTTAAAAGGTATCAACAGACCAAGTTATTCAAGTCTAACACCATGCAGATGCCATCAGCCTGATCTTTACTTTCTGATGACCTTTTGACCTTTCTGCTTACAGATGAAGGCCTCTCGGGTCATCCTAGAAGATGAAGTGCCTCCCCGTAAAACCTCCTCACCCAGAATGCAATCACCAAGTACACACGCTGGCAAACCTTTCCAGGTGAGAATATGATACAATGCAACAGACTGTCCTGAGATGATGAAAGTTGCTTTGGATAAAAAGAAGGTTCACAAAGTACAAGCTGCATGTGTACAGTCAAACTCTTTTTTAGTTGAACACGGTTAAACAATTGCCCTTTAAGTAGAAGTATTGTATGAAGACATTAAAAGCCTTTCTTGATAAGCCCAAAAGTTGGACCATTTTTGCATACAGAAAATTTAATGCTGCCTTGCCACTAATATCTAGACAGTTCATCAGTCCTAAGAACCACATCTGGTACTTCTTTAAAATAACAAGACATATTGAGCCGTGCTAGTTCTTCTTGCATCTTCAAGTTAAATTTATAGTAGAGTGTTGAGTATTTAGTTTTCTTTACACAATAACTGCATTTCAGCAACAAACAATATTTTAAAAGAAACATGAAGCTAATTCAACCACCAAGGTTAAGGTGTGATTTCAGACAGTCTCACAATACCCATTGTGTTTTAGAATGCACCAGAGCACTCGCCACGTATGGTTCCCACTAAAATTATCAAGGATGGACATCAGCCATATGTGGCCTTCAGACCAGTGCAGGAGGATGACATGGACCCAAATTCTGAGCAGAGTGAACAGGTCAGCCAAATGGCTGTTCCTCACATACGTAAGTATTTATACAAGAAACCCATACACGAAAGTACCTGACATATTAACCTCATACACATATGTATAAGTATAAAGCTATCCAATATACCTAAGTATCTCATGTAAGAAACCCATTCATGAAAATACCTGATACCAGTACCTCATGCACATACATATCTGTATAAAGAAACCCCATATACATAAGTAAATATCATATTGTACCCCACATGCAAAAGTACCCTATATAAAAAACTCATACACCTGCTACAGGTACCTCGCATACAAAAGTACCTCACATAAGTGCATGTATATGTATTTTTTTTGTATGCAAGTTATTGGATATAAGCAGCTGATAAGTGCTTGGATATAAGTACCTCATTCGAGTCTACCTGATGGAAGTACCTGTATAAGTACCTCATATACAAAAGTACTTGATATAAGTACCTCACATACTTATTTACTTGATATAATTACTGTGTATATATAAGCCTAACCCAATAGCTAACCACATTGGACACATGTTAATTATTTTAAGCGCAGTGTCTAAAATTAGATTTAACCTGAGTAATATTTACGATATTTACAGTATCTAATAAATTTATAAGAAAGAAAGTGAAGTATTATTTGAGAATATATGAATTTTCTAGAGATCACCAAGGATAGCAGTGGAAGTGTATCTGATGACATCTCCCCTGAAAAACCTCTCACTGACTCCAGGGTTCAAGGTCAGGTGAGAAATAAGTACACAGACTCTCATAACAAGAAAGACAATCCACAGAGACGACCAAAAAGTGTACCAGGAAGTAGTCATTTCCACAACGAAGGTCGTCAAGGCAACAACCCAGTCGAAGTGGACCCAAATAGTTCCAATCGTCCAAAAAGTGCAAAGGTGCGGGGAAAAGACATTCCACGTGAGAAGAAACGGGACTACTTTGAAAAACATGAGATCGAGAACCATGAAAAGTACGGCAACACTAGTCATGTGACCTCGGGGCTCAATGGTCACCGAGCAATGAATAAAAGCTACGACGAGGATAGTATAACCAGTTACAGTGCTTTAGAAGACAATAATAAGATGACACGCCATCGTATTCAGGACGACCTGAGTCTGTCAGAGCTTATAGACTATGAAGATGATGGCGGAGATAGTTTAATAGACAGTGTGCCAGAACTGGAGTATGATGAGACCCGTGTTCGAATATTCATTGCCTTGTTTGACTACAATCCCACCTACATGTCACCAAACCCTGATGCAGCAGACGAAGAATTGCCCTTTAAAGAAGGACAACTGATCAAAGTGAGTGTGACGTTTGATTCGGGTATTTAATAGAAGTAAGTTTAGATAGCAATATAAGAAAATGCAATGGTTTTTTGTTGTTTTTTTTTCATTTTATGTTAATAACAACAGGGACTGAGCCCTGTACTTCAAGGAGGTTCTTGTTGAATAGTCTATTAAATATCAACCAAGTAGCAGTAAGTTTTGAATTTATTATTTAGCAGGTCAGTTTTCACTCAGATGTCTTTTTAAAGCTATCAAAGTCAATGAAATCCGAAAGATAAGTGTTATAATACTATCTGCAAATATTAAAAATTAATGTTAAAATTTGAATCAAATTGGAACAAAATAAAAATAAATACCACTAGATGTATTAACCTTTCTAAGAAGCAAGCACAAAAGCAAAGAAATCCTGAATAAGGATGTTACCGTTATCTATTCTAAAATAAATGGAATAATGTTATTAATTTTAGGAGAACACTTATTCTCTATTAGATCTTTAATTACTGTTGTTGTTTTTTTTTCTTTGGTTAGATTTTTGGTGAGAAGGATCCTGACGGGTTTTTTATCGGGGAAGCCAATGGGCGTCGTGGTCTTGTTCCCTGCAACATGGTGTCTGAGGTGCAAGTGGATGACCCAGATATTGCTCAGCAGCTTCTCAGGGAATCCAATAGGTCAGTGTCGTCATGGTGGCTTCACTGGATTTTTTTACACTATATCCTTGAACACAATCTACAAATGTAACGTGTGTGCCGGTCAGTGATTTACAGTGATTCTTCTAGAGTGCAGGATACATGATATCATGCAAATATTAATACTAACATACAATTTGGTACATACACACAGTGCATTCACATGATGCAGACCTGAGTTTACAAAATGGACATGCACTTATCACAGGAAACCATTTAATTTTTGATATAAAAGACTTTTTTTCTTCTTTTTTTTTTTTTTTTTTTTTTTTTTTTGGAAAAATCCCATTTCACGTGAAAATATTACAGAAATTACATAGTGGATTAACCAGAAGCCAGACAATACACAATAATAGTGTATAACAATTACCTGGTTCTGGGAAGTCTCATGTTTGGTTGAGCCAGCAAGGGCAGAATAGTTATTGAAGGAAGTCATGGTTCTGTGATAAACTGATCAAAAATAATATTGGAAGTGGAATCGTTTAAAAATTACAAGTTTAAATATAAATTTCAGTATTCACTTGTTGATTTTGACTCGGAAATAAGTGGTTAAAGCGACTTTTTTCCCTGCCCAATAAATTGGTGATAATCACCTTTAAAACCTTCTATAATATCCTTCATTGATTACATACAGGACAGGTTCCCATCACATTTAACAAATCAAATATTCACAACATTCAAATCAATGGTCGTTCCATTCCAGGCCTTAATGATTTTTTGAATCTTTCTCAATTTTAGGGCTGCCAGCTCACACTTGAGTAGCCGCGGGGTTTCTCGTAATGACAGCAGAGGACCATCGAGTAGAGGTCCGTCAGCCTCCAGAAGTGACATGCCGAGACAAAATGGACTGAGTGAGTTCTTCATTTACAGTCACAGTGTTTTTCCCACAATATTAAGTCAGTTTTGATTTGGCTTAGAGTGACTGGCTCTGCAGAAAATGAGGAATTTGTGCCCTGATTAAGTGAGACTGTTGAATGGAAGAAATATATTCCTGTTATCTTTAATTTTTGGTAAGGGAGAGTATTTTTCTGATTCCACAGATTTGGCATCAAAATACCTGGCTGGGCAGGCCATCTCCATTTTGTTACATTCCTGTGATATTTATCTATTTGTCTGGGATTTTGGGTTGATCCAATGGTTAGCAAATTTGGCAGGTGATCACAGGCTGTCAAGTAACCCAATATGACCCGGGCTGGTGAACAGGACTTAAAATCCCAGCTTACTATAGGAATAACCCCTGACCAAACCACGGTATACGCAGAATTTTACCATGGTTTGAGGTTGTAAACCCCGAAGGCGAAGCCTGAGGGGTTTATTGCTTCAAACCATGGTAAAATTCTGCGTATACCGTGGTTTGGGAGGGGATAATTCCTATTCTAACATGAGAAATTATTTTAAGATGAATAATTATTCCAAATTTTACTGTGAAACGGTCATTGTTACGACAGCCATAATGAGCGATAAAAGGGAGTAACAGGGTTATGCTGTATTTTACCGGGGAAGTATTTTGTCGTTTAGCCAATCAGAATCGAGGACACATCCGTGTCATGTTAGAATTTGGAATAATTGGTTAAAGGGAAGTGTGATTCTAATCTCAGAGGTTTGACTGTACGGTTCCTGCTGTTTTGTATATTCCAGCCCGGCCTCACGGGGCGTCACCTCACCGCAGTCCACGTTCAAGCCACTCGGCCAGTCCGTACACGGGAGACACAGCACAGAGGCGCCGCATGGTGGCCATGTATGATTACGACCCACAGGAACTCTCTCCAAATGTGGACAATGACGTTAGTATATTGGCTTTTATTGGGAAATTGATAATTGTTGGATAATTGTTAAAATGGAATTCAAATGACAGCACCAGTAGCTACATGCATTTTATAGCGAGATACCACTTCCCAAAAAGAGGTACCTGTTACAGTCGACCGACTCATTGGCCACTACAGAGATAAAAATTTAATGTTCTGTAACAACCTAAACTACTTCAATGAGATACTGTCTTTGTAGTTTCAAAACTATTGTCGGGGAGTTGTTGGTACTTTTAACCCCTTAAAAGCCTCATCCCGTGGACAGCAATGTGGTCTCATCAGTACTATCTCTGTCAAGTTCCAGTTGATACCCCTGTATGGGTATTTTACTTTACCCCAGCCCTATGTCTTTAAAATTCTTTGAAAATTGGAATCTTTTAATGTGATGGGTTATAACTGGCTTATAACATAGTCACCACGGAGACGCTTTTTCAAAATTAGAATTAAAATGAGATCGTTTTCAGCTAAATCTCTCAGTTTTTACCCACTCTTTTTGTAAAATATAGATAATCTGGCCATTTATTGTGTATATCCTCTTTTTCCCCTGTCTTTTTACCCCATTTTTGTGGTTTGGTAGTTTTACCTAACATGCGGGTATTATCGCCCATTTAGCGGGAATTATCGGCCCTTGATTTTTCCTCTCCACTGTGTTCAGTGGCTATATCTCATTAATTTACATCTCTCATATGACTTGTTCGTTGTTTCCCCTTGTTGTTTAGACCTCTTGTGAATTTTATTGTAAAATTTCTATACTCCAGTTTGCTTTCACTTCATTTGTCAGCTTATAGGTCCCCTTTTAGCTTTTAGGGTGTATACGTTTATACGTAAACTTACCTCTTTGAAAAAGCTTACCCACCCTAGATTATCCCTAGTTTTTCATTTTGTCTCTCCGTGGTGTCGACCCCTGCAATGTCCCTGATTTAACGATTACGATCTCTGATTTTGGCTTTCTGCGTCTTAGAGTCTATCATTAGATAGAGATTAAGCGCTATAAAAGTACTATTAGAATTAAAATTAAAATATTGTGTAAGGGGACATTATGAATAAGGATGAACACTTGTGGTGTGTATTCTAGCAACTTAAACTGCCTCTAAACTCTTGTACTCTGGAATTTCCTTCTCTTTAGTAATTCCCTAGAGCACTTACAATCCTAGATATCCCACACAGCCCTCAAGTATACCAAGTATAAAGTGCAAAATGGAAGAGTATTTTTCAGATGATACAAATTTTGGCATTTGACATGGAATTTCTTCTTTATGACTGAAATAGAACCTTACCAAATAATGATTTTGGTATACTTAGAGTTACAGTATATTCAGATGATATATATAATCCATTGATTTTACTATTTCTGTGGAACTTTTCTTTTCTTCTGTATTTTGAGGTAGAGATTCCATTGCACTGATGTGACCTTATCCTTTTGTGTAAAAAGTCAAAGATTTGTTTATATGATGCAGATTCTGTTCAATTGAGCTCACATAGTTTCCCATCTGATGTTGTCATCGACCTTAACTTACTTCTTTTCCTGTCATATTTTTCTGACCTACTCCCTTATACTGTAATATTAATGCATATTTTATGAAGATTCTGAGATAATTTTTGTGACAATACAGACAGTCAAACTGTAAAACTTAACGATCTCAAAGTGGGATTTTCACTGGTAATTTTTGCCTTTATTTCTGACCCTAGCTCACTCAACATTGTATTCAAAGTGTTGGTGTGATAGAGACTAAGGCTGTGATAGGTTACCCGGTTACCTGAAAACAGTCCGATTCTTCAAGAAACCCAGTACACGAGCGGATAACCGAAAAAATAGTAAATATAGCGTAAATCAATGAAATACTTGGACAAACCTTAGTATTCTGTCAGATTTCTTTAACTGACATTAGTTTTTCATATAATTTTCCTTATTTATACGATTTGTTTACATCATCCACCATGTTTGCTTCTGTGCTATTTTCACTAGGTGACAACTAAAACATGGTCACCCGAATTTGGATCGATTCTTTCTGAGGCGAATACCTGGTGTCATTTTTCTAACGAAGTCAGAGCCTTAATAGAGACTGGGTATTATTTCACAGAAAGTGTGTTATTTAATCCTATGTTTTCTGGATTTCAGGTGGAGATTCCCTTCCACTCAGGTGAAATAGTCTGGGTATTCGGTGACATGGACGAGGATGGTTTCTTCTATGCTGATATCAATGGTCGCCGTGGACTTGTGCCTTCTAACTTCCTGCAAGAAGCCCCTTTAGGGCCACATGATCACTATGACATTAGGGGTCGCCATGGCAACCCGCCTTCTTCCCACCGACTGGGAGATAATCAGCCTCACTATCCTGGAGGTAGAGGTCCACCGGGTTACCCGCCCCAGTATCAGGCAGGTGGGGTGGGTCCTCCACCCCAATTCCCTGCAAACGGACCGAGTAATACCTCAGCAGCATCAGATCATCGAGACTATCCCCACCCTGGGGCCCCTCATGGGGATCTAAGGGACAGTCATCCCAAGCATGGTGGGGAGAGGCACCAGGCCCCTAGACCCAGATCCAGGGAATTGCAAGGAAGTAATGGGGGCAGTAAGCCTGGGATACAGGGTCAGTCGCCAGCTGCTGCAACACCACAAAGACAGCCAGGGCCGAGGGATAATAGGGAAAATAGGGAGACAAGGTCATCTGGAGGTCACAGTAGAGAGCACCCTCAAAGAGAAGGGCGAGAGGCCCAGCGAGACCGACATCATCAAACAAGGGATCCTAGGAATGATGCAAGAGATCCCAGAAGTGATGTACGGGATTCAAGGGATCCAAGAGGTGATATGAGAGATCCCAGGGCCGAACTGCGGGATCCAAGAAGTGAAATGAGAGACCCAAGAGGAGAGCATCGTGTACACACGCCAACAGACACAGGAGTGCATAAAACTGAACAGGTGCGTGGTGAAGGGGGCAGAGTGGATACAAGAGGTGAAGGTCGTATGATGGATACTAGAGGTGAAGGTCGTATGATCGATACTAGAGGTGAAGGTCGTATGGTGGATACTAGAGGTGAAGGTCGTATGGTGGACACTAGAGGTGAAGGTCGTATGGTGGACACTAGAGGTGAAGGTCGTATGGTGGAAAGGCCTAAAGCAGCTAAGGTTGGCACAAGGCATAGAAGGAGTTAGTTCTGGTTTTGTGTCTTATTGTTTTTCTAAGAGATGTATTTGGAAAACTCTTTCATGGCAAGTCCTTTGAGAGTTCAGCTTTAAATACAGATTGTATAATGTAGATTATCATGCAATTTAAGTGAAAAATCATGAAGGTTTGGGTGTATTATATGCGAATGGTTGAATATCTTCAATGAAAAGTGTTTACCCTTCAGACAAAGTGCAGTTGTTTTCTGCAATTGTTAGTCTATGAAATTGCTGACAGAATAAATGGACAGGTCCTAGGAGGCCTAGTGGTCAGCAAATTTGGCATCTAATCAAAGGCAGTCACCTCTGCAGGGGTTTGAACCCCACAAATGGCAATGCTGAGGACCTGTCGCAATATGACCCTGGCTGTTGAATGGGAAGTAAAACACCAACTTTGACTTTGACAGAGTAAATGGTGAAGCTAGACTCAAACATGAAATCAATCCATTTCACAGCCTTCATGATAATCATCAAAATATAAATATTTATACTTGCTCTGAAAGAGTTTATTCTCATGTATAGCAGATTTTGTGTTGGATTGGAAATACTTGTACTATGCATTGATTTGAATTTCAAGTTACTTTCATGATGCCAAAAACTGAGAAAATGCTACTTTTCGTGATTTATGTGTATTTATAAGTATACATATGGAAACATTTTATATTAGCATGGGTTTCTGATTTTATTTATTATTGTGCTATTGCATTCTGACTTTTTGTGTACAATTTTGAGGGGCAACATCTCTGGTTGATTGGTAATTCAGCTTTTCTCGCCAGCTATTCATAAATTAGTAAATATGTGGAAATATGATATAATCCAAAAAAAGTTACATCTTTGTTTTCATTATTAAGTTCTGTTTAATATCTATTACTGTTCATATTTTCAGTATGTAAATTTAGGAAAAAATATCTTCTAGAAGGTTCAAGTCACAACCATTGAGCAATCATCCTGTTACAACTGGAATTTTGTAACAATCTAATTCGTTGAAAATAAGGTATTTTTGTTTTATCAATCAGCATTTTAATTGGCCAAATGTAGTTTTACATGTTATACTAGTAACTGTTATCTATTCATTCACTATTATCATTTATTTCTAGTTTCATTCCTGAGATTCTAGAATATATTTATTGTGATTTTGTTACATAATTAAAGAGTATATATTATGTACATTCAATTTTTACAGAGCTTGTAAGTGATATATGTACTTATTGTGGGTAATTATTGTCGATGGTAAGTTATCAACCGATTAGCATTAGGTAGTTTTTAAACCAATTAGATAATTATATATTAAGTAATGTAGTGTCATGTTAATTGTGTATTGCACCTGTATTTTCTTCAAATTTCATATACCATGACAACTATTTAATACTCACCTGTGTGGATAAACTTAGAGAGATCTCTGGATAAAGAAGTTTCGCATAGCTTAAATGTACTTTTCCACCTGCGCAGATGTGGACTACAGTCAAAGGTTTACACAGCAAATAAATAGGACTGTTTTCTTGAACACTGTTTACAGATAGGACTTGCATATGTGGTTTGCACCTGGTTTGAGTTTCCAAGCAGAGACTGTTTTGACCACATCCACGTTCTCAAGCTAGCAAGATTAAGGATATATTTTGGCAGATGTTTTGTTTCTTGGTAGTGACACTTGTGGTATTAAATTTAAAAATCGGGAAGCTGATGGGTATTAAAATATAGACCTGTTATCCCTTCACTAGGTTAAACCCCACAGAGAGAATTTCATAGAGGTAGATAAGTGTCACATAATTTCTTCTATTTGTAAATTCTTCTTCATCTCATGGTAGCATCGTCAAATAAGCAAGTCAGTATAAAGATAAACTTTTAAAACCAATATGTGATGAAAGTTTGAATATGTCCAAAACAGAATTCAAACTGACACTTTATCTATAATTCTGTGGGATAGTTTTTTTGCCAGTTACTAAAAACTTAAAAGTGATGATAACTTTATTAAATCCTGAGTTTACAGTTTTCTCTGTTCTACATTTTCACTGTCCATTTAAACTGTTTTCACTGCATTTGAATGATTATTTTCATATTTCAGTATAACAATTTAAAGACTGTGTTTCTGGAACTACTCATTGACAATAGATTTTTTTGTTTTCAGACAAAAAGCATTAATAGCTACAATTATGTGTCTTCAAAATGATGTCATACTTGTGGCTTAAAGCTTAAAAATACATAAACAGTTTTCAGTAATGTTCCAAAACTTAAGACAAGGGATCCAACAAATGTTCATCTTTTGCATATATTTTAAAACTGGGTACTTTACCCAAGACTACTCATATGTAGAGTAAGACATCTAAAATTCGACAGGAATCTAAAATTCGCCACCTCTAAAACCTTAGTTAATTTTATGAAGAAAATGATATTTGTCTGAAAATTGGCATTTTTTCAGTCCAAAAAGCCTTAATTTACCATACATTCAACAAATCTCACCTCAATTCTTTTATTTTATTAGTATTTCCACATGTGGCGAATTTCAGATATGTGGCGAATTTTAGATTTCTTACTCTAATATATATTAATGGAAAGGTAATTTCACAGCTCTTCTTCTCTTTTTTCTTGCATAAAAGTTTATCCCCCAAAAAAGAAAGAAAAAATATATTAAGAGTCAGGTATTGGTTGTCCAGTTTCTCAACCAATACACAATTTACCAAACTCCTTGAAATAAAAGTTTGAGAAACTACAATAGTTTTCATCCAAAGTGCTTAATAAATGGGGAAAATGATAAATTTAAAAATGCAACCAAAGATCAAAGAAATAAAAAGATACCTTCTCCCATTTATTACTGCATAAATGTCATCATGAATCTTCTAAATTAATAGAACATCAACCAAAACAGCGAAACCCCTCGACAGCGAAACCTCAACATCTTTCTGTATTGACCAAATTTCTAACATATTCACGGTGAATATATATTATTATACATAATGGGAATAATTATGTAATATTATTATTATTATACATAATGGGAATAATTATTATGTAATATTACACAACTTGTGATACAATGTACTACTATTCTGCTAGTATTAAAGAGACTATTTTATTGTCAAGTATTAATATGAATTCCCTCCTGATTTTAATGTACTATTGCTATAGTAATGCATGTTATTTGTAAAAATTCACTTAAAACATTAAAGTAAATTTTACTCACTTAATAATTATTGACAGAAAAACAAAGTAATTTTTAAAAATATGCTGATAACAGGGAAAAAAGATATACACTTTTTATTCACTATAATACTTAAAACCAACAGCACAGGGAAATTCGAGATCTGTTCAGTAGAATTCCTGTTTTTTAAGTAGAAACACGTATCAGAAGATTGATAGGGATGTTTCTGTTTATAATAACCCCGCTTTTATCAGAAACTCCTGGTTAATGAGACCAGATGAGATGTTTACCAGTCCTTTGAGATTTGATTACTTGAAAATTCACCACAGTATGTGAAATTGGTTGTAGTATGTCAAATTCATCATGTTATATTGAATATACTACTGGGTAGCATTCTTTAAAGGTAACATAAAATCATTAAAAAAAATTTTGGCCAATTTTATATAGAGATCAGAATGACCAATACAGTCTCAATAATCATAAAGGGGTAAAGAATTTCCTACAGGCTAAGGCAATTGAATGGGGTTTCCTCACCAGTGAGCTTAACAAACTGTGACAAATCTCACATGGTTCAACTGTTTATGTATTAAGAAATTTTTGGCTTTGCAAAATGGCAACTGTTTATATTATCATTGAACTTGTGACATAATATTTGCATATTTGCAAAAATTGATGTCTGTTGCTGTAACATATATGATCATTGTAAACAAAATAGTATTTGTTGGACATGGTAAACTTGATATTTTGAATCTACTTAATTTAGTTTTATGGGCTAATATAATGTTATCTCTAATCAGATCTTTATCATAATTTATTCTAGTGCTCTAAACACACAAATGTCTACCTCTTTATTGATAATCTCGCAATCAGTGAAATTGCTTCTGCTTTTTAACTTCTTTTATGCAATAAAAAATTAAGTATAGTCAAATCTTTATGATTTGGGTGTCTTGTATACTTAATTATTGTTTTTTTTTTTTTGTAAAATCACTCCAATTTATTGCTAGACAGCTTATTTGCAAGTGAAATATGCCTGTTATGAAAAATGTTAAACTTGCATATTAAAAGAGACGGTCACTGAAAAATTATTTATATTGTACATTGTTTTGACATATTATTCAGTACACATTTTGATGTATTATATGTTAAGTTATTCTTTTATAATCCTATATTTTAACAATCTTATTAATTTGACAATAATATTATGAGCTAAATAGCCATATTTTTTCTTTAAAATACTTTCCATTTTGCTGTTGTTGGCGAGTATTTCAAAATTATTTCATACAGGTCAACACACATTTAGACTCGTGAAGCAAAAAGCTTTTTTGAGGATAAGACAAGTGTTTAAATTATTAAAAGTTAAACTGCAATAAAACTTTTGCAGTTCACTTTTGAAACGTAAATAACTTACATATTGTAAATTAGTGAAGATTATTACTTGTATACTGTCCATTTTGTTTTTTACAAAAGTGTCAAATCATTCTTTAGTTTAAGCTGATTCCTATTTAGTGGAGGTGATGTTTATGTGGAGGTTTTCCCAGAGGTTTTTGTTGGTGAGTGGGGTGACTTCTATGAGCTCTATACCCTCCTACTTATTATTATTAATAAATATGTTACAACATGTTTCTGCTCTGGTTTTATTTCCTGTGGGCCTGTGGCTTTGTTTTGTTTATTTATTTTCTGGCTGTTGGGGACTTTTTCAGTTTGGCACCGTGAAACTTGAAAGTATGTAGAGTAAGAAATCTAAAATTCGCCACATATCTGAAATTCGCCACATGTGGAAATACTAATAAAATAAATGAATTGAGGTGAGATTTGTTGAATGTACAGTAAGTTAAGGCTTTTTGAACTGAAAAATGCCAATTTTCAGACAAAACATCATTTTCTTCATAAAATTAACTAAGGTTTTTAGAGGTGGCGAATTTTAGATTCCTGGCGAATTTTAGATTTCTTACTCTACTACTGTGGTGATGGTGACTTCTTTCATATTGTAAATCCGATATGATATTTATACTCCATCCAATATCTCCTTTAACTACAGGAATCAAAGCTCTATTCGGCACATTGGACTGCACAGGTACAACCTTAGCTCTAGGGACAGATATCCCCCCTATCTGAAAGCGAGAATCTTGGGATGATCATTTATCAAAGTCCCTGAGGTTCTTTAGACTGTCTCTCTGAGTATGACCCAGTGATAGAAGACCACTGTTTGAAGTGGTCATTGAGCCACTATATATCTTCATGGTCCGGGGATTGAACCCATATCCTATATGTTGTTAGACACTTGTGTCGCCCATTAAGCCACACACTGGCAGATAAAACTCCAAGCCTTCATCACATTGACTTCAGTGGTTGCCAATATAATATCAAGTGATTTTAAGCAGCATCTTGCCACTTTTAAAACTAATCAACCTCTGTTTCCTTATGCAATGTAGTAATCTCACCTGTGAAAACAGATTGTGTGTATGTTCATCATCACATTCAAAAAAAAGTTCAAGAATTCTTTAAAAGATATTTTTGGATCTATTCATATTGTTTAGTGGAGTATAGAACAGGTACATTCTACCACTTCCTTATCAAATTGGATTTTGTCGTATCATGTGACTCAAGATGGGGATAATTCAGTGCTCAGACATGTTGCAAATATTTGTTGAATGTGCTACTACAATCTCTCTGAATTCTGTAGATATCTTGCCCATGAGATGGTTGTGATGCAGGCAAATGCCACTATTAAAAGTTGCTTGGACTACTCTAATATCTGCCCTATCACACAACAAAGACGAACATCAGTAATGTTCAGTTCCCAAAATGCCTTATCTTGCACTATGTGTACATTGAATAGGTTCAGTTGTGTGATGCCATACTTGAATCACCTACACTGGCTGCTGTTTAAATACAACTTTCACAAATACAAGGCAGTCAGTCTTAACCAACCTTCATATTTTTTATATCTCAAAAATCTTAGTGGCCTCGCAAGGAGTTAACATCTTCTTTTGCCATGACCAGATCCAATAAACACATGGGAATACACAGTTTTTCAACAGCCGGTCTTCCAAGTGGAACAAGCTCACCTAAATTTATTACATAGTGTAGCCTTTGCCTCAGATTCTGTAAGCACAGGGATTGGGTGCTGTATAGAATAGTCCGATCACATTCAGCAATTAGAAATGTAAAGGATCATGTTCAGTCAACATGTGATGAGGCATTGGTTTGCTGGTAAGGGTAAAGAGAATAACAGTAACACCCCTTAGAATTCTCTCTGAAGTAGAATTACTTAAAGGTGGAAAAAAGTACCAGGTCCACACAGAGCCTTTCTGACTGAAATTGAAATTGTTGTTCAGTATACAGACTGAAAGTGCATGATGAATGTGAAATCATCTCTAAATGAGTATACTGATAGAAGCACTCCCGAATCCAGAAAAGTTGCTTCAAGTAGTTTCAGATGAATTATCACCAATTTTCTAATTGTACAGGCTAAAAAATATAATATGGTGACTGTCCTAGCATCTTGCTTCGAGGGAAAATGACAGATGGGTCTTCATAATTTCATTGTATCCACCGGACGCATCCGGTGGATACTTTGGTTTAACGTTCGCTACGCCGCCGCTGCCGCCGCCACCGCGCGTAAACAGATTTTTGGCATTAACGCTCTAAGAGGAAAAATACATCGGCTAGGTTCACCAAATTTGCAGGATATCTTCATTGGGGGTAAGCTTCTCTGGGAAGGAAATTAGCCCAAAACAAGATGGCCACCGCGAGCATTTTTTTTCAAAATTATCTACATTTTCCAACTGTCTGTTTCTCATAGTTAGAAGGTTGAATGTCTTCATGGGTGATATGTATAACAGATATATATGTCCTCTACAACCTTGCAGACGTTTGCTTCTTGGCCTCCAATTTACCTGAGGGTAAATACATCAAACCCCGGGCTTCAACAGCCAAGTACTACAAGGTGGGACAACCTTGTTTTGAAGATAAGCTTCAAGAACTTTTCAAAAATCTGTATTTCTCAAAAGCCCTCTGGGGCCCCTGTGGGCAAGGTTCCCCTACAAGTTCTTAAGGAACTTGAACATCAATCTAGGCAGAATCTCTCTACCATCAATTTCACAGCTACTTTTGCTAGGACTGCCTCCTCCTGTAACACTGTTATGGAGAAGTGCCTACACAGTGCCAAGGCTACCTTCAAAAGGGTCAGAAATCAAATTCTAAAGGGTGCCGACCCCGAAAGAGCTGCCAGACGTTGTTATAAAAACACCTGTGATTATTTTGAACTCATGAATAAGAGGATTCTTAGCCTTAGCCTGCCTTAGCAAATCTGTAGCCCACATACTCCAGAGGAAACTATATACCATGGGCAACACTGGCCTGAGAAGAGAGACTGAAATGACCCTTCTTCAACCACATCTAGGGGACTCGAGACGCCAGGAAATGAGGGACTCGCCATTTTGGTCTACTCCTCTTTTCAAGTCTCAACTAGTGAAGGATGGAGAGGACTTCTTCCTTTAAAAAGGCACCCCTAAAGACTCTCAGGGTTTTGGACCCTATCAAAACAAGCCCTTCGTGGTCCCCACCACAACAAGAAAAGAGGCTTCTACAGGAAATACCCCTATGGGGGCAATTCCTCACAAAACAGTAACCAATCGTTTTCCTCAGGTAGGGGGAAACCGAACTTCAAAGGCTCCAGGGGTTGTTTTCGACCCCACTCAAGGGGACGAGGGCGTGGAAACCCCTCCTCCCAATGACTCCTTTCAAGCCTCCATCAGTCCACCAATAGGAGGTCGCCTCCGTTCTTTCAGAAGAGACTGGCTCACGAACAAATGTTCAAACAACGTGTTAAACATTATCACCAATGGTTACGTTCTTCCATTCATCTCAAAACCAAATTTAGTCAGAGCCCCTCTGATTCAGACAGGTTACAAGGCCTTCAAAAAGATCTAGTTCTCACCTCTTGTATCCAGTCTCTTCTGTCAATGAATGCCACAGAAAGGGTGGAAAATGTAAAATCTCTCGGGTTTTACAGTCGCCTGTTTCTTGTACCCAAGCCTCACCAAAGGTGCAGGCCAGTAATAGACCTAAGCAGGCTGAACACCTTCCTACTTGTAGAAAGGTTCAAAATAAAAACACCAGAGTCCATCAGGGCCTCTCTGATTCCAGGGGAATGGGTGTCATCGATAGACTTAGCAGACGCCTACCTTCACATCCCATTCACCCAAACTCAAGGAAATACCTAAGGTTTTGCCACAGGTCGTAAGTGTTTCAGTTCACTTCCCTTCCCTTTGGACTAGCCATGGCTCCTCAGGTCTTTACAATGATTGTAAAAGAGGTGAAGCTGATGGCACTGTCAAGGGGAATCAGACTTCACCAGTACCTGGACGACTGGCTGAGTGGACCTAACACAGTCCTTAGGGTGGATAATAAATCAGGAGAAGTCCAAACTAAAGCCAAAATGTTCTCCTTCATGGCCTACGAATACCATCTAGATTCAGCCCTTATAAAACCCACTCAAGAGAGATGGGTCAAACTTCAGGATTTGATCCTACGACTCAAGTCAAAACATGTTTTGACTGCAAGATATTTGATGTCGCTAATTGGGTTGCTGGCCTCAATAGAGAAAATGCTCCCGTAGGGACGCCTTCACATGAGGCCCTTTCAGTTTCACCTCAAGGAGCACTGGAGATTTCCTCAGTTGTTGGACACCCTCCTTCCTTGGACAGAAACCATTTCAGCACACCTAGACTGGTGGCAAAATCCCACAAACGTGATGAAAGGCGCAGACCTTCATCCCAAAGACCACAGTATCCAACTCTTTACAGACACCTCAAACGAAGGCTAGGGCACTAACTTAGAGCAAACCTCTGCAAAAGGTCTGTGGTCAGGCAGGGAAAAAAGGCTACACATAAATGTTCTAGAGCTGAAGGCGGTTTCTCTGGCCCTTCAAAGGTTCAAGGACCAGTGTCAAAACCAAACAGTGTTAGTTGCCACAGACAACTCAACAGTGGTAGCCTACATAAACAAACAAGGTGGAACCCACTCGGCGGAGATGTGCGCTCTCCTGTGGAAGATTATGACCTGGTGCCATTGTTACCAGATAACACTAAAAGCCAGACACATTCCAGGGTGTCTGAATGTGATGGCTGCTGTCCAGGTCACACCAAGTTCAGTCAACAGAATGGTCACTGCATCCGCAGGTGTTCAAACTAGTGATCTCAACGGGTATCCGGATATCCAGGTACCCGAACCCTGAATACTTACCCGAATCCGAAATGACATACCCGAGTACCCGAATCTAATATTTCTGTCATTATCGCCCACGTTGGCTGGCCGAGTACAGACGTATCTGAACTTAATTATTTCATTTAAAAATAAAACTATTCAATTAAAATGCACAAGAATATTGTTTTCTCACCCTTGTACACCATTTAAAGTATTTTACTTGTCTTTTACTTTGGTTGTTTATATATTATCAAACATCGGAACCCTTTGAAAATCGTCAGTATATTAACACAGTTACTTAATTCTGAGTCCATAAAACACTGTATATTGGCTATATAGTGACATGCATTCCTTAAATAAATAAGAGTACAATGTTTTCACACAGTATTCTATAATTTTACGTTAATAAAATTCACTTATGAACCTGAAATAAAAATAATGTTTCAATTCCGAAACTATCTTCGAGCAGTAGTTAATGCTTTTGTGCTAGGTCATGTGACTCCATTTTTATATAAACAACCGTGTTTTGAATGTACAGAAGTCTTTTTTATTTAACATTTCTTCCATGTAATATTATTTTGAATGCAAAAACGTGGCCGACAAGAAATAAAGCAAATGGTTGGATCCCATTATTTCTGTAGGTTTTAAGTCTGTAAATATGGACATTTTTGTAGTTTCAGCTATTATCGCCCATTGGCGCGGATACCCGGGTACCCGCCCGTTGAAACCACCACCTACCCGGTCCTACTGAAAAGGGTTTATTGAGAACACTAGTTCAAACAGATCTGTCTCAAGTGGTTCGCTCCTCATGTAGATCTATTTGCCACTCGCCTGAACCACAAAGTTCCACTGTACATGTCTCCAGTCCAGGACCAAAGTGTTTGGGACATAGATGCTCTGAACATAAACTGGTCGGGTCTCACTGCTTATGCTTACCCTCCCACAGCTCTCCTTCACAGGGTGATCCAAAAAGTCGGGTAATCCAATTGCCTGATCATCATAATAGCCCCAGGCTGGCCAGGGATGTCCTGGTTTTGGGACCTAGTGCAGCTCTCAACAGAGATCCCACTTCAACTTCCAGTGTCAAGAACTTTTCTCAAACAATGCCACAATTATGTGTTCCACAGCAATCCACAGCATCTCAACCTCCATGCCTGGGAACTAGGACTGGCCAGCTCCAAGAACAAGGCTTCTCTGTGGAAGTGGCACAGAGAATTGCTGCCCCTCAGAGATCGTCAACAAGGACCATCTACCAGTCAAAGTGGGCTCTATTTGAGAGATGGTGCAGAGAAAATTCGATGGATTTCTCCACTCCCTCTATAAAGCAAGTCTCAGACTTCTTTATGTACCTGTACCAAGATCTAAACAGGTGCCCTTCAACCATTGATGGTTATAGGACAGCCATTGTTGACACCCTGGGCCCAACAGGGCTCCATATCTCTGAGTGTTCAGACCATAACAGGTTACTCTCCAGTTTTCACATTGATCGTCCCAAAAGTTCCAGGAATCTTCCAAAGTGGAACCTTTCTGTTGTTCTCAATGAGCTCACAAAAGCACCCTTTGAGCCTGACACAGACCTTAAACATCTTACTCTCAAAACTGATTTCCTGCTAGCTTTGGCCTCCGGCAAGCGCCGCAGCGAAATCCATGCCTGGGTTGCAAACAAAGTATCTAATCTAAGCCAATGGGAAAAGGTTGCCTTGTTCCCCTCTTCAGATTTCATAGCCAAAAATCAACTAGCAAGAGAAGGTTCTTTAAGTGTGTCTCTGGTGACTATTCCTGCTCTAACTACCATTGTAGATAGACAATTTAAGGAAGACAGGGCCTTGTGTTCGGTACATAATGGTCCTGAGGTACTATTTGGATCGAACCAAAGACCTAAGAGGGTCTCGATCCCTTCTTTTCATCTCCTTTAAGAAAGGACATACCTCAGACATTAGACCCGCTACACTCTCTTCCTGGCTAAAACAAACTATTCTACTTTGTTATAAACAAGCAGACCAACAAGCCTTGGACCTGGTCCAAGTCAAAGCGCATGACATTAGGGCCTTCGAAGCCTCTAAGGCCTTTTACGGTGGGGTATCCGTGTACCAAATCATGCAAGCATGTCACTGGAAAGCTCACAACACATTTATAAATTTTTTCCTAAAAGACCTTACTTGGTCAGACGACAACAATATGTATCTGGGACCAGTAGTAGTCGCACAACAAGTCCTAGACCCTTCCCCTCAGCATGCTCATCTTCGGGAAGAAAAGAGGGGGGGGGGGGCACACCCGCTGCAGACAAGTCTTCAGGAGTCTAATCCCAGGGTCTAGGTATTGGTTACCTCTGCAGATGTTTACGGTAAGGTCTCTTATATTCTTAACTGTATAATGTATTTAGTGTTATCACTATTATTATCAGTGTACCATAATCTCATATTTAGGGTGGCAAAATTGATCAGATTCAAGCCTAGGGCTGTATTATTATAGCAGTGATGCCCTTAGGGGCTACTATCTTGAGTGAACACAGCTGCACTCTCTTCTCTCAAAACATCCAGACAGTACCCGTACGGTCATTCATTAAATTTTGGCTACTTACAGACCCAACTTTAGAACTGGGGCTCTGTAACTGGGACTTAGACTGGTAATTCAGAAATATTTTGGTATATATTTTAATTCTAAATTTAAAAAAAATGAACAATATTCTTCCAGCCTCAGCTGTAATCCCGCCACCGGGCGGCTGAATTCAGCATTCAGTCCCACATGGTAAGCTATTGTAGCGCAATAGAATTGAAAATTTTAATTACTTAAATGTAAGTTTTATAAGCTACAAGCTTACCATATGGGACTGAGGAAAGTCCCACCCTACCTCCCCGTTGTATTCCAGCTGAGGGGGTATGGGCTAAATTTACCACCAGAGAAGAAGGATGAATTACCAAACGACACTGCTATGGTACATACTGAACCACAGACTCGGTCAAATGCAAAGGTCCATTTATCTTGGTCGTTGGCTAGAGTCCTGCGGCCTCCCGAGTTAGCATTCAGTCCCACATGGTAAGCTTGTAGCTTATAAAAGCTACATTTAAGTAATTAAAATTTTCAAATTACTGTGTAACCTAGAAGGGTTTTATGGAGTCAGTCAGGACAGAAACTTTTGTGAACAGTTGTGTAAATTGTAAGACTTGAAATGTAACTTGTACTTCAGTGAAGCATGTACCTTTTGTTGCCGGATAGCCACAAAAAGGCATAAGACCCATTGTAAAATCAATAAAATCTATGAAAGGTGTTTCTAGTGTAGATTAGTTGTCTTTTATCCAACCTGTCAAAAATGTTTTGGAAAACTTGGGCTTCCCTAGGGGCCAGCTCCAAGGTCATAAGAATCCTCAAGAAAGGCTTCCAGAACTGACTAATTTTGACCAGGTCTCCAATAATAATAAAGTAGCTATGTACATCCCCTCAGAAAAATAGCTACCTGATGGAGGCATTACATGCACTTACTCAAAACAATGCAGAAGAAAAGGCCAACAATCAGACATCTCTAGCTTTCTTCAACAACAACAAATGGAGACCTATTCTCGATCTCAGCTCACTGAGCAAATATCTAAAGACAGAGACCTTCAAAATGGAGACATCGGAGAGAATTAGGACTTTGTTGCAGAAAAGCGAATGGGTAATGTCCATAGATATCATTGATGCTTATTTCCATATACACATAAACCCACAGTCCAGGAAATACCTGCATTTCATGTTCAGGGTCAATCCTACCAGTTCAAAGCACTACCATTTGGCCTTTCCACTGCTCAAATGGAATTCATGACAGTAGTCAAGGAAGTCAAACTTTTGGCTCAAAACAAGGTAATAAGAATCCACCAATACCTAGACGATTGGTTGGTCAGAGCCACATCCAACCAAACTTGTCTCCAGCATACCCAGACCAGTAAGGAGTTTCTCACCAAACCTCACTGTTGGTTGGGTCAGGCAGCTCATGTCACTCATAGGCCTGTTAACAGCTACAGAGAAGCAAGTCTACATGGGTCGGCTCCACATGAGACCAATCCAGTGGCACCTGAAAAATCATTGGAGGATCCCAATATCACTAGAAAAGGTGATCCTGATCCAAAGGTCTCTACACCCACACATAAAATGGTGTCCAAGAGACAGATGTCCTGTAAGGTCAGCCACTACACCCACTGAGCCATGCTGTTCAGATCTTTACAGATACCTCAAGAGATGGCTGGGGCGCTCACTTAGGAGATCTCACCGCAAGTGGGACCTGGCCACTGCCAGAAAGCAAGTTGCATATAAACTATGTGGAACTAAAAGCAGTCTTCTTGGCCCTAAAAGAGTTCCAGGACCTGTTCAGACAAAATTTTTCTCATACCAACAGACAACACCATAGTGGTTGCCTACATAAATAAGGAAGGAGGCATGAGGTCAGGCCCACTGTGTGCCCTACTGTGGAGAAACCTAGCCTGGTGCTACAGGAAACAGGTGATTCTCAAGGCTTGACATATTCCCGGCTGGCTAAATGTTTTAGCAGACAAACTGTCTAGGCTATGCCAGACCATCCAGAGAGAGTGGTCTCTCCTTTCAAAGGTTTTCCAGTTGATATGCAGGTGGTTCCATCCTCAAATAGACCTGTTTGCAGTGATTATTCAAACCCTGGCCCCAACTCCAGACAAGTCATTCAAGGCTGTTGGGTCACTTTGCCCAGTTAGGGCCCTGTGCTACTATCTGGACAAGACTTTAGACCCCAGGCAGAACAAAGAACTGGTCTTTGTCTCCTTCAAGAAAGGCTTTGACAAAGACATATCTGCTGCCACTATCTCATCATGGACCAAGCAGACTGTGATCATATGCTACAAGCTCTCTGACCAAGAATGCATCACCTTACATCAGGTTAAAAGCCTATGATGTTAGGGCCTTTGCTGCTTCTACAGCTTTCCAATAGGAGTCTCCTTAGAACAGTTATTATCAGCCTATCACTGGAAATTCCACAACACCTTCGCCCAGTTTTAGTTGAAAGATTTGGATTCCGTTGATTCAGAGCTCTTTCATCTGGGCCTGGTGGTGGCTGCCTAGCAGATCCACCACTAGCCCACATACATAAGCAAGCAGCCTGTCCCCTGATCCAAGGGTTTTCAAGTGGCCTGCCAAGCATATGCCTCTTCCTTCCAGAGTGGGCCTCTCTAGAGACTGAACTCACACCTCTCTTCTTCCACCTCAGAGGTCTGTTTAAAAAAAGGGTGGGGAACAAGGTCAGTTGGATCCAGAAACTTGTTCACCAGCAATCGACCTACGGGACTAGCAGATGTCCTTCGAAGACTGCTAATGTCTTTTGAGTTCAATCTGAAGTCCCGAATAAGCTACCTACCTTCCAAGTGGTAGTTATTCTAACTAATTGTCCATTAGGTAGGATGTATTTAATGCAAAGAATTGCAAATTTAATAAGTAAATTAAATTTTTGTAAGTTAATAAACTACCTAATGGACAGGTGTGGTCCTCCAAACCGGCCCCACTATCAGCTTACTAGGGGCTTATCTAGGTTTAGGCAATGAAAAAGATACTATAATGTCATGTCTAGACAGGAAGGAAGTAGGGTGTGCCACCTAGTGAGTGCATACTATGACCGATCCTGCTGGTGCTTGCACAGGACGTCTTTTTCTGGTATTTAGGAGGACCGGTCATGTTGAATGGTATAGTTGACTGTCTATTAGGTAGGGTATTATCTTATAAAAGAAAGCTTGATATAAAACTCACAAATTCTTATAAATTTAGTAATTTAATTTGCAGGTTCCTCACAATATGTAAAATTCTCTAGTGGTGAACCCCCTCAAAGTTAAGCAACTACAAGCCCTCCTGAAAAAAAGACATGAAATGAATCGTGCCACGGAGGCATCTTTGGTCAAGTTGATTGAAATTTAAAAGGAGGCTCTTACTGCAATTACCACCTTGTCTTATTTCTCTCCCTTTAATTGGCATGCGCTTACTGACCCCGCTACACGCCTTCCAAAACTTTTGTATATAGGTTTCTGTGCTGGCACCTTTTGTGTGCAATAAGTATTAAATATTTGTAAAAAATACGGAAAAAAAACTCTGGAGACTCTTCTTTGAGGGGAACCAAGCCATGGATAGACCCCACCTTGTGTGAATGTAAGACAGAGGTCCAATGTATAGTTTTTAAGTTATGTGGATGATCAGACCCAATTACAATACCCTCACCCCTTCCCTTCAGGGGCTAAATTCTCTGTAGTTCTGTAACAGTGACATACTGCCCCCCAACAAGTAAGTTGACACAAACTTTGAATTGGCATAAACACTGGGTAATTGATGGAATCAGTCTGCGACCAATCGTGATCACTGGTACAAAAATAAAGACAGACTGCATGTTGATTGGTTGTGTGCCAATTTGGGGTGCCAGTTTTATTTAAATATAATTGTATTATTACCCCTAAAAACCTTTATTGCCCTTCAAGTTAGTTGGTTTGCTTCCTGTGTAAATTGTATGGACAACTGCTACTTCTGGCTGTGAATGTTTCATGAAAAGAAAAGTAAGTTGCACTTTTGTTAATATTCCAAAGTATTACCACCTTCTTAACTTCCAGATGTGTGGAAAACAGTATTGTTGCCCATCAATCAATCTGGCACTGGCTAGTGGCAGTGAGGTACAATAGGTATTTTGTAAAATGGCCGTGTTATGGCATACAATTTTCCTCATGACTGGGAATAATTGTGGTCTCTATATGTGTCAGGAGAAATATTTGAGGTAAAACAGGCTAGTAATCTACTGGACTCTTGTGTTTTCAGGAGTCCAACCACAAAGCTGACACAAAACCCGAGCAAGTCAGTGAGAAAACAGGTGCTCAGAAAACCAGTACAGAGAAAAACCCATCAGCAGTCAACACTCTGAAGCCAGGAACAAAGCCCCCAGCAAAAAGCCCCACAACAGTCAAAAAGAAAGGCTTGTTCTCAAAAGGAAAAACAATATGGAAAAAGATTTCCAAATAATACATACTTGTATTTCTCAATTTCATATATGATGTTTTATAAGCATTGTTGATATCTAGAAGAACTTTTGTTTTCTTCAGTACATAGTGTCAAGTAATACAGTATTATTTTAATCCAAATGAATGTAAATAGCTCAATTTATACAGAGTAAATATGTGAAATTAACCACAGCATATGACTTTCACCATTGGGCCACAACTGTAAATGACAAACAAGACCAGAAAGTGTTTCAGTCTACATGCCCGAGCTGCAAAGCCATCAGAGACATGAGTAGTGCACTAGAATTTATGAAAATTTGGCAACAAAAACAAATTCTGAGTCAGATACATCTCATACCTTGCCTCTAACTCAGATGGTCACCCATCCAAGTACTAACAAAGCCCATTGGTGCTTAACTTCAGTGATGAGATGGGTACTCATCACGCTACGCCAAAATTCATGAAAGTCTGGTGACGCAAAAAAAATATGAGTGATCTCTAGAAGCACTAGCATCACTAGTCCTCACACACTTTAATGCTCGACATAAAAATTCAAATTCAAAAGAAAATATTCCATAATTTAATGTAAAACATCGGGGTTTAAGTTTTTACAAGTGAATCTCACATGCTGAGGCAGATTCCACATTTATGATTATCATAATCATGCTAAACTGGTGTCTTTCATTGTACAGAGTGTGTTTTATGAAATCTAGACTTTTATACTATGTAATCCCCACCAGGGAAGTTATGTTTTCAGGTGCATTTGTTTGCCTGTCTCACAATTACTCCAAAAGTAATGAGCATATCTTCATAAAGTTGTTTATGTTGCTAGGGCCTGATGAGAAAGAGGGATCGCATTTTGGGAAAAATCTAGATCATATTCTGGATACAAACAAATCCGGAATTTTCAATAAATGCCGCCTGGCAGAGGTCTGTGCTCTATGAGTGCTTTCTAGTTTACATGTTATTCAATCACTGTTACTAATTTCATTGTCACTGTACATTTCCACAAAGAAACTACAAATAAGGAACAAAAAGTCAAGGAAAAAAGAAGCCCAGATTTCTCTTCTGAATTCTACCTTGTGCTACTTTTGTATTATAACCTTAATAAGTGCTCTTTAAGGAGTGATAACATAATTTTACTAGAAAGCAGTACCCCAACTTTGCACAATTTGCCTACAGAGATACCCAAAACCTATTAAATATTGTTACTTCATCCCTCTTATATGGTATGGGGAAATGCAAGAGTACGACAACAGCAAAATACAAAAAAACAATATTTCATCTGGTTTGTGCCAAGATGAGGTTATAGCCATGTTGCAGTAGCAAGCAGTCATTACAAGGTGTTCAATATGCCTCTAAACTCTATTTTCAGTCACTTAAAATTTTGAAATGGAGAAAAATTTATGGCACCCATATTTAGGTCTTTACTGACAAAAATTAAGCCTACTCCCAGGTGGACTTGACTTTGAGCCCAGGACTTTAGCCAAAGCGTAAGCCTAAGACAGAAGCCTTAACTTTAAGTCTAAATTCGGGCCAAGTCCTATTTTGAAGCTGGCCCCTGGAAAGATTCTCATTTAAGATGGACAGCTTATCTGTATGTGCATTTTGAATACAGGGCAGTCATTTGAAGTGTGCATGATCATAATTCCAACTGACTCTAACATGATTACATTATTATTCCTTTAACTTTGTTTTGAAACACAATTATCTGAAGTTAGTTAGAATGTTAAGCACACCCTCTGATGTGCTGTAAGGTGATTTAATCTGTTTATACCTCGTACTATTTTTTAACAAAACTGCACTGGTGTTTCTGTCCTTAAATGTTACCTGAATATTCACTAGTGTATATATATATGTAAATGTTATTTGTTTCCTTCATACCGTTTTCAGTATTTGTATTTTTCTTGTCATTTGACAGTTTAAAAGAAAGGTACAGACTTATACTTTTGAATGGCTGTAAATATCGTGGTATACAATTGAATGGGACAGATGAAAACATAGAAAGAAAAATGCCAAAAAGTTGTGTGTTTTTTTATAATTTTTACTTTCTGTTGGCATGATATAAAGGTAGTTGTACATAGATCTGTATAGTACTTACATGATAGACAATATATCACTGTGTTACTTAAGTTAAGAGACTGAGCATGTGGCAGAGACATGTTATGTATTAAGATGTGATCCTTAGTTCCATAAAAGCTGGAACATGTCAGCCTCAGAGGTTTTACATCTCATTCCACAGCCAGGGTCATATTGGAACAGGCCTTCAGCATTGCCACTTGTGGGAGTTGAACCCACACAGAGCTGACATCCAGTGATTAGATGCCAAACTTACTAACCATAAGGCCAAGGAGGCGGAAAGTGATTCCACTGGCAGAAAGTGGAATCACTTTTTTTGGAATGTGTAAAGATATTTGAAAAAAAAGTAGCATCAGAGATGCCCGTACCCCACTGGGGAAATAGTTTTCAACACCATGAGATATAGAAGTAGTGAAACAGTACACAGATTGGGATACTTTCAGAGCACTGCATGTAAAGATTAAGTATTAAAACAAGACAATTCAGTAAACTAAAACTTATGAAGCTGTAAAATTGCTTAACTGGAGAATAGCTGTCAATGAAAATATCACAATTATATATGATCGAATTATGGTTTGAATGTTTTGAATATTACCCATACATACAGATGTGCCAATACATACTTATATGTGGAGTTGTGGCAAAACCTGTGACTCACTTGATGCACTACAATCTGTCACAATGGGAAGTTGCAAAAGTAAAACCCGTAATGAATTCTAATATGACTTTAGCAGTGCTTAATCTACATCAAAACACACCCAAAGGTGCAACAACAAAGATTCAAGTAAAAAGATATGAGAGATATAAGAGAAACAAAATAGTATCACATATCCCTGTAGAGAGATAAAATAGATCAGATATGCAAGATCAAAGGTCAAATCCAGGTCACACCACGACGTTCATTTGCACACCTATAACCCCCGACCAATGTCCCTACAAAGTATCAACTTCCTACACCATGCAGTTTCCGAGATATAACCTGGACAAGATTTTAAGGGTCAAGGTCACTACGTCAAGGTCAAAGGTCAAATCAAACTCACATCATGACATTGCACACCTACACCCCCTACCCAATGTCCCTACCAAGTATCAGCTTCCTACACCTTACGGTTTCCGAGATATAGCCTGGACAAGATTTTATAGGTCAAGGTCACTACGGCAAGGTTGAAGGTCAAATCAAGGTCACACCATGACGTTGCACACCTACACTCCCTAACCAATGTCCCTACCAAGTATCAACTTCCTACACCTTACGGTTTCTGAGATACAGGCCGGACAAACTTTTTCTCGCCGCCCACCCGCCCATCCAGACACCATGGGTGAAAACAAAAAGGTTGGAATTTCTCGATATTTACTTTGTGTAATTCCTCAAGGTTTCCAATCATTTTATGTGCTGAAAATCAGTGTGCCAGTTATATTTTGTTTCAGTATTTTAGTAAAATAAATTTGATGGCATGATACCAGTACTTGACCATCTTATCTCTCTGCATCACTATACATTATCTGTGATATACATGTAATAAACTCATTAACTTCCATTGTTACTATTATAGTGATTAATTTGTTCTGCCTGGTGAATAGATTGATGTTATAGTTGTTTTAGCTTGATTTTAGAACTGAAGAATGATTTTTCACTGAAGGAAAATATTCTGTTTCTGTCTGTTGGTTGAAATACAGATGTGTGGAACCTTAAGGGATAAAGGAACAGTAGTGTATAATCAGAAAATTAGCAAAAGAAGAAAATTTTAATAATTCTCAATTCTTAAGAGATTCACTAGAATTAATTTTCACTATCCAAGAACATTAGTTAAAATAGATCAAATTAATGACTAGTGAAAGTTTCCACTTACACAGAAGGGGGCTCAGTGGTGTAGCGGTTAGAGTGCTCACCTTCAACCTCTGAAGATGCTGGTTTGAATCTCAACCCGGGGGCTTCACATTGTAAAGTTGGTAGTCACTTGCTGATGCCTGATGGTTTACAGTGCAGAATCTTGACCAATTAGTATGCACTGGTTCCTCCACCTGTAAACTACCCGTCCCAATATGATCCTGGCTGTTGAACGCGATGTAAAAGAAAAGAAGAAATCTTAATCCACTTATAGAGTACTTCTGTTCAACAATTCTTCTGTCTGTATTCACTGATATTCCTATTACCCTCATTCTCACAAGGGGGAGAGGGGGAGGGTATTGTAACCTCGTGTGTTTGTCCACATGCATAATTTCGAAAAATACACACCAGATTGGGGTTATATTTACACACGAGATGGAGACCTACCCATGGCTTGCTTCCCAAAGATGATCGAGAATGTTTTTCAGATTATTTTGATAATATCAGCTCCACATTTTAAAAACTATTAATTACATTTGGGACTCATTTTCACACAAGGTGGTGTTTATTTCTGGTTCAGTTCACACAAATATGAGCCAGATCTGCATTGGGACTCTAGAACTGTTTTAGGGATATCGGACTCTGAATCCCCAGCCAAGTGTTTGTGCTCCCTTAGACATAATGTGTTGTTAGATGTACTCTTGTTCATAGAACATTCCAAGAGTTGTTCATTTATTTGGGCTTTAATATCCCTTTCAACACTGTATAGGTCATATCATTATGGGTAGCAGAGGAAACCATTACATACATTTGGTCAAGGTTATGTACTGTAAACTGCCGACCATCCGTAAGATACAACAACTTTCCCACATAGGGTCGAGGTATGAACCACTGACCTCAGAGGTGGGAGGCAAGTGTGTTACCAATACACCACCATGGCCCCCTCCAATGCCCCTGGAACATTCCGAGAATTAGAAATTTTTATTCCTGAGAATTTTTGAAGTTCTTAAAAAAGTAATGATAATTTGAATACAGTTGCTGGCTAGAAAACAGGTAACATTTAGTACTTTAGTTGTAGGTCATTATGAAGATATTTATTGTACATTTTCAAAAAAAGTCTAATTCTTCGAACTTTTTTCTCAGAAAACGCATATTTTTCTAAGAAAATTGTAAGACCAAGACTACATTGAAAATGAGATTGTTAGTGAATATGAGTCACTATTTCCAAATAAAATTGAAGATTTCTACAGAGTATGTTATGTGAGGATCTATTAGTTCCATGTATTTTTTAAAGGTATTTGATTGTGTCTATGGATTAATGTACATCTCTTCTGTTTTTTTATTTCAATTGGCTGTTTTCTCATTGTTCATACAAATAATAAACTAATGAAATATTAGATCATTGTAGTTTTTCTTTCCATCAAATAAGTTGTATTTCCTGCTAAAGTTGCAATTATTCCAAACAGTTGTTGATTTTTCCTGTATAAAATACCACCATTGTGGCATTACAATATCTTTTTATTACGCTACAATAGCTTACCATGTGGAACTGAATGCTTATCTTGGGAGACTACAGGATGGCCAACGTCCAAGAAAAATAGACGTTTAGTACTGGCTGGTGCCTCAACAGGAAGGTAAACCCTGAAGTGTAATACCGCTTAAACCTTCTTTTTTCTCATTGGCCACATGACTAGGAAGCATCTATTTTCGCTCACTAAATTAGTGAAATTCTCTGAATGTACGTATTGTTGGATGTTTTTATTTAACCATTTTCTTTATTAATTGTCATAGTTCCTTCTATAATGTTTTTAGTCTTACAGGATAAGTATTTTCCTTATTTTCAGTGTTTGTAAGATTCCAGTTTGGATTGTTCGGACAAACTTGCATTATGTCGTCTCACCAAGCTGTCGTCTCACCAAGCTGTCATTTCTGCTTTCCTTTCAACCTTCATAATTGTTATCCTTCCTGCAGAGAGGCAGGGGAGGGTGATGACCCTTGTGTCACTAATGAGAGACCATGCAACATTTGCAGTTCTTTTTCGGAAGAACAATTATTAAAAATCAAAAACTGAAGTTATGTTCGGAAGCAGAAATCTGATACGTCTGACAAAATGGATCTTCTGGGGGATCCTGAAGTGGAGGACACATTTTCAGGTTCTCATGAGGACCTGGAACAGGCTGCTAAACAGCTTTATTCCTCACCTCCCAGCCATTGCACTTTGAATCTTTGTCTTTGAAAATGCCTCAAACTGTCCAGCCCACTCCAAGCACAGCCCTTCACAATAGAATTGAAAATAAATTAGAAAAAAAGTCTGGATAATCAATTAAACATCCAACTACAGTAACAAATGGGGGTGTTCAAGGCTTCAATCATGGAAGTAATGCAGTCTCTCAGAGATGAAATTAAATCTGTCAAAAAAACAACATACGAAGCGACGGTGGATCAGATCTCCCCTTCAGATCCAAAGCCTGGTCCCAGTAAACAACCAGATGACTTCTTACCCGAACACTCAACCGAACACTCAACCAAACATCTGAACTTCGGATGAGCCCATGGAGACAGACTTCTGTGGGCAAACAGATCAGATCAGAACTCCGAAAAATCTGAACATGTTTGTTCGGTTAAAGCAAAGAAACACTTGGACAAGAGAAAACATAAGGTTCAGGCCAAATATGTTTCATCATCATCTTCCTCAGATATATCTGAGGCCTCTGTCCAAGTCAAAAAGTCTTCTAAGCCCAAAAGGGCTTCTTCTGATCAAGACATACGATGAACAGATCCAGATCCTGTTTTTTATAGGGAGGTAGATATGTCTGACTGCCCTCACAATATGCAGAGGACATAGAAACTTTATGCAGATTTTAAATCTCCCTGACCCCAGAGACGCTATGCCTAGGTCCTCTACCACTATCTTGAGTCTGGATGATGAAAAAGGCCAACTGTTACAGGAGCTTAGGCCAAGGGGCCCTTCCGTTATGCTCCCACTCAGTCCTTACCTAAAAGATGCCTTTGAAACCTTCAGGCCTCTGATATACCTGAGGGTAAATATATAAAAACCCCTACTTCCACTTCATAGTGGTGCGAAGTGGGACAACCTTGTTTTGAGGACAGATTACAGGAAAATCTGTATCTCCTCTAAACCCTCTGGGGCCCCTATGGGCAGGTTCCCCTACAGGTACTCAAAGAGTTAGAGCATCAGGCAAGGCAAAATCTTTGCACTGTTAATTTTGCGGCTACCTTTGCTAAGACTGCTTCTGTCTGTAATTCCACCACGGAAAAGTGCCAGGACAGTATCAAGTCTACTGCCCAAAAAGTCAAAAGCCAAATTCAAAAGGGTGCCAATCCTGAAAAAGCAGCCAGACATGGTTATGAAACAACCTGTGACTATCTAGATGTCCTGAATCAGAGGATACTTATTCAGCAGAGAGCCTTAGCCTGTCTAAGTAAGGCCTTAGCCCATACTCTCCAGAGGGAGTTGTACATCATAGGTAATTTAAACCTTCTCAGACTCGAGGCTGAAATGACCCCAACTCCCCCTTTTGGCCTTCTCCTTTGTTTGAGTCTTAACTAGTTAAAGATGGAGAAGAATTCCTCCTAAAAAAGGCAACCCTAGAGACACTCAGGGTTTTGGACCCTATCAAAACAAGCCCTTTTGTGGTCCCCACAATAAGAAAAGAGGCTCCTACAGAAAACGCCCCTATGGGGGACAATCCACTCCATGCAGTAACCAATCGTTTTCCTCAGGTAGGGGAAAATCGAATAACAGAGGCTCCAGAGGTCATTTTCAATCTCACATGATGGGATGAGGGCATGAAAACCCCTCCCCCAATGACTCATTAAAATCCTCCCTCAGTCCACGAGTAGGAGGTCGTGTCTGTTCTTTCAAAAGAGACTAGCCAACAAACAATGCTCAAACAATGTGTTAAACATTATTACCAATGGTTATGTTCTACCATTCATTTCAAAACCAAAATTAGCCAGAGTTCCTCTGATTCACTCAGGATATAAAGCCCATCAAAAAGATCTAGCTTTGGCCTCTTGTATCCAGTCTCTTCTGTCAAAGAACACAATAGAAATAATTATTGTGAAAAAAGTAAAATCTCTCGGGTTTTACAGTCACCTGTTTCTAGTCCCCAAGCCTCACCAAAGGGGGAGGCCAGTGATAAACCTAAGCAGGTTCAACACCTTCCTACTTGTAGAAGGGTTCAAAATGGTACCTCCAGAGTCCATCAGGGTCTCTGATTCCAGGGGAATGAGTGTCGTCAATAGACCTGTCAGACGCCTATCTTCACATCCCCATCCACCAGGAAGTACCTAAAGTTTTGCCACAATTCACAGGTGTTCCAGTTCACTTCCCTCCCTTTCGGCCTAGCCACGGCCCCACAGGTTTTTACAATGATTGTAAAGGAAGTGAAGCTGATGGCCCTCACAAGGAGTCAGACTTCACCAATACCTGGATGACTGGCTTATCAGGGCCCCGTCTCAGAAGGATTCACAAGTAAACACACAGACCGTCATAGACCTCACACTGTCCTTAGGGAGGATAATAAATCAAAAGAAGTCCGAACTCAAACCATCTCAGGTGTTTTCGTTCGTGAGCTAGGAATACCACCTAGATTCAACCCTTGTAAAACCCACTCAAGAGAGATGGCTCAAACTTCAGAATTTGATCCTACGACTAAAGTCAAAGCATGTTTTGACTGCAAGATGTTTGATGTCACTATAATTATTGGGTTGCTTACCTCAATGGAGAAAATGGTCCTGGAGGGACGCTTTCACATGAGGCCCTTTCAGTTTCACCCCAAGGAGCACTGGAGATATCCTCAGTTGTTGGACAGCCTCCTTCCTTGGTCAGAGACCATTTCAGCTCCCCTAGATTGGTGGCAAAATCCCGCAAATGTGATGAAGGGCGTAGACCTTCACCCCAAAGACCACAGTATCCAAATCTTTACAGACGCCTCAAATGAAGGTTGGGGCACTCACTTAGGGCAAGTCTCTACCAAAGGTCTGTGGTCAGACAGGGAAAAAAGGCTACACATAAATGTTCTAGAGTTGAATAAGGTATCTCTGGCCCTGAAAAGGTTCAATGACCAGTGCCAAAACCAAACAGTGTTGGTTGCTACAGACAACTCAGTAGTAGCCTACATAAACAAAGAAGAAGGAATCCACTCAGCAGAGATGTATGCTTCCCTGGTGACCTGGTACCATCATTACCAGATAACTCTAAGAGCCAGGCACATTCCAGGGTGTCTGAATGTGATGGCCGACCTTCTGTCCAGGTCAAACCAAGTCCAGTCAACAGAATGGTCACTGCATCCGCAAGTGTTCAAACGAATCTGTCAAAAGTGGTTCACTCCTCATGTAGATCTATTTACCACTCGTCTGAGCCACAAGGTTCCTTTGTATGTATCTCCGGTCTCAGACCAAAATGCTTGGGACAATTAGATGCTCTGAACATAAACTGGTCGGGTCTCACTACTTATGCCTACCTTCCCACGCCTCTCCTTCACAGGGTGATCCAATAAATCAGGCAATGCAAATGCCTCATCATTGTAATAGCTTCAGACTGGCCAGGGATGCCCTGGTTTTGGGACCTAGTGCAGCTCTCAACAGAGATCCCACTCTAATTACCAGTGTCAACGACACTTCTCAAACAGTCCCATAATCAAGTGTTTCACAGCAATCCTCAACATCTCAACCTCCATGCCTGGTGTCTAGGAGTGGACAGCTCCAAGAACAAGGCTTCTCTGTGGAATTGCTGCCCCTCAAAGGTCATCAACAAGGACCATCTACAAGTCAAAGTGGGCCCTATTTGAGATGTGGTGCAGAGAAAATTCAGTGGATTTCTCCACTCCCTCTGGGAAAAAGTCTCAGACTTTTTCTTGTACCTGTACCAAGATCTAAACAGGTGCACTTCGACCATTGATGGTTACAGGACAGCCATTGTTGACACTTTGGGTCCAGCAGGTCTCCATATTTCTCAAAGCTCAGACCTTAACAGGTTACTTTCTAGCATTCACAGGGATTGTCCCAAAAGTTCCAGGAATCTTCCAAAGTGGAACCTTTCTGTTGGTCTTAATGAGCTCACAAAAGCACCCTTTGAGCCTATGAAAGACACAGACCTCAAACATCTTACACTCAAAACTGCTTTCTTGCTAGCTTTGGCCTCCAGCAAGCACCACAGCGAAATTTATGCCTGGGTGGCAAACAAAGTATCTAATCTAGGCCAATGGGAAAAGGTTGCCTTGTTCCCTTCTTCTGATTTCATAGCCAAAAACCAACTAGCAAGAGAAGGTTCTTAAAGTGTGCCTCCGGTGACTCCCTGTTTTGAATAAAATCACTGGATAGACAATTAAAAGAAGACAGGACCCTGTGTCCATTACGGGCCCTGAGGTACTATTTGGATCGAACCAAAGACCTGAGAGGGTCTCAATCCCTACTCTTTATTTCCTTCAAGAAAGGACATACCTCAAACATATCAGACCTGCTACTCTCTTCTTGGTCAAAACAAACTATCCTACTATGTTACAAACAAGCAGACCAACAGTTCTTGGACTTGGTCTAAGTTAAACCACATGACATTAGGGCCTTTGCGACCCCTAAGGCCTTTTATGGTGGGGTTTCGGTGGACCAAATCATGCAAGTTTGTCACTGGAAAGCTTACAATTTTTTACATTTACAAATTTTTACCTAAAAGACCTTACTTGGTCAGATAACAACAACAATATGTATCTGGGTCCAGTAGTAGCGGCTCAACAAGTCCTAGACCCTTCCCCTCAGACTAGTCATCCTTGGAAAGAAAAGAAGGGGGCATATCTGGTGCAGAAAAGTCTTCAGAAGTCTAAATCCAAGGGTCTAGGTATACGACTACCTCCTCAGGAAGTTTGGTAATGTATTTTATCTTTTATTTCAGTTAAGTATTTAACATGTATAATGTATTAAGTACTTATTCAGGTGATCCCATAATCTCATCATAAGGGTGGCAAATTAATGAGATTTTCAACCCCAGGGCTTGTTTTCTTTTGTGGTGAAGCCCTTGGGGCTATATACCGTATAAATGAACACGGCTGCACTTACTCCTTCAAAATCCAGACATTCAGAAAGTTTTAGTACTGTCATTCATTCAAATATTCTGGTTTTTGGCTTCTTACAGGCCCAGTTCCCAGAACTGGGGCACTGTAAGCAGGACTCAGACTGGTTTTTTTCTAAAAACATTCATTCTAATATAATCTAATTAATTAAATCTAATCTAATTAATCCAAGACAAATTGACAATACCTCCAGTCTCAGCTGTAATCCCTCCACCTAGTGGTTGGATTCAGCATTCAGTTCCACATGGTAAGCTTGTAGCTTATAAAAGCTACATCTAAGTAATTAAAATTTTCAATTTAATACACATAGCACACAAAAAGTTGCATTTCCTGCTAAAGTAGTTGCAACTATATGTTCCAGATACTTGTTGATTTTTCCTGCATAAACTACAATCAGTATGCCATTACAATATATTTAATACACAACAGAGGCTATCAAATGGGTTTAAAAGGAAAAGCTTTGTTCCAGAACAAAAATCTTATTAAATTTCACCCTTGGAATATTTATAGGTGTTCTCTACAAGCATAATTAAACCCAACTGGCTGTTGAGGTAATCACTGCCTGCATACTGACAGTGACATCCTCGTACACCCGGGTTACCCTTAGCAGCGTTACAGCTTTCATATGGATATTAACTATGTCACACTTGCCATGTACTTGTTAGGACATTTACGTTAGAATCGCATTTGACTGAGGGATAAGTGAGAGTTCCTCATTATTTATAATCTCCCTATACAAACTGTTAACACTTGTTAAATCACAATTTCAGCAACCATTTAAAATTGATATATTTAATAAAATATATCACAAGGTACACAATATGTATCTGTACTTTAAAGACAATACCAATTGTCAAAGTTTTACTTTTAAAGGGTTGGACTGTCATTAACTAAAAAGCACTACGGGGGATGTTTCTGAAAGGTTGGAATTTTTGAGATTCAAAATATGATCCAGCAGATCTTTCCCAAAATTTAATCAATTTTCCTTTGGCCAGGACCTAAATTCATGAAGGTCCACTCATTCTAAGTAATGTCAGCCAGAAAGCCAATTAAGCATTGAAAATGGGAACTTTGAAAATTCAGGAATCTTGTATTCAGAATATGATCCTTTAGTCAGGTCATTACTTTTGGAGTTATCACAAAGACAGACAGACAAGCAAACATTTCAAAAAACATAAGCTTATATTGAATATTTAAGTGCCTAAATGACACTGTTTTGAAGGAAAGTTAAATAACCAACCAGCGCTGTGTGCAAGTATAATTTGTCATGGACTGCTAAGTCATGAAGAAATTGCATGTAATACAATTGTTTCATGTTAATGTTCATGTTAAATGTTTCACAGCCAATAAGTTGGTGTAACTTGCAATGCTACCCTAATTGCCTATGAAAAAAGTGACTTCTGCAATTAACCAAGCATGGATGTTCTTCTATAATGGGCTTGTGCCCCTGAACATGCATGGACAACATGGGTTCATGTTCTGGGATCTCCTGTCAAAATAATGAAAGCTGTTGTTTACTCTGGATAACTGTTATTATTCAATAAAGTTTTAGTATCTTTTGTAATACTATATATAGAAGTTCAATATTTGTCTAATTTTTACATATATGAAAAAATAATATGTTGTTTAATAATCCTCAGTTCAAAATTAATGCTTGTTAAGGATAAATCAAAAAAAAAATTTTTTGTCTGGATTCTGCTCTTCTAGATTAGCTGGAAAAGGCCATTGGATCTGTCTATCTATTATTTCTTTCTGACATACAATTCCACATAAAGCACTTAGATTCTATTGGAGGGAGCACAGTGGCACAGTGGTTAAAGACTTGCCTACCACCACTGAGATCAGACTTTAATCCTGGACCAACCTCAAGTGTGTAAGCTGGTAGTTGTTTGCTGTTGGACAGAGTTTTACAATACAAAACCTTGACCAACTGTATATACTGGTTTCTTCTGAACTTCTGACTACCCACCAGTATATATAAATGATACAAAGATACAAGGCAAGATGGAAATCACCAAATAAATTATTAAATGTAAGATAATGTAAAATATTCAGAATTAGATATTGATATACTTCATAGAAATGTCATAAACATTGAAGTCAAGTCATTGTTTCAAATGTGATTTTTTTTTTCTTCCATATACTTTACTGTTTCTTTTGGTCACCATGTTGATTCAATAAGTGCTCTATTCTTGGTTTGACAACCCTGCATCCAAAATCCACTGTGAGTCCAGGTCAATAGCATCCATGCTACCTGAAGAAATATAAGAAGATGCTGGTATTTTAGTAAGGTATCCTAGAGGTACAGAGTCGTCATGATAACAAACTCAATTTTCATCTGTGAAGTCAAAAGTTTGAATCTGATCATACTTTATAGTGCAGAATCATGAAGGAGCTATAATGATTTGAATAATTTGTATACTGCCAAATTGATGTGAAACATCCTTTGAGGCACTGATTGGAAAAGAAGGAATAATACAAGAACAAAGAGGTCGACTCATTATGCTCAAGACAGAATCTGATACGTCCCTGGACTTTCCCTTTTTGGCCTCGAATGCATTAGAGGATGTTGGATCAATTTTGAACTATATAACTGTTTCTATTCTATCTACTCTGACAGATAGACAGGGGGAACTGAAGTATGAGTGGAAGAAGATTTAGTTTATCACTGAAATAAGCCATAATTATTTATGACATGACTATAGGCAATGTTTTGCATTGTAACTTTGTATTCTGTGCAATAACTCATTGTTCTATAGGACTATTTATTCAATCCTGACTGCACAAGTACAGCCTACGTTCTGCTAGTGACCACCATACCCCCAAGTGAAAGATAGAATCTCAGGAATAACCATTTCTCAACATGGCTGGGGTTCTTTAGCCTGCCACTGGCACAGCCTATCTTGCTCAGATGGTATCACAACAGTTACTGTAAATCTCTGTTTGTGGATAAAGACATAAGAAACAGATAGCTTTCCTCTACCCTCTCAACTGCCCATCATTATATGACTTAATTTGGTGCAAGCGATGTTAATCCCAAGTTCAAGTTACAACTTGTACAGCCTATCTTGTAAGAGTTGCAACTTGTACAAACTGCTTGTATAAGTTGCAACTTGCACAGGCTTTTTGTCCGAGTTGCAACTTGTACAAAATCTCAACTCGTACATAACTTATACACATATATTTTTTAAAGATAGTCTTGATCCGTCACATTTATACCAAATAGATAAGATAAATTTTTATAATACCAATGTTGTGATATACAATATCAAAACACAATTTCTATGGTATACTTTTCCTAACACCCAGCCATAAAGGCTTACAAGTCAGTTTAATTTATATAATTAATATCAAGTGTGTACATGAGAACAGGAAAATAGAAGCAGAAATGTATATAAGTATCAATTACTCTAATCACTAGTGTATAAAATAGACTTTCTACATTCCCGAATTGACAATAATTTGCCAAGTGGCGAATATGCTTATCTACGGAAGCGCATTAGGGCCAAGTAAAAAAATTTTTTTTTTCAATTTAATGAGATAGTATTTCAATTTTTTGAGATATTAAGTCAATTTTTCGAAATATTATGTCAATTTTTTTTAGATATTAAGTCAATTTTTTGGAGATAGTTATCTCAATTTTTTGAGATATTATGTCAATTCTTCGAGATATTAAGTCAATTTTTTTGAGATATTAAGTCAATTTTTTGAGATATTAAGTCAATTTTTCGAGATAGTTATCTCAATTTTTTGAGGTATTATGTCAATATTTTGAGATATTAAGTCAATTTTTCGAAATAGTTATCTCAATTTTTTTAGATATTAAGTCAATTTTTCAAGATATTATGTCAATTTTTTGAGATACTAAGTCAGTTTTTTGAGATACTAAGTCGATTTTTTGAGATAATTACAGGATAGTGAGGGGGATGAGTGGGAGTCATGTGCTTGTAAGAACTGGCATTTGTAATTTGTAAACACATGTAGGCCAAAGACGTGTGACATGCAATCAATCAAAATACATAATGAGGGGCCATTCTAATACTTTTTTGTCACATATCAAGGCAAAAAGGAAAACGGTCCTTTTCCTGTTTGTGTTTTGATTATCCTTTGAAAATTAAGCTTCTGTGGTTTTCAACTCAAATTTTCATGTCAAAGTATAAATAAAATTCCATTGTCTGCTTTGTTAAACGCCTTTATATATCTTTCTCCTTTCTTTGCCGTCTTAGATTTAATAATAATAAATCTATTTAATTTTGTTTTTTACAGATTTAATTTCAAAATACAAACAAAAGTGTAAATCACACTGCTAAAACAACCCTCAATTATTTCAATGACATAATCAAGTTAAACATATAACTATCACGGTTGATAAAAATGTATAATATAAAGCAACATTGCATTGTGACATCATCACCATTGTGGTGTCATAGGCCTTTGAAGTTGTATTACATTGTCAATGTCAATTGACTTAGTATTTCAAAAAATTGACATAGTGTCTCAAAACATTGACATAATATTTCAAAAAATTGAGATAGCATCTCAAAAAATTGACTTAATATCTCGAAAAATTGACTTAATATCTCAAAAAATTGACTTAGTAACTCAAAAAATTGACATAATATCTCGAAAAATTGACATAATATCTCAAAAAATTGAGATAACTATCTCGAAAAATTGACTTAATGTCTCAAAAAATTAATATAATATCTCAAAAAATTGACTTAAAATCTCAAAAAATTGAGATTGAAATTTCACTAAATTAAAAAAAAAAATTTTTTTTTACTTGGCCCTAATGCGCTTCTGTACTTATAATTTAATTTCATTAGAAATATAAATTTATCAACTGCATCATTATTCAAAAAAATTTTGGAAACATTTCTACAAATGTATGTGAAAAAGTTATCCCTATAAGTCTGATATCTTTGACACTGTAGAACAGAATGGATTTCATGTTCAATTTCCATTTCATCGCAAAAAAACAGACTCATTTTGACAATTCTTTTTTATTATATCTCCATTTTTCTACTGCCAATTGTAGTGTACTAGATTGTAATTTGGCTGAAAGGGATCTCTGTAGCTTTGTAAGATTTATTACTAAATATTTTTCTGTGCCAATGTGATCTTTAAATCTAGAATATGTTCGTAATTTAGGTTTATGTGCTATGGACACTTGCCAATCAAGGTCACTTACAACAGATAATTTTTCTTTGCTGAATCCAAGTCAATTTTCAGATTCAGAAAAGTTTTCAGATCTCCAGATTAGTTTTAATTAAAAATATTTTGTAAGTCATTTTCAACTACCTTATATGTTAGTCTGCTATGGTCCATTGTAATAAGCCAGTTGTAATATTTAATAAACTCTAAGAATATTCTTACTTTCATAGTTAACCACCCCATGTCTCCTGTCAGCATATGAATCGGGGTTTTTGAGTTTACACCCATAAAGTATCTTGCGGCTTTTTCAGGAACGGTGTAATTTGTATGATAGCCAATATTTTTGTGTACTTTAAATTTTGAAAAAAGCCCCCATGGTGCCCGGTCCCCAGGCTCTGCTAGTTCTTGTGCAGATTCGAGAAAGTCTAAATTTGCATTCAAGGTTGCATCTAAATATTTATACCTTTCAACTGTTTTAATATTCATTGACCCTATATTAAAGGAAAAAGTTGTTCTAGCTTTTTTCTTTTTTCTAAAATGAACAACTTTCCATTATTAATGGTGAACTGCCTCTTTTCACACCATTCATTAAGTTTATTGAGCATAATCTGTAAATGTTCCTCATTTTCTGCTAATATTGCTATATCATCAGCATAAAGAAGTATTGGCGCCTTCCTAAAAATCTCCTACTAATTCTAATTCTAATAGTACTTTTATAGCGCTTAATCTCTATCTAATGATAGACTCTAAGACGCAGAAAGCCAAAATCAGAGATCGTAGTCGTTAAATCAGGGACATTGCAGGGGTCGACACCACGGAGAGACAAAATGAAAAACTAGGGGTGATCTAGGGTGGGTAAGCTTTTTCAAAGAGGTAAGTTTTCAACTTTTTTCTGAATGAGGAGAGAGATTTAGCTGAGCGTACATCATCAGGAAGATCATTCCAAATTCTTGGGGCATCGTATGCAAAGCTAAGGCCAAAATGCTTTTTAGACTTATATATTGAAGCACAATGTGGGACCTCAAGCAGCACACCATCAGATTGACTTCTGCGTGTTCTATACACACTATGCCTGGGTTTAAGGAAAGGTTCAAAGTATTTTGGATGGCCACTATGTAGAAACTTGTACACCAACAGGGCTGTCTTGAAGACAGAGCGATGCAAGACAGGCAGCCAATGAAGACTCTTTCTTACAGGAGTGATATGTGAGTATTTGGTGGTATTAGCCACAATTCTTGCAAGACTGTTCTGAACACATTGGAGCCTCCGAATGTCTAGAGCAGAGAGACCTCTGAACAAGGAATTGCAGTAGTCAAGACGACTTCCCACCAAGGCATTTGCAGCTAAAAGAGCAGCTTCACGTGTAAGATATCCTCTGAGTCGCTTTAAATCCCTGATATGAACAAAACTAGCCTTACAGGTATTCCTGACATGGCAAGAGAAGGAAAAATCAGAGTCAAACCAGACACCTAAGTTCTTAATTGCATCAACAGGTGAAAGGAGGTTGCCAAGTATATTAACTGGGAAAAATTTCCTGAGTTTTGTGCGGACATTTCTTGAGCCAAACAGAATAAATTCTGTCTTGTCTGGATTTAGTTTAAGCTTATTTGCAGAAAGCCACTTTCTGACATCATCCAAGCAGTTTTTCAGTCTATCAAAGGCCTGAGTGGCATGGTTATGTGTGAGATGAACATATAACTGTGTGTCGTCTGCATAAAAGTGGAAACATATGCCAGGATGATTTTGAATAACTTTACTGAGGGGGGTAGTGTATAATGAGAACAAGATCGGCCCCAGGACAGAGCCCTGGGGCACACCGTACAATAGCCTTTTAGCATCGGATAAAACAGAACCAATCTTGATGCACTGATAGCGGTCACAGAGGTACGACTTGAACCAGTTCAGAACCACACCTCCAACACCAAACCAGGAACTCAAACACTCAATAAGCGTACCATGATCAATGGTGTCAAATGCTGCTGATTGGTCCAAGAGAACAACAGCAGTAGCTTCACCTCTAGCAAGAGCAAGGTGGACTTCATTTTTAATAGACAGTAGTGCAGTTTCGGTAGTTCCTAAGCCTAAAATTGAATTTCAATTGCTAAGTCATTGATAAATATTTCAAAAAGTGTTGGAGCTTTTATCACCTTGTCCCAGAATCTACTTTAAACCAATTTGTATATAAGTTATATACTTATTTAATCTAATACAGGATAAGGTTGCTTTATACAAGGATTGTATCGCCCAATAAATCTTCCCTGATATATTATGAATTAACAATTTATACCATAAGAGGACTCTATTAACCCAGTCGAAAGCCTTCTGTCTATAAATGCCACAAAGTTGCTTTTAACATGCAAACGATTCCTAATTATAGACGTCAATGGGAATATATGATCCTCACAGGATCTTGACTTTTAAAATCCATTTTGTTCCTCACAGAACTTTTCTACATTTTCACAGTAGCTTATAATATGTTTGTTTAATATCTGTGAGTATAGTTTTCCTACATGCAAAAGGAATGAAACACATCTGTATGAAACTGGAATAAATGGATCCTTCACAGAACTCTTAGGAACAGGTGATATAATGGCTTTAAGCCAGCATTCTGGTATTTTGCTGTATACTAAACATGCATTTAATAGTGTCGTTTGAGTTAACTTATAATCCATGTTGTCCAAAATGTCATTATGAATTTGGTAATACCCACATGCATCATTCTTTTTAGCCATTTTTACAACAGATGCTACTTCATCAAAGGTTATTACATTATTCAAAAATAGCCAGCCTCAGCAGGCAAGAACCCTAGGTACAACTAAATGGGCAACAACATTGAGATTTGGAAAAATTTTAGGAACAACTTCAGTTGTAAGAAGTATACAGAATCCACAAAATGTTGTCAGATATAAGATTCACAGGCCATTATTTCTTACAAGTTGTTTTCATATTTTGAAGCCCTAGAATCAATTATAAGAGAAATATAAGGCCCGTTTAGCATGATGACCCAACATGACCTTAAAGCAGGGGTCAAAGGTCAAATTTGACTCTTGCAAAAGACTTGCAGACCACAATTTCCTAGAAGTTGTTTTCTCATTCCAAACCCCTAGGACCAATGATAAGGGAGATATTAGGAGTTTTTGATATGCCCCCACCCCCATTTGACATAAAAGATGTATATGGCAGCCATTTTATTTTCAAAACAAGGCCAAAATTACTATCAGGCAAGCTTTCTTAGTCATTCAGATTTTGCGCAAATCTGACACAGCTAGCTGCAATATTTTAAATTTAGAACTTATCAATGATTTTCCAACAATAGGGTATGGTCGCCATGTGTTTTTTAAAATGAGTACCATAATTTTTCCAGACATGTTTTTCACAGCCATAAACATTCTTGGCAAATTTGGTGAAGATATCTTCATAACTGAATGAGATATAAAGCTTGATTGTAAAATGCGACAAACACACACATGCATGCACACAAACACACGCCTGCATACATGCATGGAAGGCGTTTCATAATTGCCCAACCCCGGCCTTGGCTGGTGGGAGATAAAATGCAACTGTAGTAACATGGCTTAATAGTGCCCCTTTTTCAATAAAGAAGTTTTTTGACTGAAAAGTACTTAAAGCGTTGCCATGGCAACATGTGTTGTCAAATACCCTCCAAAACCTACTTGGCTGTAGATCCTGTTTTGGTTAACATATCCTGAAAATTTGATGAAAATCCATGCATTGGTTTAGGCTGTGGAACACCCACAAATTTTAAAACCCAAAAACCTTAAAAGTGTTGCCATGGCAAATTTTAAGTTGCTGCTAGATACCCCTAAAAACTAATCAGCTCTAGATCATCTTGGGGTAAACATATCCAGAAAATTTGGTGAAAATCCATACATTGGTTTAGGCTGTGAAACACCCACAAATGTTAAAACCCAAAAACCTTAAAAGTGTTGCCATAGCAACAGTTGTTACCAGATACCCCCAAACCTAAGCAGCTCTAGATCCTCTTGGGGTAAACATACCCTGAAAAGTTGGTAAAATTCCATGGATGGGTTTAGGTTGTGGAACACCCACAATCTTTAAGACCCGAAAATCCAAAAACCTAATCCGCTCTAGATCCTCTTGGGGTAAACATACCCTACAAATCTGGTGAAAATCTGTGCATGGTTTAGGCTGTGGAACAAACACAAACTTTAAGACCCAAAAATCTTACAAGTGTTGCCATGGCAACAGTTGTTGTTTCCTGATCTGCCAAAACCGAACCAGCTCTAGATCCTCCTGAGGTAAACATACCCAGAAAATTTGGTGAAAATCCGTGCATGGGTTTAGGCTGTGGAACACAGACAAGCTTTATGCCCACTGCCACTGCCGCTGCCACCGCCCAAATGGCTCAGGTGACGACTTATATAATAACTCCAGCCTTTATGGGCTGGGGTTAAAAAGTCATTTGTATCTGATTCTGATTCTAGAGCTTGCTTGTGGTTTAACATTTCAGTGTATTCATTGTTATTTTCAGATATATCATTTACTTTAGTGTACAACAATTCAAATTAATTTTTCCATTTGTTGAGTACATGGTCATTATCATTACATTCCCTCTCCCGTTCATCATAAACTGTCTACTGTATTTTTGATTTCCTTGGCCTAAACCTTTTTTATTGTTTTCCAAAACACTTTTGGGTTTCTTGTAATTAAATTTCTAAATTTTTAGTAAATCTATTGTCAAATTGACATTCGTAATACCTTAGTCACTTTTCAAACAACTGTCCAGATGACACAAAACTCATTTCTTATCTCATTTTTGTTTGCTGTGAACCAACAAAACTTCTAAATTTCTTTTCTTTTTGACACATATTCTTCTATAACTGGGTCAATTCCTGATCCCAGAAGGGTTTATGACATTTAAACTTTTTTTCATGAAGTATTACATTGTGATTTATCATTCAAATATTTATCCATTTCATTTTGAGTACATTTACAAAACTCATCATATGCTTTGTTTACCTCTAGCTGTTCATCTTGGATATTTTCAAGTTTATTAATTACCTTTTCCATACTTTGTCCCCAGGTATAATTTGCCATAAAACCATCTGGAATGTGTGAAAAGTAATATACATGTACTTTATTTTCTAATGAAAAACTTTTATCAGAGCGTGAAACAAATTGTGTGTGCCCTGAAAAAATACACACAACACAACACACACAACTGAATGACCTGGTGGCTTACTATTTAAAGTGATAACTGACTGTAGATTATATTTACATATAATATCTTCAAAAACTTCAAAACTTTCACAGTTATTGAAGCAGTCATGTTGGCACAATAATGTAATCAACCACAGCATTTCCTCAATTTGTTGAGGTACAGTTATTTTTGTAAATTTTAAAACAACCATTTAGAATACAACATTCAGTATATTTTAAAAGCTCTATGGATGTTTCACAATAATTATTTTTAGAAGTATCTTTTGGTATTCTCTATACTGTGTGCAGTCTAGGTCCTACCAATACATGAATTAAAGTCACCACAGATATATCTATATAGCATTTTCTGAACTATTTACATACAACTGAGATATTAAATGTTCAAAGAAAATTTCAGTCTCTACCCATGGTGATTTATCTGGTGGTAAATAGCATGAGTAGACAACAAAACTATAATCTGCCTCCTTACACTGAAATTAAACACCTAATATACCATCAACAGTTTTGTCAACAATAGTGACCAAATATTTTGAGAATAAAATATTTCTCACAACCAGCCTACACCATCACATGTAAATGGAGACCTAATATGTTGACTCACACGATTAAACCCAAACCATTTGTAATTACTGACATTTAAAGATTCACTCTTTGGTAAATGTGTCTCATAAATACATAAAATGTCCTTATTTAATGCTTGAACTATTTTGTGTCGTAAATCATTGTTTCTGCTTGTTCATCAATTCACATTAAGAATTCAAATACTGAGTAAGTCCTTTTTGTGGGGATGTTCCACTGGAGCAGACCTGACGGTAATTACTATTAGGTATTTTTCGAGGGTCGGGAGCAATATTTACATAATCCGTTAGGATTGGTTGTAGTTTCCCGGCTTGTTGTGGTGGATCAGCAAAATATCAAACATGTTCGATATTTCACCGACCCTCCACGACTCTTCATCCGGACTGTGGCTCTGCCCACCTGGAAACCGTACTGTCGTGGATCTCTATAGCTTGTTGGTTACACTTCCCATCTTGTCTTGAAAAGCTTGCCATCCTGTCCTGCTTTAGTACCAGGACTCCACCTCCAGACAGTCCATGAACACTAACCGACCACACCAAGCAAGCTGGCCCTCCAGCATAATTTTTGGCATGCTAAATTACAATAGTTCAAAAACTAATTTAAATGTTATTTACTTAACAGCCAAACGCTATATATTTGAAGCATCCTGAGCTAGCCGGAATTAAAACATCCACTCCTTTAAAAAATTGAAGCAAATCTACCTTGAACAAGAATATGTTGCCAAACTACAATTTAATTATAATGCATTTAGCAAAAGTTGGTTGAAGCTGTCTCTGCTATTTATTAATTAATTAACCTTATAATTAAATAGCATTAGCTCTATTATGAAAACAAAACCCAAGTCATTATTATTATTATTGTCATTATTGTCTTTCATGGTTTTTTTCGGTAGTCTGTCCTTGTTCTTTGTATATGTCAATAAAAATTTATAAATAAAAAAAAAGCTGGGCTAGTGTAAACATAACCGACCTGACTTGGACACTTCCCGTCAAGATAGGAAGTCTCCCAGTCTTCAGTCAGTAACATCTCAGCAGGAAAAGCCGGGAACACATACAGACAAGCCGCAAACACCAAACCAACAAGACGGTTACATAACCAACAAGCTGGGAACTGTGCAGGACAAGCTGGCTTCATTTTTATGACCCACGGCTTGTCTGCTGATGCAATCTCTCTGTATATAAGGCAAGTTGGTTTGCGCAGTGCATCATTTGCAATCTGGCATCTAACAGATTATATCTGACAGCGCTTCAAGAATAGAGTTTTTTTTACAATTATCTATGGCAATTTTGAGTTGAAGTTGGCTGACTTTATATTTTAGGATTTTGTTTTTTTACAAAATCGCTGCTGCATATTATTTGACAATAGGTCCTAAGAAAGGCAAAAGAGTGAGGAAGATAGAAGTTCCCCCAACAGTGTTCCTGAATTTGAGCTTGTTCGCAAACAGTCGCAAGCTGTCTGTCAAGGTGGGCAAGACCTGGTTTGACTCGCAAAGGACACGTTATGGGAAGCTGACACAATCGAACTCTGGATAGGCCCCAAAAGAGACGATGTAACATCAGGATTGGATACAGGACAAGTTTGGATTCCTGAGGTCACAAATCAGTTGCAAAGGGCTCAGCAAGTTGTTAGCCTTCAAATCACAGGCCTGAGGAGCCAGTGCTTCAGGTACTACAGCACATGACATCTCCAGAGCTTCAACTGACACAAACAGTATGGAGAATAGCAAGCGGTCAAAAAAAAACAGACACCACTTTACAGCCTCAACAATTTACGAGCCCCAGCACAGCTTCAGGATGCTCTTCAGTCAACCAGCAGGTCATGGACCACTTCACACAGATGAGAAACATACTGTCATCAATCCTCGGGCAAAATCAGGAGACAACAACATGCACAGGCTTCTGCAACTACCGGGCATCGGAGGTGGAGAGATTAGAGGAGAAAGACTTTCAGACATCAGCTCCTTAGCAACAATCAAAGCAAGGCAGAGGACCGTTGTCATCAGATCCAGCAGTCACAGCAACAGACACTTTCACAAAGCTCAAGTGCAACTTCAACAGTTGTGCCACAGACCTTTCAACAGCCTTAGCAGCCAGCTGCAAGGGATTGGGAATACATCTTAACCATTCCAGAGACACAGATGCCTTCAAGCCAGGTCATCCAACCCGTTCAGCAAAGCCAGGTGGCAACCAAAGGACAGCAGCAGCAATCCAGAGGACAGCCAACTTCCTTCGTAGTCATTGACAACCCACAGGCTGGACCCTCAAGACCAGTTACATTCACATTGACATCGACAAAGCATTTTACACCTCCACCAGTTGCCACAGCTACAGGCAAAGAAAGCCAACACAACATATCAGGACTTTCAAGCTTCTTCGGAAACATACCCTCAGTGCTGAGCTACCAGCAGATGGACATACTGCAGCCATTTCCCCAGCTCACACATGAGCACAAGCTGCCTCTCCTCCAACCACCAAATCCAAATTGGATTTTCTTTGGAAATTTGTTGAAAGTTTAGTAGCATCAGCTCAAATAAAAGTTCTTGAAATACTAGTAATTGGTTAGTCCTGAAAAGGACTGATAGTAGTCCTGATAGATGCCAGCTTCTGCCCCAGGGTTGTCGGTTGACACATCTCAGATCCTGTCCTCCTGTACTGATAATACTGATAGATGAAAGCTTCTGCCCCAGGGTTGTTGGTTGACACATCTCAGATCCTATCCTCCTGCCCAGCCAATGCCCCCACATGATTGATGTAGTCTTTCAGTAGTTCTTGTTGCTGTTTGGCCTCCATCGAAGGATTCCCGTAGTTCTGATTTGGCACATATACACCACCTGTTCATTCTGTTGGGCTGCTACATCATTTCTTGGGGTTGGTGCCCTGTCTGCCCTGCCCTGGTGTGTCCTCGGCATGTTGTGCAACACCACACAAGTAAACACAATGTCTCTGACAACCCTTGGCCTTTGCTCCATGGTACCCAGAAGCAGCCTGAAGTGGCTCACTAAAATGCCAAAGGCATTTTCAACCACCCTTCTGCCCCTGGAGATCCTGTAGCTGGTTATCCTTTCTTCCCTTTTCAGTTGCCTTCTGCCTTAGGCTTTGACCATACATGGCATCAAGGCAAAGGCGTCATCACCGAGCAAGAGGTAATACAAGTCTGGCCCTCCCTCCCCCAGGGGTTCAGGTGCCAGAAGCCCCAAGCTACCATCCTCAATCTTCTAGCTAAATCACCTCTGTGGAAAATCTGTGCATCTGAGCAAGAACCACTTGACCCACAGTCTATTCACAGAAATCGGTACTCTGTGTCCATCAGGGCCAGGAGAACCAGGGAAAAGAAGCCCTTGTAGTTGTAATAGTCACTGCCTGATTTCTGTGGCTTCTTCATGGCGATATGCTTCCCGTCTATGGCACCTACAGCATGGGGGACACTTCATCTGGTTCTGAACCTCTCCTCCAGCCTTTTCCACTCCTCATGGCTACCAGGGCAGCACAAATATTCATCCTGGAATTCAGCAAGGATGGCTCGGCAGACCTGGGGATGAATTTGCAGATGGTGGTGCGGCCAACCAACCAGTGATACTGCAAGGAGGTGTAGGTCTGTCCTGTGGCCAGGTGTCTCAGTATTATGGCCAGTTTCAGTCCAACTTCCAGTGGCTTCCTAAAATTGGTGACTGACTTCTTGATGCGGTGGTGTATGCGTTCCTCAATGAGGTTAAAAAAGGCAGGGGGCATCCTGACAAAATTCTGGCATCCTGGGATGTCTGTGTGTATTAGGTCAGCCAGGAGGTTAATGTAGCATCCATTTTCTTGTCTTTTGTGGATCCAGGGCATGACCCAGAGGTTGGATCGCTTTCTTCTTCTCCTGAGGGCTGGCTGGGGCTGAGGCTGTGCTGGTGGCTGTAGGGCAGATGATGGTGCTGGGTTCAAATGTGTCCTTTTCTGTCTCTCCATCAAGATGCAAATCAAAATATTAAACTCAATAAAAACCAAAAATACCCTAAGCTGATGTAGGAAGTCTCTGTGATGCGTAGCTGGCATCATTGCAGTGACAAATGATGTTTTTTGCAAGCCAGAGGGGGTTTATGTGATTTTTGTTCAATCCTGACTCTGGATCCCGACTCCAGGATTTAATCAGTCCAGTTGGGCTGAGTTTGGAAAATGGTCCAGTCATGTCTGTTTGGCAATACAGCTTGTTGGGGTTCGCTATGGCTTGTCTGTTAGGGGCTTACAGCTTGTCGCGGTAGTTTCCTGTCTTGTTGTGAAGAAAATGCCCCGACCCCAAGTCAGGTCCGGATCTGGATCCAGACAAGCCGGTATGGTCTATGTCCTGTTTGGAAGATATAACTGACTAAGCATTTTCACGCTCTTTTTTGTGGTTTTCATCCCCGATTCCATGACCTTTGCTACCAACCCTAGAGTCGCAGATTCAGTTACTGGATCGGTTTCAGTCGAACACCCCCATAAGGCTGGGTGGCCTACACCACATCACCAGAAGTAGGGGTCACCTGTCTATGGGTATTATTTGATGATGTTTCTTCTTGAAGGTCACCAGAGAATATGGAAATTGGAGTAGCTAATCTTGTTACATTAGAACTCAGACCCTGTGTCCTCAGCAGTTCATTGTACATCATCGGGTGTGAATTGTATATGGCAGGTTGTTGACCCTTGTTTATGATGCGGCCATTTCCCCCAATTCAGCGATCTTTACCATTGGGCAGTTGTAACAATTTTCTGAAGTTAAATTCGGGAATCCTATCACTATTGCACAGCCAGTGAATTTCTTCATCAGCATTTTATGACAATATTAAAACATTTTTATACTTCATTTCATCGCTGAATAATATATTAATATTACAAGCAATGGTTACATGTTTTTAAACAAAAATATTGATGGTCTTTGAGGGTTTAAATGGCAGGTGACGAAATTCACTGGGTGACGAAATTCACTGGCTGAGCAGCATTGGGTTTTGAAAATCTTAGAAAGACATGTCTGAATTCATGATTTTCTGCTAAATTCCTATTGTTCCTAAGAACAGTTACTTTATCTGTGACTGAAGCCAATTCTATCTTTACCAAACCAGGGAAGTGATTTCTGCTTACCAGTCTTTTGGTCCTCACAACTTGTACATTTGGTGTTCTGGTTCCTTCTTCAATTAGTTGATTGACTATTATATCTGTATCCTCATTCACTGTTTTAGTGATATTATTTGCAATGACAGTAAATTCCGGGTCAAAGGCTTCTTTCCTTGAATTGTCATGATCAGCCAAATTCTTTACCACAGTTTTGATTATGATAATTTCTTTCTCAAAAGTCACCTGTTTACTTTTTTAGCTCACCAACCTGCCTACCTACTTCATCTTTGTTTTTTTTCCAGTAGAATTACTTCCAAGTGTTTATTTATATCATCCATTTTGTTGTAAAGTCTGTCCACACTTCTCTTTATACCCTTTGTATTCCTGTCAACTGAATTAATTCCATTACACACCCTCAATAAAACATCATATAACACACCTTGCTCCCCAAGTGCACCCAAATGAAGTGCAGTGATGTCAATAACTTCACTACTATTGGTATTTTTACCTAAGGCCATATTAGGTTTTTTCATTTCCACTGGTGAAGGGGACCCTGATTTTAAACTGTCTCTATTGCATTTATTAGTGTGCATTTCAAAAATATGTTAAACTATATGTAGTCTATAGTCACTATTATTATTGTTTGTGTATGGGAGACCTTTAGGCTCCGCCGGCTCCTGCGGCTCTGCCGGCTCCGCATTTTGTTTTCCTTATAACTCTGTAACCGTTGGGCGGATTCTTTTCAAATTTGGCAGGTTTATGCAGTAGCCTTGGGGAATTTTTTTGAATATGCTGCAGTGACATTTCAACCAATCAGAGAGGTCACATGACCAAAAATGTCTTTTTTCGATGGGGAAGCTTGTCCGGATGATAACTTCAAAGGGATTTTATCAATTCACCTGAAACTTGGCAAATACATTTATTCTATTAAAATCTGGAAATCATTAGATTTTGGCATTGATTGGTTAAGAAATGGCTGAATAATTAATGATTAATTAATCATTATGAATTTTCCAAATAAGGAAAACACAAAAATGCTTATAACTCAAAAACCGTGCTAGATAGAGTGATTTCGACAAAATTTTTGACCCACAGTGTATCTCTGCAGAGTAGCCATGCCAATTTTCAAAAAAAAGTTGACTCACCAAAAATGGTGGCCATTTTGAATTTTCGAATTTTACGCAAAAATTGCAAAACACAAAAATGCTAATATCTCGAAAACTGTGCTAGATGGCGAATTATCTCTTAAAACTATTGCAGATAGCCAATTTTTCTCAAATAATTCATTCACCTACTTTTGGAAGAGCTTTCACATGGTGAAGTTTCAGACCCATAGCTAATTACTCACCTCAAAATGAGTAAATGTGACTTATCTCTAAAAGTATTGCAGATACCCAATTTCTCTCAAATAACTCATTCATCTACTTTTGGGAGAGCTTTCACATGGTGAAGTTTCAGACCCGTAGATAATTACTCACCTACTCAAAATGAGTAAATGCTAATTATCTCTTAAAAGTATTGCACATGGCCAATTTTTCTCAAATAACTCATTCACCTACTTTTGGAAGAGCTTTCACATGGTAAAGTTTCAGACCCATAGCTAATTACTCACCTACTCAAAATGAGTAAATGCTAATTATCTCTAAAAGTATTGCAGATAGCCAATTTTTCTCAAATAACTCATTCACATACTTTTGGGAGAGCTTTCACTCGGTGAAGTTTCAGACCGAGTAAATGCTAATTATCTGTAAAAGTATTGCGGATACCCAATTTTTATTATCAAATAACTCATTCATCTACTTTTGGGAGTAAATGCGAATTATCTCTTAAAAGTATTGCAGATAGCCAATTTTTCTCAAATAACTCATTCACCTACATTTGGAAGAGCTTTCACACATGAAAATGAAAAATTGTGAATATCTTGGAAAAGCTATTTCTTCTCCTTTAATGCTCAGCGGGAGATACACACCGCGGCAGTGGTCTTGTTTTCAAAAATTTTTGTCTCCCAAAAATGGTGGCCATTTTGAATTTTCGAAGTTTTTGCAAAACACAAAAATGCTTATATCTCGAAAACTGTGCTAGATGGAGCGAATTCAACAAAATTTTTGACCTACTGGATATCTCTGCAGAGTACCCATGCCAATTTTCAAAATATTTTTGTCTCGCCAAATATAGCGGCCATTTTGAATTTTTGAATTTTTTGCAAAAATTGCAAAACACAAAAATGCTTATATCTTGAAAACCGTGCTAGATAAAGTAGACTGCGCTGACTTTGGTTGCCACAACAGTATAAGGCTAAAAACGGAACATTTTCTTAATACTTTAGCACTCACCTTTATATCCTTTTCGGGACGCTTTGTTTTTGCTATGCAAAAACATTATCTTTTTTTTTGCGAGCGATCCTCTAATTTCATGTTATGTAAAATTCCCTTGCAAAATTATTCACTATAACACACATTTTTACAAATAAGTATCCACAAATGAACTGTCCTCCTGTTTTCCACACACACACAAATAAATCCTAGCCTCAGGGAAATACCCAAGTCGGGACGTAAGGGTAAAACATGCTGTAGTTCGGTTCATGTGATGGGATACAAATGCCATGTTGACTGTCCTTGACCTAATTTTATTGGTTTTTTGATTGGTCATCACTTGATCCCTCTTTTTCCCCAGAAATTGCAATTGCAAAAGGCTGAGAATTTGAATATTATTCAACAAAAATAACCACTTTTTCAGGTTTCTTAATATTTACAGCATACCTGTGAACCTTTTAACCTCAGGATTCTGATTATTTTCACTGTTTTTTCTGGGTTTTTTTGTTGTCATTCTCAAAATATTTGATTGCGACAGCATACTCAAATCATACTGAAACTGGCCTGCAAATTAGCAGGATAAAACTTAAGTGAAAGGAGGAGCCAGTTTCATGATAAGATAAGACAGGAAGTGAATAGGACAAGACAGGAAGTGATTAGATGCAGAGAGACAAGGGCAAGCTGGTTTCCAGGTGGATGGAACCACGGCTGGGATGAAGAGTCGGAGTGGATTGGTGAAATATCAAACAAGTTTGATATTAAGATGACCCACCAAGTTAGGCCAGGAAGCCATAACCGACTGTAGCCAACAATGAAGACAACCGAACCCCTAGAAAACCTTTGGCAAATGACAACTTGTCATTGGAACAACGCTGTAACACAGCCAGGCTTACCAGTATATTTTGATTCAATGACACACCACACATTGGCTTTTTCCATCAATTCCTTTTCCTCCTGACGGACACCAGGTGCCCCACCACATTTAACCTCATTTGATTGGCTGGACAGAAATGCTGTTGGATTGTTACTCTCATCAACCCAGCCCCATACACAGTGGTGTAGACCCTGAAATGATGGGGAAAAAAACCAGAAATATATCAACATTTCAAAGCTTACCTGAGACATGTATTTGGTTTCTGAACTTCAATATCAGAACTGAAAGTGTTATTGATGTCTCTCAAAGGAGACTTAAAGTGTATTATTTGCATTATATTCTTGTGTACTTTTATTATGGTAGATAATAAAAGTATAAATATTTCATTAGACACATACAAAAATATATTACTCATGAAGATTAATAATGTAACAACATTCCCCTAACTGAAAGAAAATCTCAGGGATGACCATTTATCAATGCCCCTGAGGTTCCTTTAGCTTGCCACTGGGTACAGAACCCATTCACAGGGTATTGCCTTTTAAGTACCGTAAATTTCCAAAATAACGCCCAGGTTCAAATAAACGCCTGGTTCAAATTAACGCCTGGGTACCAAGCACACTGTTTACAATTTATGACACTGTTTTTATACTTCAAAAGAACGCCTGGTTCAATTTAACGCCTGGTCTGATAACCATTTAAAAATAATTAACGCCCGGGCCATATTTTGGAAAAATACGGTAGTCATCTGAGCCACTATGTATCTAACTATCCCAGGTCCTCTGTGATCCAAGACAAGCATGTTGCCCACTAGGTCACAGTAGCAGATACACTTGCCTATGTACAATAGCTGGCACTGCCTGGCCATATCAAATGTCATCAACATATGGTATCATTTTGAATGCATGGAATGAAAAACAATTTGAACAAGTGCACTCAGACAGGGCATACCTATGCCTAGGCCCAAAACCTCCAATCTTGCTTGTGAGAGCAGTGATAAAAAACCTTTAAAACATTCCTGGATCCAGATGGTGATCCATATTACAACCAAAAGCTATTACCTGTTCTTTGTGTCATTGTCCTAAAAAATTCATTAAAATCTGTCCATGACTTTTCAAGTTAGCTTGCAAGCAAATGGACAAACAAATAAACAAAAATGTCACCAATTGCATAACCTCCTCAGTGGAGGTATTAACAATGTCAAGTTGTGTAATATACACGGCTGTTGAAAGGGTTAAATAAACTGATACGAATTACATTGAGACAGAATCTGATTGCAGGTTACCTGTTCATTTGCCTCTTCTAACTGGCTCTGTTTTGCTGTCTCCATTCCTGTGGGACATAGTTCAGGGTCAAACCATGGCTTCTGGTCATTGGACATGACTAAAACTACAATGGAAGACATTTTATCACAGCATGATTTGATTTCAAATTCTTTTTTTTATTTATTTTTTTAATGTTCAAATTATGTAATATCTAAATAAATAAGGTCAGTTCCATTTATATTTATTTTTTTGGGGCTCATAAAATCGTAAAATGCAGTTGTTTCATAATGGTGAAGGAGACTGAATGGGTGAATAACAAGTGAGCATTATTCAATACATAACACACAATAATATGTTTGGAGATAGAGCACTTGGTTGTTAAAATAAAATAAGACAGATGTAGATAACCAATGAATGTATAGATTCAATGGGTTAGTTACTGAATGTGTAGATTCAATGGCTTGGTTATTGAATGTACATATTCAATATCACGCAACCATTGAATGTGTACATTCAATGGTTTAACTGTGGAACCACAACCAAAATCATTGAATGTGTATGTGAATTAAACAAATGGAAATAAGGAATTGATTCTGCGAAAAAAGCAACCGATTATTGTCATTTTCTACATCACATCTGTTGATATTGTAACTTAAAAATAAACTTTTTGCAATGAGTTGATTATCTGCTGTCAGTTACACAGTTATGTATTATAGCAAAAAACTGTTGTTGTTTTTCCGGAAAAATTATTTATCTTTATCTGTTTTTCAAATTATATTTTTCCAATGAAGCTATCTAACATTATAGGAGTGCCACTGTGTGACTAATTACAATTAAATCCTCAAATTTCACATTTAATTTGATTCCAAATTCACACTAAATTTCACACTTAATTCATTGCTATCACATTTTAGAATCATACAATTAAGGAGGATAAAATAGCAACTCGGGCCTGTTTTTCTTTCCCTCTTTCATTGAGAGGCCAAATATTTTAATATTTGTGGATTAAAGTAGGGCTTATAATACTGTTGGTATAGAGTAAGAAATCTAAAATTTGGCACATATCTGAAATTCCCCACATGTGAAAATACTAATAAAATAAATGAATTGTGGTGAGATTTGTTGACTGTATAGTAAATTAAGGCTTTTTGAACTGAAAAATACCAATTTTTAGACAAAAACATCATTTTCTTCATAAAATTAACTAAGGTTTTAGAGGTGGCGAATTTTAGATTCCTGGCGAATTTTAGATTTCTTACTCTAGTGGCTTTGCTCCGAAAGACTTGATGCATAATTTAAGAATTTCTCTGATATAATAAGTAATGCTATGAAATTTATGTCATTACATACATGTTTATTAATTTTAATATAATTATAGACTGATCCCTCTTTATGTCAGTTCTTGAAATGTACCACTTTTATCCAGTTAATTTACTTATTATGCTAGAAAATATTTAGGGTAGGTTACAAATTATTAATTTAAAATTAAGTCTTTGCAATCAATATCAGCATTTCATATTGAATTATTTATATATTCTATGTCTTGGGTCATTGAATGTACATATTCAATGATTTTAGCCATTGAATCTACATGTTCCACAGCTCAGCCATTGAATGGCATATACATTCAATGATTTGCCCATTGAATGTCCACATTTGATAGTTCGATGTATACATTCAATGGTTATCCACATTCAATACAACACATATACAGTAACAACTCTGAGGACTTTACCTTTATCAGATGTTGCACAATATACACTTCCCTTGGCAACTGTTACCAGGTCATCATGTCTAAACTTGTTGCCGTCATGAAGACACTGTTTGGTGGTTTGTCTGTATGAAAATGTATAACAAGAAGAACTGCTGAAACATTGAACACCGCATTCCTTCACACTGGAGGCTACTGTAACTGTCAGTGGATTCTTCATTTCATAGTCATCCTCGCAATGAAGTGAGATTCTATTCCTTTCTACACACTCTGATGGTATTGTTAGAACAATAAACACAAGAAGGATGGATCTCTTCATTGTAAATAAGATTAACAATCAGTTAAACTTTCAGTCAGGAAAAATTAATGAACTGTATGCCTCTTGAAGGAGGTCTACAACCATCCGTTCCTTTTCTTGATTTTTAAATGAAGGAAACCATACAAAAATTTTAAAAATAATATTTGATTATAGAAAACACATTACAGTAGATATGTTTGATATGTTTCCAACACTTTAGATATGTTTGGTTTTATAAGGCTAATTTATGTAAAATTATTAAGTTTCCTTGTCAGTTTATTGTTTTAAATAAATTAGTAGAAATACATATCAGTATTCCAGGTAATTGTTTTTTTTCATCACAATTTTTCGGTATATCAATATATTCAAAGTTTACTTTAATATCCAGATATTGAATGTTGAATGTCAACACAGCCACATGTTTCACAATAACTATATTTGACAATATCACATTAAAAAGATTCTGTACACATGTGAAACAATACTTAATTGAGCCCAGTCAAAATCTTGTCACAGCTCATTTTAAAAATGTCTGGTTATGTACATTATTCATCTATATTTTAACTTCAAAGCTATGGTAAGAATTCTTGTTTCTGGTTGACAAGTAGAAGTCCCATTTCATTTACCTTAATGAACTAGCTGGGTTTTATCATAGTATTTACTCGTTTTTATTAATATTGACTGCTAAAGTTGAAAAGGGGTTAGGTGTTGTGCCATTGTACTTGACAATGAGGGATTGGACCCACCATGAATTATCACAAATTCCCATGTACAGCTACTAGCTTTCTGTCGATCTTTGTCTGAAGAGTAGATTCAATGAGAGATGGCAATTTGTCATGCTTCATGAACAAAAAGTGCTGACAAGTTCTTCTGTAAGAATTTCTAATAAAACTGGTTAGTTGGTGCACAAAGAATTGTTATATTTTATGTCCAAAGCACATTTTACTTTCCATTTTTTTTATTTTCCCTCCAACAAAACTAAACCTGAATAAAGGTTATAAATGTTGTGGATGTTAAATGTTTTAGAGTCATTATCCAGGCTAGTAAGGTTTTCCAGATCCCTCTCATTATCTTAAAGTGTCAGTGACCTACCCCCACCCCCCCCCCCACCCCCACCCCGTGTTCACGAAAGGTCTTAGCCAGGGGTTAGGCTTAAAGTTGAGACTTTTGTCTCAAGTTTCTGCCCAAAACCTGCTAAGACTTTTGTCTTAGGCTTAGTGGTATTCACAAAGAATGTAAGAATGGTCTTAGGCTTAGCCAAGGGCTCAACTTTAAGACTGGTTAGTAGTGGGCTTAAATTTTGTAAAGAGGACTTAAATATGGCTGCCATAAACTTTTCTCCACTTCAAAATTTGAAATGGCTGTAAATAAAGTATAATTATACAGAACATCTCACTAAAGCAGTCTTTGGAAGTTTATGTGTGGTAACAAGGTTTTCCATTTTCAAAACAGCACTTTTCCTTAGATAAAATGCATTAAATGAAGGATATATATATCACCAACAGTATAGTTTGAATAGAAAAGAAAGGTCACATGACACAGAAAACCACTGTGGTTATTTGGTAATCTTGGACTTAACTAAGTCATCCTTTGTGAATACGGTTTTAAGACAAAACTTAGCTGAGACAAAAGACCTGGCTAAGTCTAAGACTCTTCGTGAATACCAGCCCAGATATCCTGTATGTTGTTATAATATACCTTGGAGATTAAAATATGAAGAGATTCCCACACACTTCACTCTGACCTTCATGCAACAACTTGTGTTTTAATAAATTATAATACCTATGTACACGTTAATATCTGAATTAAAGAATTAGAATTAAACTTGTGTTTAATTGCAAAACAATAAAGAAAGTTGGAATTAATTTCATGTTCAGTAAAGTAACAGTTAAAAACTGTTAACTCATTTCAGTGGGATTTCTTGTATGTATAGAATGTATACTATTATGTCCTTAGAATACCCATCTGCTTACTATATTGTCTGGCATCCCTGGTAAATTACAGGTATTTTTCACCAACTAGTTGGTAAATGTTTCAGTATGATTATTATTTTTATTATTATTGTTGATGCATGTGTCACCTGTTGTGTATGTTACAGTAAATATGTGAAATCTGTAAATACGCATATTTACCGAAATTTTCAGTAAATATGTGTATTTACTGATTTATGACCTGTGTCATTTCACCAGTTTGACTTTCAGTAAATATGTGAAATGAAATTTGATATTCAATGGTTGTAAATATGTACCAGGGTAATATTAAACTGTAAACCAAAATATACATAATTATTATTATGAGGACATTTTACTTTATTATGATGACTGTTAGACCATACTAAGCATACTTCATTTTACAATACATAAGGGGGCCACGGTGGCAGAGTGGTAACACTCTCGCCTCCCACCTCTGAGGCCGGGGTTCGATCCCCAGCACGACCTCAAGTGGGAAAGCTGGTAGGTGCTTGCCGTTGGTCGGCACTCGGCAGTTTACAGTACAGAACCCTAAAGAACTGTATGTACTGGTTTCCTCTGCCCTTCCAACTACCCGTCGTAATATGACCTGTACAGTGTTGAAAGCAACGTAAAATCCCAAATAAATAAATACAGTACATAAGATGCAAATATTATGTTAAAAATAGCACTAGACTCTCTAGATAATTCTTTTAAGCTTATACTTTTTTCAATCCCACAGCTACTATCGACCTAGGACATCTGTATAACTGATAAAAGTTCATTTAAATTTTAACGATTTTTATGTGGCAGATACATAAAATGTGTATTTCATTGGAAATGTTCACTGCCATTTTGACCCCTAAGCCATTTGAAATGGCAGGGTCCTCTGTTTTAAAGGGCAGACCCTGCCATTTACATTCACTAGGTTTAATAAGGGTTCTAAATGGCTGAGCCATGTAAAACGGCGGACTCCAGCACCCAGCCATTTTAACATTTGTTCTTCCTATAACTATTTGTAGGGGCCACGGTGGCAGAGTGGTAACACTCTCGCCTCCCACCTCTGCGGCCGGGGTTCGATCCCCGTCATGGCCGTAAGTGGGAAAGCTGGTAGTTGCTTGCTGTTGGTCGGCAGTTTACAGTACAGAACCCTAGCGAACTATATGTACTGGTTTCCTCTGCCCTTCAAACTACCCGTCGTGATATGACCTGTACAGTGTTGATTTTTGTTTATTTGGGGTTTTACGTCGCTTTCAACACTGTACAGGTCATATCACGACGGGTAGTTGGAAGGGCAGAGGAAACCAGTACATAGAGTTCGCTAGGGTTGTGTACTGTAAACTGCCGACCAACGGCAAGCAACTACCAGCTTTCCCACTTACGGCCATGACGGGGATCGATCCCCAGCCGCAGAGGTGGGAGGCGAGAGTGTTACCACTCTGCCACCGTGGCCCCTGTACAGTGTTGAAAGCGACGTAAAACCCCAAATAAACAAAAATAACTATTTGTTAGTTATTTGATTATTGTTTGTGTTCTGTGGGATGTATGTTTAATGTTTAATGAAAATTATTAAATTTCCTTCCATTATTTGTCATTTAGGCTTATAAACTAAAAAAAAATACGAAACACTAAATAGCAATATAATTATATCAATATGTAGTAGTTATTATATAGATAATGGCCAAGTGGGGCTCCATTATGTAAACTTAATGGCCTGAGGCCCTGAAAGGGCCGAAGGGTCATTAATTTTACATAATGGTAGTGCCACGAGGCAATTATCTATTATAAAACCCCGTAACTTAAAACCAATTTATTAATTCAGTAATTTAACACCTTGTACCAAATGATCAACCTAGACAATCTTTGCAATGTTTCCTTTGGTGTGCATACCATATGGGGCTTTCACTAAATTAGTTCTATGGTTGTTCTTTTTTTATTTCAATACACAGTCAACATTGTTTCACCATGTGTACCACTGGAGGAACTTCAAACACCAGAGTAGGTATACTTCTCTCATCCAGTTGGCTGAGCCATTTAAAACAGCTGCCTGCTGTTTAAAATGGCAGACTGACATTTAAAACGGTGGATGGGGTTAAAATGGCATGTAACAGAAATAAAAGTTTAGAAATTAATTTAATTTTGAGTTTCATCATATTTTAACTCAACAGAAATTTAATTTTACCTTGTCATTTAAGACAAAATGATTTAGCCCCAAACTACAGAAGCTCTGGACTGCCAAACTTTTTTATTTTACTAACTTGAATATACCAGTTGGTTAACTTGAATATACCAGTTAGTAACTAGAATATATGAGTTAATAACTGGAATTTACCAGTTACTAACTTAAACATATGAGTTAACTAACTTGAATGTACCAGTTAGCTAACCTGAACATACAACTTAGGTGACTGGAATATACCAGTTAGTAACTGGAATATATACAAGTTAGTAACTTGAATATTCATGTTACTAACTGAAATATATGACTTACTAGCTTGAATATTCCAGTTAACTAACTAAAATATGTGAGTTAACTAACTTGAATATACGAGTTAACTAACTTGAATATATGAGTTAGTAACTGGAATATATAAGTTAGTAACTGGAATATACCCGTTAGTTAACTTGAATATAACAGTTAGCTAACTTGAATATACGAGTTAGCTAACTTGAATATATATCTTAGTAACTTGAATATACGAGTTAGCTAACTGGAATATACTATTTAATAACTGGAATATACAAGTTAGTAACTGGAATATACCAGTTAGTTAACTGGAATATGCCATTTAGCTAACTGGAATATAGGAGTTACTTAACTTGAATGTACGAGTTACTAACAGGAATATACAAGTTAGCTAACTTGAATATATAAGTTAGTAACTGGAATATTCAAGTCACTAACTCCTACATTCCAGTTACTAACTGGTACGTTCAAGTTAGCTAACTGGTATATTCCAGTTACCTAAGTTGTATATTCAAGTTAACTAACTGGTACATTCAAGTTAGTCAACTCGTATCTTCAAGGATTGTCACAAATTGCAATAGATACTCACAGGCTATTCCTATTCGCAAAAAAATTTCATTGGTTGCCAGTTGAATTTTGGTGTATTTTCAAAACAGCCACTTTGGTTTATAAGTTTCTTCACAGTGGTCACCCAAACTATTTCAGCCCTTATCTGTCTATTCGTTGTGGAAGATATGGCACAAGATACAACCATCCACATAAAAGGTTTCTGGAGGTTCTTCCATTCTACCAATCTGTACACAAATTAAAAAAAAACCCTTGGGTCACAGTTTTGCTTTCGATGCTCCCACACTCTGGAATGATCTGCCTGATGATGTTTGTTCTGCTCCAGCTCTTGCCTGTTTCAGGAAAAAACTAAAATCTTATCTCTTTGATAAGGCCTTCCCACCTTAGCATGTAAACTTCGAGTGTAGGACATAAGCCCCCCTGGTCTACCCGAGTAGGGCATAACACCCCACCCCCTGACCAAAGCCCCCTCTGTAGGACTAAAGCCCCCCCCCCCCCTTCTGTAGAACCAAAGCCCCTCCTACAAGTAAAAGAAATACAAAATTTTTATTTAGATTTCAATATCATTCAACATATTGGTGCTGTATGGTACCTTGATTCTTTAATCACTTTCTCACAGGTCATATTAAATCTGCTGATGGACCCTAACAGAGGTATGTGTTTATCAAGTGCTCTTGTTTCAAATTGTCCTTTTCAAATTCTTCAAAATAAAAATTGTCTCAAATTGGTTTGTACAGTATTATTGTCAGTATGAACAGATAAGGTATGAATGCAAACTTTATCATCCGATTGAATCTAAAACACATACGTTTAACCCTCCCTGGGCTAAAATGTTTAGGTGTTTCCACAATGACAGCTTTTCAACAGTTTAAAATATCTAAGGCAACCTTTAGCATGGATCCAAAAGCAGGCTTCTCCTGCACTTTATGAAACTATGTGACATTATGTTGGATTTTAAAGACAGGTCCATTTTTCCAAAACTGTACAAAGATATAATGAAGAAATATTCACCAGAACACCTTGCAAATTACAAAATATACACATTTTTGGACATTAGAAAACTTGTTGGAATTGGTTTCATTTTCAGTAAGTTTGGAGTATGGTTTAAATTGTGTGAAAAAAGGTTGTGACTAGAAAAAGAGGCATTTATTCTAAAATTACACTTGGGAGTTTTTCACTAATAGGCAATAATTCTGCTCTGTGATTTTGACCATATACAGAAGCCTTTTTTATACATTTCTGAACAAAACCTTTCACATTTATTTCAACTAAAATGATCATGAAAACCCAGAAGTACGCACCAGAAATATAGGAATGTTTGTTTGTTTATCTGGGGTTTTACGTCGCTTTCAACACTGTACAGGTCATATCACGACGGGTAGTTGGAAGGGTTCTGTACTGTAAACTTCTGACCAACAGCAAGCAACTACCAGCTTTCCCACTTGAGGCCATGCCGGGAACCGAACCCCGGCCTCAGAGGTGGGAGGCGAGAGTGTTACCACTCTGCCACCGTGGCCCCCCGAAATATAGGAATGAAAAGCAAGGATGTTAAAGAACATTTTTAAAATAAGAAATTAAGGGAGGTGCGTAATTTAAATAGGTTAATAGCCTTGTTAGTGTCCGACGTTTAAAATAATGGATTGCTAACTCGGTCCCTTTGGGACTTCATAAACAATCCATTATTTTCAAATATTAGACACTTACTGGGCCATTAACATACAGTCTGACACTATACCATAATTATATGGACCCTGTTTTAATCATACCTGTTATAATGTCAATTCATCATTTAGAAAGGACAAATAAACCTCAGTCCATTGTACGAAGTTACAGAAGAATTTTCAGCAACTAAATTAAGTACACAATGTACATTTTTATTGTTAATTTGTTTTAGTTTTTAGATTATATGGCCTCCATGTGTACATAACAGTGTACTATATACAAGCATGTTTTTATTATTTTTTCACTTCTGGGAGCAATAACTTTGAACTCCACACAAAACTGTGTGTATTTCTGATGTCATTATATTGATATCCCAAACAGACTTCACTATGTTCAAGTACAATTGTATCATAATCCTTAAAAACCACCTAAAAAGTTAGAATTGGCTGATGACTGTGTTTCCATGAAGATCATTAAAAGCTGTGTTTATTTCTCATTTAATTCTCTCATAGCTGGAATCACAACTATCATACAATGTACTCATATATTGTACCTATACTGTGCCCTAACCTGAAATACCCTGATTAATATACATTGAATCATGGACCATTGAAAATTTTTGGATTTGTTACTTCAGCTCTAGAAATTGATTGAGTTGTACTAATGTCCAAAAGAAAATAATACTAATGTAATAAGTACATTATAGTGCTTACTCTCCATCATATGGCATACTCTAAGATGCTAATTCCACTGTGAGAGCAAGAAAAATTCAGAATCCAGGGACATAGCAGGGGCAGATTTCATTAAAGGTCTCACACTTAGCCCAGTGTCAGGATGAGGCACTAGCTCAAATCTGAGCCTTTTGGCTCAGCTAAGTTTTTGTCTCAAACGGTTTTCACAGAAGGGGTCTCAGTTGAGACCCAGCTTACTGAATAACCACAGTGGTTTTTTGTGTCACGTGACCATTTTTTTGTTGTCAAGATATTCTGCTGATGACATATATGTTCCTTGTTCAGCATATAATATCTCTGGTCAAATGCTAGTTTCCTATGGGAAACCTTGTAAAAATGTAAAAACACCTAAAGACTACTTCAGGAGGTTGTTTTATATACTTGTACCTTATTTTCAGCCATTTTAAATTCCGAAGTGGAGAACTAATTATGGTAGCCATATTTGAGCCTCTGTTTACAAAACTTAAGCCCACTACCTACCAGTCTCAGCATTTGAACCATTAGCTCAGGCAAAGCTGAGACTCAGACCTTTTGTGAAATACATCAAGACTGAGATCATAGACTCAAGAATAAATGTTCCTGTAATTCAGCCTGAGAAACGGCTGAGACCTTTCGTGAAATTTGCCCCAGATCAACACTAGAGAGGCTAGGGGGATGGAAGTGCTATTGAGGGTAAGCTTTACCAAAGACATATGTCTTCAATTAGCACCTGAAAAACAACTGTTAAACTGCAGTTCAGATATCACCACAGAGCTCATTCTATAAACTTTGAGCAATATATGTGGAAAGCTGTTGCTCAAGTTCTCTTTTTTGATTTGTAAACTGAAGACATGAGCAGTGTAACCTTTAGGTACTCCCTATCACATATGCTGCATCTGGTGCTGTAGGATGCATGATACTTAAATAAGGTAGGAACTGAAATTCTTTGTAAAACCAGAGTCAGTGTCTTAGGGGTCCTTAAGGACAGCTGTGATTCTAGAAAATTTGTTATTGTATTATGAATCCAGCCAGACTATTTTAGACACAACGTCAAAATACACTTGCTAGGACTGTAAACTGTAATAGATACACACGGGCATCTCCTATTCTCAAACAACTCCATTGTTTGCCAGTTAAATTTCACTGTATATTCAAAACAGCCACTTTGGTTTATAAGTTTCTTCACACGGGTCATACTTCAGTTATTATGGTTCTCTTTTTGTCTATTCAGTGTGGAAGGTATGGCATACAACCGTCCAGATAAAAGATTCCTGGAAGTTCCTCTATCCTACCCACCTGTACATCATAAAATACAAAAACACACTTTGGTCACATCTTTGCTTTTGCTACCCCCACAGTTTGGAATGATTTACCTGATGATGTTCATTCTGACCCAACTCTTGCTTGTTTCAAGCTAAAATTTTTATCTCTTCAACAAGGTTTTCCTACTTTAGCATATAAACTATCCAGTATATATCTCCATGGTATTGACCAGGCTATGTCTATAGATTAATAATTATTGAATTAGTTTCTTGTGTCACGCCTTACAGTCTACTTTGGCAGAGATTAAGTGCTATAAAGGTATAGAATAGAACAGAATTTTGTTAGCAGATTGTCAAAGTACTGTACAACATGAAAATTGAAATGTATATAAAACAGCCTTTTTGTTTTTGTGAAAATTGTTACATATTAAAACTGTTTTATGCTCTTAAAGAAAAAAAAATCAGAATATTTTATCAATTGTTTTTGTTATCATATTTTCTGAGGTCATGATTGAGCTAATATATACTTTTTCTAGATTAATATACATATGGGGTAATGTAAAACTGTATTAAGGAACTTGACATTTTCTATTTGATAAACAATCTATATCAATCAGGCACTTTAGAATATATGCTTCATTACACCAACCAAAGTGAAAATACACAGAACCTACCCTCTGGTACACAGTAGACTGCACTCACACAATCTATCAAAGTGATTTTCTATGTAAAGTCACACAAAACCTTTCACATTGTACAAATACAGATCGGTGGCGGATTTAATGCTGTTTTGAAGAGAAATATTATTATTATCAAAATTAGAAGCAGAATCATAAGTTTTTTACTTCCTTGGTTTTATTTCTTTACCTTTCTTTTTGTCCCTGTCATTTTCCTTTTAAAAAATGATTAATTTAAGGTTGATTATATTTTCAATTATTAACTGAAAGAGGTTTTGTTTAAACCAGTGTTTGTGTTTGGGTTTTATCCCTTGCTTGAAAATTTTCACCAGCCATTAATTCAGTTATTTTATGCATGAGTTAAGCATAGTTAAGAAGAATTTTTTTTCTTTATTTGGCAGAATTTTCTTAATTCCAGATAGGTTTCTTTGTTTCAGTATTTCAGAAAACTGCACATAGGATATAGATGACCTACTGTGATGTATAATCAACTGCCAACAATAAACACCTTAAATTTTGTTTATTTGGGGTTTTACGTCGCTTTCAACACTGTACAGGTCATATCACGACGGGTAGTTGGAAGGGCAGAGGAAACCAGTACATATAGTTCGCTAGGGTTCTGTACTGTAAACTGCCGACCAACGGCAAGCAACTACCAGCTTTCCCACTTACGGCCATGACGGGGATCAAACCCCGGTCGCAGAGGTGGAAACACAGTAACTGTCCTTAAAGGTTGTTGAATTATTACAGTGTCATACTATAACATTCTTCAGTGGAACATGATGTGTTCCATCTTTTGAAAATACAAATATATAGACCGATTATATGAAAAGTACAATCAATCATTTGTAATTCCCGTTTTGACAAAATTAGTACCATGATGAATTATGTCCTATTATATATTTTCAATCAACTGAATTCATTAATCAGTTGTTATTTATTTCTGAAAAGGTCCATTTATCAAGCCTTTCTTTCATTGGCAAAAATATTCATTTTGATGTGTCTCCATGATGTCAATGGATGACTGCTGATTGCAGAAACCTGACAAAGTATCTGTCACTTCCCTTTATATTCAAATATTTCTGTGTACTATCATACTAGACTGTGACACCCAACCATGGCCATTTTTTTTGTGTTACCAGAACCAATAAGAATTGCCCATTTGGGATATCTTCCAGTAAATTATTACCAAAAATTACAAGAAAATTACTTAAATTCTGGCTATTCACAATTGATAATGCCATAAATGGGACAGACCTGTAATATAATGGTGCCTGTCACTGGCAAGTGACCATCATGTGTTATATGGAGACATGCACCCTAACACATTTCAGTCTATCAACTACACACAGAGTCAGTACTTCCACCAAGGAGGGTATGTATTTTTATCAGCGTTTGTTTGTTTCTTCGTTTGTGCATCTTTCCAATTGCAAAATAACTAGCTATGGATTAAATTCGATCAAACAGATTTTAATTGTGACACGGATCGCTTTCTGGATTCAGGAATTTTTGAAGGACCATTTATCAATGCACAGATAGGATTTTTTTCAGTATATGTGTATATAACCCCATAATTAATCATCAGATTACTTGGCAAATAATACAGGACACTACCTCAGTAGTACCTATATAATAATATACCACCTAAGTTGTGTTATGAAATAATGGCTCTTTATCCCATTACTGTAGTCACATATCATAATTACATTTGACCTGTGATCGATATACTAGCATTATTCCAGATACTCTGATCCAGAACAGGAAAAAAATAGGGGTGAAAACGACTTGCTTGGTGGAGGTTTGTGCTCTCTGAATGTTTTTCTAGTTAAGGATATTATGTCAACCTAACAACTAGTGTGTGTGTCTTTATTAACTAGCTTCATTGTCAACTCTCAATAGCGAGAGAGAGAGAGAAAAGGTCCTCACTAAACAAGTACTTCTGTGCTTATCAATAGCCCGGATCAATACTTGTTTATTAATACAAGAACTAGAGAAGACTTGTCATATCAGCAAACAGACCTCTTTCTCTCTGTCCCCCCAATTCAATAAAGTTCTTTTTATCCTTGCCATTACTAGCCTGTCATCTGGATATGCAAATTATATTGGTTTCATGGTGAGGCTGAAAGGCAAGCTACCGGGATATGCAAATTATATTGGTTTCATGGTGAGGCTGAAAGGCAAGCTACCCGGATATGCAAATTATAATGGTTTCATGGTGAGGCTGAAAGGCAAGCTACCCGGATATGCAAATTATAATGGTTTCATGGTGAGGCTGAAAGGCAAGCTACCCGGATATGCAAATTATATTGGTTTGATGGTGAGGCTGAAAGGCAAGCTACCCGGATATGCAAATTATAATGGTTTCATGGTGAGGCTGAAAGGCAAGCTACCCGGATATGCAAATTATAATGGTTTCATGGTGAGGCTGAAAGGCAAGCTACCCGGATATGCAAATTATATTGGTTTCATGGTGAGGCTGAAAGGCAAGCTACCCGGATATGCAAATTATAATGGTTTCATGGTGAGGCTGAAAGGCAAGCTACCCGGATATGCAAATCATAATGGTTTCATGGTGAGGCTGAAAGGCAAGCTACCCGGATATGCAAATTATAATGGTTTCATGGTGAGGCTGAAAGGCAAGCTACCCGGATATGTAAATTATATTGGTTTCATAGTGAGGCTGAAAGGCAAGCTACCCAGATATGCAAATTATATTGGTTTCATAGTAAGGCTGAAAGGCATGCTACCTGGATATTCAATTTATATTCATTTCATGGTGAGGATGAAAGGCATGCTACCTGGATATGCAAATTATATTCATTTCATGGTAATTAAGGGTGAATAGCAAATATGAGATACAAGTTATATTCTCTTGTAAACAGGGTCCAACAATTGTTCACATCATTTGACAGTTACTGTATCAAATATTTTTTTATATTTTAGTTACCTGTAAAATTAATACATGTATATTCTAAGGTACACAAACCATTATCAATCAAAGTGTTAAGCTTGAGGCAATATATTTTTCAGATTCTACTATGCTGTTTTCATTAAGTTCTATCAACTTTTACAGGTATACTGAAATACTGGGTACTCTTTAACCCTGAGGATGTGGGTTCAGGTCCTCGACCCAGCATTTTACAGTTGTTTGTTTCATTGTCTGCAAAATAACTAAATAAGCTCTTTATAGATTTTAATAAAATTCTCAGGAAACATCCACAATGAACAGATGATTTAAATTTCAGTGGTGATCCAGATCACTGTCTGATCTAAGGATTTTTTTATTCTCTTTTGCACTCATAAGCCATATGGCATTGGAGGAGGTTTGTGTTCTCTGAGTGCTTTTCTGGTTATCTATGGATTTATTGTGCAGTAAAATCCTCTCAAGTTGAGTCTAGTTGGATTAGACAAATATATGTAAAGTCTCAATGGAAAAAGTCTTCTGTAAGGACATAAATAAATTATTTAACTTTACTTGAAAAACTTGGGTTTGACTCACAAAAGTAGCAATGCTGAGGGCCTGTCCCAGTATGACCCTGGCTGTTAAACAGGACATAAAGCCCTAACATTGGCTTTGAAAAGGAACTCCCACATTTACATAGGTCTATGTGTTAATGCGTGAATTATATACACCTACACTCATGTATACCTTCATGTATGACAAAAGTTTCGTCTCTCACAACTGGCAATGCTGAGAGCCTCTAACATTATGACCCTGGCTGTTGGATGTGCATAAAGCCTTAACTTTATATTAAAAGACAGACAAAGAGGCCTCAGTTGCTACTGGTTATCATACTTTATAGAATGATGTTCACTTGGCTTTCAACACTGTGTTCTTAGGTTCAAATGTCCAATTCCTGAAAACTTGTGGAAAATATTAGCCTGTTCCAGTACGAGTCTGGTTATTCAAAGTGACAGAAAAAGCAAACTCTGCCATTAAAAACTAAAACTAGGGGGCAAAGTCATGTAGTGGGGAACTCACTTGCCTCCTATGATGCAGGTTCTTGGTTTGATTGGCAACACCACCTTAAGTGGGCAGCTTTACAGCTGTTTAGAGCTAACGGATGGTTTTTAGTGCAGAATATTAATCGACTAAATTTATATATGTAATGCTTTCATCCATACCCTCAACTAACCTTCATGTGACATGGTCTATATATAAAATGTTTAGAAATGGATATTAAACCTCAAATAATCCAAATCAAGTTTTAAAAAAGCAAAAAAAAAACAAGGCCATAAAGTCTTTTAATCTAAAGGCGAGAGCCACAAAGCCATCAGTAGGGCACTGACATCAGAGCTTAGAAGCAATCAGAGGCATGAGTGAGTGAAGGTCTGGTGACAAAAACACATTCTCAGTCAGATACATTCAATACCTGGCCTCTAACTCAGATGGTCACCAATCCAAGTACTAACATAGCCCATTGCTGCTTAACTTCAGTGATGAAATGGGTACTCATTACGCTACGCCACAATTCATGAAAGTCTTGTGACAAAAACAAAATGAAAATAAAAGATGATTTCTAGAAGCACAAGCCACACAAGAGCTTAAAAACTTAATTCAAACAGAGCCTCTGATAAGGCTAGTTGGTACGGTATTAAACACAAAAGTTCTGAATAGTTTAAGAGGAGCGGTTGTCCATAGAAACTTTGTCAACTTATGGATTTCTCTGGCTCAAGTGTCCTGAATAGAAGTGTGTGTATGTGTGATTCACTGTGAGAGGGAGGGATCTTACACAGTGTAAAGACAGGACTAATCTCTGATTAGGGGCAATCATTGCTACCGGTTGGCCTGAATCCTAAATACAGCAGTATAATGTCATATACATGCTGGACATAAACAAAAGATCAACATTCACTAGCTCTCTCTCTCTCTCTGTTAGAGCAGGGATAAATGTACAGGGATACTCAGGGCTTCTATGTGTTTACTGTTTGTGTGTGTTTGCAAGCTCATAGCACATAGCATTATTAGTATAATATCAGGAATAATAATAAGGAAATAAATTCATATAACAGAAAAAATGATATATTGAGGTGTAAAGTGAATTTATGTGTATGCTTCACGGACAAGGAGTTTTATCAGACATTGAATTTTACAAAAGGTAAGGTTTTAAAATGTTATTTTCTAAGATATATATGTCATGGTAGAAAGTCCAATCTCAGACTGGTAGAATTTCAAATTCTACTGGTACAAAGTCCAATTGTACTTTCTACCAAGATAAGCTTGGTAGAAACTCCAATTGGACTTTCTACTGGTAGAAACTCCAATCAAGGAGATTTAGGTACTGCTCTGGGGTCCGAAATCTAATAAACTTGGTACTACTGGCAGAAGATGACAGTTCAAAAGTGAAATTTTCAGTCTATTAAAATAATTTTACAATCAACATCAAATACCACCATTTTTAAGGGAAATCTGTAACATGGACATTACTAACTGATGTAAGAGTTAAATGTCCTATAACAAATGTTACACAAAATACAGTTTTAGCCAATTAAATTTTGACAGCAGTCACTTCCTACATGGCATTTAGTTGAGCACGTAACACATATGCTTCTACAGCAGCATTTGTTTGTCACAACCACCCAGTTGGTCTCATTACATAAAGCTTGTAGTACTGTCCCCTCATCCAGAGTTTCAACATGTATGGTGAAACAGTTAGGAAAATGCACATTTCTTTTTTTCAGCCAAGTCTTCACCACTATAAAGAATGTTTATTATTCCTGCTGTGATGACTAATCTGTAATATGGTTTTATTGTTCTTTTCAATCTTCTACCAGTTGTACCAAGTTTATCAGATTTCGGACCCCAGAGCAATACCTAAATCTCCTTGATTGGAGTTTCTACCAGCAGAAAGTCCAATTGGAGTTTCTACCAAGTTTATCTTGGTAGAAAGTCCAATTGGAGTTTCTACCGGCAGAAACTCCAATTGGACTTTCTACCATGACATATATTTTTTTAAAAATAGAATCTGAAATTCTACCAGATTGGACTTTCTACCATGACATATATTTTTTTCAAAATATCAAACATCGATCTGGTTTTTCGTTTTTGTTTCAATATTAATTTATGTTGACAAGTTCCCAAGTAGTTTTGTCAGTAAGTCTTTAACTTCTATACAGTACATGTTACTGGCTCCCCTGTAGCTTATTCAAATCATCATAGTTAAACATGTTTCATATTGCTTACATACTGCATGGTAGCTTCTGTTTTTTTCAGAATTACCTGATTTTTCAAATCAGCTTTCAGTCTTAAATCTCTAACTTTTATCCACAACACTGCATGTACACCTGTGTGGGTTTATCCAGTTTAGTTTTTCCTCTCATTCATTTTAATATCAGAATACAAATGTTACTGAATGGTAAATGACGGAGTATACTCAAGAATACTAGAAAATAACCAGAGGAAAAGAAAAACTTGCAAGAGTAAAATACAAATTGACCAAAACTGACTACATATAGTTTAAAATCTGGGTAAAAGTGACATGGGTAGGCCTACGTTTCAAGAACACTTTTTAAGTGTGAGCTCTATCAAGGCTCGTGCTTCTAGAGATCACTTTTTGTTTTCATTTTTTTGTCTCTGGACTTTCATGAATTGTGGCGTAGCATGATGGGTATCTGTCTGTTCGCTAAATTTCAGCAGCAATGATCTACATTAGTATTGGGATGGTGACCTCTTCAGTACACTACTTGTGTTTCTGATGGCTTTGCGGGCTCATGCCAGTAGACCACAACCCCTTTCAGCCTTGTTTTATCATAAAAATTCAGCTTTTGCTCATACCTACAAGTTACACATTAATTTCTACAATTTATTCATTTGCAAAGTTTTAATCCATTTTGAAAACTTGACTTAATTTTGGACAAATTAAATAAAAAGCACTTGTAGAGTGCAGATCTCCACCACAGAGATTATTTTATGTAGAATATGATGCCAATTTTTCCCAGAATGTAATCATGTCTTCCTGTGGATTTGACCTTGGGCCCCTCCTTCAAGGTCAAACGAGGATAGCCAAACTTAGAAGTGCTTATAACTCGCTTATTATTGGTCCTAGAGGTTTTTCAATGGTAAACTAACCTACAGGAAATCAGGTGCTGCAAATTTTTTGGTGGGGTCAGATTTGACCTTGGGCCCCTCCTTCAAGGCCAAACGAGGATAGCCAAACTTAAAAGTGCTTATAACTTGCTTATTATTGGTCCTAGAGGTTTGGGATGGTAAACCAACCTGAAGGAAATTATGGGCTGGGAATCTTTTGGTGTGGTCAGATTTTACCTTGGGACCCTCGTTTAAGGTCAAATGAGGATAGCCAAACTTGAAAGTGCTTATAACTCGCTTATTATTGGTCGTAGATTTTTGCGATGGTAAACCAACCTATAGGAAATCATGGGCTGGGAATCTTTTGGTGTGGTCAGATTTGACCTTGGGCCCCTCTTTCAAGGTCAGACGAGGATAGCTAAAGTTAAAAGTGCTTATAAGTCACTTATTATTGGTCCTAGAGGTTTGGGATGGCGAAGAACATATAGAAAGTCATGGGCTGGGAATCTTCTGGTGTGGACAGATTTGGCCTTGGGCCCCTCCTTCAAGGTCAAATGAGGATAGCCAATTAAAAGTGCCCATAACTCACTTATTATTGGTCCTAGAGGTTTGGGATGGTAAACCAACCTACAGGAAATCATGGGCTGGGAATCTTTTGGTGTGGTCGGATTTGACCTTGAGCCGCTCCTTCAACATCACACGAGGACGACCAAACCTAAAAGTACTTATAACTCACTTATTATTGATCCTAGAGGTTTGTGAAACCAACTCATAGGAAATCATGGGCTGGGAATCTTATGTTGTTAGATTTGACCTTTGGCCCCTCCTTCAAGGTCAAATGATGGTTCACTGGCTTTAGTGAGTTGTCTTTCTGGTGGATACAAATTTGCATTGGTTCTCCGATGCATAGGTCTAGTTATACATGCTTGTCACCATATGTGGAGAACATATGAATAAAAGACGATGATAAGGTATGCTGCAGTTTTTTTTTCATTTGTTATGCAGATAGATGAACAAAAGAGCTTAGAAATTTCTCAGCAAAGGCAAATCATAAATTCATAAGACTAACACTAATATCTATGTTATAAGCATTGATGTGCATTCATCTACTCAAGATAATTATCTTCAAGCACTATTTACTTGTTTATTAATATGGAAACATTGGATAGCTAATATATAATTACCTTATCATCTTGATAAAGTCCACTGTTTCATAGAGATATTGGATATCAGCCTGTCAGGAAGCAAAATAATGATGGGTCTGCTGTTGTTAAGGGCCAGTTGCTCTTGTCTGTTTGTGGGCTATGTCGTAAGTCCAGTTTACAATGAAGTCCAATTGTGTGTTAGAATTATAAATGCCACAAGTCTACAAACCTTCTGAATTTAGATATGTTTTCAACGGTCATTACAAATATTCTGAATGGCATTCAAATTGTATTTGGCGATTGGTAATAAGTCTAGACAATATTTTCGTTTCCGGGATTAAAAACATTGCGTAATAAGGAACATATTTTTTTTCATATATATTTTTTTCTCAATCTTTTTCTCCATTTAATTAACTACATGAGGACTCATAGATTAAAAGTTGCATTTCCAGATTATAAATATTGTATGTGGAAAGATACATTGATCCTACCTGCAGACCTGCAGTTTGAATGACCATAGCTTCCTTATTTCTGGTCTGTTATGAAAAGTTTTTCACCATTTCCTTCATCTTAAAGAGGCCTTGTAGCTGAATATATCAGACCACCTTGTTTGTGGTGGTGTACGGAAAAGTGCCCTCCTAGAAAAGTACCCTCCTAGAAGACTGCCCTCCTTTTGAGGGGCTGGAAAAGTGCCCTCCTTTTCTCAAATGATACACCATAAAATATTTTATAAGCATTTTAATAAACATTTTATAGACGTTGTATTCAGAGAATTTTAAGATATGATTGTTACAACATATTTATGATAATAGACAAGTAAACATATATAGGAAGTAAGCAGTAATTTCACTATCAACATGGTTATGATGATAACATAGATAAGAAGTATTTTTTAAAATAAACATTGACAGAAGCAAATTTATGTGACCAAAAATATCGTCAGATTTAACTGTACCTTTAATCATGAAAGTCCAAGCAGCTATTGGAATTCACATAAAGCACACTTCAAACACTAGAACGTTTAACTTTCAACTTTAAACATGTATCAGTAATTTCACAGTACATCATCTGAGAAAAGGAAGGCAGTTTTCCACCCCTTCAAAATTGAAGTAGGGCAGTCTTCTAGGAGGTCACTTTTCTAGGAGGGCACTTTTCATGGATTCGTTTGTGGTCCCACCACTATCTAGTACTACTAGTGTAATTCAGGGATTGTTTCTGAAAGACATAATCGATGCAGGTCACACTGTGGGACCTTCTTGTGAATTTTTTTTTTTTTTTTTTTTTGATAATTTTATTTATCCTTTTTTAACAATTGTGCTAATGTTTTGGGTGGGCGAGGATACCAAACCCACCATCAAAACTAAACAGTGCTTATCATACACAGTATGATATATATGTAAATAGTATGATATAAATGTGCTGTATACAAAAAAAAATTACAAAATCAAATAAATATTACAATCAGTAAGTAGTAGTAGTATAAATTAGTTGCATCTTGTGAATGCTCTGTAAAATAGGTTTTCTGAATCTAGAACAAACCATTATTAAAACTTCTCTAAACGGGGCACACAATTTGGGGAAGAAAAATTCGTGGATATATCCTGTAATTTAAAACAATGACCTCATTGCACAGAGTTCTCCTTGGTTCAACACAGCCCTGTGTTGTTTTAATATCACAGAAACTCTAACTGGGAATTTAAAATAGGGATACGTTAGCCATTACATTATGATAATGTCATGGAAAAGTGATAAAAGGTGACCCTCATAAGACTTAACAGTGCATCATGTTAGGTGTGGATAGTTTCCCAGCATTCCAAATCAATCATAGTGGCTCTGAAATAAGACCTAAATCCAACATCAGATGACATCATCACATGTTTGTGCAATGTTTCTAAGTAAAGAAGTGTCAAATCAGAATAGTGCGACAGAGGTATACACTTTATCTTTATCCCCACAAAGGTGGGGTAAGGGTATTGTAATCCCTATTCTCGCACAAGCTAGGTGAAGTCTACCCATGCCTCAGTCCTCCTCAAAGATGATTCGTAACTGGATTGAGATTGTTGAATTGCTTTAGGTATTTTTTGACAACATCTGCTCCATAACCACTCAAAAACTATTAATTACATTGAGGTCTTAATGTGGGGTCTACCCCTGTTGCTCAGCCCTACTCAGAGATGATCTAGATCCATTTTATGACTTGAGAAACTTTTTAGGGATTTTTCACTGATATCTAGTTCCAAATCTCTGGGTGAGGATTTGTGCTCGCTGGGCACTTCTTGTTAACTGTTTATAGACAATCAGCCCTCAGGAACTTATAGCCCATTTTGGCCCCCAAAATCTGAAAAAAAAACGCTTCGAAAATACATAGCCAGCTAGAGACTTTATAATCACCACAAAGTCTTTGCTTCAAGAAAGTTTCAAGTAGGTGTAAAAAGTTTACATCTGGTTATACACTTACAAGTGACTGTATATATTGATTCAAAAATAACAGAGAGCCTGTACTCGTAAACTCAGATAATGTCATGCCAAGAAATGGAGTACCTCTAATCATTGTGTTTTACTACCTAAAAACTGTCAAAAGTGGTCCTCGATGTACTTTAAATTGTCAGTTTGTTTGGCTTCATAATCGATAGGTCAAGGAAGTTAAAAAAAGAGTGTCTGATATATGGTATAAATAAATAAAAAGTAAGTAACAATTATCCTGATCATTCGGTCTTGCAAAATTAAGTGGTTTGCTTGGTTAAGACAAATATTATGTTTGCCACACTAATCTGAAAAAAATTCAAATGTAATTAAGTCTTTCTTGTCAGAGTAACAAAAGAAAAATCAAAGATCTCAAACTATTTGAGCTGAAAGAGCACTTAAAAAAAGCAAAAGTTTGAATGCTGGAGACTCAGATATTGAAGGTTTAGATTTATTTGTTGTTTTACATCGCATTCAACAGCCAGGGTCATATTGCGACGGGTAGTTTACAGGTGGAGGAAACCAGTGCATACTGCACTGTAAACCACCGGGCATCGGCAAGTAACTACCAACTTTCCGACATGAAGCACCCGGCCTGAGATTCGAACTGGCGGCCTCAGAGGTTGGAGGCAAGAACTCTAACCGCTACACCACCGAGCCCCCCAGATATTGAAGGGGTTCTAACAAGATTTACTGGGTAGTTAATTTGATCAATTAAAGGTCAAGGTTTCTAGTATTTTTTTACATGTTGCTATGGGTTGAATTCAAACCCATGGTCACAGAGTTAAGAGACAAGTGATCCCATGCTGAATCCAACAAACCTTAGGCAGCTGAGTCTGACAAAAAAAAGCCCATGTGATAATGTTAGTTAACTGGTGACGTTCATTCTGATGATAACATTATCACCTCCTTATTAAGTACTGCTACTTGATATACATAGTTTAAGTGTTGTGAGGAAAAACATATTATATTGATGTTGTTTTCGCAATTATAATGTTATAAGAAAGATAGCCTCTCATTGATTGGTAAACAAGATTACAGTCAATCCCTTTAAGTACAACTATTTTCATTAGAAATTTCCTTTCAAGTAAATGTGTAGTTAGTAAATGGACCATTTCTACTGAATTATATACAATTAAATGGAAATCTTGTTTGAAAAGTTGTTTAAAAATTGTATGCTTCCTTCAGAACGCTACAGGCTTTAACTGTATTAACAATACTGAGACACTGCGAAAGCCATTTATTTACTGTGTATATTTACAAAAGAAATTGGCCAAACCTCAGCAAAAAATCAGCCCAAATTTACTTTTTTTTCTAAATTTAAGCTAAAATTTGATTCATCTTTCACTGTGTCTTATATCTGCTCAGCTGCATATGAAATGTCCTTTGTTATATTCAACTACATTTTATATATTATACCTGTTTAGTTTATATCTATTTGTATGTTTAGGAATCCCTTGCTGCATGTTAATCTCAGAAGTAAACACAACACTCTTACTGGTTGTTATGTCTCATTGCACATTAAGTAACAAAAAAACTAGTCCAAAAATGAGTCAACAATCAATAGTTCAAATAAGCTCTGTATTCATCTGAACAAATGCACCAGGGGGAAAATGAATTTATTCAAGAAGAGATCTAATACTTTGCTTATATGTCCAGTTTCTGAAAAATTGATGAACAATTTTTAAAGCATCTCTTTGGCAGATATTTTCATATTTATCTCATTTTAAGTTGTCACAATGTAAAACATCGATAAACGTGGTTCTGACAAGGCCAAAACAGGTTTCAGTCTACTGGTGTGAGCTGCAAAGCCATCAGAGATGCAAGTAGTGCACCAAAGCAGTCACCCATCCAAGTACGAACATAGCCCATTACAGCTTAACTTCAGTGAACAGGCAAATACTCATCAGGCTGCGCCACAATCCATGAAAGTCTGGAGACAAAGAAAAAAAGAGATTCCTAGAAGTGCGAGCCTCACTAGAGCTTGCACTCAAAAATAAAATAAAACAAGATATGTTCCAAGTGTGAAGGCCTGTGATAATAGATCCTCAGTTAAATAAGTTTTAAACCCAGAAGGGCGACCCTTCCATTGTCTCAACTCTCCATTATTTTTGCATAATGGGGAGTTAAGACTACATTATTTTCTAACAGTGGATTGTGGTTCAGTTCAATGGCCAGTCTGCAAGAACAGAACGGTACTTAGTATTTGCCAGTCATCCTCAGCACAATGCATTCAATATTGAAATGTTTTCACAACTTCTTTCATATTAATTAGTTCAGTGGGTACATTTACAAAGTCTTTTCAATTCTGAATGACATTCAGAATTCATAGAAAAATACCTCATGGAAAAATGCTACCTTGAAAAAATAACTCCTGACAAGTACAAAACTAGCAATTTAATTTATAAATTTGGATATTTTTTAATTCTTTGCATTTCTTTACAATCTGACTTTACAATTATTTATAATCTTCTGTGAACTTAACCGAAGGAGCAGCTAACTTTCAAACAAACTCACTGTGAAAATCTAACCCAGCATACTATATTAAAATGAGTGTTTTTAGTGGCTCAAAATTTACTCAAGTAAAATGAGAGAAAAAACGTAGTGCAAAAATGCAGTACTGAAATGCATTACTACTGGGTTTAAATTTGATTTAAATTTTCAATGTTTTTAAGTTCAAAACAAAGATTTTAATTTACCTTATTACAGTTTGTTATATACTTCTAAAATGAGACACTGTTTGTAGTTGAAATGAATTTTGTTCTTAATGTTGTGGATTAATTTTCATAGGAGGTATTATTGAAATACAAAATGTGGAGTAGGCATTCTTTCTATGAGGCTTTTTTCCAGGAGACAATCTTTCCAGGAGGCATTTTTCCTTGATTCCAAATTAAGAGACAAAAAAGCACACAAAATAAAAATCTTGAGAAACCCAAAACCTTCAACACAAAATAAAACAAGTAAGTAATTCTCCAGTTCCTAGGACTTTCAATGCCTGAAACACCAAAATAATAGCTTACTATGATCTTAAAATAAGCACAGATTAATAAAGTAACATAAAACACTCACCATGACAAATTATCCACAGCATTGTTAAATAAGCAGTCTAATTTTTTTCTGGAATTTGCTTTCTGTAAGTTACAGATCCATATTTTATCGATTATCATTATCCATGGTTAAATTTTGTGCCAGTCAGATTATATTATAACTTTTCAAGCTTTATCCAAAATCATATTTCCCATAAAGGAAAACCAGTGGTACACATTTTGAAACAATGTTGGTATGTTGATTATGTATTGAAATAAAAAAACAACCATAGAACTAATTTAGTAAAAGCCCCATATGGTATGCACACCAAAGGAAAAATTACAAAGGTTGCAAACATTTGGTATAAGGTGTTAAATTATTGAATTAATAAATTGGTTTTAATTTACAGGGTTTTATAATAGATAATTGCCTCATGGCACTTCCATTGTGTAAACTTTTGCTTTTTATCTATGCTCAGACTTCATAAGGTCAAAGGTCAAAGTTGGGGTTTTACGTCCCGTTCAACAGCCAGCAGACTTCATAAGTTGTGGTCATTGTCTCATGGATTTTTTTTTCAATTTAAAGTTTTCTCAGAAACTGTAGTGTCCCTGTGAGGTTGTGTTGTACTTTAGAGAATACTATTCCAGTATGGAGAACTGCATGGCTCTTATTATTTTACAAGAGTGACCACTAAATGTTTTCGTAAAATGTTTTCAAACTGAGATGACTTTGCTTTCCTTTAGTTTTGAGACAAAGAATCTATGTTTGTAGAATCTACTGAATGGCCAGCATTTTTCTCAAACAAAATATTTGCTAGATTTCTTGCATGAAATGAGATGTATAGGCCTATATTATATAGTTAGGTACTAAGATTCCCAGCTGACAATTTTGGGGAGATTCACTACAGTAATAACTTTAATTTGGGCAGGTTACAATATCCTGGCTTAGGCATTCCTACATACTGTACATGTTACTCAGTCCATTTACTGTTTGACACTCTGACAGCTACTGTTTAGTCAAACATAGGAAAACCTAAGTCACTGCATGCCTTATGTCATGTTTACAGTCAAAAAAACCCTTTTATTAGACTTCTGATAAGTAAAATTCTTTTGATTTTTGGATAACATCATGTTTGTGAAACAGAATAGGTATATGGAAAAAACAACAGGGATATGTAGAAGAGTGGAAATGGGTGTAATTTCATGCAATGCAGTTTTCATGAAATATATCAGAGGTACAGGTTCCACCGTGTTTGAATCAGATGTGATATTTTGTAAATGTCTGACTATCTACTTGATATCTAGTGACTATCTATATAGAGATCATATTATAAAGGTTCCATTATATTTGAATCAAATGCAATATTTCATAATTGGTTGACCATCTACCTCTTGTCATTTAAAAAAACCTTACATAAATTACTAAAGACATTGATACAATGTGAATTAATGGAAATGTAAATACTAAGCTTCTTGAGTACTTTTTATCAAATAAAGTAGAAACAGAATATATTGATGTTTTTATTATTTATATATATAAATGATACATCAATAGAAAACATTAGTCTGTAAAACTTGAATATTCATCATTGACCCTGTAGTACAAGCTGTTGAAAGGCGTTTGTTTGTCTGGTAAATAATGTATCACTTTCCTCCCTTAAGACCAAGCATTTAATACAGAGAAGAGCAAATATAATCTGTGTGAGCAGTCATTGTTATATTGAGCTGAGTATTGATATACCAAATATAAGACTGCAAGATAGGTATATCTGAAAATGTATCCAATCAAAGCTTAGTTTTAAAAGGTTAGTATTACCCCTTTCACACTTAACCGATTGGGTAACCCAGATATCCCTGTTTGGAATTGAGAATTTTAAGTCTGACATTATGTTATTGTAACACTGTCACATTGTTTCATAAAGTGACGAAAAAGCTAATTTTTAACCTGTGAAAAAATCACACCAGATATATATAAACTGTTTAAAACTATTGTGGCAAAAAAACTTTGATTCAGGGATGTAGTTATCACAGCAGCATTCATCTTTGACCTGCATGGTGATACATTCTGCAGTTATATGATCAAAAACCTGATTTATTTTTCCATTCTGATGTCATAAGTTAAATTAAGAAAGTATTAATCTTTATGGTTCATCCATTTTCATATATCATTCAGTATGCTCCATTCTACTGGAGACTCTCTAAGGTCTAATCCCATATCATCTTGTTGTTCTGACATAATTAGTCATGCCCATGAGATCTTCTTCCACATTATATGTCTTGAGAAGTGTGAACCCACCATAACTTGGGGTTTATTTGAAATTCTATAATTTGATGATGAACTCTTTTGTAGGTTGTAGGAGAGAATTAGACAGCAAATCAGTGTAAGATGAAGGAGTGTACCTATGGCTGGTACCCACCAGCTAAAGACATCTGGAAAAACTACCGTGCCACTCCAGACTCATATGGTCAGCATTGCCTTCAATTTGTAATTGTATTTTTTCATGCAGTAGAACCCTGTTGAACCTCAAGAGACCAAAATATGTCTAGTTAACCAAATCTGGTGTTTATAGAAATGTCAAACTCAATCTCAAATATAATCTCACAGTTTAGGGACATAAAAATTGAGCTTTGACCCTCTTTTGACAAAACCCCAAAACTCCAAATGCATTAGAAATGCTATATGCGATTGTTAACTAGATTTAAAAATAATGTTTGACGCTAACTGAAGTCAAGGGAAATCAATTTTTTTTCAGATAATTCACTTTTTTTTTTTAATTTTCATTGTCCCAAAATAATGGCTTCCTACTGAAAAAGATATTCTAGAATTATTGTATATTCTAACATAATCACCTAAAACTTTCACTTTCAGAGCGCGAGTGTCTGTACAAACATTCCAACAGTCGGTACAATAGTCAGCCTGGTGTAGCAACACCTATCCAACCAACACAGATCCAGTTGGAGATCCCCCCTCCCTCCCAGCGCTCCACCTCCCCTACCCGCATAATCTCGGCCAAACCTCCCCGCCCACCAACGGCCTGTAGCACCAGCTCATCTATAGCTCGCACACGGCCTTCCCCTCGGAAAGCATGGACCAGCTATATCCCCCAGACTTCCATGGCTCCCCAGCCCCCAAGTAAGTCCCGTGACACTGCCATTACATCACCAACAGACCCACAGCCTACACACAGACCACAGAGGGTTCAGAGTGCACAGCACTCCCACAGGCCTCGGATCAGTGCCAAGCACCGACCAATCAAATCGGCTGGAGTCACACGCTCACCCGAGTCTGTTCATGGGATGAGGAGGTCGGCATCAGCAGACAGTTGTCGTAGAAGTAGACCACAGTCCAGTAAGAGTGTCAGCAAGGAATACAAAAGCAATAGAGTGCAATATCATCGACCATCTTCCTCTCACAGTTTAGAAAGAGGAGCTTCAATTCGGAGCTCACCACCACCAGTAGTAGATTATAATGAAGAAAGGCATGAAGAGGATCAAGAGGTACACAGTGTGTTCAAGTAAAACAAAGTTATGTGTAAAAGTTGAAGAAGTAGAATTGTTGTTTATGTGGACGTCAATGTTGGGTCATCGGTTGATATGTTTTATTTATTATAATAATTTTTATTCATTTCTCACATTTGGTGCAAAATGCATGTTATAATGAAATAAAAAGAAACTAGAGAAGAAAAAAAGTAAAAAAGAAAAGAACTGCTGATAACATTAGATTTGTGCATTACCGGTAGATGATGCCGGCTCCGCATTTTGTTTTCCTTATAACTCTGTAACCGTTAGGCGGATTCTTTTCAAATTTGGCAGGTTTAGGCAGTAGCCTTGGGGAATTTTTTTTAATATGCTGCAGTGACATTTCAACCAATCAGAGAGGTCACATGACCAAAAATGTCTTTTTTCGATGGGGAAGCTTGTCTGGATGATAACTTGAAAGGAATTTTATCAATTCACCTGACACTTGGCAAATACATTCATTGTATTAAAATCTGGAAATCATTAGATTTTGGCATTGATTGGTTAAGAAATGGCCGGGTAATTAATGATTAATTAATCATTATGAATTTTCAAAATAAGGAAAACACAAAAATGCTTATATCTTGAATACCATGCTAGATAGAGCGATTTCGACGAAATTTTTGACCCACAGGGTATCTCTGCAGAGTAGTTATGCCAATTTTCAAAATATTTTTGTCTCGCCAAAAATGGCGGCCATTTTGAATTTTCGAATTTTTCACAAGAATTGCAAAACATAAAAATGCTTATATCTTGAAAACCCTGCTAGACAGAGCGATTTTGATGAAATTTTTGACCTACAGAGTATCTCTGGAGAGTAGCCATGCCTATTTTCAAAAAATTTTGTCTCGCAAAAAATGGCGGCCATTTTGAACTTTCGAATTTTTCGCAAAAATTGCAAAACATAAAAATGCTTATATCTCGAAAACCGTGCTAGATAGAGGGATTTCGACGAAATTTTTGACAAACAGGATATCTCTGCAGAGTAGCCATGGCAATTTTCAAAAACATTTTGTCTTGCCAAAAATGGCAGCCATTTTGAATTTTCGAATTTTTGCGCAAAAATTGCAAAACACAAAAATGCTAATATCTCGAAAACTGTGCTACATAGAACAATTTCGACAAAATTTTTGATCTTCAGGGTATCTCTGCAGAGCAGCTATCCCAAAGAGCTTTCACTCGGTGAAGTTTCAGACCCATAGCTAATTATTCACCTACTCAAAATGAGTAAATGCTAATTATCTCTAAAACTATTGTGGATACCCAATTTTTATCAAACAACTCATTCATCTACTTTTGGGAGAGCTTTCACATGGTGAAGTTTCAGACCCGTAGATAATTACTCACCTACTCAAAATGAGTAAATGCGAATTATCTCTTAAAAGTATTGCAGATAGCCAAATTTTCTCAAATAACTCATTCACCTACTTTTGGGAGAGCTTTCACTCCGTGAAGTTTCAGACCCATAGCTAAATATTCACCTACTCAAAATGAGTAAATGCTAATTATCTGTAAAAGTATTGCGGATACCCAATTTTTATCAAATACTCATTCATCTACTTGTGGGAGAGCTTTCACATGGTGAAGTTTCAGACCCATAGCTAATTACTCACCTACTCAAAATGAGTAAATGCAAATTATCTGTAAAAGTATTGCAGATAGCCAATTTTTATCAAATAACTCATTCACCTACTTTTGGAAGAGCTTTCACTTGGTGAAGTTTCAGACCCATAGCTAATTATTCACCTACTCAAAATGAGTAAATGCGAATTATCTCTAAAAGTATTGCGGATACCCAATTTTTATCAAATAACTCATTCATCTACTTTTGGGAGAACTTTCACTTGGTGAAGTTCCAGACCCGTAGGTAATTACTCACCTACTCAAAAGGAGTAAATGTCAATTATCTCTTAATAGTATTGCAGATAGCCAACTCCAAATCTGGAAAAACTACATTGGCTACCAGTCAAATACAGGGTTCTTTTCAAAATTGGGTTGATCACATATAAGGTCCTTAAGTATGGTCAACCTGTGTACCTCAAGGATAAACTTCATCCATATACCTCATCAAGGAACACTAGACGTAGCAGTCCAAAATACAAATTCCTTCAAGTTCCTTCTTTTGACTCTAAAATACATAAGTCTCATAAGTATCTCACCAAATCTTTCAGCCATCATGCACCTGTTTTCTGGAACTCACTTCCTGTCCATGTAAGAACCAGTCCATCTGTCACATCCTTCAGGAAGCACCTGAAAACCCACCTTTTCAAATCTGCTTTTCCGACCTAGTTTTCTTCCCCACGTTCACACCCACAACCATAGAAATACAGACCTGGACACGTCCCCCACTATGACTCGGATATGATATATGATTAGTTTAGCGCACTGAGTTCCCCTCCGGGGAAGATATTGCGCCTGCAAAGCAGTAGATTTAGATTTAGATAGCCAATTTTTCTCAAATAACTCATTCACCTACTTTTGGAAGAGCTTTCACAGACGAAAATGAAAAATTGTGAATATCTCGGAAAAGCTATTTCTTCTCCTTTAATGTTCGGCGGGAGATTCACACCGCTGCAGTGGTCTTGTCAAAAATTTGTGTCTCCCCAAAAATGGTGGCCATTTTGAATTTTCAAAGTTTTTGCAAAACACAAAAATGCTTATATCTCGAAAACCGTACTAGATGGAGCGAACTCAACAAAATTTTTGACCGGCTGGGTATCTCTGCAGAGTAGCCATGCCAATTTTCAAAATATTTTTGTCTCGCCAAATATAGCGGACATTTTGAATTTTCGAATTTTTTGCAAAACACAAAAATGCTTATATCTTGAAAACCATGCTAGATAGAGCAGACTGCGCTGACTTTGGTTGCCACAACAGTATAAGGCTAGAAACGAAGCATTTTCTTAACACTTTAGCACTCACCTTTATATCCTTTTCGGGACGCTTTGTTTTTGCATAGCAAAAACATTATCTTTTTTTGCAAGCGATCCTCTAGTTTTATTTGCATTTTACTCATTGACATACTCATAGTGTTTATTACTTGAAGAACAGTTACACATAGACATAATATATTTATTTGTGTTACTACAACAGTAACACACCTCTAATTAGAACTGTTTTTAAAGTAAAATAGTTATAATTATCAGCTCCTTAGATGACATATTCTATGGAAATTTACCCTGTGTCTTACGCAAGTTCTGATTAAGTTGAAGTATTTATCTGGTCAGTTGAATTTCAACTTAACATGATTTTAACAGCATAACAGGTAGATAGCATCACTTTTATCTTCTCATTATTAGTGTTAGTATTATTATTTATATCATTATGTAGAAATAAGTCAAGGATAATGTAATTCTAGTGCAAGATACACTCAATAAAAACTAACATATCATGCAAATGTATGACTTCTATTTTTTAGATAAACTATGCAGAGGAAATCCACACACCAGCTCCTCCACCCAGTCCACCACCAGTACCCCAGTATAGTACTGACAGTCTACAACAGGGAAGTAGTGGTGCAGAGGTAGGTGGACCAATGATGTATTCTGTGTACGAAAACCAGCTGAAAGAACATGGATGGAGGATGCAAGTACATGGGGACCCTCTGAACCTCAAGTAAGTCAGACAGTGTAATGATATTTCATGAAAGCTAATCTACTTTTACAGCATTTCCACTGTCTACACTGTATTCATAATAACCACAGGTGCAATGGGTAATTAAGTAATGAGTATGTTGCTAACATGTTGCAAGCACCTGTTTTCAGCTGCATATTCCACTGACGCAAGTTGTCACTAAAATAGGTAAAAGAGGTGGCACCATGAATATTAACAAATCATTCAGTCATCCTTCAGGCCTAGTGGCCCATTTGGCCAGTGTTTTTCTCCAGTATCTTTTACATGAAGTGACTAGAAGTACCGTAAATTTCCAAAATAACGCCCAAGTTCAAATAAACGCCTGGTTCAAATTAACGCCTGGTACCAAGCAAACTGTTTACAATTTATAACACTGTTTTTTATATTTCAAAAGAACGCCTGGTTCAATTTAATGCCTGGTCTGATGCCATTTGAAAATAATTAACGCCCGGGCCATATTTTGGAAAAATACGGTATATTAATACATCCCTGAGCAGGATGCCAGACTGTTGCAAGTTTGTCAGTAACCATATATACACCTGAGTGAAGAGGGAGACATGAAAAGTACTTTCTCCACGGGTAGAGTCTCCATGATCTGTTATGTATTCTATACAAAACTAGAAATTGGATTGCGATCATTTTTTTTTCACCTAATACAGAAGTAGCACTGCATAAATTATCCCCATCCTCAGTGAAGAGGCTTGTGTCACCAGTTGTTTCAAGGCTTTAATCTCCATACAACTTATCCAAGGTGCACCTATGGGAGTGATCAGGTCCCATCCGGGGATAATTAGCTTTTAGCTTTCCACTTTTTCTCATCACTTTTCAACACAATCATATTTTTAGACACCAATGGTGTGGTCTCATTGAGAAGACCATTAAGTATCTGGTCATTTCCAAGTTGTAAATACTAACCGAGATGAACAAGGCCCACTTAGCTCAAAGTATGTAAATATGAAAAAAACATGATAACAACAAATATGAAAACATTCATTTCAGGTCAGTTAAATGACTGTTTGCAGAATTATGATCTAGGTATTTTTGGTACATTATATATTCAGCTTTTTCAAAGTTTTATGAGTGTGACCTTAAATTTTTTTAAATATATGCTCTTAAAGTTGTATAACAGAACTCAAAAGTTTATATAAATAAGCGCAGTGAGTATTCTACATATAGGTAATAACAGTCCATGATTGAAACAATATAAGTGGTAACACTCTTACCTCCCACCTCTGAGGTTGGTGGTTCAAACCCCAAACCCTATTTGGGAAGATGGTAGTTTCTTACCGATAGTCGGCAGTTTGACCTGTACAGTGTTGAAAGTGACGTTAAAACCCAAATAAATAAATAAATAGAAACAATTTAAAACATTCAATGACAATTAATTTTATGGTAAAGATGAAGGCTAGATACGTATTGTCAAATACTGAAAGTATTATGTTTACAGCCCTCTACAATATCTTCTTTCATGTTTACTTGACAAGAGTATTTCATTAAAATTATAAGATGAATTTACTGCAACCTTGATTTGAATACCCCTCTGATCAATACCATTTCATATCCTATGCTTTCATACTTCCAGGGCCCCCTGTATAGCACCTCGTCTGCCATATACTGTTGAGGTGCCTATTCCTGAGGTTAGAGGTGAAGGCCCCAAGGGTTACATGGTCAACTACGACACCAACTTCTACAACACCATCCCCCGCCGTCGTGCAACATTTGACGTGGCCCAGGACTGGATCTCAGAAGTGTTACATGCCAAGAGAATGGAACTTCAGAAACGAGACGGGGGCATCAAGTATAGATACAAGAACTTTTCTTTCGTTTACTAGGTCCTGTAATGTCAAACTAGTACAAATACTAGACTCTGGTATAAGCTGAATGCTCAATAGGGCAGGTCTGGGTCAAGTAGAAGTACTTGTACCCGTTACTTGAACTTAATTGCTGATTTTCAAGTACTTGTACTTGAGAGCTAAAAATTAAAGTACTTGCATTTGTATTTGGGTAAAAGGCACAAGTACTTTTCAATTAACCCATACTTTTCCTTTTGAAAAGAACCGGGTTTAGTTCTGCTTCAGGCTAATATCTATTGCAAGAAGTCTTTGTTGTATGAGATATGTTTCCCAGCTTAAGCTAATTTTAACCATTAAAGTGAACCCAGAGTTTAGTTTTCAAAATCAGTAAATTCTTGAAGATTTGTTGTTGGTACAGTAGACCCTCTAATGCCCAAATTCTTGTTTTCCATACATATTTGATTTTGCAAATGTATTTGCACAACTTAGGTTATTTTAATTCTTTGATTAACAGTAACACAACTCATCTATATTATTTGGTGTCTGTTCACTGATCAAAGTCTTGGTGTCCCCAGGTTTTTCTATAATATAGAGGATGTTGTCTTGCATAATAGAAAGCTGACTGCAGTGACTATTGGCCATTCATCTTAAACAGGGTCCAGTATAAAGTCATAAACATCTGTTGCATTATATTCTAAACGTTAGAATTCTAGGAATTTGGCAGTTCTTAGCAAAAAATGTCTCAAATGGCTTCTTTTTATGAAAAATATAAAAATACTCAAGAAGGAGTACTGAAATTATTTGTATATGAACAACAGTTAATGTTGGCCCAACAATACACAGAATGATATTAAATGCTTAGTACATTGTCAAGCTAGTTTGGGAATATCTTTTTCTGGAATTGATTAAGATACACTGTGGGTTCAATTCTTTGGATACAGAAAAGTACAATATTTGCATGTAATGTGAAAGTCGAGGACATTTGGCCTGAATTTGGAGGATATGTTTTCTAAAAAGGGCACCAGTTAGAAATATGGCAGGGGTGGAGTTTATACGGTTTATTAAATAACAGATCTAACTATTTGTTGCATATAAATGTTGTCCGAGATTTCTAATATCTCTTATGTTCAGACCAACATATAGATCAATACCTGCTGTCATTGTCTTTAGTTATGTGACCTAAGTATTTCAAGTGGAAAAATTTAAGAAGAATTCTGGAAACAGAGTGGGTAATTTATTAACTACTGACAAGAAGAGTAATTCTGTTTTAAGAATCTTCCAGAAAACCCCAAACTAACCTGACTTATTTTTTTCTATCTCATCTCTTGACACATGATTTTGTGTAAAGCAGTTCTTCAGCAAATGCTGTTGATACCATAACTAAAATTTGTATTCAAGTATGGCCTCAATCAGTATTAGTATTAGCTATCTATTTCTTTAATAATTTGAGCATTTCAGCTGTTTGAAACACTGACATTATAGGTTGATTATTCAGAAAAACAGGGCTACAGTGATGTTATATGTAGTGTATAGTTTCCATAGCAAATGATTACTTATGCTGAATATTCTTGGAGAGCATTTCCTTGATCTTTTTTCGTGTTTTAACAACAATGTTTATGCTTAACAGTAAAATGCAGTAGGCATTGTGTGCTTGTATACAATGAATGGTGCATATATTAAATGACCCAAAAAAAATTTAGATATTGATTTATCAATAAATATATTTCGTTTTAGACACACTAAAATGCCTTAGTTATATCATAGCTGTATTTTTGCTATGTGCAAGAAATTAAATCTTTGACCACTATTTGGGAAATACTTCATCCTTCAATACTCTCCTTAGCTGATGTAAAAGCCGAGTTTAACTTTTAACCTAAACATATACTGCTCCGTGCCTTGATTTGGTACAACAAGACAAAATATTCTATTCGTGGTTGTTGACAGAAGTTGACACAACTTACATTTGGAAATTTAAAAAAAAAAACCAAAAAAAAAACCAAGTAATTTCTATCTGTGGTTACTTCGGCTATCTTGATTTGGTACATCCCCAGATATGTACGAGTGTTAACGATCATGGCAATCCACAGTCGGTAATTAGTCTTAGTTCAGGTTTGTGCCAAGTTGAGGTTTGTGCCAAATTAAGACAGTCCAAGCAGTGTATACCAGTTCCTGTCATTGTTCTAAATGGGAAAGATTTATGGATTTATTCTCAGACAAGTCTGTTTTATTGAAGACTGCATTTCCTGGCTGACTTTGTTCTTTGATACATATCTGTCATAGAATATTTGTCCAAATTGGCAGAGAACATATAATTATGAAACAACGAGACAAATGTGAACATGAAGAAGGTTGTACGTGATATTTTTTGTGTATATACCTACATATATTGTGTTCTTTACAGGAAATTCAACCAATTTGTACAAATTGTAATGAAACCATGAAAGTATTGTGAAGCTACTAAATCAGCCATATTGTAAACTGTATATGAGTGAGGAGTGCCTTAATTTCTTGTGCCAAACTGATAGTTTTATTTCTAGTGCCACAGGAGTCAGCAGTATTGTGGGTTAATATGTAAATAGATATAAGAGTAAGAAATTTGGAATTCACCACAGAACATAAAATTTGGCCTTTGAGGAAAACCTCTTTATTTTGCTTTAATTTATGGCCCTTTCACACTACAGGTGGTCATTCCGTGGTTAGAAGTTTTTCTCGGCGGCAGAACCGCCCCCAGGTCGCCCCATTTCGTCCGGGTTGTTCACACTACAGGTAGACGGCCACTGATTGGACATGGTTTTTTAACCATCAGTAACAGTAGGATGACAGTGCTACAAACGTTAGTCACTGAGAAGCAACCTCCATTAACCTTAATTCACCTTCGGCAAAACGACTATAATACCTTAACTCACCTTATGTTGCCGTATTACACTGAAAGATGACCGAATCACAACCTTATATACACCATGGACCACACTTTCGGTTACCAAAGAAAGAAATTCATATGCGCATGTGCAAAATTGTCTGCACATGTTCACAGTACCAAAATCAGAGGCAGAAACTTCAAATATTCTAAAACTTCTGTAGGACACGTAAGTTAATGGACAGTTCGCCATTGACTCACAAGGTCAGACAATGATCCAAGGACAGGGACATTTCCCCAAACTCGGGTTACCACTGGTGATACTGCCTATAGTGTGAAAGGGGTATAACAAGACTTTGTTAACCTTGTGATTTTTGTGACCATTTGGGTCATTGATCCAATTTGGACCAAAACATTCGGTGGCTTTTGTTTAATTTTGCTTACTTTTAAGGTGTGTTCCCAATGGAAAATTTTATATACTATGATGAATTTCATATTTTGAACTGTATATAGCATCCAACAAGTATTAATAAGTCATCAGTAAAAACACATTTATACAGCAAAATATAATTAAAAAGATGAAATTTCTTGGGAGTTCACTTTGGCATTTTGTTATGTATTCTTCAAAACTCATTTTTTTTCAGATTAGTCTTTTTTCTCCACTTTAAGAAAAGAAATTTGTGATATATGTTAGCATAGCCATTACTTTTACAGCTCAAGATGGAAAAACGTTTAAATGTTTATTTTATCTGAAGACACAATTCATCTCTCTCATGAATACAAGAGTGAGGTTTGTTATTTCAGAAAGGTTGGATTAAATACACAAAAATATAACCTCAATAATTTTTTTCCTATCAAACAGTTTGGTGAGGTTTTGGTAACAGTATTAACACTTTATTTTCTGAAAATCTTATGTACACTTAAACTGATGAAATGATACCATAAACCTTTATTACAAGCACAGTATTTTTAAATAAATCTTCAAATTTCGAAATGGCAAATTGATACATGTAAAATCAGTTTTTTGTTAGTTCAGTTTCGCGACTGTTATGTTTTGGTATGAAAGTATCTAAATGTACCTTTATTACAGTGTAGTATGTGACATTACTGGACAAGCTTTAATTGTAAGAGTTTAAAAAGTGACAGTCACCACAGTATATGTTATATTCACCACCTTGGAAACTTCTTTATAACTAAGCAACCAGAGTCAAAACTCAATACAATTTTTTTTTTCATTTTGTCAATTTTTTTGAGATGGTTACAAATATGAGAAATATGGTAATACTAAACATCCCATTATTCAACATGACACAAGAATGTCCCTGGTCACATAGGAGTTAGTAAATTTGGCATCTAATCACAGACTGTCACCAACACGAGGGTTCGACTCCCATAAGTAGCAATGCTGAAGGGCTGTCCTAATATGACCCTGGTTGTTGAACACAATGTTCAACTGTAACTGTTACTTTGTCAAAGTAACTTAAAAGAGTTCTCAGCATGAATCAAACAGACTGTGGTAATTTTCACTTTTATTACTCAAGTATACCAAACTGAGATTCAAAACTGATGGTACAACTGCTTATGTACAGTTATTGTATGCATAATATGATATTTACATTTACTTTTTCATATTAAACAACTAACATGCCTAAGCGCTTGCTTCTTTAATATTTCTAAGTAACATGTTGTTCTTTTAAGCATAAATTATACTTAGACAACAGGCTTTAATTAAAAACTTTATGAAATAAAATTTCAATGAAATTTGAAATTTAATTAATAATTTTGGAATGTCATTGGATCAGCACCATCATAGATTGCATCTCATAGATTCTGTTCTTCAAAATCCTACTTTAATTATTGTTTAAACATTCTATAAAATGACCTGTTTGTTTCGACTTGTGCAATGCTTTAGCAATACTACTTTCCAGTAATTTGATGCTGAGTTTACATGCATCACTTTTTATAAAATTTCCATTTCTCTTCATCTATAAAAAATAAAGTGCATAATCTCCCCAAATTAATTTATACTGACCAAATATGTGGCACAGATCAGTAATGGTTAAGATGGAGATGTACAATTAGACCAAAATCTGTAACAGCTTATTGATAAAAAAACACACAAAATTTGATGGGAATATTTCAAAATTCATTGTAAAGTTGAGAGGTTTTTTCTCTGTGGTAATTCCAAACCATGTGGATGTAAATATGGCACATTTTCATGTACATGCCCTAAACTTTTGTTTATTTGAAGATTTGAAAGCTTCCACCTGTGTCACACTACCAGTTAGTGAAGTAAAAGGTCAATGTTGAGGTTTAATATCCCTTTCAACAGCCTAATTAGTCAAGTTTAAAGCAAAAGATAGATATATAGAAATTGCTACTCGCAGTGGGTGAAATACATATTGAAGAATTTGCTTGGTCATAATGTTAAATCCTTCTTTAAGTGAAGGTACCCGGGTATGTAACATTGCTATACTTGTAACTTTGGGTGCACATAGAAGCAAACTATGATTCTCCATGACAGTGCCCAGTGTTTGCTACACACATTCATGTCATCATTAATACAGCTTTTAAATAGTTCAAAACTTTATCTTCATACTCAGATTTTTAAGATATAACCAGAAGACTTCTGATTTAAATAGACATTCAATACAGTATTTGCCATATTTTATATATTTTACTGCAGTTCCTCACATAATATAATTTATATTTCATGTATTACTGACTCTATGATATTACAATTTATTGTTGTGTCCTTTAGTCAGACTGGGTCTCACTGACCAAATTTGTCAAATAATCACTTGGTTATCACCACTGGTTCAAATACGGGCCATAACAATGTGAGAAATAGTGATTGCTCATTTCAATATGACTCTAGCCGTGGACTTGCTCCAAGTCTTTGTATTTGTATCTAGCATTGAGCTGAAAAGTTAAATATGAATTGTAAACGTCATTAATCACAAGTATTCTGGAGTAAGGCAGATACTGAAAACCAAACTTTAGTCAGGGCTAGTTGTTTCTCCAAGTCATACAATACCCATAATCTACACAACATACAAATCGACTTGGTGAATAGTCTACTTTAGCAGTCAAGTGATGTATAAAACCCCAACTGTGGCTATTTTTCTGCAGTGAGAAAAATGTTTGGTTAAACAAGTTCAACAAATACAAATGATTTCTGTTACAGTAAAATCAGTTATGGCTTAAAAGTTTATTTTCAGCAGTCATTCCTTATATGTACTTTCCCTATATAGTTTAACATAGAATAATTTCTAGTTTGTATAAACTTGATGGTTTTATTGTGAAAAATCTGCAAACTGGGCCAAAAATTGTTGAGAATTTAAGTATTGTTGTTAATTGGTTATCTACATTTATTTTGTTTTGTTACTTGAACATTTAAGTTCTCTGTAAATAAAAGGTTTACATCAGTTTTATGTTCATAATTGTAGAAGAAAATAAAATTATTTTTAACAGTTCCTTGTCATGCCTATCCTTTAAAAGTATTCAACTACGAATTTGCAAATGGTTACGCAAGATAAATTTGTTTTCTAGATTATAGGAATAACCCCCTCCCAAAGCACGGTATACACAGAATGTTTTCTAAGAATTGTTGTTTTTCTAACAAAAATCGTACGAATAAGATTTCTCCTATTCACAAAAAGTTTTATTCTTAGAATCACACTTATTTAGAGATTTTTTCTAACAAAGACTTTTATTCTTAGAATTTTTCTAAGAATTGAGCTTTCTTTAGAATTCTTCTAACAATTCAAATTTTTCATTCACAAGTTACACTCTTATTCTTAGAATATTCTAAGAATTTGATTTAAATTTAAGACTGGCACATAGTATGCTGAAGAAAAATGATTGGTTTGGTTATAATAGTGCTGAAACTGATTGCAAATCAACATCCAGAACAGAGTGTTTCACCCTGTTCACACAACAATCCGGGTTGACAAGGATTGAGGGTTGAAGCAGATTGAAGCAGATTCATCTCAATCCAGGTTGAGTGTCCACACTACAGAGTTTAATCTGGATTGAAAAGTCCCAAAAACTGGATACAGTAAAGCCTCTAAATTTAACTTCATGTAATACATGTATATTGCTTAAATGGGAATTATTTTTCCATGTTGTTAAAAGCCCAATGTTATGTTATCTATCATAAAGTTAAAAACTTTATTAAGTTTTGATAATTATTTAAACTGAATATAACTTTATTAAGTTTTGATAATTATTTAAACTTTGTCACCAACAGTCCAATTATAATTATTTGAAATTATTCTGCTTATTATATTATCCTATTACATTACAAAAATTATATTACAAACATTTTAAGTCAAATTGCAATTATACAGAAATCACACAACAATCCATCCTGGTAACCTTTGTGTTAATTAGGGCTCCTCCCTAACAAAGGATTAATATATATAATTGCTGCAAGGCAATAAGTCAATTGTTTACAGTACCAGTGCACTCAACCCTTGTCAACCCGGATTGAGAGGGTTCACACTACAAAGGGAGTTGAACCAATCTGCTTCAATCCACCTCTTGAGTGGGGTTGAGATTTACCCTTGTCAACCCGGATTGTGAGTGTTCAGACTAGTCTCCAATGTGCTTCAATCTGTGTCAACCCGGGTTGAATCACTAGTCTGAACGCACAGTTAGATATTATCTGGGTGTGCAGACTAGTGATTCAACCCAGGTTGACACAGATTGAACCAGATTGGAGACTAGTCTGAACACTCACAATCTGGGTTGACAAGGATAAATCTCAACCCCACTCAAGAGGATTGAAGCAGATTGAAGCAGTTTGCTCCAACCCCCTTTGTAGTTTGAACCCTCTCAATCCGGGCTGACAAGGGTTGAGAGTGCACTAGTTCTGTAAAAAATTGACTTACTGCCTTGCAGCAATTGCTTAACTTATAATAATGTGTCAATGTATGTGCCTTAATCCTTTGTTACCAAGAACTACTGATTGGAACAAATGCCACTTAAATTGATTTTGTGTGATTCCTACATGATTGTCATTTGGCATAAAATTTATGAATATAACATGATAGTTAAATAAGTAGGTGTATGTAACAATTGCAATTAATCAGTTGATAAAAGTTAAGCAACCATAAAATTATTTGTGTTTGATATAAAATAATTGCTCAACAATTTAATCAATTGTATGATAAGTAATATGAAGATAATAATATGGGAACCTTTCATATAGTTGTAAACCTTGGAAAAAATAAAAGAATTCATTAAGGAATATTTACACGCATCACATAATTATTTTAGAGGTTTTACTGTACTCAGTTTTTGATACTTTTCAATCCAGATTAAACTCTGTAGTGTGGACACTCAACTCAAGCTTCAATCTGCTTCATCCCTGAATGTTGTCCATAGTGTGTATGGCAGTGAAAAGCAGCCCCTTTATATTATTTTAAAATTTTCACTTTCTGTTCATGTGTACCATTAGATTTGTTCTTTTGAAAAAATGTCTCACTTTCTGTTCACATACACCAAGATCTGTATTCACAAAGATTCTAAGAATTTTTCTTAGAATTACACATTCAAAAGGACCTTAAACCAAACTATATAACTGTACTTGAAACGGTACTTACCAGTACTTGCCAAATTAAGGACAGCAATCTTAACATAATGGACTACATTTATTTATTCACTTTTTTCACACCTGGTACTTTTGTGCGAGTTATATTGTGTGACAGGCAGCAAGAAGGGTGGAGGAAACCAGTTTCATCTATGAGTTTATAAATCTGGAGATTTAGCAAAAGTCATACAGGGGGGGACAGCGATTCGCCCATAAAAACAGCAAAATGCATTTTCTTGAGAAAAAATATACAGTGTGGTTTTATAAAAGTTATGCAAATGAAAAGAGGTTCCCCAAATTGTAAAATGATTGTAGCATCATAAAGTATATGTTGTAATAAGTACAAATACACCCACAGAACTTGTCCTATGGCAATAAGATCAGGGCTGTTGGAAAGTGGACAGCATTTCGCTGATTATTTTATGCTGTTCCCAAAAAAGTTACAAAGACTGTTAAACATTTTGCATACAATAATTTAAGCTAAAGATCAATTCTTCTCATTGTATTCTAGCACTTAATGAAGTTATAAATAGTATTTATATTGACCCCAGACACAGTTTAGTGAACATACAGCTCTTTGCATCAGTCAGATGCAGTTTGTTAGGCATATTTCTCACTGACATATAAACTTTTTTATTTATCTTTATAATCCTGCAAGCTGGGTGTTCTAAAATCTCAGAAAAGTATCAAGACATGTTGCACATTTTTCTATGGTATAAGGCTCCTTCAGTATCAACACAGATGTTAGTTTTAAATGAAGTACAATAGAAATTGGCGAATCGCTGTCCCCCGCGAATCGCTGTCCCCCCCTGTATTAGATTTGATGACAGCCAAACCCAGAATAGTTTGAAAATAATTTTCGAAATTGAAATATATACAAACAAACAGTGCCATATATGTAAAAGACAAATCCCTGCAATAGTCAATGAGAAAATTGTGATAAAGATAAAGGGTACATCACTTGTAATGGTTCTGGGGAACATACGAGTGTATGCTGCAGAGTGATGCCATAATAAAAATAGCATCTGACATGCCCGTACCCCACAGCCCAGGGAAATAGTTTTCAGCACCATGAGATATAGAAGAAGTGACAAAGATCAAGAGATATTTACAGCAAAAAATGTGACACGATGTTACACACCCACACCCCCCCAAACAATGTCCCTGCCAAGTATCAACTTCCTACATCTTACGGTCTGTGAGATATAGCCCAGACAAGATTTTATAGGTCAAGGTCACAAAGGCAAGGTGCAAGGTCAAGGCCGCTGTACACTTAACCCCCTAACTAATGTCACTACCACCAAGTATCAACTTCCAATACCTTATGGTTTTCGAGATATACAAGAAGACAAGAATTTAGACAAGAATATTAAGATCAGTGTCACTACGGAAAGGTTAAAGGTCCATTCATGGTCACACCAACACTTTGTGTACCTACACCCTGAAACCAATGTCTATACCAAGTATCACAATCTTACATCTCAGAGTTTCCGAGATATAGCCTGAACAAGCTTTTACCTGCCAATTACCCACTCACCCATCCGATGGGCGAGAAAAATTCCTGCACAGCCCTTAAAGGCTTCGGAACAAAAAAAATAGCATCAGAGCTGCCAGTACCCCACAGCCTGGGGAAATAGTTTTCAACACCATGAGATATAGAAATAGTGAAATAGTACAAATATCGCAATACTTTCAGAGCAGTGTCAGTTATATAAAGGTCCAAATAATGTTTAAGTAGAGAAAATAACATCTAAGAGAAAGACAATGCATTTAAAAATAAAGTATTAAAACTAGAAAATTCAATAGCAAGCTGACAGCATTCATCAGTACACTAAAAATTATGATGCACATCTACAACCCCTAAGCAATGTTCCTACACTTTACAATTTCAGCGATATTGCCCAGACAAAATTTTATGGTCAAAGTTACAAGATCAATGGTCAAACCAAGGTCACAGCGAGACGTTACACACCTACACCCCCTAACCAATGTCCCTACCAAGTATCAACTTATGGTTTCTGAGATATAGCCTGGTTAAGATTTTATAGATCAAGGTTAGTCGGGCAAGGTCAAAGGTCAAATCAAGTTCACACCATGATGTTGCACACCTACACCCCTTACCAATGTCCCTACAAAGTATCAACTTCCTACACCTTAAGGTTTCCAAGATATAGCCCAGACAAGATTTTATAGGTAAAGATCATTACAGCAAGGTCAATGGTCAAATCAAGGTCACACCAAGATGTTGCACACCTACACCCCCTAACCAATGTCCCTATGAAGTATCAACTTCCTACACCTTACGGTTTCTGAGATACAGCCCGAACAAACTTTTTCCCGCCGCCCAAAACTGGAGTTAATACTTAAAGTCTGGCTTTCACATTGACAATGAGTTTGAGATTGCATATAAATTTTTTATGATCACCTATTAGACAAAAGAGTAAAAATTAAATGAGTTTAAGAGCAATGTTATAAAACTATTATCTATACGTAGTGTTTCAGTCATAACAGGTTGCATTCATCAACAAGGACACCCCATTTTTTTAACCATGAATTACAAAATGTTGTCAAATGTTTTTTTTATTTTTGTTTCAACTGTTGACCATTTTTTCAATTTATTATATTATATATAACAGTTTCAGAATAATTATTGCAGTGAATTAGTTTTATCTAGTGACTTAATATTAAGGAGTAAACTTGTGATGAATTTTCCAAAAAATATATATTACTGTTGCTTTAATTGTTAATACTAAGGCAGAGACAGTAGCAAGAATATTTGATTTTCGTTCTGTGCATTTTGACGGAATAATAGTGCTTCATGTAAAGACTAAGTCCATTTTTTTTCGCTTCCATCAGAAAATACAAAACTTTGTGCTGTGCAATCGGCAGGGAACACACCATGCATAACATAAAGAAATTGCCCTTTTTTTCAATTCCAGTAAAAACTAGAGATTGCGTCTCGATGCAGTGTATCCCCGGACGGGACATAGTTAAGGCGTGAATATGTCGGTCTTGAGCCTGTTTCCTGGAGCACCAGGTCAGGATTCTCCATAGTACCAGATTACTCCCAAAAGCTAATCACTAGTTCTTTCACTTATATCTGTCTTTAAAAATTACATTTCATGGATCCAGAAGATCCATATAGTGATCTGGATCACTTCCAAAATTCACTCATTTCATCCTTTTACCTTTTCAGACATATCCTGAAAATTTCATCAAAATCCGTCAATAAGTTTTTGATTTATCTTGTACACAAACACATCTGGCAGCCTGGATCCACATGATCCAGACAGTGATCCAGATCACTCCCAAAATCTAATCACTTGTTCCTTGTCCCATCTAGGACATTTCCTGAAAATTTCATCAAAATCCACCCACTTTTTGAGCTATTTGTCTTTAAAAATTATATTTCATGGATCCAGAAGATCCAGACAGTGGTCCAGATCACTCGCAAAATTGAACCATTTCTTCCTTTTACCATTTGTAACATATCCTAAAAATATCATCAAAATTCATCCTAAAATTCTGTTGCAGCCTGGGTCCAGATGATCCAGATCACTCCAAAATGTAATCACTTGTTCCTTGTACCATTTAGGTCATTTGCTGAAATTGTCATCACAACCCATCCATAACTTTTTGAGGTATCTGTCTTTAAAAATTACATTTCATGGTTCCAGAAGATCAATATAGTGATCTGGATCACTTCCAAAATTCAATCATTTCATCCTGTTACCTTTTCAGACATATCCTGAAAATTTCATCAAAATCCGTCCATAAGTTTTTCAGCTACATTGTACACAAACACATCTGGCAGCCTGGATCCAGATGATCCAGACAGTGATCCAGATCACTCTCAAAATGTAATCACTTGTTCCTCGCACCATTTAGGTCATTTGCTGAAAATGTCATCACAATCCATCCATAACTTTTTGAGGTATCTGTCTTAAAAATTACATTTCATGGATCCAGAAGATCCATATAGTTATCCGGATCACTTCCAAAATTCAATCATTTCATCCTTTTACCTTTTCAGACATATCCTGTAAATATCATCAAAATCCGTCCATAAGTTTTTGATTTATCTTGTACACAAAACCTCTGGCAGCCTGGACCAGATGATCCAGACAGTGATCCAGATCACTCTCAAAATCTAATCACTTGTTCCTCGCACCATTTAGGTCATTTGCTGAAAATGTCATCACAATCCATCCATAACTTTTTGAGGTATCTGTCTTTAAAAATTACATTTCATGGATCCAGAAGATCCATATAGTGATCCGGATCACTTCCAAAATTCAATCATTTCATCCTTTTACCTTTTCAGACATATCCTGTAAATTTCATCAAAATCCGTCCATAAGTTTTTTATTTATCTTGTACACAAAACATCTGGCAGCCTGGATCCAGATGATCCAGATCACTCCCAAAATCTAATCACTTGTTCCTTGTCCCATTTAGGACATTTCCTGAAAATTTCATCAAAATCCACCTATGACTTTTTGAGCTATACTGTACACAAACACATCTGGCAGCCTGGATCCAGATGATCCAGATCACTCCAAAAATGTAATCACTCGTTCCTTGTACCATTTAGGTCATTTGCTGAAAATGTCATCACAATCCATCCATAACTTTTGAGGTATCTATCTTTAAAAATTACATTTCATGGATCCAGAAGATCCATATAGTGATCCGGATCACTTCCAAAATTCAACCATTTCATCCTTTTACCTTTTCAGACATATCCTGAAAATTCCATCAAAATCCATCCATAACTTTTTGAGCTATACTGTACACAAACACATCTGGCAGCCTGGATCCAGATGATCCAGACAGTGATCCAGATCACTCCCAAAATCTAATCACTTGTTCCTCGTCTCATTAAGGAGATTACCTGAAAATTTTATCAAAATGCACCCATAAGTTTTTGAGTTATCGGTCTTTAAAAATTAAATTTCATGGATCCAGAAGATCCAGACAGTGATCCGGATCACTCCCAAAATTCAATAATATCTTCCTTTTACCATTTTGGACATATCCTGAAAATTTCATCAAAATTAATTTGTCAGTTTTTGAGTTATCTTGTTCACAAACAAACAAATAGAGGGCCAAAAATGACCCCCGGTCAGGTACTTTGGTGGTCAGTGGATAACCTTAAATGAAGATCTGTAACCGGTAAGCCTGCATGCGGGTACTCCATCATGTACTCAACCTCCAAAGCCATTTTCAATAGTTTCCATGCAATGTAGTCAGCATTAAGTGTGAAAATATCTCCAAATATGCCAAAAATGACCCTCGGTCAGGTACTTTGGCGGTCAGTGGATGACCTTTAATGAAGAGCTTCAAGGTCAAATTTCTGCATGCTTACAGAGGACATATATATGTATTATATATACCAGCCATAGGATGATCTGACTTTCTGTATATGAGTTAAGTGTGAAAATATCTCCAAAAAGGCCAAAAATGACCCTCGGTCAGGTACTTTGGCGGTCAGTGGATGACCTTCAATGAAGAGCTTCAAGGTCAAATTTCTGCATGCTTACAGAGGACATATATATGTATTATATATACCAGCCATAGGATGATCTGACTTTCTGTATATGAGAACTGGGCCAAAAAGTGAAAAAATGGCCAAAATCTGACCTTTAAGTGACCACCAGTGACCTTGAGATTGAAGGTCAAGGTCACAAAACAATAGCGTTCGTGGCATTGCCCATATCTACCCACATACCAAATTTGAAAGTTCTAACTAAATTATTTTTTAAGTTATCGCGTCCAAAAGGAAATCTCTGCGGCGGCGGCGGCGGCGTGACCGTACTGAATCCTAAGTATCCCCGACTTTCGTCCGGGGATACAATAATAGGAATTTAGTAAATAGTATTTCTAACCCAGGTGGTCTGAATCAAGGAATTTTAAATGAATTCCACTATGCAGTTACTGTTTTGGAATAATAGCCATTTGCAGCAATGATCTTAAAGTGGTTTAATTAAAGTTATATTGAGACTTTGAAATTACCATTAGGAGAACATTTTTTCTGTGGTCTCACTACACTCACATAGCACATATAAACGAAATCCAACAAGTACTTTTGGAGTAATTGTACAAATAAGAAAACATGACAAATTCTACGCTGGTGATGCACAGTCAAGGATGGCAGGATGTATGACAAATTTAAGCCATTTATGTAGTAGGTGTCCAGTTTTTAACTGGATTTTGCTTCTTGCTTAAATTTAGTTGGCTTTCCAAGTGGAGAATTTTAGTTATCAAATTATTTACAATCTGGTTGAGACAGTAGCAAAAAGATATAAATTATATCATCAACAAGGTATTCTAATCTGGGAGACAGACTTTCAGCCTTGCAACATATGAAACATCAGTTTGATTGTATTTAAATTATATTACCACAACTGTAGGTGGTTTATGCACCACAAAAACTATTTCTATTATTGTCAGTGACTCTGGGTCATATATCAATCTTATGATATAGTATCAATTTTAATATCATTTACAAGGAATAAGGCTACAATTTTCTCAACAAAGTTCTGCATTTTATGACCACTAGTCAGACCGATAAACACCCTAATTCATATATAGCTAGAATAATTAAGTTTAAGACAATTTGATCTATCAAAGCTATATTATAGTGTTTTATGAATATTATTTTGATTTTTAAATATAGTGTAAGAAAAATCATGAAATACTGATAAAATAAACATGAGTTTAGTTATACAGCAAAACATTTTATAGCAAAAAAAAAAATAATAATTTCAATATCACCTACTTAGAAAGCTAAATTGGGTTTTGAGATCAAAATTGAATTTATTACTACTAATTTGTAAGAATGAAAAAAGATCAACAATAAGTGTTAACAAATTTAGTGCAAGAACTTAAGATCCTGAATTGATTCATGCCACATTATATAATTATAATTCAAATTTTTACTATGATGACATAAAATGATAATTCACTGAGAAATCTCTCCAATAGGTGTGAATTCCAATACATTTTCATTGCTACTATCTCATCAGTTAATAAGTCATACAAACATATTTTATTATACACACTAATTTATTTTTTGAACAAACCATCTATTTTCAAATGGTCCGCTGAAACGAAATACAGAATTACAATTCAAAATGATGTACAGTAACACGTGTCTTATTCACCACAGTATGTAAATTTCGCTCTGAAAATCAAGGCAAATCATTCATATTTTGTGGCCAGTTTGCATCAGCTGACATCAGAAGCCTATTGTGAACACAGAAATCAAAAATAGCATCAGAGATGCCCGTACCCCACAGCCTAGGGAAATATTTTCAACACCATGAGATACAGAAGCGCTGTACCAGTACAAAGTTCAGGATACTTTCAGAGCACTGTCAGTTATATAAAGTTCCAAAAAATGTTTAAATGCAGAAAATAATGTTTAAAAGAAAGATAATGCATGTAAAGATGAAGTATTAAAACAAGTCAATTCAATAACAAGATGACAGCATTAATCAGTAAACTAAAATTCAACATTCTTTATCTACATCTGCATGGCTGAATTATGGTTTAGATGTTTTGAATATTACCATGCATACAGAAGTGGTAATACATTTAATGAACGCTTATGTGTGGTGTTGGAGCAAAATCTGTGGCTCACTTGATGAAATTCTATCTCTTACAATGGGAAGTTATGAAAGTAAAATTCTTAATAAATTCTAATATGAATTAACAGTGCTTAATCTGCATCAAAAGACAGACGCAAAGGTGCAACAAGATTTTAAAGGTCAAGGTCACTACGACAAGGTCAAATTAAGGTCACACCATGATAATACACACCTATGGCCCCTGACCAAGGTTAGATCATGACGTTGCACAACTACACCCCATAACCAATGTTTCTACTAAGTATCAACTTCCTACACCTTACGGTTTCTGAGATATAGTCTGGACAAGATTTTATAGGTCAAGGTCACCACAGCAAGGTCAAATCCTGATCAGACCATGACGTTGCACACCTACACCCCCTAACCAATGTCCCTGCCAAATATCAACTTCCTACACCTTACAGTTTCCGAGATATAGCCCGGACAAGATTTTATAGGTCAAGGTCACTACGGCAAGGTCAAATCAAGGTCACTGCATGACGTTGCACACCTACACCCCCTGACCAATGTCCCTACAAAGTATCAACTTCCTACACCTTACGGTTTCCGAGATATAGCCCGGACAAGATTTTCAAACTCAAGGTCACTACGGCAAGGTCAAATCAAGGTCAGACCATGACGTTGCACACCTACACCCCCTAACCAATGTCCCTACCAAGTATCAACTTCCTACACCTTACGGTTTCTGAGATACAGCCCGGACAAACTATTTCCCGCCGCCCGCCCACCCGGACACCATGGGTGAAAACAATACCCCGACAGCCCTTAAGGGCTGTGGGGTAAAAACTGGCCTTCACATGACCTGGAAACCTTATGATTGGTACAGACTAAACACTTTAAAAGTCTGAAATAAAGGTGAATTCTAACCTGTTGAAATTACATACACATTACTGAAGATCTTTAGTCAGGTCTTGCATGACCACATTTTTGATCCAACCATGTGGAACGAGCAATATTTTGGTCACACAATACTACTGTGGTACAACAGAAGTATTAGTTCAGTATAAAACAATAGAGAAGAGAGTAAAAGCTCATAAAATTAAATACATGGACATTAGAGGGCCAGATTGAGGTTGTTTTGTAGTTTTTTTACTGGACAGTAAACCCTGTCTAATGCTTGACCAGGTGAGAAAAGGGGAATGCTTGGAAGTGCAAGCAATTTTACATTGAATTTCATGGATATTGCACAGAAAAAACCTGGAAAGTAAAATGACAGCTGGTTAAAAGGTAAAACACAAATAATTTTAATGTAACTTTATTTGTATGATGATTAAGCTGTAAGCCGATTACATAATTATAACAATCAAATAACAAAAAGATATAAACTGATTATGTAATTGATTACATTGGTTAAAATCACATCGGATCCTTAACATCAGTTTCAGTAGTCTGTATAACTAGAATCTTCAATATTTACAGGATCTGGTGCTAGTTATGGCTAATTTCCACTTACACCTACAGCAACACAGTAGACTCTGTATAAGTAAAACCTTTAATATCCACAAGATTAAGTGTTAGTTATGGTGAGCTTGGGCTTTATAACTTCCATAATATACAAGTTTCACATATCCTGACTTCAAAACCCGATTCTACTTATAAATAAGTTTCACTGGTTCAAACTCCTACAAAGTCTACTATACACTTATTTGTGAATACACTGAATTATCAATGAAAGTGTCTGACTGGTTGTAACACTATAAATGAAAATGTCTACCAATTTGCTATATACTTCTTTAATGTAGAATTAAAGGCTGAGGATGAATACTTTATGACTTTGGCACTTCCAATATAATAATGGACAAACAGAGTAGCACGAGTCAATTACACCAGAAGTTCCATTCTTTTTAACTATGAACTTTGAGGATGTTATTTCCATTATAAAGACCATTTAGGAATACATTTCCCTGCAATAAGTATTACCTTTCTGTCACACCATATTAGGTCTATGCATTATTACTCTAGATAACCTATAACAAAACACGCGCACTGCAGGGTTTGTGGATGTCTGTGTACTTCCAGTCTTTATAATGGCAAACATCTACCGTTTGTATCCTGTATGCGTCAATGAGATGCAAAGCAAGAAAATGCCCAGCAACGGGATAAATCTCACTGGAAAACACTCCAGAAGGACTCCATACATTTTGTATATACATTTAAGTGAAAGGAAATGGGCAGGAATAATGCATGTTTATGTGGAAGCAGTTATCAAAATAAGCTGACCAGCAACTTGAAGAATATTAATCACCATAGCAACAGGAAGTAGGAGTTCCTTAATACCGATATTTTTTATACAAAGAGTGCAGAATTATTATTACCTCAATATCTATTATACAAATTATCACTCTTAGGAATTAATTTTAAAATTTCACTTAATTATACTGTTTAATAAGAGAAACATTTGTGTAGCACAAAACTTACAAGGATCCTCTAATTTGCTGACATCCAAAAGGGGCTATAAGTTTTTTAACATTAACTTGATTTTTTCAAAAACCTATTATCTGAATAAAAATTTTTTTCTCTCCCTTTATGTAAAGACAACAGAAGCTCTGCTCTGCTGATCTTTGTCTCTCCAAAGAGTGACCAGGTTTCTACTCCTATTTTCACTCTCCAGTATTTATTTATTTGGGGTTTTACGTCGCTTTCAACACTGTACAGGTCATATCACAACGGGTAGTTGAAAGGGCAGAGGAAACCAGTACATACAGTTTGTTACGGTTTTGTACTGTAAACTGCCGACCAACGGCAAGCAACTACCAGCTTTCACACTTGAGGCCGTGTCGGGAATCAAACCCCGGCCTCAGAGGTGGGAGGCGAGAGTGTTACCACTCTGTCACCGTGGTCCCTATCACTCTTCAGTAGACCATCTGTTGCAACAAACTGGACATTTAGCAAAAATATACAGCGACTAAAAAAGTTAACAAGGAGATCTGTACCAAGAATTTATTTGAACGAGACATTTAAATGAACAAGGTATCCATTTAAAACAGACATTGAACCTGCCATTAACTTAAACAGGGCATTGAGCCAGGTATTTATTTAAAACAAACATTAATTTGACAAAGATGTTTTATTGAACCAGGCATTGAATCCAGTGCCAATTTTAAGCTGCAATTAATTTAATACAGGTAATGAAGCAGGTATTTAATTAAAGAAGGCATTAATTTGAACCATGCATTTACTTCAACCAGGTGTTTTTTTGAACAAGTCCTTTCCATGAACCAAGCATTTAACTGAACCAGAAATTAGTTTGAACCAGGCTTTGACCCATGGTATTTGTTGAAACTAAACATTTATTTTAACTAGGCATTTTGACTGGAACTAGGCATTTACTTAACCAGACATTAATTTGAAGCATACCTTTGCAAACCTGACACTTTGCAAAAAAAGGTACATGTATATATACAATTATATATAATAATTATGTACATGAACATTGATAGTTAGAACTTAATTCTACTTATATAAGATTTTCTGACAATTTAAAAACTTCATAGGAGCTATATTATTTAAAAAATACAAGCTAAAATAATATCCCATATTTACATATCACTTGTTAAAAATAAGTGACATTAATTTTACTTAAGCCTTTGCAGCTAAACCCTGCTACACCAAACCTCGCGGGACAAGATCAATATTATCACTTAATTAGAACTGTTATTCATAAAACTCTCACACTCATTCTCGTGTTCAGCCCTGTATATTTATTCATTTGTTGTTTTACGTCGCGTTCAACAGCCAGGGTCATATTGCGACGGGTAGTTTACAGGTGGAGGAAACCAGTGCATACTGCACTGTAAACCACCGGGCATCGGCAAGTAACTACCAACTTTCCAACATGAAGCGCCCAGCCCGAGATTCGAACCGGCGGCCTCAGAGGTTGGAGGCGAGAACTCTAACCACTACACCACCGAGCCCCCTCTTCAGCCCTATATAAGTACAAACTCAAATTTAGCATTTGAAAGTAAAACCCTATCAAAGTAGCATTTCCTCAAACTCAAACTGAAAACATGGTCAAACAAAATTAATGCAACCAAAATGTCAAACATTTAAGACTCCTTTCAAACACACTTAAATATAACTCACTATGTATAGGGATTATAAAAGGATTTTTAATCTGAGTCAAAGTAATACTTACTTGAGAATAGGCATTATATTTCACCTCGAGCTTGACCTCAAATTTAAGTTTCTGTTTGAGTTTAAATTCAAATTTAGGGTTTAAACCGTAAAAAATAGGGATTCTTTTTGAGTTTGAGAATGAGACTGAGTTTGAGGTTTTTTTGTGAATATAACAGTTCTGTATTAATACATAGAGGCTATATAAACAGGCATAACATGTCAATGGTACTAAAATGAACCTGTAGAATCTGTATTATCATAAAATGAAAATGTACAAATAAATGTAAACAATTATAATAAAAAGCATTTATAAAATATATGAACATACTGATATAATAATAATAACATTCTTGCGAAGCTACTAAGATATAAACGTGTAAATGTCTGAATTAAATTTCAATTACACTTAATGAGAAAATGCTATTTCCTACAGCTATTGTTGCCTCTAATCTTTTGCTGATCGACTTGTATACGAAATTTTACACAAAATAAACAGTTCTGTAAGTCACAGTAAGACATGAAATCTTAATCAGAATATGGGAATGTTGCCTCAGAGGAAACAAGCAATTTGCATTGATGGATATATTTATCAAAGTTATGAGTTTTGTGCCAATTTTTAATCTTCCTTTCTAATCTGCTGCAGAAGTTTGATAAAAGATTTTGCTATTTGCTATGTAATTAAATTAAGGCATGAACAACAGTTGCAAAATTCACATACTATGGTGTATGTAATGTATAATTGGACACGTCTCACAGTAGAGTTTACACTAGGGGTGTGACAAGCAGAGCTGAAACGATTAGCAAAATTCGCTAGCCAGGTAGTCGCTTGCATTAACTATCGACTAACTGATTAACTGTTTCTGAGGTTTAGCATTTATGAGAAATACCGAAAATGTGTGTTCTGGATGTAAACAAACAAAATGGCGGATCGCGAGATGCTGAAAAGCAAAGAATTCACCAGATTGTTCGGTAAATTGGCTAATAATGTAATATTTTGATATTATAAAAATAAAATGCATATAAAATGCATTAATTTGATACGTTTTAAGGTCATAACTCGAGATACTCATAGTTTTAACAATCGGGTAAAATCTGCTATGTGGTTATATACATAAGAAAACAGTTAACCGATTTCATAATATTGGCGTCGACTAGTGCTTTGATAACCTACTAATCGATTAGTACGAATAATCGTTTCAGCTCTAGTGACGAGTACAAATAATTGGGGTCGATCCTTCGCGGATGAATACCTACAACCCCCTCCCCTTTTCGGGGGGAAAAGCGCAATAACATCTACATTTATGAAGAAATGAATTGGCAATTTTTTTATCATAATTCTTATGTATGACTGCTTATATTTGCGGTTATTATTCAATATACTTATGTACTCCATGTATAACCATATTTTTTCCAAAAATGTGGTCTGGGATTTATTATTTTTATACACCAGTAAACCAGGCATTTATTTTAAGAAGAAATCTAGTACTTTAAATATTGTAAAAAATTCAATTAAAGCTCTTTCAACCATGTGTATATTTACAGCAGCCATTAGTTTAATGCCAGGCTTTATTTTGGGAATACCCTATTTTTCCAAAATATGGCCCGGGCGTTAATTATTTTCAAATGGTTATCAGATCAGGCGTTAAATTGAACCAGGCGTTCTTTTGAAGTATAAAAACAGTGTCATAAATTGTAAACAGTGTGCTTGGTACCCAGGCGTTAATTTGAACCAGGCGTTTATTTGAACCTGGGCATTATTTTGGAAATTTACGGTATTTCAAATAACACTTCTGACATTATTTCTTACATTGAAGTCAGCCTTGTAAAAACATTTCATAATTTAGTAATTACAACAATAACATAACATTTCCTTTGAAACTTTTAAAGTGAACAAAATTATATTAGTATACTATCAAATTTAAGAACATAATGTAATATTAATAATAATCATCAACTACAAAATTCATTTGAAACATACTTTTTTAAAAGCGACTGTGGATAATGTGTGGATTATGTGGAAGATACTTGAGAAGTCTTGTGAAATAACATTAATAATTTTTCACTGTGCAACATGCAAATAAACAAGTATAGCCTGACTTACAATTTAATTGAAAGACATTGACAAGTTGACTAAAAACCAGGGGCGGTATTCTCTAACATTCCTATCTTAGTCCTAACTTTAGGATTTTTGTCATAAAAATATGTTGGTATTCACAAAGCATCATAGTCTTATCTTAGTCCTAACTATGGTCATAAGTCTTGTTCAGAACTCCTCTTAATTCATCAATTGTGCCACAAAAAGCAGACAAGAATGGTTACATCACGTGATGAAATCTCAGTGATTATAATGTGGTTACACAAACTCACGAGATTTGCAACAGTGGACTAAGATAGGATTATGAAAATTGTCGTAGCTAGGACATGCTTTGTGAATACCAAGTTGGGACCTGTCTTAACTAAGACAAATGTCATAAATTTTATGACTAAGATAAGACTAAGATTAGGAATGTTAGTGAATACCGCCCCAGATACATTTAAATGATAGTTGAAAATTTGACTAAAATTAAAATAAACTAGAAATAGGCCGCCCTGTTGATAGTAGATGCGAATAGAAACAGGATAGCATAGAAGAACACACATTATCATGTGTAATGTCCACCCATGAACCTTTTGCCCAAATTGTACAGTAGTCTTACAAGACCCTGTTTCATTTGTAAAATATATCAATGATGCTTAAATATTTGATAGTGTAGATGTAATTTATTTCCGCTTCATGCCTTTTTGCATTGGTTGGGTTGAAAATTTTGACGAAATCACTCTATCTTGCACGGTTAAGAAGATAGAAGCCAATTCCTGTTTTTCTATTTTTGGCAAAAATTTGAAAATTCAAAATGGCCGCCATTATTGGGAAAAGGAAATTTTTTTGAAAATTGCCAAGAGTACATTTCTTAGATACCCTATGGGTCGAAAATTTCAACAAAATAACTCTATTTTGCACGGTTAAGGCCAGTTTGTGTTTTTCCATGTTGGGCAAAAATTCGAAAATTCAAAAGGGCTGCCATTTTTGGGGAGGGGAAAATTTTTTGAAAATTGCAAATATTACATTCCTTAGATACCCTGTGGGTCGAAAATTTCGACGAAATCGCTCTATCTCGCACGGTTAAGGAGATAGAAGCAAATTTGTGTTTTGCCATTTTTGGCAAAAATTCGAAAATTCAAAATGGCCGCCATTTTTGGGGAGGGGAAAATTTTTGGAAAATTGCAAAGATTGCATTCCTTAGATACCCTGTGGGTCGAAAATTTCGACGAAATCGCTCTATCTCGCACGGTTAAGGAGATAGAAGCAAATTTGTGTTTTGCCATTTTGGGCAAAAATTCGAAAATTCAAAATGGTCGCCATTTTTGGGGAGGGGAAAATTTTTTGAAAATTGCAAAGATTGCATTCCTTAGATACCCTGTGGGTCGAAAATTTCGACGAAATCGCTCTATCTCGCACGGTTAAGGAGATAGAAGCAAATTTGTGTTTTGCCATTTTTGGCAAAAATTCGAAAATTCAAAATGGCCGCCATTTTTGGGGAGGGGAAATTTTTTTGAAAATTGCAAATATTACATTCCTTAGATACCCTGTGGGTCGAAAATTTCGACGAAATCGCTCTATCTCGCACGGTTAAGGAGATAGAAGCAAATTTGTGTTTTGCCATTTTTGGCAAAAATTCGAAAATTCAAAATGGCCGCCATTTTTGGGGAGGGGAAAATTTTTGGAAAATTGCAAATATTACATTCCTTAGATACCCTGTGGGTCGAAAATTTCGACGAAATCGCTCTATCTCGCACGGTTAAGGAGATAGAAGCAAATTTGTGTTTTGCCATTTTTGGCAAAAATTCGAAAATTCAAAATGGCCGCCATTTTTGGGGAGGGGAAATTTTTTTGAAAATTGCAAATATTACATTCCTTAGATACCCTGTGGGTCGAAAATTTCGACGAAATCGCTCTATCTCGCACGGTTAAGGAGATAGAAGCAAATTTGTGTTTTGCCATTTTTGGCAAAAATTCGAAAATTCAAAATGGCCGCCATTTTTGGGGAGGGGAAAATTTTTTGAAAATTGCAAATATTACATTCCTTAGATACCCTGTGGGTCGAAAATTTCGACGAAATCGCTCTATCTCGCACGGTTAAGGAGATAGAAGCAAATTTGTGTTTTGCCATTTTTGGCAAAAATTCGAAAATTCAAAATGGCCGCCATTTTTGGGGAGGGGAAAATTTTTGGAAAATTGCAAATATTACATTCCTTAGATACCCTGTGGGTCGAAAATTTCGACGAAATCGCTCTATCTCGCACGGTTAAGGAGATAGAAGCAAATTTGTGTTTTGCCATTTTTGGCAAAAATTCGAAAATTCAAAATGGCCGCCATTTTTGGGGAGGGGAAAATATTTTGAAAATTGCAAAGATTGCATTGCTTAGATACCCTGTGCGTCGAAAATTTTGCCGAAATCGCTCTATCTCGCACAGTTAAGGAGATAGAAGCAAATTAGTGTTTTGCCATTTTTGGCAAAAATTCGAAAATTCAAAATGGCCGCCATTTTTGGGGAGGGGAAAATTTTTTGAAAATTGCAAAGATTGCATTCCTTAGATCCCCTGTGGGTCGAAAATTTTGCCGAAATCGCTCTATCTCGCACGGTTAAGGAGATAGAAGCAAATTTGTGTTTTGCCATTTTTGGCAAAAATTCGAAAATTCAAAATGGCCGCCATTTTTGGGGAGGGGAAATTTTTTTGAAAATTGCAAATATTACATTCCTTAGATACCCTGTGGGTCGAAAATTTTGCCGAAATCGCTCTATCTCGCACGGTTAAGGAGATAGAAGCAAATTAGTGTTTTGCCATTTTTGGCAAAAATTCGAAAATTCAAAATGGCCGCCATTTTTGGGGAGGGGAAAATTTTTGGAAAATTGCAAAGATTGCATTCCTTAGATCCCCTGTGGGTCGAAAATTTTGCCGAAATCGCTCTATCTCGCACGGTTAAGGAGATAGAAGCAAATTTGTGTTTTGCCATTTTTGGCAAAAATTCGAAAATTCAAAATGGCCGCCATTTTTGGGGAGGGGAAATTTTTTTGAAAATTGCAAATATTACAGTCCTTAGATACCCTGTGGGTCGAAAATTTCGACGAAATCGCTCTATCTCGCACGGTTAAGGAGATAGAAGCAAATTTGTGTTTTGCCATTTTTGGCAAAAATTCGAAAATTCAAAATGGCCGCCATTTTTGGGGAGGGGAAAATTTTGGGAAAATTGCAAAGATTGCATTCCTTAGATACCCTGTGGGTCGAAAATTTCGACGAAATCGCTCTATCTCGCACGGTTAAGGAGATAGAAGCAAATTTGTGTTTTGCCATTTTTGGCAAAAATTCGAAAATTCAAAATGGCCGCCATTTTTGGGGAGGGGAAAATTTTTTGAAAATTGCAAATATTACATTCCTTAGATACCCTGTGGGTCGAAAATTTCGACGAAATCGCTCTATCTCGCACGGTTAAGGAGATAGAAGCAAATTTGTGTTTTGCCATTTTTGGCAAAAATTCGAAAATTCAAAATGGCCGCCATTTTTGGGGAGGGGAAAATATTTTGAAAATTGCAAAGATTGCATTGCTTAGATACCCTGTGGGTCGAAAATTTTGCCGAAATCGCTCTATCTCGCACGGTTAAGGAGATAGAAGCAAATTAGTGTTTTGCCATTTTTGGCAAAAATTCGAAAATTCAAAATGGCCGCCATTTTTGGGGAGGGGAAAATTTTTGGAAAATTGCAAAGATTGCATTCCTTAGATCCCCTGTGGGTCGAAAATTTTGCCGAAATCGCTCTATCTCGCACGGTTAAGGAGATAGAAGCAAATTTGTGTTTTGCCATTTTTGGCAAAAATTCGAAAATTCAAAATGGCCGCCATTTTTGGGGAGGGGAAATTTTTTTGAAAATTGCAAATATTACATTCCTTAGATACCCTGTGGGTCGAAAATTTCGACGAAATCGCTCTATCTCGCACGGTTAAGGAGATAGAAGCAAATTTGTGTTTTGCCATTTTTGGCAAAAATTCGAAAATTCAAAATGGCCGCCATTTTTGGGGAGGGGAAAATTTTTTGAAAATTGCAAAGAGTACACTCCTCAGATACCCTGCGGGTCGAAAATTTTGCCGAAATCGCTCTATCTCGCACGGTTAAGGAGATAGAAGCAAATTACTCAAAAGTAGTACTGAAAATACACAATGAAGTACCTAAATGGCTATTACTCATGTACTGACAAAGCTATCAGTCCCAAATGCAATACCAAGCGAGCTATGGACATAACAATCTTGTATTCAAAATTGTAGTAAAATATCTTTAATTATTTTGGCTTAAATGCACGGAAACCAATGGGTACTGAAAATAGCTGTACTTAAGTATTACTCAGTAAGCAAAAGAGGTACAACAGCCAAAAGCAATCCCAAGCAAGCTACTGACCCAATAAGCCTGCATACCAAATTTGGTGACAATAGCTCTAATACTTTTCCTTTAAATGAGCGGAAACCATGCGTGACGCCGGACATCGGACGCCGGACGCCGGACATCGGACATCGGACATCGGACGGCGAAAAAAGCAAAAATAATATATCCACCCCCCAGGGGGGTGGACATAATTCCAATGTTATATGATAATTTTACTACTAACTCAATATGTTCAAACAACTGACCATTTGAAATATAATCTGATACAAATGACAATTTAACTAATAATGTGTTAAATTCAGATTAGAATTGCTGTAGTTAAAACAATGACATTACAAAAACATGTATCACAAAGGAACACAGTGTACTTTTCCAAAATATTGCCCAGTTCTTAGTATCTTTACAAACAACAAGTATAAGAGTGCACTAGATCTCCAACTATAGTGCAACTAAACTTCTATTACAGGAACTCTTATTGTGATAATGGTTAGTTTTAGAATTTGGCCAAAATCAATCTGGGCCCATTTTCACAAAGGACCACTACTTATAGAAGATAGCATGCTACTTAAGCTACACCTTAGTAAGCCCTTTGTAAGAGCTACTCTTGCATATTTAGGACTTAATAAACCTCCAAGATAGTTAAGGCTATAAGTGTGGATATAGCCTACAATTTACCTTACTGATATGCAGTCACATGATATGTGATACACCAAAGATAGGAAAGTAGTGCATTCAGAAGATTGCCGAATTATTACAACTCGTCTAAATACTAAGTATATGGAAGCCTACCATGAATGTTCTACGAATTATTTACTGAATTACTATCTTAAAGGCACTGAAGCAGAAATAGAAGAGACTTAGTAAACTACTAGTATTTCGAAGGCCTTTGTGAAACCAGTCCCTGAATGCAGACCATGGAATAGGAGATGAATGTACAGGATTATGAGTGAACTAAGAATGGTGGAGAGATTATTTAACCTTGGACCTATATGGCTTTTAGTTTAGTCAGTTTAGTTGAAATAGCCCAGGATAATACGTCTACTTAACTAGGGCCCTGTTAAAACTTACCTGTATACCAAGGCATACCCACCTCAGTCTTAATCACCTCGTGGCGTTCTTTGTGGTGCGTGACCTCTTTTCTGCTCCTGGATGCTGAAATTGGTTGACTGTGTTTGGTTCTGTTGCGCCTTAGAGTCATCTTTATAAAGGGGAGATTAAGCGCTATGAAAGTCTTATTAGAACAAGATGCACTCAGAGAGAGCAAAACGCTCGACTCAATGTGACCAGTCTCACAAGTGTTATAAAGTATAACACACATTCAGGCTTATTGGTATCCAGAATATTAACTAGATCTTTCCTAAAATGTAATCACTCCTTCCCATGGCTAGCCCCTTCCTACTTAAAATTTAACATCAAAATTTATTCATTACTTCTGAAGAAATATCAAATAGAAAGCTAAAATCATTAAAATACATTGAAATAGGATCTATGAAAATTCATGGTTTTTGGTATCCAAAATATGATCCACATCTTTAACAAAAATTAATAGCTTCTTCCTTTGACCAGGTCCTACCCACAAAAATTTTTATAAAGATCTGTTCATTACCGGTAGTTCTGGAGTAATCTAGACACCAAAAAAAAAGACAAATTGGCAAAAAAGCACACAAAAAACATAAACTCCTGGTAGAGGTAAAAATATTGGTTAAAAGCCTGTTCTTGGTGAAAATCACTCAGGGTAAATTTTTTGTGATGGACTGTCAAGAAATTGAAGCAAAAAAAAAAAACAAAAAAAAAACAGAAACAAATAAACATGATGAATACACCACCTCCCTCTTAATTTTCTTTATGTCAATTTCAAGACATAAATTTAATGAGAAGAAATATTATTACTTAAAGACAGCAAGTATCACAAGCTAGGGTTTGTGACCTCACAATGACAATTGTATTGTGACATCATTAAGTAATGACATCATCAGAAGCAAAATATTGATTTTTTACGTATGTGATGAAGAGTAGACATCTCATCTTGGTTAAGTTTTTTTTTGGACAGCAAAAATTTAAATGTTGTGTTTTAATTTTCTATTTCTTTCTAGCAAAACCTTTAAGAGATTCTTTAAAAAGCCTAAAAAAATACTTAAAAAAGAAAAACTATTAAAAAAAAAAAAAATAGTGAGTGGTATTGAACCCCAAACATGGGATTACAAGTTCTTCACTTTACACTCTATATAGCCACAGAGGAATTCTTTTTGCACAAAAATTCATGAGGAAGAAATCCTGTCATGATGTCATGATATTGATTTTTCACATGTGTGACCAAGCATAACAACACACACATACACACATTAAAAAAGCATTGGGGAAAGCAAAGCTGATTGTGTGTGGATTATTGATTGATTAGAGAAGCAGATTTCACTGTAAAATCCCAATTAAAAATAAGAAAAACTCTCTCCTTGCTTTAATTTTCAAACAAATTACACCAAATTTGGAAGAATCCATCTGTACCCCATGAAATACCTGCCCACCAAATTTGAGCTTGATTGGTGTTATAGTTTTTGAGTTATAAGGGTGAAACGGTGCACAGACAGACGGACAGACAGACAGACAGACAGACAGAAACAAACTGATCACAATAACCCTCTCCTATCGTCGAGCGTTAATTAGAGATCTGATATCCACTTAAAGTCTTAGTTTTTTATTCAAAGGGGATGATCACCTGCTTTCAAAGGCTGACAAAGACAGCAAACTGCCCAGTTCAGCATTAGGCATTCACCTGAACCAGACATGCATGTGAACTTGATATTGAAGAAGTCATGAATCTGAACCAGACACTGGAACCAGGCCATATTTTGGAAAGTTACAGTAATTACATTTTTCAAGACGTCGATCAATTTAGTGTTACACCCCCATAAAAGGTTCACATACACATATAGGATTTGCTTGTTACAAGAAATACAAATTTAAAAAGTGTTGTTTTAACTTTACACATAAACATATACATTTATTGCAACTTATTATTTTACATTCATCAGATTGCTCAAAATAAATAACATGGTTCCCACTCCCTTTTCCAATTTAAATTCCCTGTGAAGTTTATATTTTTCCCTGTGGATTTTATAAATAAAATAACACAATCAAGCCAAAGCATCAAATGTGACCCGCGAGTCGCGACCCGCGGCGCATGAATGCAAATGGCTGTTACTCTTCAAAAGCATTCTGAAATTTTCAAATTCCCTGTGTTTTTCCAAAATTTTCAAATTCCCTGTGTTTTCCCTGTCTGGAATTACTTTTCACAATTTTCCCTGTTTTCCCTGTGCAGTGGGAACCCTGAAATAATGTATCTTAAAAGACAATGGGAGACATACACTTATGTTAAAACTCAATACTTCATTAACATTAATTCAAAAGTACAACTGAACAGTACGCAGCCCTGTCGAGTAAATATTTCTTAACAGCAGCAAAACACTGAACACACATCAAATAAACTGTGCATACAGTCAAATCACTGAGAGTATTAAAATTTATTTTAAGCGAGCACAGAGTAATGATTACACATAATCAGTCTTCACAATGATTATTAATATCTGAGCTTTAATTAATAATGGTGCTATCATGAAATAAATATCCCTTCAGTTTTATAAACTTCTACTCATTAAACATCTTACCAGTACCCTAGTCTGCACAAAATCCCCCTTTTACAAAAATAATATCAACAAAAAAATGAAACATCTTTCTTTGCAAATAGACATTTCTCATTTTTCGCAAATTTTCATGTGAATGTTAGGAATGCCAATGTCTACGCAGAAACAGAACTCTTTACTTTGCATAAGCTATTATTCTACTCTTGATCTGAATACTTGAGTTACTGTATTCTTTAAAACTAACAGTTACAATAAGTCTGAAAAGACTATTTCTTCAAATCTACTCTGTGACCAGAATGTACAGACAGCACCATTTTTTCACCTAAGGTTGTATGACAAGAATTCCATTTAAGTGTTCACTTTCCTAGATCCATAGAGTTTGAAGAAACATACTCGTCAGCCGAAACACAGTCGCACATACGTTTACTGCTTGAAAGTACAGTAGAACCTCTATTATCCAACCCTCTATTATCCAAATTTTCAATTATCCGACATCAAACCCTCTCTCCCAACTCCATTTAAACCTGTTATTTTAGGCTTTCTATTATCCAACCTTTCTATTATCTGACCTAATTGTTACTCTCCCTAGAGGGTCGGATAATAGAGGTTCTACTGTATGAGTTTTCACAAGAGAAACAACACATTTTAACTTGTGACATAAAATACAAGGACAACTTTTCTAAAACCTTTCACAAATATGACAAATTGGCTGTTCAGCCAACACACTTTTCTATGTGAACTTTTTATCAAGCTATTCACTTACACATAATACAGTATCTACCCAAAGAATCCGACAAAGCTTCCTGTACAGACAAATACAAATTTCTACCCAAACAATTTGACAAAACAGGGATGGCAGTAAGGCTTGTCCTTCTGCTCCTTGAAAGTCCCCTTATTGAGCTGTTTTAGGCAGAATGCACACACAAAGTGTTCCGGGTGGAACTTTTTGTACATGGCCGTAATACAGCGGCCCGTGATAGGTTTCTGGCAGCCAGCACACAGGGAGCCTTTCTTGGCATGATAGTGAGTCTCGCAGAATGGAAAGCCGTCGTGATCGTAGAAACTGCTGGCACCAAACGGCATGTGACATTCCTGAAAAAGGTTTAAAACTAAAGGTTCAGAAAAAGGAAAATCCCAGCCTAGTGTTTATAAATCTCAAGATTCAAACTCAAGGATCAAACACAGTCCTACATATTAACTCTAATTTAGCATTCTCAAGTGAAATTCTACCTAAGTAGTATGTCCTCAAACTCCAATTAATAACATGGTCAAACAAATGAATACAGCCATAGTTTCAAACATTTAAGACTCCTTTCATGTGAACCTAAAAATATAATCTCCAAATATAGGAAGCATAAATGATTTTGAGTTTGACTTTAAGTAGATACATAAAAATAAGCATTATACTTGAGTTTGAGTTTAAACTCCAATTTGAGTTTCCTTTTGGGTTTAAATCCTAAATTATAGGGATTACATATGAGTTTGAGAATGAATTTGAGATTTTTAATGAATACCATCCCAGAAGTCCAAGATGTTAACTATACTGTTAATCTGTTATGCAATCTAATCAGATTCTCTAGCACTTAATCTGTATTCTGGTAATCTCATCTAGTCATACATTTACATTTTACTTGATCTCTGTAATAGCATTCTCAAAGGCACACAAAAGAGAATCTTTGTTCAGATTCATTCAGCCATTGGATCTACAAGGGTTGTTCAGCAGAGATGGTAATGTAGTGTAATATAAGTTCCCCTGTGAAGACAGTACCTCAAAATTGATACAAAAAATACTGATAAAAACCATTATTGTATATTTTTTCTTGTTATTAACTGATTGTTTAAAAATTGTTAAGCATAAATATTGATAACTAACACTTGTTTCTCTTTAATTTTAAAGCTTGTACTATGTGTACAAAAGGAAAACTTCCCAAATGACATATACCGAACAAATATATCACAAATGAAGATTACAATATCATACGAGTCCGAAAAACCTGTCAAAAAGCATGTGCAACAGTGAAAATGAAAACTTCAATCTTTAACTTGCAATATCTCAGTCATTTCTGCATGGATGTTTATGTAACAAACACAAGCAGAAGACCTTTCTGCCTTTCAGATATATAATACATATTTGTAAATTACATAGTTTCTGAGATATTAGTGAAAAACTGGGAGTTATTGATGCTTATTAGCCATGTGACGGTGTCACTGTTGTATACAAAAAATATGCATATCCCGCTCTGTATTTCCCCCTATATGGGTCAAATATGACGAGCAGTGGATAATAAAAATATTTCCTAATGAATTTCCAGCTAACAGGAAAAAGGCACAGAAAGGAAAGTAACTTGTTATTAATATCTACTTATAAAGAGAATTCTACTTATTAGAGTGCTACTTTAAGGGTTTTGAAAGCATTTAGTCTTACAATCTAATCTAATGAGGGCTTTATGGTGCTTAATCTCCAATTGACAGACTCTATGGCGCTTCTGAACATAAACAATTTGAATAGTCATGGGTCCACTGACATAGCTAGGTCACACCAAAGACAAAAGAGAGGTCAAAGGATGGCTATGGTGTAATGGCTTTGGCAAACAATTAAATTTTTACAAGCCAAATTTCTAAATATATTCTTTTATCTCGAAATCCATATAGCACTTATAATATAGGAATAAAAGACATATTCAAGTGCTTTATGATGGTTTTAAACTATCGATCGGCTGAATATTAAAGCCACAAAGCCCGAAGGGCTGAGTGCTTTAATACAGCAGATCGATAGTTTAAAACCATCATAAAACACGAGAATTTGTCTTTTATTCCTATTCTAAAATGGTTAAGTTGATATTTTGTTCAAAATAAGAGGTAAATCTTATGCAACAAGACTTTCAAACTCAAGGTCACTACGGCAAGGTCAAATCAAGGTCAGACCATGACGTTGCACACCTACACCCCCCAACCAATGTCCCTGCCAAGTATGAACATCCTACACCTTACGGTTTCTGAGATACAGCCCGGACAAACTATTTCCCGCCGCCCGCCTGCCCGCCCATCCGGACACCATGGGGGAAAACAATACCCCGACAGCCCTTAAGGGCTGTGGGGTAAATATCAAAACAAATCCAATGCCATGTTGGCTGTTCCATTAACTAAACATGCATAGTGATGGATGTGTAAACAGCCTTTTGGTTGAGATATTGTTAGGAAATCCCCCACAGAATTCTGTGATCTCATATAAATGAGTAGTCGATCTTTAAATGAAATACTGATAAAAATCCCCACTGAATTATTTAACTTTATATTTGCTGCATGTAATTTACATTTTATTTTACCGCAAGTTGTTTACATTTGTACGCGACGGGACGATGCACACAGAATTCAACAGCGTTGTTTTATTTACCGTTCTATATTCGCGATTCCAGCATTGCGCAAAAGACATGTCCAAGGTCACTGCGCAGTGTACCATTTTAGAACTAGTGGAATGCTTTTGCTAACAAAAGCGAAGTGTCCCTGAAAGTTTAAAATGCTTTGTGGTTTTTTTGTGGGTGTACTTCAAAAAAATTGTTTTTGATCATGTGACCTTCATAAAGGTCAAAGGTCAAATTTAAGCATGCAGAAATTTTTTCCACACCTAAGGTATATAACTGCCAAATATGGTTTGAAACCTTCTAATAATAAGGGAGATATTCAAGGGAGACCATAATGCGGCGGCGGCGGCGAGGAAACTGAGGCGAAAACAAATAAGCGCCCTTTCAGGGACTCCTAATTACAATTCAAAATATTGTAAATGGAAGATTTTTACTCACATAACAGACAAAGCACTCAGGATGCCACTGTTTATTCAGAGCTGAGATGTAGTTATCCATGATAGGTCTAGAGCAGCCACCACATTTAGGAGCAAACATGTCAAAGTAATCATCCCTAAAATAGAGAATTTAACACGTTGATGAAATACTCCATGGAATAGAGAAGATTAAACCTGTCAAAGCAATCACCCTGAAATATACTAGATTAAATACGCCAAGGTAATTATCCCTGAAATATTTAGGATTTCAGGGATAATTAAGATTTTAAAACTGTAATTCACTCTACCCAATTTGTATTGGCATATTTTTTACATACACAAATTTGAAAAATTTTGTTGTAATTTTAATTTTTATTAGATAAATACTTACCATTTCCTGACCATTGCTATATGTTGGTGCCATCCAACTCACTGGCCAACGTTGAGAAACGTTTAAAGAAACCTTAAGAGGCCAGTGAGTGAGTGTGAACTAGCATGTCCCCCTAGTGGTCATGTGACCACGCTAGTAAACAACCTTCATTATTTTTGTTGCAGAAAATACTCCCCTAGTACTGAATCTGCGGGGAGGTAGGGGGGGACTATCCTGGTCAGGAAATGGTAAGTATTTATCTAATAAAAATTCAGATCCAAACTAACCTCCCAGATGAGGCAGTGGAACTGTTGAGCACTACAAAACAACACAGCCTTGTTGTTGTTGTTGTTGTAGGAAGGAAGTAATCATTACAGAGACTCACTACCTAGCCTACAACTAAAACATTATGAGAAGTTTACATTGAAATTTACATGCATACAACAACATATAAACTTCCAACAGTCACCACATACCATACAGATCCCCTAAATCATAGTATGTAGTTGAAGTTCTCACAAATTGACAGTTATTGCCACAGTTAAATGCTGTATCTAGACAAACATCCAAAACCCACACAGGTGACACAAATATTGGAAGTGTCATCAGCATATTGTGTAATTTCAAGTCTGAATGAAGTCAACAAATCTGCCTAATATAAAAACAGATAGTATGACAGACATACAGCTGCAAATGCATACTAAAGTATCAATATAAGTATCACGCATATACTTATAACAAAACAAACTGTAGGACACAATATCAAAGTCTGACCACAAGCAAACCAAGCAGGTGAGACTGAAAATTGGTAAAAAAGTTATGGTTTCCAGTAACATGCATCTAAAAATTCATATACAGAAACACTATCCTAAAACCTAAAGATTCTTGCTTTGACTCGCTGCTGTTGAGAGTCAGAATTTGACTTCTCCTCAGTCAAAATGATAGTCTGCCTACAGCAAGATAAGATAGTTGACCTGAAAATATCTGCTGTAAAGCCTTCCTAACTAGGCACAGACAAGACATAATAATTCCTCATTGAATCCTTTGTCCCAAGTAAAAGTATTTCAAAACCTCACAAGACAAAGAGATCTATCTTGAGTAAAACTGCTGTCCCAGTGATTGAGAGCTGGCATATCGACCGGCTTAACTGAAGTAGGCCCATCCGAAGCCAACTGAATCTTGGCTAATAAATGGCCAGAGCCACTTGTGAGCAATACTCATTCAAAGTAAGGGAAGACAAAACTAACGAGAATACCCTTCTTCCTTTGCCTAAAGCCAAAGTCAAAAGAAAGACCGTCTTGAAAGTTAATAACCTCCAAGAAATCTTCCCCAAAGGCTCAAAAGGCTGTCTGGTGAGACCAAACAAGGCCAGAGACAAAAGGTAAAGAAGGCTTAACCTATTGGCTACCGGGTTGTCTCTATAGAAATATGTCAACAATCTATACAGCTGAAGAGTTCTAGAGACTTATTCCCCTTCAAGCAAAGCCATCTACCATTGTTATTCTGTAACCAGCAATAGTAGATGGCTTAAGATTCTTTTCCTTAAAGAAATAATTAAGGAAATTTGCTACATCTAGAAAAGTAGTATCTGAGAAGTTCACCACAAAGAAGCCTCAGATGGAAGTTTGTGCAAAGATCTACCAGGTCCCACAATCAAGAACATCCACCATGACCATCATAATTCAGTCATGATGAATCTGAACCTGAAGGTGGTCATCTTCTAAATCACCTGAAGAATCCTTGGCTATCCTGGTGCAATCATGATGATTCTGCACCTGTAGGTGATCATCTTGAGTCACCTGAGGAATGAGAGCCACTGGAACAAACACAAAGCTGTCCAGATCCTCCCAAGAAAAGAGTAATGCATCTGTTCCCCAAGCCCCACAGTCTAAGAAAGGAAACACATACACTGGAAGCTTAAGATTCAGGTTGTTGGATACCAATGGCAGAATGATTGAACTCACCTGCAAGGGAAGCCCTAAAAGGAACCTTTGTGGAACAGATCCACCAGATCCCAAAAATAAGACATCCCTAGCCACTCTGATGCAATCAAGATGATTCTGCACCTAAATCTTGGAGTAGCCCTTCTTAATAGCTACAAAAGAATTTTCTTGCCTTTCCTGAGATCTTTTGTCTCATCAAGATAACCTCTCAAGGCTCTCACTGGACAAAGAAACCTATCTTGCATCAAAGCATGATCTAAAGAAGGTTTCAAAGCAGGAATGACTACAGGTTGAAAATCCAAGGAGCCTTAGAAGCCAAATGATTCACCTGCATCACCTGAAGAATCAAGGTCACAGGACCAAACAAACTGTCCAGTCCATCCCAAGAAAAGTTGAAAAAGACGAGCTTGTGATTCAAACTAGTTGCAAAACAAATCCATCATTGGTGATAGTAATCAAAGACAGATTTGATTGAACACCTGAATCAGAATAGAAGATTCAACAGTCATCCAAAACATATTCAATTTGACTCATCTTGACTCTCATGAACAAAGAATTTGTTGGAATATTTGTATACCCTGGGAAGTGATATGCCTGAATCTGAACCCATGGCATTCGTCCAAGGAATGATTCTTCAGATAAGGAAACACATTCCTGAAAGTGGGTACCTCCCTACCTGTTCAGATAGGAAACCACTGAAGAAATATCTGGGGAAATCAACAGATTCAGAATCCGAATCAGACCTCCAAATGATTCTAAAGGTAGTAGCCCTGTTAATGTGGAGTCTTGACCCCTTATGATACAACAGACCACTGGCTGTTTGATGCCATAATTGTGCATCCCAACCCTTAAAGAAAGCATCTAATAACAGAAGGAGATTGTGCTCCTTCTGATGAAGTAATGGAAGCTCCTGCAAATTGAAAAGTCGTTCCACCACTGAAGATGGAACCTGAGAACAGAAAAACTGGTACATTATCTGTGTATTATGTGTGGTATCTGTGGTACATTAGCAGATAGCCTTGGGGTTACCTGATAAACAAATAACCCAATGGCACTGTTTTCACCTATGAAGCCATACCGCCACCAAAAAAATGGCTTCCTTAGAAACCATTAGCCGGAGAAGATGCTTTGCTATGAGTAAAGATGTACCCTAAGGTGTAATCTGCAATCCAAACTAAAAATCCTGGTGTATTAGCCAAGAATTTTTTTTTTTTTTTTTTTTTTTATATATAAGCTGGTGAAACCCAATGCCTTCTACTGCAGCCATCAGGTTCAGTATCCGTTGATGCCATAGAAAGTCGAAAATAAACCATTTTCAAGCGCAAGCAATGAAATGGTCTGTACTGGTAAAGAATGATGCGTTCTTATAGATCCCACATTCTCACCATGGACTAACATAGCAAACAGGCAGTGAACCGGTGTGAATTGTCATCAACAGGGAAGTGAAGATAAGAATTGCGTGAATCCGGCTATGAAAGAATGCAACTGTAAGGAAACGAGTGGGCACACCCATTTACTTACTAGTAACAATTAATTGCGAAAATCCCAACTATGCGAAATTAAGGTACATGTAAAGGTTTATTACCTGACCTCAACTATTAGTGGTAGCCATCTCTTCCCAGCTTATCACAACCAATAAAGTGTAAAATTGTAGCGATATCACCATCTAACTGGTGTTATCGCCCTTTTGTCGATCATTCCATACACAGCTTTATGCAAACTGATGTCTCCCGCATTTTATTCATTTATTCTTAACACCCATGTCCACAAACTGCTTTAGGAACATGAATAAGCAATCCCTCCTGGTACTGTTGCCTCTGTGAAAGGTAAAGAATGGTTGAAGATTATCCTCTTACTATGTTGAGATGTAAGGTGTAGTATATCTGCACTAGTGGACAAACACTACTCCTAAAGATTACTCCTAACCCCTCTAAATCTTCAGAGGAGAGTTTTGTAACAGAGTTGGAGGATAAAGTATCATAATGGGAAGAAAAGTGCCCTGGGCACTAATCCCCTTTCTAGCCATGTGTAGGAGTTTGCTCCTTCCCAAACAGAAGAAACACTATACACCTGAGATCACAAAATGAAGTTTCCCTGGACATCTGACCAAAAGTTCAGCAGGAGAAAACCTCATTAAGAGTGAAAAATGCACTCTTAATTCTACCAAACTCATCTAAGAGATAAGATAGAGAAAAGTACGACTTGTAACACTCCTGTTGAATAACAAGTTGGAGAACTGATCCCAGCACTGCCCAACAAAAAATTCCTGATCACTGAGGACTGTAATTGCAAAAAACTCTGCACACAGCCCAAGGCAAAAAAGAAACTCTGTGAGCTCCTGTTAATCCTTAGCTCCTTGAAGACGTCCTGCCAGAGGTCCTGCTAGACCACTTCAAAAAATTATCCAGGCCTTAACATGCTCTCTGTAGCAGAAACCAGAGAACCTGTACTCCTGAATAATAAATTGACAATGGTTACAAGTTCATATGTACCGGTGACGGTTTCAGACCAGCTGAAAAACCGGTAAAAAATCACAGAAACAAAAGCCAATTACTGAGATGAATCACAGCTCCGGGAAACTGACAAACCGATTTCTGACCTTTTGGGAGGTATGGAAACTCGATTGTCTTCGGATGACGTCATGCAGGTATTTTCCTCCGTGAAAAGTTCCGACTGAACCTGACGGAAGAATTAGAAGCTGTGACGATCGCTTCTGCATCCGGAACTTGTCCACGATGCAGCAACCAATGAGAAACTAAGATGTCTGCTCTCACCGGGGAATCCCACCGGACACCCATTCGAGTGAGATCGTCGCGGTGAGATGTTGACTACCACAAAACGCCTGGCTTTTAGAACCCGACGTGAGAATAGCCAATGACAATCGAATTGTCTCCTCTCTTCAGGTTGCCTCCATTAGTCGCCTAGCAACATATAAACATATAAACTGTCCCTGTCGGAGCTAGAATGACTGCCAACAGTTTCAGAATTAAAAGTTGTAAATCTTCAATCAAGTGAAAAATAAAATAACTGGTCTCAAGAAACACGAGCCTTTTGAAGAATTCTGAGAAGAAGAAAGTCTTCATCCAACGACGATACATCCATGCCGCCATCTTAAAATAGTGGTCAAACATCCACCAAAAAATGGCCACAAAAGTCTTTTTCTCTGTCCTTTTCTCTTAAATTCGTCCTGAGAAGACATTGTCAACACAGATGCCTTACCACAGAACTCAAATTCCCACAAAAACTCCAAAAACTTTATAAAAATCCAAATTAAAATAACACATCCACACTCTAGGATGGCCAACAAAAATAACTAGAAATAGGCCGCCCTGTTGATAGTAGATGCGAATAGAAACAGGATAGCATAGAAGAACACACATTATCATGTGTAATGTCCACCCATGAACCTTTTGCCCAAATTGTACAGTAGTCTTACAAGACCCTGTTTCATTTGTAAAATATATCAATGATGCTTAAATATTTGATAGTGTAGATGTAATTTATTTCAGCTTCATGCCTTTTTGCATTGGTTGGGTTGAAAATTTTGACGAAATCACTCTATCTTGCACGGTTAAGAAGATAGAAGGCAATTCCTGTTTTTCTATTTTTGGCAAAAATTTGAAAATTCAAAATGGCCGCCATTATTGGGAAAAGGAAATTTTTTTGAAAATTGCCAAGAGTACATTTCTTAGATACCCTATGGGTCGAAAATTTCAACAAAATAACTCTATTTTGCACGGTTAAGGCCAGTTTGTGTTTCTCCATTTTGGGCAAAAATTCGAAAATTCAAAATGGCTGCCATTTTTGGGGAGGGGAAAATTTTTTGAAAATTGCAAAGATTACATTCCTTAGATACCCTGTGGGTTGAAAATTTCGACGAAATCGCTCTATCTCGCATGGTTAAGGAGATAGAAGCAAATTTGTGTTTTGCCATTTTTGGCAAAAATTTGAAAATTCAAAATGGCCGCCATTTTAGGGGAGGGGAAAATTTTTTAGAAATTACCAAGAGTACAATGCTCAGATACCCTGTGGGTCGAAAATTTTGACGAAATCACTCTATCTGGCACGGTTAAGGAGATAGAAGCAAATTTGTGTTTTGCCATTTTTGGCAAAAATTCGAAAATTCAAAATGGCCGCCATTTTTGGGGAGGGGAAAATTTTTGGAAAATTGCAAAGATTGCATTCCTTAGATACCCTGTGGGTCGAAAATTTCGACGAAATCGCTCTATCTCGCACGGTTAAGGAGATAGAAGCAAATTTGTGTTTTGCCATTTTTGGCAAAAATTCGAAAATTCAAAATGGCCGCCATTTTTGGGGAGGGGAAAATTTTTTGAAAATTGCAAATATTACATTCCTTAGATACCCTGTGGAATCGCTCTATCTCGCACGGTTAAGGAGATAGAAGCAAATTTGTGTTTTGCCATTTTTGGCAAAAATTCGAAAATTCAAAATGGCCGCCATTTTTGGGGAGGGGAAAATTTTTGGAAAATTGCAAAGATTGCATTCCTTAGATACCCTGTGGGTCGAAAATTTCGACGAAATCGCTCTATCTCGCACGGTTAAGGAGATAGAAGCAAATTTGTGTTTTGCAATTTTTGGCAAAAATTCGAAAATTCAAAATGGCCGCCATTTTTGGGGAGGGGAAAATTTTTTGAAAATTGCAAAGATTACATTCCTTAGATACCCTGTGGGTCGAAAATTTCGACGAAATCGCTCTATCTCGCACGGTTAAGGAGATAGAAGCAAATTTGTGTTTTGCCATTTTTGGCAAAAATTCGAAAATTCAAAATGGCCGCCATTTTTGGGGAGGGGAAAATATTTTGAAAATTGCAAAGATTGCATTGCTTAGATACCCTGTGCGTCGAAAATTTTGCCGAAATCGCTCTATCTCGCACGGTTAAGGAGATAGAAGCAAATTAGTGTTTTGCCATTTTTGGCAAAAATTCGAAAATTCAAAATGGCCGCCATTTTTGGGGAGGGGGAAATTTTTGGAAAATTGCAAAGATTGCATTCCTTAGATCCCCTGTGGGTCGAAAATTTTGCCGAAATCGCTCTATCTCGCACGGTTAAGGAGATAGAAGCAAATTCGAAAATTCAAAATGGCCGCCATTTTTGGGGAGGGGAAATTTTTTTGAAAATTGCAAATATTACATTCCTTAGATACCCTGTGGGTCGAAAATTTCGACGAAATCGCTCTATCTCGCACGGTTAAGGAGATAGAAGCAAATTTGTGTTTTGCCATTTTTGGCAAAAATTCGAAAATTCAAAATGGCCGCCATTTTTGGGGAGGGGAAAATTTTTGGAAAATTGCAAAGATTGCATTCCTTAGATACCCTGTGGGTCGAAAATTTCGACGAAATCGCTCTATCTCGCACGGTTAAGGAGATAGAAGCAAATTTGTGTTTTGCCATTTTTGGCAAAAATTCGAAAATTCAAAATGGCCGCCATTTTTGGGGAGGGGAAAATTTTTTGAAAATTGCAAATATTACATTCCTTAGATACCCTGTGGGTCGAAAATTTCGACGAAATCGCTCTATCTCGCACGGTTAAGGAGATAGAAGCAAATTTGTGTTTTGCCATTTTTGGCAAAAATTCGAAAATTCAAAATGGCCGCCATTTTTGGGGAGGGGAAAATTTTTTGAAAATTGCAAATATTACATTCCTTAGATACCCTGTGGGTCGAAAATTTCGACGAAATCGCTCTATCTCGCACGGTTAAGGAGATAGAAGCAAATTTGTGTTTTGCCATTTTTGGCAAAAATTCAAAATGGCCGCCATTTTTGGGGAGGGGAAAATATTTTGAAAATTGCAAAGATTGCATTGGTTAGATACCCTGTGTGTCGAAAATTTTGCCGAAATCGCTCTATCTCGCACGGTTAAGGAGATAGAAGCAAATTTGTGTTTTGCCATTTTTGGCAAAAATTCGAAAATTCAAAATGGCCGCCATTTTTGGGGAGGGGAAATTTTTTTGAAAATTGCAAATATTACATTCCTTAGATACCCTGTGGGTCGAAAATTTCGATGAAATCGCTCTATCTCGCACGGTTAAGGAGATAGAAGCAAATTTGTGTTTTGCCATTTTTGGCAAAAATTCGAAAATTCAAAATGGCCGCCATTTTTGGGGAGGGGAAAATTTTTGGAAAATTGCAAAGATTGCATTCCTTAGATACCCTGTGGGTCGAAAATTTCGACGAAATCGCTCTATCTCGCACGGTTAAGGAGATAGAAGCAAATTTGTGTTTTCCCATTTTTGGCAAAAATTCGAAAATTCAAAATGGCCGCCATTTTTGGGGAGGGGAAAATTTTTTGAAAATTGCAAAGATTGCATTCCTTAGATACCCTGTGGGTCGAAAATTTCGACGAAATCGCTCTATCTCGCACGGTTAAGGAGATAGAAGCAAATTTGTGTTTTCCCATTTTTGGCAAAAATTCGAAAATTCAAAATGGCCGCCATTTTTGGGGAGGGGAAAATTTTTGGAAAATTGCAAAGATTGCATTCCTTAGATCCCCTGTGGGTCGAAAATTTCGCCGAAATCGCTCTATCTCGCACGGTTAAGGAGATAGAAGCAAATTTGTGTTTTGCCATTTTTGGCAAAAATTCGAAAATTCAAAATGGCCGCCATTTTTGGGGAGGGGAAATTTTTTTGAAAATTGCAAATATTACATTCCTTAGATACCCTGTGGGTCGAAAATTTCGACGAAATCGCTCTATCTCGCACGGTTAAGGAGATAGAAGCAAATTTGTGTTTTGCCATTTTTGGCAAAAATTCGAAAATTCAAAATGGCCGCCATTTTTGGGGAGGGGAAAATTTTTGGAAAATTGCAAAGATTGCATTCCTTAGATACCCTGTGGGTCGAAAATTTCGACGAAATCGCTCTATCTCGCACGGTTAAGGAGATAGAAGCAAATTTGTGTTTTGCCATTTTTGGCAAAAATTCGAAAATTCAAAATGGCCGCCATTTTTGGGGAGGGGAAAATTTTTTGAAAATTGCAAATATTACATTCCTTAGATACCCTGTGGGTCGAAAATTTCGACGAAATCGCTCTATCTCGCACGGTTAAGGAGATAGAAGCAAATTTGTGTTTTGCCATTTTTGGCAAAAATTCAAAATGGCCGCCATTTTTGGGGAGGGGAAAATATTTTGAAAATTGCAAAGATTGCATTGCTTAGATACCCTGTGTGTCGAAAATTTTGCCGAAATCGCTCTATCTCGCACGGTTAAGGAGATAGAAGCAAATTAGTGTTTTGCCATTTTTGGCAAAAATTCGAAAATTCAAAATGGCCGCCATTTTTGGGGAGGGGAAAATTTTTGGAAAATTGCAAAGATTGCATTCCTTAGATCCCCTGTGGGTCGAAAATTTTGCCGAAATCGCTCTATCTCGCACGGTTAAGGAGATAGAAGCAAATTTGTGTTTTGCCATTTTTGGCAAAAATTCGAAAATTCAAAATGGCCGCCATTTTTGGGGAGGGGAAATTTTTTTGAAAATTGCAAATATTACATTCCTTAGATACCCTGTGGGTCGAAAATTTCGACGAAATCGCTCTATCTCGCACGGTTAAGGAGATAGAAGCAAATTTGTGTTTTGCCATTTTTGGCAAAAATTCGAAAATTCAAAATGGCCGCCATTTTTGGGGAGGGGAAAATTTTTGGAAAATTGCAAATATTACATTCCTTAGATACCCTGTGGGTCGAAAATTTCGACGAAATCGCTCTATCTCGCACGGTTAAGGAGATAGAAGCAAATTTGTGTTTTGCCATTTTTGGCAAAAATTCGAAAATTCAAAATGGCCGCCATTTTTGGGGAGGGGAAAATTTTTTGAAAATTGCAAAGAGTACACTCCTCAGATACCCTGTGGGTCGAAAATTTTGCCGAAATCGCTCTATCTCGCACGGTTAAGGAGATAGAAGCAAATTACTCAAAAGTAGTACTGAAAATACACAATGAAGTACCTAAATGGCTATTACTCATGTACTGACAAAGCTATCAGTCCCAAATGCAATACCAAGCGAGCTATGGACATAACAATCTTGTATTCAAAATTGTAGTAAAATATCTTTAATTATTTTGGCTTAAATGCACGGAAACCAATGGGTACTGAAAATAGCTGTACTTAAGTATTACTCAGTAAGCAAAAGAGGTACAACAGCCAAAAGCAATCCCAAGCAAGCTACTGACCCAATAAGCCTGCATACCAAATTTGGTGACAATAGCTCTAATACTTTTCCTTTAAATGAGCGGAAACCATGCGTGACGCCGGACGCCGGACATCGGACAACGGACATCGGACGGCGAAAAAAGCAAAAATAATATATCCACCCCCCAGGGGGGTGGACATAATGAAGGTTGTTTACTAGCGTGGTCACATGACCACTAGGGGGACATGCTAGTTCACACTCACTCACTGGCCTCTTAAGGTTTCTTTAAACGTTTCTCAACGTTGGCCAGTGAGTTGGATGGCACCAACATATAGCAATGGTCAGGAAATGGTAAGTGTATTTTTCGCAATAAAAACCTTTATTTTTAAAACCACTTATTTTACTAAAATCAATTTACAATTGAGTTTGTACAGTATATCGTGTGTGATGACATTTGTCTTTGGGTGTTCTTAAGCCATGGTTGACAACTTTGGATTAAGTTTCACAAAAAGGGTGTGGAATGTAACCTTGAAATATAACTGTTAGTAAAAAAAATAGTTTAAATATTTTACAAGGGTGAATTTATTTATTTAGTGTTTTATGTCCTTATCGGTAATATTGTGACGAGTAGCTGGAAGGGCAGAGGAAACCAGTGCATACAGTTGATCAAGATTCTGTATTTTAAACTGCTGACAAACAGAAGTAACTACCAGCTTTCCCATACAAGGTGTGGTCAGGATTTGAACTCGGATTTCAGAGGTGGGAGGTGAGTGAAATGGCAGTATTCAGGCTTTAGGTTTTAAAATGCAAGCTGATGCGGACATTTTGTAACCAATTAATTGCAACATATTTTAATCAAATATTAAACTAAAACAATACATTGACATCATGACAAATATAACTGAAATACATGTAACTCCTCCAAATGCTCCACACTATAAAACAAAATATGGTTCTAGACATTGTCTTACAGTGACAAATGTGCTTCAGAATGGTTATTTAGAATTTCTGTCAGGTTAGCGATTGATAATTAAATACTAGCTCTCTCCAAACAGCTGACCGTAACATTAGATGGACCTTTTCAGCCTCAGTATTTTATACAAATATCACACTCATTTTAAGAAACCTGCAACAGCTACCCAGAAAATACAGACTGCTCAATAAAAGCAAGCTTGGATGATTAATTTCTTTATTCAGGTTTGCCACAGGATCTTGGGGCTCTATTCGCTAACATTCCTTACTTTAGGATTTTTGTCATAAAAATATGTTTGGAAATTTGTCCTAGTAACATTGGTATTCACAAATCATCATAGTCTTATCATAGTCCTAACTATTGTCATAAGTTAGGAATGCTAAGAGGCTATCTCCTCTCAACTGTATTTAATTCATCAATTGTAATACAAAAAGCAGATGAGAATGTTTACATCACATGGTGAAATCTCAGTGGTTATAATGTGGTTACACAAACTTGTGCCAGATTTGCAACTTTGGACTAAGATAGGATTAGGAAAATTGTTCTAGCTGGGACATATGCTATGCGAATACCAAATTGGGACCTATCTTAACTGAGAAAAATGTCATAAATTTTTTGACTAAGATAGGACTAAGATTAAGAATGTTAGTGAATACAGCCCTTGGTCTTGATAATTACTGTGTACACACAAGTAAATACAACACCAGATGTAGTACATTAGAGAAGATCTGCTTAACTTTTCTAGTTCCAAACTATCAATTTACCAGCCCAAACACATTTCAATAGCTTATCCTATGATGTTCTTACTTTCTGGAATGAACTGCCTCTTGATATCCACAGAACATCCTTTTTACTCATATGTTGGCAAAGGTCTTCCAGCATATATATTTAGACAGGCTTTTCTACCTAACAGTTTTCATTGGTTCCTTAGAGTGTCTGCTTACATCCCGTGCACGTCATACGATTTTAGGAATTTTACACCATGAATACAGTTTTGTGCCTCAGAATAATCCAGTACAAAGATTAAGCACTGTAAAAGTACAAGTAGATTAGACAGAAATGTAAAATGTGTACTGTAGAATTTCTTCTCATTATTTTACACTAATTATATAGAATTAAATATTGTTCACACCTGCAGTAGGCCAGACCGTCCTTTTCATGAAATCCATCCTCACCAAATGGCCGCTTACAGTGAGCACAGATAAAGTGCTCTGGATGCCATGACTTGTCCAGGGCTGTCACACATTTCTACAAGAGGCAGAATAATTTCCAATTAACTGGTAGAGTAAGAAATCTAAAATTCGCCAGAAATCTAAAATTCGCCACTTCTAAAGACCTTACTTAATTCTATGAAAAAAGATGTTTTCTCTTAAACTTTGTATAATTCAGTTCAAAAAGCCTTAATTTACTATACATTCAACAAATCTCACCTCAATTAATTTATTTTATTAATATTTTTACATGTGGCGAATTTCAGATATGTGGCGAATTTTAGATTTCTTACTCTATTTCCATAGTACAAACTATTAAAAATTTATTGCAAAATTAACTCGCACATTGTTACAAGAGACAAAATTGTATTGTCATATTCTAACAATGACTTTGGATCCACTAGTTCTTGTAAATGAGTTGTTGTTTATAGACTTACATGGAGTATGAGTCTGCTACAGGAAATAAATTTAGACAACCGAACACTGAAAATAAATTGGTACTACACTGACTACATTTTTTGCAATGAAAATAAAATATTTAGTATAATACTTAGTATAATACATGGAGTATAGACAAGTGTATACTTGCAGGGTGTGGATCCCTTCGATACATCAAGTATGGGTTTGTAATTTACAGCAAGTTTGGGTCAATTAACTATACCACAAATGGTTTCAATGCTTACATCAAATATGGGTTCGTTGCTTACAAAAAAAATTGGTTCATTACTTACATCAATTGCTGGTCTTATCTTACATATATGGGAGTTCCTGTTCCTTGCATACATCAACTGTTGGTCTGTTCCTTATATCGAGTTGCAGTTCATTGTTTACATCAATTGTTGGTCTGTTACTTATATTGAGTTGCGGTTCATTGCATACATCAATTGTTGGTCTGTTCCTTATATTGAGTTGCGGTTTATTGGTTAGATCAATTATTGGTCTGTTGCTTATATTGAGTTGCAGTTTATTGCTTAGTTCAATTATTGGTCTGTGCCTTATATTGAGTTGCAGTTCATTGCTTAGATCAATTATTGGTCTGTTCCTTATATTGAATTGCAGTTCATTGCTTAGATCAATTGTTGGCCTGTTCCTTACATTGAGTTGCGGTTCACTGCTTACATTGTTGTTAATTGGTCTCTTACTGAGAATGAGTTCTATCCATTAATTACACAGATTTGGGGTATGCTTACATAGATTTTGGGTCTGTTACTTACACTGAAGTCAGGTCCATTATTAACATTGATTTTGAGTCCATTACTAACCATCACTGCTTTTTTGAAAGGCCGATGTTTTCTTAAACACTCACCCACAATTTAGGTTATCACTCATGAACTACTTGTACAATTATCATTCAAATGCCATTTAATTCCTGTTAAACCTAATATTTGTCCAAATTTGTTTTCCTTATATTACACAGAGTGTGGTTTCGCTACTTACATCAAGAATAGGTCCGTTACATGAGGCACAGCGGGGAGAAAACAGAAGGTGGTAGTCTCTCTCACAGAATGGGTTCCCATCTCGCTCAAAGAAGTTGTTGGTGCCGAGTTCTGTCTTGCAGTGAGAACATACAAAGTGTTCTGGGTGCCAGATACGACCCAATGCTGTTATGACCTATGAAAAAAAACAACAAATAAATGCAGTACACTTTATAAACATACCATAAAGGGCAAAAAGAGGTTTTTTATGCATAATTTAACACTTTGAATGATCTTCAGATAGGACATTAGTATTTCCTAAATGTCTTAAATGAGGTGCTGTCAAATGCACATGGAGACGCCCAAGTGATTCAAGTGCTAAACTTAAGGGCCATATTTACTAGAGGTCAAACCAGTTCTGAAAGTCAAAACCGGTTTCTGGGGAATTGAAACCAAACTAAAAGTCGGTATTTCATATGCTTGCCACTGATATGGTAACAATTAACAGGAGTTATAAATTAAAACATGTACTGTATTCTCGAGATATTCTGAAGTTAGCAAACTTCATTTATATGAATATATAGTAGAAATGTGACATACTTGCTCAAATGTATATACTTGTTATTGTTTTGATGTAGTATTAACCAGCTTTCAGCCTTAAATAATGACGTTTATAAGATCTGGGGCCATATTATTACAGAGTTCAAGATTCCCGTTATGGCATGTAGTTGCAGTTCAAAACCTACAAGTACCACATGGTTAGACTTTTGGCTTTTACGTCAATTATAAAAAGTAGGGTTACATTGGAATAGGCCGTCACTGTTTATCACCACTTGCTATCACAATTAGGTTTTCCAATTGACAACCACAGAAGCAAGAACCATGTGATTATCCATCATAACTGAAAAGAGCTGAGGGTCCCTTACCACAAAAAGTAGCACAATGTAGTATGCAGCTGCAAGGAATTCTTTACAATAAACAAACCATTGCCTAGTCTGCTTGCAAGGTTCACCAAAAATCTCAACCCTGCTCACTGTAGTTTGAGGTCAGTGTATTTTCACTGTTCACAAGCATTCTTCTACTTCATGCAATGAACATTTGCTGACAGTTCATGCTTTACAGTACTATAACGGCCTAAATATTCATATATAATGCCCTGATATGCAAGAACACCTGATACAAATACATATGAATGTTTCACAGTCCTTCTAGTACTGATGTATTTCTTTTCCTTTCAAATAGATGCCTAGTTCAAAAGTAATACCTTTATTCACTAGGTTTCTTTCCTTTTTTTTCAAGCCATATTTCGGCAAGATATGCTATATTTATACTGACCTTTTCATTTAATATTTAAATATAATACATATATGACAAATGCAAACATGTATGCCACAAAAGATCAATGGATCCTTGCTAAGACCAAAAACATGCGTTGTGAACCATTGATAAATTTGCAGCGAAAAATATTCAAAACATTCAAAGGTTATATACATTTTAACTTGAGAGAGAAATACAATTGAGGTAATCTTATGACTTTAAAACAGCATTACTGCATGTTACACAATTGATGGGCTGCTTTTATTACTGTGCAAAGTTTTGAAGTGAAGATCTTGCAAATCCTCTGAATCTGTACCAACAAATATCTGAACAACTACACCTCACCTCACCTAGAAAGAAGCACATCACATTTAATGCAGAGTGTCACTTAAAAGTCACTGCTTTCAAATAGAGTTTACACTTTTTATTAAAAATAATAAAAAAAAAATTATTTAAAAAACAACTTTTGGTGCAAAAACATAAAAAGCCAGACACCGACTGAATGAAAGATTTGGGTGAACTGGGAAGAGAAAAAAGTAATACAGATAAAAAAATAATCGAATACAAATCAAAGAAGCGGGCCCCATATACAAAGGAATATGTGAATCAATACTAACATTAGCCTCAAGCATCCCTGGTGTGGTTTCCTGCCAGCATTGAACAAGTAAATACGAGGAATAAAGATAGGATAAAATCACAGATAAAGGTATCATTGAGGAAAGCCTCCCTTTCATTTTAACTTTGGTTTATGAGTTACATAAAGGCATTGGACTTCCGGCGGTATACTCACAGTATTTCTATTGAAATCTGTAAAATTTGAGTAAATAATTCAAAATATATCTCTTATAACAAACTTATTGATGATTTAAACCTGAAAAGGTAAATTATAAACAATAACTCTGCTATATAAAAATTAATGATTTAAATGTTATATTAGTTAGGTTACCCAACCCTATTTTAAACTTGAAACAGTTTTCGGGCATTTTCTCCAAACTTGGGAAAGAAGATTACGGTGATACCTAGTGTGAGAATAATACATCAGTAATAGCTCAAACCATGACTTAAAAACATATCCCCCTACAAACCTCTCTACTCCCTTGGAAAAAGATGCCAGTTTCTTGCAATATCTGCCTCCCTTAGTAGTGTCACCACCCAATGCTACTCCTGGTTGAGGTGGAAAATAAATTGTGTGTAAAGTACCTGCTTGATGGGTACAATCTTCAAAACCAAGACCTTCTGCTCTGGAGTAACATGCCACTGGGCCAACTGGTCCACTGGTTCAAAGAGTTAACATTAAAAATGCCCATGATATACACATTAGACTCATCAAAGGACTTCTACTTGGCTAGGAACTCAAGATGGCAGTGTCCAATTTAACAAAATTTGACTTCAAAATCTTTCAAAAGTCCAACCCGGGCAATCCCTAATTTTAGTATTTACATGAACCAAGTTCCACTGGCCAATTTTTATGACATAAACAAAAATGTTTCACCAGGAATTAGGAAAACCCTTTTCTCAGTAACTAAAGACAGATAAAAGGCAAATGGGTAACACTAACATGTCTGCTGAATGTTTGAAGGCACTTGTGGGGTTTTAGTGTTATTATTATTAGAATAATAAAATGTCTCCCTCATATAAATAACTATTACACAAGAATAGACAAGATCATAAATTACTGTATGTTTTCAAGCAATTAGAAAATCACAGTTATATACATTTAAATAATTTCTGATTTTTGAAGCAAATTGCATTCACAGAAACATATAGTGATTCTAATCAGGGTGATTGTGATTCATACCTACCAGTCAATCTGAGACATCAAAATACCTGTAGCATAGAAACTCGTCCAATCTATCAGTCACACTTATATTTTTCAACATACAGTCCATGAAGGCCATGATTTACAGCCACATTTTTCCTATTCCTCAAACAGTCTTCTTTCCAAATGAAATTGCCACTTTAGACCAGAAAAAATATCTCACCAGCATTCTGCATCAATTTTCTTATTGGCTGTGCCATTTCCTATGATAAAGTCTTAACAAATCAAACTGGCAGAATTTACAGCATACTAACATCTTTGAAATGTGACTGTAAGTTACGGGTTTAATTGTCCTGGAACAATCTTCACCAAATTTCATACACTTGGTGTCAATGTCCCTTCTCACCTGTCCAACTATGGGTTTAGAACAAGCAGCACAGTGTCCTTTGGGTACAGTCAACACACCCTGTTTACTCATGTCCGTGCTCAGGTTGCCAAGCATTGCTTCTAAGTTGTTGCCTTGGTGACCACCTCCAGGACTGGCTGTGAAAGCAGAAAAGATGAAACAACTGAATCTTGATCAAGTCAAATTCCCTTAAGTGTAAAAGTAGCAATATATACTCTTATAATTACCTATTTTAAAATCTGTCTTACCTTGCACTGCATTGTATAGTTCATTTGGCATCCTTTTATTTACATCCTGCATTATCTAATCATTATCTTACACTGTATGGCATTGTTTAGTTGGATTAGCTGTTAGTTAAGCAACAGCCAGGCTGGCTATTGCTTTTTAAGAGTTTTGTTGTTTGGTTGGTTTGGTGTCCTGTTATTTAGGCCCCATTATCTGACTATTTCATATTTAGCATTGTGTGAGTATGTTACCACCCTGTTATTTACATCCCTGACATCACCTTTTACTGCTTAGTCTGGTTGGTTTGGAATCCTGTTATTTACATCCTGTGTTATCTAATCATATGTTCCACCGTATGGCATTGTTTGGGTGGGTTGGTGTCCTGTTATTTGCATCCAGTGTTGTTTGTTTCTTACCTTACATTACTTTGTTTGGGTGGGTTGTCATGTACATCCCCTGTTCTGTAACTGTCATAATCTTGCATTGCATTGTCTGGGTGGATTGGTATCTGTTATTGGTGTCCAGTGTTGTTTTTGTTTCTTACCTTGCATTGCTTTGTTTGGGTGGGCTGTCATGTATATCTGACATTGATAAACTGTCTTGGGCCAATTTTACTTTACCGGTACAGGATCCGCCATATTTGATAATTGCAGGAAATTGTTAAGGAAATATGAAATTAAAGTAACAAAGTTATAAATGGGGGCAAGCCCCCCAACCCTTATAAATAGTATTCCTGTGTATTACAATAAAAACAAAAGGATGAAATCACTAAAAACGTTAATTATATTATCGCCCAAATCTTGTACGGGTAAAGTAAAATCTAGCCACTGCTTCTTGCCTTGCATTGCACTGTCTGAGTGGGTTGGCATCTATTACTGGAGTCCAGTGTTGTTTGTTTCTTACCATGCATTGCACTGTCTGAGTGGGTTAGCATCTGTTATTGGCGTCCAATGTTGTTTGTTTCTTACCTTGCATTGCACTGTCTGAGTGGGTTAGCATCTATTACTGGAGTCCAGTGTTGTTTGTTTCTTACCATGCATTGCACTGTCTGAGTGGGTTAGCATCTGTTATTGGCGTCCAATGTTGTTTGTTTCTTACCTTGCATTGCACTGTCTGAGTGGGTTGGCATCTGTTATTGGAGTCCAGTGTTGTTTGTTTCTTACCATGCATTGCACTGTCTGAGTGGGTTAGCATCTGTTATTGGAGTCCAGTGTTGTTTGTTTCTTACCATGCATTGCACTGTCTGAGTGGGTTGGCATCTGTTATTGGAGTCCAGTGTTGTTTGTTTCTTACCTTGCATTGCACTGTCTGAGTGGGTTGGCATCTATTATTGGCGTCCAGTGTTGTTTGCTTCTTACCTTGCATTGTGCTGTCTGAGTGGGTTGGCATCTGTTACTGGTGTCCAGTGTTGTTTGTCTCTTACCTTGCATTGCATTGTCTGAGTGGGTTAGCATCTGTTATTGGCGTCCAGTGTTGTTTGTTTCTTACCTTGCATTGTGCTGTCTGAGTGGGTTGGCATCTGTTACTGGCGTCCAGTGTTGTTTGCTTCTTACCTTGCATTGTGCTGTCTGAGTGGGTTGGCATCTGTTACTGGTGTCCAGTGTTGTTTGTCTCTTACCTTGCATTGCATTGTCTGAGTGGGTTAGCATCTGTTATTGGCGTCCAGTGTTGTTTGTTTCTTACCTTGCATTGTGCTGTCTGAGTGGGTTGGCATCTATTATTGGCGTCCAGTGTTGTTTGCTTCTTACCTTGCATTGTGCTGTCTGAGTGGGTTGGCATCTGTTACTGGTGTCCAGTGTTGTTTGTCTCTTACCTTGCATTGCATTGTCTGAGTGGGTTAGCATCTGTTATTGGCGTCCAGTGTTGTTTGTTTCTTACCTTGCATTGCACTGTCTGAGTGGGTTGGCATCTGTTACTGGCGTCCAGTGTTGTTTGCTTCTTACCTTGCATTGTGCTGTCTGAGTGGGTTGGCATCTGTTACTGGTGTCCAGTGTTGTTTGTCTCTTACCTTGCATTGCATTGTCTGAGTGGGTTAGCATCTGTTATTGGCGTCCAGTGTTGTTTGTTTCTTACCTTGCATTGTGCTGTCTGAGTGGGTTGGCATCTGTTACTGGCGTCCAGTGTTGTTTGTTTCTTACCTTGCATTGCACTGTCTGAGTGGGTTGGCATCTATTATTGGCGTCCAGTGTCGTTTGTCTCTTACCTTGCATTGCATTGTCTGAGTGGGTTAGCATCTGTTATTGGCGTCCAGTGTTGTTTATTTCTTACCTTGCATTGCACTGTCTGAGTGGGTTGGCATCTATTATTGGCGTCCAGTGTCGTTTGTCTCTTACCTTGCATTGTGCTGTCTGAGTGGGTTGGCATCTGTTATTGGCATCCAGTGTTGTTTGTCTCTTGCCTTGCATTGCACTGTCTGAGTGGGTTAGCATCTGTTATTGGAGTCCAGTGTTGTTTGTTTCTTACCATGCATTGCATTGTCTGAGTGGGTTAGCATCTGTTATTGGCGTCCAATGTTGTTTGTTTCTTACCTTGCATTGCACTGTCTGAGTGGGTTAGCATCTGTTATTGGAGTCCAGTGTTGTTTGTTTCTTACCATGCATTGCACTGTCTGAGTGGGTTGGCATCTGTTACTGGTGTCCAGTGTTGTTTGTCTCTTACCTTGCATTGCATTGTCTGAGTGGGTTAGCATCTGTTATTGGCGTCCAGTGTTGTTTGTTTCTTACCTTGCATTGTGCTGTCTGAGTGGGTTGGCATCTGTTACTGGCGTCCAGTGTTGTTTGCTTCTTACCTTGCATTGTGCTGTCTGAGTGGGTTGGCATCTGTTACTGGTGTCCAGTGTTGTTTGTCTCTTACCTTGCATTGCATTGTCTGAGTGGGTTAGCATCTGTTATTGGCGTCCAGTGTTGTTTGTTTCTTACCTTGCATTGTGCTGTCTGAGTGGGTTGGCATCTATTATTGGCGTCCAGTGTTGTTTGCTTCTTACCTTGCATTGTGCTGTCTGAGTGGGTTGGCATCTGTTACTGGTGTCCAGTGTTGTTTGTCTCTTACCTTGCATTGCATTGTCTGAGTGGGTTAGCATCTGTTATTGGCGTCCAGTGTTGTTTGTTTCTTACCTTGCATTGCACTGTCTGAGTGGGTTGGCATCTGTTACTGGCGTCCAGTGTTGTTTGCTTCTTACCTTGCATTGTGCTGTCTGAGTGGGTTGGCATCTGTTACTGGTGTCCAGTGTTGTTTGTCTCTTACCTTGCATTGCATTGTCTGAGTGGGTTAGCATCTGTTATTGGCGTCCAGTGTTGTTTGTTTCTTACCTTGCATTGCACTGTCTGAGTGGGTTGGCATCTATTATTGGCGTCCAGTGTCGTTTGTCTCTTACCTTGCATTGCATTGTCTGAGTGGGTTAGCATCTGTTATTGGCGTCCAGTGTTGTTTATTTCTTACCTTGCATTGCACTGTCTGAGTGGGTTGGCATCTATTATTGGCGTCCAGTGTCGTTTGTCTCTTACCTTGCATTGTGCTGTCTGAGTGGGTTGGCATCTGTTATTGGCATCCAGTGTTGTTTGTCTCTTGCCTTGCATTGCACTGTCTGAGTGGGTTAGCATCTGTTATTGGAGTCCAGTGTTGTTTGTTTCTTACCATGCATTGCATTGTCTGAGTGGGTTAGCATCTGTTATTGGCGTCCAATGTTGTTTGTTTCTTACCTTGCATTGCACTGTCTGAGTGGGTTAGCATCTGTTATTGGAGTCCAGTGTTGTTTGTTTCTTACCATGCATTGCACTGTCTGAGTGGGTTAGCATCTGTTATTGGCGTCTAATGTTGTTTGTTTCTTACCTTGCATTGCACTGTCTGAGTGGGTTAGCATCTGTTATTGGAGTCCAGTGTTGTTTGTTTCTTACCTTGCATTGCACTGTCTGAGTGGGCTGGCATCTGTTATTGGCGTCCAATGTTGTTTGTTTCTTACCTTGCATTGCACTGTCTGAGTGGGTTAGCATCTGTTATTGGAGTCCAGTGTTGTTTGTTTCTTACCTTGCATTGCACTGTCTGAGTGGGTTGGCATCTATTATTGGCGTCCAGTGTCGTTTGTCTCTTACCTTGCATTGTGCTGTCTGAGTGGGTTGGCATCTGTTATTGGCATCCAGTGTTGTTTGTCTCTTGCCTTGCATTGCACTGTCTGAGTGGGTTAGCATCTGTTATTGGAGTCCAGTGTTGTTTGTTTCTTACCATGCATTGCATTGTCTGAGTGGGTTAGCATCTGTTATTGGCGTCCAATGTTGTTTGTTTCTTACCTTGCATTGCACTGTCTGAGTGGGTTAGCATCTGTTATTGGAGTCCAGTGTTGTTTGTTTCTTACCATGCATTGCACTGTCTGAGTGGGTTAGCATCTGTTATTGGCGTCTAATGTTGTTTGTTTCTTACCTTGCATTGCACTGTCTGAGTGGGTTAGCATCTGTTATTGGAGTCCAGTGTTGTTTGTTTCTTACCTTGCATTGCACTGTCTGAGTGGGCTGGCATCTGTTATTGGCGTCCAATGTTGTTTGTTTCTTACCTTGCATTGCACTGTCTGAGTGGGTTAGCATCTGTTATTGGAGTCCAGTGTTGTTTGTTTCTTACCTTGCATTGCACTGTCTGAGTGGGTTGGCATCTGTTACTGGTGTCCAGTGTTGTTTGTCTCTTACCTTGCATTGCATTGTCTGAGTGGGTTAGCATCTGTTATTGGCGTCCAGTGTTGTTTGTTTCTTACCTTGCATTGTGCTGTCTGAGTGGGTTGGCATCTGTTACTGGCGTCCAGTGTTGTTTGTTTCTTACCTTGCATTGCACTGTCTGAGTGGGTTGGCATCTATTATTGGCGTCCAGTGTCGTTTGTCTCTTACCTTGCATTGCATTGTCTGAGTGGGTTAGCATCTGTTATTGGCGTCCAGTGTTGTTTATTTCTTACCTTGCATTGCACTGTCTGAGTGGGTTGGCATCTGTTACTGGTGTCCAGTGTTGTTTGTCTCTTACCTTGCATTGTGCTGTCTGAGTGGGTTGGCATCTGTTACTGGTGTCCAGTGTTGTTTGTTTCTTACCTTGCATTGTGCTGTCTGAGTGGGTTGGCATCTGTTATTGGCATCCAGTGTTGTTTGTCTCTTGCCTTGCATTGCACTGTCTGAGTGGGTTAGCATCTGTTATTGGAGTCCAGTGTTGTTTGTTTCTTACCATGCATTGCATTGTCTGAGTGGGTTAGCATCTGTTATTGGCGTCCAATGTTGTTTGTTTCTTACCTTGCATTGCACTGTCTGAGTGGGTTAGCATCTGTTATTGGAGTCCAGTGTTGTTTGTTTCTTACCATGCATTGCACTGTCTGAGTGGGTTAGCATCTGTTATTGGCATCTAATGTTGTTTGTTTCTTACCTTGCATTGCACTGTCTGAGTGGGTTAGCATCTGTTATTGGAGTCCAGTGTTGTTTGTTTCTTACCTTGCATTGCACTGTCTGAGTGGGTTGGCATCTGTTATTGGCGTCCAATGTTGTTTGTTTCTTACCTTGCATTGCACTGTCTGAGTGGGTTAGCATCTGTTATTGGAGTCCAGTGTTGTTTGTTTCTTACCTTGCATTGCACTGTCTGAGTGGGTTGGCATCTGTTACTGGCGTCCAGTGTTGTTTGCTTCTTACCTTGCATTGTGCTGTCTGAGTGGGTTGGCATCTGTTACTGGTGTCCAGTGTTGTTTGTCTCTTACCTTTCATTGCATTGTCTGAGTGGGTTAGCATCTGTTATTGGCGTCCAGTGTTGTTTGTTTCTTACCTTGCATTGCATTGTCTGAGTGGGTTAGCATCTGTTATTGGCGTCCAGTGTTGTTTGTTTCTTACCTTGCATTGCATTGTCTGAGTGGGTTAGCATCTGTTATTGGCGTCCAGTGTTGTTTGTTTCTTACCTTGCATTGCACTGTCTGAGTGGGTTGGCATCTATTATTGGCATCTGTGTCGTTTGTCTCTTACCTTGCATTGCATTGTCTGAGTGGGTTAGCATCTGTTATTGGCGTCCAGTGTTGTTTATTTCTTACCTTGCATTGCACTGTCTGAGTGGGTTGGCATCTGTTACTGGTGTCCAGTGTTGTTTGTTTCTTACCTTGCATTGTGCTGTCTGAGTGGGTTGGCATCTATTACTGGAGTCCAGTGTTGTTTGTTTCTTACCATGCATTGCACTGTCTGAGTGGGTTAGCATCTGTTATTGGCGTCCAATGTTGTTTGTTTCTTACCTTGCATTGCACTGTCTGAGTGGGTTGGCATCTGTTATTGGCGTCCAATGTTGTTTGTCTCTTGCCTTGCATTGCACTGTCTGAGTGGGTTAGCATCTGTTACTGGAGTCCAGTGTTGTTTGTTTCTTACCTTGCATTGCACTGTCTGAGTGGGTTAGCATCTGTTACTGGAGTCCAATGTTGTTTGTTTCTTACCTTGCATTGCACTGTCTGAGTGGGTTAGCATCTGTTACTGGTGTCCAGTGTTGTTTGTCTCTTACCTTGCATTGCATTGTCTGAGTGGGTTGGCATCTGTTACTGGTGTCCAGTGTTGTTTGTTTCTTACCATGCATTGCATTGTCTGAGTGGGTTGGCATCTGTTACTGGCGTCCAGTGTTGTTTGTTTCTTACCTTGCATTGCATTGTCTGAGTGGGTTGGCATCTGTTACTGGTGTCCAGTGTTGTTTGTTTCTTACCTTGCATTGTGCTGTCTGAGTGGGTTAGCATCTGTTATTGGCGTCCAGTGTTGTTTGTTTCTTACCTTGCATTGCATTGTCTGAGTGGGTTAGCATCTGTTACTGGCGTCCAGTGTTGTTTGTTTCTTACCTTGCATTGTGCTGTCTGAGTGGGTTGGCATCTGTTACTGGTGTCCAGTGTTGTTTGTTTCTTACCTTGCATTGTGCTGTCTGAGTGGGTTGGCATCTGTTACTGGTGTCCAGTGTTGTTTGTCTCTTACCTTACATTGTGCTGTCTGAGTGGGTTGGAATCTGTTACTGGCGTCCAGTGTTGTTCGTTTCTTACCTTGCATTGTGCTGTCTGAGTGGGTTGGCATCTGTTACTGGCATCCAGTGTTGTTTGTTTCTTACCTTGCATTGTGCTGTTTGGGTGTGGTGGCGTCCTACTGTTGACATCCTGTGTCGGCTGCTGCACTGCGTTCTGTTGCCGGGTAACCTTTGAGGACTGGGCATATGGTGGTTCCCCAACATGTGCTGGTGTCCCCATCTGTATGTGAAACATAGAATTAAATAGGGCACAGTACAGCAAATCAGCAAATACTTCACAATTGGAAAAAGAGAAGGGAGTTAAGTTAGTAAAGATCATCAAATAGACAAATATACATCATAATCCATTATACCAAAACCTTCAATTTAAAAAAAAAATTGTACTGTTCTAATGTTTGAGAGACTTTACTTTTTCACAAACAATATACATGCATAAACTTCCTTGTGTAAACACATTGGCAACACTTGAATAAACTAGAAATAGGACGCATCTGTGGCCAGATGCTGGATGTATCCACCGACAAAGGCCAACTAACATAGTTTAGAAGATAAAAAGCATTTTTCGTTAATAAGCAAGCTGAAAGCACTTTTAAGTTTGGCTACCTTTATTTGACCCTGTAGCAGGGGCCCAAGGTGAAGTCTGACCACTTCAAAAGATTCGCAGTCCATGATTTCCTATAAGTCGTTTTCACATTGCAAACCTCTAGGACCAATAATAAGCAGGAGGGGCCCAAGGTGAAATCTGACCACATGAAAAGATTTGCAGCCCATGACTTCCTCTAAGTTGTTTTCATATTAATGAGTTATTTGTGAAATACTGGCTATCTGCAATACTTGTAGAGATAATTCGCATTTACTCATTTTGAGTAGGTGAATAATTAGCTATGGGTCTGAAACTTCACCAAGTGAAAGCTCTCTCAAAAGTAGGCGAATGAGTTATTTGAGAAAAATTGGCTATCTACAATACTTTTAGAGATAATTAGAATTTACTCATTTTCAGTAGGCGAGTAATTACCTACGGGTCTGGAACTTCACCATGTGAAAGCTCTCCCAAAAGTAGATGAATGAGTTATTTGATAAAAAATTGGATATCTGCAATACTTTTATAGATAATTAGCATTTACTCATTTTGGGTAGGTGAATAATTAGCTACAGGTCTGAAACTTCACCAAGTGAAAGGTCTCCCAAAAGTAGGTGAAGGAGTTATTTGACAAAAATTGGCTATCTGGAATACTTTTAGAGATAATTTGCATTAACTCATTTTCAGTAGGTGAGTAATTACCTACGGGTCTGAAACTTCACCAAGTGAAAGCTCTCCCAAAAGTAGGTGAAGGAGTTATTCGACAAAAATTGGCTATCTGCAATACTTTTAGAGATAATTTCCATTTACTCATTTTGAGTAGGTGAGTAATTACCTACAGGTCTGAAACTTCACCAAGTGAAAGCTCTCCCAAAAGTAGGTGAAGGAGTTATTTGACAAAAATTGGCTATCTGCAATACTTTTAGAGATAATTTGCATTTACTCATTTTGAGTAGGTGAGTAATTACCTACGGGTCTGAAACTTCACCAAGTGAAAGCTCTCCCAAAAGTAGGTGAAGGAGTTATTTGACAAAAATTGGCTATCTGCAATACTTTTAGAGATAATTCGCATTTACTCATTTTGAGTAGGTGAGTAATTACCTACAGGTCTGGAACTTCAGCATGTGAAAGCTCTCCCAAAAGTAGGTGAATGAGTTATTTAAGAAAAATTTGCTATCTGCAATACTTTTAGAGAAAATGCAGAATTACTCATTTTTAGTAGGTAAGTAATTTAGCCACAGGCCTAATTTAGACATAAAGCCTACCAATAGAGTACTGTGGTGCACCCTGTAATATACTTTGCAAACTTGAGAAGGCTAATTTTTTTTTTGTTAGAGCGGTAATGGTGAAATCTCTCTACACACTACGGCTATCCAGTGGATACAATGATTTACTCAACAGTGAGAACCTGAAAGTAGATATTGGTAAGCTATGCCATGACATAGAGGTCTGCAATTTCACTCTGTTATAGCTGACCAAAAATTATGTGAATAACATATTTAAACAAAATACTGTAAATGTAATAGTTTTCACGTTATAACTGATTTACTCAACAGTGATAACGTCAAAGTAGCTATTACTCAGCTATGCAATGAGCTACATGTCTGAATTTTTTCTATGTTATAGCTGACCCAAAATTAGGTGAACAACATATTTAAGCAAAATACTGTAAATGCAATAGTTTTCAAGTTACAACTGATTTACTCAATAGTGACAACCTGAAAATAGCTATTGCTCAGCTATGCCATGAGCTATAAGTCTGTAATTTCACGACGTTATAGCTGACCCAAAAGTAGGCGAACAACATATTTTAACAAAATACTCCAAATGCACTATTTTTCAAGTTACAAGTCATTTACTCAACAGTCAGTACCTGAAAATAGCTATTGCTCAGTTGTGCCATGAGCTACAGGTCTGTAATTTCACTATGTTATAGCTGACCCAAAAGTAGCTGAATAACATATTTACACAAATTTCTGTAAATGCAATACTTTTCCAATTACAACTGATTTACTCAACAGTGTGAACTTCAAAGTAGCTATTACTCAGCTATGCAATGAGCCACAGGTCTGGAACTTCACTATGTTATAGCTGACTCCGAAATAGGTCAATAACATATTGAAACAAAATACTCTAAATGTAATACTTTTGAAGTTATAAGTAATTTACTCAACAGTGATAACCTAAAAGTAGCTATTACTCAGCTATGCCATGAGCTACAGGTCTGAAATTTTACTATGTTATAGCTGACATAAAAGTAGCTGAATAACATATTTATACAAAATTCTGTAAATGCAATAGTTTTCAAGTTACAATTGATTTTACTCATGATGGAAGTTACTGAAAAGCCCAAAAGTAGCTATTACTCACTTAGCTATTGAGACAGACACCCAAGTTACTCACCATGTTGTAGCTATGAAAAAAGTATCTGAATAACATATTTTAACAAAATGCTCTAAATGCAACACTTTTCAAGTTATAAGTGATTTAGTGCATGATTTCATGACTTTTAATGCATTTTAGACATTTTTGTCTACCACAGGCCTAATTTAGACATAAAGCCTACCAAAAAGATAGGGTGGCGAGTCCTCTAGCATACCAAGCCACCTGCCAAATATGAAAGAAATCTGGAAAGAAATGTGGACTGTAGGTCGCTAACAAGCAATATTCCACATTTTAGACATTTTTGTCTACCACAGGCCTAATTTAGACATAAAGCCTACCAAAAAGATAGGGTGGCGAGTCCTCTACCATATCAAGTCACCTGCCAAATATGAAAGAAATCCGGAAAGAAATGTGGACTGTAGGTCGCTAACAAGAAATCTCTGCGGACGCGGACGCGGACGAGGGCGCGGACGACGACGATGATGAATCCATAGTATCCCCGCTTCGCGTCGGGGATACAATAATATGCCACCATATTTATCCATGGAGCAAGTATGCCTATGTCTGGAACTATAGGTAATCTTAATTAGGGGTGAGACAGGGTACCCGAGATCCGAGATGCGGTCGGGTCTTGATATATACACGGGTCCGATAATAATTTTCGGGTGCCCGTTTGTTCACTACAAATAGCATATAATTATTAATTTTCAAACCTTTTCTACAAGATTTCATCAATAAATGGAAATAAAATTGCAAATTTAATAGGTAAATTAAATTTTTATAAGTTAATACCCTATCCAATGGACAATAGCTTATCCGGTCGGCGCAGACCGGCCCGCCAAACGTCAGAAAAAGACGTCCTGTGTCTCCACCGGCCAGGCCGGTCCAATGCTGTGCACTCGCCAGGTGGCGTGTGGTACTTCCTTCCTGTCTAGACAGCATGACGTCATAGCATCTTTTTCGTTGTCTAAACCATTAGACCCCTAGTAGACTGAAAGCGGGGTCGGAGGGAGGGTCTTGTGTGTCCATTGGATAGGGTATTAACTTATAAAAATTTAATTTACCTATTAAATTTGCAATTTTATTGCGTTAATACATCCTATCCAATGGACAATAGCTGAATAACTACCGCTTGGTCGGCGGGTAAGTTACTAGGGACTAAAGTTGAACTCATGTAGCAATAGTGGTGATTCCCATAAAGCCTGGGTAGACCTTAAAGTCAAAAAACCCTTAGGGCTATGGTCGCATATCATCATCCGGTTATCCAGAGGGAACCGTCAGAAACGACCTGGCTCCCCCCCCCCCTTTTTTCTCTAAGCAGACCTGCTCTGAAGGTAGGGGAAGAGAGGGATGAGTTCAGTCCCATAGAAGTAAGCCTCCTGGAGGAAGTACCTGAGAAGATTTTTTTTTTTTTTTTTTTTATGCTTCTTAACTAAATGTGCAATATATACAGCTATGTGCCACTCCCCTTTAAATATCAGTCCGCTGGTGGATCTGCTGAGCAGCCACGACCGGACCGAGATGGTAGAGCTCTGAATCGGCCCAAGCCACATTCTTCAGATAGAATTGGGTGAAGGTGTTGTGAGATTTCCAGTGGCAGGCTGATAAAATCTGCTCCAAGGACACTCCGGATTGGAAGGCCTTGGAAGCAGCGAAGGCCCTGACATCATGGGCTTTGACTTGATGTAGGGTGTGGGCCTGGTGATCAGAGAGCTCATAGCATAAGATCACAGTCTGTTTGATCCAAGAGGAGATAGTGGCAGGTGAAATGTCTTTGTCGAAGCCTTTCTTGAAGGAGACAAAAACCAGTTGCTTGCCCTGCCTTATGTCTGAAGTTCTGTCCAGATAGTAGCGCAAAGCTCTGACCGGACAAAGGGATCTATCAGACTTGAGGGATCTATCCAGAGTAGGGGCCAGGGCTGGTATGACCACTGGAGCTACACTTCCCGGGCCCTCTTTGGCCAGCTGGTTCTTGGAAAGAAAGCTGGGGGATGGAAATAGAGATACCTTGGACCAGTCAGACTGGTGTCGGATGTTCTTATGCTGCCATGCATGAATCTCACTCCTTCTTTTACCCGAGCCCAAGGCTAACAGGAATACAGTTTTGAAGGTCAAATGCTTCAGTGAAGCCTCTTTCAGAGGTTCAAAGGGAGCCTTTGTCAGCTGGTGTAATACCAGGGAGAGGTTCCAGGAGGGTATTCCCCTGCGACCTTTGGGTCTATCTCTGTGGAAACTTTCCCAAGAGACGAGTGAGATTATCATCTTTACTGATATTGACTATTGTGTCACCTAGCTTATCAGCAATGGCAGACCTGTATCCATCGATGGTACTGGGCTGAAGCTTCTTGTCCTCAAAGAGGTACATAAGGAAGTCAGCGACCGACTTTATAGGTGGTGACCCGAAGTCCACCTGATTAGAGACACACCACTTCTTAAAAATGGTCCACTTTGCCTCATAGACTGATCTGGTTGATCCTCTTTGAGGAGCCTCAATTCTTGCTGCCACTGCCTCAGAGAACCCCTGCTCCTTGATCTTTGTGGCTCTAGGAGCCAGACATGGAGATTTAGGTTGGTCAGATTTCTGTGAGGGATCTGATTGAATGGTTGTGTTAGCAGATTGGGCAGGATGGGCAGGCTGAGAGGGACCTGGCTGGACATGTTCACCAAGTCCCAAAACCAAGGCATGTTGGGCCACCCCGGGGCAATCAGAACGAGTCTCTTGCACGGGGAGTCCAGAAGCTTCTCCACCACTTTGCCCAATATGGCTGTCGGTGGAAAGGCGTATGCATCCAGGTCCTCCCAAGGCAGAGTGAGTGCATCTACTGCAACTGCCAGGGAGTCCGGTACCAGAGAGACAAACTGAGGTAACTTGCGGTTGAACCTCGTGGCAAACAGGTCTATTTGAGGCCGGTGCCACCGGATGCATATCTGGTGGAAGACTTCCGGAAGGAGGGACCACTCTGTCTGGATGGTCTGACCCAGCCTGGACAGTTTGTCGGCTATCACATTTAAGTGGCCTGGGATGTGTCGAGCTTTGAGAGTTACTTGTCGCTGGAAACACCAGGTCAAGATTCTCCACGGTAGGGCACACAGTGGGCCCGACCTCATTCCTCCCTCCTTGTTTATGTAAGATACTACTGTAGTATTGTCGGTTGCTACTAGAACTATTTTTCCTACACAGAGATCTTGGAACTCTTTCAATGCTAGGAAAACTGCTTTTAGTTCTAGAAGGTTTATGTGTAGCTTGCTTTCCGGTATCGACCAGGACCCTCTTGTAGTGAACTCGTTTAAGTGAGCGCCCCACCCTTCTTTTGATGCGTCTGTAAAAATTTGCAGAGCATGTCTTACTGGGTGTAAAGGTTGGCCTTGAAGCACCTTGTCTTCTTCTAGCCACCATTGTAAGTGCGGGTGCAGGGACCTCGGTAGAGGGATAATCTTTTCCAGAGATTCTGGTACCCTCCAATTGTTTTTGAGGTGCCACTGTATAGGTCTCATATGTAGTCGGCCGAGGTGAACCTGTTTTTCTGTGGCTGTAAGGAGGCCTATCAAGGACATGAACTGTCGGACCGGACAAGTCGGTAGTGATAGAAGTGCCTGTATCTTGTCTTGAAGGCTTTGCCACCGGTCCGGAGTCGGTCTCACCCGGCCGGACCTGAGGTCGAACTGGTAACCGACGAAGTCGAATACTTGTTTGGGTTCCAGCTCTGATTTCTCTAGATTCACCAGCCAACCGAGGTTTTGGCACATCTGGACCAGGAGTCGGGTATGTTGGAGACAAAGGTGTTGAGATCTGGCTCTCACCAACCAGTCGTCTAGGTACTGGTGGATTCTTATACCCTTGTGTATGGCCATCAGTTTCACCTCTTTGGCTAATACAGTGAACTCCATGGGAGCTGTGGACAGACCGAAAGGCAATGCTTTGAACTGGTAAGTCCGGCCCTGGACATGAAAACGTAGATATTTTCTGGATTGTTCCTGTATCGGTATGTGAAAGTAGGCATCTTTGAAGTATACTGAGGTGACCCACTCTCCTTGCTGGAGGGATGTTCTGATGGTTTCCGGTGTCTCCATCTTGAAATTTTCCACTTTGAGGAAAACGTTTAAGTTGCTTAGGTCCAGTATTGGCCTCCATTTGTTGTTGGGTTTTGGGACTAAGAATAGTCGGTTGAAGAATCCTAGTGACCTTGGATTTTGAACCCTTTCTACCGCTTTTTTGTCTATAAGCTGATGTAATGCCTCCAACAGGTAGCTGTTCCTGTGGGGATTGACATACCGGCTTATGACTGTAGGGGATCGTGTGAGTTGGGGGCGGATCCGGAAGGGGAGGGAGTAACCCTCTTTCAGGATTTGAACTACCTTCGGACAGGCCCCTAGATCTAGCCAAGTTTTCCAAAAACTTTGAAGTCTGGCCCCTACAGGTGGATTTTGTGCAACATTGGGGACATTTACTACAGGTTGGACAACAGACAATTGAGTGACACAAGAAACACTGTTCACATATTTTAATTTGTAATTTCTTGGTATCTGACACTCTGACCGCCCGGGACTTAACTCTTTCTTTTGCGAGTGCCCGGGCGCAGAAGGTACACTTTTGGCAACATGACAATTTACAAAGTTCAAAGTCTTTTCCTGTAGTACACCCTGGTGCCGGGCCAGCAGTCCTTGGCATAAACTGTGATTGTCATTTATATGACTGCTGGCCCTTGGCTGGTCGGGAGGAATAATAAGAGGCCTTGCCTCTACTCTTCTTTTGTCCCCTGTTGTTTCCTATGTTTTTCCAGGCAGGGCGGTCGGACTTTCTATAATCAGAACGTTTGTCTTGTCTTTCATATGGGTGGAAGCGTCCTTTCTTACCGGACTGTACTTGCCCTTTACTCTCAAAATTTGCAATATCCTGTTCGGCCTGTTTCAAAACGGCATCAGGGAAGAGAGTGGAGATGTGAAGAGGCCCAGTACGTAAGGCAGCCAGAGTATCCGGTTTGATTCCCATTTTGAGATGAGAAAGGTAGGCATCACGTCTTGTGAGAGTTGTGTTGGCCACTGTGACAAAAACAAAGTCAGTTAAATGTTCAAGCGTCTTGGCCATAGACTGTGTGATGCTTGAATTGAAGTTGAGAAGAAACTGAAGTTCATCTGAAGCCTGTGACACCCTCTCTGAAGACTTGCCCTTACTCAGATCTGACTTCACAACCTTGAGGTGAGTCTGCATACTATCTTGAACTTTATACAGGCATCTGTTGAAGGCGGCCGCCTGATTGCAAATGATAGAGGCTTCGCGGGCCGACTTCTCCCAACGCCTCAGATTGTCCTGAGAGATCTGTCTTGAGGGTGGGGCTGTTGATGCAATACCGGCCGCTTTGGCAATGCGGCTATATGTGCTATTAACTTTTGATGCGTCTGTACTCCAAGTATGAACTGTCTTTGCATCCTGATCCCCTGAAGGTCGGTTAGGAACAAAATTGTACCATTTGGCCTGAGACTTAGGGGCGCGGACAAATTGGTCTTTCAGCAATCCGCCTGCCTCTGAGCTACGCGAAGGGTATCCCTCTGTGAGTGTGAGGTTTAATTTACCCATCTTATTACAGAGCCACTCGTCTGTCGGCATGGACACTGCAATTTTCCCTGTTGGTTGAGCCTTGGGGCCGGCAAAGGGGTTGTCTTCTGACTTAGAGGCCGCTGTGTCTACTTCAGGGATGTGACCCCACCCCATGAACGATCTGATTCCACTCATGGTTTCCCTATAGTTTTGTTCCTCTGATAGGGTCAGATCTGGATCAACAGTAGAGGCGTCAGGGTCTTGTTCGGACAATTCTCCCTCCTCAACGAACAGTTCCACAGGGGGACGGTCGGAGAGGTCGCTGTCAGATTGGGTGTCCATTGAAGAAGTGCTCTGTCTTCTTGCGGGGACAGATGACGACCTGCTGGGTACCTGCTGAGAGATGGGTGAGTCGGTACCTGCCAGATCTGGTTGGTCGGTGGACACCCTTCCGGTGGTCGATTTGCTGGTCGACTTGGAGACAGTCTGTGTAATACCAGGCAAATCTGAAGATTTGGAGTTGTCCGGTCGGTGTTGGTCGGTAGATGGCTTGATAAACGGTTTTGAAGAAACAACCGAACTATGAGGTGGTGAGTGTGTAGGAGTGACTTTCACTGTAGAAAAGGTCGGTTCTGGTTGCTCCAAAGATTTAGCTAACAGTAGTGCCTCTAGTCGATTAAAGCGTTCAGCCCATTTCTGGTCTAACTGGTCTATCTTTGCATCCTGAGAGGATTTGTGAGATTTAGAAAGCGACTTAGAAGGCTTGTCAGCTGAAGGTTCTTTGGATGTATGTGGGTTAGGTTTATCCACACTTGCTTTCTTTTTCTTCTCAGAACTTGAACCAGGGGACTTCACAATCCCTTGATCGTCCACTACTCCCACTACCGTCACAGAGGACGGGTCTATGAGAGAGGAACTGACGTCCTGTTTAGGGGTTTCAGCAGTTTTCTTAGAGTCACGCTTTTCTTTTTTGAGCCTATAAGAAGGCGTAGATAGTTGGGTGCGCTGCTCTTCAGTAAGAGAGTTGCAAGCATTACAGTCATTATGGGATATACAAGGGTCTGAACCCTTACCTTTTTCCCTGCACCTTGCACAGAAATTATGGCTATCAAATCCCGCCATGATGTGTCCACAGCTTCCGTGTTTCTGGCTAGGTGAAGACATTGTAACTGATAACAAATGAGTCCATAAAGGTCTATAAGCACCCCGTAACAAAATAAAATCACTAAATAGACACACTCTGTAAAATAGGTAGCAAAATAATAAAAAGTTCCACTGGCAGAAAAATTCCGTGTACACAGCATGTGCGCCAAACGAAAAAGATGCTATGACGTCATGCTGTCTAGACAGGAAGGAAGTACCACACGCCACCTGGCGAGTGCACAGCATTGGACCGGCCTGGCCGGTGGAGACACAGGACGTCTTTTTCTGACGTTTGGCGGGCCGGTCTGCGCCGACCGGATAAGCTATTGTCCATTGGATAGGATGTATTAACGCAATAAAATGTTATCTGTAACCATTTTGTGTTGTTTTTCTTTGCATTTCTCCCCTGAGAATCAACTTCCTGTTTACTTCATTTTCGCGGTAGATACCGTAATACATTCAAATAATGACGTGGGTGTTACATCATTATGATGTCATTCCAACAAAATGAGGTAATTATGATGTAACCATAGGCCTGTCATATCTATGCTACATGGTGATTTTTTTTCTAAAGTAAGGTTTGATTTTAAATTTGCAACATGGAAAGGCCCAAAAAAGATAAAAGTGTAGTGTGGAAATACTTTGAAGCATCTGCAGCTGATAAATCAAAAACAATCTGCCAGCTATGTCATGTGGCTATCTCCTATAAAGGTAATCTTATTTTTTTTTCTCAGTTATCAGCAATTTTGAAATTTCACTCAACTTTGATATTTTAAAGAAAGTTTTGACATTTTTTATTCTCAAACTTAACAACTCAAAAATCCAATTATTTCATATTCTTTTAGATGGCAATACTTCAAGTATGAGAAAACATTTGGCTTCTAGACATAAATCTGTAATGCTGGAGGGGCCTGCAAGTGGTTCATGTAGCTTACCAAGAAGTCGCCAAACTCAGTTGAATTTTGGCCAGAGATCACTGACAACTGCACAACAAGAAAGTTTTACTCGTAAAATTGCCTTAATGTGCGCGATTGATCTTAAACCTATAAGCATAGTTGCGGGCTCTGGGTTTAAGTTTCTTGTTCATAGCCTGAATCCTAGTTATCGTGTTCCATGCCGCAAGACAGTTTCAAAGTACTTGGAAAAGATCTATAATGAGCACAAAGAAGAAATAATTGATTGCATGAGGGGAAAGGTCATATCACTGACATCTGACATGTGGACTAGCGCTGCTGTCCAAGGTTTCATTACAGTTACTGGACATTTTATCCAGGATTGGGAATTAAAAAACATTGTAATGGCTACCAGAATTATGACTGAAAGACACACAGGGGTTAACATTGGCACGACTATCAACCAAATTTGTGAGGAATTCAGTGTTGGTAGAAAACTTGCAGTTGTAACGGATAATGCTTCAAATATGAGCATAGCAGCTGCAGAGTGTGATGCTCTACATGTCACATGTTTCACTCACACCCTGCAGCTGGCAATTGAGGATGGCCTCAAGATTGAGCAAATTTCAAAAACCTTAAGTGTATCGAGAAAACTTGTTGGGCATTTTAGCCATAGTCCTCTCGCTTTAAATGCCCTGTTGGAAAAGCAAGGTGGGGAAAAAAAGCTTAAGCTTGTTCAAGATGTTTCCACTCGCTGGAATTCCAGTTTTGCTATGATGGAGCGATTACTCAAATTACGAATACCTGTGTATTCAGTGATTTTTGATGAGAATATCACAAAGCCAGGTGACCGGGTCAAATTTGATATTCGAGACAATTATTGGAAGGTCATGGAGGATACGGTCCCAATACTAGGTCCTCTGGCTGCAGTAACAGAGATGCTAGGCAGGGAAGATACACCTACAGGCAGTTCAGTGCTTGTGGTTCTTTATAACCTGATAAATGGTCCTCTAAAACAAACTCCAGGTGAATCCCAGGTAGCAAAGTCTCTGAAGGTGAAAATTAGAGATGGCCTTAAAAAGCGGTTCCATGTGAATGATGAAGGAAAACCCAAGATAGAGGGTATTTTATCACCATTGATTGTTGCTTGTCTGCTTGACCCAAGATATAAATCTATTTTAGGTAGGGACCTTTTAGATCAGACTGACATGGCATTGCTTCAAGGTCATATCTTGGATCTTATGTCAAACATTGACCTCTCTTCATCTGTTTCAAACAATGAAGATGTTTCTTCAACCGCGTGTGATTTGACTCAAAATTCAGAGTTAATTTCATGGGCTCAAGTTATACAAGGTGATGTTAAACCTTTAGAGTATAATGACCGTGTTTCTGCAGCAGAAGAGCTAAATGACTACATGGCTGATATAGTAAGAGATTCGAACCCATTAACTTGGTGGAAGTCCCATGAAATCAAATATCCCAGATTAGCCAAACTTGCCCAAGAATACCTATCAGTACCAGCAACATCTATTCCTTCCGAACGCACTTTCTCAGTGGCTGGTCTGACAGTATCTAACCTTAGAACTGCCTTAGATCCAGATTCAGTAGATCAAATTATTTTTGTGAATAAAAACCTAAAATCTGAAATTAGGAAGCAAGTTGAAAGCTTCAGAAGTTTGGCCCAAAATGAAACTGCTGGAGCACTTGCAGCTGCAGGTGAAAATCTTGGGGGAAACCTTGACAGTGAAATGGAAATTAAAAATGAAAACTGAAAAGTGAAAATCATTGTGGTTAATTTGTTGGGGCATATCTGTGAGGTTATGAACCATGTGTGCCACAGTTTTAACTTTTAACTTAATATGGACTATATGGACTATACTATGTATGATAACTTTATAAGGTGTTCAATCAGAGCTTAGAAGAACAATTAGCTAATTTGGTTTTAGTTGAAGTGCACATGTAGTTAAGGTATATGTTGAAAAATGAAAATACAACAGAAATAAATCAGTCAGTTCTATATCTATTGTGTAGTTTTATTGCATTTAAAATTAACAAAGACAAAGTTAAGCAAATCAACAGTCAGGGTCATATTGGGATACTGGGGCAGGTTCTCTGGATCTGGAGTCAAACCTACACAGAGGTGACACTTGTTAAATGTTAACCCACCAGGCCACATAGAACCTGTCTGAACAACAAAGTGGTCAACCTACACTTCTGGAGCTTTAATTTTACTACTAATAATAATAATTTAATTAATCATGATTTAATCCTGATCTGTTTGCATTTGTGAATAGCTGCCCATGTGGCTTCTATGCACTATAATACAGTATCTGTAAAACTTCCTTATTCAGCCTCACTTTGATATTCACTTCCTGTTCCTGTGAAAGAAGTAAACAATGAGCTTGTGTGCAGATATATTGGATATATTCACATTTTATTGCCTTGATATGCAACTGTAGTTGGTGGTAAGTTGAATTTATTTTATTTTGTGGTGATTTCAATGCATTAGCGATAATTTACGGGTCCCCCGTAACGGGCGGGTCCAACTTGTACGGGTCGTCGGGACCACATTTGCCGACTCGTCTCACCCCTAATCTTAATCATACTTTGATCAAGCAGTAGATCACCTCTATTAAATAATTGGCATGGAAAGTAAGATTCACTTCATATCTAAAACTATTTAAAAAAAAATATTGAAGGGTATTCTTGTGAAACACAGAAGCAAATGTAAAAGTTGAGAGTATGTCCACAAAATTATATATTTGGACAATATAACTTTGATAAATAAATATTGGGTCTACTGTATTTGGTCATACAATGCTTGAGCACTCTTGATTATTGTGACACAGATGTTATCTAGAATGGCAACCTTAAAAAGTATCTGCAAAACTATCTGACCTTGAACTCTGAGAGTGAGGCCATGAGGTCGTCCAGTTCTCTTGTTGCCGAGGAAGCAGCAGGTTGTCGGGGACCAGTCATGTGACCTGGGGACATGTGATGTGCTGTGTGCGGGGGATTGTGAATGTTCACCTGTTCATAGTGATTGGTAATGTCCTCTTGCCTGGAAACAAAACAAGAACTGTTACAGCAATCAGATCAAATACTATCTGTATATTATCCTTGCACAAGATTTCAGAAATATCCCTCTCCCAAGTTCAAAAGATGTCAAAAAAAACCTGAAGTTGAAATTTTAACAGGAGCTTTGAGTCCCTCACTCTAAAGCTCTGTAGCAAACGGTAGGTAACACATGCATCTTGAAACACACGGAACCTGGGTTTGATTTTAATATTGTTCCAAGAACTCACAAACCAGTACCTCAAAAATTATTGTTACTTTGTATAAAAATCATTAATCTTTATATCTCATTTACTGCCCTCAATGCGAGGTTCAGTTTAAAGATCTAAAATTTGAATTTAGCAAACATTTAGAAATTACCAACATCACAATCAATGCTATTTTTGTCTATAAAACTTGTATTTTATTGACCATACGGTGTTATTTTCTCAAAATATGCATGGATAGTATGTTTTTGTTATATTTTTAACAAAGTGACAACATTTTATGGTAGATTTCTCTGTTGTTACTGGTTTTGAAAAGGTTGGGTCGATAATCAAACGAGATCAAAGTTCACAAGCTTTTGGAGATACCAAACATCGAACCCAAAATTCTAAGTGATTTTCCAGTACTAGAAGCCAGTACAGAATTCCTTATATAAGAGCAATACACTCAGTCTTATTTGTAAGTACCCAATCACACCTGTTAAGTTCATCCAGTAAGTTGTCCACCTTTTGGTTTCGGGGAGGAACATGTTGTGAGGGTGTAATGACCTCTTCTCCTCCTCCTCCACTGTGCTGGAAGCCATTCGCTGGAACATAAAAATGCAATCAAAGTCAAGTTTCAAGAAATCAAGTTCACTCAAACAGCTTAACCCTTTTGCTACCATCTATGACGACTAGCAGTCGACACTAATGTGTATTACAAGGTACCATGTCTGTCGACATAGGGTCAAGGGCAATAATACTGATTTGTTCTTTCCCTTCAGTATACTGCAATACGTTTTCTTTGGTTCATCAGTATTAAAACGATTGCTTAAGTAAAACATATGTAAGTTATGCTGTATTTTTAAAAAAATTCACCATTTTACCTATTTTAACTGGTTTCTGTAGATATTGCCGTATTTACCGCATATAGCTGCATATTGTTTTCTTGTGGTTATATTTATTTGGGGGATTTCCTGGAGTTTCCTCATTTGATATTTCATCATTTCTTAATGAAATATGCCGAAAAATACCGCAAATAAAGTGTATAAGGTAGTGAGTTAATATTTTACTTCATTGGCGTTTCTGACATGATATGACGTCATATGGCTACAGTCCAGTGGAATAATGTTCCTTCAGTAGCGAAAGGGTTAAGTCATGTCAAAACACATATCCTATCAGTGTTGCTTCTTGAAATTTTGAAATGTGGGGGCAATTACCCCCACCTCTTCCCCCCCACCGCAAAAACTTAACTGATGCTAGCATTAATCACAATATCACGATATCATTAACACAACATCACTGCAATATCCAAATTGTGACATAGTGAGTACACAAGATTTCCCATATATGTGGCAGATATATAAATCCAATGGACCCTCAAAACTTTGACTTAATGAGTCATTTAATGGCACTTGTTATTGAAATCTGTGTTCATCTTTTCCAAAAGATTTAAATTTCTTTACTACTGGTTTTGGCTTGTTAGATCGCTTTATGTTTAGATGCGCCTTAGAGTCCATCAGTGATGGAGATTAAGCGCTATAAAAGTCCACATTAGATTAGATTAGATCGGCACAAAGATTTTGCGGTCATAAATACTTTATGACACTAAATATATTGTCAGTGGTTTTGGTGTGACTGGGGCATCAACTTAAAAATTAATTGAAGTCACTATTAGCAACTGCTCTTGTACATCTTCAAACCCACAACCTTTCAATCTAGAAGTCCACACCTCAGCCACACTTTATCCAACTAAACCAGTTGGGTCTTTTCTGGAAATATCCCACAAGCCAAGAAGTTCTTGGGTTTTATAACAATATGTAGGGAACTATATCATTTTCTTGATACAGTTGAAATTAATTTATCTGAATTTCTATTATCCAAAATGTGATTTCAGCAATTCACACTTCTATTGTCTCTATCTTATTTTTTCATACACTTCTATTAAGTATTCTTCTTTGTGAACAATTTCATAAGTCAGGATTCATGTTTGAGTTGGACACGTCTTAGACAACATGGACAGAGTTTTAGCATGTGGCAGGTGTTCTTAAAATATTTGAAAAACCTACAAGCTCTCATGATTGTGCTAAACTAAACTGTACATGCGGGCAGGGGGGATGGGGATGGAATGGCTACATTGGGTGGCTCATTTTTCAATGTGAAGAACCCATATACAAGGTTCATTTACGGAACAAGGACAAGGTCGTGAAGCAAAATTCAAGCATATACTGATAAAAACGAATCAATTGGCATGAACAGGCCTATACTATGAACTCTTTTCTTTTATGCACATTCTACTATACATCAAAATTCAAATCTCTTTCCTCTCCCCACATGGTATAAGAATTAGAGGTTGGTGCTATACATGTAATCGTCTTCTGTGTATTTTTAAAAGATTAATCTGACTGTATTCAAATAGGTACATCAGATGTACATACCACACAAAACAACATTTACACCGGTAATACTCTCCACTTGATTTTTAAGAGTATCAGAAATTATGGTTTAAATTTTAACCATACCAATTAATCTTCTCAATGATGACTAAGTACAAACTTACCTTTAAAACCGTCAACATAACTTGAGTACATAACTGTAACACTTTTACAAGGCACCCTGCAGAATAAGTGAATCCAGTACTCTTATATCACAGATCAAATTCTACAGACAAAATGCATTCAAAGCCTTCCCTTCTGCTGTTCAGAGGTATTGTGTACTTTGTATGAGAGATAAGACTCACTCCCACTCAGACTGATTTGCCATCAAAGAATTGTAAGTGTGAGTTTCCTCATTGATGATTGCTGATGTCTGTTTGCCAACCCTAGTGTTTCCAAATGTATCTGTATACATTTTATCGGTAAGTGGCAAAAACTTCAGCTTGTTTGAGTTTTCAATTTAGACTTAATTTGGTTTGTTTTTTTAAAATTCATAATGTTATTTCTAATTTCCAATAAATACACACTCCCAGACAGGAGATGCCCATCGACATTTTTTCCTGCATGCAGGCAAATCAATTAGTGTCAGTGCTCTGTATCAGTAGGTCTTAATACCACCAAATAATGTTGAGGTAAAATCATTCTTCGGTTGTTATGGTTTCTATGGTATAAAGTAGATGAGCGACAGTACTAGATCTTCTAGTTCATGACTCCGCCAATGCAAAACAGTCCTGATTCCTGGATACTGAAAATGCTTGAGTTCAAGCATTTCCCCAATTGAATGAACCTACAAACAGGAATTAATTTTCCATAATCCAAAACATGGCAGTTTTCCTCGAAGAAATCGCTATAAATGCATTAAAATCTAGTGAAATATGAGATAATAGTTTACAATTTCTTCATATTCAGGATTGACATTTACTATTTCATATTTCTGAATATAAGCTGACATTCAAGATTGTTAAACTGGTCAGAGTATTTCAGTAAATTTGTCTTGATACCGGTATACTGCCACTACCGACTCACAACTAGCATTAAGTAACACTGTATCTACTCTCCTGAACAGGATTGCAGCCTGTCACTGGGTTTACCTCCCTAACTAGTGTTAAATTTTGGTGTACTTTTAAAACAGCCACTTTGGTTTGTAAGTTTCGTCACAGTGGTCTCCCAAACTATTTCAGTCCCCATCTGTCTATTCAGTGGGGCAGGAATGGCACAAGATACAACCGCCGAGATAAGAGGTTCCTGGAGGTTCCTCAATTATACCCTTCTGTACACAAATAAAAAACAAACCACTTTGGTCACAGTTTTGCTTTTGATGCTCCCACACTCTGGAATGATTTGCCGATGATGTACGTTCTGCTCCAACTCTTCCCTGTTTCAGGAAAAAACTAAAATCCTATCTCTTTGATAAAGCTTTCCCACCTTAGTATCTCAATTTCCCGTCGTCTCCGTGGTGTCGACTTGGCTGTGTCTCTGGAATAATGATTATTGAATTGGACTTGCTGTCGTGCCTTAGAGTCTGCCTTGGCAGAGATTAAGCACTATAGAAGTATAGAAGAGAATAGAATAGATACCCATCTGTACCCCTGGGTGAAGAAGTGCAATGTGTCATGTACCTTGTCCAAGGACATAGTCTCTTTAAGCCAGCCAAGGATTAAACCCCTATGCTCTGAAGTCCCAAACTTTAACCACCAGGTGACAGCATCGCAGCGATCACCAATAAACTTAATGAAAGGGATAAAATCAGCATTGCCTGTGAGTGACTAGTGCAATGGAAACACTCAAAAATCTATACGAGTATCAAACATCAACTTCCCTCAAAATTTCTCTCCAGGTGGAAAATATACTGTATAATTCTTCCCTATCATCTTTTGGATGAAAACGTTTTTCAGAATTATTGTGTATGTAGTCAAACCTGTTTAAATTGAAGTCTAAGTTAATTTTCTTTTAAGAAAAAAAATAAATACAGAAGAACCTCTAATATCTGACCCTCTTGGGGGAATAACAATTACTTTGGATAATAGAAGGGCTAAAATAACAGGTCTAAGTTGAGTTGGGGGGGGTGGGTGGGTGTGAGTTTGATGTCTGATAATTGAAAATTCGGATAATAGAGGATCGGACAATATAGGTTTTACTGTACCAGGGGCCAAATCCACACAGGATTAAGCTGAGCCAAAAATCATATTAAAGTTAACTTAAAAAAAAATTGCTGAACTAATCTTCAGATTTAATGGGTATTCACAAAGTTAAGCTAATTTTTGGATTAAGTGCAGCGAATTCAACTGTATCTAATCCAACATTTCATGCTTTTTGATGGTCGCTTAAAGTTAATCCAAAAATTAACTGAATTTCTCAATGAATACTAACCTTAATGATGATCCTATTTTGGATTAACTTGAGCTAATATTTTTGGCTAAACTTTTGCTAATCTAATTAGTGAATATGGCCCCAGTTCTTAGATGTCTTTTTCCATTGGAGTTCATCCTGTTAAAAGGAATTCCCAATTGAGTAAAAGTATTTCTGTAGTCCCTTGAGACAAAGAATACTGTTTATTATAATAATTATAGACATATGGTGTTGCTGAAAATTTGTTATCCAGAGCATCAGTTCCAGTGTTGCTCAAGATCAACAACAGCAGCTTTCTTTCAGGACGTAATTTTACTCATGGAATTTCCACAAAAACCTCTTGAGCCAATCCCCCCAAAAATGTGTAATGCTTTCTTCAGCTTTTCATACAACTTCTCATTGAAAACAGATGGATTGGTTTATTGACTGCTGCCAAAAACCCACACATCTTTGGAAAACCAGTCTGAAAAGCACTACTAATCAGTATTCATGACTTAACTACTTCATCTCATCAAGGTAAATTATTCTTCTAAGCGTATTAGATCTATTTTATGTCGCTGCAATAATTTTACTGAACTTGTGGATCATTATAAGGTAGCCAAATACTATATATTGCAAAATGGAAATCAAGTTGTTTTTAAACAAACTATTATAATGTTTGTTATTGTTAGTGCTGCTCCATGATTTCTAATGTCATTGCACATTGCATCATGTAAGAAGGTCTTGTGTAATTATTATGTAATCAGCTTGCACCTAATTGTAAATAAAATATATTTAAAACTTAAAACGTATTTACTTTCAGTAGAGTTCTGCTGGTTCTGGTGTTAACCATTAAGATTTTTTAATAAAACACAGAAAATCATGGCAAACTTTCTCCCAAACAAACATTATCTTGGACTGAGAAGTAAATCTTAAATGTTTATAACCACAATTACTTTGAAGTTTCCTGTTTACAGGATATCTAGCCAGTGTCTTTTTATCACTCAATACAACAAATAAAATTGGAGATTAGTAATGAGAAATGTGGATATTTTGTACATGACAAGAAACATTGGAATATTATTTGTTGCCGACATCTGGGATAAATAGAAGAGACTTCAGTAACCAATTCAGTTGGGAAATGGTGAGGTTGAGCATTCCTGTGTTATTTCTGGAGGGCACCATTGAGAGAAGCCAGAGAACCTAATACTGTAGCCTGGCTCAAAGTTGTATCTAGACCTTGTTACAAGGTCCTTCCTTAGTGCATTATGATTCTCTGAGAGCATTTCCCCCCTACTTCCACTGAGACTGTAAAATCCAGACTGTTGTAAAATGCACTCATTCATTGTCTCAAAAAAAAAACAACCCAAAGTAGAGAGCAAGTCTAAGTTGTATCAAAAACCCTGTCAAATATGCACCCAGAATAAGTTTAGTATTCATAAAGCACTCGTATATGTGTTAGGAGATTTAAGGTCACCAAACATTATCTTAGTATCCTGTTGTAAAAGATTGCATATGTTAAGAGAATATTGTGTAAACTGAAAGTACATTATTTGCTAAGAAACACGTACTGATTACAATGAAACTAGAGCCTTTAAGCAGGGCTAATAACAATGTGTGTTATTTCTGGAGGGCACTTTTATTGAGAGACTCCAGATTTGAGCAAACATTCCCTTCTCTTATCTCTGAGTAGCAGAGCAGAGAGCCACAAATGAATACAAACACACAAAACTTTTCATGACAGGTCCAGTTATAACTGTATTAGTCAAATGAAGACTCGAGAACGATAACGACAAGTAAAATCGTCTGTGTTAGCACCCTCTGGGTGATAAATCAAGAAAAATATAAAGTGGTGGGTGTTGGCTGGAGCTTGGTGATAACGTGTGGAATCAGGCATAACTTGAGACATATATCAGGCATTAAACAACATACCTTGCAATATTACTCAATAATGTACTCAATTACAGCTCAATACCGGTCTACATAAAATATGGGTAAATACACTACACCATGAACAGACAGCCAATCAAATGTATAGTGTCTGCCACATTAATTATATGCCAATCAAAATCCTTGAAATTTCTCAAAGTGTGGGCAAATCCCACTTTTATTACATGGTCATACACATTTTTGTGAAATGGCTAAAATTATGCACTTTTGCTAAAGTTAAATGGATAAAAATTTTATAATTTTGCAGAAAATTCCTTAAATAACCTGGACTCTGCATTATGTTGGGAACACTGGGTACAGCGTCCATTCTAGAGTTGGAGCTACTCGAGTCAAATGACTCCTACACTAAATTTTGGTAAGACATTTAGTAAATGCGATGAGTGAAATAAAAAAACTTAACCTTACATTTGAGCAAATTGTTTTAAAGAGGAGAGAAGAGAAAAAAAAAGTACCATTAGTCTGTCTTAAAAGTGAAATTTGTAATACTGAATCAAATTCAAGTCTACTCACTGTGAAAAAAAAACTTCAATTTCAATTCAAGACATATATTTGTAGTCAGCATGTACATATATATTTGCAATAGTTAAAGTTTGTTTATTTTTTAAGTTAAACAGTTTAAATTTCTACTGTGACAATTTGAAATCATGGCAAATTACCAGGAATTACAGATGAAAAATCATCCAGCATTTTTATTTAATATTAATGAGTCAAACCTTAACCAGTACGTGTCGTTTCGCCCCAGTATAGCGACAAAAGACGCGGAAACACGTGGTAAAATGAATTCTGTGGGTGTTAATGCATATTTTCTGTATTTGGGGGTGGATGATAATGAAAACATGGGTATTATCATGGATGACTTTTGGTAATTCACTTATGGAACAATTATCTGAAATTTATATGACAATGACATATTTTACTACATTTATTATTCAGGTTCTCTTTGCCGGGGCAAAATTAGAAAAGTCATTATGACACAAAAATGGGGAAAATATCGCCGAAATTTTCATAATAATGTCACTATATCACCACTAGTGGTGGAGAGACCAACTATCAGTCAGTCAGTGAGTCAGCAGGTCAGTTGATTGATTGGTCAGTCAGTCAATCAGTAGGTCATTCAGTCAGTGACAATTTTATATGGTTGAATCTTCAATATAAATCGTGTATTGCTACATATAACAAAATATCAATGTGTTTTTAAACTTATTTGAAACAGTTTAAATTCATTACATTTGTTAACTTTCTATTATCTGTACATTTGCTAGCGTAATTAAATAAGTGGTCACTTTTGTTGGATATTAAATGTCAACTATTTCACCCAACTTGAAACACGTGTGGCAAAAATACATCCATATTTCAGTTACAATTTGTGAAAATTCAATATAATCAATCAAATGAATATGGGTTTATTTTTCTTCTTTATCTTAGTTGCCACATGGGTAAAAGACTTGGGGCCGTATTATCTCAATGCCAAGATCTTGCCCATTCAAGTGGCTTGTGTGTTCTGACAGTAAAACCATAGTTAAACAAGTATGGCTTGTATTAATCTTCTTGCAGTGATTAATAGTTTATTTTCTAGTAGATATTTGATATCTATTTGATATCTATTGGTGTCTCACTGAAATGAACACAATAATTTCATATTTTCACCACCTACCTTTCATTTATCACATAATTTTCCTCATTTCCACAGATATTTCACACGTTATTTTTGATAAATTTGTAAAGATAAAAAATGAGTGTTACTAAGATTCAGTTAAGTTCTTCCACCCGCTCCCACGTTTCTGCAAATTCACACACCATGTAGTTAGTAGTCATCAATCTAACACAAATGTAGGTATGAACAGTCCCAACATGTGAAAATGCTTGTTTTTCCGAAGCTACAAATGGAAGTTGTGATATATCGCAAGCACATTCAAATGCTAACCTGTTCCAGAGTTGCGCCTGTCAATCTCTGCCATAAACTGGGCGGAGTCTAAATCCTGCAGAAGTGTGTCTAGTTCTGACAGGTTGTTGCTGAGCGATGACCTCTGTGGGGCTGGGGCATTGTGGGACATCGATGCCATGGAGACGGGCTTGTTGGGTTTGGGCGGCATTGATGAGATATTCTGCCTCGGTGGTTTGATCATCTGTGTTTCATACAATGGCTGAAAAGACAGGAACTGCAATTTATTAGAAGTTTCAATGCTGGCAATTAGGGTCAAATCTAGTAAAACTTATTATACTTTATTACTAGTTATATTTTTGTATATTTTCAAAGCTTTACATGCACATAATAATTATGATGTATTCTGTATTCATAATTGTGTAAAATTAGTATTTATATCCTTTCTAATGTCAAAAGCCATTAAAAACCTGTACATAGAAACACATGTACATGAGCCATCATTTAAAATCAGACATGTCTTCATGAGATGTACTGAAGTCAATCATCTTCATATTTCACCCATATAAAGTCAAATGTAAGATATCTAACCAACTTTTTTTTTGCTCCGACAAAATATTAGTTATATAAAGGGGTAAAATCGACACATGTTAAGCACTGGTTCTTCAAAGTGTAAAGCACTTTTTTGACATTTCTACAAAAACAAAACAAAAAGCAAAATACCGTATTCTGTCAATAACCCAGTCTTACAGTTAGGCTATCTCTCCTGATATCTTGGGGTTCTGTTTAGGTGTCTTACAGCAAACCTACCTCCGTATCTCACATTCTGTGGTTTTCTGACGAGTTCTAGATTATATTCAGGTGTCTTACAGCAAACCTACCTTTACATCACACAATCTGATGAGTTCCGGGATTATGTTAAGACAGTAAACCTACCTCTGTATCACACATTCTGTGGTTTTCTGACGAGTTCTAGGATTATAGTCAGGTGTCTTACAGTAAACCTACCTCTGTATCTCACATTCTGTGGTTTTCTGATGAGTTCAAACATTATATTCAGGTGTCTTACAGTAAACCTACCTCTGTATCTCACATTCTGCAGTTTTCTGATGAGTTCAAGCATTATATTCAGGTGTCTTACAGTAAACCTACCTCTGTATCTCACATTCTGCGGTTTTATGATGAGTTTAAGCATTATATGCAGGTGTCTTACAGTAAACCTACCTCTGTATCTCACATTCTGTGGTTTTCTGATGAGTTCAAACATTATATTCAGGTGTCTTACAGTAAACCTACCTCGGTATCTCACATTCTGCAGTTTTCTGATGAGTTTAAGCATTATATTCAGGTGTCTTACAGTAAACCTACCTCTGTATCTCACATTCTGTGGTTTTCTGACGAGTTCTAGGATTATATTCAGGTGTCTTACAGTAAACCTACCTCTGTATCTCACATTCTGCGGTTTTCTGACGAGTTTAAGCATTATATGCAGGTGTCTTACAGTAAACCTACCTCTGTATCTCACATTCTGCAGTTTTCTGATGAGTTCAAGCATTATATGCAGGTGTCTTACAGTAAACCTACCTCTGTATCATACATACTGCTGTTTTCTGATGGGTGTGGGGGTACAGGTGGAGGGGTGGACTCGCGTGAGTCAAGTTGCTGTTGGTCATGTAGCTGCTGCTGTTGTATGTTCTGTATGTGTGTGGTGGTGGACTGCAGGTCAGCGAGGAGGGCATCTAAAAGTACAGTAAATCATGTAAAAGGTGTTACTCTATCATCACTTCATGACTGGAAATAACACCTTTAAAATTATTATGTTAAACCCTCCAAAAAATGCACCAGGAAGGATAAACTGGGGACACAAAAACAGAAATCACAAATTTGACTCTTATGGCCTTTCAAACATCTTGGACTTGCGGGTTTGAAAGCACAAGAAGTCTTCTATATCCTTTGCAAATCATCAGAGCCAGAGTTCCCACCCAGACAATTGTGCAGCATTCCTTGTTTTTGCTGTAAGAGCCCTCATGTCAATCTTTCAACATGTCAAACAAATTTAGGTATAACAATGTACTCATACAAGACCTGAACACAGGTGCTTTTAAGAGTAGACAGATGTTACATCCTCATGTGAATTCAAGTTCAGACAGATTGGCTTCCAGGATTACCCTTTATGCTCCTCTGGTTAAAGACCTAGACTTGAATTTAAAATGTCAAAGTTTCAGTGTTGGCTGTGGTTGTTGTTGTTTTGGAATTTTTAAATGAATACAAAAATCATTTGATGATTTTAAAGTATCATGCAGTACACAAAGTAAGTGGATATTTTGTCAATTTAAATTTATTCCCAAAATATAATTATAGTGTCATGATGTCCTTCCCCATCAATATTGCCTTACTTTGACTATCAAGTTTAAGACATCTTTTCAAAGAAGAAAATTGTCCCACATCTAAATAATGTATTTATTTCCTTAACATTTTCTCACAAGACTTGTGCACGAACCCCATATTAAACTAACTGTAAATATACGAGACAGTATAAACAGGCAACTACCATGTAACTGAAACTTGTTGTAAAATCTAAATGTAAATCATGCTCCAACTTCTTGGGTAAGAAAAAACTGTATTGGTAATGGACTAATGGTAATAATATCAGATCTTCATCTAAAATGGGACATTGATGCCCATGCTGGAAAGGAGTAATTTATTTTTTCCTTACTTTTGAATACGAACTGAGAAAGTATAACTATAAAGAACTTGAATGACTTCAAGGTTTCACACTGGTTTCAAATTTCCACACATTTCACAGGTCAGATTACAACAGACAAATGAGGGGATGGAGGAAAGCAGTGCATACTAAGGGTAAATCATAAATGTTCTACACTGAAAAACACAGAGCACTGGCAAGCAACTGCCAACTTTCCCATTTTATCAGGAGGGCAGACATTTAAACCCTTAATGTTTGGGTGGCATGTGAGTTACAAAAACTTTCCTGTATCAGAAAGAGGGCTGGGATTCAAACCCCGAATGTTTGGGTGGCATGAGGGTTACCAAAACTTTTCCATATCAGATGATGCCAGCCATTCAAACCCCTAATATTTGGGTGACATGCGGGTTACCAACACTTTCCCATATCAGATGATGCCAGCCATTCAAACCCCTAATGTTTGGGTGACATGAGGGTTACCAAAACTTTCCCATATCAGATGATGCCAGCCATTCAAACCCCTAATGTTTGGGTGACATGCGGGTTATCAAAACTTTCCCATATCAGATGATGCCAGCCATTCAAACCCCTAATGTTTGGGTGACATGCGGGTTATCAAAACTTTCCCATATCAGATGATGCCAGCCATTCAAACCCCTAATGTTTGGGTGACATGCGGGTTATCAAAACTTTCCCATATCAGATGATGCCAGCCATTCAAACCCCTAATGTTTGGGTGACATGCGGGTTACCAACACTTTCCCATATCAGATGATGCCAGCCATTCAAACCCCTAATGTTTGGGTGACATGAGGGTTACCAAAACTTTCCCATATCAGATGATGCCAGCCATTCAAACCCCTAATGTTTGGGTGACATGCGGGTTATCAAAACTTTCCCATATCAGATGATGCCAGCCATTCAAACCCCTAATGTTTGGGTGACATGCGGGTTACCAAGAATGCCACCATACCCTCATTATAAAAGGTCTCAAACTCAATCTCAAACTCTCAGAGTCTCAAACTCTGCCTACATAAGTATAAACTCAAATTTAGCATTCTCCAGTGAAATCCTACCTAACTAGAGTATGCTCGGACACAAACATGTGAAAATATGGTCAAATAAAATGAATGTAGCCATAATCTCAAACATTTAAGACTTCTTTCATACAAACTTAAATATAATCCCTAAATATAGGGAGCATAAATAATTAGAGCCTGAGTTTAAGTATATGCTGTCTCTCATAATAGGTTGTATGTTTGAGTTTAAATGTCCAGGAATTTTTTACTTAGCCTTATTGGAAATACTCCACAAATGTTAATATGGAACTCTTAACACTTTGATAATGTGAAGATTAAGAGATTTGCAAAACAAAATTGTAGCTGAGAACCCACGTTCTGCAAAGTGATTTGATAACACTTGTAAAGTTACCTGACACCTTCTTCTCAGCACTGTCATAATCGCCAGAGTAACGATAATCATCCACCCAATGATGTACCTCTGCTACCTTATGTACTGTGTCAGCCATTCTAAAATCTTACAGCAAACTTCTCAAAACTACTTAACCACAAACATTCACTATTACAACAGACAACTCAGATATCTACAACTGAAAGGACCAATTTTACAACACAAAATAAATCCACTTCCTTAGACAATATTGATCCAATCTGTAGTTTAATAAAATGGATTATGCACTGCCAAAAGATGGAGTATCCTTATCTCTGAAAAGATGCTGTTTTTAATGAGCTAATGACTATAAAGTATTTTTCAAGTTCAAGAGTCTTATTTATAAATAATCTTGTGACCAGACCTTTCACACTTATATCCCATTGACCTGTCACTATGATACTGTACAAAACTCATTTATCACAAGCCACTTGATCTTAACATCTTTCAAATACCAAACTTTTTTTTGCTATTTATATTCCAGGAAAGCTTTATTTCAAAGACAAAAGTTTCAATGGTTGCCATTAATTAGTGAACTATCTAGCACATTCCTCAATCCAAACTAAGAGAGGATACTTAAAATAACTGATGAATTTAACTAAACCCATGCAACTCATTCAAAAGAAATGTCACTCATTGAGTGTGGAGAGAAGAACAAATCAGTAGTAAATTCCTTCTACTATTATCTGCCATCATTATCCTAAACATGCAGTTTCTGTTAGATCTACAAATTGTTCACATTTTTTTTTCTGGTTTTGATTCTTGATTAGGCTAAAGGGGACCATATATAAAGTTACACCTTTAACTTGGTTCTTATCTTTTTGGTACACTCGGCAAGTTGATGGTCTATGTTGAAAAAATTCTTTTATAAAGTTATATGCATTATTGCAGTTCTGAATGGTTCCAAAATGCTAGATGAATTATTGAAGTTCTGAATAGTTCCAAAATGCTAGATCCAATAAGGATAGTAGAAGATATCAGAAACTTTATGATTTGAATGCATCAGGAACACTTGCAATTCACTCCCAAAAGCTTCCGAAGTAACAAGAATATAACAAATCTATTGGCAATTTTACAGAGAAAAAATGAAAAAACAAAAGAGTGACCATAAAACCATGTCACTAGTATTAGCTAGTAGCATTAACACCTCCACCAGGAAATTATGTTTTCGGGTATGTTTGTCTGCCAGTTTATGTTTGTGATAACTCCACGATTTTTATGAAATTTTTTTATGTGGATAGGACTGAGCACAGAAAGGAGTGATTCAATTTTGTGCAAGATCTGGATCATATTCTGGATACAAATAGGTTCCATCTTCAATGTATTTCCAATTACCTTCTGAGTAATGAAAATGGATCTTCAAGAATTTTTCATATGTAGAGAACCCATTTAAAGTAACAAATATTTACAATTTGGGAAAGATCCGGATTATATTCTGAATACCAAAAATCCTTGTTTTGCGGAAAAGTGCCCTGGAGGAGGTGCGCTGCCAGTGCTTTCTAGTTAATTATCAATATTAATAGACAGTATTTCAATTATTAGTATTATTATTAATAGTAGTAGTATTTGTAAAATAAGACTATATATCTATTGTATTCATGATATGACCCCCTGGTCCATACCCAATGAGTGGACTGTAGTTTGTGTAGTCTTTTAGGCAGTGGCTGTTCTATTGTTTCACTGATTACACTAACAAACAAGCCCTGAAACCAAATTCTTCCACCTCCCCCCCCCCCACTTCTCCCTTTGTATAAAGTCTATGTTTCCATAATGCTGACCGCAGACATTAATTTGGCGTTTTATGTCATGTCTAGTACTTTATCGGTTATAATGAAAGGGCAGAGGAAATGAGTACATATAGTTGGTCAAGGTTTTGTACCGTAAACTATTGACCAACAGCAAACGACTACCAGCTTTCCCACATGAGGTCAGGCCAGGATTCGCACTCTGATTTCAGAAGTGAGGGGAGTGTTTTACCACTGCGACTCCCATACACATGGCCCCCATACACATCATTAAATATCATTCCTCAGTTACTTACAAAACAAAAAACCCAATTTCCTATGGCTTACTTATCATAGATTTGTTTATAAATTACTACTTGCCTATATTTTCAGAGATTTGAGTAATTTTTCTACCTAAATTCTATGTCCTTAGTATGACAAAACAAAAATTTCAGCACTAAATACAAACCTGACTGTATATTACCTGAAATCTGGATCAGATGGAAAATAACTCTTTTTAAAATCTATGTATTTTTAAATTCTAATCACAAATGTAACCCAATTTTTTCCTCTATAGAGGGAAACCTAATATTTATATTGTTGTTCTGAATCAGATCCAGTAATACAAGGGTCTGGATCAGCTAAGTTTCAGCATAATGAAATAATATAACGAGACTCAGCAATCAGTGCTGTGGAAACACCTGGTTACTGTTTAGCCAGACCCTTTCTATTTAGGATATGCTGAAGGCTGTTTGAACTAGGGATTTGTGCCATCTTATCACTCACGAACAAAGATAATCTCTCTCTAATACTGCCAGCTTCACTAACATCTGGCCACGGAGAAATAAGGAGTTAAGTAACCAAGTATACACAATCAAACAAGGATTATCTGAAAGTTTTTTCTATATATATTATTAGCAGAGACACCTGTTCCCAAGGAAAAACCTTTAAGTAGAACTCTATGTGGCATAACTCCCTCTTTTGTAGAAATAAACATCAGGTCCTGAGACCAGCTTACAGGCCTGTTTTCCAGTCAGATGCATACTGTTAATCAGAATTCCTGGCGTAACAGGTACTTTTCTGGTTCCTTGATGAACAGAGGTCAGTTATTGTACGAGGTTTACCTATACTCTATATTTACTGTTCATACTTGTGTTATTACAAGTTTATACATTATTTTATATTCATAAAACAACCAATAATGACCTTTATCCCCAACTGAATAATCATTAACTGGAAATGAAGAAAATCAAAACGAAACATGGCAGTTTTAAAATTTCCTTCAAGGTACAAGATAACAGTTTATATTTTTCTCCAGATTTATGGTTTGTTTCTAATATTTTAAGTTCTCTCACAAATGAAATGCCAGCTGTAAAAGAATATAAGCTTCGCCCACTGCTTCTGGATATGTGAGTGGTTTCTTCATCTCAAAAAGTCGCCCCATCTTTTGAAAATACATCACCCTGGAGCATTTATACTGATAAATATGGTAATATGACCTCTGCTTTTTAACGGGTTGCAGAAATCCCAACTCTGACCTATAAATAATGCTTTGGTCAAGGCTAAATTGGTAAGACTAGACTATAATAAGCAGATCCCATTGGGCAAACACTAGCTTTAATAAATCCGGATTCATTTATGTACTGGTAATTAATTCTTCCACATTTAGATAGCCTTTTTCACATTAATTTTAATTTTTCATATTATAAAAATACTGCTGGTTTTATGTTATGGGTATTAAACTATCAACATAGCATAAAGATCAAGTTTGAACAGTAAATTCTACTTTCAGAAGTTAAACAAATTTTTAAGCAAAGAAAATAGATATCAACTTGAGATAAGGCAATGATTGGTAGAATATTTTCCATTTTGGAATTCCCATCAACGGTTACTGATTCTGGAATACTGAAAAAAAATTTTATTCCGGCATCTCCCTACCGAATATGCCAGCTAACAGGAAGAGAAGTTCATGAAAACAAGACATGACACTGGACAGTTCTGATCATAGAAATCGAGACAGAAGTCTTGACATCTATAAAATATGAGATAAAAGTGTAAAATTCTTCAAATTTTGGGTTTGTTTCTAATATTTTAAGTTTTCCCACAATTGTACTGACAATTGATGTGTTGGTTGTAAAGTATGGTCAAGTGATTTAAGTTATAATAACTATGACATGGTCTTGATACCAAAGATTTCAGTGTAACCTATCCTGCCTGGTAGGGCATACCTGAAAACACCTAATGAGAGTGATTGTTTTACAGTGTATACAAAACCAACTTTTTCACCAACAAAATTTCTATCTAAGAATTTGTTTTGGAAAATTAAAAGAATTTTTTTGTAAAATTGTCTGCCAAAAAGATGTATATATATTTTTTTACATCATCATAATGAAATATTTTGAGATATTTATCTTATGGCTTTTTTCACAGAAAATGATGCATAATATTTTGGAATAAAAATACTGGGAATAAAATTTCATTAAATGCGAACCCTGAAGTAAGGTTACATAGAGCTCAGTGTATTGTGTGTGCCTAAATAAGCAGTCCATTAATCAGGCAGTCTACTGGAACCCATTGCCCCTTCATTCTCCAATGGTTAAGAACACATGTATTCCACTGAATGCATTCATACACAGATTCTCCACAGTTATCTAGGGGCCAGTTACACTTTCACAGATCCCCCACAGATATAGGCCACGGTTCCATATATGGAAACTGCCAACGATCCCTTGCAGATGGCGGGGTTTGGGGAGTGGGAATGTTTGAAAAGTGAGTGATTAACGGACTTGGGATAACTCGACTTGGATAACTCTCCGGATAATAGAGATGCCACAAAGACTTAAGGTATGCATTGCGTCGCTTGCGGATGAACTCCAGATAATCCTCCGTGGCGGAAAGACCCCAGGACACACCAGGACAACATAGGGATGCATCAAGACGTTGCACGGACACCCCGGATGGGTTTACGGACCTTGCGGATACTCACGGTTGGGGTTGATGGATCTTTATTTCTCTCGCAGATGTCAGCTTATCGATATTAAAGGATACTTTATTAACATAACATTACACCTGTCTCCATGGGAGGTGTTGACCACTGGATATCTGGATGCCTATGGCTATAAAAGGGGGAAAGGTCCAGCTCACTAGCCAGATACAATGTAGATGGCAACATGGACACACGACAGTAATCTTGCACAACTTTAACTGTTACTCTTAGAAATGGAGAGGCAGTTACTCATCATTTCAGCCATGATAGACTGGTTGAGAAGCAGATGGTATCTGCCAGGTGGTCTGCCAGTTATTAGACAGAGAAGACAGAGAAGATATAGGTTCAGGCCTTGGCCAGCCCGGGCAGAGCTTCAGGAAAAGGGTCAGTACAGCAGACCGATGCCAATGCACAACTTAGATGACCCTATGGCATATAGAAACTTCATCCAGGTGCCGCCTAAGCTCTATCAAGAGCTTGAGCAGAGAATCACTGCTGAGTTCCAGAGGGACAGGACCTTGATGAGAGATCCCATGAGTCCAGGAGTCAAGTGACACTGGTGACAGCTACACCACTCTGCAGTATGCCTTCAGGGTGGCTAGTCAGACCATTGAGAAGTTTGTGCCTGAGGTCTGTGACGCTATCACCAGGGCCTATTGAGATCAGGTGATGCGGTGCCCCACACTCCCAGAGGATTGGTTGCTGGTCGAGTCCGTCTTCCGCCGGAGGTGGAACTTCCCACATGCACTGGGTGCCCTGGATGGAAGGGATATTCCAATCAGATGTCCACAAGGGATAGGCAGCAGGTGGATGGAGATTCCAAGTTCCTGTGGGTGGGCATGGGGGCAGCAGGGTCAGCTTCAAATGCTCCGATTTTCGAGCACACCGATTTGAGGCACAAAATAGTGGGCGGCAGCATCGGCTTCCCTGACAGTGAAACTCTGGGGATTGGTGGACCAAAGGTGAACTTTTTCCTTCTCGGGACGACACCTTCCCCCTCATGCTCTGGCTAATGAGGCCCTACTCCAGCCACACTATGGATTTGAAGGAGATGGTCTTCAACTATAGGATCAGGCGTGGAAGAACTGTGGTAGTGAATGCCTTCGGGACCCTGACATCTCGCTTTAGGATTTTCCAGAGCCTGCTGCAGCAGGAGCCCCCCATGGTCAACAGGGTTGTCATGGACTGCCTAGTACTGCACAACCTACTGAGGATGATACCCCACAGCTCAACAGGAAGACTTAGGGGGCGAGGGCCAGTGTACGGTAGTACTCGAGGGCAAGGACATTCCATATGAGGGCTGTAACACAATTGGGGCAGCTAAAAGGCAGAGGAATATTCTCAGGGACTATTTCATGAATGAGGAACAGCTCCCTTGTCCAATGGCCAGCAGTTAAAATGTGAAATACTGTTATACTTTGACTCTGTAAATGTTAATATAACATTTAAGAATTTTTAAAACAAAAACCAGATGAAATGAGTAAGAATTGTGATAAAACTGGAATAGTGCAACATGGACTATGAACTGTGAACTTTTGTACATAAGTATACGAATGTTACATTTGAAAGATAACTAGAAATAGGACGCCCTGTTGATAGTAGATGCGAATAGAAACAGGATAGCATAGAAGAACACACATTATCATGTGTAATGTCCACCCCATGAACCTTTTGCCAAAATTGTACAGTAGTCTTACAAGACCCTGTTTCATTTGTAAAATATATCAATGATGCTTAAATATTTATTAGTGTAGATGTAAATTATTTCAGCTTCATGCCTTTTTGCATTGGTTGGGTCGAAAATTTTGACGAAATCACTCTATCTTGCACGGTTAAGTAGAAGCAAATTCCTGTTTTTCTATTTTTGGCAAAAATTCGAAAAATCAAAATGGCCGCCATTTTTGGGGAGGGGAAATTTTTTTTGAAAATTGCAAGGATACATTCCTTACATACCCTGTGGGTTGAAAATTTCGACGAAATCGCTCTATCTCGCATGGTTAAGGAGATAGAAGCAAATTTGTGTTTTGCCATTTTTGGCAAAAGTTCGAAAATTCAAAATGGCCGCCATTTTTGGGGAGGGGAAAATTTTTGGAAAATTGCAAAGAGTACATTCCTTAGATACCCTGTGGGTCGAAAATTTCGACGAAATCGCTCTATCTCGCACGGTTAAGGAGATAGAAGCAAATTTGTGTTTTGCCATTTTTGGCAAAAATTCGAAAATTCAAAATGGCCGCCATTTTTGGGGAGGGGAAATTTTTTTGAAAATTGCAAAGAGTACATTCCTTAGATACCCTGTGGGTCGAAAATTTCGACGAAATCGCTCTATCTCGCACGGTTAAGGAGATGGAAGCAAATTTGTGTTTTGCCATTTTTGGCAAAAATTCGAAAATTCAAAATGGCCACCATTTTTGGGGAGGGGAAAATTTTTTTGAAAATTGCAAAGATTACATTCCTTAGATATCCTGTGGGTCGAAAATTTCGACGAAATCGCTCTATCTCGCACGGTTAAGGAAATTTGTGTTTTGCCATTTTTGGCAAAAATTCGAAAATTCAAAATGGCCGCCATTTTTGGGGAGGGGAAAATTTTTTGAAAATTGCAAAGAGTACATTCCTTAGATACCCTGTGGGTCGAAAATTTCGACGAAATCGCTCTATCTCGCACGGTTTAGGAGATATGAGCACATTTGCCTTTTTCAGTATTCAAAATAGCTAATTACTCATTTATTTAATTAATTACTCACTCATCTATGAAGCAATTCCCCCCAAAAGCAATCCCATACAAGCTATTAACCAAATGAACCTCCATACCAAATTTCAGAAAGCTAGGCTTAATAGCATTCCTTAAAATGTCTGGAAACCAAAGAGCTACTCAAAAGTAGCAAAGTAGCTATTACTCAGTTAGCTATAGAGCTATCATCACCAAAAGCAATCCCATACAAGCTATTAACCCAATAAACCTGCATGCCAAATTTGGTAAAGATAGGATAAGAACTGTTGCCTCAAATGTCTGGAAACCAAGTGGGACGCCGGACGGCGGAAAAAGCAAAAATAATATGTCCACCCCCCAGTGGGGTGGACATAATTACTGTCTTCTTCTATTCATATGTCACATATTATTGCTTGTGTATATTTATCATTTTGCTGTTGTATTATTGCCAATAAAAGCTTTAATTTTCTTGAAAATAGCATTAAGAACAACAGCATCTATTTGGATCTAAATAACATCTTTGCTTTGGTTGAATAATGTAGCATAAACTTTGGTTTGGAAAGGGTTGAAACAGAATGCTTTAAAAAAATGGACAAGCAAGCAAGAAAGGTCTTGTCTTACAAGGTGCAATTATTTCAGAGAAAGATGCCCCACACCACTACGCGAGAGTTGCAGTGAGGGGTCCACAGCATTGTGGACACAGGTTTTAACAAAATTTGGGCTTTTCATTATTTATTTATTTATTTTTATTTATTTATTTATTTTTTTTTTTGGGGGGGGGGTGGGGGGTGGGGGGGTGGGGGGGGGGGTGGGGGGTGGTTCTGAGTGACATAAGTTGATTGCCAAATAATACATCAAAGTTTGTACTGCTGTGTGTATTTTGGGGTAGGGACCTGTGTCTTGGGCGTAATTTTCATTTGGGCTGAACTACTATTTTCATTTAACTCTATTTACTATGGGTGAACCATGGGCAATGATTGTGTAGTTTTGGGTTTTTTTTGGTGTTGTGTGGTCTGGGGAATTTTTTTTTTATTTGCTTTTTAGAAAACAACAAATAGAGCTTAAATAATTGTTTTTGGAAGATTTGGCGGCCCTGAGAAGGGCCTATAAAAATTATCAGCTATTGCTGATCTGCTGGCTAGCTGGCTACTGGTCCCCTGAGGCTGGTTGGTCTGGTTGGATGGTTGATGTGTCTTCCACTGCCTGGAACTGAGGCATGTTGATGGCACCGAAGCTTATATCCTGTGACATGTTTGGAATGTTGCTGAAATACTTAGCGCTTAGAGACATACTAAGTGATAAGCGCTATATAAAAATCATGTGTTATATTATGTCAAATACTGGCTGTCAACTGAGGTGGATTTGTTGGTCGTGAGAGGGTGAATCCTGTTGGTGTGCTGGTGAGTGGTGGGCTGCCTTGGCATCTAATGTCTGGCGTTGTAGCGGGTGGGGACATAACACGCAGCTGTGATGATGAAGCAGTACTCTGTGACATTTGCTGCTGTGATGTTTGCTGACTGTGTTGCTGTGTGGGCTGCTGTTGATGCTGTACTGGCTGATGTGGCTGTATGGAATGCTGTGGTTGAATTGCCTGCTGCTGCATCGGCTGCATGTGTTGCTTTGGTTGGATGCTTTGCTGTGGAGCGTGTTGCTGTGGCTGCATGCTTTGCTGTGGAGTGTGTTGCTGTGGCTGCATGCTTTGCTGTGGAGTGTGTTGCTGTGGCTGCATGCTTTGCTGTGGAGTGTGTTGCTGTGGCTGCATGCTTTGCTGTGGAGTGTGTTGCTGTGGCTGCATGCTTTGCTGTGGACCGTGTCTGTCGATCTGCTGCTGAGCTGGTGCATGCGGCTGTGTGAATGTCTGTTGAAAGTGCTGCTGTACCTGCTGCAATTGCTGCTGTGCAAGCCCATGTGGTATGTGTGTAAAAGTCTGTTGCATCTGGTGATGTGGTGCCTGCATCTGTGTGTGAAACACTGGATAATGGTGTGACGTTGAGGCTCGGCTGTAGGTGATGGTCTGCGCCATGCTTGTGCCCATTCCGTGTTGGTACCTTTGCTGCTACTTGTCCCTACGTTTAAGTCTCATCAATAAGTTGAATGTCTCTTGTTAAAATTTGTCATATGAGTCGCTTGTCAGTTGTACCACCTCCACTTTCAGAAAGTCACAAAAGCCCAATCTTGGGTTATCAGGCTGGTCTTCAAACTTTTTCACCACAATGTCTTTTAACTCGGTTATCCCCCTCTGCGCTTGGAGGTCTGAATCTGCTAAACTTGACATCACACTGACAGCATGCGATTGGGTCGTAGGCATATCCAGGTGCGAGATGTCTGAGGGGTCACAAGTTGACTCTGGACAAGAAGTATCCTGTAACGGTTCCACGTGCACAGTCTCCTGTCTGGATGATAAGCTCGCTGCTGCACTGGCTTGAGAAGCAGAACCCTTGGGAGCCCTGGGTTCACTTTTTGCTGTAAGATGGCGCACGATGTGGTCCCTGAGAAAGTCAAAATTGTCTCTGGTCCATTTCTGCCTCTCTGTCAAGACTGGTTCCACCTGGCCAGACTTCATGTGTGTGACTTTCCTGAAGAGTGTGCGCTGGCTCTGGAACCACTTTTGGCAGGCATCTTTAATCCAAATTGTTCTCCTCACAAAACTTTGCCCACACAGTCTCCCTCTTGGACCTATCCTGGTAGTCCATTAAATGCTTGTTCTACAGAATTTCATTGTCACACAGAAAGTCCACTAACTTCTGTTCCTGCTCAGGACTGAAGAGAACTGGGGGTTTCTTGGCTTCTTTTGTCAGCCTTGCCCGTGCCTGTGCCCTTGCCATTCTGTGTCATTGGAAACTACAATTCTATCCGTAAACCCTGTCCTTATTGTCCTTGAGGCATCCTTTTCGTCCGTAAACCCCGTCCCTATTGTCCATGAAGATATCCGTGCATATCCGTAGACTAATTACATATCCGCGACCTTCTTCACAGACCCTCCCTATTGGTCTGTTTGTATTCCGGCAATGTCCGTTAGTTTCCGGTGGCGTCCTTACAGCCTCCGAACACCCTCCGCGGATATCTGTAGAAATTTTCCGAGCCATTATTGGTGGGGATGAGTCAAGGATGTCCCGGATGCCACAAGGAGATCTAAGGGTGCTTTAAGGACAATACGGATGACATACAGATTACATATGGATCAGTTGCGGATATTAATTACACCTGGCATTTGTATACCGCACGCCACAAGGATATTACGGACACTACGGACATGTTCACGGATGAAAAATATGATCCATAACTCACAATTTTCCATATTTGGTTACCTGCCGTAATCCGACGGTACATCCGGCCATGTGTAGCTGGGGTCTTAGTAAGACCATCAAGACCCTCATACTGCTGTACATAAACCAGGCTAACTTGTTGCAGTCTTATGTACAATTTCTAATCTACACACTCGTCTCCAATCTCTTAGGCTTGCTCACAATGAATTGCTTTTAGACAATGAATAAGTGCATTTTCTACAGTCTGGATTTAACACTCTCACAGGAAGTAAAGACTAGTGTCAGAGACCCCTCTAGCTTTGCTGGTCAGGTACCAAGATTTTCCAACACTCTTAAAGTGCATCTTTTCAATACTGTTTATCCTGTCATAAACAGCGCTGGGTGCAGTCCACAAGTTTGTGGGTAGCTGTGTCAAAACTGTATGGATAGATCTGATATCCTTCAATGTATATACTGAGCCACACACTTGCTAGACTTTCCTCAAGTCCTTTTGTCTTAGGTATTATATGAAGACTGAATGACTTTTTGGCCAGAATGCGGGGATGACAGAAGTTTTGTATTTTGTATTTCTACCCTTAGTAATTTCCCCGCCCATCATGATGGGTTCATGATTCCATGTATGTCAGAGTTGGTGGAATAAGAAATACAAAGACTTGGAGCAAGTCTACACACTTGCTGGTATACATGCTAAAAGTGGAGTCATAAAAGCCTTTCCCTTTGATTGTTTTCAACAGTTGTTTCCTTCTACAGTGCACTAAGGAAGAACCTTGCAAAAGGTCTACCAATCTCTCAGATCCTGGGTTCAATCACTGACCCAATCTGAAGTGGGACAAATGGTAATTCTGTTTCTGGCGCCTAATGGTGTCTGTGCTAAATACTGATGCACATATGTATGCACTCTTTTCTGTAATCCTCTTAACTACTATCATTGATCTTGTGCAAGGTCCTTCCTTAGTGCACTATGATTCTCTGAGAGCATTTCCCTCCAGAAGTGAGAATGTAATATTCAGACTGTTATAAAATGCACTCATTCACTGTCTCAAAAACCCCAAAGTAAAGACTAAAAATATTTCACATTTGCATTATGGTTCACATTTGCATTATGACAGGCTATGGTCATATTGGACAAACCCTCAAACATTGCTACTTATGGAGAGTACAACTTGTTTTGATGGCCCACAAAAATTATAACGTAAACATTGTGGTCATGTGAACTAATGGACGGATGATACAACTTTAACTTAATGGCTGGTTAGGGTTGTTATACGAAATTAAATTCACATCTTGATTTGTGTTGTCTACAAGTTTGACAGCTCCAACAAATGGCTAATGTTGGGAAATGCTTAGAATATTTCACTGTAAACTAATAAATCTAACCTACAATTGACTGCAATTATTTTTTCCATGTATAGATACAAACCTATCAGCTTGATTTTTATAATATTAAATGTACAAAATAGCATCAGAGATGCCCGTACCCCACAGCCTCGGGAAATAGTTTTCAACACCATGAGATATAGAAGTAGTGACACAGTTCAAACATCAGGATACTTTCAGAGTAGTGTCAGTTATATAAAGCTCCAAATAATGTTTAAGTAGAGAAAATAAAATCTAAGAGAAAGAAAATCTATGTACAGATAAAGTATTAAAACAAGACAATTCAATAGCAAGATGACAGCATTAATCAGTACACTAAAAATTATGAAGCTGTAAAACTTATTAATTGGAGAATAACTGTCAATGGAAAAAACACATTTATGTAAAAGTACATATAACAATCATTTGCAGCAATCCATATATCTTTGTCATAAGAGAAACATGTCTCAAATATGGCAGGTGAACACACTTTGGCAGAGCCAAAGCTAAAGATCACACCATGATGCACACCTGCACCCCCAAACAGGGTTCGAATTTAAAAAAATCTGTCAGTCCACGACTGAAATACCTTCACGTCAAAAAGATTAAGAACCCGCAAGTCTGCTTGTTCTGCAAGCTGTTTATATGCACACATCTTGCACAGTCGAATTATGCTTGGGATGATCTGAATATTGTCCAAAAAATACCAAAGTGACCTAACACATTTGTGTTAGGATTTAAAGCCTCTCCCATCTTTCTGTATGTTTTGCATGGTCGAATTATAGTTTTAACTTTTGAATATTACCCGTATATACAGATGTGGCAATACAATTTCCCTACCAAGTATCAATTTCATATACCTTACGGTCTCTGAGATATAGCCCGGACAAGATTTTAAAGGTCAAGGTCACTACAGCAAGGTCGAAGGTCAAATCAAGGTCACACTATGATGTTGCACACCTACAATCTACAACCAGTGTCCCTACCAAGTATCAACTTCCTACACCTTACAGTTTCCTACATATAGCCAGGACAAGATTTTATAGGTCAAGGTCACTACAGCAAGGTCAAAGGTCAAATCAAGGTGACATCATGATGTTTGCACACCTACACCCCCTAACCAATGTTCCTTCAAGGTATCAACTTCCTACACCTTATGGTTTCCGAGATATAGCCCAGATAAGGTTTTATAGGTCAAGGTCACTACGGCAAGGTCAAAGATCAAATCAAGGTCAGGCCATGATGTTGCACACCTGCACCCCCTACCCAATGTCCCTACCAAATATCAACTTCCTACACCTTACGGTTTCCGAGATATAGCCCAGACAAGATTTTATAGGTCAAGGTCCTTATGGCAAGGTAAAAGGTCAAATCAAGGTCAGACCATGATGTTGCACACCTACACCCCCTAACCAATGTCCCTACCAAGTATCAACTTCCTACACCTTACGGTTCCCGAGATATAGCCCGGACAAGATTTTATAGGTCAAGGTCACTACAGCAAGGTCAAAGGTCAAATCAAGGTCACACCATGACGTTGCACACCTACTGCCCCTATCCAATGTCTCCACCAAGTATCAACTTTCTACACCTTACGGTTTCCGAGATATAGCCCGGAGAAGATTTTATAGGTCACGGTCACTACACCAACGTCAAAGGTCAAATCAAGGTCAGACCATTACGTTGCACACCTACACACCCTAACCAATGTCCCTACCAAGTATCAACTTCCTACACCTTACGGTTCCCGAAATATAGCCCGGACATGATTTTCAAACTCAAGGTCACTGCGGCAAGGTCAAATCAAGGTCACACCATGACATTGCACACCTACGCCCCCTAACCAATGTCCCTACCAAGTATCAACTTCCTAAAACTTTTTCCTGCCGCCCGCCCGCCCATCCGGACACCATGGGTGAAAACAATACCCCGACAGCCCTTAAGGGCTGTGGGGTAAAAAATTGTCTGAATTTTTCCAGTGTGTTTTAAATTTGCTGAAGAAAATTAATAATGTTTTTTTAAGTCATTCATTTCTTGTATACTATTATTTTAATTTAGTTCCCAGAGATAAATAATTCCATATTTTAGTATTTTACAAGGATTTTACATTGAATACGTTTATCCTATCCTGTCGCATTTCACTGTATTTAACATTAAAAAATAGTGAAATACTAAATAGCTTAATTTGCTTTTTGATAATCAAGAGATACCCTACTCCTCCAAATCAGAATGTGACTCAACAGTTCTTTGCTCTATTGTAAGCAAATATCTATCCATTACAGAAGCTGTTACTTTTTCATCACATTGACTACCTCTATATGTAAAGTCACCCAAACAAACACAGGCCTCAGAAGGTAGACCCACATTCTCCTAGAGGTCCAGAGTATTAATACACAAGTTATAATTGTGACAATTTTGAAGCCAAAGGCTTACAGAATACTGTATCAAGCTGTCAATGATGGAAGTTGATGTATCTAAACAGTTCCAATGTAATAGACTACCTGGCAATACTAGCTTTATCTCTACACCATGGCAAGAAACTCCAATAAGGTTGACAGTGAGTTTGGCCTCACAAAAATGCAACACTCACTGGCTATATCAAAATGTTCTCATTTAGGTGTCTTCTCTATCTTAAATAGACTAGAAATAAAACTCTTTTTCCATCACACCGACCACTGAAAACCATTATGGCCAACCCCAATAGCTCAAGCTTTTGTTTCCATATATCAGCAATAAAGGCAGATCCTGTGTCTTCAAATGTCAACAAGGCCAAAAGGTGTTTTGGTCCCCTAGCGCAAGCACAAAGCCATCAGAGACACAAGTAGTACACTAGAATTTACGAAAGTCTGGGGACACAAAGAAATTCCAACTGAGACACATCCCACATCTGGTCTAGAACTCAGACGGTCACCCATCCAAGTACTAACGTATCCCATTGCCGCTTTAACTTCAGTGAGCAGACAAATACTCATCATGCAGCGCCACAACTGATGAAAGTCCGTAAACAAAAAAAACAACAAAAAAAGTGATCTGTAGAAGAGCGAGCTCTTTCGAGGCTTGCGCTTAAAAAACTTCATTTACAATTTATTAATTCTAATAATAATCTCAAACTGCTCAGAGAAATCACACGAGAAGGCTTACACTTGTCAGATCTCACTATGTCTTGTTCTTGTTGCTTTGAAGAGCTCACATGACTTGTTTAAAACTTTTCTCTCCTCTCGGTATATATATTACCCTTGTTTTAAGCGCGAGCCTCATAAGAGCTCGCGCTTCTTCATATCACTTCTTTTTTTTTGTCATCAGTTGTGGTGCAGTGTGATGAGTATTTGGAGTTTGTGTTTAAAACATCACATGATACATTTATGCATTTTAATTTAAGAAGGACCTTTGTCACAACTGAATCCATGAAGAATGCCCATCAGGAAGAATGGCCATCAGGAAGAATGACCATCAGAACAATGCCCATCAAGAACTTTGTCCATCACCAATTTTTCAGTGAACACAAGCAACAGTCAATATTTTTGACGTTTTTGACTCCCCAGAGCATAATTGTAACTCCGGGGATACCAAAAGAATAGGGTGGCCAGATCTTTGCCATAGCAAGCCACTTGCGAAGTTTATAAGAAATCCAAAATGAAGTGTGGCTTTTAGGTTGAATACAAGAAAATCTCAGAGGACATGGATGATGACAGTGCATGATACATAGTATCACCGATTTTCGGGGATACAATAAGAAAGCTTGACATACATGCATGTATATTTGGGACTGAACTTTAAACACCAAAAAGGAAACTCACCTAGATCAGTCAAATCTGATTCCATGATCAAAGCATTATTTTTTCATTGAAAATGTAAGGTACTTGACACTTCTCACACAGATTTATGAAAACCTGGGTTATAAGTTCATATTTTGTTTCAATCAGATTGTTTTTCAGTCTATTATGAATGTTCTAATAATTCCACAGAAATATGTCACAGTCCATAGCAATTATCCTTGAAATTTTACAGGATTATATTGTACTGTTCTGTTGACTGTTAAGATATATCTAAGAAAAATATAATTTTTTTTACTACAAACAGAAAATTGTTTCAAACATCCATTTAGTCTTTTCCCCCATTCTCAATCATTTCCCTTTTTCAATGAAAATATATTTCCTTTGTGTCTTTTTCGTAAAGAATTCATGCAAACACTTGAAATTATTTAGAAGTCTTATTTTGTACTGCATGTAGAAAATACACAAGTGTAAACTCATACACTGGCAATACAACTGCTTGAACATATGATAATTAAAGTAAAAAAAAACATGGCCATTTCCTTGTTACAGTAATAGTCTGGCTCTTTTCCTTCCAGTATAAAGTAAATATTGACATTTTTTTTTATATTTGTACTTATATAGGATGTCTACAATACTGACTTCAGGATCAACACACCACAACTTACACTTGCACTGACTAATTGGCTCAACTCTGTTAAAAATGTATGGGCAAAATTGTTTTTTCTTTTTATTTAAAATCCTTATAGTGGTCTTAATGTCACCTCTGTTCAACTGCTGTTTACTAAATATAAACAGCAACCAAACAATGCAGAACTACCATCAAAACACAATAAAACAGCATTTCTTTTAACTGAGGGACCAAAACATTTATCCAGCAGATAGTTAGTCACTCAGGCAGTCTCTGCAGACAGTGCTTTTATTTCTTATGTCTCTCTCTCCCCAATTTATTTGTTTAGATATCTTGATACAATTTTTTTTTTTTTTTTTTGGTGGTCTATCATTGTGCAACTTTTTTATTGTTTGAATTCTGAAGCTTCCTGGATATAATTTACTGCATCCAATGTACATACATGACCCGTTGTGAGATATAGAGTAAGAAATCTAAAATTCGCCAGGAATCTAAAATTCGCCACCTCTAAAACCTTAGTTAATTTTATGAAGAAAATGATGTTTTTGTCCAAAAATTGGTATTTTTCAGTTCAAAAAGCCTTTATTTACTATACAGTCAACAAATCTCACCACAATTCATTTATTTTATTAGTATTTTCACATGTGGCGAATTTCAGATATGTGGCGAATTTTAGATTTCTTACTCTATCAATACAATTTCATACCAATTATATCATAATTATACTATTTTTAAGCTCTATATTTCACGACAGCATTAGTTACTGACTTTTTCTATATCAAACACTTGTTTTATTACTTTGCATATTGACTGATATTGAAAAAATTTTTCACTGGCACTAGTACCTCATTAACCCCAAAATATATAAAGTATTTCATAAGAAACATAAGTTTAACACAAAGTTGCTCTACAACAATACATTAAGATGAAATACAAGTACAGATAATCAAATTTCTTAAAGATCTCAAACTTAATCCTCCAACATAGGAATTATTGAGGACCAAAATATAAACTAGTAACAAAATACAATGTTTGGAAAATCCTGCCTTATGATTTTATAGAAGCAACATTGAAATGAACACTTTTTGGTGTCGTATTCCAGGACACTATGTCAATTGATATTGAGATATCAATGAATGACTCCTCCTCAATAATAAGCATCCCCAAGCTGTATCATAAGCAATGTTAGGCCCACTATTTCAATTTACCAAAAAATACCATAGACTTCACAGATTCACAAAAAAGAATTACGGCACATTTTTTTTTCTTCAAATTTTGAGTTTTTGATCACATTATTTGCTGAAATAATTTTTGAAATTATTTATATGACTTTTATTTTAACAGAATATATAAAGTATAAATTTGATATTCCTGCTTCACTTTCACCACGTCCAGTAAATATCTGACCAATTTGTTTTATAACAACAATTATCATACATGTATTTTGATGACTAATGATATACTGCCGATCTGCCTCATTAAATCCTATTCTACAACTGATTAGTCAAAAGACCGTTTTCAGTTTTGTCAGATCCTGTCCATGACGGGTCTATTGTGGCACAATATGAAATCATTCACATTTCTAATCTTGAATATAAAACTCATACAACCACTGCATCCCTGTCATTATCTGTCAAAGACACAAAGAGTGTTTATCTGAAATCTACTGCCAGTCAACCACCAGTCATATTTATCAAGACCATTAAATCTCTTCTGACAGTCTCAACATTCAACAAGTCATGTCAAGAACTAATCCTGCTAAATGTACTCAAATTCACAATTCAAATATCTCATCATTAGTCTTGTGTGTGGAATTACCCTGTATTTTCAATTCTAAAATCTTTTAACTAAACGATGTATAAGAATATTAAAGTTCACTCAAATGATCCTGACAAATGTTGCTTAATTATTGTTGTCAAAATTAATGCATGATTTGATATGTATCAGTTTTCTAACACTGCCCCACACTATTCACATTCGTATATTTTCATAAACCATTTCACTGCATTCTTTTGTTCACAAATTTAGATGGATGGATATGTGAAAACAGCTTGAAGCCAAGTTTACACTACAATATCAATATTTGTTACACAGTGCAATCTATCTTCCATAAACTAAAGAATCCAATGAACCACAACTATTTCGAACTACATTAGACTTCATGCTCCACAGATAACTTCAAAACTAATTTATCTCTCTAATTGGTGACAATTGCTATCTATACCTGCTGATATAATTAGGACTGTGTCACTGTGAGTATATGAATAATGTATTAATGAGTACTTGGTTGGAATTATAACAATGGTTCATATTTAAGGTTTTTACTTACTGCTTGTTTAACTTCTGTTTAACATTCTGTTTTTCAAGTCTATAATTATTAAGCATATGTTTGTTCAACAAAACAGATGCTTGAAAAAGTTGTTTTATACCATAAGGTTACCGTACTAATTGCAATAAAAGAACATACACTGAAAACTTTTCTCTTCCATGTAAAAATTTACGAGATCAACTTTCACGGGGAGTAATGTACATAGTCAAATTCTGATATGCACAAGTCTACCTTTAAGTCTATCATTAGGGTTTCATGTGGCTCAGTTGGTAGGATGTTTGACTCATAATCTTATGTGGGTGTTCCACCACACGACTAAGGCTCCCGATTAAGGGTTTTTGAGGGTCGGTTTCAAAAATATGCTTAGTCCCAGGCTTCCTGTAAGGGTCGGTTGTGGTCGGTTGAGGCCGTGTGAGAAATCAAACATGTTTGATATTTCTCCCGACCCCAACCGATTATTTTTTCCCGCCATAAACAAAATGTCCAGTCCCAGGCTTCCTCAGGCCTCCTCAGATCAAATTTACACAGTCCTATGCTGTCCCAGGCCGCCTGCGACCCTTAGTCGCCGACCCTTAGTCCCAGACCCTCTATACCTTAGTCCCAGGCTTCCTGCGACCCTTAGTCTCATTGCAAAGCAAAAATCGGCTATCTCGGTCTGGGGACGCCTGGGGACGCCTCAGGACACCTTGTGGGGTCGGGACTTAATCCTGGGTTAGTCGGGGCTTAGTCCCAGGAGGCCTGAGGCGTCCTGGGACCCAGTCGGTTTGTCTACGACAGGATCGTGGTTCAAACCGACCAGAAAAATGGCTTAGTCTGTTCTTAGTCCCAGACCAGTTAGGGACTGTCTGGGGCCTCCTGGGGCGTCCTGAGGCCGATCTGTAGTTAATCCCAGACCTTCACACCGATTCTGTCTTCCACCCCATTGGTCAATTTTTTTTCCATTTTTTCCAAGACTACCCACGATTAAGGGTCGCCGACAGGATCGGGGCTTAATCCTTTGGTGGAACAAGGGCATAAGGGTCGTGGGTTTGATCCCCACTGATGCCAACTGTTTCATGTGGGATAACATCTTTGGGCATGATGTCAATCTGGACTGTGCCTCTCTCAAACCAGAGGGAAATATGGGTACCCAGCTATAAGGGATACTGGCTTCTGCAAATTGCAATAGGTAAGGGGTAATACTGTGTAAAGTGCTTTGAGCTAACAATAAGACAAAGCACTAAGAGCCCAGTATTATTATTATTATCTTAGAAACCAAGATTAAAAGGTCAAACAGCATTTAAAATGCAGAGGTGAAAGAGTATTCAAAGTGATACAAAAGTAAACATCCAAAGCTACACAATTTATTTAGTGTTTTGTGTCATGCCTAGTATCTTATCACTTATAGTGTGACAGGTAGTTTGAAGGGCAGAGGAAACCAGTACATACAGTTGATGAATGTTCTGAAGTGTAAGACCCCAGTTACACATGGCCGGATGTACCGCCAGATTGCGGCAGGTTACCAAATATGGAAAATTTTGACTTCAAGTTCACGTTTATTCAGTATTTAAAGGCCTCAGGCCCATGATACACAAAGTTTTACAATTAAATTTCAAACAACAACATGCTGGATTTTAGTACACCAGTTATTGCAGTTACATTTAAAAGCAAAACATAGAAAAATACATTCTCCTAAGTTAGTTGACCCAATTTCACTTCTCTTAACTTAAAAGAGTGGAACAGGAAACAAACTAAATTTGTAAGTTTCAATGGATTTTTTGTTGACATTAGATAAATGAACTTGTCATAGTTACTATTTATCATATAGGGAATATACTTTTATCTTAGTTCAGTATATAGTGAGCATGTTACAATTATATGAAATTCATCTTCAAAACATTTTAAACTTGAAAACGTACAGAATTTACAAAATCTCAAATGATAGCGGAGACCTTTTTGTCTTCCTAATTCAACATTTAGAGAATGGTTTGAACAACGAAACTTTGTCAGTGCAACTCTGTTTTTCCTGATATCAATAACTGAGAGATACTTTTCAACTTCAAAAACATTCTTAAACTTTGAGTAACATTGCAACCTAGATATTTCATTTATACTACTATTCCATTCTTGAAGGTGATTATCTTTTAATCTTTGTTTAAACAATGAGATAAATTGTTTTTTATCACCTACACCCTAATTTAGAAAGACAAAACCAAAACCATATTTATATAACATATTTTTGAGAAAGAATACCCAATTTATTTTTCCTGCATCACACATTTGTAAGGACATGTTATAAAAACTCTTCGTTAATTCAGGTGGCTCCATAGATACTAATTTAAGCCAATATTTGATACACTTTGTATAGTAAATTATAAAAAGTGGGAATCTTCCACATTCTCCCAATACAGAAACATTTGAAGTTTGGGAACCAACTCCTAATATATATTTGGAAAATTTCAACTGTACTGCTTCTATTTCATTACGTTTTTTAAAACCCCATATTTCAGCACCATATGTAACTATAGGAACAACAACAGTATCAAATATTTCAAATAAAATTTTTAAAGGAAGACCATTACATCTATAATTAAGTTTTTTAATTGTACACAATACCTTACTTGACTGTACATTTAATGATTTGGTTGCATAAGAGCAATTCAATCTTGATGAAAAGAATAATCCTAAGTATTTATAATATGGGACCACCTCAATCCTTTCTGTATTTAAAAACCATTTCTCATTGTTCTTGACAATGCCTCCATTTCGAAAAACAATAATCTGTGTTTTAGCAATATTAACTTTTATACCTGAAAGGTTACAATACTTTTACAATACTAGAAAATTTTGAGTGATTTACTGATCACATTTTTCATCCGTGAACACATCCGTAATGTGAAGTGTCTGTGGGGAAGCAACAAAAAAATCAAACTGCTTGAATTTTCCGTAAAAGGTTGGCAGATGCCAGGTGTAATTAATATCTGCAACTGATCCGTTTGTAATCTGTATCATCTTTACAGCACCTGTAGATCTTCTTGTGGCATCTGGGACATCCTTGACTCATCTGCGCCAATAATGGCTCGGAAAATTTCTACGGATATTTCCGGAGGGTGTTCGGAGGCTGGAAGGACGCCACCGGAAGTTAAAGGACACTGCCGGAAATTACACGGACCAATAGGGATGGTCCGTGAAGAAGGTCACGGATATGTAATTTGTCTGCGGATATGCACAGATATCTACGGATCCATTCAGGGACAATAGGGACGGGGAGTACGGACGAAAAGGACGCCTCAAGGACAATAAGGACGGGGTTTATGGATAGAATTGTAGTTTCCCACAACACTCGGGAACTTATGGAAAGACGTTTTCTCATGCACGAAAGCCTATATAAAGGGCATCTGAAGTTGACCCGGCTGCTCCCATGTCCACCCACAGGAACTTGGAATCTTCATCCGCCAGGGTCAAGAGTACAATAGAGTGGAAGCCCTTGCTGTTGCAGAAGAGGCTGCCTCCCCCTGTGGACATCTGATTGGAATATGCCTTCCATCCAGGGCACCCAGGGCATGTGGGAAGTTCCACCTCCGGCGGAAGACGGACTCGACCAGCAACCAATCCTCTGGGAGTGTGTGGCACCGCATCACCTGATCTCGATAGGCCCTGGTGATAGCGTCACAGACCTCAGGCACAAACTTCTCGATGGTTGGACTGGCCATCCTGAAAGCATACTGCAGAGTGGTGTAGCTGTCGCCAGTGGCGAGATGTCTGAGGGTTACTGCCAACTTCACTCCTGGACTGACGGAATCTGTCATCAAGGTCCTGTCCCTCTAGAACTCAGCAGTGATTCTCTGCTCCAGCTCCTGATAAAGCTCAGGCGGCATCTGGATGAAGTTTATGCCATAGGGTCATCTAAGTTGTGCATTGGCATCGGTCTGCTGTACTGACCCTCTTCTTTGAGCTCTGCCCAGGTTGGCCAAGGCCTGAACCTATATCTTCTGTGTTTTCTCTGTCTAATAACTGACAGACCACCTGGCAGACCCCATCTGCTTCTCAACCGGTCTATCATAGCTGAAATGATGAGTAACTGCCTCTCCATTTCTAACAGTAAGAGCTGAAGTTGTGCAAGTTTTCTTTCATGTCTGTCCATATTGGCATCTACATTGTATCTGGCTAGTGAGCTGGACATTACCTCCTTTTATAGCCATTGGCATCCAGATATCAAGTCTCCCATGGAGATAGGTGTAATGTTTATAAAATATCCTTATGGATAAGCTGACATCCGCGATAAAAATAAAGATCTGTAAACCCCATCCGTGAGTGTCCGCAAGGTCCGTAAACCCATCTGGCGTGTCCTTGAGCCGTCCTGATGCATCCCTATGTTGTCCTGGCATGTCCTGGGGTCTTTCCGCCGCATTGCAGGTGGTCACGGAGGAGTATCCGGAGGTCATCTGCAAGCAACGCAATGCATCCCTAACGTCCTTGTGGCATCCCTATCATCCGGAGAGTTATCTATGACACGTCCGTAAATAACTCAGTTTTCAAACATTCCCCCTCCCCAAACCCCACGATCCACACAGGATCCTTGGCAGTTTCCATAAATGGAACCGTGGCCTATATCTGTGGGGGATCCGTGAAAGTGTAACTGGCCCCTAAACTGCCGAACAATGGTAAGTAACTACCAGGTTTCCCGCTGAAGGTTGGACTGGGATTCAAACTCGCACCATACTCAGAGGTGGGAGGCGAGTGTGTTACCACTGCGCCACTGTGGCCCCATAATTATATATATAGCTACAGACACATGTAGTTTCTCTACAATAATCAAAGTCAATCCCACACTGAAGTGATACATAGGATTTTAATACAATTTGTATCCTTTCTTACTGGAGGTATATAAGATACATCAACTAGATGATGTATTTTGATTACCTTAACAACTGTTAGTTTTGTCCATTGAATTTATACATTCAATAATTATCCACTTTCAACATAACATATAGAAGTTATTTTTCTGATATGGGGGCTGGGCTGGCTTCTGTGCAACATTGTATGGCTCATGTGGTCATAAACACATACACATTTCCCCTTGCTGTTTTTCAGGTTTTAACAACATTATTCTGCATCCCATCAGAAACAATTAGAATTAAAAAATGGCCTCCCTTTGGCAAAACTGAAGCATTATATAAGCACTATGTAATATATGCCGCAGATGTATCAAACACTGAAGGCTATTTATTGTTGCTACAATGTCAATGTAACTTTAAATTTGCACAAATTTTATACCTCAGAAGAACTGTCTATCAATACATTCAAAGAACACTTTATATTAGTAAATTAATTTTAACTAAATCATATACTCTTAAACCGTTTTTACAAAAGCCAAAAAAAAAAGAAAAAAAAAAGAACTATACACTGGCATCTTAACACTCAAAGTTCACCGACAGATGAAACCACAAATCCTATTTTTATGTACCCAATAAACCAAATATTATTGTAAATTTATATTTGAAGTTTCACCCACTTTTTTATTTGATGAATAAGTCAATGGATTTTTTTAAACTTGTGTGGTTCAATGAAAACAAATAAGTCAGCCCATATATTTTTAAAATATAGTCAAACTTAAACAGCAAGCAATTCAACCGATTTAAGGAGAGATGGCTTCTTCAGATCATACTTTCCTTTCAATTAAGTTTATGGATATTTGAAATTATAAAAATATCTCTTCTGGAGTGAGCCTAAAAGAATCTGTCAACTCTTTATAGATCTGACACTGTTCCGAGTTTAGAATCTCTTGCTAGAGGGGTGGTGGGAGGAATGTGTATTTTGGTCAGAGCTGAGATTTTCCAATCTCTTTCAACAGCTCAGGTCACACAAGGGTAGGACCCTCAGTGTATCCTGCATACTGCCTTAAGGGTCAGTGGACAAGTTCACAGTTAGTTCCCAAGTCATTCACCAGGGGCGCCACTGTGCCATAAGCCAAAGAGTCTGTTTTTTTAATGATTTTTAAGATAAAGTTATCAATACTCAAACCCACAACCGAAATGCCAAAATTGTTAACAACTGTATCACTGAGGCTAGGTGTGGATGTTTGTACATATGTGTGCAGCTATAAAACAGAAAGCCTTTGTTAACACTATAAAACGGCTTATAGCATATTGCCTTAAGCTGGACTCAAACCTACAACCACTGAGCTGAGTGCTCAGTGATAAAATGCCAAAATTGTTAACCACTGTCTTAGGTATTAGAGTAAGAAATCTAAAATTCGCCACATATCTGAAATTCGCCACATGTGAAAATACTAATAAAATAAATGAATTGTGGTGAGATTTGTTGACTGTATAGTAAATTAAGGCTTTTTGAACTGAAAAATACTAATTTTTAGACAAAAACATCATTTTCTTCATAAAATTAACTAAGGTTTTAGAGGTGGCGAATTTTAGATTCCTGGCGAATTTTAGATTTCTTACTCTATATGAGGACTGAATGACTTTTTTTTCAAGAATTTGGTGCTGACAAAAGTGTTTGTATTTCAGACAAGTATTTTGTACCCATCAGATGGATTCATAATGATTCCATGGATTTCAGATTTGTTGGAATAAGAAACACAAAGACTTGGAGTAAGTCTAGTGTATGCACACATGTGTGCAAAAGTAAAATAGAAAGCCTTTGTTGGCTGTGAAGTGTAAACTTTAAAAACCTCCCGAGGAAGAGTACTATCACAGTGTAAAATTCGGTAGTTTTAGGAGTTTCATAAATTTTAAGGTTACCCCCTACTTTTACAGTTAAAATGTGTAGTTTGTAAATGTTGTTCTTTGAATTATTTTTTCTTTGTAGTTTGTTGTGTTTATTTCATATTGCTTATAAATTTATGTCTTTTATGATGTAATACCTATTGTAAAACATCTGTCATTATGTCCTGTATGTCCCTTTTGATTTTGTATCCTCCGGTTATCTGTCATCTGGAATCAGAGATATCCAGTTGTTGTATAAGGCCTATGGTATCTGCAGGACGTTATTATTGATGAGTTTATTTGAAGTTGTGGGAATGACTGTGTGATTGTGTAATGATGTAATTTATGTTCTTGTGATGTCTTGCTTTATAAATGGTTATTGTTCTTTTCTGTCATGTCATTGGTCACTCATTTTATTATCTAGTGTTTTGTATTGTCTCATGTTTCTGTAATATGATTGGCCAATCCATGAGTTATTGTATTTTGCATTATTATATTTTACTATAAATTGTGGGGTGAATCTCAAACAAGGTCAGAATTGAAACTCAGAGAAGGAAAAAGAGAAGTGAAATGGAGACTGAGAAATCTAAATGAGAATTGAAACTGAGAACAAACTAGAGATAATAGAAATGAGAATTGAATAAAGAAATTAAAAAGAGAATGAGACAGTTAAAATATGAAAATAAATTAGAGTAACTTTTGAAAATTGGAAAGGCAGTTATGATAAATAAATAATAGACAGTTTGATATTTTGTGATTTTAACATTACATTGTATTACATCTGGATTATATGAACAGACACTAATCTGTAGGGTGATTAAGTTTTATATGATATTTGATTGTGTTTATGTTATTTGTTTATAATTGTGTTACACCCCAAAAAGTAAAGGAACAATAAAAAGATATAAAGAGGAAATAAATGAACCTTTTTTAGTTACTTAAATCACACCTAAAATTAACAGTGTGATAATTGGTGGAGATGCTCTAAGTTCCCAGTTTACCTCAGCCAAGCGAGTGGAGAAAGTTAAAGATGAATAGCAGGACAGAAGTGTACCATGTTCCCCATTTTGATGGTTCTACCTTTCCACAAGGCATGACCAGACACCTACAAGAGATATTGGACAAGGCATCAGGTGCAGCTTTCTACAAATCATTCATGGATTTCACCTTCAAACCAGATGACAGGTACAACTTTGATACTTTTGCTGCAAAATTGAATGGTGAGGCAAAGCAGTGGTTCCACAAGTCATTCTCTTCTCATGAGAGGCACCGAGTCAAACCATTTGACACTTTAGTCGACTTGTTTCAGTCAAAGTTCATGGAGCCAGAAGAGGGTGAGCTTTTGTTAGCCATGCAAGATATTCATACACTTTTGTCTGAACATGCTTCTGCCATTTCTCAGTTCAAAATTCAAAACAAAACAGTAGAAATCCTTGTGGACAGAATCCAAAAATTAGAACAATCAATTTCAAAATTTGATGATCAAAAAACAATCATTTCAGATCTTCAGGCCAAAAACAGTATTTTAGAAAGCAAACTCTTGTCAATGGAAGAAAAACTATGCAAAGTTAGTAATAGCAAAAATGACACTTTCAAATCCCTAAAAGATAGGCAAGAAAATGTTCAAAAGGAAATAGCTGCATTAAAACCCATGTTTGACCAGGAAAACTCAACACTCAAAACTAAAGTTCATATCATTGAAGAGAGCTGTGAAAACCATAAGCACCTGTTGGAGGAAGTCCAGCTAAAAGTGACTACACTTTCTCAGGCATTGAAGGAAACAGCCACTGTGGAGACAAATGAGATCTCGCAAGCAGCTCCAAAAGTGGAAGAGCATTGTGACCTCTGTGGCAGTAACACTCACTCTAGTGCAACGTGTGGTGCCAGACGGTTAAGATGTAGGCAGTGCTTCCAGGTTGGCCATCTAGCAAGGTGTTGTCCAAACATCCAGCAGCAAAACCAGTGTCAGAGATGTGGGCTACAGACCCACAGCAGTGACCAGTGTGGCACCTTTGGACTGCAGTGTTGGAGGTGTGGAATGACAGGCCATCTTCAGAGGATGTGTCAACAGCCATTGAGGTACCATGGTAACTACAGAGTCAGTTAGGAGGTTTTGGATTATTAGTACTAGATTTTTTTTATGTGACAGTTTTAGGCATTATATAGATAGAGTGACAGAAAGGAAAAAAAATTTATAGATTGTTAAACATACTTTGTTACCTTGTTACCATGTGATATATTGCTCAAGGTATAAAAGTGAATTTGTAATTGTCATATCATTGGTCGGTACAAGATGACTGTCTTTACTTGTGTATTTAATCAAAATTCTGGCGCCACCTTTAGAACAAAATTCTTGGCAACGTCATTGAGTTTACAATCCCAATGTCGATTCATCATTTCATGAGTACATTTCCACTTTTCTGGTGTTCTTGAAAGGGTTTTACTTTGTATTTATAGTTACTGTTGTTGGAGTAATATTACTCTGGATGTACATATTGGGGTATTTAAATGTCTTTGATAGACATGTGTTTAATGTATTTAAATGTTCTGAGGGGCTCTTCAGTTGTATTTGTATTACCTGTTGAATATTTCCAATGATGAGTGACTATGTATGCTTGCAGATGAGTGTACTGTTTGGTAATTCCTCTCTGCTAAGAAAACTGTGAAGTAATTGTACTTTTATACCATTACTGTGAGTCGCCTAAGTTTGTGGGTGGCTAATCCCAGTCCTGGTGATAGGCAGAGAATTTTTAACAAGCACTTTGGGTGTCTTGAGGTTAATATACTGGGTGATAGTTATGATATGGTTCTTTGGTCAAATGGATGTATAAAATGTCCAATCCTGTACTTAATCATGAGTCCTTTTAGTGTGGAGTGTCTATTGCATAAAACGTTTTACAATGTTATAGATGTATCTTATTTCTACTGACTTATTCTACTCCTTTATATATATTTTTTTCTTTTGTATTGGTAACTACCTTGTGTTACACTAAATATTTGCATTTCATCTGTACATAATACCATATATTAATACTAATTTCTCACCTTTGGACCAGGAGGTCCAAATTGTAACAAGGGGGTGTATTATCACAGTGTAAAAATCAGTAGTTTTAGGAGTTTCATAAATTTTAAGGATACCCCATGTTTTCCCAGTTAAAATGTCTTATTTGTAAATGTGCTTCTTTGGATATATTTGTTTTGTTTGTAGTTTGTGTTTATGGTTTATAAAGTTATTACTTTTATGATGTAATGTCTGTTGTTAAACATCTGTAATTATATCCTGCATGCTATCTTTGATTTTGTAAACTCTGTTATCTATCATCTGGAATCAAAGATATCCAGTTGTTGTGTAAGATCTATGGTAGCTGCAGGAGGTTATTATTAACAGGTTTCATTGAAATTGTGTGATGATGTCAGAATGACTGTGTGATTGTGTAATGATGTAATTCATGTTCTTGTGATGTTGTATTGTATATTGTCTTATAAATGGTTATTGTTCTTTTCTGTCATGTCATTGGTCACTCATTTGTTATCTAGTGTTTTGTATTGTCTCATGTTTCTGTAATATGATTGGCCAATCCATGAATTATTGTATTTTGCATTATTATATTTTACTATAAATTGTGGGGTGAATCTCAAACAAGGGCAGAATTGAATTTCAGAGAAGGAAAATGAGAAGTGAAATTGAGACTGAGAAATCTATATGAGAATTGAAACTGAGAACAAACTAGAGATAATAGAAATGAGAATTGAATAAAGAAATTAAATAGAGATTGAGACAGTTAAAATATGAAAATAAATTAGAGTAACTTTTGAAAATTGGAAAGGCAGTTATGATAAATAAATAATAGACAGTTTGATATTTGTGATTTTAACATTACATTGTATTACATCTGGATTATATGAACAGACATTAATCTGTAGGGTGATTAAGTTTTATATGATATTTGATTGTGTTTATGTTATTTGTTTATAATTGTGTTACACCCCAAAAAGTAAAGGAACAATAAAAAGATATAAAGAGGAAATAAATGAACTTTTTTTAGTTACTTAAATCACACCTAAAATTAACAGTGTGATAGTACTGTCAGTTCTACCATATTAGAACATACCGAACATTAAAAATCCCCCCCTATGACACATATTCACAAAAATCAGTGGACTCAATGTCACTCAACACTGTGAAACTTTTATTTTCAAAGGCTTTGATTTGATGAGCAGTTGTTTTCAACATATATTAATCAAATATTTGCCAGGTTAGTTTTTTTAGGAAAATATACTTAGGTGATGTACATCTGAGAAGTACAGCACTGCAAAATAGTGTTCTCGAGTACTTAATAAAGCTTTCTCATTGACCACCACATGCTTGTCTGTGTCCTTATTTTATAGCATTCATCTTACCAAAAAGATCATCCAGGTAGCCCTGTAGCCGTGGAGATGGCATATCTGCTTTCTTCTTACTGGAGCTGACCGACTCTTTGTTAAAACATCCACACACTTTACCTACACTCATCCCAGCTGGTCCCGCTGTTTCTTCCAACAATATCAACATTGAGATGTTGTCATTTTCTTATAGCACCAGTTATTAAATTAATTGGAAGTATCATATTCACCCATTCTAAATGTTTTATAAACAGTTTATGATAATAAACTAGTCTTGAGTACAAACTTGCAAATTTAATAAGTAAATTAAATTTTTATAAGTTAATACCCTATCCAATGGACAATTGCTTTACCGGTCGGCGCGACCGGTCCCGCCAAACGCCAGAAAAAGACGTCCTGTGTATAATACTGGCAGGACCGGTCAGTAGTGTGCATTCGCTAGGTGGCGCATCATACTTGCTTCCTGTCCAGACAGAGTGACGTCAGTTCATCTTTTTCGTTGTCTAAAACGATTTAGACCCCTAGTAAGCTGGTAGCGGGGTCGGTTGGGAGGGCCTTGCCTGTCCATTGGATAGGGTATTAACTTATAAAAATTTAATTTACTTATTAAATTTGCAATTTTATTGCGTTAAAACATCCTATCCAATGGACAATTGCTGAATAACTACCGCTTGGTAGGCGGGTAAGCAGCTAGGGACTTCTGTGAACTCATAACAAAACAAAATTGTACAGGCCCATTTGACCTAGGGTCAGAGAACCCTGACAGGTCAAGGTCGGCCACTAACTCACCGGTTAACCGGGAGTCTACCGATGTTGCCCCCCCCTTTTTCTTTCCTTCCAGAGTCGGTTTGAGAAGGGAAAGATAGAGAGAGAGGGGCTGAGTTCAGTCCCAGAAGAAATAAACTTCCCAAGGGAAGCAAGTCACAGTTTTTTTTTGTTTTTTTTTTACAATATGTACATATTTACATATATACAACATCCCCTCATTTCTGGGCCTGGTGGTGCACCTGCTGGGCAGCCACTACAGGTCCCAGGTGGAAAAGCTCCGAGTCAGCCCAAGCAACATCCTTCAAATAGAATTGGGTGAAGGTGTTGTGAGATTTCCAGTGGCAGGCTGACAAGATCTGATCTAAGGAAATCCCTGATTGGAAAGCCTTAGAGGCAGCAAAGGCCCTAACATCATGGGCTTTAACCTGATGTAAGGTGAGGGCCTCCTGGTCAGAGAGCTCATAGCACAGAACCACAGTCTGTTTGATCCATGAGGAGATGGTGGCAGGTGAGATGTCTTTATCAAAACCCTTCTTGAAGGAGACAAAGACTAACTCCTTATTCTGCCTGAGGTCTGCAGTCCTGTCCAAGTAGTAGCGCAGGGCTCTAACTGGACATAGGGACCTGTCACCCTTGAGTGACCTATCCAGAGATGGTGCCAGGGCTGGGATGACCACTGGTGCCACACTATCTGGACCTTCCTTAGCCAGCTGGTTCTTGGATAGGAAACTGGGTGAGGGGTACAAAAACACCTTAGACCAGTCCGACTGGAGTCTAATGTTCTTATGTAACCAAGCATGGATCTCACTCCTGCGTTTACCTGAACCCAAAGCCAGCAAGAAAACAGTCTTGAAAGTTAGATGTTTCAAGGAGGCCTCTTTCAGGGAATCAAAGGGAGCCTTTGTGAGCTGATGTAAAACCAGTGAAAGGTTCCAGGAGGGGATGCTCCTCCTGCCCTTAGGTCTGTCTCTATGGAAACTATCCAGGAGACGAGAGAGATTCTCATCTTGGCTGACATTAATGGTGGAATTGCCCAGTTTGTCAGCAATGGCGGATCTGTAGCCATCAATAGTGCTTGGTTGTAACTTCTTCTCCTGAAATAAGTGCAGGAGGAAGTCAGCAATGGCTTTCAGAGGTCGTGCCCTGAAGTCCACCTGATTACTGAGGCACCACTTTGTAAAAATGGTCCACTTTGCCTCATAGACAGATCTGGTTGACCTTCTTTGAGGAGCCTCAATTCGTGCTGCCACTGCCTCAGAGAAGCCTTGCTCCTTGATTGCTGAGGCTCTAGGAGCCAGGCATGTAGGTTCAGATTCGACAGGTTCCTGTGAAGGACCTGGTTGAATGGCTGAGACACTAGGTTGGGTATGCTGGGCAGACACAGTGGGATCTGGCTTGACATTGCTACCAGGTCCCAAAACCAGGGCATGTTGGGCCACCCTGGAGCAATCAGAATTATTCTGTTGCAGGGGTAGTCCTGGAGCTTCTCCACCACTTTGCCCAAGATGGCTGCCGGTGGGAAGGCGTATGGGTCCAGGTACTCCCAGGACAGGCTGAGTGCATCCACTGCCCAAGCCTGGGGGTCTGGTACCGGTGATACAAACTGTGGTAGTTTGTTGTTGAACCTGGTGGCAAACAGGTCCACTTGTGGCTGATGCCACCTTGAACATACAGCTTGGAACACTTCTGGATGAAGTGACCACTATGTTTGAATGGTCTGGCCAAGCCTGGATAGCTTGTCTGCTATCACGTTCAGCCGGCCGGGGATGTGACGTGCCCTGAGGGTTACTTGCTGCCTGGTGCACCAGGACCGAATTCTCCACAGTAGGGCACACAGAGAGCCCAATTTCATCCCCCCTTCTTTGTTGATATAGGCAACCACTGATGTGTTGTCTGTAGCTACCAACACTGTCTTGTTGAAGACTAGGGTTTGAAACTCTTTTAGAGCTAGAAATACTGCTTTCAGCTCCAAGTGGTTTATGTGTAACTTGCTCTCGGGTAGGGACCACTGTCCCCTTGCAGTGTGCTCGTCTAAGTGAGTGCCCCACCCTTCTTTTGATGCATCTGTAAAGATTTGCAGAGCATGTTTTAGAGGGTGTAATGGTTGACCTAGAAGCACATTGCTTTCCTCCAGCCACCACCTTAGATGGGGGTTGAGGGATTTGGGGACCGAGATCACCTTTTCCAGTGACTCTGGGACCCTCCAGTTGTTTTTCAAGTGCCACTGTATGGGTCTCATGTTAGTCGCCCTAAGTGGACTTGCTTTTCTGTTGCTGTGAGTAGACCTATGAGGGACATGAATTGTCGGACCGATCCGACAATATTGATCTGATCTTGTGTGTCAAGGCCTGCCAACGTTCTTCTGTTGGTCTGACCTTGCCCTCTTTCAGGTCGAACTGGTAACCTACGAAGTTGAAGACCTGTTTGGGAACCAGCTCTAACGTTTCCTTGTTCACCAGCCACCCTAATTCCTGACAAAGTGTGACTAGGGTTTGAGTATGCTGGAGACAGGTGTGGTGGGTAGAGGCTCTCACCAGCCAGTCGTCTAGGTAGTAGGTACTGGTGGATCCTTATACCCTTCTGAAAAGCCACGAGTTTGACCTCTTTGGCCACCACTGTGAACTCCATGGGAGCTGTGGACAGGCCAAAGGGAAGGGCTTGAACTGGTAGGACCGACCCTGGAGGTAAAAGCGCATGTACTTCCTGGACTGACTGTGAATTGGTATCTGGAAGTATGCTTCTATGAAATCTATGGATGTGACCCACTCCCCTGCTTGGAGGGAGGTTCTTATTGTCTCTGGGGTTTCCATCTTGAACGTCCCTGTGTTCAAAAAGGTGTTCAAGGTGCTCAGGACCAGGACAGGTCTCCACCGGTTGTTGGGCTCGGGTACCAAAAATAGCCGGTTGCCCTGTGAGTTTGATTTTCTACCGGTTGTACTGTATTCTTGTTCACCAGCTGATACAGTGCTTCTAAAAGGAAGGACTGCTTGGCTGGGTTGTGGTAGTTGCTTATTACAGTTGGTGACCTTGTCAAGTTGGGTCTGAACCGGAAGGGGAGGGTGTAGCCCTCCCTCAGTGTGGGGACTACTTTTGGACTCAAACCCAGAACTTCCCACTTCTCCCAGCACCGGTTATAAGTGAAGCAATGCACTGTAACCGGTTCCTGGTGGTTCCCCAGTTCTGCATAGACTCATTGGAGTTGGCCGAACTGGGTGAATTGAACCATTTCTTGTAGGGGTAGGTTCATATGAAAACTGCCTTTCTTCCTGCCCAGTGGAGGATTCAACAGTCTCTGTAACCGGCCAAACCGGTAGGTGCCATCTCTATGTAACCAAAATTTCTGGGAGAAGGCCCTGTAACCAAAGAATTGGGACATCACATTTCTGTAGTCTTAGTTAATCCCTTGGTAGATCTCCCAGTCCAGTAGACTGGTGTTCGAGGTTCAGTCTGGTTACTTCACCATTATCTCTCAGATTCTTTTGAAGCAACTGTCCCTGAAGGTTTGCAAGCCGGCACCTGGTGGGTAGGTTCTGTAACCAGTTGGTTAAGGGAATTTCTTCCCGTCCAACTAACTGTCACCAGCAAATTTCTATAGCCGGTAAACCTCTGTAACCGGAGAACCTGTTGTCAGCACTGGATTTGAAGCTGGTTTCTTGTCAGTAAGCATGGGAACAGTAGTTTCTCTGTAACCAGCACCACACTCGGGAACCAGCAGCACTCCGGAACCGGTAATTCTCTGTAACCGGTGACCCTGCTGTCAGCACTGGATTTGAAGCTGGTTTCTTGCCAGTAAGAATGGGAACAGCAGATTCCTCTGTAACCAGCAGCACTCCTGGACCAGCAGCACTCAGGCACCGGCAACCCTGCGGCACCGGTACACTCCGGAACCGGCAACACTCGGGAGCCGGTAATTCTCTGAACCAGTAGCCCGGCTGTGTGTCACCAGCAACTCTGTGTAACCGGTAATCCTATTTAACCGGTAGCCCTTGCTGGATTTCTGTGACCACAACCAGCAGTCTGAGCAGAACTGGTGCCGGTATCCCTCATCACTGGCTGGCTAGTGACCCTACCGGTAGCCTGAACAGGACTGGTACCGGTCCAAAATTCTGCACTGGGGAGATAAGGGTCAATGGTCACTGCAACTTCTGGTAGGTGAACCCTCTGAGCAGCCGCACCGGTGGTCTGAACAAGACTGGAACCGGTACCCCCACAGTCACACCAGTGGAAAGGCCTCTGGTGGAGGTTCCAGTATCAAACAGGGCTGATCACTGGAAACCACTGAGGAGGGGGTCCTTGACAGCTTCACAGGAACATGACTGGAACCAGTACCCCCCAACAGTCCCACCAGTGGAAAGGCCTCTGGTGGAGGTTCCAGGATCAAGCAGGACTGATCACTGGCAGCCACTGAAGGGGTTTCTTCACAGGAACAGCACCCACCGGTAGTCTGTACAGACCGGAACCGGTACCCCCAACAGTCACACCAGTGGAAAGGCCTCTGGTGGAGGTTCCAGGATCAAGCAGGACTGATCACTGGCAGCCACTGAAGGGGTTTCTTCACAGGAACAGCACCCACCGGTAGTCTGTACAGACCGGAACCGGTACCCCCAACAGTCACACCAGTGGAAAGGCCTCTGGTGGAGGTTCCAGTATCAAAACAGGGTGATCACTGGTAACCACTGAAGGGGGGTTGTTGACAGCTTCACAGGAACATGACTGGAACCAGTACCCCCAACAGTCCCACCAGTGGAAAGGCCTCTGGTGGAGGTTCCAGGATCAAGCAGGACTGATCACTGGCAACCAACTGAAGGGGTTTCTTCACAGGAACAGCACCCACCGGTAGTCTGTACAGACTGGAACCGGTAAAACTCATCACTAGTGCTCCCCACCGGTAGTCTGACCAGAACTGGTACCGGTAAAACTCATCACTTCTTGTCAGCTGAACCAGTCACGCCTGGGGATTTGCTTGCCGGTAGTGGTGTTGAGATCTGTGAAGTCACATGACCGGCACCGGCAAAAATTTGCAGAGTTCAATGACCACTTGTCATCTAATTCTTCAGGCCAACAGACGAGATGCTGGATTCCTTCTTGCCAGTTAAAAAGTGTGTGTACAGTAATAATTACTCGTCTTTTCTTCTAAAACTTCTGTTGAAAACACGATTCCTCCATTGTTGAATGCGTATCACATGACCAGGTCCGTGTCACGTGACAAGCATAAGCTGGAAGTGATGACGTCAGACGATGCATTCTTCTTTCCTTCTAAATTCTTCTCGTCGACATACACTCAGTGTTTCTCGACAACGAAGAAATAAATGGAGGTTAAGTCGTGGAGATACAACCTTCTGTGTAGAAGAAGGAATGCTGCAGGGACGACACACGAGCTCTCACCCACGACTTCGTCTCGACGACAAGTACACAGAAATGCTTCAAAACTGGTTATAAAGTGCTGGATAATGCCTCGTTTTAGTCCTGGAGAGGCACTGATATGTATGAACACAATAAATATATTTAAATTCGTAGAATAAGCCGCGTTTCCTTCAAAACTTGGAGATCACTTCAAAACACGTCTGCACACTACGCGCCAAACGAAAAAGATGAACTGACGTCACTCTGTCTGGACAGGAAGCAAGTATGATGCGCCACCTAGCGAATGCATACTACTGACCGGTCCTGCCAGTATTATATACAGGACGTCTTTTTCTGGCGTTTGGCGGGACCGGTCGCGCCGACCGGTAAAGCAATTGTCCATTGGATAGGATGTATTAACGCAATAAAATTGTTTGATTCACAATATTTTGTAAGGGTATAAATATCCAAAACGTATATTATACCAAACTAATTCACAGTTTATGCAAAAAACACTTGGATCTCAAAAGAAGACTTTTTTCTAATTTAATTGAAGTTAAACACTACAAAAACTCCTACTAAAATTTCCTGAATCTATCACTTACAATTTTAAGAGTTAATTATCTGAAAATCCAACACTTGTGGTAATTGCTTTAATGGTAGTCAATTTATAAATGGCAAAACTATTGCCATGGAGACATACATCCCCAATCCTGATATATCTCAGATGATTATTGCCAAATTCACACTTGATTAACTGTAAAAAGAGTACTCCCTGTATTTTTATCGAACAGACCTATATGTTAAGGTTATTTACTGATGTATGTGTACACACATATCTGTGTATACATGTATGTATAAAACACATACATACTACTCAATCAAATCTGTGAAACCCATCCCAACTACAACCCGACGATTCCTCACCAATCCCTCAAAAAATACTATCACAATCGAATGATTGACCTTAACCCAAAAATCATTTTTCAAGTAACCCTGTAGGTTGCAGCTAATAAAATAATCACCCATATTCTATCATACTGTACAAGTGTTCACCTTTACTGCTTTGGCTCCATTTTTGTGACTGGTGAGTAAACAAGAAGGCTGTGATTAGCAGAGTGCATTAACTTGAATAAATTTAATTAAGTCTAGTCCTTAACCTAAAGATCGCAGCACAAAATACAAACGTGTGGCAGGAAAGCTGGAACTCACATTAGTGTCAGTTCATTATTATAGTGTGTTTTCTGCAGAGATAGACAATTATTCTGGACAGAACCGTAAAAATATCACCATGGAAAAGAATTATCAACAAAAGTGGTTCCAGTTCCAGTTTTTAAAGGCTTGAAAAACCAGTTTTTTTGTAAATTTTTTCTTTTTGTTCCTTTTGTTGCCCATTCTATTGTAAAATAACAATGAGGTAATATTTACATGGCATTTGGCAACAATGCTTACTGACAGACTTCAGTGAAAGGAGTTACAACAACAAACTGAGTTAATTCAATAGACTGGGAAGCAACAAAGTCGATTTATAATGAACAAATTATTATTTTTGATACAAAAGAGCGATGTTTCAGCAAATAAGTGGAGATACAACTAGATCTAATATCTAATTGGCTGAAATTTTAGTATTTTACACAATTTTAGTATTTTACAATTCTGGTTTTTATTTGCCATGAAAAAAGACTGTAGCAGCAAAAATGACAGAAACTGATATAAGAGGTACATCATATTCATTGATCTGCAATAGTTCTGGCTTTAAATGTGCTGAAACAGAGCCTAAAAACAGTCATCATTGGTGACCATATTATTTTTAAGCACAAGCTCTATTGAGGCTAACGCTTCTAGATATCACTTTTTATGTTTATTTTTTTATTATTTTTTTGTCTTAGGACTTTCATGAATCGTGGCATAGCGTTATGAGTACCTGTCTCTTCACTGAAGTTAAGCGGCAAGGAGCTATGTTAATACTGGGATGGGTGAATGCTTCAGTGCACTACTCGTGTCTCTGATGGCTTTGTGGCTTGTGCTGGTAGACCAAAACCCTGTTTGGCTTTGCTTTCCACAAGGTGGCTGTATTAATTCACTGGCATGCTGTTTTAACTAAAGACATATCATAACAGGCCATTGATACATCTTATACGTTACCATGACATGGATTCAAACCAATGATCACAATGGCGATAGCCAACTGATACAATACTTGTGTATTGATTTGTGTAGTTTTTGTTATTGTGGATCATTATATCTAAAGAATAATACATATATCTTATGGTAGACTTACAATTCTCTAGTTTAATGCTCCATGTTTAGATTATTTACCATTAAACAGGTTAACCAAATGAAACAGGGAAGTTGGTGACAGTGGATAAGATGAACATCACAGATCTCACACAATATCGTGATACAATGTGTTGCAAATGCAGGTCATGTATGTACACTGTAGCAGTAACAGATTGGACAAAGTAGTTACTTTCACGGTTTACGGCGCACTAGTTTTGAATGGTGTAAAATGTATGGGAAGACTTTTGTTACAGATCCTAAAGAAATCTGATCATACACGTGACACAGTAGCACACTTTATTGTTTAAACGCATGTAAAACAGTGGGGCTTGTCCACACGATGGTAGCAATCCAGAGATTGAAGCTGTTCCTTAAGGTTTCTTATTACAGTTCCTCAGTTCATAAATCAACAGTTCACTGCAACAATTCTCATATGATGCTCCAAAACTCTGGAATGAAGTGCCACTGGAAATTTGAACTGCTCGTACTCGATCATGTTTCAAAGGGCAATTTAAAACCTCTCTGTTTCAGAAGTCTTTCCCTCCCCAGTTTTCAAACAACGGAACACTAATGCTCTCCTTTGTTATGACCCTTTGTCATGTTTCATTGCTTTTTTATTTATGTCTTATGTTTTGGATGGTTTGCCTTGAAAACCACTTGTCCAGAGATTAAACACTTGGATAGCTCATACTTTGTCAGTTAAGTGTGAAGGATGTATATTATGCCAAAGTGGCCATCCACTAAAATAAAAACGGAAAGGTCAGTCTGGTATTTCCCCAAGGCCATGCTTTCAAGCTTCAGAAAAACAACTCAACCCAAGATGCACTAGTGGGAGTAAGATATGAAACTTGACTGAGGAAATCGCTGTATTTTACTTGTATTATGGTTTATAATTTATGCAACATTCTTGTCAACTTTTCTGAAATTTGTGATGATTTGAGACTCATTTATTAAACAGAATTTCAACAAATTTGACAAATGACATTTTTATGTATGACAACTTTCACCATCTTAGTCCATATAATGCTATGATTTATTAAAAATATTTCAATGAATTCTGGTTCTATCATTTGACTAATACACAGCAGTAGAGTGATTAGACTGTTATAATCACATAACAAAGCCAAAGCAAATAAATTCTTACCAAAGCAATTATTGCAATAAAAGGAAAACCCAAAATTGCTACAATATGAATGTTATTATCCATTCACAAATTATCATAAAAGAAGAAGCTAAACAGACATAAAATTGGTGTGTAGTTGTAATTTGTTCTGACACTTCATTCAATACTACATTATTTTTACAAGTAATTTATGAAAACAAAAAATGCCACATAAAAAAATGTTTCCTCTACAGTTGAATTTTTTTCTTCTTCTCTGTGCATAAAACATATGGAATGGGGGGGGGGGGGGGGAAGAGGAATGAGCAACAGGGCAGATGCCTGTACAAATACAGGATCTGAGTAAACATTGTGCACATTAATCAACTCTGAGTGGATAATAACGCAGCTTTTCATGGCCACAGTTAGTGCCACCTTAACAAAGCCTATAAAAAATATAAAACCTGTGATATAGGTTTAACATAAAATCAGTTCTCATGGGATATTCAAAATATAAATGAAGCACTTGGTTTACATGAATGTAATCCATGGTTTATATTTGGAACCAAAAATAGCATGGTTTCAGCTTACAAGTTTTAAGCCAGTGTTTTTTTCAAATTTTGAATAGTAGGGATCTGTCTTTCAGGCTCTAGTTTTTCATTTTGCTTGCATTGAGTGTGATTGCCAACACTGAATAACATTTAATTAGTTGTTGGCTATTGGGATAGATACCAAAGTTACCATGTTGTAGCTATGGAAAAAGTAGCTGAATTACATATTTCAACAAAATGCTCTAAATGCAATACTTTTCAAGCTATAAGTCATTTAGTGCATGATTTCATGAATTTTAATGCATTAAAAATTGCATGAGACATGCCCGTACCCCACAACCTGGGGAAATAGTTTTCAACACCATGAGATATAAAACCTAACCAATGTCCCTACCAAGTGTCAACGTTCTACATCTTACAGAATCCACAAAATAGCCCAGACAAGATTTTAAAACCAACGGTCACTATGACAAGGTCAAATCAAGATTGCAGCATGGCCTGTCACACATCTAACCTCTAAGCAATGTCCCTACCACACTTCAACCTCCTACACTTAATGGTTTCAGAGGGATATTGTCCGGACAAAATTTTAAAGGTCAAGGTCACTACAGTAAGATCAAAAGTCAAATCAAGGTCACATAATGACATTGCAACCAATGTCCCTACCAAGTATTAGCTTCCTACATCTTACAGTTTCCGAGATATAGCCCAGACAAGATTCCAATGGTCAAGGTCACTACGGCGATATCAAAGGTCAAATCAAGGTCACAGCATGACGTTGCCCACCTACAACCCCCACCAATGTCTGTATTAAGTATCAACTTCCCACACCTTAGAGTTTCCGAGATATAGCCCGGACAAGATTTTATAGGTTGAGGTCACTACAACAAGGTCAAAGGTCATATCAAGTAGTGCTGGGACGATGTTCGCAAACTTCGGTATTATCGCTCGCTGGCTCATTGCCAATCAATGATTGGTAAAATTTAAGTAAAACCGATATTTGCTAAATCCATTTCTTTGCAGCCTTTTGGTCACAATAAAATGCTAACCTTAATAATATTTTGTAAAAATCTGAAATATCCATCAGTTAAAATCACAAAACTAGCCGTGAATGCAATAAAAATAACGTAAATAGAAACACCTTGGGGTTTTCCAACTGTTGTCAAGGTAATAATAAAATCAGCCAATCACAAGTGAGGATACATCAAGCATAGTCTGTTAGTGAGGGAGACGTCTGTGAATGGCTTTTAGATTATATTTTGGTCATATTTGTGGTAATTTGTGTGTATTTTACTTCATATAATTTAATGTTAATATTTTATCTGTCTTTTTAACACTTCGACTCCATAATCAGAAATGTTCGAAGTTTGGTTACAAATGTCCGATACGAACATCGACACGGAAAATCCAAGCGATCTCCCAGCACTAATATCAAGTGTCACAACATGACGTTGCACACCTACAAACTCTAACCAATGTCCTTACCAAGTATCAACTTCCTGCACCTTACAGCTTCTGCGATATAGCCCAGACAACATTTCATAGGACAAGCTCATTACGGCAAGGTCAAAGGTCAAATCAAGGTCACACTATGATGACATACACCTACAACCCATTAAAAAATGTCTCTATCAAGTATCAACTTCCTACACCTTACGGTTTCCCAGATATAGCCCGAACAAGATTTTATAGGTCAAGGTTATTACAGCAACATCAAAGGTCAAATCCAGGTCAAGCTATGATGTTACACACGTACATCCCTAACCAATGTCTCTACCAAGTTACAACTTCCTACACCTTATGGTTTTCAAGATATAGCCCGGAAAGGATTTTATAGGTCAAGGTCACTACGACAAGGTCAAATCAAGGTCACACCATGACGTTGGACACCTACAACCGCCAACCAACGTCCCTACAAAGTATCAACTTCCTACACCTTAAAGTTTCCAAGATATAACCCAGACAAGATTTTATAGGTGAAGGTCACTACAACAAGGTCAAAGGTCAAATCAAGGTCACACCATGATGTTGCACACCTACAACCCCTAACCAATGTTCCTACCACGTATCAACTTCCTACACCTTAAGGTTTCTGAGATATAGCCCGGACAAGATTTTCAAACTCAAGGTCACTACGGCCAGGTCACAGGTCCAATCAAGGTCAGGCCATGATGTTGCACACCTACACCTCCTAACCAAGCTACAGCTCAGACCAACTTTTTCCCACGCAGCGACCATCTTGTTTTTCAGAATGAGGCTAATTTCAATCCCAGAGAAGCTTACCCCACACTGAAGATATCCTGCAAATTTGGTGAAACTAACTGGTGTAGTTTCCCACTGAGAGTGCTAACATCGGAAAATCTCTCTACGTGCGGCGGCGGACTCACCGGATGCATCTAGTGGATACAAATATCCCTTATATCTACAAGAAGCCACACCAATTTACAACATTTTTTTAAAAGGACTATTTCTTACTTGCTACAGTTTTCACTTTCATCTTTGAGTCAGATGTTATTTTGAACACTTTCATGCTTCAAAACATTTTAAAAAGAAAGAGACTAAAGTCCACATTACCATAGCTTACATTTAGCCTTAGAAGCAATAATAAGCCAGAGCTCACATTCAAACTAAACTAATGCAATTGAAAAGCTTATTGTTTTTCTTCATGATGAGAAATGTTAACTTTAGTTCGGAGTGATAAAGTAACAACTTAATTTTTATCACTGTAAATACTTTTTTGTTTATTTTAAGTGTTATTAACAAAAATTTTCAAGGTTTTGCAGAGTTTTGCTGTAAATTTAGTGTTAATTTTTGATGGGGAAATTATATATATGACACTTTCAAATTAGTTTGCATTTTTGTATGCATAAAATAAGCTATATTTTCAACAGAATTTTAAATTTGAGTAAAATAAACAAAAAATACACAGTTTGTACAAGTTGCAACTTGTAGAGGGGTTTTCGTACAAGTTGCAACTTGTACAAAATCTCCACTTGTACATATACATATATTTAGACTTAACTAAGAAGTAATTTGGTTCCCCAAGCCTTTAAAAAATCCAAGCCTTTAAAAAATCCACAATGTACTCATATAATAATACCTTTTTCCTTGATTATTTCCAAGATATTTTGTTAAAAAACCCTGAAAATTCTTATCTTTAACCACGCACTAAGGCTACAAACATGTTTTTAAATGTTTAATTTTCGACAAGTAGTTTTTATAAATCTAACAGGTACTTCAGAAACAGGGTCCCGAAAACAAATATGATAAAAATTTGAATTTGTTTGGTGTAGGCTACCTATAAAATATTGCAAGGTGTACATGATATTACAAATTTTTGTATAAATTTACTGTGTATTGATAAAATATGACATATAAAAATGCTGTTGATAAAAATTCACTGTATATTGACAATACACAGTAAAGAGTATAAGTAATTTCTGTGCAATATTTAATACAGTGGTTATCTACACCTGTGAATTTATATTTGTCTTCCTCAAATAGAAAGCAGGTACATGTATCTGTTCGTCTGCATAATAATTATCATGTGTGGGAAATATGGGAGTATTAGCTAGGATATGGAGATATTTTTTGTACCCAACATAGTAGAACCGTTGAAAATTAACTTACATGATTAAATTATATAGAAATAAAATTAATTTGTAATTTAGTATTTCACTTGCAATAAGATATATTTATCACTTGAAGTCTATTCGAGTCAATGGACATGAGCATGTTTTCAGAGTCCATGGACCCTGACCATGGTCAGCAACTCCTTAGTCTATGACCATAATGTCATTTAACCAAACATGGATGTCCATGGACATGTGACTGGAAATCCACTATGGACAAAATCCTTAGTCGATGACCATAATGTCATTTAACAAAACATAGATGTCCATGGACTGGAAATTCACTCTATGGACAAAATGAATTTTACAGGCAGGAGAAGTTCCTGTTGCTTTTATAGCCCCTTTCAATAATGGCATACAGCTTATATCAACAAAGTTCAATAGTATTCATTAACCTTTTAAATGTGTAACAGCATAATACATATTTAAGTTTTAACTTCGCTTTTAACACTGTATAGGTCATATCACGACATGTATTTTTATGGGAAGAGGAAACCACTATATACAGTTGGTGAAGGTTCTGTAAACTGCCGACCATCGGTAAGCAATTACCAACTTTCCCTCATAGGGTCCAGGCTTTGAACCAAAAACCTCAGTGGTGGGAGGCAAGTGTGGTACAACAGTGCCACTGAGGCCCCTACTTTGTAGTGTAAATGTTAGTATACATTTATAGCTTGTTACAATTGCATGTATGTCTGATAACTTTCTTTTGGTGTTTGTATCATAGCACTTTTAAAGTATCTTATTAATTATGATAAAACTTAACTGAAATTACTGAAGACAGCGCAAAAAGTAAAAACATAAATGGAAGATGTAGATGAATTCAAAATGTTTCTTTCCCCAACTCTGCCAGAGTTCCTGGTTGCCAGTTCTCTTGTTGGACCATAAAGGCCTCTACAAAACTTGCAAAACACTTTTCCCTTTAGATCATAAATTTATCAGACATGTTCGCAAAATGTACTAAGGGCACAGAAAAATGAGTCAAAAAGCCGAAAACACACCAAAATGGGCACAGAAAAATGAGTCAAAAAGCCAAAAACACAGCAAAATGGGCAGCTAAAAATGAGTCAAAAAGCCAAAAACACACCAAAATGGGCACAGAAAAATGAGTCACAAAGGCGGAAACACACTAAAGTATATCACAATGACCCTAAAAAAGTAAAAACTTAGACGGCTAACATTATTTAACAGCGGAAATGTTTTGAGTTGTTGTTACGATGAGTTTTTTTTTGTTTTGTTTTTTGTACAAGTTATGGACAATATATACATATTTACAAATCTCTTCATTTTTTGGCTTGGTGGTGAACCTGTTGGGCAGCCACCACTGGCCCTAAATGAAAAAGCTCTGTATCAGCCCATGCTACATCCTTCAGATAGAACTGTGTGAAGGTGTTATGGGATTTCCAGTGACAGGCTGACAAAATCTGCTCTAAGGAGACCCCCGACTGGAAGGCCTTAGACGCAGCAAAGGCCCTGACATCATGGGCTTTGACCTGATGTAGTGTGAGGGCCTCCTGATCAGAGAGCTCAGAACAAAGGATCACAGTTTGTTTGATCCATGAGGAGATGGTGGCAGGTGAGATGTCTTTACCAAAACCTTTCTTGAAGGAGACAAAGACCAACTCCTTGTTCTGCCTAAGATCTGAGGTCCTGTCCAAGTAATACCGAAGGGCTCTGACTGGACACAAAGACCTGTCACCTTTGAGTAACTTATCCAAAGCGGGGGCCAGGGCTGGTATGACCACTGGAGCTACACTATCTGGGCCCTCCTTAGCCAGCTGATTCTTCGAGAGAAAGCTGGGTGAAGGGTACAAGGACACCTTAGAAAAGTCTGACTGGTGTCTGATATTCTTGTGAAGCCAAGCATGGATCTCACTCCTGCGTTTACCAGAACCCAGGGCAAACAGAAAAACAGTCTTGAAGGTCAAGTGTTTTAGTGAGGCCTCTTTTAAGGGTTCAAAGGGAGCTGGTGTAATACCAGGGACAGGTTCCAGGAGGGCATACCCCTCCTGCCCTTGGGCCTGTCTCTATGGAAACTATCCACGAGACGGGTGAGATTCTCATCTTTACTGACATTAATGGTGGAGTTGCCCAACTTGTCAGCAATGGCTGATCTGTATCCATCAATGGTACTTGGTTGTAACTTCCTGTCCTGAAATAAGTGCAGCAGGAAGTCAGCTATGGCTTTCAGAGGTCGTGCCCTGAAGTCCACTTGATTACTGAGGCACCACTTTGTAAAAATGGTCCACTTTGCCTCATAGACAGATCTGGTTGATCCTCTCTGAGGAGCCTCAATTCGTGCTGTCACTGCCTCAGAGAACCCCTGCTCCTTGATTGCTGTGGCTCTAGGAGCCAGGCATGTAGGTTCAGGTTTGACAAGTTCCTGTACAGGGTCTGGTTGAATGGTTGGGACACCAGATTGGGCAGACACAGGGGGATCTGACTGGACATTGCCACTAGATCCCAAAACCAGGGCATGTTGGGCCACCCTGGGGCAATCAGAACTAGAGGATCGCTCGCAAAAAAAAAAGATAATGTTTTTGCATAGCAAAAACAAAGCGTCCCGAAAAGGATATAAAGGTGAGTGCTAAAGTATTAAGAAAATGCTTCGTTTCTAGCCTTATACTGTTGTGGCAACCAAAGTCAGCGCAGTCTGCTCTATCTAGCACGGTTTTCAAGATATAAGCATTTTTGTGTTTTGCAAAACATAAAAAAATTAAAAATGTCCGCTATATTTGGCGAGACAAAAATATTTTGAAAATTGGCATGGCTACTCTGCAGAGATACCCAGCAGGTCCAAAATTTTGTTGAGTTCACTCCATATAGCACGGTTTTCGAGATATAAGAATTTTTGTGTTTTGCAAAAACTTTGAAAATTCAAAATGGCCACCATTTGTGGGGAGACAAAATTTTTTGTCAAGACCACTGCCGTGGTGTGTATCTCCCGCCGAGCATTAAAGCAGAAGAAATAGCTTTTCCGAGATATTCACAATTTTTCATTTTCGTGTGTGAAAGCTCTTCCAAAAGTAGGTGAATGAGTTATTTGAGAAAAATTGGCTATCTGCAATACTATTAAGAGATAATTCACATTTACTCATTTTGAGTAGGTGAATAATTATCTATGGGTCTGAAACTTCACCAAGTGAAAGCTCTCCCAAAAGTAGGTGAATGAGTTATTTGAGAAAAATTGGCTATCTGCAATACTTTTAGAGATAATTCGCATTTACTCATTTTGAGTAGGTGAGTAATTAGCTATGGGTCTGAAACTTCACCATGTGAAAGCTCTCCCACAAGTAGATGAATGAGTATTTGATAAAAATTGGGTATCCGCAATACTTTTACAGATAATTAGCATTTACTCATTTTGAGTAGGTGAATAAATAGCTATGGGTCTGAAACTTCACAGAGCGAAAGCTCTCCCAAAAGTAGGTGAATGAGTTATTTGAAAAAAATTGGCTATCTGCAATACTTTTAGAGATAATTCACATTTACTCATTTTGAGTAGGTGAATAATTAGCTATGGGTCTGAAACTTCACCAAGTGAAAGCTCTCCCAAAAGTAGGTGAATGAGTTATTTGAGAAAAATTGGCTATCTGCAATACTTTTAGAGATAATTCGCATTTACTCATTTTGAGTAGACGAGTAATTAGCTATGGGTCTGAAACTTCACCAAGTGAAAGCTCTCCCAAAAGTAGGTGAATGATTAATTTGAGAAAAATTGGCTATCTGCAATACTTTTAGAGATAATTCGCATTTACTCATTTTGAGTAGGTGAGTAATTAGCTATGGGTCTGAAACTTCACCAAGTGAAAGCTCTCCCAAAAGTAGGTGAATGATTAATTTGAGAAAAATTGGCTATCTACAATACTTTTAGAGATAATTCGCATTTACTCATTTTGAGTAGGTGAGTAATTAGCTATGGGTCTGAAACTTCACCAAGTGAAAGCTCTCCCAAAAGTAGGTGAATGAGTTATTTGAGAAAAATTGGCTATCTGCAATACTTTTAGAGATAATTTGCATTTACTCATTTTGAGTAGGTGAGTAATTAGCTATGGGTCTGAAACTTCACCAAGTGAAAGCTCTCCCAAAAGTAGGTGAATGAGTTATTTGAGAAAAATTGGCTATCTGCAATACTTTTAGAGATAATTCGCATTTACTCATTTTGAGTAGGTGAGTAATTAGCTATGGGTCTGAAACTTCACCAAGTGAAAGCTCTCCCAAAAGTAGGTGAATAATTAATTTGAGAAAAACTGGCTATCTGCAATACTTTTAGAGATAATTCGCATTTACTCATTTTGAGTAGGTGAGTAATTAGCTATGGGTCTGAAACTTCACCAAGTGAAAGCTCTCCCAAAAGTAGGTGAATGAGTTATTTGAGAAAAATTGGCTATCTGCAATACTTTTAGAGATAATTCACATTTACTCATTTTCAGTAGGTGAGTAATTAGCTATGGGTCTGAAACTTCACCAAGTGAAAGCTCTGCCAAAAGTAGGTGAATGAGTTATTTGAGAAAAATTGGCTATCTGCAATACTTTTAGAGATAATTCGCATTTACTCATTTTGAGTAGGTGAGTAATTAGCTATGGGTCTGAAACTTCACAGAGTGAAAGCTCTCCCAAAAGTAGGTGAATGAGTTATTTGAGAAAAATTGGCTATCTGCAATACTTTTAGAGATAATTCGCATTTACTCATTTTGAGTAGGCGAGTAATTAGCTATGGGTCTGAAACTTCACCAAGTGAAAGCTCTCCCAAAAGTAGGTGAATGAGTTATTTGAGAAAAATTGGCTATCTGCAATACTTTTAGAGATAATTCGCATTTACTCATTTTGAGTAGGTGAGTAATTAGCTATGGGTCTGAAACTTCACCATGTGAAAGCTCTCCCACAAGTAGATGAATGAGTTATTTGAGAAAAATTGGGTATCCGCAATACTTTTACAGATAATTAGCATTTACTCATTTTGAGTAGGTAAATAATTAGTTATGGGTCTGAAACTTCACCATGTGAAAGCTCTCCCAAAAGTAGGTGAATGAGTTATTTGAGAAAAATTGGCTATCTGCAATACTTTTAGAGATAATTCGCATTTACTCATTTTGAGTAGGTGAGTAATTGGCTATGGGTCTGAAACTTCACCATGTGAAAGCTCTTCCAAAAGTAGGTGAATGAGTTATTTGAGAAAAATTGGCCATCTGCAATACTTTTAGAGGTAATTCGCATTTACTCTTTTTGAGTAGGTGAGCAATTAGCTATGGGTCTGAAACTTCACCAAGTGAAAGCTCTTTGGGATAGCTGCTCTGCAGAGATACCCTGAAGATAAAAAATTTCGTCGAAATCGCTCTATGTAGCACGGTTTTCGAAATATTAGCATTTTTGTGTTTTGCAATTTTTGCGCAAAAATTCGAAAATTCAAAATGGCCGCCATTTTTGGCAAGATAAATTTTTTTTGAAAATTGGCATGGCTACTCTGCAGAGATACCCAGTGGGTCAAAAATTTCGTCGAAATCGCTCTATCTAGCACGGTTTTCGAGATATTAGCATTTTTGTGTTTTGCAATTTTGCGAAAAATTCGAAAATTCAAAATGGCCGCCATTTTTTTGCGAGAAATTTTTTGTTTGAAAATTGGCATGGCTACTCTGCAGAGATACCCTGTGGGTCAAAAATTTCGTCGAAATCGCTCTATCTAGCAGGGTTTTTGAGATATAAGCATTTTTATGTTTTGCAATTTTTGCGAAAAATTCGAAAATTCAAAATGGCCGCCATTTTTGGCGAGACAAAATTTTTTTGAAAATTGGCATGGCTACTCTGCAGATATACCCTGTGGGTCAAAAATTTCGTCGAAATCGCTCTATCTAGCAGGGTTTTCGAGATATAAGCATTTTTATGTTTTGCAATTTTTGCGAAAAATTCGAAAATTCAAAATGGCCGCCATTTTTGGCGAGAGAAAATTTTTTTCAGAATTGGGATAACTACTCTGCAGAGATACCCTGTGGGTCAAAAATTTCGTCGAAATCGCTCTATCTAGCACGGTTTTCGAGATATAAGCATTTTTGTGTTTTGCAATTTTTGCGAAAATTTCGAAAATTCAAAATGGCCGCCATTTTTGGCGAGACAAAATTTTTTTGAAAATTGGGAAAAGTACTCTGCAGAGATATCCTGCGGGTCAAAAATTTTGTCGAAATTGCTCTATCTAGCACGGTTTTTGAGATATAAGCATTTTTGTGTTTTGCAATTTTTGCGAAAATTTCGAAAATTCAAAATGGCCGCCATTTTGGGCGAGACAAAAATTTTTTGAAAATTGGGATAACTACTCCGCAGAGATACCCTGTGGGTCAAAAATTTCGTCGAAATCGCTCTATCTAGCACGGTTTTCGAGATATAAGCATTTTTGTGTTTTCCTTATTTGGAAAATTCGTAATGATTAATTAATCATTAATTACTCGGCCATTTCTTGACCAATCAATGCCAAAATCTAATGATTTCCAGATTTTAATAGAATGAATGTATTTGCCAAGTTTCAGGTGAATTGATAAAATTCCTTTCAAGTTATCATCCGGACAAGCTTCCCCATCGAAAAAAGACATTTTTGGTCATGTGACCTCTCTGATTGGTTGAAATGTCACTGCAGCATATTCAAAAAAATTCCCCAAGGCTACTGCCTAAACCTGCCAAATTTGAAAAGAATCCGCCTAATGGTTACAGAGTTATAAGGAAAACAAAATGCGGAGCCGGAAGCTCTCCCATACACAAACAAGCGTCCCTTGCGGGACGCTTAATGATCCTGTTGCAAGGGTAGTCCTGCAACTTCACCACTTTGCCCAAGATGGCTGCTGGTGGAAAGGCGTATGGGTCCAGATTTTCCCATGACGGGCTGAGTGCATCCACTGCCCATGCCTGGGGGTCCGGAACCGGTGATACAAACTGTGGCAGTTTGTTGTTGAACCTGGTAGCAAACAGGTCCACCTGTGGCTGGTGCCACCGGGAGCATATAGCTTTGAACACTTCTGGTTGAAGGGACCATTCCGTCTGGATGGTCTGGCCTGGATAGCTATTCTGCTATCACGTTCAGCTGGCCGGGGATGTGATGTGCCTTGAGAGTTACCTGCTTCCTGGTGCACCAGGACAGGATTCTCCACAATAGGGCACACAGGGAGCCCGACTTCATCCCCCCTTCTTTGTTGATATAGGCAACCACTGTTGTGTTGTCTGTGGCTACCAGGACTATGTTGTTTGAAAAGAGGTCTTGGAACTCTTTTAAGGCCAGAAAGACCACCTTTAGCTCCAAGTGATTCATGTGCAACTTGCTTTCTGGAACTGACCAGGTTCCCCTTGCAGTGCGTTCGTTTAAGTGAGTGCCCCACCCTTCTTTTGATGCATCTGTAAATATGTGCAGAGCACCTTTTAGTGGGTGTAATGGTTGACCTGGAAGAACATTGCTTTCCTCCAGCCACCACTTTAAGTGAGGGTGGAGCGACCTGGGAACGGGTATCACCTTGTCTAGTGATTCTGGTACCCTCTAGCTGTTTTTCAAGTGCCACTATGGGTCTCATGTGAAATCGACCTAGGTGGACTTGTTTTTCTGTGGCTGTCAGAAGTCCTATAAGAGACATAAACTGTCGGACCGGACACACCGGACTGGACAGGATTGACAATATCTTGTCTGTTAAGGTTTGCCAACGTTCTGGTGTGGGTCTGACCTTGCCCTCCCTGAGGTCGAACTGGTAACCTACGAAGTTGAAGACCTGTTTTGGGTCCAGTTCTGACTTCTCCTCGTTCACCAGCTACCAAGGTCTGTGTATGCTGGAGACAAGTTTGGTGGGACGTGGCTCTCACCAACCAGTCGTCTAGGTACTGGTGGATTCTTATACCCCTCTGTAAGGACAACAGTTTGACCTCTTTGGCCACCACTGTGAACTCCATACTGTGGACAGACCAAAGGGTAGGGCTTTGAACTGGTAGGACTGACCCTGGATGTGAAAACGCATGTACTTCCTGGACTGACTGTGAATTGGTATGTGGAAGTATGCGTCCTTGAAAAACGACTCTGCGTTTAAGAAGGTGTTCAGAGTGCTCAGGTCCAGGAAGGACCAAACATAGGCGGTTGTAAAAACCCAGTGAATTTTGGTTTTCTAACGGTTTGACTGCAATTTTTGTTTGTCAGCTGATACAGTGCCTCCAGAAGGTAGGACTGTCTTTGTGGGTTGACATAGTTGCTTATGACAGTTGGTGATCGGGTTAGATTGGGTCTGAAGCGGAAGGGAAGGGTGTAACCCTCTCTCAGTATTGTGATTACTTTTGGACTCGAACCGAGAACCTCCCATTTCTCCCCAAACTGCTGTAGCCTTGCCCCTATAGGTGGATTTATGACAACAGTTGGGACATTTGTGGCAGTATTTGCAGAACTCAAGTGACCTACACAGGAAACATCGTTCACATGCTTTATTTCTGTATGATTGTAACAATAATTGGGATTTACACCTTTCTTTTGTGGCAACCCAGTGACAGAATGAACATTTGCAACAAAAGAGTTTACATGTAAAAATACAGTCTCGCTCTTGCTTGTCACTGGTGAAGGGTTCAAATCTTTCTTCTTGTCGGATACATGAACAGAGTTCTTCACTCCGGCTACATTTAAAACACAGTAATTGTCATTTATGTTTCTTGAACCCCTTGGCAGGCTTTTGGGTGAAGTTTGAGGCTTTACCATGACCTTTCTGAACAATTTGCCGGTCTCTAATTTGTTTCCAGGCTGGTGTAGTGGGCTTCCGGTCCGGTTGTTGTGTTGATCTACCATTTGAGGAAACGTAAGGGTGAAAACGTCTTGGTTTCCTGTTGGAGCTGCCAGAAGAATGCCTCTCCTCACTACAGGAAATTTCATCTTCAGCCTTGACCAGCAAACTGTCCGGAAACAGAGAGTTAAGATGGACTGGTGCTGTACGTAAGGCAGTCAAGGTATCTGGCTTTACTCCATCACGTAAAAATTCTAAATAGCTATCTCGACGTGCCAGAGTGAGGTTGGCCATGCTGATAAATACTCCCTCTGAGAGATCCTGTATTGTACGCTGCATAGCTTGTGAAATTGACCGGTTGAAGGTCACCAGATATTCAAGCTCTTCAACTGCTTGCTGCGTTCTCTCTGCTGCCTTGCCTTTCCTGGTGTCCACCCTGAGCACTCCCACTCACATCTCTCACAGCACTCGTACCGGGAACCCCCAGTGGAGGTTGGGTAGCCGTCAACTGTGTAGATTCACTGGCAGTCTGAGCAAGAATGGAACCAGTACTCTCAGCAAACGTAACACTAGTAGAAGCACCCAGATCACAGAAAGGGTGTTCTCTGGTCACCACAGAAGCCGTGCTGACAGGTCTAACCGGAACAGCAAAGGACTGATTAAGAAGCATAGCTTTCAGATGGGAAAACCTCTCACTCCACTTGTCATCAAGAGACTTGAGATCATCTGAAGTAGGCTTACTGCTGTGTTTACGTTTGCTGGATCTTGGAGAGCCATCAGAACACTTCTTCTGCTTGGGGGTAGATTCAACTGAAGACGGCTTGTCAGTACTAACCCGTCCCAACAGAGTTACATCTGAAGGGTCCACGAGAGTGGGGGTCGTGTCACTGCTTGCTTCAGATTTTTTCTGCTTTCCACGTTTTCTTGCTTTGTAAGTCGGGGTGGCCAATTGTAGAATCTGAGAAGGCGTAAATGCTTCACATATCTGGCAATCTTGTTTCTTGACACAGGGGTCGTCTGCCACCCCCTTCTCATGACAACGCATGCATTTCTTGTGGTTGTCGAATAGGGCCATAACGTGCCCGCAAGAACCTCATTTCTGTCCAGGACACGACATGATGATCAGTAAACTAGTAGAAATAATTGGTACTACTTGAAATAAAATAAAATGGAAGAGTTCGTTGTAAAACTTCAAAAATGTATCTCTGCTGAAAAACGTCTGCACACTCTTTCGTGCCAAACAAAAAAGATGCTATGACATCATTATGACCAGACAGGAAATGATATACCTTGCGCCACCTGTCAAATGCACACTCTGTGACCGGTCCTGACGGTAGTTTTACAGGACGTCTTTGTTTGACATTTGGCGGGACCGGTCGCGCCGACCGGTAAAGCAATTGTCCATTGGATAGGATGTATTAACGCAATAAAAAAGTTGTTTATGATCATGTGATCTTGATAAAGGTTAAAGGTCAAATTTATGCCTGTCAAAATTTTTCCACGTCTGTAGAAGATAACTGATTAAATAACAGTTTAATAGGCCTAATATCAAGGGAAATATTCAAGTAGGATGATAATGTGGAGGCGGCACCTGTCTGAAGATTGGGGGTGAAAATAATAAGCTTTTCAGTGATAATTGTCAAAGTAGTCAAAAATTTCGTAAAAATTACTCTATCTTGCATCCTTTTTGAGATAAATGCAGTCTTGCCAAAAATGGTAAGAAAAAGAATTTTTGAAAAAAATTGCCAGATGATCTGCCAATACCCTGGATGTAAAAAATTTTGTCAACATTGCTCTATCTTGCACTGTTTTCAAGATAAATGCATTCTTTGACCAATATTTTTTGAGTTACAAGTGATGAACTTTGAGTTACAAGTGATGAATTTAATAAAGACAACGTCAAAGTAGATATTAATTGGATATGCAAAGAGCTACATGTGTACAGCTTCAATATATGATAGCTTGCCCTGAAGTAGGTGAATGACATATTTCAAAGAATTTGACCATGTGCAATAGTTTTAAAGATAGTTTTGAGATATACTCATTTTATAGACTTGATAAAAATGAGAAAATAGCTATTACTCGCTTAGATAAAGCAATAGAGCTTTAAGCTATCTACCATCTTAAAGCTACAGTTAAAGTACCTGAACAAGATATTATACCAAAATACTCCAAATGCAATAGTTTCTGAGTTACAAGTCATTTACTCAAAATAGCCAAAATTCACTACAAAATCCAGATTATAGACCTGGGTCAACATGCTATGAGGAAATATTATACTACTCTCCATAAGGAATGCCATTTCCAAATTTGAAAGAAACAGCCCAGTAGTATCCAAGGAGAAGAAACTGGAAAAATTGTTGAAGATGAAGACACTGATGAAGGGTCAGGCAATGCCAATAGCTTATCGGACAGTAAGCTAAACGAGAGGAGAGTGCCCGTGAACGGGTACTGTGTCAGCTGACTGAGTGTTTTTGATTTGTGAAGGTACCAATGAGAGGAAAGCATAATTATCAGGGAAAGTGCTGTACAGAAGTAAAGTAAATGGTAATTGAACAGCATGTTCAAAAGAAACTAGAAATAGGCCGCCCTGTTGATAGTAGATGCGAATAGAAACAGGATAGCATAGAAGAACACACATTATCATGTGTAATGTCCACCCATGAACCTTTTGCCCAAATTGTACAGTAGTCTTACAAGACCCTGTTTCATTTGTAAAATATATCAATGATGCTTAAATATTTGATAGTGTAGATGTAATTTATTTCAGCTTCATGCCTTTTTGCATTGGTTGGGTTGAAAATTTTGACGAAATCACTCTATCTTGCACGGTTAAGAAGATAGAAGCCAATTCCTGTTTTTCTATTTTTGGCAAAAATTTGAAAATTCAAAATGGCCGCCATTATTGGGAAAAGGAAATTTTTTTGAAAATTGCCAAGAGTACATTTCTTAGATACCCTATGGGTCGAAAATTTCAACAAAATAACTCTATTTTGCACGGTTAAGGCCAGTTTGTGTTTTTCCATTTTGGGCAAAAATTCGAAAATTCAAAATGGCTGCCATTTTTGGGGAGGGGAAAATTTTTTGAAAATTGCAAAGATTACATTCCTTAGATACCCTGTGGGTTGAAAATTTCGACGAAATCGCTCTATCTTGCATGGTTAAGGAGATAGAAGCAAATTTGTGTTTTGCCATTTTTGGCAAAAATTTGAAAATTCAAAATGGCCGCCATTTTAGGGGAGGGGAAAATTTTTTAGAAATTACCAAGAGTACAATGCTCAGATACCCTGTGGGTCGAAAATTTTGACGAAATCACTCTATCTGGCACGGTTAAGGAGATAGAAGCAAATTTGTGTTTTGCCATTTTTGGCAAAAATTCGAAAATTCAAAATGGCCGCCATTTTTGGGGAGGGGAAAATTTTTGGAAAATTGCAAAGATTGCATTCCTTAGAAACCCTGTGGGTCGAAAATTTCGACGAAATCGCTCTATCTCGCACGGTTAAGGAGATAGAAGCAAATTTGTGTTTTGCCATTTTTGGCAAAAATTCGAAAATTCAAAATGGCCGCCATTTTTGGGGAGGGGAAAATTTTTTGAAAATTGCAAATATTACATTCCTTAGATACCCTGTGGGTCGAAAATTTCGATGAAATTGCTCTATCTCGCACGGTTAAGGAGATAGAAGCAAATTTGTGTTTTGCCATTTTTGGCAAAAATTCGAAAATTCAAAATGGCCGCCATTTTTGGGGAGGGGAAAATTTTAGAAAATTGCAAAGATTGCATTCCTTAGATACCCTGTGGGTCGAAAATTTCGACGAAATCGCTCTATCTCGCACGGTTAAGGAGATAGAAGCAAATTAGTGTTTTGCCATTTTTGGGGAGGGGAAAATTTTTGGAAAATTGCAAAGATTGCATTGCTTAGATCCCCTGTGGATCGAAAATTTTGCCGAAATCGCTCTATCTCGCACGGTTAAGGAGATAGAAGCAAATTTGTGTTTTGCCATTTTTGGCAAAAATTCGAAAATTCAAAATGGCCGCCATTTTTGGGGAGGGGAAATTTTTTTGAAAATTGCAAATATTACATTCCTTAGATACCCTGTGGGTCGAAAATTTCGACGAAATCGCTCTATCTCGCACGGTTAAGGAGATAGAAGCAAATTTGTGTTTTGCCATTTTTGGCAAAAATTCGAAAATTCAAAATGGCCGCCATTTTTGGGGAGGGGAAAATTTTTGGAAAATTGCAAAGATTGCATTCCTTAGATACCCTGTGGGTCGAAAATTTCGACGAAATCGCTCTATCTCGCACGGTTAAGGAGATAGAAGCAAATTTGTTTTTTGCCATTTTTGGCAAAAATTCGAAAATTCAAAATGGCCGCCATTTTTGGGGAGGGGAAAATTTTTTGAAAATTGCAAATATTACATTCCTTAGATACCCTGTGGGTCGAAAATTTCGACGAAATCGCTCTATCTCGCACGGTTAAGGAGATAGAAGCAAATTTGTGTTTTGCCATTTTTGGCAAAAATTCAAAAATTCAAAATGGCCGCCATTTTTGGGGAGGGGAAAATATTTTGAAAATTGCAAAGATTGCATTGGTTAGATACCCTGTGTGTCGAAAATTTTGCCGAAATCGCTCTATCTCGCACGGTTAAGGAGATAGAAGCAAATTTGTGTTTTGCCATTTTTGGCAAAAATTCGAAAATTCAAAATGGCCGCCATTTTTGGGGAGGGGAAATTTTTTTGAAAATTGCAAATATTACATTCCTTAGATACCCTGTGGGTCGAAAATTTCGATGAAATCGCTCTATCTCGCACGGTTAAGGAGATAGAAGCAAATTTGTGTTTTGCCATTTTTGGCAAAAATTCGAAAATTCAAAATGGCCGCCATTTTTGGGGAGGGGAAAATTTTTGGAAAATTGCAAAGATTGCATTCCTTAGATACCCTGTGGGTCGAAAATTTCGACGAAATCGCTCTATCTCGCACGGTTAAGGAGATAGAAGCAAATTTGTGTTTTGCCATTTTTGGCAAAAATTCGAAAATTCAAAATGGCCGCCATTTTTGGGGAGGGGAAAATTTTTTGAAAATTGCAAAGATTGCATTCCTTAGATACCCTGTGGGTCGAAAATTTCGACGAAATCGCTCTATCTCGCACGGTTAAGGAGATAGAAGCAAATTTGTGTTTTGCCATTTTTGGCAAAAATTCGAAAATTCAAAATGGCCGCCATTTTTGGGGAGGGGAAAATATTTTGAAAATTGCAAAGATTGCATTGCTTAGATACCCTGTGCGTCGAAAATTTTGCCGAAATCGCTCTATCTCGCACGGTTAAGGAGATAGAAGCAAATTAGTGTTTTGCCATTTTTGGCAAAAATTCGAAAATTCAAAATGGCCGCCATTTTTGGGGAGGGGAAAATTTTTGGAAAATTGCAAAGATTGCATTCCTTAGATCCCCTGTGGGTCGAAAATTTTGCCGAAATCGCTCTATCTCGCACGGTTAAGGAGATAGAAGCAAATTTGTGTTTTGCCATTTTTGGCAAAAATTCGAAAATTCAAAATGGCCGCCATTTTTGGGGAGGGGAAATTTTTTTGAAAATTGCAAATATTACATTCCTTAGATACCCTGTGGGTCGAAAATTTCGACGAAATCGCTCTATCTCGCACGGTTAAGGAGATAGAAGCAAATTTGTGTTTTGCCATTTTTGGCAAAAATTCGAAAATTCAAAATGGCCGCCATTTTTGGGGAGGGGAAAATTTTTGGAAAATTGCAAAGATTGCATTCCTTAGATACCCTGTGGGTCGAAAATTTCGACGAAATCGCTCTATCTCGCACGGTTAAGGAGATAGAAGCAAATTTGTGTTTTGCCATTTTTGGCAAAAATTCGAAAATTCAAAATGGCCGCCATTTTTGGGGAGGGGAAAATTTTTTGAAAATTGCAAATATTACATTCCTTAGATACCCTGTGGGTCGAAAATTTCGACGAAATCGCTCTATCTCGCACGGTTAAGGAGATAGAAGCAAATTTGTGTTTTGCCATTTTTGGCAAAAATTCAAAATGGCCGCCATTTTTGGGGAGGGGAAAATATTTTAAAAATTGCAAAGATTGCATTGCTTAGGTACCCTGTGTGTCGAAAATTTTGCCGAAATCGCTCTATCTCGCACGGTTAAGGAGATAGAAGCAAATTAGTGTTTTGCCATTTTTGGCAAAAATTCGAAAATTCAAAATGGCCTCCATTTTTGGGGAGGGGAAAATTTTTGGAAAATTGCAAAGATTGCATTCCTTAGATCCCCTGTGGTTCGAAAATTTTGCCGAAATCGCTCTATCTCGCACGGTTAAGGAGATAGAAGCAAATTTGTGTTTTGCCATTTTTGGCAAAAATTCGAAAATTCAAAATGGCCGCCATTTTTGGGGAGGGGAAATTTTTTTGAAAATTGCAAATATTACATTCCTTAGATACCCTGTGGGTCGAAAATTTCGACGAAATCGCTCTATCTCGCACGGTTAAGGAGATAGAAGCAAATTTGTGTTTTGCCATTTTTGGCAAAAATTCGAAAATTCAAAATGGCCGCCATTTTTGGGGAGGGGAAAATTTTTGGAAAATTGCAAAGATTGCATTCCTTAGAAACCCTGTGGGTCGAAAATTTCGACGAAATCGCTCTATCTCGCACGGTTAAGGAGATAGAAGCAAATTTGTGTTTTGCCATTTTTGGCAAAAATTCGAAAATTCAAAATGGCCGCCATTTTTGGGGAGGGGAAAATTTTAGAAAATTGCAAAGATTGCATTCCTTAGATACCCTGTGGGTCGAAAATTTCGACGAAATCGCTCTATCTCGCACGGTTAAGGAGATAGAAGCAAATTAGTGTTTTGCCATTTTTGGGGAGGGGAAAATTTTTGGAAAATTGCAAAGATTGCATTGCTTAGATCCCCTGTGGATCGAAAATTTTGCCGAAATCGCTCTATCTCGCACGGTTAAGGAGATAGAAGCAAATTTGTGTTTTGCCATTTTTGGCAAAAATTCGAAAATTCAAAATGGCCGCCATTTTTGGGGAGGGGAAATTTTTTTGAAAATTGCAAATATTACATTCCTTAGATACCCTGTGGGTCGAAAATTTCGACGAAATCGCTCTATCTCGCACGGTTAAGGAGATAGAAGCAAATTTGTGTTTTGCCATTTTTGGCAAAAATTCGAAAATTCAAAATGGCCGCCATTTTTGGGGAGGGGAAAATTTTTGGAAAATTGCAAAGATTGCATTCCTTAGATACCCTGTGGGTCGAAAATTTCGACGAAATCGCTCTATCTCGCACGGTTAAGGAGATAGAAGCAAATTTGTTTTTTGCCATTTTTGGCAAAAATTCGAAAATTCAAAATGGCCGCCATTTTTGGGGAGGGGAAAATTTTTTGAAAATTGCAAATATTACATTCCTTAGATACCCTGTGGGTCGAAAATTTCGACGAAATCGCTCTATCTCGCACGGTTAAGGAGATAGAAGCAAATTTGTGTTTTGCCATTTTTGGCAAAAATTCAAAAATTCAAAATGGCCGCCATTTTTGGGGAGGGGAAAATATTTTGAAAATTGCAAAGATTGCATTGGTTAGATACCCTGTGTGTCGAAAATTTTGCCGAAATCGCTCTATCTCGCACGGTTAAGGAGATAGAAGCAAATTTGTGTTTTGCCATTTTTGGCAAAAATTCGAAAATTCAAAATGGCCGCCATTTTTGGGGAGGGGAAAATATTTTGAAAATTGCAAAGATTGCATTCCTTAGGTACCCTGTGTGTCGAAAATTTTGCCGAAATCGCTCTATCTCGCACGGTTAAGGAGATAGAAGCAAATTAGTGTTTTGCCATTTTTGGCAAAAATTCGAAAATTCAAAATGGCCTCCATTTTTGGGGAGGGGAAAATTTTTGGAAAATTGCAAAGATTGCATTCCTTAGATCCCCTGTGGTTCGAAAATTTTGCCGAAATCGCTCTATCTCGCACGGTTAAGGAGATAGAAGCAAATTTGTGTTTTGCCATTTTTGGCAAAAATTCGAAAATTCAAAATGGCCGCCATTTTTGGGGAGGGGAAATTTTTTTGAAAATTGCAAATATTACATTCCTTAGATACCCTGTGGGTCGAAAATTTCGACGAAATCGCTCTATCTCGCACGGTTAAGGAGATAGAAGCAAATTTGTGTTTTGCCATTTTTGGCAAAAATTCGAAAATTCAAAATGGCCGCCATTTTTGGGGAGGGGAAAATTTTTGGAAAATTGCAAATATTACATTCCTTAGATACCCTGTGGGTCGAAAATTTCGACGAAATCGCTCTATCTCGCACGGTTAAGGAGATAGAAGCAAATTTGTGTTTTGCCATTTTTGGCAAAAATTCGAAAATTCAAAATGGCCGCCATTTTTGGGGAGGGGAAAATTTTTTGAAAATTGCAAAGAGTACACTCCTCAGATACCCTGCGGGTCGAAAATTTTGCCGAAATCGCTCTATCTCGCACGGTTAAGGAGATAGAAGCAAATTACTCAAAAGTAGTACTGAAAATACACAATGAAGTACCTAAATGGCTATTACTCATGTACTGACAAAGCTATCAGTCCCAAATGCAATACCAAGCGAGCTATGGACATAACAATCTTGTATTCAAAATTGTAGTAAAATATCTTTAATTATTTTGGCTTAAATGCACGGAAACCAATGGGTACTGAAAATAGCTGTACTTAAGTATTACTCAGTAAGCAAAAGAGGTACAACAGCCAAAAGCAATCCCAAGCAAGCTACTGACCCAATAAGCCTGCATACCAAATTTGGTGACAATAGCTCTAATACTTTTCCTTTAAATGAGCGGAAACCATGCGTGACGCCGGACATCGGACGCCGGACGCCGGACATCGGACAACGGACATCGGACATCGGACGGCGAAAAAAGCAAAAATAATATATCCACCCCCCAGGGGGGTGGACATAATTCTGAACCTGACAGAAGAAAAGAACAAAAAAGTTGTGCCCTGAAAATGGTATTATGAAGGAAAGTAACAAAGTAACAGTTTAAGTGTAAACAGTAGGTTAAAACATATTTAAAGAAATACGGCAAATGGAGTAACCTCGTATGTCCTTGAAGAAGGGGTCCAAGGTCAAATCCAACCACACAAAAACATTCCCAGCCCATAATTTCCTATAGGTTGGTTTACCATCCCAAACCTCTAGGACCAATAATAAGTGAGTTATAATCACTTTTAAGTTGGGATGTCCTTATTTGACCTTGAAGGAGGGGTCCAAAGGTCAAATCTGACCACACCAAAAGATTCCCAGCCCATGAATTCCTATACGATGGTTTACCATCCCAAACCTCTAGAACCAATAATAAGCGAGTTATAGGCACTTTTAAGTTTTGCTATCTTTGTTTGACCTGGAAGGAGGGGTCCAAGGTCAAATCCGACCACACCAAATGATTCCCAACCCATGATTTCCTGTAGGTTGGTTTACCATCCCAAACCTGTAGGACCAATAACAAGCGAGTTATAAGCAATTTTAAGTTTGGCTATCCTCAACTGACCTTGAAGGAGGGGTCCAAGGTCAAATCTGACCACACCAAAAGAATCCCAGCCCATGATTTCCTATATGTTGTTTTACCATCCCAAACCTCTAAGACCAATAATAAGTGAGTTATAAGCACTTTTAAGTTTGGCTATCCTCGTTTGACCTTGAAGAAGAGGTCCAAGGTCAAATCGGACCACATCAACAGATTCCCAGTCCATGATTTCCTATATGTCTGTTTACCATCCCAAACCTCTAGGACCAATAATAAGTGATTTATAAGCACTTTTAAGTTTGGCTATCCTCATTTGACCTTGAAGGAGGGGTCAAAGGTCAAATCTGACCACACCAAAAGATTCCCAGCCCATGATTTCCTACAGGTTGGTTTACCATCCCAAACCTCTAGGACCAATAATAAGGGAGATATATAAGCACTTTTCATGACTGACAAAGAAACACCTGTGGCGGCCATCTTGTTTTTCAAAATGAGGCAAAAAATATTCCCAGTCAAGATTTTATAATGAGGAACATATCCTGTGAATTTGAGATCTCTACCTATAATACCCTTTCCTCTAGAGGGCCAATAAAAGTCCTTGTTTAAAGTCGAATAAACATCCCTGGCGGCCATCTTGTTATTCAAAACGAGGCCAAAAATATTCCCAGGCAACATTTTATGGTTAATAATATATTCTGCAAACTTGAGAAGGCTAGCTATAATATTTTTTTCATTAGAGCGGTAATGGTGAAATCTCTCTACACACTGCGGCTATCCAGTGGATACAATGATTTACTCAATAGTGAGAACCTGAAAGTAGCTATTGTTCAGCTATGACAGGACATAGAGGCCTGCAAATTCACTATGATATAACTGACCAAAAATTATGTGAATAACATATTTAAACAAAATACTCTAAATGTAATAGTTTTCAAGTTACAACTGATTTACTCAACAGTGATAACCTCAAAGTAGCTATTACTCAGCTATGCAATGAGCTAGCTACAGGTCTGCAATTATACTATGTTATAGCTGACCCAAAAGTAGCTGAATAACATAATCAAACAAAATACTGTAAATGCAATAGTTTTCGAGTTACAACTGATAACTTCAAAGTACCTATTACTCAGCTATGTAATGAGCTACAGGCCTGCAATTTCACTATGTTATAGAAGACTGAAAAGAAGGTGAATGACAGATTCAAAGAAAATACTGTAAATGTTTACTCAACAGTGAGAACCTTAAAGTAGCTATGGCTCAGCTATACAATGAGCTACATGTCAGCAATTTCACTATGTTATAGCTTATCCAAAAGTAGCTGAATAACATATTTATACGCAGTTCTCTAAATGCAATAGTTTTCAAGTTACAACTGATTTTACTCATGGAAGTTACTGAAAAGTGAGAAAGTAGCTATTACTCACTTAGCTATGGGGATAGACACCCAAGTTACTCAACATGTGGTACCTATGGAAAAAGTAGCTGAATAACATATTTTAACAAAATGCTCTAAATGCAATACTTTTCAAGTTATAAGTGATTTAGCGCATGATTCCAGGAATTTTAACCCCTTAAAGACCTTATCTGTCGACTAGCAGTCGACAGCAATGTGTATTCTACAGTACCATGTCTGTCGGCCAGCAGTCGACACCCCCATATGATATGTCAGCTTTCCTTCAGCACTGTAGAATTAAACGTCTTGGTATACTGAAATACGGTATTTAAAATATTATGTACGAGGACGTTATGGACAACGTAAATCACTTGTGGTGTGTGTTTTAGCAACCTAAACTGTCTGTCAGCTCTTCATCCCGGATTTTCCTTCGGTATAGTAGAATACTGCTCCCTTGGTGGCGAAGAGGTTAATGCATTAAAAATATTTTACAAATTCATAAAAAAAACTTTGACCTTGAAGGGGGACACAAGATAAAATCTGACAACATCAGAATATTCTCAGCCCATGATATACTACAAGCTGGTTTCACATCCCAAACCTCTAGGATCAATAATAAGCAAGTTATAAGAACGTTTAACTTTGGCTGTCCTCGTTTGACCTTGAAGGCAGGACTCAAGGTCAAATCTGACCAGTGACCACATCAGAAGATTTCCAGCCCATGATTTCCTATACGCTGGTTTCACATTGCAAGCCTTTAGGACCAATAATAAGCAAATTTTAAGCACTTTCATGTTTGGCTATCCTTGTTTGACCTTGAAGGAGGGTTGCGAGGTCAAATCTGACATCAAAAGATTCCCAGCCCATGATTTCCTATAAGTTGGTTTCACATTGCAAACCTCTAGTACCAATAATAAGCGAATTATAATCATTTCAAGTTCGGCTGTCCACCTTTGACCTTGAAGGAGGGGTCAAGGTCAAATCTGACCACATCAAAAGATTCCCAGCCCATGATTTCCTATAAGTTGGTTTCACATTGAAAGCATCTAGGACAAGTAATAAGCGAGTTATAAGCACTTTTCAATTCGGTTGTCCTTGTTTGATCTTGAAGGAGGGGCTCAAGGTCAAATCTGACCACATCAGAAGATTCCCAGCCCATGATTTCCTATAAGTTGGTTTCACAATGCGAGCCAATAAGCGAGTTATAAGCACTTTTCAATTCGGCTGTCCTTGTTAGATCTTGAAGGAGGGGCTCAAGGTCAAATCTGACCACATCAGAAGATTCCCAGCCCATGATTTCCTATAAGTTGGTTTCACAATGCGAGACCAATAATAAGTGAGTTATAAGCACTTTTAAGTTTGGCTATCCTCATTTGACCTTGAAGGGGGTCCAGGGTCAAATTTGATACCTGCAACCCATTTCTTCAAAACTACTACAGCTACAGAGTTTTTGTAAATTAATAGTCCTCATGAATTTTCACACCCTTGAAAATTTTGTTGGTTTTCTGGACATAGGTAAATGAGTAATAGCAATATTTGCTACTTTGAGTAAAGGACTCATAACTCAAAAACCATTGCAGTTAGAGCTTTTTCTTCAAATATGTTGTTTAGCTACTTTGTCCTTAGCTATAAGGTGGTACATTATTAAGTTTGGGGTTCCATTGCATGCCATAAGTGAGTAATACTTATTTTCTTATTTGTAGAAAAAAATGACAGAAGAAAACGTCATATATCTTCAAAAGTATTAATGTTAGGCAAATCTTTTCAATTATGTTATTGATCTAGTTTTTGGCAAGCTATCACAAGGTAAGGTTTTAGACCTGTTGCACATTGGATAGCTGATTAATAGCTACTTTGACATTCTTACTGTTGAGTAAATCCATTGTAACTCCTAAACTATTGCAGTTACAGTATTTTCCTTAAATATGTTGTTCAGCTACTTTGTCCTTAGCTATAAGGTGATATATAGTTTGGGGTTCCATTGCATGCCACAAGTGAGAAATAGCTATTTTCTTATTTGTAGCAAAAAATGACCGAAGAAAATGTCATATATCTTCAAAAGTATTAATGTTAGGCAAATCTTTTCAATATGTTATTCATCTAGTTTTTGATAAACTATCACATAATATATTTTCAAAACTGTTGCAGATTTAATAGCTGAGTAATAGCTACTTTGAAATTCTTACTGTTGAGTAAATGCATTGTAACTCCAAAACTATTGCAGTTACAGTATTTTTCTAAAATATGTTGTTCAACTACATGTACTTTGTCCTTAACTCTAACATCTTACCTAGTTCAGAGTTCCATTGCATGCCATAAGTGAGTAATAGCTATTTTCTTATTTGTAGCAAATAACGACAGAAGTAAATGTCAAATATCTTCAAAAGTATTAAAGTTAAGCAAATCTTTTCAAATATATAAGTCATCTGGTTCAAATGTGTTATTCATCATATGTTATTCAAGCTATCACATGATAAAGTTTCAGACCTGTTGCACATTTTATAGCTGAGTAATAACTACTTTGAAATTCTTACTGTTGAGTAAATTTACTGTAACTCCAAAATTATCTTGGAAACGATGCAAGATACAGCAATTTTGAAGATAAGTAAGTCAGTCACATACTTTTGGGTGATCTACCACATAGTGAAGTTGCAGATCTATAGCTCTTTGTATAGCTGAGTCACAGCTACTAAAATGAGTAAATGTCTTTTATCTCTTAAAGTATTGAAGATATACAATTTCTTCTAAATAAGTCATTCACCTACTTTTGGCTGATCTAACACATAGGGAAGTTACAGAACTGTAGCTCTTTGGATAGCTGAGTAATAGCTAGTAAAACTAGAGGATCGCTCGCAAAAAAAAAAGATAATGTTTTTGCATAGCAAAAACAAAGCGTCCCGAAAAGGATATAAAGGTGAATGCTAAAGTATTAAGAAAATGCTTCGTTTCTAGCCTTATACTGTTGTGGCAACCAAAGTCAGCGCAGTCTGCTCTATCTAGCACGGTTTTCAAGATATAAGCATTTTTGTGTTTTTCAAAAAATAAAAAAAATTAAAAATGTCCGCTATATTTGGCGAGACAAAAATATTTTGAAAATTGGCATGGCTACTCTGCAGAGATACCCAGCAGGTCCAAAATTTTGTTGAGTTCGCTCCATATAGCACGGTTTTCGAGATATAAGCATTTTTGTGTTTTGCAAAAACTTTGAAAATTCAAAATGCCACCATTTTTGGGGAGACAAAATTTTTTGTCAAGACCACTGCCGCGGTGTGTATCTCCCGCCGAGCATTAAAGGAGAAGAAATAGCTTTTCCGAGATATTCACAAGTTTTCATTTTGTGTGTGAAAGCTCTTCCAAAAGTAGGTGAATGAGTTATTTGAGAAAAATTGGCTATCTGCAATACTATTAAGAGATAATTCACATTTACTCATTTTGAGTAGGTGATTAATTATCTATGGGTCTGAAACTTCACCAAGTGAAAGCTCTCCCAAAAGTAGGTGAATGAGTTATTTGAGAAAAATTGGCTATCTGCAATACTTTTAGAGATAATTCGCATTTACTCATTTTGAGTAGGCGAGTAATTAGCTATGGGTCTGAAACTTCACCATGTGAAAGCTCTCCCACAAGTAGATGAATGAGTATTTGATAAAAATTGGGTATCCGCAATACTTTTACAGATAATTAGCATTTACTCATTTTGAGTAGGTGAGTAATTAGCTATGGGTCTGAAACTTCACCAAGTGAAAGCTCTCCCAAAAGTAGGTGAATCAGTTATTTGAGAAAAATTGGCTATCTGCAATACTTTTAGAGATAATTCGCATTTACTCATTTTGAGTAGGTGAGTAATTAGCTATGGGTCTGAAACTTCACCAAGTGAAAGCTCTCCCAAAAGTAGGTGAATGAGTTATTTGAGAAAAATTGGCCATCTGCAATACTTTTAGAGGTAATTCGCATTTACTCTTTTTGAGTAGGTGAGCAATTAGCTATGGGTCTGAAACTTCACCAAGTGAAAGCTCTTTGGGATAGCTGCTCTGCAGAGATACCCTGAAGATAAAAAATTTCGTCGAAATCGCTCTGTGTAGCACGGTTTTCGAAATATTAGCATTTTTGTGTTTTGCAATTTTTGGCAAGACAAAATTTTTTTGAAAATTGGCATGGCTACTCTGCAGAGATACCCTATGGGTCAAAAATTTCGTCAAAATCGCTCTATCTAGCACGGTTTTCAAGATATAAGCATTTTTGTGTTTTGCAATTTTGCGAAAAATTCGAAAATTCAAAATGGCCGCCATTTTTTGCGAGAATTTTTTTGTTTGAAAATTGGCATGGCTACTCTGCAGATATACCCTGTGGGTCAAAAAATTCGTCGAAATCGCTCTATCTTGCAGGGTTTTCGAGATATAAGCATTTTTATGTTTTGCAATTTTTGCGAAAAATTCGAAAATTCAAAATGGCCGTCATTTTTGGCGAGACAAAATTTTTTTCAAAATTGGGATAATTACTCTGCAGAGATACCCTGTGGGTCAAAAATTTCGTCGAAATCGCTCTATCTAGCACGGTTTTCGAGATATAAGCATTTTTGTGTTTTGCAATTTTTGCGAAAATTTTGAAAATTCAAAATGGCCGCCATTTTGGGCGAGACAAAAATTTTTTGAAAATTGGGAAAACTACTCCGCAGAGATACCCTGCGGGTCAAAAATTTCGTCGAAATCGCTCTATCTAGCACGGTTTTCGAGATATAAGCATTTTTGTGTTTTCCTTATTTGGAAAATTCGTAATGATTAATTAATCATTAATTACTCGGCCATTTCTTGACCAATCAATGCCAAAATCTAATGATTTCCAGATTTTAATAGAATGAATGTATTTGCCAAGTTTCAGGTGAATTGATAAAATTCCTTTCAAGTTATCATCCGGACAAGCTTCCCCATCGAAAAAAGACATTTTTGGTCATGTGACCTCTCTGATTGCTTGAAATGTCACTGCAGCATATTCAAAAAAATTCCCCAAGGCTACTGCCTAAACCTGCCAAATTTGAAAAGAATCCGCCTAACGGTTACAGAGTTATAAGGAAAACAAAATGCGGAGCCGGCGGAGCCTGAAGCTCTCCCATACACAAACAAGCGTCCCTTGCGGGACGCTTAATGAACAAATGTCTTTTATCTCTAAAAGTATTACAGATAAGCAATTTCTTCTGAATACGGCATTCAACTACTTTTGGCTGATTTACCACATAGTGAAGTTGCAGATCCATAGCTCTTTGCATAGTTGAGTCACAGCTACTAAAACGAGTAAATGTATTTTATCTCTTAAAGTATTGAAGATACATAATTTCTTCTAAAGAAGTCATTCACATACTTTTGGGTGATCTAACACATAGGGAAGTTGCAGAACTGTAGCTCTTTGGATAGCTAAGTAATAGCTACTAAAATGAGTAAATGTCTTTTATCTCTAAAAGTATTACAGATAGGCAATTTCTTCTAAATAAGTCATTCACCTACTTTTGGGTGATCTACCATATAGTGAAGTTGCACAACTGTAGCTCTTTGTATAGCTGAGTAACAGCTACTAAAATAACAAAACCTTTGACCTTTTAGCTTTCAAAGTATTGCACATAGGCATTTTTTTTCTAAATAAGTCATTCACCTACTTTTGTGTGATCTACCACATAGTGAAGTTGCACAACTGTAGCTCTTTATATAGCTTAGTAACAGCTACTAAAACTAGAAAAATGTTTTTGCTGACAAAAACAAAGCGGCCCTGATGAAAAAGAAGTCCCCCATAAAAGATGTCAACATATGCATCATAAGCAATAGAAACTGTGAACTTTATTGCACTGTGTATGTTACTTGTCCATATTTTCATCTTTAATAAGTGTGCACAATTAAAGTGAGGTCAGCTGAACAATACAATAGCTGGAGATTAAAAACTCCATAATTTCACTGCAAGGTGACCATAACTTCATTCATATTGGGACTTTAACGTGACCATAAAATAAGAATTTCCCTTTTCTCATTCTTTATAAGTGCATAAAGTTTAGCTCAGGTCAGTTGAACAATAAGATAGCTGGAGGCTGAAACTTCCTTTTTCACTGTAAGGTCACCATAACTTCATTGATATTGCGACTTTAAGGTGACCATAATATGAGAATGTCCCTTCAATATCAATATATGTTAGATATGGAAAAAGAAAGGAGCCAGACGGCTTTCTTCAAATGTTATGACTTTAGGGGGGGGGGGCAAAATTATATCAACAGTTTAAGGTCACCTTAAAGTCAGGATAACCTTTTGGTTTTCCATCCTTTATAGGTGTGCAAAGTTTAACTGAGGTCAGTTGAAAAATAAGATACTTGGAGGCTGAAAACCCCCTTATTGCACTTTAAGGTGGCTACAACTCCATTCATATTGTGAGTTTAAGGTGACCATAAGTATTATTTTATCTAGTTTAATACCAGTGATAATTTCAATATAAAAAAATGGAAAAAGAAAGGAGCCAGAGGATTTTATTCCAATTTGATGACTTTAAGCAGGCCATATGTCCATTAACATTTTGAGTTTAAGGTCACCATAAAGTCAGGATATTCCTTTGGCAAATCTTAATATATGTGCCAAGTTTGGTTGAAAAAAGTGAAAAACTAAGTGAACTGGAGGGCTAAAACTCCCTTTTTTGACATTAAGGTGACCTTAAGAGTGCAGATACAGGGCTAAAACTTCGGCATGTGAAAGATTATCAAAAAGTAGCTGAATAAGTTATTCCAACAAAACGCCGAAATCCTGACCGTTTTTGAGATACATACCAAGTACCCATTTTTAAAAATTTTATGAAAATTAAACGCCTCCCATTCAGGCATCTATGGTCCAATTGATGAGAAAATCCTTTCCAACCTTGGAAATTTGGTCTAGAATGCACCTGATACATTTTATAGCACAGGTATGTGTGGTTTTTGCCGAAACGCGATGACGGGGTGTTTTGGAGTTAGGCTTAGGGTTACCTTAAGTTAAGCTTAAGGTCCGTGCAAAGTATCCCAAAAATTTTTCCCGCCCCTATAGTTTTAAAGAAAGATAAGAAGGAAAGAAAAATTTGAAAGGCTAAGAAGTTATTCAAGGGAGACCATAATCCGGCGGCGGTGATCAGTCGAACTTCGGTGAAAACAAATAAGCGTCCCGGACGGGCGCTTAATTAGTGTCTTTTATCTCTAAAAGTATTGCAGATAGGCAATTTCTTCTAAATAAGTCATTCACCGACTTTTGGGTAATCTACCGCATAATGAAGTTTCAGATCTATAGCTCTTTTCATAAAGCAGTCATAGCTACTAAAATGAGTGAATGTCTTTCATCGGTAAAAGTGTTACAGATAGGCAATTTCTTTTAAATAAGTCCTTCACCTAATTTTGTGTGATCTAGTACATAGTGAAGTTCCACAACCATAGCTCTTTGCATAGCTGAGTAATAGCTACTGAAATGAGTAAATACCTTTTATCTTTAAAAGTATTGGAGATAGGCAATTTCTTCAAAATAAGTCATTCACCTACTTTTGGGTGATCTAATACATAGTAAATTATAGCTCTTTGGATGGCAGAGTAATAGCCAGTAAAATGAATAAATGCTTGTATCTTTAAAAATATTGCAGTCGAACATTAAAGTGCCTCTTGCTTATTGTCACTTCTTCATGTGCCTACATCTCACAAGAAAATGTATATTACACTATCTTTAGTACATCTAATTTATACGGCGGGAGATAATTGCATGCGTCAGAATGCTTGTTTATGTATGCATCATATATAAATCATATATGATGTATTGATTATGATTATTTGCAATAATATTGCATATCAGGATATTTCTAATGTCTTTAATATTAATGGAAATGGGATTTTGAAGGTAATATTATATGAATGGTGGCTAGATTAATGAAACAATTAGAGTAAGAAATCTAAAATTCGCCACATATCTGAAATTCGCCACATGTCAAAATACTAATAAAATAAATGAATTGTGGTGAGATTTGTTGACTGTATAGTAAATTAAGGCTTTTTGAACTGAAAAATACCAATTTTTAGACAAAAACATCATTTTCTTCATAAAATTAACTAAGGTTTTAGAGGTGGCGAATTTTAGATTTCTTACTCTACCAGTGAATTTGACAGAATGACTCTTACTCTTTAATGAAGATAATCTCATACCATTATATCCACAATGACAAAACTGAAGAGAATGAGATCAAGATTATGAAAATTGATCCATTAATAAAGTTTCTATGTTAACTTACATTTCTACCTGAATGGGGCCGATTTTGTTATGGATGGGTCCGAGTTGGCAGGGGCCGAGTTGGTGGAGGCCTGAGTTGATCAGTTTCCCAACGGCTACATATTTTAAAAGACTATTGCTGTATATTTGTTCCATTCATGACAGCTCTGCCTTTTAAACTAGATTTGGAGGTGACTGTCAAGCTATAAATATTTTAATTCTACCCTGTGATAACTCTACAGAAAATGTCATGTAAGCTTTAACTGAATTTTTTTTTAGTCTGTGTGATTTTGTTGTACAGGCCACTTAAATATAAACACTCTGAAGATCATTCATTTCATGTCTACCCATGTTGTGGTATGGTTAATCCTTGTATTTTCTGCCTCTCTCATCTTTTCAGCCCATTGTTCATATTTTCGCATTAAAATAGAGTAAAAATTCATGTGTTTCACCATATATTAATAAATCCACCAATGTTAAATGACTGTTATTCGTTTATTGTAATCAAACGTGAATATTAATTTTTAAAGCTTAAAATGCGGTTAACACACACTTTACTACTTGCTTAATGCATGGGCCGATTACAGGGTAGACCATCATGCTGTATCCCAAAATGTACTGCTTGGCGCCATATCATGGTACAAACCTCATCTTGGCACAAAACAGAAGTTAAAATATTTAATACAATTTGTTTTTTTTATCAACCACGCTCGCACATTTCTGCACACCATATAAGGCTAATGAAGTGATGTATAAAATTTACTTGATTTTGGCAATTTTTGTGTGCAACTTTGCACAAGTTGAGACACTAATGTAATGTAGAAATTATATTATCGCCCCTTAAAAACCCTTATAAAAAGTTTAGTTTGGACTTGTTCTTGTTAAAATACATTTATTGCTTGTGCTTGTGTCAATACATATTTCAATCAATAGAAATCCACGATATTAAACACACAGTAACAACAAACAAGAATTTTGTGACCAAGGTGTGCCAAGTTAAGGCGTGAAGCAGTATTGTCAATGTATGTAAGTTCAATATAGACAAAATGTCGAACGGGTATGTTTTCTTCCGATCAGCTTCGTTTTGAATGGTTGTATAAGGAATTCAAGGCTGCTGGCGTTTCGAATGTAAACAATCTTACTGAAAAATTATTTCATTCTGACGTTGTTGCGTCAAAATAAGGAAAAAACAGGTATTTTTATTTTTCCTTTGCAAAAATAGATGTATTAATTGTTGTTGCACAATCGAAAATTGTTTTTAAAGAACTTTCCATTGCAAAATTTAAAGAAATTACATTTTTATTAGAAATGTTTTACTTAACTGATTGAGATGAAAAATCAATCAATTGATATCACTACTTTTTTCAAAATTAAAGTTGTATGAAAACTATGTTAAAGTAACATTTTTGCTGAAGACCATTTGTTGTATCTTTTAGGGAGAACCCAAACAGCTATGCAGGCGATCACATCAGGCTTATGATATCTCAAAATTATCAATAGCATGCAAATACCTCTATAGAATTCACCCCCTTCTAGACCTTAAAACATCAGTTCTTCTAGCCAATGCTTTGGTGAGCAGCAGACTGGACTACTGCAATTCCTTGTTCTCACCACTCACTGATTTTGAATTAAGGAGATTGCAACTAGTGCAAAACTCACTCTGCAGGGTTGTCACCCGTTCCTCAAAATTTTCTCACATCACCCCTCAACTGAAAAAACTCCATTGGCTTCCAGTCAGGTACGGGGTACAGTTCAAAATAGGCCTCATTACATACAAAATCCTCTACCAAGGTCAACCTGTTTACCTAAGAGAATTAATTCACCCCTACAGTTCCTTCAGAAATACTAGGTGTAGTACCCCTAAACTCAAGTTCCTTCATACCCCCACTTTTGACCATAGAGTTCATAAATCAATTAAACATTTCTCTAATTCTTTTAGTCACTACGCCCCAGTTCTTTGGAACTTGTTCCCCTTCCAAATAAGAAACAGTCCCTCTGTCGCATCTTTCAGGAAACACCTCAAAACCCACCTTTTCAATTCTATTAAAAATGATTTTTAACTAGCGCACAGAGTTCCCCTTAGTGGGGAAGATATTGTGCCTGCAAAGCAGTAGATTAGATTAGATTAAGTTATTATATACAATGTGACATTTGTTACATGTTTCAATACTGTTAAAATGTTGCTAATTTAGTTATGAATCATTGCTTAAAAGTGCTGCTTCATCACTTTAATAAAGATCTTCATTTATCCACCTCATTTGCCAGTCTACAAGTTTACATTATCTAGAAACCTTAACTTTATGCAAGAAGATAAAGAGGTGAGTACTAAATGATCGATTTTTGTACATCTCTATCCCCCATGACAACAGTGATAGGAAATGGTATCTTTTATGTCAGCTGCACCAGTAATCATGCTACTTATTTTACTGGGCAATACCGGGTAATACTGGACTTAATAGGTTTATTACTCAAAAAGACAGATTTTTAACTACTTTATAAAGAGCACTGTCTAGTGCTATTAAATGGTCTGTGACTATTAAAAGTGATAATATTGTCACAGATTAAAAACTTGTTCTTACTGGGCAATATTTTAAAAGATTACAATACTGTCAGAAAAAAAATTCTCCTAACTGGGTAATAATGACCATTACTAGGCAATAGCCACAATACTGGACTTAATGGGTTTATTAACTACTCTATAGAAAGCACTAGTGTTATTAAATTATCTGATAATATTGTCACATCTTAAAAACTTGTTCTGACTGGGTAATACTTCAAGAAGTTATAATACTGTCACATATAAATTTTGTCCTAACTGGGTAATAATGGCCATTGCTGGGCAATACTGGGTAATACTGGGTAATCTCTTTGACTATTTTTATACACCCTGCAAAGTATGAATTGGTTTCACTTAATTCAGTGGACAGAATTAAAAGAATCCGGGAAAAAAAGCCTGGTGGAAAAAAAGCCTGGTGGAAAAAATGGCAGTGGAAAGAAGTGGAAAAAAAGCCTGGTGGAAAGAAAGCCTGGTCTGTTTTGGAAAAGATGGAAAAAAAGCCTGGTGTCTTTTTTTAAGGTTTGAAACATATCAAGATTAATGATGAAGCAAAACTAACAGACTATTTCAACCGATTACCCATTGCAACCATTTGATTTTAAAATGTTTATAGTTACTTAGAATTTATTTTTCTAGTACAATTTATTTTGATCAAAATAGAATACAAAAGTATGTAAAATTCATTTGCTTTTTAGAGATTGTTTTAAAATAATGTCAGTATATCACTTAAGGAACTGAAACTTTTTCTAAACATGCAATTATGTTTGGATTCCCAGGAAAATGCTGGATGTATATGTCACTAATGTATTGTCAGATTTACAAGCATTTAAAGATCAACAAAATTTCAAATTGTATGGATAAAAATTTATTGGCATACAAACTATTGCATGAACCCTAAATAAGGACTAAAAGACCTTGACAAGTGATATCCAAGTACCTGATTCATCTACAGAAATGATAAATGTATCATTTTGAAGAAAAATAACAGTACTGCTCAGCCAGTGAATTTCGTCACCCCACTGAAGTTCGTCACCTGCCGTAAAAATGATCAAGGATAGGCAATATTCATATTTAAACTAGATTGGGCCAACTCGGCGCCAACATATCCCCAGACAGGTCATCACTCACGCCACAGGTTTTGATCGGGAATTTTTAAAAACATAATTACCCATTATTATATGAACTTCAGCACATCAATCTACTCTGTTTATATCTTCCAAGGAAGATGGTGTATCCCCAGACGCCGAATACATAACTCAAATTATATTTTCAATCTTCCTGCAATGATAACTCTAAACCTATTTTCAAAGTATTTAAATGATTGATGATTGAATGTCCATTCTAAAATAATAATCCCAAAAGAGCATATCTGTTTCTATATTTGTTGACAAATAAAATATTATTTTTAACTCAACTCATCATACTTTTCAATCTTCCTTCAAAGTATTTAAATGATTGATGATTCAATGTCCATTCTAAAATTCATAATCCCAAAAGCGCATATCTGTTTCTATATTTGTTCACAAATAAAATATTATTTAAAAAAAAATTATTTATATTATTATTTTATTATATTATTTTTAGAATTTGCAAATTGTTTTCAGTTATTCATTTCCTCTATACCTATATATGTGGTCCATATATATGCAACCTAAATATGTGACACAATCTCAGTTCTGACTCCCCTTTGTGTTATATGTAATGAAGCCCACCACCTCCCACCCCCACCCCTCTCCCCTTCTCCACACCTCTCTCACTATTACACAAGATCTGCAACCCCATTGAGTTCTTTGTTTCTCATCTGATATCATTAAATACCTTTGTTTATTTAGTGTCACTCAATATAGCTGGAGGTCCCAGAGGTGGGTGGGGGGAATCCGGGTGGGGGATGTGGGTTGAGCATAAATGGTAAACAAACAATCTATATAAAAGGGGTACTCAAATACAAAAAGAATTGAGAATTTTAAGTATGTGATTATCAACTGAAATGAGTTCATAACTGTAGGAGCTGTGCCAAAATTAACTGAGGCAAGTTGAATAAAACTGGGCTAGTTGAGGGTTAAAAATCCCCTAGTTTTACTACATAAGGATATAATTTCATTAATATTGGGACTTAAAGCTCACTTAAAGTGTCCATTTTGTCTACTTCAATATGTTTCACCAGTTTCATTTTAAAAAGTGAAAAACTCAGCAAGCAGAGGTGGATGGGGGGAATCCGGGTGGGGGATGTGGGTTGGGACTTAGTTTAGTTTATTAGTTTATTATAGTGACATGTATTATGTTGACAAGGATTATGCAAAAACTATTGAAGTAATACCCAGCCCTATATGGGCTTATAAGTCACTTTAAATAGAGAGTTAATAACAAACAGAGCAAACATATTTTGAGGTAAGATACAGTAAATAAAGACAGCAATTCAATACATAAAAATTAACAATATAATTTACTTTTTCTTTCTTGCCACAAATCAAAAATAAAATTAATAACCATATTGACATTCATATGAGTTAATACCCTTGATAATTGATCTATTAATAATTCAGATTTATCTATATTTAAAATTTTGAAATATTTCATACGAATCAGCTCTAAAGCTGGACAAACACAAACAAAATGTATCTCATCTTCTACATCTTTTTTACACAGTTTACATGTTCTCTCAAAGAGATGGAGTGCTACAGCAAAAATGGTAAACAAACAATCTATATAAAAGGGGTACTCAAATACAAAAAGAATTGAGAATTTTAAGTATGTGATTATCAACTGAAATGAGTTCATAACTGTAGGAGCTGTGTCAAAATTAACTGAGGCAAGTTGAATAAAACTGGGCTAGTTGAGGGTTAAAAATCCCCTAGTTTTACTACATACGGATATAATTTCATTAATATTGGGACTTAAAGCTCACTTAAAGTGTCCATTTTGTCTACTTGAATATGTTTAACCGGCGTTTAACCAGTTTCATTTTAAAAAGTTAAAAACTCAGCAAGCAGAGGTATAACACACAAAAATAAGTTCTTAAAAGACTAAGATAGCCATAACATTATTAATATTCAAAATTTAAATAGACAGGCATTTCCTTTTAAAAATTCAAAGATTTCAGCTCTATAACCCACATAGTTTGACAGTTACTGGGCTTTAAAGTGGCATAATGTCCATAAATTGGGTTTCTGTGGGCATTTTACAATTGTTAAAGAGACCTTAGCAATTAAACTACAGATCTGAAACTTTTTGGGGGACATACATAACAAACAAAAACTAGAGGATCGCTCGCAAAAAAAAAGATAATGTTTTTGCATAGCAAAAACAAAGCGTCCCGAAAAGGATATAAAGGTGAGTGCTAAAGTATTAAGAAAATGCTTCGTTTCTAGCCTTATACTGTTGTGGCAACCAAAGTCAGCGCAGTCTCCTCTATCTAGCACGGTTTTCAAGATATAAGCATTTTTGTGTTTTGCAAAAAATAAAAAAATTTAAAATGTCCGCTATATTTGGCGAGACAAAAATATTTTGAAAATTGGAGATACCCAGCAGGTCCAAATTTTTGTTGAGTTCGCTCCATATAGCACGGTTTTCGAGATATAAGCATTTTTGTGTTTTGCAAAAACTTTGAAAATTCAAAATGGCCACCATTTTTGGGGAGACAAAAATTTTTGTCAAGACCACTGCCGCGGTGTGTATCTCCCGCCGAGCATTAAAGCAGAAGAAATAGCTTTTCCGAGATATTCACAATTTTTCATTTTCGTGTGAGAAAGCTCTTCCAAAAGTAGGTGAATGAGTTATTTGAGAAAAATTGGCTATCTGCAATACTATTAAGAGATAATTCACATTTACTCATTTTGAGTAGGTGAATAATTATCTATGGGTCTGAAACTTCACCAAGTGAAAGCTCTGCCAAAAGTAGGTGAATGAGTTATTTGAGAAAAATTGGCTATCTGCAATACTTTTAGAGATAATTCGCATTTACTCATTTTGAGTAGGTGAGTAATGAGCTATGGGTCTGAAACTTCACCATGTGAAAGCTCTCCCACAAGAAGATGAATGAGTATTTGATAAAAATTGGGTATCCGCAATACTTTTACAGATAATTAGCATTTACTCATTTTGAGTAGGTGAATAAATAGCTATGGGTCTGAAACTTCACATAGTGAAAGCTCTCCCAAAAGTAGGTGAATGAGTTATTTGAGAAAAATTGGCTATCTGCAATACTTTTAGAGATAATTCGCATTTACTCATTTTGAGTAGGTGAATAATTAGCTATGGGTCTGAAACTTCACCAAGTGAAAGCTCTGCCAAAAGTAGGTGAATGAGTTATTTGAGAAAAATTGGCTATCTGCAATACTTTTAGAGATAATTCGCATTTACTCATTTTGAGTAGGTGAGTAATTAGCTATGGGTCTGAAACTTCACCAAGTGAAAGCTCTCCCAAAAGTAGGTGAATGAGTTATTTGAGAAAAATTGGCTATCTGCAATACTTTTAGAGATAATTCGCATTTACTCATTTTGAGTAGGTGAGTAATTAGCTATGGGTCTGAAACTTCACCAAGTGAAAGCTCTCCCACAAGAAGATGAATGATTTATTTGAGAAAAATTGGGTATCCGCAATACTTTTACAGATAATTAGCATTTACTCATTTTGAGTAGGTGAATAAATAGCTATGGGTCTGAAACTTCACATAGTGAAAGCTCTCCCAAAAGTAGGTGAATGAGTTATTTGAGAAAAATTGGCTATCTGCAATACTTTTAGAGATAATTCGCATTTACTCATTTTGAGTAGGTGAATAATTAGCTATGGGTCTGAAACTTCACCAAGTGAAAGCTCTGCCAAAAGTAGGTGAATGAGTTATTTGAGAAAAATTGGCTATCTGCAATACTTTTAGAGATAATTCGCATTTACTCATTTTGAGTAGGTGAGTAATTAGCTATGGGTCTGAAACTTCACCAAGTGAAAGCTCTCCCAAAAGTAGGTGAATGAGTTATTTGAGAAAAATTGGCTATCTGCAATACTTTTAGAGATAATTCACATTTACTCATTTTGAGTAGGTGAGTAATTAGCTATGGGTCTGAAACTTCACCAAGTGAAAGCTCTCCCAAAAGTAGGTGAATGATTAATTTGAGAAAAATTGGCTATCTGCAATACTTTTAGAGATAATTCGCATTTACTCATTTTGAGTAGGTGAGTAATTAGCTATGGGTCTGAAACTTCACAGAGTGAAAGCTCTCCCAAAAGTAGGTGAATGAGTTATTTGAGAAAAATTGGCTATCTGCAATACTTTTAGAGATAATTCGCATTTACTCATTTTGAGTAGGTGAGTAATTAGCTATGGGTCTGAAACTTCACCAAGTGAAAGCTCTCCCAAAAGTAGGTGAATGATTAATTTGACAAAAATTGGCTATCTGCAATACTTTTAGAGATAATTCGCATTTACTCATTTTGAGTAGGTGAGTAATTAGCTATGGGTCTGAAACTTCACCAAGTGAAAGCTCTCCCAAAAGTAGGTGAATGAGTTATTTGAGAAAAATTGGCTATCTGCAATACTTTTAGAGATATTTGGCATTTACTCATTTTGAGTAGGTGAGTAATTAGCTATGGGTCTGAAACTTCACCAAGTGAAAGCTCTGCCAAAAGTAGGTGAATGAGTTATTTGAGAAAAATTGGCTATCTGCAATACTTTTAGAGATAATTCGCATTTACTCATTTTGAGTAGGTGAGTAATTAGCTATGGGTCTGAAACTTCACCAAGTGAAAGCTCTCCCCAAAGTAGGTGAATGAGTTATTTGAGAAAAATTGGCTATCTGCAATACTTTTAGAGATAATTCGCATTTACTCATTTTCAGTAGGTGAGTAATTAGCTATGGGTCTGAAACTTCACCAAGTGAAAGCTCTGCCAAAAGTAGGTGAATGAGTTATTTGAGAAAAATTGGCTATCTGCAATACTTTTAGAGATAATTCGCATTTACTCATTTTGAGTAGGTGAGTAATTAGCTATGGGTCTGAAACTTCACAGAGTGAAAGCTCTCCCAAAAGTAGGTGAATGAGTTATTTGAGAAAAATTGGCTATCTGCAATACTTTTAGAGATAATTCGCATTTACTCATTTTGAGTAGGTGAGTAATTAGCTATGGGTCTGAAACTTCACCAAGTGAAAGCTCTCCCAAAAGTAGGTGAATGATTAATTTGACAAAAATTGGCTATCTGCAATACTTTTAGAGATAATTCGCATTTACTCATTTTGAGTAGGTGAGTAATTAGCTATGGGTCTGAAACTTCACCAAGTGAAAGCTCTCCCAAAAGTAGGTGAATGAGTTATTTGAGAAAAATTGGCTATCTGCAATACTTTTAGAGATAATTCGCATTTACTCATTTTGAGTAGGTGAGTAATTAGCTATGGGTCTGAAACTTCACCAAGTGAAAGCTCTCCCAAAAGTAGGTGAATGATTTATTTGAGAAAAATTGGCTATCTGCAATACTTTTAGAGATAATTCGCATTTACTCATTTTGAGTAGGTGAGTAATTAGCTATGGGTCTGAAAATTCGAAAATTCAAAATGGCTGCCATTTTTTGCGAGAAATTTTTTGTTTGAAAATTGGCATGGCTACTCTGCAGAGATACCCTGCAGGTCAAAAATTTCGTCGAAATCGCTCTATCTAGCAGGGTTTTCGAGATATAAACATTTTTATGTTTTGCAATTTTTGCGAAAAATTCGAAAATTCAAAATGGCCGCCATTTTTGGCGAGACAAATTTTTTTTGAAAATTGGCATGGCTACTCTGCAGATATACCCTGTGGGTCAAAAATTTCGTCGAAATCGCTCTATCTAGCAGGGTTTTCGAGATATAAGCATTTTTATGTTTTGCAATTTTTTGCGAAAAATTCGAAAATTCAAAATGGCCGCCATTTTTGGCGAGACAAATTTTTTTTCAAAATTGGGATAACTACTCTGCAGAGATACCCTGTGGGTCAAAAATTTCGTCGAAATCGCTCTATCTAGCACGGTTTTCGAGATACAAGCATTTTTGTGTTTTGCAATTTTTGCAAAAATTTCGAAAATTCAAAATGGCCGCCATTTTTGGCGAGACAAAAATTTTTTCAAAATTGGGATAACTACTCTGCAGAGATACCCTGCGGGTCAAAAATTTCGTCGAAATCGCTCTATCTAGCACGGTTTTCGAGATATAAGCATTTTTGTGTTTTGCAATTTTTGCGAAAATTTCGAAAATTCAAAATGGCCGCCATTTTGGGCGAGAGAAAAATTTTTTGAAAATTGGGAAAACTACTCTGCAGAGATACCCTGTGGGTCAAAAATTTCGTCGAAATCGCTCTATCTAGCACGGTTTTCGAGATATAAGCATTTTTGTGTTTTCCTTATTTGGAAAATTCGTAATGATTAATTAATCATTAATTACTCAGCCATTTCTTGACCAATCAATGCCAAAATCTAATGATTTCCAGATTTTAATAGAATGAATGTATTTGCCAAGTTTCAGGTGAATTGATAAAATTCCTTTCAAGTTATCATCCGGACAAGCTTCCCCATCGAAAAAAGACATTTTTGGTCATGTGACCTCTCTGATTGGTTGAAATGTCACTGCAGTATATTCAAAAAAATTCCCCAAGGCTACTGCCTAAACCTGCCAAATTTGAAAAGAATCCGCCTAACGGTTACAGAGTTATAAGGAAAACAAAATGCGGAGCCGGCGGAGCCGGCGGAGCCGCCGGAGCCGGCGGAGCCTGAAGCTCTCCCATACACAAACAAGCGTCCCTTGCGGGACGCTTAATTATATATAATACAGTTTAAGACTTGTCACACTAAGCATTTCCAAATAACGGGGCAAAATACGGAAAAAATGTCCAAAAAGGCACTTGGGCGAGTGTCTATGGCCCTCATACACAGGTTAAATGTCTACTAAAAACCTTGATTTTCGCCATATGTAAAAAGGACATAATAATGCATTCCCAGATGGGATTTCAGCTCCATCAATCACATAGTTTAACAGTCACAGGGCTTAAAGGTGGCAAAAAGTCCAAATATTGGGTCTCTGTGGGCCTTTTAGAGATCTCGATGTGGCTTTCAAATTAAAGCTTCAGACTTAAAATTTGTTACATACTAAGATTACACATAGAATATGTATCTAATAAAGTTTGAAACTTCTCAGACTTACCATTTCCAAGTTACAGAGCAAAATATGTGAAAAATGTCTTAAAAGGGTCACTCAGGTGGGTGTTTAAGGTCCTCATACACAGGTTAAATGTCTACTTGAAGCCTTGATTTTTGGCACATGTAAAAAGAACATAATAATGTATTCCCAGATGAGATTTCAGCTCTATCAGTCACATAGTTTAACAGTCAAAGGCCTTAAAATTGGCAAAAAGTCCAAATACTGGGTCTTTATGGGGCCTTCTAGAGACCTAAATGTGGCCTTCAAATTAAAGCTTCAGACTTAAAATTTGTCACATACTAAGATTACACATAGAATATGCATCTAATACAGTTTGAAACTTCTTAGACTTACCATTTCCAAGTTACAGGGCAAAATATGTGAAAAATGTCTAAAAATGGTCACTCGGGTGGGGATTTATGGTCCTCATACACAGGTTAAATGTCTTCTTAAAGCCTTAATTTTTGGCACATATATAAATAACATACTAATATCTTCCCAGATAGGATTTGAGCTCTATCAGTCACATAGTTTGACAGTCACAGGGCTTAAAAGTAGCAAAAAGTCCAAATATTGGGTCTTTGGGAGCCTTTTAGAGACCTCAATTTGACCTTCAAAATTAAAGCTTCAGACTTAAAATCTGTTACATACTAAGATTACACACAGAATATATATCTAATACAGTTTGAAACTTCTCAGACTTACCATTTCCAAGTTACAGGGAAAAAGATGTGAAAAATGTCTTATAAGGGTCACTCGGGTGGGTGTTTATGGTCCTGATACACAGGTTAACTGTCTATTAAAGGCCTAAATGTTGGGGCACATATAAGAAAACACATAGATATATTCCCAGATGATATTTAACTTAGATGAGAGACATAGTTTTAAAGCTACAGTGCTTGAAAGTGGCAAAAAGTGCATAAATTGGGTCTCTGTGGGCACTTTTGAGACCTTAAGTCGACCCCTTTGGGTAAACCTACAGCCCTAAAATTTTCTACAGACAAGGATTACATATCAAAGTTATACCTAGCACAGTTTGAGACTCATCAGAATTACCACTTCCAAATTATAGGGCAAAATATGTGAAAAGTATAGCAAAAAATCCCTAAGTGGGGGTATTTATGGGCCTCAAAGACAATTTTCTCCTCAACTTAAAGTCGTGATTTTCGGCACATGTACTAAGAACATATTAATGTGTTGTCAGGTAAAATTTCAGCCAGCTGAGCATCATAGTTTGTGACCTACAGGGCTCTAAGTGGCCAAAAGTCCAATTTCTGACCTTAAGGTGGCCATAAGTTCTTTTTTACTGGGAGTTTAAGGTCACCTTAAAATAGGGATCTTCCTTTGGGCACCCTTAACATGTGTACCAAGTTTGAAAAAAAAATATTAATTTGTTTTTGAGTTATCGCGTCCACAAGGAAATTTCTACGGCGGCGGCGGCGGCGCGACGGACCTGAATCCAATATATCCCCGACTTTCGTCTGGGGATATAATAAATGGAATAGCTGCTTTCAGCAACAAGGTATACATGTATGCTGAAAGTTCATAGTAAAAACTCTTTAATATTGCCATAAAATGCAGGTGACGAAATTCAGTGGCTGAGCAGTAGATTTTGCCAATTTTCATCTGAAGAAATTGCATTCTATACTGGCTGAGATATTGCTAAATATGTTGCAAACACACGAAAACTGGTGATAGCACGAAAAATGAACCATCAACCATAAATATATATGAATAAAATCATTATATTTTAGATAATTTCAAATAAAAACAACTTAGCAAAACTAAAATATAGATATTTTTACGCATATTGTACTTAATTTAATATCACTTTTTATTAGACTTTCATTTGTATATTTGACATTAATTTTCTTAAGCGATCGAACTTCCGGTATGCGTGCAAATCGCGACCAAATCGGCTTGCAACCAACAACTCACACACACAACTCGCACCCAAAGTTGAAGTATTTGCTCTTCAAACGGCACTTTTATAGAATAGACGTATATTAAATATTTAATTAAATTAATCATGTTTGCAGACGAAAATAAACTTTGTTTTGAGTGATGTTTCAGTAACAATTGATTTCATCGGTTAATTAAATTAACCACTTTTGCAGACGAAAAGTAGACTGGTTTCCTTCTGTTTGTAAAATATGGCTGGAAATCCATCATGGCTTCATATTTCCTTATGTATAAGCTGCTTTTTATTTATAAAATATTGCCAGGAAACCTGATGTTAAACTCTATATCATTTCGAATAGACGTATGTTAAATATCATTTATTTGTTTTTCGGGCGCGAGTTGTTTTGGTCGCGACTTGCCGGTAATTCGAATTTCCGTACAACGACGATAGATGCTGCCAAACACTGCAGGAGTCCTGAACATTAAATACACTGTTGTTTATGTAAAAATATAAAAGACGACAACTATCTATAACAAACCTAGATCATCCATTACTTTCTTTTTAGACATTCACGGCAATAACTTCCTGAATTAAAACTTCAAATGAAGTCAAATATTAAACTTAAGAAAATATATTTTCTTTCCTGATCTACGCTTCCGGAATCAACATATTTGTTGTTTTAGTCAGACAAATTACGATGTGCACAACAAAAAGTTGTAAAATTAGCAACTATTAAAAAGTCCCCCTGTTTTGTAAATTCAGAAGGTATACTGTTTAATACTTTTCGTTGAGCATCATTTATATGGTATCAACTATATAACACTAGAAATCCTGGGGCCGTATTCACGAAAGGTCTTAGCCAAGTCTCAGACTTAAGTTGGCTGTATTTTTGTACAAAAGTTAAGCCTAAGACTTGGCTAAGACCTTTCGTGAATACGGCCCCAGGTTTCTGTAAAAATTATTTTGTTGTTCTTAAAAACATATAATTGTACTGTAGACTATATAAATTTTTAACAAAAGATCTGGTAATCAGACTTCAAAAGCCTGATATCAAATGGTTTTACCAAGTGTAATAATAATAATAATTTATTTATTTAGTTTTTATGTCATGCTTTGTATCTTAATAGTTATATAGTGACAGGTAGTTATAATGGAAGAGGAAACCAGCACACCTATACAGTTGATAAAGGTTTTGTACTGTAAATTGCCGACCGATGGTAAACAACTAGCAGCTTTCCCACTTGAGGTGAATTTTTGAAAAAGTGTCAAATGTAATTGTTGATGTAGACATCCTTTGATGTACAATATCCAAGAAGAGAAAATCCACTTGCTAGAATGGAGAAAACTATGGTGGTGGGGGGATTGGATATTCTGAATAGATAGGTCTGTTTTAAACAGTTTTTATGCAGAAATGCCATTGACTGAGATTATTCTCCCCATTGTTTACTGACTATGTTTCACACACAGATATTCTCAATGCATTTGTACATTTATTTTCTGTTCTTTTGTTTTAAGTCAGTGATTTAGTTTAGTTCTATACTTTTTTGCAAAGAGATATTTATGTGTCCCTGCCTTGATTGACATCAGTACCATGAAATATGTACATTTTATCACTAAAAGATAAACACAAGTTTACGTCTTATGTCATTTTTAATGTCCTTCGATTTCTGAACCCTGTTACTACAAATTCTGCATAAACTTTATAGACTTTTTTATGATACTCCATGCTTAATATTCCAATTGCACCGAATAAACATAGTATAGTATTTACTTACATTCTCTCATTTTTGTAAGAACTACATTAGAACTAGAAGCATATTCAGTAAACACAGCCTTGAGAACTAGAAGGGCATAAGTGTTTTCTGTGTGAGTTATAAACACAAAGCCTATTTTCATTCAACTGCAGCAGTAAAAAATGCTGATAGTTACTTAAAATAAATCACATTTACACACATTCTGCCCATTCTTTTGAAAAACAAGAAGTAGCATGTATGGTCTGTATGGTCTGAAGTATAGGAAATAATTTTGGCTTTCCTGAAAAAAATAGTTTCTTGTTAAGCTTAAAAACATATATATTAGAATAGAAAGTTCTTTCATGACTATATATTTTCTTTCATAAGTCATTTACTTTAATTGATATTAATAAATGTCAGTAAACTGAATGAAATATTTAAATGTTTTTATCGTAATGTACTGACAAACTAAAAACAAATTAGCATAAAGTCTAGCATGGAAAAAAGTCAAAATAATTGGGGTGTTTTGAAGTAATCACAAATGAAAAGGCTTTAATTCATAACTCTTTACTTTTATTAGGTCTTATCAGCTTGGTTGCAATACAGAGACTGATTTTTCTTTTGTTCACAGTCTCTGATGTCATTACATTAAAATTCAAAATTATGTTAAATAGTACATGTGATGATTCAGTAAATACAAACACAGGTCTAAAATGTACCAGTATAGATTTGTTACAATTGAGGACATCATGGAATAATGTTATAAACACTGAAACAGTTGTAAAGATAGCCACTATGTGTACAACATCAAAACACATGTATACAGGATTGTGTGATGTGCAGCCTCAATAAAGTGCAGTGAGATATGTTTGTGTGTTTGTGAGAAAGCCACTGATTACACTGGGAAAACTAAAGTGCATAAAATAGCCTGTTTTACACAGTTGTGTCTTGGGTTCAGATGGCTTGTTCCATTCAATACAAGTGGGTTCTGCAGCACTACACATGCCCTGTATTTGTTGGATGTGGTTCAGTTTAGGAAAAAGAAATGTAGTTGTCTTAGGTGAGGTTGCTGAATTATTATGGGATTTTATTAAAATTTATTGACTTGTATGTAAGAAGTTCGTATTTAAACAGCATGCATGCAAAAAGCAATGAGGAGTCAGTGTAGTTTATTCAAGAACGGTGTGATTGGATTGAATTTGTTTTGCCAGTACATAATTTGACATAAAATATATTCTGCTGAGTTCAGAGTTTGGTCTGAATTTGGTTTCAGTTTTAATAAGCACCTGTCTTCTAATATAATAGCTTGGACATTTGACACATACATGGACATGTAATATATAGCACATGTGTATATATATTGAAACTAGAACACTTCAAGTTACATTTTTATGTTTAAATATTTTTTTAAGTATCTACTTACCAAAAGTTGCAGTGGAACTTAAACAATTTGGAAAAAAAATGTAGAAAAGCTTATCAAGAAGTAAATTCGTAATGCCAAAGACAGATCCAACAGGACAACAAAGGGAATGTTAGTTTCTATAGTAGACCAAGTACAAAAATAGAAGACAGTTTTCACAATATTGTGGAAGCTCTTAAGGATGTTCAAACTAAACCTGATCAACTAAAATTGGGTTTTGTTTGGGGTTGGGGTTGGTTTTAATTTGAGTTCTTGGGGGATTATTTTGTCTTAAGGGAAGTTTCTTTGTTAATTTTTTAATTTTTTTGTTTTGTGTAGGAACTTTATTAATATTTGTTTAACATTCACTCATTCATTCACACAATTTTTTTTCGTGTACTGTGGGAGGTTGTTGGATGGTGTGCTTTTAGGTTTTTGGGCACAGACGTGTAGCTTGTAATTGTTTTTGGATGATTTGGGTAGCTGACTCTGACTCTGCTGGCTGGACTGGCTGGGAGGTCTTGACTGTTCCTGATGAGTGGAAGATGGCACTAGTGACAGCGCTGGTTGAAGTTGAGAGGGTGAAAATGGCTGTGGTGTGTCCATCTGCTGATATGTAAGCACACTGGGAATCACTGCAAAGAGACTGGATAATCCAGACGTGTTGTGCTGCTTTCCTGCTGTTGTAAAGGTGCAACTGAAGGTGGGTTGAAAAGCATCTGTCTGGAAGTCCCAGGCTGTTAGTCATCCACAACTACGTAAGAAGTTGGCTGTGCTGACGCTGATGAAGGCCTTGGTGGTTGCTGTAATTTGACAATCGCTGTAACAGGTTCTCCTGTGTCTGTCTGTGTAGGCTGTGCAACTGGAATGGAGACTGGTTGAGTTTCTGGTATGGTGAGTATGTATTCACGTCCTGCTGTGGCTTGTGATGCTTCTGGAAGTTGATATGTGGTGACCTCTTGACTTTTGTTAACCTGTCTCTTGCATTCTTTGGCCTTGTACTGTATTTCACTGAGAAGCTTCACTGTCTCATTCCTGAAGGTTAAAAAGTCCCTTTCTTCCAGGTTTTCAATCTCAGAGTGAAGATAGTTGCAGAACGACTGTCTAGGACTTGGAGTGGGGTCCTGACGTGCACCCAGAAATGTGGAAATCATCGAACTCATCTGCTGGAACTGATCTAAGACTAGTTCTGCAGACATGGTGACAGTTGCGACTGGAGGCTGTTGTCACTTGGGACTGGTGCTCGAAGGCTGATGAATTAACATCTGATGCAATGCTGATTTCCATCGCAGATTCTGTATCCTTGGATGTATCAGGAACTGAAGCTGAGGCCGAGGCTGCAGAAGGCCTCTGGGGTGACTTGAATGCAGAAGACTTAGAAACTCCCTTCCTTCTGATGTGACCTAGTAGAAAACTGAAACTGTCCTTCAGCCAGGTCTGTCGTTCTGTGCTCTTCTTAGCTCCTTGTCTTTACTTCGTCTGAGTGAGCTTGCCATATCTAGTACGTTGAGTACCGAACCACTTTTTCACAGTCTTGACAGGCAAATTTCTGGTAGCTGCTAGCTGCTCCTAAAGTCTTTCTTTCTTCTGCCTGTCTTTGAAACTATAATTGGTCTTGTCATACAGTTCCTCGTGCTGTTAAATATCTCCATGATGGCTTCTTTATCTGAATCACTCAGGAAAATGGACTTCATCTGGCCCTTCTTCTGTCTGGATTTAGTTGATTCTACATCAGTATCTGTGTCAGTTCGCACTCTCTTCTCTCCTCTTTCTGGGCTCTCTTCCCCCTCTCTCCATCCTCTCTCTGTCCCTCTCCTCCTGCTCTCTCCTCTCTCTCTGATCCCTCTCCTCTCTTTCCCTCCACATTCTTTCTTTATCCTCAGCTGTATCTCCTAACTCAAACTGTGGTTGAGTGTCAGTTGATACTTAATCTTTCTCCTTCTGCCCCTTGGCATGCTGATCAATCAATCAATTGTACAGCTTGTTTTAAAAAAACAAAAACTTAAAATAAAAGTGAAACCTCACAGAACAGATTTCACTCCCAACCAGTCCAGCCTAGCTCAAAACTTAAGCTAATTTCCAAAAAATAAAAAACCTAAAGAAAAGCTGCACACCAGTTGTCTCTCGACAAGTCAAAGCCCAAATATACACAGATTGTCTAGCGACTCGCCTTTTTATACCAACAGACTTTGAAACCAACAGGCCGTAAGACGCAACAATATTGCCAGCCTGTCTGTTACAGTTCCCAGCTTGTCTGTTAGTGTTACGGGCCTGTCGGTTATTGTTTATGGCTTGTCTGTTTCAGTTTAAGGCCTGTCAGTTACAAATTTTCCCGACTGTAGGACCCAGTCAGTTGAAGTTACCGACCGGCCTGTAAACTTTACAGGCCTGTCGGGAACACTTACAGACAAACCTGTTAAAGTTACCGACTGTACTGTAACACTTCCCGCATAGTCGGTGGGTCATCACGTACAGTCTGGAAGTCCATATTTTGGATAAGCCGGATACTTGTTACAGACAGGCTTGTTTAATTAACCAACAAACCAGAAAGTGTAACCAACAGGCTGTTAAGTTAACCGACAGGCCTGTTGCTAGGGGGCTGAAATTAGGGTTGGCTACAAGGGTCGGCAATGGTCATAGAAATATCAAATATGTTTGATATTTCACCGACTCTCCCCGACAGGCCGGTAACTTGCAACCGACCATGTAAACATTGGTCCCGACTCTCCAAAAATGCATAGTTACTGGACTGTCGGATCCAGTGGAACACCTGCATAAGACAAGTCATGATTGTTCCCGACTAAGAAGCGATTAAACCACATTTGTGATCTGTTTTAATCCGGATCCTGTAGATGATATGATAGACTAGGTCTCAAACTATTTTCCTCAGACAGCAATGGCCGATTTTTGTTGTGGTTAATACTTGGATTTAAACCAACAGGCATACAAACCCACAAACCAATAAACCATCTCAAAACACAATTATAAACATTATTCCCAAATCTGTACCCATTCATACATTGTAATTTTTATGGCAAAAAGAAATAACAAATATATTTACAGAAAAGAATAAATAAATAAAAGAAAGTCTGTGAGGAATTTTACACACAGTGGGTTTGTTTGCTAGAGGGTTTGTTGGTTTGTTAGCAAGAGGGTTTGTTAGTCTGTTTGCTAGAGGGTTTGTTAGTTTGTTTATTTTAATTATTTATTTAGGGTTTTAGTATTTCAACTACCCTGACGGGTAGTTGGAAAGGCAGTGGAAACCAGTACATACAGTTGGTCAAGGTTCTGTACTGTAAACTGCCGACCAACGGGAAGCAACTACCAGCTTTCCTACTTGAGGCTGGGCCGGGAACCAAACCCCGGCCTCAGAGGTGGGAGGCGAGAGTGTTACCATTCTGACACCGTGCCCCCCCCCTTTGTTAATTTGTTGGTTACTTTGTTGGCTAGAGGGTTTGTTAGTTTGTTGACTGGTGCTATGCATCATAAAAAATCAATTCCACCTGAAGTTTTGTAGTTGTTTTGATGCAGTAGTTATCTTATAAAGTAATCATATCTTTCAACTTATAGGAATCCCTTGGATTTTAACTGCTAAATGTCTATATTTCATTGGCCATATCTGACTTGTTTTATTTAGATTTTTTAAATATGTGGCATCTATTTATAATGTGTTTACCATGGGTTATTTGATTAACTGTATGTGTTGGGCTTTTCTATTTTTTTTTTGTTTTGTGTTTAAATTTATGTACTTAAATTTTTTTTGTATCAGGGACAGGGATTGTGAACAGCAACATGTAGCTCAATAATTGTTTTCGGAAGATTTGGTGGCCCTAAAAAGGGCCCTTGTGGGGGCCATCCCCTATACTGACTGGCTACTGGTGGTGGCTGCTGTTGAGGTGGTGCTGATGTGGTGATGAACAGCTGTTGTTGTTATTGCTGCTGTGGCTGCTGCTGGTCCCTGAACTGAGAAGTCAGGTCGGACAGCTGGCTAAGTATTCCTGACAGGTTGATTCAACTTCCCTCATCTGCTACTTGAAGGTTCACTGATGGAGGATTTCCAAAACCAATAGGACTTGGTGTGTAGTACACACTTTAGCTGCTACCAGTGGCTACACTCGTTTGGCTGCTGGTAGACTGCTTTGCTGCTGAGGGCAGTATCCCGGCCCTCTGTGACTCACTTGTAATAGTAGCCATGCCTGCAATGGTAAAGTAGTCTGGCTTGAGTGAACATCATGTTGTCTGGTGGTACTTGATTCGAATCCCAACCTTCTGTTGGCACCTTTCCTTCTGATGTGGGACTTCAGGAAACCCATCTGTTTGTAAACCCATGATTGTCTTTGGGTGAGCTCTCTGGGTGCCTGTCCAGACTGTTGCTTTAAAAGTTTGCCATATCTTGTTCTCTGGGATTTGATCCACTGCTTGCCATCTATGGCTGTCAGGTGCAATTCTTCAGAAATTTCTGACCACAAAACTTCTTTTCTGTGCCTATCGTGGAATATTGCCTTCTCCTTATCGAGTAGCTCAGGGTGGTCCTTGACAAATTCAACAATGGCTGTCTCCTGACTGTCATAGATGATTGTTGAAACCCTGGCTCTTTTGGCTGTAGAATGAGATTCTAAATCTTATTCTTTGCACCTCTCTTTGCAAGCTTCCTCAGTAGCCTCAATTTCAACCTCTCCCTCTGCACTTCTTGCCTCCACCTCTCCTTCCTCCCTCACATCCCTCTCTCCATCCTTTCCTCACTCCTCTTCTTCCCTCTCTCTTTCTCATGACAATAATAAAAAAGAGTAAAAAATGTAAAATGTGTGTATCCTAACTGTAAGACTTGCCTTAATCTCAAGTATATAAATATAAAATAACCCTTCTCAGTAAAGCCAGCCAGTCTGTAACACTGAATGCATGTGCACAGTCCCTTTTATAGTCACAGACTCCCTACCCACCAGGCACAAGACGTCATTTCGATATCAATGATTGGTCTAAACTGGGACCTGATGTCATTTTGATAGCATAATGATATCTAGACATTATTTGATGGAAACAGACCTGTTGGTCATTACATGTGATGTCAGTTTAACATCATTTAATTGCGCAAAATCTGATGTTTTTCTGTCCACATCATTTTGATGTCATTGTGCCATCAGAGGATAGGTTAATGTACCCCATAAGTTGGTAATTTTTGTGACTTCTTTTTGACTTCTTCAAACTTCCCCTATATTTTTTCTCTTTGGCTCAATAATGTCACTGTTACATCATGAAGTTCATAGATGTTTTTTTTACTTTAACATTTCTTGACACATCATTTTGATGTCATTGTTAACACTTATTTCTTATATTTAACATACAGTCTGTTTGAGTTATATATTTATGTGTAACATCAATCCCAATTGTCAGTCAATCCCAATTGATTAATTACTAATCACTGAAAAGAATTTTGATCACTTCCATAATCAATATTTCACTGAGAGCAGATATTACCTACTACCAAAATATTACAAAAAGGACATCAGTGGCAGGCAAATTTGCAGTACTACAAACCACCCCACTTTTTGAATAAGTAAATATAAAAAGTATATGGCAGGAGCACCCCCTTAGATCAAGGACACTACTGACTTTTTGAAACAACTGTAACTAATACCAGCATTGCCATATAACAGTCTGCTGGTAACCCTTGATGTAACTTTGTCATATGCAAACATTCAAAAGGAAGAAGGCCTTAGGGTAGAAAATTACCAATTAAGGGACCCTAAAATGATCAAACGTAGACTATATACATAATGAAGCTATGAGATTATTATTACAAAATACAAACTTCACTTTTATTTATTTATTTCACTTTTAAAAGAAAATAACCATCAATTTGTGCTTAAAATATGTTTTACTAAAGTAAAACACTTGAAATACTGCAACAATAGACTGGATATATACTCCAGTCTCCACGTAATTAAAATTTCTAGTTGTTGGTGGCAAGTACAGGCGAAAGTAGACAGTTTGGGAGTTTTTTTGGGCCATTTTCTTGTTTACAGTCATTCAAGTATTAGGTTGATCGACCTGTGATTGTTTGTTAACTTTTCTTACATGCATGATCAAGTGAATTTGAGATGTAGTGGCACTGATGTTTTGTTGTGTAAGTACTGTGTATGAAGTGTACTAAAAGTACCAATAAATTTTTATTCACATTGCTGTTTATCACTTGCTGTAGGTACCACTAGGAAACTGATGCCAATTCTTTATTATACACAATTCCTTATTTAATAATTTAGTTTTATGTTATTTGAACAAAATTTAATAAATTTAAAATTTAATTTATTATCCACCGCACGTCGTATTTGACCAGTATAGAGGGTTATACGGAGCGGGATATATTTCATTTGTTTACAACGGCACCTCAATCACTTCCGATTTTTCACCAATATCTCAGAAACTGTGTTACCTACAAATATGTATTATATATCATTAGAAAGGTCTTCTTACAGTGCTTCTACTCATGTTTGTTACAGAAAAATTCATGCAGAAATGACAGATATTGCAGGTTAAAGATTGCAGTTGTTATATTCACTGGTGCCCATGATGTTTTCTGACATCCTTTTTCACATTCTCTCATCAAATATTCATACTATTGAACCCATAAATCGTACAAAATGGTAGATAATAAAGGTAAATAACATCTCTCATCTGACTTATGAAAATATATCAATCAAGAAGATTAACAATATAATACTGTTTTCTTCATTGTGATATATTCTTTCTGTATATGTCATTGGGGAACTTTTCCTACTGTAATGAAACTGTTCTCCAAAGGACGTATATATTTTTGGGTGGATTTGAAACTTTAAATTACTTCCGGTTTGGATGTCATAGAAAATTTAATTTTGATATAATATATGATGTCATTTAGAGTTCCCAAAAAGGATGTCATTTTGATATCTAGAAAACTTTTGATGTCATGTTAATGATGTCATTTTGATGTCGTAAAAATGATGTCATTAGACCTTTCAAACCAAATCAAAAAAGACAGTTTATTGACATCGGGTCCGTTGTCATTTTGATGTCTAAATGATGTAAGTTTGCCCACTGGGTACCCCCTTTTTCATCTGTCTCCGCAGCTTCTGCGCAGGTAGTCCCATGTAAAAGAATCAGCTCTTAGTTGGTTGTTTATCCCAGACTTCATCAGGCGGCCTGAGACCTCAGGGGACTAAAATTGTGATGTCTGTGGGGGGCCCAGGAGGTTGGTTTGGTTCGGCTTGCATAAATTGGACCTTAATCCGGGGACAACTACTTCATAGTTGCAGGACACATCAGACAGTCTGAGGCTTCCTGGGATTACGGAAACTGATTATGATTCACATGCAGAAAACGTTTTTTACTTTACACTTTCACATGGTAGGTCGAGGATTGATCTGGGACTAACTCCAGGCCTCCTGCAACTAAGCTAAGACGTCCTGGGATCAAGAGTCGCAGAATGCCTCAGACAAAACAGGATTGTGTAAATTTGGGTCTGAGGAGGCCTCAGGAAGCCTGAGACTAGGAAAGTTGTGGATAAGGCGACAGTGAATCAGTTACAGTTATAGCAAATATCAAACATGTTTGAAATATACACCAAACACTACTGACCCAAACAGACTCAAGCTGACTGTCCAGGACTCTACATTTCTAGGAAACTGATCCCCCCAAGTCCTTAATCCGGAGCCTTAGTTGTGTGGTGGAACACGGGAATTAGATTGTCATTACCAAATAAAATTTCACTAACAGCAACCTTATGCTTCTGTCTCTTACATGCTAACATAATTCTGAAAAATACGATATTTAACAACTCAACATAATGGTATTAATTCATTTCTAAATTCCACTATTGCAATCGTCCTCGCTGATCAGCTTATGATCCCACAAATTTTCTGTTCAAGAACTCAGTCTCTTCCATCTTTTACATTATAAACCTCGATCAAATACTCAGGATGAGTAGCTATCACCTGCCTTCACAATAATTTCAAATGGTTCGAGTTTATTGTAAACTTTCACCGATTTTTATCTGATCTTGCCTTAATAAACCTTATCAGAAATCTATGGCAAACTTTTTGCATGCATCATCAAGTCCATCTTTTTGGGTTATACTTTGATCTTTTTAATCACAAATCTATCAGGAATTTATTATAAACCTTTTTTCATTGTCACCAACATTTGAAAATAACCAATCAGATTGTCTTGTCAACTTTGTTTGCATTGAAAAAGATTAGGATATGATTAAAAAGATGAGTTTAAATTGGTTTAAGATGGCTTCTACGTGGTTTAAAAATACAGATACACAGAGAAAAGGGGTAAAGATTGGCAACTGTAGTTTTCACCAAGGATCAACATGTGTTATAAACTTTTTGGAGACCAATGAGCTAATATATTACAAATGACTGATGGACAACAAGAATGCAATCAATTGTGAGGAACTCTGGGATAAGTTTTGTATAGGGAATGACATAGAAAGGCTGCCTGGATACATTTATTTACTATTTACGGGAAGCTGAAACACATGAAGTCAGGACAGGATCCACCTCATCTGAATGACAGGCAGTTAGGTGGCTGAAAACCAACATTGGCCTTCTAATTCTTCCAAGAGTGGTTTCAAGTCCAGGTTACCCAATGCTGGCCCATCAGAGGCGTCCTAGCAGAAAAACAGCCACAGATACCATCTCAGTGGAGATGATTGACAGAGGAGCAACTAAGATTATCAGGCATATTCCCCACCCCTTTCCAAAAACCCCAAAGTAATTGACCATGTGCCACACCAACCATGAGTGAGGCCGAATTCCAGATAGAACTCCAGGATTGCCATAAAAAGTTAAAGGACCTCAAGATAAACTTGACTGCGTGATATACCACAAGACCCAGAATGACACGACATCTGCCTCTTTTCCTCTTACCACACTTGGGCCCACTGCAACATTTATGCAGCCAATACCTTCACATCAGTTGATGCAAGTCCAGCAGGAGCACCAATCACATCAGACATTTCAGCAGTGCTTGCAACATGTATAGACTGTTCTACTGCAAATGCAGTAGCTTGTACAACAGCAACTCCATCTTACACCACAGCATCAGCTCGATCAACCAGTGAAGAGTCCAAGGACAAGCTGCCTATTATCATAAGTTTTGACAAGACAAACAACCTTCTACAACATCATGCCTTCAATGCCTTTTGACCCACCTTCAGTAGCCTCAGCAGACGTTTAATTAGGGTATGTGCCTTGCTCCGCACCTGAGTAGATGATAGCTAGAGCAACCTCAATAACCCCAGCCCCTCATGCCAGAGTCCAGCACCAGTGTTCAGGATTCAAACCAAAGCGGCTAACCTCCTAGCAAAAAAGTTTTAAGTGAAATTCTTTCATTTTATTATTCATTTTTTTATTTTGGCACAAGCATCTTTTTTTTTTTTGTAATTTCAGTCAGAGATGTTTCAGGAGTAAGTAAATTTTCAACAAGGAAAGTTTCAAATTTTTGAAGAAATTCATTAAATTTTATTAGAAGAAGCAATGACATTTATTTCTCTTGTAAATAATAATCTTCATACAATATCAGGATATGAAAAACATAAAATCAGTAACATTTTTAACATCAATTTTTTTTATTTGTTCAGAGGTTGCTATGGAAACTCTTACACATGCAAGCAACAATATAATGATACATTTATAAAATATTATCAAAAACACAAGAAAACACATATACACCAAAAATGACTGCAACAAACATATTTGACAATAGAATACACGGAAATATGATGAAGTTCATGATGCATGGTGTATATCTTACAAATTTTAAAAGCAATACTGATGTAGGTCATTTTTACTTTGTACCAGTGTCCACATTGTCCAACTTGTAAAGATTCTAAATCCTCTCCTGCTTCCAAGGCACAGCTCCTTTATTCCTGAGGTAATCTGGCAAAACACTTCTTTGTGCTGTGGCAGCATCTTTGACATTTCTCCTGGATATGGAAGATGGTTCCCCCACAGCACACCCCTCATTGTCGAAATCGATTTGTTATGGCTGGGATTGTCCTCTGCCAGATCAGTAGATTGTGCAAATCACTGTGATATTCTGCATCATGCCAGGCATAATTGAACTGAAAGATCTGATCTGAACTGGACCCAGCAACAGCGATGTCATACCAGAAAAATTTATAATCTGTACCCATTAGGGCTAAAAGGACCATTGCGTGGAAGCCCTTTTGAATTGAAATAAAGGCTCCCCATTGCCTTGGATATCTCAGGTTTTTCTTTTCATCTATGATCCCAATGGTATGAGACATGTCTCATTGCTTTCGGAAGCCCTGCTTTATCCCCTTCCAGTCCTCAGGGTTGGTGGGATCACCTGGTCCACAACATCACAGACCTCAGGGACGAGGCAGTTTCTGGTCTACTGCTCCACCCTGAAGCTGTACTGTATGGATAAATTACTCTTTCCTGTAGCCAGATGTCTTAGTGTGATAGCCAACTTCAGGCTTGATCTGAGAGATTCTCAGAAGAAGGTCCTCTGTCTTTGTTGGTCTTGCATCAAGTGCTGCTCATTCTCACTAAAGAAATATGGTGACATTCACATAAATGATCAAAAACCAGGCTGATCTTTTCCATTGTTTTTCTGTTTGGGGTAGTTGTAAACTTAATCTGGGTGATCATATATCTGAATTGGGGGAGGGGGGGGGGGGTAGGTTTATGAATAGATCACAATAATGCAATAGCCCCATCATAAAAACACAACCTGCCAAATTTACTTGATTTATACCTTTAAACCAGTATTGGAATATTAATTCACCTACGAAAACAATGCAAGCTTTATACAGATATAATAGTGGTTAGAGCTTTCCTTGAAAGATTTCCTCTAATCATTCCTGAAAATCTATTTTTACAATTTTAGTGAAACACCCCTATAAAACAAGATCTGTTCTGCTGCGACAATTACAGAATCCAAAAGTATCTAAACTCGAATATCCAGAAAACGAAAGGCCAATTCTGTTATAAAACTTATCACACTTTGTACTTTTCAGATTGAATGTCTTTTTCATATATTATAACACATTTTATACAAAAACAGCATTTTTGTCCCTAATTGTAAGGGCAAAAAAGTGTATCATAGACTGTAGACAATATGCAATATTAAGTAAATATTATGACGCCCTGAAAACCTAGTCTTCAATCCATCTACAGTATAATAAAAGCTAGTTCAAATAAAATCATATTGTATCCTTTCACTGTATAGCCCTTGTGCTCTTCAACAAACTGCCTTCCAATTCAAAGAGTGAACTTAACTTATCAGTTAGTACACTGTGCAAACATCTCCAGAACAGTTGACAAGATCAATACAAATTTCAACCCCAGAGTGGGTTTGAACCTCCATCTACAGTACAGTGATACCTTCTTAAGAGACCACCTTCACATTACAACCGTGTATAAAGACAAAGTTGGGGTTTTACATCCCGTTCGATAGCCAGGGTCATATTGGGGCAGGTCCTCAGACTCGAACCCACAGAGGTGACAGTCTATGATTAGATGTCAAACGTGCTAACCACTAGGCCTTGTATGTATATACATTAGCATTTATATTAAATTTTATACTGATCATGAAATGAATCAGCTTCATATAGCACAATCTATATTCAGACCAAATTGTAATTCACCTTGTAGTCATGTGAAAATAGAAATCCATGGAGACCATGTGTATTTTATATAAAAAATAAAACAGTGTAAAGGACATTTTAATATATGCTAATCTGAATAGATAAGATTTCAAGTGTTATCTGACCCTATCCTGCGGATGCTTGAGGAAGCAAGTTCCATTCAGCTTGAGCAGCTACTGCCCATATGCTTCTCCATGCATTTACTGGGTCAGGTTTAAGAAACTGAAAGGTGGGTGCCCCATGTGATTATTGATAAGTGATAAAGGGGTTGGTTGAAATTTATTGGCTTGTACGTGAGAAGGTTATACTAATACAGTGGGTGATACTCAATGGGGAGTCAGTGTAGTTTATTTAAGAATGTGATGTGACCGAATTTGTTTGACCTGCACATGATTCAATGTAAAGCATTTTGAAACTTCTGAAGTCTAATAATGTTTTTCCATTGTCGTTTGATAAAAAAATGAGATGCAGTAGTCCAGGCGGCTGTTGACAATAACATTAGCCACTTTCATAGCGTTGCATTGTTGAGATACCTGTAGACACTCCAGAGTTCCTGGGGATGGTAATGGCACATACAACATGCATTAGCTACATGTCTGCATTCAGTTTTCTGCATCCAGGGTGACAGAAAAGTTTTTGAATGACTCAACTGGTGATGCCTTCAAGAAATTTCTTCTTTCATCTTTGCCAATCAAAATGAATTCAGTTTTGTCAGGATTGAACTTTAGTTTATTGTTGCCCATCCATACCTGGACAGTTACAAAATAATTAGCCAGTTTAGTAATATCAGAGCCAAAGTTCCTTGAGTAAAGTTCCAAGTATATTTGTGTGCCATTTGTGCATAAAAGATGAGTGACATAACACTTGGATATATCTGTACTATGATGAGTTGTGCATAGGGTAAAATATAGTGGGCTTAAGATTGAACCTTGAGGAACCCCATAGGGGTGTTGGAAATCATGAGAAGAGCGTCCATCTAATTTAATACTTTGCCATCTTAAATCGAAGTATGACTCTATTCATTGAAGCATGACCATGCCAGTGTGTAAGGTATTCAAATAGGCCAGAATGACCCATGGTGTTAGAGGCTGCAGATAAGTCAAGAAACACTTCTCCAACAGTTGTATCATTTTCCATTGAGGTGGCAATGCCATTATCTATTTTTAGTGATGTTGGTTCAGTCAAGTGTAAAGCTCTATATGCTGACTGATTTATGTTCGGAGATGTAGCTGTGGTTGGATACTATTCAATAGTTCTTAAGCAGTCTCTGTCACTTTCTGTTATGGCCAGTCTCGTTATGTATGGGACTGACATAAGCAGTCTTGAAGCGGGATAGGACACAGGCTTCCTGCAGGGAGTAATTCACAATATTTGTAGGAGGGGTATTAAAGAGTACACTAATACAGTCACAAACCACTGATGTGGGCATTGGGTCTAAGTCACATAATTTATGTGGTGTTGACTTGATGATTTGGAGTTTTTCCTCCTCTGACATAATCCTGAAAAAGACATGTTTGCTCTTAAGGGGCCTGGAAACATATGGGGGCCATCATCAGTGGATAGTAATTCTAATCTTAATTCAGTAACTTTGTCTGCAAAGTGGTTGTATAAAGTGTTTCCTAGAATGGTGATAATTGTACAAGTTGTGTTAAGTCAGATTCAACAAAAGGTGTTGTGAAACGTTCCATATAGATTACCTTCAAAATTTGCTGTTAACTATTTCTCTATATCTATGTACAAAAACAATGCGTAATAACTGATATAACAAGATGCACTCAGAGAGAGCAAAACGCTCGACTCCATGTGAAAATTCTCTCAAAATAAAGCCAAACATGTAAATTAATTTTCATAGAAATATCAAGTAGAAAGCTAAAGTCATTAAAAATACATTGAAATGGGACCTCTGAAAAATCATGAATTTTTTGTATCTAAAATAAGATCCTGATCTTTCTTTTAGTAACTTCTTTCTTCAGTTACGTCCTACTCACAAATCTTAAATAAAGATCTGTTCATTAGTTTTGGAGTAATCTAAACACACAAAAAAAAATAAATAAAACAAACATAAACAATTAACACACAAAAACATAAACTGCTGGTGGAGGTAAAAATTCTGCTTAAAGGTCACTTCTTGGTGAAAATCATGCATGGTAATTTTTTGTGATGGACTGTCAAGGAATTGAAAGAAAAAAGAGAAAATAAAACAGAAATAATAATCAATAAAAATGATGAATATACCACCTCCCTCTTTATTATGTTTATGTCAATTTCAAGACATACAATAAGAAGAAATATTTCTACTTAAAGACATCAAGTATCACAAGCTAGGTTTGTGACCTCATAATGGTAGTTACATTGTGACATCACTTAGTAATGACATCACCAGAAAGCAAAATATTGAGTTTTACGTATGTGATGAAGAGAAGCAGTTTCACTGTGTATTCCCGATTAAAATAAGAAAAACTCTCTCCTGGCTTTAATTTTTGAATGATTTGAGATTGATTGAAGTTATAGTTTTTGAGTTATAAGGCAAAATGGTGCACAGACAGAGAAGCAGATTTCACTGAAAAAGCCCAATTAAAAATAAGAAAAACTCTCTCCTGGCTTTAGTTTTCACACAAATTACACCAAATTTGAAAGAATCCGTCTGTACCCCATAAAATACCTGCCCACCAAATTTGAGCTCAATTGGTGTTATAGTTTTTGAGTTATAAGGGCGAAACGGTGCACAGACAGACAGACAGGCAGAAACAAACTGATTACAATAACCCTCTCCTATCGTCGAGCGTTAATAAGCTTAAATTACATTACCTACTTCAATGGCGGCTTTTACATTGTACCTTTTGATATAAAACCGCATGCAACCTATATATCTATGCTGTGCTTTAATAATTTAGCAATCTTTTAAGTTGTATCTTTCTACATATGAAACCACATGTGTCCCATATGCTGTGCTTAATTAAAATTACATTATAGTGAACTTAATCTTATATAAAGCTTGGCAAAATGTAGCTTGAAACCTGCTTGAGATACCACGTTCCAAAATTTTAATCCATTAATTAAGATGAAAAAAGTGCACGTTTCCAAAAGGCATTTTAATTTTATATTAAAACCTTGGATATATATTTTTGACATATACTTGACCTAAACATTCCTTTCGCTACACTTCTTTCACAATTATATCTTTTCTGAGACCACAAAAGATGTTTTGTAGAACACATTCAATTTAGTTTACACCACCAAAAATTTTATCTATAACTCAACTATCAGTGTAGTGAGACCTTTCTTAAAATAAATATTAAATATACATCCTCTAAAATATTTACACCACATACCCAGCGGGCACAGACCTTTGAAAACATACAATTATTTTTTGTTTAAAATCAGTCCTGACATTGATGTATATATATATATGTATTTTCAACACTAAATATAAAATAGTTTTCTAACATGAAGAAGTAGTCATATTTTAGATCAGAAATCATGATGAATTGGTGTTGAAAATTAATCTGAACATTCATGTATGCATTTCTAACATTAAATAACACTTAGGAGCCAGTTACACATACATGGATCCCCCACGGATATAGGCCACAGTTCCATATATCGTAACTGCCAAGGATCTCTTACGCATCGTGGGGTTTGGGGAGGGGGAATGTTTGAAAAGTGAGTGATTTACAGACATGTCATGGATTACTCTACAGATAATAAGGATGCCACAAGGACGTTAGGGATGCGCTTCGTTGCTTGCGGATGATCCCCAGAGACACATCCGCAACCACCTGCAGTGCAGCGGAAACACCCCAGAACAACATAGAGATGCATCAGGACATCTCAAGGACACCCGGATGGGTTTATGGACCTTGTGGACACTCAGGAAAGGAGTTTACAGATCTTTATTTTTATCGCGGATGTCAGGTTATCGATAAGGGAATTTTATTAACATAACATTGCAGGTGTCTCAATGAGAGGTAGTGATCACTGGATATCTGGATGTCAATGGATATAAAAGAGGGTAAGGTCCAGCTCACTAGCCAGATACAATGTAGATGCCAATATGGACAGACACGACAGAAATCTTGCACAACTTCAACTCTTAATGTTAGAAGTGGAGAGGCAGTTACTCATCATTTCAGCTATGATAGACCGGTTGAGAAGCAAATAGGGTCTGCCAGGGGGTCTGCCAGTTATTAGACAGAGGAGACACAGAAGATATAGGTTCAGGCCTTGGCTAACCCGGCAGAGCTTGAAGAAGAGGGTCAGTACAGCAGACCAATGCCAAGGCTCCATTAAGATGACCCTATGGCATATAGAAACTTCATCCAGATGCTGCCTGAGCTCCATCAAGAGCTTGAGCGATGTCTTCTCCCTCAAACTCTGGCTAATGAGGCCCTACTCCAGCCATGGTATGGACTTGATGGAGAGGGTCTTCAATTATGGGATCAGGCGGGGAAGAACTGTGGTCGAGAACCCTTTGGGATCCTGACGTATCGCTGTAGGGTTTTCCAGAGCCCGCTGCATCAGGAGCCCCCAGTGGTCAACAGGGTTGTCATGGCCTGCCTACACTGCACAACCTACCGAGGACCAGATAACCCACAGCTCAACAGGAAAACTTTGTGGGGGAGGGCTAGTGTACAATAGTTCTCGAGGGCAATGACATTCCATATGATGGCTGTAATGCAATTGGGACAGCTGAAAGGCACAGGAATATTCTCAGGGACTATTTCATGAATGAGGGGCAGGCCCCCGATCAAATGGACAGCAGTTAAAATGTGAAATATTGTTATACTGTGACTCTCTAAATGTAAATAGAACATTTAAGCACTTTTAAGTCAAAAACCAGATTAAATGAGTAAGAATTGTGATCATATTTAAACAGTGCGACATGGACTGTGAACTTTTGTACACAACTATATGATTGTTATATTTTAAAGATAATTCCTGTCTTCTACTATTCATGTGTCAAACATTATTAGTTGTGTGTATATTGTCATTTTGCTGTTATATTATTCCCAATAAAAGGTTTCATTTTCTGTGTATTTATTTAATTTGAAAATAGCATCAATAATAATTGCATCTATTTGGACCTAAATGAGATCTTTGCCTAATTAAGGCAGCCCAAATGTTGGTTTTGAAAGAGTTGAGATACAATACTTTCAAAAAATGGACAGGCAAGCAAGAAAGCCCTTGTCCTACAGGGTGCAAACATTTTAGAAAAAGATGCCCCACACCACTACATGAGAGGTGCAGTGAGGAGTCAGGTTTTAACTAAATTTAGGCTTTCAGGGTTTAATCTGGACTGTTTCTCTTTTTGGTGGGGGTATGTAAGTAATATATAAATTGTTGTATTGGTGTATGTGTTTGGGGGTTAGTAGGGATTTTGTGTTTTGGGTGTAACTTTCAGTTGGGCTGAATCAATACTTCTATTTTACTATATTTACCAGATGGACTAGGGATTATCTTTGTATTTTTTTATTTTTGTTTTTTAGTGGAGTGTGGTGTGGGGCATTGCTTTTTAATTTGTTTTGTGGATAACAGGATAACAACTGCATAGCTCAAATAATTGTTTTTGGAAGATTTGGCGGCCCTGAAAAGGGCCTATAAAAATTGCTGACAAATGATGCTAATGCTGATATGTTGAGGCTGGTTGGTCTGGTTGGGTGGTTGATGTTTCTTCTACTGGCTGGAACTGAGGCGTGTTGATGGCACCGAATCTGACATCCTGTGACGTGTTTGGAATGTTGCTGAAGTACTGGCTGTCAACTGAGGCTGGATTCGTTGGTGGTGAGAGGGTGAATCCTGTTGGTGTGCTGGTGAGATGTGGGCTGCCTTGGCGTCTAATGTCTGGTGTTGTCATGGGTGGTGACATGACATGCAGCTGTGATGAAGTGAGGCTCTGTGACATTTGCTGCTGTGATATTTGCTGACTTGCTGTGTGGGCTGCTGCTGCTGTATTGGCTGATGTGTTAGTATTGGCTGTTGCTGCTGCTAGTGCTGCTGCTGTACTGGCTGTATGGAAGGATGTGTTTGAATTGCCTGCTGCTGCATCGGCTGCTGTGGTGCTGACATCACTTGCAAGTGTTGTTGTGGCTGTATGCTTTGCTGTGTAGCCTGTCTGTGGATCTGCTGCTGAGCTGGGGCATGCGGCTGAGTAAATGTCTGTTGAAAGTGCTGCTGTGAATGCTGTAACTGCAGCTGTGAAAGTCCTTGCTGTACATGTGTAAAAGTCTGTTGCATCTGCTGATGTGGTGCCTGTATCTATGTGAGACAGGGTAATGGTGTGACATCGAGGCCTGGCTGTAGGTGACGGTCTGGGCCATGCTCGTGCTGATTCCATGTTGGTACCTTTGCTGCTGCTTGTCCCTACGTTTAAGTCTCATCAATAAGTTGAATGTCTCTTGTTGAAATTTGTCATATGAGTCACTTGTTAGTTGTACCACCTCCATCTTTAGAGAGTCACAGAATCGCAATCTTGGGTTATCAGGTTTGTCATCAAACTTTTTAACCACAATAATGTCTTTCAACTCTGTTATCCCCCTCTGCGATTTGGCAAGAGTTGCTTAGAGGTCAGAATCTGCTAAGCTTGATGTCACACTGACAGCACACGATCTGGTATCCTGGAACGGTTCCATGTGCACAGTCTCTTGTCTGCATGATGAGCCCGATGCTGCACTGGCTTGAGAAGCAGTACCCTTGGGAGGTCTGAATTCACTGTTTGCTGTAAGATGGCATATGATGTGGTCCCTGAGGAAGTCAAAATTGTCTCTGGTCCATTTCTGCCTCTCTGGCAACAGTGGTTTCCTGACCTGACTTCATGTGAGTGACTTTTCCGAAGTCTGGAAGCTCTGGAAGCACCTATGGCAGGCATCTTTATCCAAATTGTTCTCCTCACAAAACTTTGCCCACACAGCCTCCCTCTTGAACCTATCCTTGTAGTCCATTAAACGCTTGTAGAGAATTTCATTTCAATTTCGCAGAAAGTCCACTAACTTCTGTTCCTGCTCTGGACTAAAGGGAACTGGGGGTTTCTTGCTCCTTTTGTCAGCCTTGCCCTTGCCTGTGCCCTTGTCCTTCTGTGTAGTAGCTGCAGAAGCTTGTGTATCCTCATCACTTGTATCCAAATCATGCTGTGTCTCCAGCCCAAAGTCACCCTGTTCTGTATCCGACATCTCCAGAGGATCCTCCACTCCCACCACCAACTCCTCCACCCCAGCTGCCTGCTGGCTCTGCTTAATCTCTGGTACACAACTCAACTCATCGACCTCTGGACTCCCGGCCCTGTGGACATTCTCTCTGCCTCCTGACTGCCTCTCCTCTTGGAACTCTTCTTTGGTGGCATTTTACACAAATATTAATCAAATTTCCTATTTTGAAAAAAAACAAACACCTCAAAAATTTTGACTAAATATGCCAGCAAAATATATCCTCAAACATAAACAGTGAAAGTTTTAAAGTTCCAAAAATTCATGTCTCCTCATCGAAATGCAAAAATTGTATGAGCAAAAGCAAAGCCAAGTGCCCTTTATATAGGCTTTCATCCGTCTTTCCATAACTTCCCGAGTGTTGTGGGAAACTACAAATCTATCTGTGAACCCAATCCCTATTGTCCTTGAGGTGTCCTTATTATCCGTAAACCGAGAATTTGGTGAGGAGACTGTCAATTACGTATGACAGGTCCTCAGCATGGCCACTTGTGAGACTCAAACCTTTAGAGGTGACAGCCTATGATTAGATACCAAACTTGCTAACTACTTGGCCACCAAGGATAATCTTTTTAACTTCATCATTAGTTAATTCTTTAAAACAATCCAATGAGGGAACACTGTCATGACTAAGTGCAGAGTATGTGGGTTAACCTTTTAAACTATCCCATATCTTCAATATTTTCTCCATAAAAAAATTTGTAGACTCATCAGCCAATTCACTCTTTTTAATGAAGTTATGCATGTAATAGCAGAACAGTATGACATATAAGCACCTTCGATATACTCTGTAATATTAACTTTGTTAAAACATTCTGTACACATAAGGTTTACTGTTTTCCTTGATTTCGAGTTTGCAAATAAACATGTTGGTCCAATCCAGGTGAATGCAAAAAGTGTATGTAAAGACATTGACATCATGGTCTTCTAAGTCATTAACTGTGATGTTAAAATCTCCAGTTGTTACAAGGTTTGGAAGGTGAATTATATTTTAAGAAAGAAATACTGAAATCTCATCTATGAACACAGAGTTTTGAAGGTTTTTTATTTATGACGGAGTTGAGTTGCTTAACTTTAAATCTGTTGCAGAAAACACAAGCCATGCCCCCACCAGGATGACACATCTTATGAGATGTAACCATAGAATATCCATCTGTATTCAGTTCAAAAGCTGTTATCCAACACTCATCATAATCTAGAAGCCATGTTTCACTTTTTAATGAATACATATTTGTTTCTCACAGATCTTGCACTAAGTATACCTCGCTTGGCTCCTATGCTTCTTTGGTTCCTGTTTAATGGTATTTGGATAAGATTGTGCCGGTTTACATTTTTTTGGTGTTGCAGATTTCTACTATTTTATTAATGAATAAGTAAACTTCAGTTTTATTTTATAAAACGGCAAAAAGACATACAGAAAATCTCACAATTAAGTACAATTAAGACTTTTATACAAAAGCTGTTTGAGCTTTTACCACATATCAAAAGTTACCAAAATAGAAACTGAATTAGAAAAAATATTGTCAATTCTAAGAAAAGCATGTATATGGATATTTACCATTGATATAAGTTGCGGAAATAAAATAGTTCAGCATTTGTGTACAGGAAGTTATAATTTTCATAAAATGACAACAGTCTCAGAATACCTGTTTAGTAAGTTTGTGTAGTCTGTAATGTAACTTGTCTTTTAATTATTTTGTTGAACAAATTATCCACACGCCACATAAAAAGTGTTGAAAAGTAATTCTTTTTTTGGTGTGAATAGGCAACATAAATCACAGTACATAAATATGTAAGAAAGTCTCTTATTTAAAAAAGTTTTTTCTAAAATATATATTGTGTAGCACACTAAAGGTATCTAAAACAGCATTTTTATCTGCAGTGGATGGGTTTGGTCAAACACAAATGCAAAATGAGGTTAATTTATTTTAACTGCAAAAAGTTCAAATATAACAGAGGTATACTATTTCTTGCAAGAAATAGCGAAGAAACAATATCAAAAATGGTCAATTCAGGCCAATTCTTCCAATAAAATATTGAATCAGAAAATTGATACTAGGTACTGGTCCTACCCATCAGTTAAGTTGATGGGAACTTTTCCTGATGAGAATCGGTTAATGGGAACTTTTCCCAATAAGAAGTTTTGCAAACATCCTTTTGTCAATTGTTGCAGTTTGAACCAGCATTTTGTTCACCTGTTTTATTTTGTCCAGGCATGATAGAACTACTGTAGTAATGCTAGTGTACAAAAAGAATAATGTATCATGACTTTAATTTATTTTATTGATGCATAAAACATGGTGGCTTATTTATGAATAATAACTACTCCATAAATATGTGTCTATGCAATACATTTTTTTCTACTAGAATTTTAAATTATCTGTCTAAAACCAAGAAAGTCTAACAGGTTTAATTTTGCCTAATCTCTAATGAGAGTTATAACACGAGAAGATGGGGTGTTCTTTAAGATATGCCCAGCGCCATCTTATAAAATGTCTATATTTAGTTCTGCAGTATATGTGTGCTTTCCTTTAAAGTTTGTGTGGAATGAAGAGAAATATGGTAGCAAAAGAACAAAATATAGTAGCAAAAGAACTCCTCTAATACATAAAAAGCCCCCCCCCCAAGTACTACTTCTGGCCATAACATGTAAACACAAGTATGCAACCTGACCCAATTTCTCTCACTCTGCAGCAGAAAGGCAATTTTATACAGATAAAAGTGTTGATTATAAACAACTGGGTCTACTTGGGCATGGTTATTTATACAAGTGGTATTATATGCTATACACTATGTGTGTATCATGTGATGAAAAAACTTGGTAAAGTTGGTTGCAGTGGCCCTTTATCAGTATATAAATAGACTTGTGTGCAATATCCATATGACAGGGTTGTACTTACTGAACTTTTAGGAAACATGTGCTTTGTCGAATCCTTTTTTGTGACATGTAAATCTGTATAGTCCTCAGAATTATACCATCCAAGTCCCTCAAATTTGAGGGAAGGTTTACCTGCCCCCCCCCCCCCCCCCCCCCCCCCCCCCCCTCTGAGTGCCTTTATTTTAACTAGGTAGGGTGCTGATAATGAATTACCACAAACAACAAATGATACATCTGGATTTTCTTGTCTAACTGTAATCCACTATTTCACATAGTACATCACACTTAATTAGCTTTTTTTATAAAGTTGTCTACAGGAGTATATCATGTATCATTTTACTTGATTTTTGTGCAACCATGCAAGTTTTTTAGTTTGAAACTTGATTAAACAAAGTAATACAAAACGTTTGAGTCAATTTTTTTAAGAACAGATTAATTGGTGCAGTGTTTAAGAATGTAATATTTTCTTCATTGATTTCTTTCTTGGATCCATCCCTAGATCTTAGGATGCAAATTTCAACTTAAGAAATGTGCCTAGTTGGTTAAGATTAATTTATGACTATGAAACCTTTTTGTCTTACAATTGAATTTACTTAGTGCTCATAGGAATGTATCATGTTATACACAGATAGGGCAATATTGGTTCATTTATAACTAGCATCTAGTAATGGAAATAAGAGCCCTCAGAAAACACAAAACTCTGCCAAGGCATGTAATATATAAGTAGAAACTGTGTTGATTTGACCCAATGTATCCCCATGGCAAAGTACAGTGTAACGTTTGGTGATCCTGATCAGATAAAAATTACAGGGATCTAAGTTGGACTAAGACCCATGTTCAATTTTTTTCATGAAGGTCCAAGCTGTACTGTTTGCATAATTCAGCTAACACACAAGCAAAGAAAGAAAAGGATGTTAAACAGCACAAGTCAAACACACACACAGTCATTAATTCAACAAATCACATTAATAGTGAATGGAAGATTTTATTGCATTAATATATCCTACCCAATGGACAATTGCTAAACTGGTCTGCACAGACCGCCCTGCCAAACGACAGAAAAATCCGTCCTGTGTTACCACTGGCAGGACTTGTCTAGTACTGCATACTGCAAGGTGGCACATCATACTTCCTTCCTGTCTAGGTAGCGGGACGTCATAGCATCATGTGTACTGTGCAGATCGATTTTTGATAAGTTCTCAGAAGTTGAAGAATTTTGTGGAAACACTACGAATTTGAACTTTATTTTATATTTGCTGGATATGGTTATTGTTCTGACATATCATGGCATCGCCAAGACAGGAGAGGGGAGGTTGTGGCCATCTTATGGTGGCTTTTAATAATCACAACCACTGCCATGAGAAGGTTAAGGGCAGCAATCCCTGTTTGTCTAAACAACACTGTAACATTTGTAATATACTGAGGTGGTCAGAATATCTTCAACTGCCAAAGCAAGAAAACATACTTCAAGGTTAGTCATTACACCCCTCAGTCATGCTTTGCAAACTTTACAGATGCATCAAATAAAGATGGGGTGTACACTTAGTGGAAGACACTTCAAGTGGAACCTGGTGCCTTCCGGAAAGCAAATTGCACATAAAATATCTGGAGCTATAGGTGGTCTTCTTGGCCCTACAAGAGTTCCAAGACTTCTTCTTGAACCACATAGTTCTTATAGCTACAGATAACACCACAGTAGTCACTTACATAAACAAGGAAGGAGGCATTAGGTCTGCCTCATTGTGTGCCCTTCTGAGAAGAATCCTGACCTGGTGCTCTAGAAAGCAGGTTACTCTCAAAGCCCGACACATTCCAGGCTGTCTGAATGTGGTAACACACAAGCTATCCAGGCTAGCAATTCAAAAAGAGTGGTCTCTCCTTTCAGAGGTCTTCCAGTTGATATACAACAGGTGGCACCAACCTGTGATAGATCTATTTGCCACTAGATTCAACAACAAACTAACCCAGTTTGTGTCATCAGTTTCAGATCCCCTGGCCTGGGCAGTTAATGCACTCAGCCTTTCCTGGGAGGATCTGGACCCATATGCCTTCCCACTGGTAGCCATCTTGGTCAAAATGGTGGTAAAGTTGCAAGACTAACCATACAGGAGAGTCATTCTGATTGCTGCAGGGTAGCCCAACATATCCTGTTTCTGGGATTTAAAGTGGCCATGTCGAGTCAAATCTCCCTTGTGCCCAGTCTGCTAATGCAGCCTTTCAACTAGACTCCTCACAGGAATCTGTCAAACTTAAATCTTCATGCTTGGCTCCTATAGAGCCTCAGCTATCATAGAACATTGGCAGTGGCAGCATGAATTGAGGCTCCTCAAAGAGGATCAACCAGATCAGTTTATGAGGCAAAGTGGACCATTTTTAAAAAGTGATGCCTCAGTAATCAGGTGGACTACAGGGCACCCCCTATAAAGTCCCATGTCGACTTCCTCCTGTATCTTTTCCAGGACAGAAAGTTGCAGCCAAGTACCATTGATGGCTATATGTCAGCTATTGTAGACAAACTGGGAAGTTTGCCCATTAATGTCAGCAAAGATGAAAATCTGACTCATCTCTTGGATAGTTTCCACAGAGACAGACCAAAGGGTCGGAGGGGTATCCCCTCCTGGAACCTTTCCCTGGTGCTGCACCAGCTGACAACGGCTCCCTTTGAATCCATTAAAAAGGCCTTTTTGAAGCATTTGACCTTCAAGACAGTCTTCATCTTGGACTTGGGCTCAGGCAAGTGCAGGAGTGAGATCCATGCTTGGCAAAAGAAAAACATCAGACACCAGTCAGACTGGTCAATGATGTCTCTCTACCCCTCACCCAGCTTTCTTTCCAAGACCCAGCTGGCCAAGGAGGGTCCAGACAGTGTGGCCCCATTGGTAATACTAGCCCTGGCCCCAAGCCTGGATAAGTAACTCAAGTCTGATAGGTCTCTTTGTCCAGTCAGAGCCCTGTGCTACTAGTTGGACAGGACCTCAGACCTCAGGCAAAACAAGGAGTTGGTCTTTGTCTCCTTCAAGAAAGATTTCGAGAAAAAATATCTCCCCTGACACTATCTCCTCATAGATCAAGCAAACAGTGATCCTATGCTATGAGCTCTCTAATCAGGAGGCCCTTACCTTGCATCAGGTTAAAGCCCATGATGTGAGGGCCTTCGCTGCTTCCAAGGCTTTCTAGTCGGGAGTCGTGCCACTGGAAGTCACAACACACCTTCGCACAATTCTATTTGAAGGATCCGGCTTGGGCTGATTCAGAGCCTTTTCAACCGGGCCAAGAAGTGGCTGCTCAGCAAGTAGCACATATGACTCACAAGATTTGTATATATGTAAATATTGTATATATGTGTATATAGTTACAAAAAATAAATAAAAAACAAAAAACTATAACGTGCTTCCTTCATGAGGTTTATTTCCTGGGACTAAAGTCAAACCTCTCTTCCCCTACCTCAGAGCAGACCTGTTAAAAAAGGGGGACAACATCAGTATACCCCCAGCAACTGGGATAATGGCAACCGACCTACGGACCGACAGGTTCCCTGTTCTAGGTCACCTGTGGCCTGAAATTTTTTGGGTTCACTTAAAGTCACTAATAACTGACCCGCCGACCAAGCGGTAGTTATCCAGCAAATGTCCACTGGGTAGTATGCATCAACGCAATAAAATTGCAAATTTAATGAGTAAATTAAATTTTTAAAAGCCAATACCCTACCCAATAGACAGGGGAGGCCCTCCCAACTGACCCTGCTATCAGCTTACTATAGGTTTAAATATGTTTAGACGATGAAAAAGATGCTATGACATCATGGCTGTCTAGACAGGAAAGAAGTAAGATGCGCCATTCTGTGAATGCACAGTACTAGACCAGTCCTTCTGGTGGTAACACAGAACATAGCTTTTTCTGTCGTATATGGTGCGCCGGTCTGCGCCGACCAGATTGGAAACTGTCCATTGGGTAAGGTATTAACTTATAAAAATTTAATTTACTCATTAAATTTGCAAGTTTATATGGCTTTTTTAACATTTATTACCCTTATTTGCTGTGCTGTATGATGACTCATTCAAACCCACACATTTTATTTACTTGTTACATTTTCCATCTCTGCAATCCTATGTGATATGGAGCGGATTGAGCAATCCTGTGTTTTTTCTTCAATCCAGCATGCTGAAATGGTTCTTGACCGAGTTACAATTTGAGAAAGATTACTTTAGGATTGACTTAAGATTGACGTACAATTGTAAAGATTGAGTTACGATTTGAAAGATTCACTTGCAATTCTTAATTAGATTGATGTCCAATCCATGCAAAAGTGTTAGGTTCAACTTACAATGAATCTAATGACTTGGAGCCATCCATTTGAACTCAGAAAAGTTATGGATTCAGATAATATTGTATACCTTGTAAAACATTCAGTTGTGATTGCCTATGGCATCTTGATTGGCCGTATAGTTACAAAGGTGGAACAGCCCTATTTACCACACCACAAGTGATTATGGTTCCTTGCTTGGTTATGTGTACATCAAAGAAAGAAACCGAACCTCCATCAATGTGTTAGATAATTATTATTTAAAAAAAACAGGCTAAAAAGATTCACTAATAAGCAATTGAGAAAATCTGGATTATTATTGTTATTATTATTGTTATTATTTTTTTTGCATCCAGACAGTGATCTGGCTATTAATTAAATGGTCTTCAGATAACATAAACACTTGCAGTGGGGGAGAAGATAAGCCTTCCCTCAGATCTGAGGGGTTGGGGTGGTATAATTCCTAGGACTGCATATGATCATTTAGAAACATGCATAATGATCCAATAAATAAATATCCATTTCCCTCCTGATGATCCATTAAGCCTGCATCAGATTCTCTGCATTATATATTCTGTTGTATTTAGTGGAAAATTTCTTTGATAAATGGAAAGTCACTAGAAGCAATTAAAATAAATATTTAAGTTTGATAAACGCCTGGAGAAAAGAATATGTTACGTGCCGCCCGTTTGCCATAAAGTTGTAATGCAGAACCGAAATCCAGCGAGAATACATAATTTTCCGACTACCACAGGGTATTATCACGTGACTAAATACAACCATGGCTGCGACCAGGCGATTGCAAAAGGTTTCGCTTTTCGATTATTGTCATTGTTATTTTTCCACAGAGTAGATATTAATATGATATCCAATTACAGTGCCATTATCCAATGTACATTCAGCTGAATTATAGACGGAAATCCACCGATTCTTCAGTCCGACACGGTCCGTTCGATCGAGGCCTTTTCCGGGATCCCATCAACCGGCTCCAAACAGTATCTCCACACAGTACACAAAGATAAACTGGACACGACGATAAACGGTCTTTAAAGTTTGGCTTAGGATCCCTGGGCTTTTCTTAGTGGTATAAATAATTAAATTGTAAAAAAAATTGACTACAGTACGTAACAAATGTCATGATAAGCTTTAAGGATATTCTGTTAGTGGCATTCTACCAGTAAACGCCCATGCTGAAGCTAATATATTAATTTTAAATTATATTAACAGCTTTATATTTTATTCTTTTAACAGATTGTCAAATAATATACTGCTTCCCTGCATAAGTTGGCCGCAGTCATAAGTTGGCCGCCCTCACCACAGCTTCACAGGGCTTTAACCTGAGTGGCTTACTACACCCTGAAACCATGTATTATTGTTAACGAAGTGGTTACAGATCTGATTTTTCTCGGAACTGCAACTTATTGGCTAGAAATCCGTGTGGTGTTTTCATAACAAAATCGGAACCGCAAAATTTCTGTTATAACATGACATTTTAGAATATTTTTAGTTGTGAAGCTATTTTGTTGAAAAATATATGAACTTTGTTATACTTGGTCTCAAGTGAGGTTTCAGTAACATATTATTTCATTGGTTAATGAAATTAATCACGTTTGCAGACAAAAGACTCGAGTGAGGTTTCAGTAACAAATTATTTCATTGGTTACTGTAGTGGTGGTGGACCAATTCACGCCCGGGTACCAATTCACGCCCAAACTCGATTTTCTTGAAGATTTATAATTTTTCATAGACATGGTGTTTACCACATCATAGATAATCATCAAATTGATCATATACATTTGTGATTTATTGTTTAACTGTGATTGTTTTGGATAAATTTAGGGGTGGGCGTGAATTGGTACCGGGGCGTGAATTGGTCCACCACCACTAATGAAATTAATCACGTTTGCAGATGAAAAGTAGACTGGTTTCCTGGATCTTCTGTTTGTAAAATATGGCTAGATGCCCATCGTGGCCTCATTTATTCCTTGTCTTCTTGCTGTTTTGATGAAGATTTGTAGTGCTTACTTTTTGTAATTCGACTTTTAAAAAGTGAAACAGGATGAAAAACTGGCCATGAGGTTATGCTCGGTTTTACAATGGCAATTGACCAATCAGAATCAGGGACACAACCGACATCGGATTTCTAACAAAAAGGTTGCAGTTCCGACATCGGATCTGTAGGCACGTCCTATTGTTAAACTTATTATATGCAACAGTTTTCATTGGTGTACAATAACCTATTTGTCTTTCTGGAGCCTGTATAGATGAGCCGCGGCCAACTTATGCAGGGAAGCAGTAAACTGCAATTAATAACTTAAGGCTCATGTTGTTTTATTTGTTTTAAAGCTTTCAATTTTCATAATTTAGCTCTATTATCGGCTGTTTCTCCCGCAAAACGGAAATACCAGTGAACACCCCGTTTGTAGTTAAATAGAAGCATTTGTCCTTGACCTTCAACAAAGAAATATTAGGCGGGCGTTCACTGGTAGGTGGGCGTCTACTGGTAGCAAGCCACTACTTAGTTTGTGCAATTTTTCTTGTTTACGCCAGTTATATTTAAAAAATTCTGAAGACCTTTTTTCATTGTGTCCGCTTATCTTTGTTTCCATTCATGTACTGCTCAGCCAGTGAATTTCGTCACCCATTGAATTTCATCACCTGTATTTCATGACAATTTAAAATCATTTTTACACTGAATTTCTATCACCGCATTACATACTAATATTACATGTTGTGGTTACTTGTGTTTAAAATTTTAGATTTGCTGTTTCTGATGTTTATCATGTTCTCGCAAGTACCGAAAAAGTCACATGGCGGATGTAAACAAACAATATGGCTGATCTCGAGATGTTAGAAAACCAAAAAGCCTAAAACACTCCTGCATCTTGGTCACTGGAAAACTCGCCCCCTTTCTTATCACACTTCATCTACATAACCACAGGCTATAGATAACAACTCCATTGGATTGTTTATATTGTATACCCCATCTTGCAAAACATCTGGGAAGAGGTTTTATTTCAAATTGATGGAAAAAAAGCACCCTCTCTTTTTCACTTATAAAAATCACTTTTTCATGCACTGTTGTAAAGAAAAGAAAAAAAATGTAAAAAATGCACAATTAATGCACAAATGAATTCAATACTTCCAACAAAGTCATTTTATTCCTCCTCTGTGTAAATGCTTATTAATTTCAACATAAGTCCAATGTCAGTTGATACAATACGCTTTATCACAGTATTACTGCATTGAAGTATCAATGTAAAACTTGTATAAAGAAATTAATTTTTTGAATGATCCTAAACCCTCTCCTCAAATTGAAGGGAGCTGAAAAGATCCACTGCTGATAAACTCCTGTTTAATCATATTTTAAAGGGTGTGGTGTGTGATTACAATTACAACAGGAACACTCAGGGAGTGCATACCTCTGCCAAGTCCCAACAACTCCAATGTTGCTCATGAGTGCAATGATTAAAAAATCATTTTCTGGGTTCAGAGAGTTATCTGGCTCATCACCAAAATCTAATCATTTGTTCCTTGTGCCATTGCTGACATTTACTTTATAAATTCATGGTGTCAATTTAATATTGAATTGTTTTGGTTTGATACCTTGTCTTTACATATATATTTTCTCTATCTTTAATATCACTTCTCCTGCACCTTTGTTTGACTTATGGGGTATTAGCAATTGGATTGTAAACCTAGAAATAACTTAATTTTGGGAAAATCCAGATCATTAGACGTTGTTTATCTTTCTATTTCATATTTTATGAACAATCTTTAAACTAGGCAAAGGTTGGTCCATGGTCAGATACAAGATGTATCTACCAGAAAAGGACAACTACTATGGTTTTGAAGATAAATATCATTTGCAAGAGAGCGGCTGAAATTAAGAAAATTCTGAATTACTGTATAAGTGGTTATTTTCGCGGGTACTTAAGTTCGCGAATGTACACTGTAGGCCTGCTTCGCGAGAATTTATTTTCGCGGTGAAATATATTCAATTATCGCCCAAACTAACAACATGTTCAAATTAAAATATTATGCGGACTTCTGCTGGTTTGATTGGAAATGCATAGTTAACGTCTTTTCTTTTATACACATTGTCAGTGTGTGAACCTACTCTGGGAGATTATAAATTTACGAAACCCAATCGAACACACTTTCATTGATCGGCGCATTATCAAAGAAGAATTACCGCTCACGCTAGACTGGTTCTACTGAATATAAATATTGGCTAGAAGTTATTTTCGTGTTTTGTAGTCACTCGCGAATATAGCGAAAATTAATTCCACGCGAAAATAACCACTTATACAGTATTCACCAAATTAAGGAGTAGTCCTTATTATGCAGTGGGGCCACATTTGACCAAAATCACTCTGTGTTACAGTTTTTGAGATAATGACATTTTTCATTTCCCTTAAAATTCAAGATGGCGGCCAAACTTTGGAAAATTCTAAATTTTTCAGTGGTCCTAGAGGTGTGGTCTTTAGCACCTAAGGGGTCCAATGTTTGCCCAAAATTACTCTATCTCTTATATGGTTTTCCAGGTAAATTATGTGTTCCATTTCCACCAAAATTCAAGATGACGGCCAAAATTCAGAAAGTATAAGTTGGTTTCACATTGCAAACCTCTAGGACCAAGTATATATGAGTTATAAGCACCTTTAAGTTTTGCTATTCTTGTTTGACCTTGAAGGAGGGCCCCAAGATCAAATCTGAACATACTAGAAGATTTCTAGCCCATGATTTCCTGTAGGTTGGTTTTACATTGCGAAACTCCAGGACCAAGAAGCTGCAGCACTGTTAAATTTCACTATCCTAATTTGACATTGAACGAGGGGCCTAAGGTCAAATTTGATCGCACCAGAAGATTCCTAGCCCATGATTCCTATAAGTTGGTTTCACATTACAAACCTGTAGGACCAATAATATAAGTGAGTTATAAGCACTTTTAAGTTTGGCTATCCTCGTTTGACCTTGAAGGAGGGGCCCAAGGTCAATCTGACTACATCAAAAGATTCCCAGCCCATGATTTCCTATAGGTTGGCTTCACATGCCAGACCTCTAGGACCAATAGTAAGGGCGCTGGCATATAGGCACTTTTACAGTCTGCTGCATGGAGTACTTTGGCTCTCCATGGATGACCTTGAATGAAGAGCTACCAGGTCAAATGTCTGCATGCTTGTAGAGGACATATGATTGTTGTACATATGACCTATGAAGAGATTCAACCTTCTAGTTATGAGAACCAGCCCGTAGAAGAAAGTAGATAATTTTCAAATACCCAGGGAGGCCATCTTGTTTTTCAGAATGAGGTTAATTTCAGCCCCAAAGAAACCTTCCAATGAAGATATCCTGCTAATTTGGTGAAGCTAGCTGGTGTAGTTTTCTGCTGAGAGTGTTAGTGTCAAAAATGTCCATGTGCGGCGGCGGTGGCGGCGGCATAGCGAACAGTAAACCAAAGTATCTACCAGTTGCATCCGGTGAACACAGTTGACAAACTAATACATTTTATTTTGTCATTTCAATCTTAAATTTGTCTTATTACCATAAAAATATATTTTATGCCATTTCTTATAACATACACTGTGTGTGAAAAAGCATGAACAACATGCATGTATACTCACTGCTAAGAAAGTAAAAGTATGTGGTACAGTTACAGTTTCATTAAGCGTCCCGCAAGGGACGCTTGTTTGTGTATGGGAGAGCTTCAGGCTCCGGCGGCTCCGCCGGCTCCGCATTTTGTTTTCCTTATAACTCTGTAACCGTTAGGCGGATTCTTTTCAAATTTGGCAGGTTTAGGCAGTAGCCTTGGGGAATTTTTTTGAATATGCTGCAGTGACATTTCAACCAATCAGAGAGGTCACATGACCAAAAATGTCTTTTTTCGATGGGGAAGCTTGTCGGGATGATAACTTGAAAGGAATTTTATCAATTCACCTGAAACTTGGCGAATACATTCATTCTATTAAAATCTGGAAATCATTAGATTTTGGCATTGATTGGTCAAGAAATGGCCGAGTAATTAATGATTAATTAATCATTGCGAATTTTCCAAATAAGGAAAACACAAAAATGCTTATATCTCGAAAACCGTGCTAGATAAAGCGATTTCGACGAAATTTTTGATCTGCAGGGTATCTCTGCAGAGTAGTTTTCCCAATTTTCAAAAAATTTTTGTCTTGCCAAAAATGGCGGCCATTTTGAATTTTCGAAATTTTCGCAAAAATTGCAAAACACAAAAATGCTTATATCTCGAAAACCGTGCTAGGTAGAGCGATTTCGACGAAATTTTTGATCCGCAGGGTATCTCTGCAGAGTAGTTATCCCAATTTTGAAAAAAATTTTATCTCGCCAAAAATGGCGGCCATTTTGAATTTTCGAATTTTTCGCAAAAATTGCAAAACACAAAAATGCTTATATCTCGAAAACCGTGCTAGGTAGAGCGATTTCGACGAAATTTTTGATCCGCAGGGTATCTCTGCAGAGTAGTTATCCCAATTTTGAAAAAAATTTTATCTCGCCAAAAATGGCGGCCATTTTGAATTTTCGAATTTTTCGCAAAAATTGCAAAACACAAAAATGCTTATATCTCGAAAACTGTGCTAGATAAAGCGATTTTGACGAAATTTTTGATCCGCAGGGTATCTCTGCGGAGTAGTTTTCCCAATTTTCAAAAAATTTTTGTCTTGCCAAAAATGGCGGCCATTTTGAATTTTCGAAATTTTCGCAAAAATTGCAAAACATAAAAATGCTTATATCTCGAAAACCCTGCAAGATAGAGCGATTTCGACGAAATTTTTGACCCACAGGGTATCTCTGCAGAGTAGCCATGCCAATTTTCAAAGAAATTTTGTCTCGCCAAAAATGGCGGCCATTTTGAATTTTCGAATTTTTCGCAAAAATTGCAAAACATAAAAATGCTTATATCTCGAAAACCCTGCTAGATAGAGCGATTTCGACGGAATTTTTGACCCGCAGGGTATCTCTGCAGAGTAGCCATGCCAATTTTCAAACAAAAAATTTCTCGCAAAAAATGGCGGCCATTTTGAATTTTCGAATTTTTCGCAAAATTGCAAAACACAAAAATGCTTATATCTCGAAAACCGTGCTAGATAGAGCGATTTCGACGAAATTTTTGACCCACAGGTTATCTCTGCAGAGTAGTTATCCCAATTTTGAAAAAAATTTTGTCTCGCCAAAAATGGCGGCCATTTTGAATTTTCGAATTTTTCGCAGAAATTGCAAAACACAAAAATGCTTATATCTCGAAAACCGTGCTAGATAGAGCGATTTCGACGAAATTTTTGACCCACAGGGTATCTCTGCAGAGTAATTATCCCAATTTTTAAAAAAATTTTTTCTCGCTAAAAATGGCGGCCATTTTGAATTTTCGAATTTTTCGCAGAAATTGCAAAACACAAAAATGCTTATATCTCGAAAACCGTGCTAGATAGAGCGATTTCGACGAAATTTTTGACCCACAGGGTATCTCTGCAGAGTAATTATCCCAATTTTTAAAAAAATTTTTTCTCGCCAAAAATGGCGGCCATTTTGAATTTTCGAATTTTTCGCAAAAATTGCAAAACATAAAAATGCTTATATCTCGAAAACCGTGCTAGATAGAGCGATTTCGACGAAATTTTTGACCCACGGGGTATCTCTGCAGAGTAGCCATGCCAATTTTCAAAAAAATTTTATCTTGCCAAAAATGGCGGCCATTTTGAATTTTCGAATTTTTGCGCAAAAATTGCAAAACACAAAAATGCTAATATTTCGAAAACCGTGCTACATAGAGCGATTTCGACGAAATTTTTTATCTTCAGGGTATCTCTGCAGAGCAGCTATCCCAAAGAGCTTTCACTTGGTGAAGTTTCAGACCCATAGCTAATTGCTCACCTACTCAAAAAGAGTAAATGCGAATTACGTCTAAAAGTATTCCAGATGGCCAATTTTTCTCAAATAACTCATTCACCTACTTTTGGGAGAGTTTCACATGGTGAAGTTTCAGACCCGTAGCTAATTACTCACCTACTCAAAATGAGTAAATGCGAATTATCTCTAAAAGTATTGCAGATAGCCAATTTTTCTCAAATAAATCATTCACCTACTTTTGGGAGAGCTTTCACTTGGTGAAGTTTCAGACCCATAGCTAATTACTCACCTACTCAAAATGAGTAAATGCGAATTATCTCTAAAAGTATTGCAGATAGCCAATTTTTCTCAAATAAATCATTCATCTACTTTTGGGAGAGCTTTCACTTGGTGAAGTTTCAGACCCATAGCTAATTACTCACCTACTCAAAATGAGTAAATGCGAATTATCTCTAAAAGTATTGCAGATAGCCAATTTTTCTCAAATAACTCATTCACCTACTTTTGGGAGAGCTTTCACTCTGTGAAGTTTCAGACCCATAGCTAATTACTCACCTACTCAAAATGAGTAAATGCGAATTATCTCTAAAAGTATTGCAGATAGCCAATTTTTCTCAAATTAATCATTCACCTACTTTTGGGAGAGCTTTCACTTGGTGAAGTTTCAGACCCATAGCTAATTACTCACCTACTCAAAATGAGTAAATGCAAATTATCTCTAAAAGTATTGCAGATAGCCAATTTTTCTCAAATAACTCATTCACCTACTTTTGGGAAAGCTTTCACTTGGTGAAGTTTCAGACCCATAGCTAATTACTCACCTACTCAAAATGAGTAAATGCGAATTACTGTATAAGTGGTTTTTTTCGCGGGTACTTAAGTTCGCGAATGTACACTGTAGGCCTGGTTCGCGAGAATTTATTTTCGCGGTGAAATCGAACACAATCGAACACACTTTCATTGATCGGCGCATTATCAAAGAAGTTGTGTAGCGGGGTCGTGTAATTGAATTAATCCCTCCCTATTGGTGAGAAAGATCAAAGAAGTTAGGCGTTTCTGTGAATGGTACATTTGATAAAGCAATGGAATTTATTGTTTCCGTGGCAGTGTCAAATATTATATCTTGCATGATCTTGTATTATCGCTCACGCTAGACTGGTTCTGATAAATATTGGCTAGAAGTTATTTTCGCGTTTTGTAGTCACTCGCGAATATAGCGAAAATTAATTCCACACGAAAATAACCACTTCTACAGTATCTCTAAAAGTATTGCAGATAGCCAATTTTTCTCAAATAAATCATTCACCTACTTTTGGGAGAGCTTTCACTCTGTGAAGTTTCAGACCCATAGCTAATTACTCACCTACTCAAAATGAGTAAATGCGAATTATCTCTAAAAGTATTGCAGATAGCCAATTTTTCTCAAATTAATCATTCACCTACTTTTGGGAGAGCTTTCACTTGGTGAAGTTTCAGACCCATAGCTAATTACTCACCTACTCAAAATGAGTAAATGCGAATTATCTCTAAAAGTATTGCAGATAGCCAATTTTTCTCAAATAACTCATTCACCTACTTTTGGGAGAGCTTTCACTTGGTGAAGTTTCAGACCCATAGCTAATTACTCACCTACTCAAAATGAGTAAATGCGAATTATCTCTAAAAGTATTGCAGATAGCCAATTTTTCTCAAATTAATCATTCACCTACTTTTGGGAGAGCTTTCACATGGTGAAGTTTCAGACCCATAGCTAATTATTTACCTACTCAAAATGAGTAAATGCTAATTATCTGTAAAAGTATTGCGGATACCCAATTTTTATCAAATAACTCATTGATCTACTTGTGGGAGAGCTTTCACATGGTGAAGTTTCAGACCCATAGCTAATTACTCACCTACTCAAAATGAGTAAATGTGAATTATCTGTAAAAGTATTGCAGATAGCCACTTTTTCTCAAATAACTCATTCACCTACTTTTGGGAGAGCTTTCACTTGGTGAAGTTTCAGACCCATAGCTAATTACTCACCTCAAAATGAGTAAATGCGAATTATCTCTAAAAGTATTGCAGATAGCCAATTTTTCTCAAATTAATCATTCACCTACTTTTGGGAGAGCTTTCACTTGGTAAAGTTTCAGACCCATAGCTAATTACTCACCTACTCAAAATGAGTAAATGCGAATTATCTCTAAAAGTATTGCAGATAGCCAATTTTTCTCAAATAACTCATTCATCTACTTTTGGGAGAGCTTTCACTTGGTGAAGTTTCAGACCCATAGCTAATTACTCACCTACTCAAAATGAGTAAATGCGAATTATCTCTAAAAGTATTGCAGATAGCCAATTTTTTTCAAATTAATCATTCACCTACTTTTGGGAGAGCTTTCACTTGGTGAAGTTTCAGACCCATAGCTAATTACTCACCTACTCAAAATGAGTAAATGCGAATTATCTCTAAAAGTATTGCAGATAGCCAATTTTTTTCAAATTAATCATTCACCTACTTTTGGGAGAGCTTTCACTTGGTGAAGTTTCAGACCCATAGCTAATTACTCACCTACTCAAAATGAGTAAATGCGAATTATCTCTAAAAGTATTGCAGATAGCCAATTTTTCTCAAATAACTCATTCACCTACTTTTGGGAGAGCTTTCACTTGGTGAAGTTTCAGACCCATAGCTAATTACTCACCTACTCAAAATGAGTAAATGCGAATTATCTCTAAAAGTATTGCAGATAGCCAATTTTTCTCAAATAACTCATTCACCTACTTTGGGCAGAGCTTTCACTTGGTGAAGTTTCAGACCCATAGCTAATTACTCACCTACTGAAAATGAGTAAATGTGAATTATCTCTAAAAGTATTGCAGATAGCCAATTTTTCTCAAATAACTCATTCACCTACTTTTGGGAGAGCTTTCACTCTGTAAAGTTTCAGACCCATAGCTATTTATTCACCTACTTAAAATGAGTAAATGTTAATTATCTGTAAAAGTATTGCGGATACCCAATTTTTATCAAATTTGTTTTTTTATTTATTTATTTATTGAGTAGGTGATACTCATTCATCTACTTGTTTGAGAGCTTTCACATGGTGAAGTTTTAGACCCATAGCTAATTACTCACCTACTCAAAATGAGTAAATGCGAATTATCTCTAAAAGTATTGCAGATAGCCAATTTTTCTCAAATAACTCATTCACCTACTTTTGGGAGAGCTTTCACTTGGTGAAGTTTCAGACCCATAGATAATTATTCACCTACTCAAAATGAGTAAATGTGAATTATCTCTTAATAGTATTGCAGATAGCCAATTTTTCTCAAATAACTCATTCAGCTACTTTTGGAAGAGCTTTCACACACGAAAATGAAAAATTGTGAATATCTCGGAAAAGCTATTTCTTCTGCTTTAATGCTCGGCGGGAGATACACACCGCGGCAGTGGTCTTGACAAAAATTTTTGTCTCCCCAAAAATGGTGGCCATTTTGAATTTTCAAAGTTTTTGCAAAACACAAAAATGCTTATATCTCGAAAACCGTGCTATATGGAGCGAACTCAACAAAATTTTGGACCTGCTGGGTATCTCTGCAGAGTAAGCATGCCAATTTTCAAAATATTTTTGTCTCGCCTAATATAGCGGACATTTTTAATTTTTTTTTTTTTTGGAAAACACAAAAATGCTTATATCTTGAAAACCGTGCTAGATAGAGCAGACTGCGCTGACTTTGGTTGCCACAACAGTATAAGGCTAGAAACGAAGCATTTCTTAATACTTTAGCACTCACCTTTATATCCTTTTCGGGACGCTTTAGCAAAAACATTATCTTTTTTTTTTGCGAGCGATCCTCTAGTTTAAATTTGGATTTTGACTCAGCATGTCCCTCGGCTGTCCCTTTTTTGCCTCAAACGCATTGGAGGATGTTGCGTCAATTTTGCGCTATATAAATGTTTCTATTCTATTCTATATGTGCATATGGTGGTGAATTTTGTTTCAGTGCATTTTTCATTGTTTTTTCAGGAAAATTTTTTTTTCTATATTTACAGGAACTTTTAGAATTAAAAAAGGCTTCCTATAAGACAATAAAGAATATTGATGCTAACGAAGAGAACACACTGGTGTGGACATGCATCATTTCACCCGTAAGAATTTTATACCCTTTTTCCATCTCCAGCTGACCCACCAGTGGGACATTATAACATGCCTCTGTTGTGTGAGTGCATGAGTGTGTCTTTGTCACACAGTTTTCTCGAGATTGGAGGGCTGTGGGGTCTGAGGTTTACATAATTATATTCCCAGACGAAAGTCGGGATATACTAGATTCAGTTCCGTCGCTCTACCGCCACCGTAGAAACTTCCTTGTGTACGTGGTAATCCAAAACGAGTTAACTTTTTTTTTTTCAAACTTGATTCGTGGCCAAAGGAAAATCGCTATATTGAGGTGACCTTAAACTCTGAATAATGAAGAACTTATGGCCACCTTAACTCTGAAATGGTCCTATGGCCACTTAAAGACCTCTAGGTCACAAAGTAAGAGGCTCATCTGGCTAAAATTTAACCAGAGGACACTTTAATATATTCGCCTTACATATGTCGAGAATTTATGTTAAGGATAAAATTGTGTTTGAGGCCCATAAAATTGCCACTTAGGGATTGTTTCGACATTTTTCACATTTTTTGCCCTGTAATTTGAAAGTGGTAATTCTGATGAGTCTCAAAAATGTATTATGTACTAGATATAACTTTTATATTTAATATTTGTCAGTGAAAAATTGAGGCCTGGAGCATTCATTTTAAGGTCACCTTGAGGTCTCAAATTTGCCCACATAGACCAAATTTATAGACTTTTTGCCACTTTAAAGCCCTGTAGCTTTCACGTATGTGGACCAGAAACACCCACCCGAGTGACCCTTTTTTCAACATTTTTCACATATTTTGCCCTGTAACTTGGAAAATGTAAGTCCACAAAGTCTCAAACTGTATTAGATATAAATTCTGTATGCAATCTTCTATGTGTAATCTTTGTGTGTGACTAATTTGAAGTCTGAAGCTTTAATTTTAAGGTCTAAAATACCCACAGAGACCCAATTTATAGACTTTTTGCCATTTTCAGCACTGTAACTGTTGAACTACATGTATATGACTCAAAGAACTGAAATCTCATCTTGGAATAAATTCACATGTTGTTTTAAAAAAATCAAGGCTTTAAGTAGACATGTAGCCTTTGCATGAGGCCCATAAATGCCCCACCTAAGTGACCTTTTCCTATATATTTCATATATTTTGCCCTGTAATTTTGAAATGGAAAGTATGACAAGTCTCAAACTGTGTTCGGTATAACTTCTGACATCTTTGTAAGAAATTTTAGAATCACAGCTTAAGTTTAGGATGATTTTAATGTCTCTAAAAGAGCCCACAGGGACCCAATTTATAACTTTGTGTCACTTTTTAAGTCCTGTAGTTGTCAAACTATATGTCTAATTTACCTGATCTAATTTACATGTACAGTAGAACCTCGCTTATCCGGCCTTCTATTATCCGAATCTCCGGATTAACCAAACCGAAATGATGTCTCCCTACATATAATGCACGGTCAAGCGTGAGCGATAATACAAGATTTTACACAGTCTCGTAAACGATGAATTGTAGTGCTTTGTAAAACGTACCATTCACAGAGACGCCTAAGTTCTTTCATCTTTATCACCATTGTTACAATAGGGGAGGGATTAATTCAATTACACAACCCCGCTACACAACTTCTTTGATAATGCGCCAATCAATGAAAGTGTGTTCGATTGCGTTTCGCAAATTTATAATCTCCCGGAGTAGGTTCACAGACTGACAACGTTTAGAAAAGAAAAGACGTCAACAATGCATTACCAATCAAACACGCATGTCACTGAAGGCGTGTTCGCTTGGGGTTTTACAATAAATAATCTCCCACAGTTTTTCAATTGGCAAAATGCGGGACGATGTTAATCTAAAATTAAAATGCTAACAATGCAAGTACCAACCGAACACAACCAGCTCAAGTCCGCATAATATTTTAAATAAAAATAATAATAATATCCATGGATATGGAGCAAATAAACGACAATTGAAGGGTCACTTATATTATATAACACAAATATATTAAATTATTTTATTAATGAACACCAGCGTCATTGTGTATATTGCATAAAAACAATTCTTCAATTATCGCTCACTCGGTAACCCATAGACCGTGAATTTCGGTTTCCTTCATCTATGCGAACCCCTCGATTATCCGGCCGGATTGTATGTCTCCCATGGGGTTCGGATAATTGAGGTTCTACTGTACCAAAAATCAAGGCTTTAAGTTGACATTTAACTTGTGTTTTTATTGCATAAAAACGTACTTACATAATCCCAACAAATACTTACGTGACCTACCGTTCGGTCAAGGACACAGACAATGTGTCTCGCCATTTTTTTTCTACTGAAAGTACACACGTAAACCCCAGCGGGCACCTGCTGGAGGTTATATATTCTCTGTAAGTTGCCATTCTTTTTTTGACCGCCGTCAAGTGCACACGCATTCTTTTTGGCGTTTCAAAGTATATTTACAATAGGCGCAGTTTCTTCTTCTGTTATGCTACCTTGGAATATTCACCAAGCTTGCATTAAAGGTAGAAATGATGAGCAAGGAAAGGATTAATGTTTTTCTGGTAAGAAATACTTTGCCCTATGGGTGCAGGCTCCCTGAATTTTGCACAAGAGAATTCCTCTCTTCAGGAATTTATTTACACCATGAACAGTCAGTTGGCGTTTTCTGACTTCCCAGTCTGAGGAGTTGAAGCCAAGTTCACACTTCCCTTCTTTCTCAGAGGTTCATCTTTTCACAGGAGCAGGGTATGTGTGCCCCGTCTCTCAGACAAGACCTGAGTCATCAGAAGGTGAACTTTTGGATGATTCAAACTTTCCTTCCAGGAGACACTGTGGGTCTGCCTCTTTTCTCAGAGATTCATCTGTTCAGGAGCAGGGTATGTGTGCCCCTGTCTCTCAGACAACACCTGATTCATCAGGAGGTGAATCTTTTGATGTTTCAACTTACCTTCCAGGAAACACCATCGGTCTAGGTCTCCTCAGGGTGAGGCAGACTTATATCAGTTAGAATTGCACCCCTCCCATGTGGAGATGTGGAATGCCATTAGAGGGCTGCTACATCTAGAAGTTCCACGAGTTGAGTGTCTCGTGGCTCCTGCTTCTTCATAGGAACCTTCTAAACAGGTTGTTAGGAAGCAGAATTTAGCTTTATCTCCTGTTTAACACATGGGTTCACAGATTTAGGAATCCTTGTTTTCATGGTCAGTTTCTTGCCTTTTGAGAGGCCAGATATGATCTTACATAACTTCTCCTCAAGATGCTGCTTTGAAGGCTCATAGTTGCCAGATTCTCATCTCCTATCTCTGTCTCATCAAACAGCACTTTATACAGGAGTCAGTTTGTACAGAGAATGTGCAGTTTTTTAGGCCATGTTAGGTGGTTTAAGATTGCCATTGAGGAGTTGAATATCAGGATTCAGGAACTACCCAATGAAATCAGGAGTGGTCAGCAGATCTCATTGAGAAGTACTCACAACTCCAGCCATCTGTTACTTCATCTCTGGAGATTGCTTTGTACACTGACTTATAGTAAAATATGGCCCTTGCTTACAACATGTTCCTAGCCAGGGACACTTGTTGAAAGTTTGAGGTTCGAACCTGAGACCTAAGGATCTACCTATCTGCATAAATGCCACTTTGATTACCAGGAGGTTTTCATCCACACATGTTGTTTCAAGTGGAGGACAACATGTTAAAAGACTCTACATAATCAAATCTGACACCAGGGCATACAGAGATACTGCCAGGAATTTTGATTTCGGGAGGTCATCTCTCCCTAAAACGCCTCAGGAAGATAACAAGTCTTTTCGTGACAAACGAACACAGCCACACACCGGCTGCGCGCGCATCACAAAATGGCAGCGAAGACAAAGAGGAAATGAACGGACAAGATTACGGGTTTTTTGTCAGGTATAGTTAAAATACCGACCTCAGCCCAAATCAGTATGTTTACTACAACATGGCTTTCGTCTGCATTTCATAATTCTTCCAAAGTTGTTGAAAATTCTGCTCATTTTGAGTGAATTTCACAACAATAACAAATATGGCGCCCTCCACGAAGCAGTTCAGACCATGCTTACAAAAAAAAAAAAAACAAAAAAAAGGCGATAACTCATGTCAGGAAACTCACAACTCTGGGATTTTACAGCAGACTTTTTCTGGTACCCAAACCCATGAAACGGTGGCGACCAGTAATAGATTGAAGTATGTTAAACAACCTTTTACATGTACCAACTTTCAAAGTGGAAACAGCCGAATCTATCAGGAAGTCGATTCAAAAGGGGGAGTGGGTCACCTCGATAGACCTCACAGACGCTTATTTTCATGCCTCAATTCATCCACAATCTCTTTTTCAGACCAAAAAAGGGGTTTTTCCAATTTTGGGCACTCCTTTTTGGTGTCGCAACAGCTCCCCTAGAGTTTACTCGCATTGTAAAAGAGGTAAAACGCATAGCTCAAGCCAGGAACCCCAGAATCCATCAATATCTGGACGACTGGCTTCTTTGGTCACCAACAGAGGAACAATGTCTCAAAGATTTGGAAAATTTAGTGAAATTGGTCCAAGAACTAGGCTGGCTCATCAATTTTCAAAAGTCGGAATTGGTTCCCACACAAAAACTAGATTTTCTGGGCTATCACTTCGATCTTCAAAGGGTTCTGGTATTTCCAACCCAAAAGAAACTCGATCGGTTAAAATTCAGACTGTTTCCATCAGAAGGTCATTAGTCTTGACTCCAATAAAGCTCATGTCACTCATAGGGACATTAGCTTCCTTAGAAAAAACAGTACCTCTGGGAAGGTTACACATGAGGCCTTTTCAGTGGTACCTAAGGTCACACTGGAACTTTCCCCAGTCACTGGACAAAAGGATTCCAGTGACAGGGAATTTTCTGAATCATCTCAAATGGTGGGAGAATCTTCAGATTCTCATGGCAGGTGCTCCTATACATCCTCATATTCACAACACACTGGTATTCACAGATACTTCCCAAAAAGGCTGGGCAGCTCACTTGAACAAAATAGTTCTCAGTGACCTCTGGTCAAACAAGGAAGCTCAGCTTCACATCAATGTTTTGGAGCTAAAAGCTGTTTTACTAGCCCTAAAGGGGTTGCAGGAGCACTTGCAAGGTCAAAGAGTGCTCATCTGTTCAGACAACAGTACAGTAGTATCTTATCTGAACAAAGAAGGAGGCACACATTCCATAGAAATGTGTGCTCTTATGTGGAGAATTCTGGCATTCACAAATTCCAGAAGGATCGAGATAAGAGCAAGACATGTACCTGGATCCGTAAATGTGATAGCAGACTCCCTATCAAGAAGGGACAAGGTCATACAAACAGAGTGGTCCCTTCACCAACAGATATTCAACCAAATTTGCAAAGTTTGGCACACACCAATGGTAGACCTGTTTGCAACTCATCTAAATTACAAACTTCCAATTTATGTATCTCCTGTCCCAGACAAAAAGGCTTGGAAAATAGATGCATTGAATATCTGTTGGGAAGGCCTAGACGGATATGTCTTCTGCCCAGTAGCCATCCTGCAAACAAGTAATTAAAAAAATAATAACATACCCATGAAGGATGATAGTACTGGCCCCAGGGTGGCCAGGGATGCCATGGTTTTGGGATCTGGTGGATCTCTCGACCAGGGTACCCCTACAGCTCCCTCATTGGAAGACACTACTGATACAGCCACACTCCAACAGGTTCCACAACAACATGGAGTACCTGAATCTACATATGTGGCTTCTGGATTCCAGGAATCCAATTCTGGAAGATTCTCATCTGAGGTGGCAGAAAGAATTAATTCACCTCAGAGGGAATCCTCAAGAAAAGTCTGCCAATCAAGGTGGACCATTTATGGGCAATGGTGCTCACAGAATAAGGTGGACATCACCTCAACAACTGTTCCCCAGGTAGCAGAATTCTTAAACTACCTGTTCACAGTTAAAAACCTCAAACCAGCTACAATTACTGGTTATAGAACAGCAATAACTGATGCTTTGGGTTCTCTGGGTGAACTCATCTCAAAAAGTCTAGAACTGAATAGACTTATTGCCAGCTTCATCAGGGATAGACCTAAACCAAAGGTCTACCATGTAAACCTACATGGGACCTCTCCTTGGTCTTCTTAGGTTTGACAAAACCTCCTTTTGAGCCTTTACCTGAGGCTCCTTTGAAGTGGCTAACTTACAAGACAGTTTTCCTGCTGGCGTTAGCCTCAGGTAAAAGAAGGAGTGAGATACATGCTTGGACTCACTCTTCTGTCTCTTCAAGGAGAAATTGATCAGAGGTCACTGTTTCTCCTTCTCCAGCATTCCTGGCCAAAAACCAGTTGGCTTCGGATGGCCCTGATTCCATTAAACCAGTAGTTATACCAGCTCTTACTACCATGTTGGACAGTTCACTGGTGGAGGACAAGTCACTTTGTCCAGTTAGGGCCCTCAAAGTCTACTTAGACAAGACCAAATCAATGAGAAAGGGCAAGGCCCTTATCTTGGTATCACTTAGGGAAGGTTATTCCAAGGATATCACAAGAATAACTATTTCCCAGTGGATCAAACACACCATTCACACTTGCTATCAGTCTTCAGATATGACTGATCAACAGGTCACTCAGGTCAGAGCTCATGATGTATTAGCTATGGCTGCATCACTTGCATTCAAGGGAGGTATCTCCCTAGAGCAGGTCTTGAGCTCATGTTATTGGAGATCCCACAATACCTTCACAAATTTTTATTTGAAGGATATTTGCTGGGAAAATGATGATATTTTAAAGTTAGGTCCCATTGTTTTCTGCACAGCATATAGTGAACAATTGAAACTTAATTTAATCAGTCTTTATTTTTTTCAGGATGTATGGAATTGGACTGGAATGTAGTAGGACTTTGATTTTTGAACACGACTATGGATAAGAATTCATGTTATGGCTGCTTGGCTTGAGGGACAGCTGCACTCTGACTGTTGGAGTTCTATTCAACTGGGCACAGCTGACCTTTGACCCCTGCACATCTGTACAGATAGGGTGACGGGATTCATAGATATCATACTATGTATAGTACAGCATGCTGCTTTCATAAGTGGGTGAGTACTTTACAGTTACTTTATTACAACTACTTTTTCACTTTATCAGTACTTGTAATAACAATAATATAATAATTACAGTTTAACTATATGTACTATATTACAGTTGTTTGTAGTATAACATATTGTGTCTATGCATTTTTTATATCTGTATAACCTCAAGAACTCTCCTATAGCACTTGACAGTCCTCAGAAGTCTACCCACCATGAACCTCAGGGCTGCATTCAAGCATTTGTTGGGATTATGCAAGTACGTTTTTATGCAATAAAATTGGTTAATTTTATTGTAATTGGAATTTTTATAAATAAAAATACTTACATAATCCCAACAAGGAGAGTCCCACCCTCCTCCCCTCTACCATCTTCTGAGGGATAGGGTCAAAAATTTAAGAATGGCAACTTACAGTGGAGATATAACCTCCAGCAGGTGCCGGCTGGGGTTTACGTGTGTACTTTCAGTAGAAAAAAAATGGCGAGACACATTGTCCGTGTCCTTGACCGAACGGTAGGTCACGTAAGCATTTGTTGGGATTATGTAAGTATTTTTATTTATAAAAATTCCAATTACAATAAAATTAACCAAATTAGGCTCATAGGGTGACTTTTCTGCTACAGTTTTTCACATAGTTTTTTATCTCCCGCCGGGCTTTAGCCCGGGAGGGAGATTATGAAATGATGTCTGTGTGTGCGTGCGTGCGCGAGTGCGTGCGTGCGTGTGTGCGTTAGTTAGTCACGCAGATTTCTCCAAAACTGCTACAGCTACAGATTTTTTGTAAATTAATTGTCCCAATGAATTTTCATGCCCTTGAAATTTTTTTGGGTTTATTGACTTAGGCCTAAAGATAAGTGAGTAATAGCAATCTTAGCTACTTTGAGTAAAGGGCTCATAACTCAAAAACTATTGCAGTAACAAGTTTTTCTTCAAATATGTTGTTCAGCTACTTTGTCCTTAGCTATAAGATGGTACATAGTTTGGGGTCCCATTGCATGCCATAAGTGAGTAATAGCTATTTTCTCATTTGTAGCTAAATAACAGAAGAAGTAAATGTCAAATATCTTCAAAAGTATTGAAGTTAGGGAAATCTTTTCAAATATGTTGTCCATCTTCTTTTTGGTAAGCTATCACATACTAAAGTTTCAGACCTGTTGCACCTTGGATAGCTGAGTAATAGCTACTTTGAAATTCTGACTGGTGAGTAAAGCGATTGTAACTCCAAAACTATTGCAGTTAGAGTATTTTCCTAAAATATGTTGTTCAGCTACTTTGTCCTTAGCTATAAGATGGTACATAGTTTGGGGTTCTATTGCATGCCATAAGTGAGTAATAGCTATTTTCTTATTTGTGGCAAAATAATGACATAATTTTTCTCAAATAACTGCTTCATCTGAGCTTTCACATGGTGAAGTTTCAGACCCGTAGCTAATTATTTACCTACTCAAAATGAGTAAATGATAATTATCTCTAAAAGTATTGCGGATATCCAATTTTTATCAAATAACTCATTCATCTACTTTTGGGAGAGCTTTCACATGGTGAAGTTCCAGACCTGTAGCTAATTACTCACCTACTCAAAATGAGTAAATGTGAATTATCCCTAAAAGTATTGGGGATATCCAATTTTTCTTAAATAACTCATTCACCTACTTTTGGGAGAGCTTTCACTTGGTGAAGTTTCACACCCGTAGTTAATTATTCACCTACTCAAAATGAGTAAATGCGAATTATCTCTTACAAGTATTGCAGATAGCCAGTATTTCTGAAATAAATCATTCACATACATTTTGGAGAGCTTTCAATTAGTGAATTTTCAGATCCGTAGCTAATTACTCCCCTACTCAAAATGAGTAACTGCCTATTATCACTAAAAGTATTGCAGATAGCCAATATTTCTCAAATAACTCATTCACCTACATTTTGGAGAGCTTTCATATACTAAATTTTTTTAATGAATTTTTAAAATAATTTTTAATGCATTAAAATTCATGAAATCATGCACTAAATCAATTATAACTTGAAAAGTATTACATTTAGAGCACCTTGTTAAAATATGTTATTTTTAGTACATCTAATTTATATGGCGGGAGATAAATGCATGCGTCAGAATGCTTGTTTTTCATGCATTTTGCCTTCTAACTATACTTTGAAATTTTTCAAAGGAAGGCCTGTCTATTTAAAATTTGAATATAAAATTAATGATGTTGTGGATATCTTAAGCTTTTAAGAGATAATTTTTGTTTTTTTATCCCTCTGCTTGCTGAGCTTTTAACTTTTTAAAATCAAACTGGTTACACTTATTAAAGCAGGCAAAAGGGACATTGTTATTATGTCCACCCCACTGGGGGGTGGACATATTATTTTTGCTTTTTCCGCTGTCCGCCGTCCCACTTGGTTTCCAGACATTTTAGGCAACAGTTCTTATCCTATCTTTACCAAATTTGGCATGCAGGTTTATTGGGTTAATAGCTTGTATGGGATTGCTTTTGGTGATGATAGCTCTATAGCTAACTGAGTAATAGCTACTTTGCTACTTTTGAGTATCTCTTTGCTTTCCAGACATTTTAAGGAATGCTATTAAGCCTAGTTTTCTGAAATTTGGTATGGAGGTTCATTGGGTTAATAGCTTGTATGGAATTGCTTTTGGGGGGGAATTGCTTCATAGATGAGTGAGTAATTAATTAAATAAATGAGTAATTGGTTATTTTGAATACTGAAAAACACAAATTTGCTTCTATCTCCTTAACCGTGTGAGATAGAGCGATTTCGTCAAAATTTTCAACCCACAGGGTATCTAAGGAATGTAATCTTTGCAATTTTCAAAAAATATTCCCTTCTCCAAAAATGGCGGCCATTTTGAATTTTTCGAATTTTTCCCAAAAAATGGCAAAACACAAAATTGCTTCTATCTCCTTAACCGTGTGAGATAGAGCGATTTCGTCAAAATTTTCGACCCACAGGGTATCTGAGCAATGTACTCTTGGCAATTTTCAAAAATTTTCCTCTTCCCACATGTGGCGGCCATTTTGAATTTTCAAATTTTTGCCCAAAATGGCAAAGCACAAAATTGCTTCTATCTCCTTAACCGTGCGAGATAGAGCGATTTCATCGAACTTTTCGACCCACAGGGTATCTAAGAAATGTACTCTTTGCAATTTTCAAAAAATTTTCCCCTCCCCACATATGGCGGCCATTTTGAATTTTCGAATTTTTGCCCAAAATGGAAAAACACAAATTTGCCTTAACTGTGCAAAATAGAGTTATTTCGGTGAAATTTTCGACCCATAGGGTATCTAAGAAATGTACTCTTGGCAATTTTCAAAAAATTTTCCTCTTCCCAAAAATGGCGGCCATTTTGAATTTTCAATTTTATTGCGTTAATACATCCTATCCAATGGACAATTGCTAAACCGGTCGGCGCAGACTGGCCCGCCAAACGCCAGAAAAAGACGTCCTGTGTTTCCACCGGCTGGCCGGTCCCAGTACTGTGCATTCGCAAGGTGGCGCATGGTATTTACTTCCTGTCTAGACAACATGACGTCATAGCATCTTTTTCGTTTGGCGCGTGTACTGTGCAGACGTGTTTTCAACATCTCCAGAATTTTAAAGGAAAAGTGTGCTTTATGACGGATTTTAAGCCTTATATGTGGAGAGTTTCTTTGTAAAGTGTTACCAGCTGGTCAAGCACGGATATACATTTAGAAATCTGCTGGAAACGCTCCCTAGTTGGCTCAATTTATTATTGATGATAGGGCAGTAATCGACGAGATATATGAAGGCAGCCATTTTGCTAGTTTCCTCCCATTCAACCTTTGTGTTGTTAGGGGCAGATCAACAATATTGAGGAATTATGGATATACTTCTAACAGGTATTTTTATCCATGTCTTTTGTTTGAATTTTTCATCTATAACCTTCCAGCTACAATCACCATAGAAACGTCTCTACACGAGATCTTCAGTCTACGTAGTTTTTAAATCTGTGAATGGAAGGAATTCCCCATCACAGATGCATTCTTCAGAGCGCACTGGTACCGACTTCTCTGCTGTAAAGCATCAGTCACACCAGCCCAGCTCGAGTATTTGGTGTTTTTTAATCAGAAGCATGAGATGAATTCTTCAGATTTCTTCAGAGCGCACTGGTACCGACTTCTCTGCTGTTAAGCATCAGTCACACCAGCCTAGCTCGAATATTTTTTCATCAGAAACAAGAGGTGAATTCTTCAGATTTCTTCAACCGACCTCTCAAGTATTTTCTACATAGAAGGAACTTTTGTCACTCTCAGTCCCACCCTTATGGACCCGGCACTTGTGTCGGTAGTAAGGGCAGTGGATGGCCAGGAACTGGTTTGAGTGTACAGCCGGCTGAGAAGAAGAACCGACTTCAGACCGGCCAGGAATTATGTCCACCCCCCTGGGGGGTGGATATATTATTTTTGCTTTTTTCGCCGTCCGATGTCCGATGTCCGTTGTCCGATGTCCGATGTCCGATGTCCGGCGTCCGATGTCCGGCGTCACGCATGGTTTTCGCTCATTTAAAGGAAAAGTATTAGAGCTATTGTCACCAAATTTGGTATGCAGGCTTATTGGGTCAGTAGCTTGCTTGGGATTGCTTTTGGCTGTTGTACCTCTTTTGCTTACTGAGTAATACTTAAGTACAGCTATTTTCAGTACCCATTGGTTTCCGTGCATTTAAGCCAAAATAATTAAAGATATTTTACTACAATTTTGAATACAAGATTGTTATGTCCATAGCTCGCTTGGTATTGCATTTGGGACTGATAGCTTTGTCAGTACATGAGTAATAGCCATTTAGGTACTTCATTGTGTATTTTCAGTACTACTTTTGAGTAATTTGCTTCTATCTCCTTAACCGTGCGAGATAGAGCGATTTCGGCAAAATTTTCGACCCGCAGGGTATCTGAGGAGTGTACTCTTTGCAATTTTCAAAAAATTTTCCCCTCCCCAAAAATGGCGGCCATTTTGAATTTTCGAATTTTTGCCAAAAATGGCAAAACACAAATTTGCTTCTATCTCCTTAACCGTGCGAGATAGAGCGATTTCGTCGAAATTTTCGACCCACAGGGTATCTAAGGAATGTAATATTTGCAATTTTCCAAAAATTTTCCCCTCCCCAAAAATGGCGGCCATTTTGAATTTTCGAATTTTTGCCAAAAATGGCAAAACACAAATTTGCTTCTATCTCCTTAACCGTGCGAGATAGAGCGATTTCGTCGAAATTTTCGACCCACAGGGTATCTAAGGAATGTAATATTTGCAATTTTCAAAAAAATTTCCCCTCCCCAAAAATGGCGGCCATTTTGAATTTTCGAATTTTTGCCAAAAATGGCAAAACACAAATTTGCTTCTATCTCCTTAACCGTGCGAGATAGAGCGATTTCGGCAAAATTTTCGACCCACAGGGTATCTAAGGAATGTAATATTTGCAATTTTCAAAAAAATTTCCCCTCCCCAAAAATGGCGGCCATTTTGAATTTTCGAATTTTTGCCAAAAATGGCAAAACACAAATTTGCTTCTATCTCCTTAACCGTGCGAGATAGAGCGATTTCGTCGAAATTTTCGACCCACAGGGTATCTAAGGAATGCAATATTTGCAATTTTCAAAAAAATTTCCCCTCCCCAAAAATGGCGGCCATTTTGAATTTTCGAATTTTTGCCAAAAATGGCAAAACACAAATTTGCTTCTATCTCCTTAACCGTGCGAGATAGAGCGATTTCGTCGAAATTTTCGACCCACAGGGGATCTAAGGAATGCAATCTTTGCAATTTTCCAAAAATTTTCCCCTCCCCAAAAATGGCGGCCATTTTGAATTTTCGAATTTTTGCCAAAAATGGCAAAACACTAATTTGCTTCTATCTCCTTAACCGTGCGAGATAGAGCGATTTTGGCAAAATTTTAGACGCACAGGGTATCTAAGCAATGCAATCTTTGCAATTTTCAAAATATTTTCCCCTCCCCAAAAATGGCGGCCATTTTGAATTTTCGAATTTTTGCCAAAAATGGCAAAACACAAATTTGCTTCTATCTCCTTAACCGTGCGAGATAGAGCGATTTCGTCGAAATTTTCGACCCACAGGGTATCTAAGGAATGCAATCTTTGCAATTTTCCAAAAATTTTCCCCTCCCCAAAAATGGCGGCCATTTTGAATTTTCGAATTTTTGCCAAAAATGGCAAAACACAAATTTGCTTCTATCTCCTTAACCGTGCGAGATAGAGCGATTTCATCGAAATTTTCGACCCACAGGGTATCTAAGGAATGTAATATTTGCAATTTTCAAAAAAATTTCCCCTCCCCAAAAATGGCGGCCATTTTGAATTTTCGAATTTTTGCCAAAAATGGCAAAACACAAATTTGCTTCTATCTCCTTAACCGTGCGAGATAGAGCGATTTCGGCAAAATTTTCGACACACAGGGTATCTAAGGAATGTAATATTTGCAATTTTCAAAAAATTTTCCCCTCCCCAAAAATGGCGGCCATTTTGAATTTTCGAATTTTTGCCAAAAATGGCAAAACACAAATTTGCTTCTATCTCCTTAACCGTGCGAGATAGAGCGATTTCGTCGAAATTTTCGACCCACAGGGTATCTAAGGAATGCAATCTTTGCAATTTTCCAAAAATTTTCCCCTCCCCAAAAATGGCGGCCATTTTGAATTTTCGAATTTTTGCCAAAAATGGCAAAACACAAATTTGCTTCTATCTCCTTAACCGTGCGAGATAGAGCGATTTCGTCGAAATTTTCGACCCACAGGGTATCTAAGGAATGTAATATTTGCAATTTTCAAAAAAATTTCCCCTCCCCAAAAATGGCGGCCATTTTGAATTTTCGAATTTTTGCCAAAAATGGCAAAACACAAATTTGCTTCTATCTCCTTAACCGTGCGAGATAGAGCGATTTCGTCGAAATTTTCGACCCACAGGGTATCTAAGGAATGCAATCTTTGCAATTTTCCAAAAATTTTCCCCTCCCCAAAAATGGCGGCCATTTTGAATTTTCGAATTTTTGCCAAAAATGGCAAAACACAAATTTGCTTCTATCTCCTTAACCGTGCGAGATAGAGCGATTTCGTCGAAATTTTCGACCCACAGGGTATCTAAGGAATGCAATATTTGCAATTTTCAAAAAAATTTCCCCTCCCCAAAAATGGCGGCCATTTTGAATTTTCGAATTTTTGCCAAAAATGGCAAAACACAAATTTGCTTCTATCTCCTTAACCGTGCGAGATAGAGCGATTTCGGCAAAATTTTCGACCCACAGGGGATCTAAGGAATGCAATCTTTGCAATTTTCCAAAAATTTTCCCCTCCCCAAAAATGGCGGCCATTTTGAATTTTCGAATTTTTGCCAAAAATGGCAAAACACTAATTTGCTTCTATCTCCTTAACCGTGCGAGATAGAGCGATTTCGGCAAAATTTTCGACGCACAGGGTATCTAAGCAATGCAATCTTTGCAATTTTCAAAATATTTTCCCCTCCCCAAAAATGGCGGCCATTTTGAATTTTCGAATTTTTGCCAAAAATGGCAAAACACAAATTTGCTTCTATCTCCTTAACCGTGCGAGATAGAGCGATTTCGTCGAAATTTTCGACCCACAGGGTATCTAAGGAATGTAATCTTTGCAATTTTCAAAAAATTTTCCCCTCCCCAAAAATGGCGGCCATTTTGAATTTTCGAATTTTTGCCAAAAATTGCAAAACACAAATTTGCTTCTATCTCCTTAACCGTGCGAGATAGAGCGATTTCGTCGAAATTTTCGACCCACAGGGTATCTAAGGAATGCAATCTTTGCAATTTTCCAAAAATTTTCCCCTCCCCAAAAATGGCGGCCATTTTGAATTTTCGAATTTTTGCCAAAAATGGCAAAACACAAATTTGCTTCTATCTCCTTAACCGTGCGAGATAGAGCGATTTCATCGAAATTTTCGACCCACAGGGTATCTAAGGAATGTAATATTTGCAATTTTCAAAAAATTTTCCCCTCCCCAAAAATGGCGGCCATTTTGAATTTTCGAATTTTTGCCAAAAATGGCAAAACACAAATTTGCTTCTATCTCCTTAACCGTGCGAGATAGAGCGATTTCGTCGAAATTTTCGACCCACAGGGTATCTAAGGAATGCAATCTTTGCAATTTTCCAAAAATTTTCCCCTCCCCAAAAATGGCGGCCATTTTGAATTTTCGAATTTTTGCCAAAAATGGCAAAACACAAATTTGCTTCTATCTCCTTAACCGTGCCAGATAGAGTGATTTCGTCAAAATTTTCGACCCACAGGGTATCTGAGCATTGTACTCTTGGTAATTTCTAAAAAATTTTCCCCTCCCCTAAAATGGCGGCCATTTTGAATTTTCAAATTTTTGCCAAAAATGGCAAAACACAAATTTGCTTCTATCTCCTTAACCATGCGAGATAGAGCGATTTCGTCGAAATTTTCAACCCACAGGGTATCTAAGGAATGTAATCTTTGCAATTTTCAAAAAATTTTCCCCTCCCCAAAAATGGCAGCCATTTTGAATTTTCGAATTTTTGCCCAAAATGGAAAAACACAAACTGGCCTTAACCGTGCAAAATAGAGTTATTTTGTTGAAATTTTCGACCCATAGGGTATCTAAGAAATGTACTCTTGGCAATTTTCAAAAAAATTTCCTTTTCCCAATAATGGCGGCCATTTTGAATTTTCAAATTTTTGCCAAAAATAGAAAAACAGGAATTGGCTTCTATCTTCTTAACCGTGCAAGATAGAGTGATTTCGTCAAAATTTTCAACCCAACCAATGCAAAAAGGCATGAAGCTGAAATAAATTACATCTACACTATCAAATATTTAAGCATCATTGATATATTTTACAAATGAAACAGGGTCTTGTAAGACTACTGTACAATTTGGGCAAAAGGTTCATGGGTGGACATTACACATGATAATGTGTGTTCTTCTATGCTATCCTGTTTCTATTCGCATCTACTATCAACAGGGCGGCCTATTTCTAGTTTCATCTACAGAGTGCACTGGTCCAGGCTTTTCTGCTTTTAAAGCATCAGCCGACCGGCCAGCTAAAAGAACGCGACCTCTGACGTCATACCCAGTCAGCCAATCGCGTGTCTTCACGAAGCTGGTCACGTGTTTTCACCGACCAGTCACGAAGTTTATCACGTGATTTACCGAACAAGAAGGTCGGAAGTACATTCTTTGCACTCACGTCTACTGTGATTCCAGTTTTTTAGTTCCTGTAATCCACCTCCAGCGTACTGGTACAGACTTCTCTGCTACAGACATCAGTAGACCAGTAAGCTTACGTTTACTATGATATAAGGAAAGAACACCTCTAGTGAGGGCGTATCCCCGAAGTTGGTCACGTGATTTTCCGACCAGTTCACGAAGCTGATCGTCATCTCCAACCAGCCAATCACGTTGTCCCTCCGACCAGCAAGCTGGTCACGTGACACACCGACCAACATTGGTTTCTAAATATAGCTCACAAGGGCTTTCCCAGCAACTGTCAAAATCTACAAATAAGACGTGCGTTCAAAGATAGTTGTAAAATTTTCAATTTTCAACAACTGGTTACAGAGTGTATCGACCAGTACCGGCTATACAGCCTTGTACACTTGTTTTCAACAACTGGTTACAGAGTGTACCGGCTATATAGCCTTGTACACTTGCTTCAACAACCGGTTACAGAGGAATTAATGGAGGAAACTGAATTCAACACAAGATAGTTGTAAACTTCATTCAGCAACTGGTTACAGGTGTACCTACTGGCTACACAGCCTTGTACACTTACTTCAACAACTGGTTACAGAGTGTACCGACTGACTACCGGCTAAACAGCCTTGTACAGTTACTTCAATAACTGGTTACAGTATGTACCGACCGGCTACCGGCTTCACAGCCTTATACAGTAGCCTCAACTGGTTACAGTGTACCGGCTACACAGCCTTGTACACTGGCTTCAACAACTGGTTACAGAGTGTACCGACTGGTACTGGCTACACAGCCTTGTACACTGGCTTCAACAACTGGTTACAGAGTGTACCGGCTGGTACTGGCTACACAGCCTTGTACACTTCAGCAACTAGCTACAGAGTGTACCGACTGGTACTGGCTACACAGCCTTGTACACTTGCTTCTTTCTATGGGTTACAAGTCTACTAACAGGGTGTTGGCTACACAGTCCTTACTGTAGTGCTTCAACCCAACTGGCTGGCTAAATATAGACCAGTAGCTGTCGAAATTCGTTGGTGACCCCAACCTGCCAGTTTTTGCCGGTTACAAGAATTACTGGTTACAGTAAAGTACCGGGTATGGAGTCCGGGTACCGGACAGAGTTGCCTAAGGTTAATTGGGTTACAGAGAATTCTTAAACTGGTCAGTGATCTTGATGATAGGACAGTTTCCCAAGCTACTGCCAGGCAACCTTCCCTTATCACACCTCTCAACAACCTGTTATCGGTGCTGGACTTGACTGCAGAGATAATAATCAATTTTGTCATCAGGTCCGGCCAGGGGACTGACATCTCACATATTACAATTGCTCTGTAAATGCTGCACCTTGCAGGCTGCTGGCCCGGGGCAAAGAGACTGTTAACCTGGATCATTGTCACCAGACCGGACCAGTGTCCGGAGGGACAGAAAATATTGTCAGAATACCAAATGTCCCAAATGTGGCACACAATCTGACTTTAGGGGACTGGACTTTAGGTAGTACAACTGTTGAAGGAGGGATACCTACGTCCATATACCTATACAAGAACAATCCAGGAAATGCCTGAGATTTCACATCCAAGGTCGGGCATACCAACTCAAGGCCCTGCCATTCGGGTTGTCCACAGCACCTTTTGAGTTCACCGTGATACCAAAGCAGGTGAAGTTGATGGCCATACACAAGGAATTAAGAAGCCACCAGTACCTAGACGGCTGGTTGGTGAGAGCCAGATCCCACCAGGCTTGTCTCCAAAATACACAGGAACTAGTAAATAATGTGTCAGCAACTGGGTTAGCGAATGAACTTAGAGAAATCAGAGCTGGAGCCCAATCAAGACTTTGATTTTGTAGGCTACCAGTTTCGACTTCAGGTCTGATCGGTTCCGACCGACCCTGGACTGGGTACAGAACCTTCAAGAGACTGTTAAAACTGCTATCCCTACCGGCTTGCCCGGTCCGGGAATTCATGTCCTTGATAGGTTACTAACATCTACAGAAAAGCATGTTAATCTAGGCAGACTTCATATGAGACCCATACAGTGGCATCTCAAAAACAGCTGGAGGGTACCAGAATCACTGGAAAAGGTGATCCAAGTCCCCAGGTCCCTGCACCCCCATTTACAATGGTGGCTGAAGGAAGACAATGCACTTACAGGCCAACCATTACACCCAATAAAACATGCTCTGCAAATATTTACAGACGCATCAATAGAAGGGTGGGGCGCTCACTTAGATGAGCACTTGGCAGGAGCAACCCGGTCCCCTCCGGGAAGCAAGTTGTATATATAAACTATCTAGAACTTTAAGCAGTTTTTCTGACTTTAAAGAGTTCTAAGACCTTTGCTTAAACAAGATAGTACTTGTAGCAACTGACAACACCACAGTAGTGTCATACATAAAGGAAGGAGGAATGAGGTCGGGCCCACTTTGTGCCCTACTATGGAGAATCTTGACCTGGTGTACCAGGAAACAAGTGACTCTAAGCACGACACATTCCAAGCCGGCCTAATGTGGTAGCACACAGGCTGTCCAGGCTAGGCCAGACCATCCAAACAGTGGTTTCTCCTTCCAGAGGTCTTCCACTCTATGCAGTAGGTGGCACCGGCCCAAATAAACTTATTTGCCACGAGGCTCAACAACAAGTCGCCTCTGTTTTGTGTCACCGGTACCGGATCCCCTGGCCACAGCAGTGGATGTGCTCAGTCGGCCATGGTAGGATCTAAAAGCATACACCTCACCATCAGCCATATTGGGCAAAGTGGTGAAGTTGCAAGACTCCCCATGTAAGAGAATCATTCTGATTGCTCCGGGGTGGCCCAACATGCCTTGGTTTTGGGATCTAGTGGCCATGTCCAGCCACATCCTGCTGAGCCTGCCCAATCTGTCCAGCCTGTTCACAGCCATTCGATCAGATCCCTCACAGAAATCTGACAAATCTTAATCTCCATGCAGGGCTCCTAGAGCCTCAGCAATCGAGGAGCAGGACTTGTTTGAGGCAGTGGCAGCAAGAATTGAGGCTCCTCAAAAGGGGGGTCAATCAGATCAGTCTATGAGGCAAATGGGTCATTTTTACCAAGTGATGTATCATTCATCAGGTGGACTTCGGGCACCACCTGTAAAGTCAGTTGTTTACTTCCTTAGGTACCTGTTTCAGGACAGGAAGTTGCAGCCCAGTACCATTGATGGTTACAGGTCAGCCATTGCTGATGGTCTAGAAATTTGCCCATCAATTTTAGTAAGGATGAAAATCTCACTCGTCTCCTGGATAGCTTCCACTGAGACAGACCCAAAGGCCGGAGGGTAACCCCTTCCTGGAACCTCTCCCTGGTTTTTGCACCAGCTGACAAGGTTCATTTTGAACCAATTAAAGGCCTCCTTGAAGCATTTGACCTTCAAGTCAGTTTTCCTCTTGGCCCTGGGTTCGGGCAAGCGTAGAAGTGAGATACATGCTTGGCAAACAGCCCAACACCATTGATGGTTATAGGTCACTCATTGTTCATAAACTGGAAATTCACCCTTTAACATCAGTAAGGACGAAAATCTCGCTCGTCTCCTGGATAGTTTCCTGAGAGACAGACCCAGAGCCAGGAGTGGCATACCCTCCTGGAACTTCTCACTGGCCGTGCACCAGCTGAGACTCCTTTTGATCCAATCAAGGAGGCCCCCTTGAAGCATTTGACCTTCAAGACGGTATTCCTCTTGGCCCTTGGGTCGGGCAAGTGCAAAAGTGAGATTCATGCCTGGCAAAACTGATATATTGGACACCAATCCGATTGGTCAGAGGTGTCCCTGTATCCATCACCCAGCTTTCTATCCTAGAATCAGCTGGCCATAGAGTGTCCAGTGTGGCCCCTGGGGTTATAACAGCCCTGGCCTCGACTCTGGATAGATCCCTCAAGTCTGACAGGTCCCTCTGTCCGGTCAGAGCATTATGCTACTATTTGGACAGGACCTCAGACATCAGGCAGAATAAGGAGGTGGTTTTTGTCTCATTTAAGAAAGGTTTCAACAAAGACATCTCACCTGCCACTATCTCCTCTTGGATCAAGCAGACTGTGATCCTATGTTATGAGCTCTCTGACGAGGAGGCCCACATTTAACATCAGGTTAAAGCCCATGATGTCAGGGCCTTTGCTGCTTCTAAGGCCTTCCAGTCGGGAGTCTCCTTAGATCCAATCTTGTCAGCCTGCCACTGAAGTCACAATACCTTCACACAGTTCTATATGAAGGGCGGGGCTTGGGCTGATTCAGAGCTTTACCAATTGGGCTCGGTAGTGGCTGCTCAGCAGATCCACAAGTGGCCCGTAGATTGAGGAGATTTGTATATATGTATAAACAGTTTCTTCATGTACATAAGAATTAAGTGTGGCGTGCTTCCTTTGGGAGGTTTATTTGCATTCTGGGACTGAACTCATCCCTCTCTTCCCCTACCTCAGAGCAGGTCTGCAAAAAGGGGGGGGGGGGGCGACGGCGGTATAGCCCCGGATAACCGGCTGCTGGCAACCGACCATGGCCTTGCAGGGTTTCCTGACCTTAAAGTCAACCCAGGCCTGGACCTATAGGTCTCCTGACGAAGTCAGCCTAGACCGTAGGTTAAAATTTGCTATTACTTGTGAGTTCACATAAGTCCCTAGTAACTTACCCGCCGACCAAGCGGTAGTTATTCAGCAATTGTCCATTGGATAGGATGTATTAACGCAATAAAATTGCAAATTTAATAAGTAAATTAAATTTTTATAAGTTAATACCCTATCCAATGGACACACAAGACCCTCCCACCGACCCCGCTTTCAGCTTACTAGGGGTCTAATAGTTTTAGACAACGAAAAAGATGCTATGACGTCATGTTGTCTAGACAGGAAGTAAATACCATGCGCCACCTTGCGAATGCACAGTACTGGGACCGGCCAGCCGGTGGAAACACAGGACGTCTTTTTCTGGCGTTTGGCGGGCCGGTCTGCGCCGACCGGTTTAGCAATTGTCCATTGGATAGGGTATTAACTTATAAAAATTTAATTTACTTATTAAATTTGCAAATTTTTGCCAAAAATAGAAAAATGGAAATCTGATTCTATCTTCTTAACCGTGCAAGATAGAGTGATTTTGCCAAAACTTTCGACCCAACCAATGCAAAAAGGCACGAAGCTGAAATAATTTACACGTACACTAATAGATATTTAAGCATCATTGATATATTTTACAAATGAAACAGGGTCTTGTAAGACTACTGTACAATTTTGACAAAAGGTTTATGGGGTGGACATTACACATGATAATGTGTGGTCTTCTATGCTATCCTGTTTCTATTCATATGTCGCAGCTACTATCAACAGGGCGTCCTATTTCTAGTTTTCTGGTGAGCTTTAAGTCCCAATATTAATGAAGTTATCGCCTCCTTGTAGTAATAATGGGTGATTTTAAGCCCTTAACAAGCCCAATATTATTCAACTTGCCTCAGTTAATTTGACACAGGACTTGCAATTATGAACTTATTTTCAGGTGATAATCACACATTTATAAATCCAAATTTTATGTACATTATACAACACTGTCTTCAGAGTTCCATTGTTGTGGCTTTAATAATTTACATATACATCTGGAGGTTTAATTTTTCCTGGTGGACATTCATTATACATATATATGATTTTTTATTGCTTGTAAGATAAACTGAACTTTTTTGGGCAAGTTTGTAAAATGGATAGACTGAACTATTGTTGATATTTGGGTATTTTTATATCACTGTTTATATATATTGGACTAATTAGAGTGTTTGTTTTCTTGTTTCATTTATGTACATTCCTCACCTCACTTAAGCCCATTGTACACTAGCGCGGCACGGCTAAATAAAATAGAAATAAAGGAAGCAGTTCACTGCTTATACACATATGTGGCGTGGCAGCTAGCGGTGCGGATTTTTTCATTTAGAAAATTTTCTAATTTTCTGAAAAACCGCGCGGCCTTTTCACTGTTTTGCCCCAAGTTTTTATAGATATTTAGACTTCTCACATGTTAAATATGGTAGTATATCGCAGAACTCTACGTGTATTCTTCATTGCAAACATACATGTATTCTTCATAATCAACGCCGAATTGATTGCTAATGGAGTCAACTTTTATACTTCATATAGTGCGACTTAGGAAGTACAGTTAATGTTTATCTCTTTCAACACTGTATGTCATGAGCTGTTTTCTAAGGGGAGTATTAATTTATTGATTGACAAAATATGAAAATGTCTATTGTAAGAAAAAATAGTAATGTGTGTGGACTTCCTACCCTGTAAAGATTGTAGTGGGCAAAGTTCCTTGTGGGTAAAGCTCTTTTGAGTAGAGTTCGCATTGGGCAAAGTTCTTGTGGGCATACTTCCTGGGTTCACATCTGTCGTCTGGAGATACAATTTTGCTTTGCAAAATAAAATAATTAAGCGTCCCTGAAAGGGCGCTTATTTGTTTTCGCCTCAGTTTCCTCGCCGCCCCGGCGCCGCATTATGGTCTCCCTTGAATATCTCCCTTATTATATCCCCAGACGAAAGTCGGGGATATATTGGATTCAGGTCCGTCGCGCCGCCACCGCCGCCGCCGTAGAAATTTCCTTGTGGACGCGATAACTCAAAAACAAATTAATATTTTTTTTTCAAACTTGGTACACATGTTAAGGGTGCCCAAAGGAAGATCCCTATTTTAAGGTGACCTTAAACTCCCAGTAAAAAAGAACTTATGGCCACCTTAAGGTCAGAAATTGCACTTTTGGCCACTTAGAGCCCTGTAGGTCACAAACTATGATGCTCAGCTGGCTGAAATTTTACCTGACAACACATTAATATGTTCTTAGTACATGTGGCAAAAATCATGACTTTAAGTTGAGGAGAAAATTGTGTTTGAGGCCCATAAATACCCCCACTTAGGGATTTTTTGCTATACTTTTCACATATTTTGCCCTATAATTTGGAAGTGATAATTCTGATGAGTCTCAAACTGCGCTAGGTATAACTTTGATATGTAATCCTTGTCTGTAGAAAATTTTAGGGCTGTAGGTTTACCCAAAGGGGTCGACTTAAGGTCTCAAAAGTGCCCACAGAGACCCAATTTATGCACTTTTTGCCACTTTCAAGCACTGTAGCTTTCAAACTATGTCTCTCATCTAAGTTAAATATCATCTGGGAATATATCTATGTGTTTTCTTATATGTGCCCCAACATTTAGGCCTTTAATAGACAGTTAACCTGTGTATCAGGACCATAAACACCCACCCGAGTGACCCTTATAAGACATTTTTCACATCTTTTTCCCTGTAACTTGGAAATGGTAAGTCTGAGAAGTTTCAAACTGTATTAGATATATATTCTGTGTGTAATCTTAGTATGTAACAGATTTTAAGTCTGAAGCTTTAATTTTGAAGGTCAAATTGAGGTCTCTAAAAGGCTCCCAAAGACCCAATATTTGGACTTTTTGCTACTTTTAAGCCCTGTGACTGTCAAACTATGTGACTGATAGAGCTCAAATCTTATCTGAGAAGATATTAGTATGTTATTTTTATATGTGCCAAAAATTAAGGCTTTAAGAAGACATTTAACCTGTGTATGAGGACCATAAATCCCCACCCGAGTGACCATTTTTAGACATTTTTCACATATTTTTCCCTGTAACTTGGAAATGGTAAGTCTAAGAAGTTTCAAACTGTATTAGATGCATATTCTATGTGTAATCTTAGTATGTGACAAATTTTAAGTCTGAAGCTTTAATTTGAAGGCCACATTTAGGTCTCTAGAAGGCCCCATAAAGACCCAGTATTTGGACTTTTTGCCAATTTTAAGGCCTGTGACTGTTAAACTATGTGACTGATAGAGCTGAAATCTCATCTGGGAATACATTATTATGTTCTTTTTACATGTGCCAAAAATCAAGGCTTCAAGTAGACATTTAACCTGTGTATGAGGACCTTAAACACCCACCTGAGTGACCCTTTTAAGACATTTTTCACATATTTTGCTCTGTAACTTGGAAATGGTAAGTCTGAGAAGTTTCAAACTTTATTAGATACATATTCTATGTGTAATCTTAGTATGTAACAAATTTTAAGTCTGAAGCTTTAATTTGAAAGCCACATCGAGATCTCTAAAAGGCCCACAATGACCCAATATTTGGACTTTTTACCACCTTTAAGCCCTGTAACTGTTAAACTATGTGATTGATGGAGCTGAAATCCCATCTGGGAATGCATTATTATGTCCTTTTTACATATGCCGAAAATCAAGGTTTTTAGTAGACATTTAACCTATGTATGAGGGCCATAGACACTCGCCCAAGTGCCTTTTTGGACATTTTTTCCGTATTTTGCCCTGTTATTTGGAAATGCTTAGTGTGACAAGTCTTAAACTGTATTATATATAATTTTTGTTTGTTATGTATGTCCCCCAAAAAGTTTCAGATCTGTAGTTTAATTGCTAAGGTCTCTTTAACAATTGTAAAATGCCCACAGAAACCCAATTTATGGATATTATGCCACTTTAAAGCCCAGTAACTGTCAAACTATGTGGGTTATAGAGCTGAAATCTTTGAATTTTTAAAAGGAAATGCCTGTCTATTTAAATTTTGAATATTAATAATGTTATGGCTATCTTAGTCTTTTAAGAACTTATTTTTGTGTGTTATACCTCTGCTTGCTGAGTTTTTCACTTTTTAAAATGAAACTGGTTAAACATATTCAAGTAGACAAAATGGACACTTTAAGTGAGCTTTAAGTCCCAATATTAATGAAATTATATCCTTATGTAGTAAAACTAGGGGATTTTTAACCCTCAACTAGCCCAGTTTTATTCAACTTGCCTCAGTTAATTTTGGCACAGCTCCTACAGTTATGAACTCATTTCAGTTGATAATCACATACTTAAAATTCTCAATTCTTTTTGTATTTGAGTACCCCTTTTATATAGATTGTTTGTTTACCATTTATGCTCAACCCACATCCCCCACCCGGATTCCCCCCACCCACCTCTGGGACCTCCAGCTATATTGAGTGACACTAAATAAACAAAGGTATTTAATGATATCAGATGAGAAACAAAGAACTCAATGGGGTTGCAGATCTTGTGTAATAGTGAGAGAGGTGTGGGGAAGGGGAGAGGGGTGGGGGTGGGAGGTGGTGGGCTTCATTACATATAACACAAAGGGGAGTCAGAACTGAGATTGTGTCACATATTTAGGTTGCATATATATGGACCACATATATAGGTATAGAGGAAATGAATAACTGAAAACAATTTGCAAATTCTAAAAATAATATAATAAAATAATAATATAAATAATTTTTTTTTAAATAATATTTTATTTGTGAACAAATATAGAAACAGATATGCGCTTTTGGGATTATGAATTTTAGAATGGACATTGAATCATCAATCATTTAAATACTTTGAAGGAAGATTGAAAAATATGATGAGTTGAGTTAAAAATAATATTTTATTTGTCAACAAATATAGAAACAGATATGCTCTTTTGGGATTATTATTTTAGAATGGACATTCAATCATCAATCATTTAAATACTTTGAAAATAGGTTTTGAGTTATGTATTCGGCGTCTGGGGATACACCATCTTCCTTGGGGAGATATAAACAGAGTAGATTGATGTGCTGAAGTTCATATAATAATGGGTAATTATGTTTTAAAAAATTCCCGATCAAAACCTGTGGCGTGAGTGATGACCTGTCTGGGGATATGTTGGCGCCGAGTTGGCCCAATCTAGTTATTAGAAGGTTTCAAACCATATTTGGCAATTATATACCTTAGGCGTGGGAAAATTTTTCTGCATTCTTAAATTTGACCTTTGACCTTTATGAAGGTCACATGATCAAAAACAATTTTTTTAAGTACACCCCCCCGTCATCGCAGTTCAGGAAAAACTACTCCCTACACAGCCTTATGCTTTGACACACCTGTTCATACTATCGAAAACGCGAGCTGATTAGATTTTGGGAGCAATCCCTTGAAAAATGTCTCATTTATGGGTGATTTCCTCACACCTTCCAATCTGAGAGCCTTAAATTTAGGTCAACCCCCCTGTTATCTACTTAAGTATTGCATTTAGAGCCATAAAATGTATTGGGAGGTAATAGGAAACCATATGTGGAGAGTCTAAATAGCCGGTCAGTTTTACCCCACGGCTCCCCCTTATGGGTCAAGCTGGGGTCATAAAATAGCTGATTTTGAGTTTTTGCCTTATATCTCCTTTATTGTTGCTTTTATAGCTTCAGAATGTATTAAGAGGTATTGGGAAAGCATATGTGGAGAGTCTAAATAGCCGGTCAGTTTTACCCCCCGGCCCCCCCTTATGGGTCAAGCTGGGGTCATAAAATAGCTGATTTTGAGTTTTTGCCTTATATCTCCTTTATTGTTGCTTTTATAGCTTTAGAATGTATTAAGAGGTATTGGGACAGCATTTGTGGAGAGTCTAAATAGCCGGTCAGTTTTACCCCCCGGCCCCCCCTTATGGGTCAAACTGGGGTAATAAAATAGCTGATTTTGAGTTTTTGCCTTATATCTCCTTTATTGTTGCTTTTATAGCTTCAGAATGTATTAAGAGGTATTGGGAAAGCATATGTGGAGAGTCTAAATAGCCGGTCAGTTTTACCCCCCGACCCCCCCTTATGGGTCAAACTGGGGTCATAAAATAGCTGATTTTGAGTTTTTGCCTTATATCTCCTTTATTGTTGCTTTTGTAGCTTCAGAATGTATTAAGAGGTATTGGGAAAGCATATGTGGAGAGTCTAAATAGCCGGTCAGTTTTACCCCCCGACCCCCCCTTATGGGTCAAACTGGGGTCATAAAATAGCTGATTTTGAGTTTTTGCCTTATATCTTCTTTATCGTTGCTTTTATAGCTTCAGAATGTATTAAGAGGTATTGGGAAAGCATATGTGGAGAGTCTAAATAGCCGGTCAGTTTTACCCCCCGACCCCCCCTTATGGGCCAAACTGGGGTCATAAATAGCTGCTTTGGAGTTTTCGCCTTATATCTCCTTTATCGTTGCTTTTATAGCTTCAGAATGTATTAAGAGGTATTGGGAAAGCATATGTGGAGAGTCTAAATAGCCGGTCAGTTTTACCCCCCGACCCCCCCTTATGGGTCAAACTGGGGTCATAAAATAGCTGATTTTGAGTTTTCGCCTTATATCTTCTTTATCGTTGCTTTTATAGCTTCAGAATGTATTAAGAGGTATTGGGAAAGCATATGTGGAGAGTCTAAATAGCCAGTCAGTTTTACCCCCCGACCCCCCCTTATAGGCTAAACTGGGGTTATAAATAGCTGCTTTGGAGTTTTTGCCTTATATCTCCTTTATCGTTGCTTTTATAGCTTCAGAATGTATTAAGAGGTATTGGGAAAGCATATGTGGAGAATCTAAATAGCTGGTCACTTTTATCCCCTGATCCCCGCATGGGTCAAACTGAGGTCATAAAATAGCTGATTTCGAGTTTTTGTCTTATATCTCCTTTAATGTTGCTTTTATAGATTGAGAATGTACTAAGAAGTATTGGGAAAGCATATGTGGAGAGTTTAAGTAGCCGGTCAGTTTTACCACCCGACCCCCCCCCCCCCCCCCTTATGGGTCAAACTGGGGTAAAAAATAGCTGTTTTGCAGTTTTTACCTGATATCTCCTTCATTGTTGCTATTATAGCTTCGGAATGTATTAAGAGGTATTGGGAAACCATATGTGGACAGTCTAAATAGCCGGTTAGTTTTACCTCCTGACCCCCATGTATGGGTCAAACTGGGGTCATGAAATAGCTTTTGCCTTTATTGTTGCTTTTATGCTTTCACAATGTATTAAAACCTATTGCAAAACCCTGTGGACGATCTAAATAGCAATACATACTTGCACACATGATTATTTATGAAGTTATCAATACTCGTTACTGAAATGCTTTGTAGCATTTACACAAAATTTACTAAAGTTACATCCAATGTTGTACATCCAATGTACAACACTTTTTCCAGCTTGTCTATGTCTACAACGCTTGTTTATGTTAATTAAAGAAGACCTTTGTAGGATTTTCCCTGTCATGATATATCACTAAGGGGGGTTGGTTTATGTAACAGTACGGTACAGCTTTGTGCATTCTTAGCTTTACAGCATGCTTATTAAAACCACAAGGCATTTTAAACTCTCAGGGACGCTTCGCTTTTGTTAGCAAAAGCATTCATCTAGTTTAGATTGAAGTTCTTATATAAGTGGTTGATTAATTTTTTCCTCAAAATTATATCACAGAATATGGGTCACATGGGAAATACATAGTCAAAACATGTTGCATGAGTGATGACCTGTCTGGGGATATGTTGGAGACTAGTTGGCCCAATCTAGTTTTAGTTCAGTTTCTTACGTCCTACATTTGTTTGCTGTCTTTAAAGATTTTATTCAATAGCTAAGTGAGTAATGTGGCTAGTAGCTACTTTGAGTAAATTGCCTGTAACTCCAAAACTACTGCTTTTATTGCGCTACAATAGCTTACCATGTGGAACTGAATGTTGATCTCATATGGCCGCAGGCATCTGGCCAACGGCCATTAGCAATCAATTCAACGAAAGTCGGGGATACTTGGGATTCAGTACGGTCACGCTGCTGCCGCCACAGAGATTTCCTTTGGATGCATTAACTTAAATAATATTTTAGTTAGACATTTCAAATTTGGTATGTGGGTATATATGGGCAATGCCACAAATTCTATTGTTTTGTGACCTTGACCTTCAATTTCAAGGTCACTGGTGGCCTGTTAAAGGTCAGATTTTGCCCATTTTTCACATTTTGTCCCATTTCTCATATACAGATAGATCATCCTATGGTTGGTATATATAATACATATATATGTCCTCTGTAATCATGCAAAAATTTGACCTTGAAGCTCTTCATTGAAGGTCATCCACAGACCGCCAAAGTACCTCACAGAGGCCATTTTTGGCCTTTTTAGAGATATTTTCACACTTAATGCTGACTATATTGCATGGAAACTATTGAAAATGGCTTTGGAGGTTGAGTACATGATAGAGTACCAGCATCCAGTTTGTTAACCTTGGCTATTGTTTTCAAGGTCATCTTAGGCCTGCTAAAATGACTCAAAATGGTACCTTTTACTTCATATATATGCCTATATAAAGACTCTGAGGCATAAAGCTTGTGGGTGTTCCACAGCCTAAACACCTGCACGGATTTTCACCAAATTTTCAGGGGTTGTTTACCCCAAGATGATCTAGAGCTGACAAGGTTTTGAGGGGTATCCGGTAGTGTTGTCAACGGTTTACCGGTATGCAGAATATCGTTTCGTTTTGGTAGAAAAAACAAAATCCGCAAAGAATATTTGGGAACCGGTTTTTGAAGACGTTATTATTTTAGGCTTTCTAATGGCTGATACTTCATCAAAATGACAAAATATATACATATTTTGTAAAATATGTCACATTTTTACCTTATATTGAGGAAAAATAATTTTTTGCATACGTAAAAATATCTCTCAAAAGCCACTTCCATTTACAAGTTATCGCTCATGTACGCCTGTGAATATTTTCAATTCACAGAACAAGCATACAAAATACCGGATTTTGTTTCGTTTCAAAGCTCCGGTAATCAGTTTTGATTTCTGTAAACGATACCACCACTAGTATCCAGTAACAACTGTTGCCATGGCAACACTTGTAAGATTTTCAAGTCTTAAAGATTGTTGGTGTTCCACAGACAAAACCACTGCACAGATTTTCACCAAAATGTCAGGATATGTGTACCTTCAAAGGATCTAGAGCTGATAAGGTTTTGTTGGGTATCCGGCTACCACTGTTGCCATGGCAACACTTTGAAGATTTGCGGGTCTTAAAGTTTGTGGGTGTTCCACAGACTATACCCCTGCACAGATTTTCACCAAATTTTCAGGGTATGTTTACCCCAAGAGCATCTAGAGCTGATAAGGTTTTGGGGGGTATCCGGTAACAACTTTGCCATGATAACACTTTTAATATTTTTGGGTCTTAAAGTTCTGGGTGTTCCACAGCCTAAATCAATGCAAGGATTTTCACCAAATTTTCAGGACATGTTTCCCCAAGAGGATCTACAGCTGATTAGGTTTGGTGGGTATCTGGCTACCATTGTTGCCATGGTAACACTTTTAAGATTTTCAGGTCTTAAAGTTTGTTGGTGGTCCACAGCCTAAACCCCTATATGGATTTTTACCAAATTTTCAGGATAAGTTTACCCCAAGTGGATCTAGAGCTGATTAGGTTTTGAGGGGTATCCAGCTGCCACTGTTGCCATGGCAACACTTTTAAGATTTTCAGGTCTTAAAGTTTGTGGGTGGTCCACAGCCTAAACACCTGCATGGATTTTCTCCAAATTTTTAGGATATGTTTACCCCAAGAGGATCTAGACCTGATTAGGTTTTGGGGGTATCCAGCGGCAACTGTTGCCATGACAGCACTTTAAAAATTTTTAAATATTTCAGCTAGCTTCATCAGATTTGCACAAAATGTGAATGGCTAATGTGAAAATGTGAAAGCTTGCCCAAGAGTAATTGTGTCCTTGTTTTGGAAACAAAATGGCCGCCACATCACATCTTTAATGCCAAATAGGATGGTTATCATATCAAAAAGGCCTTATATCTCCGTTATAATTAAGCATCCCTGAAAGGGCTCACAAGCAGACCTTGAGAGTGCTGCTGACCATCTTTTTACTTCCCTGCCTCACCCTCAACCTCTTGCCTTCGAGGCTTATACATTAAGAACTCCAGCTAAAACTGTCCCACCTACTCCAGGTACTGCTTTACAGCAGAAATTAGAAACGAAGCTTGAGAAGTCCATGGGATCTCGGCTAGACATTCACCTAGATCAAAAGATGGGTGCTTTCCAGGCAAATATTTTAGAGGCAATGAAGTCCCTTCGAGAAGATTTTCAGAAATCTCTCAATAAAACTTCTTCACAAGTGGAGGTAGATCAGACCTCCACTTCGGCCTCAAAACCTGGCCCATCTAACACTAGTCTGGACCCCCCGAGTACTAATACTGTCGAGTCAGTGGATGTTGATTATAGAGCAGCCTTACCTCCATGCCTCGAATCTCATTCTAGTCGCGTTGATGACGCCTCGGGTCACATTTTTAGTTCTGTCGAGGAACCCTCGAGGTTGCCCTCGGTCAAACCAAAGAAGTCTTCTCACTCTTTCAAACAGTATGATGTGGTCCCGAGCTCTGCCTCGGACCACTACTCTGATCAATCTGACGATCCTCGGCCTGCCCCTAGCAGAGCGAAGAAACATACTGATAAATCAAAAAACAGATCTAGGTCCAGATATTTACCTTCTTCCTCAGAGGAGGATCAGTCCTCTGAGCTTAGACATAGGTCTCCAAAACCTTCTACGAAGACCTACACTGATCAAGACCATCCTCAACATGACCCAGATCCTCCTTACTACAGGGAAGTAGCTCTGTCTGACATCCCCTCTCAGTATGCAGAGGAGGTGGATACCTTCAGGCGTATCCTCAAACTTCCAGACCCTAGGGACTCCTTACCCAGGTCTTCTACTACGGTCATGGGCCTTGATGATGAGAAAGGCAGGCAGGAGCTCAGGCCAAGAGGCCCTTCCTCTATGCTGCCTCTGAACTCTTATGATCAAACACGCCTTTGATAAATTTGACCAAGACTTTCAAGCAGCAAATTTACCTGAGGGTAAATACATCAAAGCTCCTCCTTCCACTGCCAAGTGGTACAAGGTGGGACAACCTTGTTACAAAGACAAGATTCAAGAACTAAATACAGACTTTGCCAAAATCTGTATTTCTCCTAAGCCCTCTGGGGCCCCTATGGGCAAGGTTCCCCTACCAATTGTCAAAGAATTGGAACACCAGGCGAGACAAAATATCTCCACGCTTAACTTTACTACCACCTTTGCCAAGACTTCTTCTTCTTGCAATTCCACTCTGGAAAAGTGCCAGCATAGTTTGAGGTCGACCTTCAAGAAGGTCAAATCTCAAATTAGGAAAGGTGCCGACCCTGAAAAGGTAGCAAAGCGTGGATACGAGGAAGCCTGTGAATACCTAGGATGTTTGGAACAAGACACTTCTTATCCAGCACAGGGCCTTGACTTGTCTCAGGAAATCCCTTGCTCATATACTCTAGAGGGAGTTATATTCCATGGGTAACACTGGCTTGCTTAGGCGCGAAGCCGAAATGACCCTGTTACAACCACAATTAGGGGAGACGAGACGTCAGGAACTCAGGAATGCGTCCTTTTGGCCGGCTTCCTTGTTCAAGTCTCAATTAGTCAAGGAAGGTGAAGACTTCCTTCTTTAAAAAGGCACCTCAAAAGACTCTCAGGGTTTCGGACCCTACCAGAATAAGCCCTTTCGTGGTCCCCACAAGAAAAGAGGCTCCTACAGGAAATGTCCCTATGGAAACCCCTCTTCCCAATGACTCCTCCAATTCTCCCTCAGTCCGCCAGTAGGAGGTCGACTCCGTTCTTTCAGGAGAGACTGGCAAACAAACAAATGTTCATCAAATGTGTTAAACATTATCACCAATGGCTACGTACTGCCATTCCTCTCAAAGCCAAAGTTGGTCCGATTTCCTCTGATTCTGTCAGAATACAAAACCCTTCAAAAGACCAAGCTCTAGCAGATTGTATCCAGTCTCTTCTGTCAAAGAACGCTATTGAAAGGGTGGAAAATGTAAAATCTCTTGGGTTTTACATAGTGTTCTCAATAAACCCTTTTTAGTAGGACCGGGTATGCATTGGTTTCAGCGCTAGGTACCCGCGCCGATGGGCGATAATAGCTGAAACTACAAATATCTCCATATTTACAGACTTAAAACCTACAGAAATAATGGGATGCAACCATTTGCTTAAATTATTTCTTGTTGGCCACGGTTTTGCATTCAAAACAACATTGCACGGAAGAAATAGAGAGATGGCTCAAACTTCAGGATTTGATCCTACGACTCAAGTCAAAACATCTTTTGACTGCAAGATGTTTAATGTCGCTTATTGGGTTCCTTGCCTCAACAGAGAAGATGGTCCCAGAGGGACGCCTTCACATGAGGCCCTTTCAGTTTCATCTCAAGGAGCATTGGAAATATCCTCAGTCACTGGACAACCTCCTTCCTTGGACAGATGCCATTTCTGCACACCTAGACTGGTGGCAGAATCCTGCAAACGTGATGAAAGGCTCAGACCTTCATCCCAAAGACCACAGTATCCAACTCTTTACAGACGCCTCAAACAAGGGTTGGGGCGCTCACTTAGATCAAAGATCTACCAAGGGTCTGTGGTCAGACCAGGAAAAAAGGCTACACATAAACGTCCTAGAGTTGAAGGTGGTCTCACTGGCCCTTCGAAATTTCAAGGACCAGTGCCAGGACCAAATAGTTCTAGTTGCAACGGACAACTCGACAGTGGTAGCCTACATAAACAAACAAGGAGGAACTCACTCAGTAGAGATGTGCGCTCTCCTGTGGAAGATCATGACTTGGTGCCACCACTATCACCTAACATTAAAGGCCAGACACATTCCAGGGTGTCTGAATGTGATGGCCGACCTCCTATCCAGGTCCAACCAAGTGCAGTCAACAGAATGGGCACTGCATCCACAGGTGTTCAAACAGATCTGCCAGAAGTGGTTCACTCCTCATGTGGACCTGTTTGCCACTCATCTGAACCACAAACTCCCTCTCTAATCCCAGACCCAAAGGCCTGGGACATAGATGCTCTGAACATAAACTGGACGGGTCTTACTGCTTATGCTTAACCTTCGACGGCTCTCCTTCACAGGGTGATCCAAAAAATCAGGCAATGCCATTACCTGATCATCGTAATAGCCCCAGGCTGGCCAAGGATGCCCTGGTTTTGGGACCTAGTGCAGCTCTCAACAGAGATCCCACTACAACTCCCGGTGTCAACGACTCTACTCAAACAGTCCCATAAGTATGTGTTCCACAACAATCCGCAACAGCTCAACCTCCACGCCCGGTGTCTAGGAGCGGACAACTCCAAGAACAAGGCTTCTCTGTGGAGGTGGCAGAGAGAATTGATGCCCCTCAGCGGTCATCAACGAGGACCATCTACAAGTTAAAGTGGGCCCTATTTGAAAAATGGTGCAGAGAAAATTCGGTGGATTTCTCCACTCCATCTGTGAAACACATCTCAGATTTTTTCATGTACCCGTACCAAGACCTAAACAGGCGCCCCTCGACCATTGATGGTTACAGGACTGCCATTGTTGACACTTTGGGCCCAACGGCCCACCATATTGCACATAATCCAGACCTTCATAGGTTACTCTCCAGTTTCCATAGGGATCGTCTCAAAATTTCCAGAAATCTTCCTAAGTGGAATCTTTCTGTTGTTCTCAATGAGCTCACAAAAGCACCCTTTGAGCCTGTGAAAGACACAGACCTCAAACATCTTACCCTCAAAACTGCTTTCTTGCTAGCTTTGGCCTCCGGCAAGCGCCGCAGCGAAATCCATGCCTGGGTTACAAAAAAAGTATCTAATCTAGGCCAATGGGAAAAGGTTGCCTTGTTCCCTTCTTCTGACTTCATAGCCAAAAACCATCTAGCAAGAGAAGGTTCTCAAAGTGTGTCTCCGGTGACTATTCCTGCTTTGACCACCATTATAGATAGACAATTCAAAGAAGACAGGACCCTGAGGTACTATTTGGATCGGACCCAAGACCTGAGAGGTTCTCGGTCCCTCCTTTTCATCTCCTTCAAGAAAGGACATACCTCAGACATCAGACACGCTACTCTCTCTTCCTGGTTGAAACAAACTTGTTATAAACAAGCAGACCAACAAGCCTTGGACTTGGTCCAAGTAAAAGCGCATGACATTAGGGCCTTCGCAGCCTCTAAGGTTTTTTGCGGTGGGGTATTGGTGGACCAGATGCAAGCCTGTCACTGGAAGGCTCACAACACATTTACAAATTTCTATCTAAAAGACCTTACTTGGTTAACGACAAAAATATGTATCTGGGGCCAGTAGTAGCGGCACAACAGGTCCTAGACCCTTCCCCTCAGAACAGTCATCCTTGGAAAGAAAGAGGGGGGGGGACACATCCGCTACAACGAAGTCTTCAGGAGTCTAATCCCAGGGTCTAGGTCTAGGTTTACCTCATCAGGGTGTTTTGGGTAAGGTCTTTATATTCTTCATATTCTTTTAGCTTTAGTATTAATTGTATAATGTATTAAGGACCTTAAGGTTGTCATTAATCTCTTTTAAGGTGGCAATAATTTTGGTACCTCTGAGCCTTGGGCTCAGACTCCTTCCGTGATGGCCCTTGGGGCTTTACCCCGCCTAAGTGTACTTCGGCTACACCTCTTTCTCCTGTCAAAACACCCAGACAGTTTATTAGCGCTGTCAATCATTTTTAGGTTTTTTGGCTTCTTACAGGCCCAGCCCTCGGGTTTGTGGCACTGTAAATGGGACTCAGACTGGTATTTTCTAACCTTCATTCTACTTATTCTGTCTGAAATCTAAGAAAAACATATCTTCTACTTCTCAGCTGTAATCCCGCCACCGGGCGGTTGCATTCAGCATTCAGTCCTACATGGTAACCTATTGTAGCGCAATAAAATTGAAAATTTTAATTACTTAAATGTAGCTTTTATAAGCTACAAGCTTACAATGTGGGACTGAGAAGAGTCCCACCCAACCTCCCCACTGTATTACAGCTGAGAGGGTATGAGTTAAAATTTCAACGAAAAAGGAGAGGACAAATGGGGTAGGTCACCTGACGACAACCTGAGGCTACGGCCAACTATAAATGTCTGTTTTTCTTAGACGTTGGCCGGGCCTGGTGGCCATCCAAGAACAGCATTCAGTCCCACATGGTAAGCTTGTAGCTTATAAAAGCTACATTTAAGTAATTAAGCGTCCCTGAAAGGGCACTTATTTGTTTTCACCTCAGTTTCCTCGCCACCGCCGCATTATGGTCTCCCTTGAATATCTCCCTTATTATTAGAAGGATTCAAACCATATTTGGCACTTGTATACCTTAGGCGTGGGAAAATTTTTCTGCATGCTTAAATTTGACCTTTGACCTTTATGAAGGTCACATGATCAAAAACAATTTTTTTAAGTACACCCCCCCCCGTCATCACAGTTCAGGAAAAACTACTTGCTACACAGCCTTATGCTTTGGCACACCTGTTCATACTATCGAAAACGCGAGCTGATTAGATTTTGGGAGCAATCCCTTGAAAAATGTCTCATTTATGGGTGATTTCCTCACACCTTCCAATCTGAGAGCCTTAAATTTAGGTCAACCCCCCCCTATTATCTTCTTAAGTATTGCATTTAGAGCCATAAAATGTATTGGGAGGTAATAGGAAACCATATGTGGAGAGTCTAAATAGCCGGTCAGTTTTACCCCATGGCCCCCCTTATGGGTCAAACTGGGGTCATAAAATAGCTGATTTTGAGTTTTTGCCTTATATCTCCTTTATTGTTGCTTTTATAGCTTCAGAATGTATTAAGAGGTATTGGGAAAGCCTATGTGGAGAGTCTAAATAGCCAGTCAGTTTTACCCCCCAACCCCCCTTATGGGTCAAACTGGGGTCATAAAATAGCTGATTTTGAGTTTTTGCCTTATATCTCCTTTATTGTTGCTTTTATAGCTTCAGAATGTATTAAGAGGTATTGGGAAAGCATATGTGGAGAGTCTAAATAGCTGGTCAGTTTTAACCCCCGACCCCCCCTTATGGGTCAAACTGGGGTCATAAAATAGCTGATTTTGAGTTTTTGCCTTATATCTACTTTATTGTTGCTTTTATAGCTTCAGAATGTATTAAGAGGTATTGGGAAAGCATATGTGGAGAGTCTAAATAGCCAGTCAGTTTTACCCCCCGACCCCCCCCCCCCCCCCCCCCCCCCCCCCCCCCCCCCCCCTATGGGCCAAACTGGGATCATAAATAGCTGCTTTGGAGTTTTTGCCTTATATCTCCTTTATTGTTGCTTTTATAGCTTCAGAATGTATTAAGAGGTATTGGGAAGGCATATGTGGAGAATCTTAATAGCCGGTCAGTTTTACCCCCCCCCCCCCCCCCCCCCCCATGGGTCAAACTGGGGTCATAAAATAGCTGATTTTGAGTTTTTGCCTTGTATCTCCTTTATTGTTGCTTTTATAGCTTCAGAATGTATTAAGAGGTATTGGGAAAGCATATGTGGAGAGTCTAAATAGCCAGTCAGTTTTACCCCCCCCCCCTCTTATAGGCTAAACTGGGGTCATAAATAGCTGCTTTGGAGTTTTTGCCTTATATCTCCTTTATTGTTGCTTTTATAGCTTCAGAATGTATTAAGAGGTATTGGGAAAGCATATGTGGAGAATCTAAATAGCTGGTCACTTTTATCCCCTGATCCCCCCCCCCCCCCCCCCCCCCCCCCCCCCCCCCCCCCCATGGGTCAAACTGGGGTCATAAAATAGCTGATTTCGAGTTTTTGTCTTATATCTCCTTTAATGTTACTTTTATAGATTGAGAATGTATTAAGAAGTATTGGGAAAGCATATGTGGAGAGTCTAAGTAGCCGGTCAGTTTTAATACCCGACACCCGCCCCTTATGGGTCAAACTGGGGTAAAAAATAGCTGTTTTGGAGTTTTTAACCTGATATCTCCTTCATTGTTGCTATTATAGCTTTGGAATGTATTAAGAGGTATTGGGAAACCATATGTGGACAGTCTAAATAGTCGGTTAGTTTTACCTCCTGACCCCCATGTATGAGTCAAACTGGGGTCATGAAATAGCTTTTGCCTTTATTGTTGCTTTTATGCTTTCACAATGTATTAAAACCTATTGCAAAACCCTGTGGACAATCTAAATAGCAATACATACTTGCACACATGATTATATGATTATATTATATGATTATATGAAGTTATCAATACTCGTTAGCATTTACACAAAATTTACTAAAGTTACATCCAATGTTGTACATCCAATGTACAACACTTTCTCCAGCTTGTCTATGTCTACAACACTTGTTTATGTTAATTAAAGAAGACCTTTGTAGGATTTTCCCTGTCATGATATCACTAAGGGGGTTGCTTTATGTAACAGTACGGTACAGCTTTGTGCATTCTTAGCTTTACAGCATGCTTATTAAAACCACAAGGCATTTTAAACTCTCAGGGACGCTTCACTTTTGTTAGCAAAAGCATTCATCTAGTTAAAATTTTATTGCGTTAATACATCCTATCCGATGGACATTTGCTAATCCGGTCGGTGCAGACCGGCCCGCCAAACGCCAGAAAAAGACGTCCTGTGTTTCCACAAAACAGCCAGACTTCAGCCATATTGGGCAAAGTGGTGGCGAAGTTGCAAGACTCCCCATGCAAGAGAATCATTCTGATTGCTCCGGGGTGGCCCAACGTGCCTTGGTTTTGGGATCTAGTGGCCATTTCCAGCCAAATCCCACTGAGCCTGCCCAATCTGCCCACCTGTTGACAGCCAGTCAATCAGATCCCTCACAGAAATCTGACAAATCTTAATCTCCATGCAGGGCTCCTAGAGCCTCAGCAGTCGGGGAGCAGGGCTTGTTTGAGGCAGTGGCAGCAAGAATTGAGTCTCCTCAATGGGGATCAGTCAGATCAGTCTATGAGGCAAGTGGGCCATTTTTACGAAGTGATGTATCACTCATCAGGTGGACTTCGGGGCACCCCCTGTAAAGTCAGTTGCTGACTTCCTTATGTACCTGTTTCAGGACAGGAAGTTGCAGCCCAGCACCATTGATGGTTACAGGTCAGCCATTGCTGATAGACTGGGAAATTTGCCCATCAATATCAGTAAGGATGAAAATTTCACTCGTCTCCTGGATAGTTTCCACTGAGACAGACCCAAAGGCCGGAGGAGAATCCCCTCCTGGAACCTCTCCGTGGTTTTAGCACCAGCTGACAAGGTTCATTTTGAACCAATTAAAGAGGCCTCCTTGAAGCATTTAACCTTCAAGACAGTTTTCCTCTTTGCCCTGGGGTCGGGCAAGCGTAGAAGTGAGATACATGCTTGGCAAAATAGAAATATTAGACACCAATCCGACTGGTCAAAGGTGTCTCTGTACCCATCACCCAGCTTTCTCTCCAAGAATCAGCTGGCCAAAGAGGGTCCAGACAGTGTGGCCCCAGGGGTTATAACAGGGGTAGATCCCAGGTCCCTCTGTCCGGTCAGAGTATTGCGCTACTATTTGGACAGGACCTCAGGCAGAATAAGGAGGTGGTTTTTGTCTCCTTTAAAAAAGGTTTCGACAAAGACATCTCACCTGCCACTATCTCCTCTTGGATCAAACAGACTGTTATGTTATGAGCTCTCTGACCAGGAGGCCCACACTTTACATCAGGTTAAAGTCCATGATGTCAGGGCCTTTGCTGCTTCTAAGGTCTTCCAGTCAGGAGATCCAATTTTGTCAGACTGCCACTGAAGTCACATAATACCTTCACACAGTTCTATCTGAAGGGTGTGGCTTGGGCTGATTCAGAGCTTTATCAATTGGGCTAGGTAGTGGCTGCTCAGCAGATCCATAAGTGCCCCTTAGATTGAGGAGATTTGTATATATGTACATAGTGTAAATAGTTCTTCATGTACATAAAAATTAAGTGTGACGTGCTTCCTTCGGGAGGTTTATTTGCATTCTGGGACTGAACTCATCCCTTTCTTCCGCTACCTCAGAGCTAGTGGGTGGATGATTAGACGTGTGCTCGATTAATCGCCGGTGACAGTGTAGAATTGCGGTCGGTCACTGATGTTTTCTAATGATCGATTATTAAGCTTATATCTTACCTTTCCTGATTTATATCAATATCCATGTATTTTAAAAATATTTTAGGTATTTTTACTTAATAAACTGACAGTTTTGTCTTGAATTTCAAGTTTGTTTATGTCTACCGCCATATTTACAAGAAGTGGGTGCTTTCGGTAGATTCTAAATGTCGGAACACCGTTATTCTTACCAGAGTGACCTATACTTTATCCCGGAAAGTGTTTCTTAAATAATAAACAATAATGGAGTAAAATAATCGATTATGGGTCGATCATCGCTCGGAAATATGGACGAATAATTGACCATGAAAATTGGAGGCGATTCCCAACACTACTCAGAGCAGGTCTACAAAAACAGGGGGGAGGGGGACGTCGGTATAACCCTGGGTAACCGGCTGCTGGCAACCGACCATGGCCTTACAGGGTTTCCTGACCTTAAGGTCAACCCAGGCCTGGGCCTATAGGTCTCCTAACGAAGTCAGCCAAGACCATAGGCTAAAATTTGCTATTACTTGTGAGTTCACATAAGTCCCTAGTAACTTATCCGCCGACCAAGCGGTAGTTATTCAGCAATTGTCCATTGGATAGGATGTATTAATGCAATAAAATTGCAAATTTAATATTATTATTAAGTAAATTAACTTTTTATAAGTAAATACCCTATCCAATGGACACACAAGACCCTCCCGACCCCGCTATCAACTTACTAGGGGTCTAATAGGTTTAGACAACGAAAAAGATGCTATGACGTCAGGTTGTCTAGACGGGAAGGAAGTACGAGGTGCGATCTGGGGAGTGCACAGTACTGGGACCGGCCAGCTGGTGGAAAGGACATCTTTTTCTGGTGTTTGGAGGGCCGGTCTGCGTCGACTGGATTAGCAATTGTCCATTGGATAGGGTATTAACTTATAAAAATTTAATTTACTTATTAAATTTGCAATTTTCTTCATAACTGTTACAATAATTTTGTCAAATATGTTGTTGAGATACTTTTTGATGCCCAGTGTCATGGAAAATTTCCAAAGCTGTAGGTCCATAGCTGACTGAGTAATAGCTACCTTCACAGTTAGCCATTGAGTAAATCGCTTATATCTGCAAACCTATTAAATTTAGATGTTTTTTGTCAAATATGTTGTTTGTCATGGCAAATTTTCAGAGCTGTAGGTCCATAGCTAACTGAGTAATAGCTACTTTGACAGTTCACCATTGAGTAAATCACTTGTAGCTCAGCCTGGAAATCTGTTGCACCTATCCTTACAAAGGTTTCAAGATATCTTCCCTGCTATGAAATCTTGCCTGGCTAACATTTGGTCCAGTTTGTTCAATTTGGTTGGTTGCTATGGCAACGAATTTGAAAATCTGAGTTGACCTAACTTAAGGGAGCCTGTATCTCCCTTATTATTGGTTGTAGAGGTTTTGGATGTGAAGACAACTTCTAGGAAATCATGTGCCCCAAATCTCCTGCTGGTTTCAGATTTGACCTTGGACCCCTCCTTCAAGGTCAAATGTGATTCTTCATACTTATAATGGCCTATATCTCCCTTGTTATTGGTTGTACAGGTTTTGGATGTGAAGACAACCTGTAGGAAATCATGTGCCCCAAATCTTTTGGTGGGCTCAGAATGCCTCAGATTTGACCTTAGATCCCTCCTTCAAGGTCGAATGTGGTCCTTGATTCCTCTAATGGTCTATATCTCCCTTATTATTGGTCGTAGAGGTTTTGGATGTGAAGATGAATCTTTTCCTGGGGTCACATTTGATATATTCTGTATGTCACGCTTCAACCATGCCCCATACGGGGATACACTGCGTCGAGGCACAATCTCTAGTTAGTTGTAGGTGTTCAGAATACTTACAGCAAATCATGGGCTGCGAATCAGATTTCACCTGTCACCTTGGCGTGAAGGTCAATCTGTGTTTACTTAGTTAAGTAAATGGCTCTACTTCAAGGTTTGGAAGTAGATGTTTGGCTTACAAAAAGATATCTTGGGTGTCATCATCAGTCATTTCAAAATGGCTGAATTCTCTGTTTGTTAGATTATATCATGTCCCGTTCAGGGATACACAGTCACTGTGTCAATTTGACACATTTCTGGTTATTACTTCTTTTTCTTCTTTTTTCAAGGAGAGTCACCCCTTCAACAAGAAGTCATTCAAAATTGAAATCACCTTCCCAGCAGAATATCCATTCAAGCCACCGAAAATCACATTTAAAACAAAAATCTATCACCCCAACATCGATGAGAAGGGTCAAGTCTGTTTGCCCATCATTAGTGCTGAAAACTGGAAGCCAGCTACAAAAACTGAACAGGGTAAGAACACAGGGTCAAATATATTTTAAGCAATTCTGGAATCAAGCATTTCAGGTACAAATATTGACAAAAAGTACCCCTACGTTCTGTAATATATGTGGGGTTTATATAGTTTTGGAAAGAAACTAAATAGATTGAAATTTCATATCCAAGTGCTAATTGCTTGAGCTCTTTGCATAATATCAGTCTTCATCATCTGTGACTTCAATAAAAAGATCAAAGCAGAACTTGCAGATTCTTTTTCTCTTCTATTGTTGGGTTACGGTAAAGTTATGAGCCTGGAAGTAGTTCCATTTTTAGAAATAAAAATGTGGAAACTGAACATTTTATTGTATAATTTTTAAAAACAGGATTCTTATATGTTTATATGTAATCGGACAGTGCCCTATATTTGTGCTGTTTTTCAGATCTGAGTAAATTGCCCCTTTACCTTTTTAAGACAGTTTCTCATGTGCTTCACAATTGATACTGTGCAAAAGTTGTGTCCCTAATTCCATATTTATAGATGTCCCAGGGGCCATGGTAGCATAGTGGTATTACACTCACTGTTATCTTTGAATGCAAGTCTTTTCTCAGAATAAGACAGCTGGTAGTTGTTGATCATAGGCTGGCAGTTTACAATACAAAGGTAAAAGTTGGCATTTTACATCCTCCTCATAATGGGACAGGTCCTCAGCATTTCCACTTGTGGAAATTGCACCCCCACAGAGGTGACAACCTGTGATTAGATGACAAACTTGATAACCTACTAGGCAATGAGGAGCGATTAACAGAATAGAACTTTGACCAACAAAATATATTGGTCTCTTCCAACCTTTTAACTACCTGTTACAATTACATTCTATACAAGTGTACCATGTCTAACATAAAACTTGTGTTGCAGTGAGTATGAATTTTTATCCTACAGCCTTTAAAGGTTGCGCAGGTATTGTTTTACCCATGGTATCTGGCTGGGCAGGTGGGAGGGTATCCGGGCTGTATCTCAGAAACCATAAGGTGTAGGATGTAGATACATGGTAGCCTTGGTAGGGACATAGGTTGAAAGATGTCACGATGATATGCAACGTCATGGTGACCTTGATTTGACCTTTGATCTTGTCACAGTTACCTCGTGTTTGAAAACCTTGTCCAGGTTTTATCTCAGAAACCGTAATGTGTAGAAGGTTGATACTTGGTAAAGACATTGGTGAGGGGGATATAGGTGTGCAACATCATGGTGTGACCTTGATTTGACCATTAAACTTGCAAAATTGACTTTGACTTTTAAAGTTTTGTAGGGGCTATATCTTGGAAACCGTAAGGTGTAGAAAGCTGGTACTTGGTAGAAAGATTGGTTGTGGTATCGGTGTGCAGTGTCATGGTGTGACCTTGATTTGACCTTTGACCTTGCTGTAGTGACATTGACCTTTAAAATCTTGTCAGGGCTATATCTCAGAAACCGTAAGGTATTCATATTTTCTAGAGCCATTGATTTGGGCATATAGGTGTGCAACATCATGGTGTTTGTTCTTAGTGTAATTTTTACCCCACAGCCCTTAAGGGCTGTTGGGGTATTATTTTCACCCATGGTGTCCGGATGGGCGGGCAGGCGGCGGGAAATGGTTTGTCCGGGCTATATCTCAGAAACCGTAAGGTGTACGAAGTTCATACTTGGCGGGGACATTAATTAGGGGTTGTAGGTGTGCAACGTCATGGTCTGACCTTAATTTGACTTTTGACCTTGCCGTAGTGACCTTGACCTTTAAAATCTTGTCTGGGCTATATCTCTAAAACCGTAAGGTGTAGGAAGTTGATACTTGGTAGGGACATTGGTTAGGAAGTGTAGGTGTGCAACGTAATTGTCAGACCTTGATTTGACCTTGACCTTTAAAACCTTGTCTGGCCTATATCTCGGAAAATGGAAGGTGTAGCAAGTTGATACTTTGTAGGAACATTGGTTAGGAGTTATAGGTGTGCAACATCATAGTGTAACCTTGATTTGACCTTTGCTGTAGTGACCTTGACCAGTAAAATCTTGTCTGGGCTATATTTCGGAAACTGTAAGGTGTAGGAAGCTGATACTTGGTGAGGACATTGGTTGGGGGTAGTAGGTGTGCAACGTCATGGTGTGACCTTGATTTGACCTTTGACCTTGCTGTAGTGAACTTGACCTATAAAACCTGGTCCGGGCTATATCTTGGAAAACGTAAGGTGTAGGAAGTTGATACTTGGTAGGGACATTGGTTAGGGGGTGTAGGTGTGCTACGTCATAGTATGACCTTGATTTGACCCTTGACCTTGCCGTAGTGAACTTGACCTATAAAACCTGGTCCGGGCTATATCATGGAAACCGTAAGAGGTGTAGGAAGTTTATACTTGGTAGGACATTGGTTAGGGGGTGTAGGTGTGCTACGTCATAGTGTGACCTTGATTTGACCTTTGATCTTGCTGTAGTGACCTTGACCTATAAAATCTCATCCAGGCTATACCTCAGAGACTGTAAGGTGTAGGAAGTTTATATTTGGTAGGGACATTGGTTGAGGGTATTAGGTGTGCCACTTCATGGTGTGACACTGATTGACCTTTGACTTTGCTGTATTGACCTTTAAAATCTTGTTGCACCTTTGGGTCTGTCTGTTGATGCAGATTAAGCACTGTTAAAGTCATATTAGAATTCATTAAGAATTTCCTTTTGCAAGTTCCCATTGTAAAAGAAGGAATTTCATCAAGTGAGCCACAGGCTTTTCTCCAACACCACACATAAGCATTCATTGAATGTATTGCCACTTCTGCATGCATGAGTAATATTCAAAACATCCAAACCATAATTTGGCCATTTTTGGTTTACTGATAAATGCTGTCATTTTATTATTGAAATGTCTTGTTTTAATATTTCATCTTTACATATGTTTTTTTTCCTTAGATATTGTTTTCTCTACTTAAGCATTATTTGGACTGTAATATAACTGACACTGCTCTGAAAGTATGTTGAACTTTGTACTGTTACACTACTTCTATATCTCATGGTGTTGAAAAATATTTCCCCAGGCTGTGGGGTACGGGCATCTCTGATGCTATTTTTGCCAAATGTTTTCAGCTGCCACATTAAAGATATATTTCTATTGCAAAGCTGAATGGATTGCTGCAACTGATTATTACATGTACTTTTACCCTTTTTTTGGATTTCTTTTAAACTTTGGAAATGGCTTGCTATGGCATAGATCTGGCCACCCGATTCTTTTGGTAGCCCAGGAGATAAGATTATGCGCTGGGGAGTCCAAATCGTCAAATATTTTGACTATTGCTTGTGTTCAAGCTATAGGGCACAGTTTCTTTCAGATTTATTTTATATTTGGTGCAAAAATTGGTGGGTATGATGACTCGTCACCATATCTTTTTATGTCAGCTGACTTATCAGTCACACATTATCACAACTTATCAATGCCGTTTTCTTGCGACTTCTGATGCATTTTTCTCATACAAGATATGGGCGTTATAACAGGTATATTGTACTTCCAGTTTTATGTGAATGCATAAACATTGCAGAAAACATGGCTGTTGGATTTTAGCTTATTTTATGTGATAATATGGACATATTTGATGGATTCATATCTTCTGCCATCTTTTATTACATTGAGCGATTATTCATAAATTAAAATATGAACCGGTAAATAACAATATTCTAACTGTTGTTGATTAGTTGGCTAGTCGTGCTACCCCTACTCTGCGGCGTCTGCGTGAGCATCTTCTCCAAAAGTACAAGGCCCAGAGACTGGATACCTTATCTATCGAGGATGATAAATCATAAAATTCATGCAGATCTGTCCGTTGGTGTGTTCCCCAGAGCCATTACAAGTGAGACACCCCCACCCAAAGTGTAAAAATTTCACACATTATCACAACTTTCTCATTGACTATTGAAGGGATTTCTCTATCTTGCATGTATGTACTAGGCCACAGGTAGATTCCCTTAAGTGAGTATCAGACCTGGATCTTTCTTATTATTTTTTTATGAATGTTTAAAATAATTTTAATTCATTCAAATTCATGAAATTATGCACTGACTCACTCATAACTTGAAAAGTATTGCATTTAGAGCATTTTGTTAAAATATGTTATTCAGCTACATTTTCCATAGCTACAGCATTTTGATTAACTTGGGAGTCTATCCAAATAGCTAATTGAGTATTACCAACTGTCTGACTCTCAGAACCTTCCATAATGAGTAAAATCACTTGTAACTTGAAAACCATTGCATTTGAATATTTTATGTAAATATGTGATTCACCAACTTTTCGCTCAGGTATAACATAGTAAAATTGCAGACCTGTAGCTCAGTGCAAAGCTGAGCAAAAGCTTATTTGAGATTCTCACTGTTGATTAAATAAGTTGTAACTTGAAAACTACTGCATTTATGTTTTCCACCTACTTTGTACACCTTAACAGCTAATTTTGTACTAAATTACTTCTCAATGCCATTTGCATGGTACAACTTTTGTGTCCTTTTCTTCTTTTACTTCTACTCTGAATCTCAAAACACACAGTCAGCTGACACAGAGCCTCTTCACGGGCACTAATTGCTTGTTATTATTTCTATTTTGCAATACTATGTAAATCTATCAACACTGAATTAGATGCTAATGAAGTAAACTTACCGTAAATGACCTATTTAGCGCACAGTACGCTAAGGAAAGACTATTTTTAATTCAATATTTGGTGGGAAAAAGTTCCACTTTTAGCGCAACCATCATAAAACACTTTCCGGGATGAAGTATAGGTCAATCCGGTAAGAAAAACGGTGCTCTGACATTTAGTATCAACTAAAAATACCCACTTCCTGTAAATATGGCGGTAGATATAAACAAAGTTGAAATTCACGGCAAAAATGCCAATTTATTTAGTAAAAATACGTACAATATATAAAAAATATGTAAATATTGTGCACTGTCATCGACCATATTGCCGGGACAAAGAGATATGGTGCGGTTACAAGGGCGGATGCACTAAATAGGTCTTTTATTGCGTTAATACACCTTACCTAGTAGACAGATGCATTTGTCCGGCGCTCTGCCGGTCTCGCCAAATGTTAGAAAAAAACATCCTGAGCTGGGCTCTGGCCGGGACCGGTAGTGTCCTGTTCATTCACCAGGTGGCTGTGTAGCCTCCCTGTCGGTGTACTGCGCATGCGTGCGCACTTCCTCTTTTTGTTTGGCGCAAAGTGGATTAAACGCTTGGAAATTTCGTAGATTTGTTTATGGATTTTATTTTATAAAAAGAAAATATTGTACAACGGAAATGAGTATTATGTTCATTAATATATATAGAAGCACTTTATGTCTTCTTCTGCTGGCCAGGTTTGCGGATCGTGTGGGTATTTTACACTGAACTTTGACCCTGCATCCGTGAAATATTTCTGGAGAAAGGCATCAGTACTACTGCGTTTTATTGCATACTGCAAGCTTTTATTGTGTGGATATTTACAAAGGACTAGTGTTTTCTGGCCACGTCACTATATAAAATATTTTAGAAGAGTTTCCTTCATATGAAGAGAATGCATCGTCTTCAAACGACGTCATCATCTCCAGCAAATGCTTATCACGTGACAATAAAATAAACTGGTCACGTGACTCTGCAAGCGACAAGTCGCTTAAGATTTGTGGATTTCCTGTCTTCATCTATGAACTAGCAGTTAATGTAAGCGTCTGTCGCTTACAAGAAATAAATAAATGTACACGTACCGTATTAGAATATGGGAATATGGGAAACGTGCTGACGTTTTATACTGAAGAAGACTTACAGGTAATAACATTGAGGAAACAGCAAATTGCAGAATACTTCTATGTCTATGTATTTGTTTTCAAATTATTTGTCACCAAGCCCACCGGTTCGGTGTTGGTCATGTGACAACAAAAAATAAACATACAGAGTGAGCCTACCGGTCCTGTACCGGCTACATACACAGATTTCCTCATTATTCTGTCACCAATCCCACCGGTCCGGTGCTGGTGACAACTCTAATATACATACTACAGGGTTCCAGAGCCTACCGGTCCGGTACTGGGCTACAGTTACCCTCATATACACGCACACAGATTTCCTCATTATTTTGTCACTAATTCCCACCGGTCTGGTACTGGTCATGTGACAACTCAAATATACATCCTACAGGGTTCCAGGGCCTACCGGTCTGGTACTGGGCTACAGTTACCCCTGTACGCACAGATTTCCTCATTATTTTGTCACCAATTCCCACCGGTCCGGTCCGGGTCATGTGACAACGCAGACACGGGGCCCCAGTCGGTCCGGTACCGGCTACAGTTGCCCATATAGATTTTCCCACTAATTTTGTCATCAAGTTCCACCGGTCTGGTGCTGGTCATGCTTGTCAAAACAAATATACACCGGGTGCCATAGCCTGTCGGTCCGGTCCCCAATACATTTTTCTGGTGCTGGTTATGTGACAACATATCAACATACACAGTGTACAAGACCCTACTGGTATGGTACTGGTTACAGTTGTCCTGTCACATAAAGAAATTTTCTAATGTCACAGATTGCCCTATTATTTTGTCACCCATCCCCACCATTCCGGTGCTGGTCGTGTGACAACAACAAAATAAACATACAGGGTGCCAGAGCCTACCGGTCCGGTACGGGGTACGGCTGCCCTTATAGATTTGCACGTTTATAATTTGTCGCCAATTCCCACCTGTCGGGTGCTGGTCATGTGACAACTCAAGTAAACATACACAGGGTGCCACAGCCTACCAGCCTGGTACTGGCTACAGTTACCCTTTCACAGATTTTCTTATTGTCACCAATTCCCACCGCTGGTCATGTGACATTTTAACATTCACTGGAAAGAAGAGAAAGAAAATTTCTAATTATTTTGTCACTAATTCCCACTGACCCAGGGCTGGTCATGTGATAACACAAATATTCATACATGGGGTGCCAAACCCTACTTGACCATTTGCCCATTATTTTGTCGTCACTTGGCTCCGTTCTGGTACCAGCCATGTGACTAGACGCAATCATACAAGGGGTCTGGAGCCTACCAGTCCGGTATTTGCCTCTATTACCCGCTTTCATTGCCAGAATACTTTCTGTTTGTTAACCACTGGTCGGGTGCTGGTTATGTGAAAGAACACACAAAATATTAATTTCAATGCCACCAGATGACTGGCTCTGCCAGAAAATGGAAAGGCTTAACCTAATAGCTGCCAAAGGTTACCCGTCCCAGGCTCACAAGGCAGGGGGTTTGTGAACTGACCATTTAATGTGCATTCCTAATTTTCAATGCAAGTGGTCTCATTACACCATCTGTTCCCCACAGATCTGAATATTATTAATCATGAGGCTGCCACGGGCGCTCAAGGTCCCAGTTCGGGCACTTTTCAGCACCCTGGTACGAAGTCCCAGTACAAACGTACAACAGAAAGGGTACCAAGCACTCCTGAATGCTACTTCTCCACTCCAGCATGCTTGGATCATTTTTCTACGGTCAGAGGTTGTGACCGTGATCATGAGGTTCTAGCTCCCCTTCTTTCACCAGGCCTTCATGTGGTAGCTAGCAATATAATGAAATTATTGGAACAGATCCTCACGTTCAGTTACCTGCATATACAGTTAGAGGGTATGGATCAAGTGAGATCAAATCGTAAATTACATGTGATGGTTATTGTCAAGGTAGTACCTGTTGTCATAACCCACCTGAAGGGGAAGCCGTCTGCGAAAATTTTTTGGCAGGTCTGGCAGTCCCTGGGTTCAACTCTGAGTTTGTTTTCAATACTACAGTGAAAAGGCCGTTTTTCAATTCTCCTTGGCCTTCTACAACAGGTTGTTTCTGGTTCCAAAACCAACAAGTGGAGGCCTGTCTTAGATCTCAGTCAGTTGAACTTGTTTCTAAAATCAGGCACCTTCAAAGGGAAAATTCCAGAACCATAAGGCTCTCCCTTTAGCAAGGGGAGTGGGTCACCTTTGGATTTAGTGACGCCTCCTTTCATTTTTCACTGGTTCCAAGGTTGTGAAAATATCTCAGGTTCCATCTGAAAAGTGAAACCTACCATTTCACTGCCTTCCCTTCGACTTGTTGACAGCTCTGTTGGAGTTCCCCAAGTTCGTAAAGGAAGCGAAGCTCATGGCTCAAGGAGTATAAGGAGCATACGAAACCACCAGTACCTAGATGACTGGTTACTCAGAGTTCCATGCCAGGAAACTTGCCTCTAACGTTTCTCCCCAACCCTTTTTGGCCCTTTACCAAGAACTGGGTTGGGTACTTAATTTGCTTTCAAGTTGGAACTGATCCATCAGCAAGTGTTCAACTTTGTAGGATACTGTTTCGACCCCTCTCAAGGCCTGGTCAAGCCCAAGCACGAGAGACCGCATACTGTGACACTTAAAATACAGACCCATGGGGCAAGAGACCTACTCGGGCAGTTCATGCCCTTAATCGGCCTGTTGATGGCCACAGAAAAGCAGGTAGTGTTGGGACACCTTCATATTAGACCCTTACAGTAGGTGGTCAGTTAAACTATGAAGGAAAGCAGCCTTTGTCAGGTCGCCCTCATATGAGACCCATACAGTGGCATCTGAAGCGACATTGGCACATGACCCAAGAGTCTGGAAAAGGTCATTTAGTTACCCCACTCTCTCCATCCACACCTAGATTGATGGTCAAACGAGAGCAATGTACTTTGGGGCCAATCATTGCTTCTCCCTCAACCCGCTCTTCAAAGATTTACGGACGCCTCAATTAAGGCTGGGACGCACACGTAGGGGACTCCACGGCAAGAGGTGTTTGGTCACTTACAGAAAGTCGCCTCTACATCTAGCATCTTTGCAGGGACCAGATTGTACTGATAGCAACGGACAGCACATCTGTAGTCTTTTACATCAACAAGGAGGGCGGTATGATTCAGACTCCCTTTGTGCCCTAGAGACTTCTGTCCTGGTGTCACCCCAGAGGAATAGTTCCGAGGTCTCGGCACATTCCAGGTCGCTTGAATGTACAAGCCTTCCAGACGCAGCCAAGTGACCAGACAGAGTGGTCCCTATCTCAGGTTTTCGACATCTGGTGCTCAAGATGGGCCAGGCCACATGTGGAGCTTTTTGCAACCCGGTTCAATCACAAACTCCCCAAGTTTGTTTCACCGGTACCGGATCCAACAGCCTGGGCAGTAGACGCCCTGAGTCCACCTTGGGAGAATCTGGATGTTTACACCTTCCCTCCAGTCTCCCTGCTCGGCCACATGATCTCCAAGGTGATGGATCAAGGCTATCACAGGAATGGTTCTGATTGCTCCAGGGTGGTCCAACATGACTTGGTTTTGGGATCTGGTCAGTTCTGTCGGTTCAGATCCCTTTCAGGCTTCCTATACAAAGGATCTGGTAACACGGCCCTTTGACAGGCTTCTTCACAGGAACCTCAGAGATCTAAACCTGCATGTCTGGCTCCTAGAGCCTCTGTCATTCAGGAACAAGGGTTCTATGAAGAGGTAGCAGCAAGAATTGAAGCTCCTCACAGACTCTCAACCAGAGCCGTTCACAAATCAAAGTGCCGTTTTTCGGTCCAAGAGTGTAAGTCAAATGAGGTGGACTTCTGGTCGCCCTCTGTGACCTATTTGCTGATTTTCTGTTTCATCTTTTCAAAGACAGAAAACTTCAGCCCAGTATTATTGAAGGCTATAGGACGGCTTTTGCTGATCTGGTAGGCCATAAAATTGCATCAGTTAAGATGAGAACCTAACCTGCTTGTTGGATAGCTTCCATAGAGTTAAGCCCAAGGGCAGGCAGGGAGTGCCCACAGGGAAACTTTCGCTGGTACTTCACCAGCGGACCAAGGCTCCTTTTGAGCCCGTGCAGAAGGCCTCTCTTAAGCACTTGTTTTTCAAGGCAGTCTTTCTGTTGGGCTCAGGCAATAGACGTAGTGAAATTCATGCCTGGCTGTATAAAAATATCAGGCATCAGGAAAATTGGAGTAGATTCTCTCTCTACCCTTCGCCCACTTTCTGTTCCAAGAATCAGTTGGCTAAAAAGGGTCTTTCCTGCGTGGCCCTGGTAGTCCTACCAGTCTTGGCCCCATCTTTGGATAAATCTCTTAAGGAGGACAAATCTCTCTATCCAGTAAGAACCCTACGTTATTACTTAGCCAGGACCAAGGACCTCTGCAAAGGTAAAAATCTGGCCTTCAGGAAGAGTTTCATAAGGATATTATTCCAGCTACCATCTCTTCCTGGAGCTAGGGAACTGTGCTGTAATGCTACCAGCTTTCTGATGAGCAAGCCCAGAGCTTGCATCAAGTCAGAGCCCATGGTGTTCAAACCTTTGCTGCTGCCAAGGCATTCCCAGGGGGTGTCTCCTTGGACCAAATCCTCTCAGCCTGCTCGTGGAAGGTCCATAATTCTTTTACGCAATTTTATCTAAAAGACGTGGCTTGGGCAGATTTGGAATTGTAACACTTACACCCAGTGGTAGCTGTTGTAGTAAAGCACAGGAATGTGTATAAAAAAAAAAAAAAAGCTTCTACTATCCTTGCTTCTGGGCTGCCATGATCCCAAGTGGACCCAGGAGTATAGTGATAGAAACTTCAGTTCCTGTTCTTCTTCCTCTAGTAGGTGGGTCGGAACTCTAGTCTCCCTCTCGTTTCTCCCTGTACACTCGGGTCGAGTTTTGTACAAAGAAAAAAAAAAAAAAAAAAAAAGAGGAGGGGGGGGGGGGGGGGGGGGAGGGTGTTTTGCTTAGGGCTGGTCGACTTGACCATTGCCTCAGGCACCCTTATTACTAGTCAGAATTCTGGTAAATTCCCCCTTATTCAGCTACCCTCCATCCACTGGGTAGTTATTCTGCATCTGTCCACTAGGTAAGGTGTATTAACGCAATAAAATGTTAATACCTTACCTAGTGGACAGGGGGATTCCCACCCTACCTTCCCCGCTATTCTAAGCTAAAAAAGGGGACTTTCTAAGGTAGACAACAAAAAGAGGAAGTGCGCATGCGCATGCATGCGCAGTACACTGACAGGGAGGCTACACAGCCACCTGGTGAATGAACAGGACACTACCGGTCCCGGCCAGGGCCCAGCTCTGGACGTTTTTTTCTAACGTTTGGTGAGACCGGCAGAGTGCCGGACAAATGCATCTGTCTACTAGGTAAGGTATTAACTTATAAAAATTTCATTTACTATTAAATTTTCCAATTTACAGTATATACTTTATATAGTGCGACCTAGGAAATACAGTTAATGTTTATCTCATTCAACACTTTATGTCCCGAGTAGTTATCTAAGGGGAGTATTGATTGATTGATTGACAAATTAGTTTTGTGTATGGACATTCTGCCCTGAAAAGATAGTTGTGGGCAAAGTTCCTGTGGGTAAACTGAGCTTCTTGGGGGCAAGTTGGGTAAAATGCATCGACTGGACATTTGAGACAGCTACAGAAGAGGAAACCTTGTTCCCAACACCCACTGAGCAGTATGCTTTAATTGTTTCTTACAAATTCTTCGACCATTTATCTATATCTGTTGACATAGTGTCTAAGAGAAAGGGGGGAGGGCACCTCATTACCTAATAAGACAAATGGGAGTGATGACTGATATTGTGTCACATATTTAGGTATGCAAAAGCGTACATGGCGCAGTGTTAACACACTCACCTCCCACCTCTGAGGTCTGCTGTTCAAACCCCGGACCTTAAGTGGGAAAGTTGGTAGTGGCTTACTGATGGTTGGCAGTTTACAGTACAGAACCTTGACCAACTGTATGTACTGGTTTCCTCTGCCCAAATACTCCCCGTCGTGATCTGACCTGTACAGTGATGAAAGCGACATAAAACCCCAAATAAATAAAGACATTACCACACATATAGGTAATGAGGAACTGAGTAACTGAAAAACAGTGCAAATTCTAAAAATAAAAGTTCATCTGTTAAGATCTATTCCCATTATCGTTTTATATTTTAGTTGTATAAAAATATATTACAGCCACAGAAAAAGGTAAGCTCTTTTGGGATTATTAATTTAGAATGAACATTCAATCATCAACCATTTATTAATAAATACTTTGAAAAAAGGTTCAGAGTTATCATTGCAGGAAGATTTACAATGTGATAAATACAAAAAAAAATTGGTTATAGTTATGGATTTGTTGTCTGGGAATACACCATTTTGCTGGACCAAATAAATACATAGTAGGTTGAATTGCTTAAATTCATATATTAATGGGTGATTATGTTTTCTTATATTTATGGCATATAGCAGATTGCTTCCATCAAACCTGTAGTGTGACTGATGACCTGTCTGGGGATATGTTGGCGCAGAGTTGGTCCAATCTAGTTAAATTTTCTAATTTCTCCTCTTACATATTATTTTCTCCTTCACATGTGCATAATCTCGAAGACTCCTGACCTGTATACTGTTTTTGTTTCAGTAATTCACGCCCTAGTGGCACTAGTGAATGATCCTGAGCCCGAGCATCCACTTCGGGCTGACCTAGCGGAAGAATTTACAAAAGACAGGAAAAAATTCAATAAACATGCAGAAGAATTTACCATGAAACATGCTTTACCACGTGTAGAATAATGTAAAATCTGTGAGATTTATATATTTGGGTTTTTACAATGTCTGGAAAGCAGAAGTGTATCATGTTATCTATGACGATGCATGGATATAAGTAGGTCTATGGTTATTCATGGAAATGTAGGACTATCTTCTCTATTGATTTTTTTTTTCTAAAAAGACAATAAAATTGTGTTATATTGGGCTAAATGTTATGCATATAAAATGTATGAAATTAGTGTAATTCACTAAAATGTGTAATTGAAATGATGCAGTTTTGGAGACGGATAAGAATATAGGTTAATGTATGCGGGAGCAAGAACAGCGGCGACAAAGCAGTTTGGTGTGCGTCACTAAAGGTGGAAAAGCAAGCACAAGTGTTCAGGGAATTTAGAAAAATGCGATAAGAATAATGATACAATTCCAACAAAACCATAAACCAGACTTGATTAAAGTGAATGAAAATATTACCATGATTTCTTTAATAATGTCGTCTGCAAGGTGATGTATTTCACAATAGGACTTTATATTAACAAATATATCACAGTTCAGGCCTTTTATGTACTGAATTTGAGCAACTACCTAAAAATATTTTTGTCTCTTGTTTTTTGTTTTACTTTCTGTAGGTATACTTGGAGTTGTATCAATCTACTTAAAAAATTTAAGTGGTAGTATTTATGTCTATTTTTATGTCTATTTTCTTTAGGATTTGCTGCATGTGTAGAACATGCAAGATCCAAACTGAAAAACAGTAAAAAAAAAATACTATCTCGAAATGGGATTTTCACTGGTTTGATAATTAGAGATGGAGTGTTTATCACAGAAACTATGATATATTGCGGTTTATATGAAACCAAAACATATGAATGTTTTTAATGGTGCAGAACCTGTCCTTTTTGATTTCATTCCAGCGAAGCATTACTGAAGTTCCATATAGACAAAATTTTATGAGTTTTTACTTGGCATTGCCATCTCTTTGTTTATCCACGTTTCATGAGGTACATGTAAATCGACATATTTTAAGATCACGGTCACCTAAAGGGTGTATTCTTTGTGAAGTGTTCATAATAATGTTGCAGAAAATATAGAAGCTAATGTCAGTGTCTTTTTCTTTTGTTTTGTACAAGGAAGAAAGTTTTCTTCAAATGTGTTTAAACATTGTAATTCATCTGGTCTGCCTAATGGCACCGACATTTTTTACTTTATTTTTTAATCCTTACTTTGTATATAAATAAAATTATTCAAGTCTCCATTTATTGTAATTAAATGTACACCAGTCTCACATTAAACGAATTAAATATTAATAATATGTGCACATTTTCAAATAGATATGAATGTTATTTTTTTTTTCATTTGGAAAAAAAAAAAGTGAAACCCATGATTTTTTTCCCTTTTGTGTTGAATATTTTGACAGTGTAAGAGCTTAAAAGAGTGTGTAAATTTTATATAAAACCATCAAAAAGTAGCCATGTCTATATTTTTGGTGTATGAGTTTTTATATGTACATGTATTTATATTTGTTAAAATGAAGGTTAAGTGAGGTTATATGGAATGGACTCGGTGAACTTGTGTACACATTGAATGTGGGCAGTTCTGAAGTCCCAGAATTAGAAAATGCTTTTTTTTTTTTTTTTGATCAGTACATCTGTAATCCTTACTCTATTCACCAACATATTAATGACCAATGTCACATTATAAATGTTTTAAGTGCTCTATAAAAGTGTTCGTAAATATGTGTTGTCGAGCAATTTCCATCCACAGTATCAACTTTTTGAACAGGTAGAAGCTTTCAGATCTGCTAGCTTTTGTGTACATTTTCATGGGTGCCTCTGAATATGAATAAAATATGTCCCTATCTGGGTAGATTCTCTGATTTTTACATCAGCTGATGGAGTTGTTGACATATTGTCATAGTGTTTACCCCACAGCCTTAGGCTATGTGTATATTGGGTCCATGGGGTCCAGGCGAGCAAGTGGGTGGCTGGAAAGAATGTATTGTCCCAGCTGTATCTAAGAAACTGTGAGGTACAGCAACTTCATACTTGGTGGGGACATTGGCTGAGGGTGTAGGTGTGCATCATCATGGTGTGACCTTGATTTGACCTTTGACCTTGCTGTAGTGACCTGTAAAATCTGGTACAGGTTGTATTTCGGAAACTGTAAGGTGTAGGAAGTTGATATTTGGCAGGAACATTGTTTGGGGAGATGTAGATGTGCAACATCATAGTGTGACCTTTGACACTGCTAGAATGTTTTCCTCTGCCATATTTGAGACATATTTCTCTCATCATAGAGATATATGGATTGCTGCAACTAATTATTAAGCGGCCTATGAGGGCCACTTATTAGTTTTCATGTAGGATTGACCAATCACCACAGATCATGATCCCGCCCCATCATTCTTTCAAACTATAGGGGCGGGAATAGTTTCTTGGATACTTTGAGACCTTAAACTGTAATTAAGTTAACCTTAAGCATTTTTCATGAGAATTATAATGTGTTACCAGCTTTAGTTCAAGACTGAAATTTGAAAGGACAAAAATTATGCTTGATAGACAAAATAGTTGTCTGACTGGCAGTATTTTTGCAGAACCACACCATCTTTCAGAAGGATTGAGCTATGGTGAAGCCCCCACCTTGTTGAAAAAAATAATATAGATCCAGTGACAAAAAAAAAGAAAAGAAATGCAGACAGTGAGGCAAACACACAAAGTTATCACTTTCAAAGATTTCACTAGCTTTCAACAGAAAATTCAATAAAGTATCATTCTGGAAACGTACTGTTAAATTGCTAGTCATATGCCCATACAAGTTGATGCATTGTGCAAAATGGGTCCTGTCTTCTCTCTTCATGGAAAAAAAAATTGCTTCTATTTTTCCGCCATTTTGTGGGACAGCAAATGAGTGTGATCACTGTCTAATCTTGTGGAGTTTAAGGTCACTTTATGCTACAGGTCTTCTTCGGGACTTTTTATACCCACAACCTAGAAACAGAAAAAAGTGTTGTTGCCAGATAAAAAAATAATCCGCTCCAATCTGTGCAAGGGTATGGAAAGCAAAGAACCCATAAAAATATTTATAAGTGTAAGAAACAGAGTAAAAGTGTTGCCAAGTATTGCCAAAAAACTAATCAGCTCCAGTCGGTGCAGCGGTATCGAATGCAAAGGACCCATAAAAATATTTACAAGTCCAACAAGCAGAAAAAGTGTTGCCATGGCAACACTTGTCAGGTATTGCCAAAAGGCTCATCAACTCCAGTCCATGCATTAGTATGGAATGCAAAGAACCCATAAAAATACAAGAGCACTCAGAGAGCCCAGACCTCCACCAAGGGAGCACATATCCTGAAAATTTCATCAAAATCTGTCCATAACTTTTTGAGTTATCTGTCTTTAAAAATTACATTTTACTACGCTCAATAGCTTACATGTGGGACTGAATGCCAACTCGGGAGGCCACAGGACTCTAGCCAACGACCAAGAAAAAAGGACGTTTGGATTTGGCCGAGTCCGTGGTTTAGTATGTACCATAGCAGTCTCGTTTGGTAATTCGTCCTTCTCTCGTTGGCCGCCATATTGGAAAGACATTTGAAATATAACTCAATAATTTACTGTTTTCTCAGCACATACGTATTGTTGGATGTTATTATTCAGCCACTTGCTGAAACTTTGGGAAGTTGAGGATAAGTATTCTTTGAATATTTAATGTTTTTGCGAGTTTTCCGCGTTTTGACTGACCTTTTTATTGCAGTAAAAATGTCTTCCCACCAAGGAAGTCCAAAGGCAAGATAATCTAAATGCTGTCACTTCTGCTATCCATTCAATACCCCAATTATTGCCCTACCTGTAGGGAATCTGGCAAGGGAGACGACCCCAGTGTTTCTAATCAGTCTCCTTGCAATATCTGTGATAGTTTCACCAAGGAACAACAGATTAAAATACTTACTAGATTAAAATAAAACATAGACGTCAATATATTCGGAAGCAGAAGACATCGGATGATCTTGATCTGTTGGGTGACAATGGTGATGCCTTTTCTGGCTCTCATGCAGACCTTGAGGGTGCTGCGGAAAACTTGTTTTCTTCACCTCCACGTCCCCAACCCTTGCATTTTGAATCTTTGTCATTAAAAACACAAGCTGTCCCTCCCACCCCAGGTACTGCATTGCAGAATATAATAGAAAGTAGGCCTGAGAAATCCCTGGGTAGTACATTTAACATCCAACTTAAGCAATAAATGGGGGTCTTCCGGGCGTCCATGCTGGAGGCAATGAAGTCTCTCAGAGACGAAATGCTTTCTTTCAAAAAACTTTCCCAGTCGGATGTAGTGCAGACATCCGACTCTACAAAAGCTGGACCTAAACCTGGACCAAGTAATCAGCCCGACCCTATTCCGACTCAGACTTGTACTTCCAGGGCATCCGACCTCTCGGATGTTCAACCTATGGACACTGACTTTTATGGACCTCCACTTCCTCCCAAGTCTTCTCAAAATGTCCAGTCCGAGCTTGCTTCCAAGCAATCGGATAGTGAATCTGACCACTCGGAACATCACTCCGAATCAGAACGCCCAAAAAAAAGTGTGTCCTAAAGCTAAAAAGCATTCTGATAAAAGGAAGCACAAGGTAAGGGCAAAATATTATTCTCAGTCGTCTTCAGAGGAAGAGGAGGGGGCCACGGTGGCAGAGTGGTAACACTCTCGCCTCCCACCTCTGCGGCCGGGGTTCGATCCCCATCATGGCCGTAAGTGGGAAAGCTGGTAGTTGCTTGCCGTTGGTCGGCAGTTTACAGTACAGAACCCTAGCGAACTATATGTACTGGTTTCCTCTGCCCTTCCAACTACCCGTCGTGATATGACCTGTACAGTGTTGAAAGCGACGTAAAACCCCAAATAAACAAATCAGAGGAAGAGGAGTCATCTGCCCCAACTAGAAAGCCTACAAAACCATGGTTTCCTCAGGAACCTCAACATCAGGACAGCACAGATCCAGTCTTTTATAAGAGGTAGATATGTCTGACCTCCCTTCCCAATATGCTGAGGAAGTGTAAACTTCAGGCAACTTCTTGATCTCCCTGACCCCAGGGAAACTTTGCCTAGGTCCTCTACCACTGTGCTAGGCCTGGACGACGAGAAAGGCCAACAGGAGCTGAGGCCAAGAGGCCCTTCTGCTATGCTCCCTTTAAATCCAATTTTCAAAGATGTTTTGAGAAATTTGAACAAGATTTCTTGGCCTCCAATTTACCCGAGGTGTTAGATATAGTTAATGCAAGTAATAGCAGTTTGTGGTTACCATATCCTGTACTGGTTTATATTTGTTATGCACTGTGATGACCTGTGCATGTGCTCTAACAAAGGCAATTAAAACAGTCTTTGTGTGTGTGTCAAGCATACAACCTGTGTTAAAATCTATTCTTTAATAATATACTTTAATTCTAAAAGCTTTGTGTTTTAATCCATATTCACTCTTATATACAACATGGCTACATCTGGTCTACCAGTTCCAGCTCCTATGGATACTAAAGGTGACTTGCCTAGCAATTGGCAATTCTTTAAGCAACAGTGGGCTGATTATGAAGTAGCAACTGAGTTGAAAGAAAAAGATAAAACTGTCAGGATAGCAACATTAAGATCCATCATGGGTAAGGAATGCTTGAAAATATTACAAACTTTGAGCATGTCAGAAGATGAGAAAAAGGATCCAGATTCTGTTGTTGGAGCCTTAGAAAAATACTTCACTCCCAAAACAATGTTGTTTATGAAAGATATGTGTTTGGTACCACAAACCAAGGTACCAATGAGACAGTTGACCAGTATGTCACAAGACTAAGACATCTTGCAAATTCATGTAAGTTTGAAGCCTTACTTGATGATTTTATTCGCGATAGATTAGTCTTGGGAACGAATGACAACTCAGCTCGTGCCAGAATGTTTAGAGAAAAGAACTTAACCCTGGATGCAGCGATCAACATATGCAGAGTAAGTGAACTTTCTCAAATGCAGCTGAAGCAAATTGAAAAGTCAGAGCCAGATGTTCAGTTTGTGAAAACCTCACAGCGAGCAAAAGCCAAGCACCAGAAGCATGCTGACAAAACGGAGTACAGAGACTGTAAGTACTGTGGCAAGTCACATAAAAGAGGCAATAATTTCTGTAGTGCTTACGGAAAGAGATGCTCCAAGTGTAATAAACATCATTTTGCTAGTGTGTGTCAGTCTAGGACAAGTAGAAAGCAACCTACAAATTTCTGTGAAAATGAGTCAGGTCACAGTGACTCTGACAATTCAGTATTCATGATAGAACACACATTAAATAATGTGAAGATGACGAAGAAACAGCTAAGTGTCCAGCTAGCACTCTCCGATGAGAAGGACAAAAGAGGGGTTCCAGTAGAATGTCTACTTGATACAGGCACCACATGCAACGTGATATCGATAGATGACCTAAATAAGATCAGCAGAAATGCAGTGATGAGGGAAAGCCAGACCCGATTAAACCTGTATGACGGATCATACATGCGTCCACTAGGAGTGTGTACATTACATACAGTACACAACGACAAACCATACAAGCTAAAGTTTGAAGTGGTCACCACAAAAGTTGCAAGAAAACCACTTTTATCTGCAAATACATGCCAGGTAATGCAGTTGATAACTGTGAACATGCCAGAATCCATAAACAATGTCACTACAAATTCAGCTGAAGCAATCTTGGATAAATACAGTGATGTCTTTCATGGACTAGGTACACTTCCAGGTTATGTGCATTTGCAAACAAACCCTGAAGTAGCTCCAGTCCAGCATACTCCAAGGAAAATGCCAGTAGCACTGAAAAAAGAGGTCAAAGCAAAACTAGATGAAATGGTAAAGCGAGGCATCATAGCACCTGTGACAGAACCAACTGACTGGATCTCATCCATGGTTGTGGTTAAGAAAGGCGCAAAATTACACATATGCCTGTCACCATCTGACCTAAACAAAGCACTCGAGAGGTCTCATTATCCGATGCCTACAATAGAAGAGATCCTTCCACGGCTACACAATGCCAAGGTATTCTCTGTCTTAGATGCAGCCGATGGATACAACCAGTGCTGACTAGACAAAGAAAGCAGTTACTTGACTACTTTCTGGATGCCATTTCAGAGGTATCGCTGGCTCAGGATGCCTTTTGGAATCAAAACAGCTAGTGAAGAATACCAACGCCGCCAAACTGAAGCACTGCAAGGAGTCCCAGGTCTTGCAATAGTTGCAGATGACTTGCTAGTGTGTGGTTATGGAGACACCATGCAAGAGGCAATTCAAAATCATAATCACAACTTGACTGAGCTGCTAGACAGATGCCGCCAGAAGAATCTTTAAGCTCAACAGGAAGAAAGTCCAGCTCTGTAAGACCGAAGTGCCTTATATTGGACATTTGCTGACAGCATATGGAGTCAAGCCAGATCCAAGCAAAATAGCAGCCATTGTCAACATGCCAAGGCCAACCAATGTCAAAGAAACCCAAAGGTTTTTAGGTTTCATCAACTACCTTGCCAAATTCCTTCCTCATTTGTCTGAAGTGTGTCAACCACTGAGATGCCTGTGTGAGAAGAACAATCAGTTCTGCTGGGAATCACAGCAAGAACAGGCATTTACCAAAGCAAAACAGCTTGTGACGATGGAACCGGTGTTGACATACTATGATGCAAATAAGCCTGTTACGATACAGTGTGACAGTTCTGACAAGTGTCTTGGATGCACCATTCTACAAGATGGAAAACCGATTGCTTTTTGCATCAACCGCGTTGTCACCTGCACAACAAAGATATGCAGTTATAGAAAAAGAAATGCTGGCGATTTGCTTTGCTGCCAAGAAATTCAGCACTTATATTCTTGGCAAAGATGATGTAACAGTAGAGACTGATCACAAGCCGCTAGAAGCAATCTTCAAGAAATCTCTACTTGCTGCTCCTATTCGCCTTCAAAGAATGTTGTTGCAATTACAAAGATACAATCTGAAAGTGAAATACATAAAAGGTACAACCCAGTACATTGCCGATTTATTGAGTCGTGCTATACCACCCAATTCAGTCCCAGATGCAGAGTCTAAATCATTTGATGTGTTTTTTCTTGGACTAGATAACATTAGTTATGCAGAATACACTAGTGTTTCAAGAAACAGTCAAGCAGAGATCAAAGTAGCCACAGAAAATGATCCAGCTCTCCAGCTTTTAAAAGCTACTGTCATGAAGGGATGGCCTGATAGCAAAGAAGAAACTCCAGCAAAGATACAGGAATACTGGAACTTTCGTGAGGAAATCATACAAGATGGAATCTTGTACAAAGGTTTGCGTATGATTATTCCTGTCTCTCTGAGAGAAGACATGCTGAAGAAACTTCACAGCAGTCATGTAGGTACTGAAGCCTGCATCAGGAAAGCAAGTGATTCACTTTTCTGGCCAGGATTACGAAAGGACATCACCAACTTGGTCAGTAATTGCCATGTCTGTGCTGAAATCAATAAAACACAGCAAAAAGAACCACTGCAGACACCAAAGTTGCCAACTCGTCCATGGTCAAAAGTTGCTGTTGATGACTTTCACTATAAGAACAAGTCCTATCTTCTGACAGTAGACTATTTCAGTGATTATTTTGAAATAGACCGACTTTATTCTACAACATCAAAGTCCATAATAAAAAAGTTACAAGCACAATTTGCAAGACATGGAATCCCGGAAGAAGTGATCACAGACAACAATCCCAATTTAGTGAGTGATGAGTTTTCAAAATTTGCCACTGAATGGAAATTTGATCACATATCCATCTCGCCTGGTCACTCGCGTTCAAATGGTAAAGTGGAATCAGCAGTAGCGATTGTCAAAACATTGATGAAGAAAGTAGAAAGGTCAAATACCAACATATACCAAGCCTTACTGGAATGGAGAAACACTCCTACCATCAACATGTCATCAAGCCCAGTTCAAAGACTCTTTTCAAGAAGAACTAAAACTCTTTTGCCAATTAATACCAAGCTGCTTGAACCTGATGTTCAATCTGATGTGACACGGAAAATTGAAAAGAAAAGGAAGTTGGCAAAATACTATCATGATAAAAGTGCAAATTCACTGCCAGAGTTAGAAGTTGGACAACCTGTGTATGTGCAACCAATTTCAGGACATCATAATACTGATTGGGAACCAGCAGTTTGCAGTAAGAAACTCACTGACAAATCCTATTTGGTAAAGTTGAATGGAAAGACCTACCGCAGAAACAGAATACATTTGAAACCAAGGGTTACAGATCATGATTACAGCAAAGATGCACAAATGGAAATACCAGATGATACATCCCCAGCTTTGGTCACTAATACAAACACAGTAGTACAGATTCTACAAGCCCAGTTAGTTCTAACACTACTGAAAATAAACAAGATCAAAATATGAGTGGTGAAGTGAGAAGAAGCTCCAGAAACAGAAAACAGCATACACCATACACACATATACCCTGAATGTGTATTCAAGCAAAGACTTTAAGTTGAAGTATACTCTAAATTGATTTATTACTCAAGGCCAGAATAATGCTATTTGAGTAATAACATTGATACAGTTGCAGTCTACCAACTGTTATCCCATTGGATAAATTTTATATAATTTAGTTGACAACTCAATATACAGTAAATTTATCTCATCAAGAATCCTCTATTCAGACTTTAAAAATATTGACAATTATGCAGACTTTCTTGTTTTTTGTTTTCTAAAAAGGGGGAGATGTTAGATATAGTTAATGCAAGTAATAGCAGTTTGTGGTTACCATATCCTGTACTGGTTTATATTTGTTATGCACTGTGATGACCTGTGCATGTGCTCTAACAAAGGCAATTAAAACAGTCTTTGTGTGTGTGTCAAGCATACAACATGTGTTAAAATCTATTCTTTAATAATATACTTTAATTCTAAAAGCTTTGTGTTTTAATCCATATTCACATACACAAACACAAGGGTAAATACATCAAACCCCCAGCTTCAACAGCCAAGTACTACAAGGTGGGACAACCTTGTTTTGAAGATAAGCTTCAAGAACTTAATACAGATTTTGCAAAAATCTGTATCTCTCCAAAGCCCTCTGGGGCCCCTGTGGGCAAGGTTCCCCTACAAGTTTTTAAGGAACTTTAACATCAATCTAGGCAGAATCTTTCTACCATCAATTTCACAGCTACTTTCACTAGGACTGCCTCCTCATGTAATACTGTTATGGAGAAGTGCCTACACAGTGCCAAGGCTACCTTCAAAAGGGTCAGAAATCAAATTCTAAGGGGTGCCGACCCCGAAAGAGCTGCCAGGCGTGGTTATGAAAATGCCTGTGATTATTTTGAACTCATGAATAAGAGGATTCTTATTCAATAGAGAGCCTTAGCCTGCCTTAGCAAATCTGTAGCCCATATACTCCAGAGGGAACTATATACCATGGGCAACACTGGCCTTCTGAGAAGAGAGGCTGAAATGACCCTTCAACCACATCTAGGGGACTCGAGACGCCAGGAACTGAGGAACTCCCCTTTTTTGGCCTACTCCTCTTTTCAAGTCTCAACTAGTGAACGATGGAGAGGACTTCCTCCTTAAACAAGGCACCCCTAAAGACTCGGAAACAAGCCCTTTCGTGGTCCCCACCACCATGAAAAAGAGGCTCCTACAGCAAATGCCCCTATGGGGGCAATCCCTCACAAAGCAGTAACCAGTAGGAGGTCGCCTCCGTTCTTTCAGAAGAGACTGGCTCACAAACAAATGTTCAGATGTGTTAAACATTATCACCAATGGTTACGTTCTTCCATTCATCTCAAAACCGAATTTAGTCAGAGCCCCTCTGATTCAGTCAGGTTACAAGGCCCTTCGAAAAGAACTAGCTCTGACCTCTTGTATCCAGTCTCTTCTGTCAAAGAACGCAATAGAAAGGGTGGAAAATGTAAAATCTCTCGGGTTTTACAGTCGCCTGTTTCTTGTACCTTAGCCTCACCAAAGGTGGAGGCCAGTAATAGACCTAAGCCGGCTCAACTTGTGGAAAGGTTCAAAATGGAAACACCAGAGTCCATCAGGGCCTCTGATTCCAGGGGAATGGGTGCCGTCAATAGACCTATCAGACGCCTACCTTCACATCCCCATCCACCCAAACTCAAGGAAGTACCTAAGGTTTTGCCACAGGTCGCAAGTGTTTCAGTTCACTTCCCTTTCCTTCGGACTAGCCACGGCCCCTCAGGTCTTTACAATGATTGTAAAAGAGGTGAAGCTGATGGCCCTATCAAGGGGAATCAGACTTCACCAGTACCTGGACGACTGGCTGATCAGGGCCCAGTCTCAGGAAAAAGCACAAGTAAACACACAGTGGTGGACCTAACTCAGTCCTTAGGGTGGATAATAAATCAGAAGTCCGAACTAAAGCCAACTCAGGTGTTCTTCGTGGGCTATGAATACCATCTAGATTCAGCCCTTGTAAAACCCACTCAAGAGAGATGGCTCAAACTTCAGGATTTGATCCTACCACTCCAGTCAAAACATGTTTTACTGCAAGATGTTTGATGTCGCTAATTGGGTTGCTTGCCTCAACGGAGAAAATGGTCCCGGAGGGACGCCTTCACATGAGGCCCTTTCAGTTTCACCTCAAGGAGCACTGCGAACCATTTACGCACACCTAGGGGGCCACGGTGGCAGAGTGGTAACACTCTCGCCTCCCACCTCTGTGGCCGGGGTTCGATCCCCGTCATGGCCGTAAGTGGAAAAGCTGGTAGTTGCTTGCCGTTGGTCGGCAGTTTACAGTACAGAACCCTAGCGAACTATATGTACTGGTTTCCTCTGCCCTTCCAACTACCCGTCGTGATATGACCTGTACAGTGTTGAAAGCGACGTAAAACCCCAAATAAACAAACAAATTTACGCATACCTAGACTGGTGGCAAAATCCCACAAACATGATGAAAGGCGCAGACCTTCATCCCAAAGACCACAGTATCCAAATCTTTACAGACGCCTCAAACGAAGGCTGGAGCGCTCACTTGGAGCAAACCTCTGCAAAAGGTCTGTGGTCAGACGGAAAAAAGGCTACACATCAATGTTCTAGAGCTAAAGCGCACAACACATTTTTACCTAAAAAATTTTTACCTAAAAGACCTTACTTGGTCGGACGACAACAATATATATCTGGGACCAGTAGTAGCGGCACAAGTCCTAGACCCTTCCCCTCAGCATAATCATCTTCGGGAAGAAAAGAAGGGGGGGGGGGGGGGCTGGAGGCTGGAGCGCTCACTTGGAGCAAACCTCTGCAAAAGGTCTGTGGTCAGACGGAAAAAAGGCTACACATCAATGTTCTAGAGCTAAAGCGCACAACACATTTTTACCTAAAAAATTTTTACCTAAAAGACCTTACTTGGTCGGACGACAACAATATATATCTGGGACCAGTAGTAGCGGCACAAGTCCTAGACCCTTCCCCTCAGCATAATCATCTTCGGGAAGAAAAGAAGGGGGGGGGGGGGGGGGGGGGGGGCACACCTGCTGCAGCCAAGTCTTCAGGAGTCTATCCCAGGGTCTAGGTATTGGTTGCCTCTCCAGATGTTTACGGTAAGGTCTCTTAATATTCTTAACTGTATAATGTATTTAGTGTTTTTTTCAGTGTACCATAATCTCATATTTAGGGTTGCAAATTTGATGAGATTCAAGCCTTGGGCTGTATTATTATAGCAGTGATGCCCTTAGGGGCTACTATCTTGAGTGAGCATGGCTGCACTCTCTTCTCTCAAAACATCCAGACAGTACCCGTACTGTCATTCTTTAAATTTCGGTTTTTGGCTACTTACAAACCCGACTTCAGAACTGGGGCTCTGTAACTAGCACTTGTAATTTGGCAATATTTAAGCGTCCCTGAAAAGGGCGCTTATTTGGTTTCGCGTCTGTTTCCTCGCCGCCGCCACCGCATTATGGTATCCCTTGAATATCTCCCTTATTATTGGAAGCTTTTTAACCATATTTGGCCGTTATATGCCTTAGGCGTGGGAAAATTTTTCCACATGCTTAAATTTGACCTTTCATCTTTATCAAGGCCACATGATCAAAAACTAGTTTTTTTATGTCAGCTGACTTGTCAGTCAGCTGACATTATGTCATCACTCTGCGGCGTGGGCGTACGCGTACGCGTGAACAACTTCTTCTCCAAAACTACAAGGCCTAGAGACATGCTGTTTTTTTTAAAAGATACCTTATCTATTGAGGATGAAAAATTGTTCAAGGCATGCAAATCTGTCTGTTCGTCTGTTTGCTAGAGACATTACAAGGGGGGTACCCCCACCAAAAGTGTGAATATTTCAACTTTTTATCACAATTTTCTCAGTGACTATTGCAGGGATTTCTCTCATATCTTGCATATATGTACTAGGCCAGAGGTAGATTCTCTTGTGTGAGTATGAGACCTGGATCTGTCTTACTTTTTTTTAAATAAATTTTTTTAATAATTTTTAATGCATTAAAATTCATGAAATCATGCACTAAATCACTTATAACTTCAAAAGTGTTGCATTTACAGCATTTTGTGAAAATATGTTGTTCAGCTACTTTTTTCATAGCTACAATATGGTGAGTAAGTTGGGTGTCTGTCTCAATAGCTAAGTGAGTAATAGCTACTTTTGGGCTTTTCAGTAACTTCCATTATGAGTAAAATCACTTGTAACTTAAAAACTATTGCATTTAGAGAATTTCGTATAAATATGTTATTCAGCTACTTTTGGGCCAGCTATAACATAGTGAAATTTCAGACCTGTAGCTCATGGCATAGCTGAGTAATAGCTACTTTTAGGTTATCACTGTTGAGTAAATCGCTTATAACTTGAAAACTATTGCATTTAGAGAATTTCGTATAAATATGTTATTCAGCTACTTTTGGGCCAGCTATAACATAGTGAAATTTCAGACCTGTAGCTCATGGCATAGCTGAGTAATAGCTACTTTTAGGTTATCACTGTTGAGTAAATCACTTATAACCAAAAGTAGCTGAATAACATATTTATACGAAATTCTCTAAATGCAATAGTTTTTAAGTTACAAGTGATTTTACTCATAATGGAAGTTACTGAAAAGCCCAAAATTGCAAATTTAATAAGTAAATTAAATTTTTATAAGTTAATACCCTATCCAATGGACAATAGCTTATCCGGTCGGCGCAGACCGGCCCGCCAAACGCCAGAAAAAGACGTCCTGTGTTTCCACCGGCTGGCCGGTCCCAGTACTGTGCATTCGCCAGGTGGCGCATGGTACTTCCTTCCTGTCTAGACAACATGACGTCATATCATCTTTTTCGTTTGGCGCGTGTACTGTGCGAACGTGTTTTCAACAATCTCCAGATATTTTAAGGAAAAGTGTGCATTATGATGGATTTTTCACCTGAATTGCAAATATTTTGGTTTAAAAGTGTTATCTACATATCAAGCACGGATATACATGATTAAATCTGCTGGAAACGCTCCCTAGCTGACTCAATTTAGTGTTGATGATAGGGCAGTTACGACGCGAAATATAAAGGCAGCCATTTTACTAGTTTCCTCCCATTCAACCTTTGTGTTGTTAGGGGCAGATCGACAATATTGAGGAATTATGGATATACTACTTACAGGTATTTTATCCGTGTCTTTTGTTTGAGGCTACAGTCACCATAGAAACGTCTTTCTAGTACTTCCAATAGAAATCACGGGGAACTGCAATCTACGTAGTTTTGAACACTGTAATAGAAGGAATTCCCCAAGCAAGAGATGCATTCTTCAGATTCTTCAGAGCGCACTGGTACCGACTTCTCTGCTGTAAAGCATCAGTCACACCAGCCTAGCTCGAGTATTTAGTGTTTTTTCATCAGAAGCAATAGGTGAATTCTTCAGATTTCTTCAGAGCGCACTGGTCCAGACATCTTTGCTGTAAAGCATTAGTCGACCGGCAAGCTCATGTTCAGCCGACCTCACCTAGTATTTACATAGAAGGAACTTCATCTTTAATCACTCTCAGTCCCTCCCTTGTGGACCCGGCACTTATGTCGGTATTAAGGGAGGTGGATGGCCAGGAAACTGGTTTGAGTGTACAGCCGGCTGAAAAGAAGAATCGACTTCAGACCGGCCAGGACTTCATCTACAGAGTGCACTGGCCCAGGCTTCTCTGCTTTAAAAGCATCAGCCGGCCGGCCAGCTCAAAAGAACGCGACCTCTGACGTCATATCCAGTCAGCCAATCGCGTGTCTTTCCGACCAATCACGAAGCAGGTCACGTGTTTTCACCGACCAGGAAGGTTGGAAGTGCGTTCTTCAGAACTCACGTCTACTGTGACTACAGTCCCTGCTTTACAGACCCGACCTTGTTGTCGGTAGTGGGGTTTTGTGGACTGTAAACTTGCTGGTAAAGCATCACACAAAGAACGCGAATACTGATGTCATCTCCAGTTAGCCAATCGCGTGTCCTTCCGACCAAATCACGAAGCTGGTCACGTGTTTTCACCGACCAGGAAGGTCGAACTGCGTTCTTCACAACTTACATCTACTGCGATACCAGTCCTTCTCTCATGAACCGACCTTCGTTGTCGGTAGTGGGGTTTGTGGATGAGCAGTATACTGCGCATTTGCATGTTTAATTATCACAAAAGAACGCGGCAACTGACGAACTCCAATCAGCCAATCGCGTGTCTTTCCGACCAGCAGGCTGGTCACGTGACACACCGAATACCAAGTGTTTCTAAAAATAGATTACAAGGGCTTTCCCAGCAACTGTCAAATCTTCGAACAAGACGTGCGATTTAAGAACTACTTTAATTAATGGAGGAAACCTACAGCAAGCTGAATTCAACACAAAAGATAGTTGTAAAATTGCTTTAGCGATTGGTTACAGAGTGTACCCACCAGTATACTGGCTACACAGCCTTGTACACTTGCTTCAACAACTGGTTACAGAGTGTACCGACTGGTACTAGCTACACAGCCTTGTATACTTGCTTCAATAACTGGTTACAGAGTGTACCGGCTGGTACTAGCTACACAGCCTTGTACATTTGCTTCAACAACTGTTTACAGAGTGTACCGACTGGTACTGGGCTACACAGCCTTGTACACTTGCTTCAACAGCTGGGTACAGAGTGTACCAGCTGGTTCTGGCTACACAGCCTTGTACACTTGCTTCAACAACTGGTTACAGAGTGTACCGACTGGTACTGGCTACACAGTCTTGTACACTTGCTTCAACCTACCGGTTACAAAGTCTACTAACAGGGTGCTGGCTACACAGTCCTTACTGTACAGGGCTTCACCCCAACTGGTTACTTAAAAAAAAAAAAAAAAAAAAAAGCTGGCTAAATATAGACCAGTAGCTGTCTAAATTCATTGGTGACCCCAGCCTCCAAGTTTTTTTGCCGGTTACAGAAAATTACTGGTTACAGTAAAGTACCGGGTATGGAGTCCTGGTACTGGACAGAGTTGCCTAAAGTAAATTTGGTTACAGAGAATTCTTAGACCAGTCAGTGGTCTTGGGGATATGACAGTGATATGACAGTGTCCCAAGCTACTGCCAGGCAACCTTCCCTTATCACACCTCTCAACAAACTGTTATCGGTGCTGGACTTGACTGGAGAGATAATAAAGTTTGTCATCATGTCCAGCCAGGGGTCAGACATCTCACAAATGACAATTGCTCTGGTAAATGCTGCACCTTGCAGGCTGCTGGCCCGGGGCAAAGAGTCTATTGATGTGGAAAGTTGTGTCAACCCCACCGGACCACAATAAGAACAGAGAGACTGTTAACTTGGATCATTGTCACCAGACCGGACCAGTGTCCGGAGGGACAGGAAATATTGTCAGGATACCAAATGTCCCAAATGTGGCACACAATCTGCCTGTAGGGTCCAGACTAAGCCCTTTTTGGGAACTTAGGAAGCCTTGGGGGCTGGACCCTAGGTAGTACAATTGTGGAAGGAGGGATACCTATGTCCATATACCTATACAAGAACAATCCAGGAAATGCCTGGGATTTCACATCCAAGGTCGGGCATACCAGTTCAAGGCCCTGCCTTTCGGTTTGTCCACAGCACCTTTGGAGTTCATCGTAATACCAAAGGAGGTGAATTGATGGCCATACACAAGGATTTAAGAAACCACCAGTACCTAGACGACTGGTTGGTGAGAGCCAGATCCCACCAGGCTTGTCTCCAACATACACAGGAGCTAGTAAATAATGTGTCAGCAACTAGGTTGGCTGGTGAACTTAGAGAAATCAGAGCTGGAGTCCAAAAAAGACTTCAATTTTGTAGGCTACCAGTTCGACCTCAGGTCTGATCCGGTCCGACTGACTCCAGACCGGTAGCAGAACCTTCAAGAGAAAATGCTGAAATTGCTATCCCTACCGGCTTGCCCGGTCCGGGAATTCAGGTCCGTGATAGGCTTACTAACAGCTACAGAAAAGCAAGTTCATGTAGGCCAACTTCATATGAGACTCATTCAGTGGCATCACAAACACAACTGGAGGGTCCCAGAATCACTGGAAAAGGTGATCCCAACCCCCAGGTCCTTGCACCCCCTTTACAATGATGGCTGAAGGAAGACAATGTACTTACAGTCCAACCATTACACCAATAAAACATGCTCTGCAAATAATTACAGACACATCAATAGAAGGGTGGGGCGCTCGCTTAGACGAGCACTTGCAAGAGCAACCTGGTCCCCTCCGGGAAGCAAGCTGCATATAAACTATCTAGAACTTAAAGCAGTTCTTTCTGGCCTTAAAAGAGTTCCAAGACCTTTGCTCAACAAGATAGTACCTGTAGCAACTGACAACACCACAGTAGTGTCATACATAAACAAGGAAGGAGGCATGAGGTCGTGCCCACTTTGTGCCCTACTATGGAGAATCTTGACCTGGTGTACCAGGAAACAAGTGACTCTAAAGCACGACACATTCCAGGCCAGCCGAATGTGGTAGCAGACAAGCTATCCAGGCTAGGCCAGACCATCCAAACAGTGGTTTCTCCTTCCAGAGGTCTTCCACTCTATGCAGCAGGTGGCACCGGCCCAAATAGACTTATTTGCCACGAGGTTCAACAACAGGTTGCCTGTGTTTGTGTCACCAGTACCGGATCCCCTGGCCACAGCAGTGGATGCGCTCAGTCGGCCGTGGTAGGATCTGAAAGCATACACCTTCCCATCAGCCATATTGGGCAAAGTGGTGGAGAAGTTGCAAGACTCCCCATGCAAGAGAATCATTCTGATTGCTCCGGGGTGGCCCAACATGCCTTGGTTTTGGGATCTAGTGGCTACGTCCAGCCAAATCCCACTGAGCCTGCCCAATATGCCCAACCTGTTGACAGCCATTCAATCAGATCCCTCACAGAAATCTGACAAACCTTAATATCCATGCAGGGCTCCTAGAGCCTCAGCAATCGAGGAGCAGGGCTTATCTGAGGCAGTGGCAGCAAGAGTTGAGGCTCCTCAAAGGGGATCAATCTGATCAGTCTATGAGGCAAGTGGGCCATTTTTACAAGTGGTGTATCATTCATCAGGTGGACTTCGGGGCACCCCCTGTTAAGTTAATTGCTGACTTCCTTATGTACCTATTTCAGGACAGGAAGTTGCAGCCCAGCACCATTGATGGTTACAGGTCAGGCTTTGCTGATAGACTGGGAAATTTGCCCATCAATATCAGTAAGGATGAAAATCTCACTCGTCTCCTGGATAGTTTCCACTGAGACAGACCCAAAGGCCGGAAGGGAATCCCCTCCTGGAACCTCTCCCTGGTTTTTGCACCAGCTGACAGGGGTCATTTGGAACCAATTAAAGAGGCCTCCTTGAAGCATTTGACCTTCAAGACAGTTTTCCTCTTGGCCCTGGGGTCAGGCAAGAGTAGAAGTGAGATACATGCTTGGCAAAACAGAAATATTAGACACCAGTCCGACTGGTCAAGGTGTCCCTGTACCCGTCACCCAGCTTTCTCCCCAAGAATCAGCTGGCCTAAGAGGGTCCAGACAGTGTGGCCCCAGGGATATAACAGCCCTGGCCCCAACTCTGGATAGATCCCTCAAGTCTGACAGGTCCCTCTGTCCAGTCAGAGCATTGCGCTACTATTTGGACAGGACCTCGGGCAGAATAAGGAGGTGGGTTTTGTCTCCTTTAAGAAAGGTTTTGACAAAGACATCTCACCTGCCACTATCTCCTCTTGGATCAAGCAGACTGTGATCCTATGTTATGAGCTCTCTGACCAGGAGGCCCACACTTTACATCAGGTTAAAGCCAATGATGTCAGGGCCTTTGATGCTTCTAAGGTCTTCCAGTCGGGAGTTTTCCTTGGATACAGTCTTGTCAGCCTGCCACTGAAGTCACATAATACCTTCACGTAGTGCTATCTGAAAGGCGGGGCTTGGGCTGATTCAGAGCTTTACCAATTGGGCTCGGTAGTGGCTGCTCAGCAGATCCACTAGTGGCCCTTAGATTGAGGAGATTTGTATATATGTATAAACAGTTTCTTCATGTACATAAGAATTAAGTGTGGCGTGCTTCCTTTGGGAGGTTTATTTGCATTCTGGGACTGAACTCATCCCTCTCTTCCCCTACCTCAGAGCAGGTCTGCAAAAAGGGGGGGGGGGGGGGGGGGGCAACCGCGGTATAGCCCCGGGTAACCGGCTGCTGGCAACCGACCATGGTCTTACAGGGTTTCCTGACCTTAAGGTCAACCCAGACCTGGGCCTATAGGTCTCCTGACGAAGTCAGCCTAGACCGTAGGTTAAAGTTTGCTATTACTTGTGAGTTCACATAAGTCCCTAGTAACTTACCCGCCAGCCAAGCGGTAGTTATTCAGCTATTGTCCATTGGATAGGAAGTATTAACGCAATAAAATTGCAAATTTAATAAGTAAATTAAATTTTTATAAGTTAATACCCTATCCAATGGACACACAAGACCCTCCCACCGACCCCGCTATCAGCTTACTAGGGGCCTAATAGGTTTAGACAACGAAAAAGATGATATGACGTCATGTTGTCTAGACAGGAAGGAAGTACCATGCGCCACCTGGTGAATGCACAGTACTGGGACCGGCCAGCCGGTGGAAACACAGGACGTCTTTTTCTGGCGTTTGGCGGGCCGGTCTGCGCCGACCGGATAAGCTATTGTCCATTGGATAGGGTATTAACTTATAAAAATTTAATTTACTTATTAAATTTGCAATTTTGGGCTTTTCAGTAACTTCCATTATGAGTAAAATCACTTGTAACTTAAAAACTATTGCATTTAGAGAATTTCGTATAAATATGTTATTCAGCTACTTTTGGGCCAGCTATAACATAGTGAAATTTCAGACCTGTAGCTCATGGCATAGCTGAGTAATAGCTACTTTTAGGTTATCACTGTTGAGTAAATCGCTTATAACTTGAAAACTATTGCATTTAGAGAATTTCGTATAAATATGTTATTCAGCTACTTTTGGGCCAGCTATAACATAGTAAAATTTCAGACCTGTAGCTCATGGCATAGCTGAGTAATAGCTACTTTTAGGTTATCACTGTTGAGTAAATCACTTATAACTTGAAAAGTGTTGCATTTAGAGCATTTTGTTAAAATATGTTATTCAGCTACTTTTTTCATAGCTACAATATGGTAAGTTGGGCGTCTGTCTCAATAGCTAAGGGAGTAATAGCTACTTTTGGGCTTTTCAGTAACTTCCATCATGAGTAAAATCACTTGTAACTTAAAAACTATTGCATTTAGAGAATTTCGTATAAATATGTTATTCAGCTACTTTTGGGCCAGCTATAACATAGTAAAATTTCAGACCTGTAGCTCATGGCATAGCTGAGTAATAGCTACTTTTAGGTTATCACTGTTGAGTAAATCACTTATAACTTGAAAACTATTGCATTTAGAGTATTTTGTTTCAATATGTTATTCACCTATTTTGGGGTCAGCTATAACATAGTGAAGTTTCAGACCTGTGGCTCATTTCATAGCTGAGTAATAGCTACTTTGAAGTTGTCACTGTTGAGTAAATCAGTTATAATTGGAAAACTATTGCATTTACAGAAATTTGTGCAAATATGTTATTCAGCTACTTTTGGGTCAGCTATAACATAGTGAAATTATAGACCTATAGCTCATGGCACAACTGAGCAATAGCTATTCTCAGGTACTGACTGTTGAGTAAATCAGCTATAACTTGAAAAATATTGCATTTGGAGTATTTTGTTAAAATATATTGTTCACCTACTTTTGGGTCAGCCATAACATAGTGAAATTACAGACCTATAGCTCATGGCATAGCGGAGCAATAGCTATTTTCAGGTTCTCACTATTGAGTAAATCAGTTGTAGCTTGAAAACTATTGCATTTACAGTAGTTTGCTTAAATATGTTGTTCACCTACTTTTGGGTTAGCTATAACATAGTAAAATTTCAGACATGTAGCTCATTGCATAGCTGAGTAATAGTTCCTTTGAGGTTCTCACTGTTGAGTAAATCAGTTGTAACTTGAAAACTATTATATTTAGAGTAATTTGTTAAATATGTTATTCACAGAATTTTTGGTCAGCTATAACATAGTGAAATTGCAGACCTCTATGTCATGGCATAGCTGAGCAATAAGCTACTTTCAGGTTCTCACTGTTGAGTAAATCATTGTATCCACTGGATAGCCGCAGTGTGTAGAGAGAGATTTCACCATTACTGCTCTGATGAAAAAAAATATTATAGCTAGCTTTCTTAAGTTTGCAGTATATATTAATAACCATAAAATGTTGTCTGGGAATATTTTTGGCCTCATTTTGAGAAACAAGATGGCCGCCACAGGTGTTTTTTGTCAGTCATGATGAAAAGTGCTTATATCTCCCTTATTATTGATCCTAGAGGTTTGGGATGATAAACCAACCTGTAGAAAATCATGGGGTGGGAATCTTTTGGTGTGGTCAGATTTGACCTTCAATGACCCCTCCTTCAAGGTCAAACAAGGATAGCCAAACTTAAAAGTGCTTATAACTCGCTTATTATTGGTCCCAGAGGTTTGGGATGGTAAACAGACAGGAAATCATGGGATGTGAATCTGTTGATATGGTCCGATTTGACCTTGGAACCCTCCTTCAAGGTCAAATGAGGATAGCGAAAATTGAAAGTGCCTACAACTCGCTTATTATTGGTGACAGAGATTTGGGATGGTAAACCATCCCATAGGAAATCATTGGCTCGGAATCTTTTGGTATGGTCAGATTTGACCTTTGGACCCCTCCTTCAAGGTCAAATGAGGACAGCCAAGCTTAAAAGTGCTTATAACTCATTAAGCGTCCCGCAAGGGACGCTTGTTTGTGTATGGGAGAGCTTCAGGCTCCGCCGGCTCCGGCGGCTCCGCATTTTGTTTTCCTTATAACTCTGTAACCGTTAGGCGGATTCTTTTCAAATTTGGCAGGTTTAGGCAGTAGCCTTGGGGAATTTTTTTGAATATACTGCAGTGACATTTCAACCAATCAGAGAGGTCACATGACCAAAAATGTCTTTTTTCGATGGGGAAGCTTGTCCGGATGATAACTTGAAAGGAATTTTATCAATTCACCTGAAACTTGGCAAATACATTCATTCTATTAAAATCTGGAAATCATTAGATTTTGGCATTGATTGGTCAAGAAATGGCCGAGTAATTAATGATTAATTAATCATTACGAATTTTCCAAATAAGGAAAACACAAAAATGCTTATATCTCGAAAACCGTGCTAGATAGAGCGATTTCGACGAAATTTTTGACCCACAGGGTATCTCTGCAGAGTAGTTTTCCCAATTTTCAAAAAATTTTTCTCTCGCCCAAAATGGCGGCCATTTTGAATTTTCGAAATTTTCGCAAAAATTGCAAAACACAAAAATGCTTATATCTCGAAAACCGTGCTAGATAGAGCGATTTCGACGAAATTTTTGACCCGCAGGGTATCTCTGCAGAGTAGTTATCCCAATTTTGAAAAAATTTTTGTCTCGCCAAAAATGGCGGCCATTTTGAATTTTCGAAATTTTTGCAAAAATTGCAAAACACAAAAATGCTTGTATCTCGAAAACCGTGCTAGATAGAGCGATTTCGACGAAATTTTTGACCCGCAGGGTATCTCTGCAGAGTAGTTATCCCAATTTTGAAAAAAAAATTGTCTCGCCAAAAATGGCGGCCATTTTGAATTTTCGAATTTTTCGCAAAAATTGCAAAACATAAAAATGCTTATATCTCGAAAACCCTGCTAGATAGAGCGATTTCGACGAAATTTTTGACCCACAGGGTATATCTGCAGAGTAGCCATGCCAATTTTCAAAAAAAATTTGTCTCGCCAAAAATGGCGGCCATTTTGAATTTTCGAATTTTTCGCAAAAATTGCAAAACATAAAAATGCTTATATCTCGAAAACCCTGCTAGATAGAGCGATTTCGACGAAATTTTTGACCTGCAGGGTATCTCTGCAGAGTAGCCATGCCAATTTTCAAACAAAAAATTTCTCGCAAAAAATGGCGGCCATTTTGAATTTTCAGACCCATAGCTAATTACTCACCTACTCAAAATGAGTAAATGCGAATTATCTCTAAAAGTATTGCAGATAGCCAATTTTTCTCAAATAAATCATTCACCTACTTTTGGGAGAGCTTTCACTTGGTGAAGTTTCAGACCCATAGCTAATTACTCACCTACTCAAAATGAGTAAATGCGAATTATCTCTAAAAGTATTGCAGATAGCCAATTTTTCTCAAATAACTCATTCACCTACTTTTGGGAGAGCTTTCACTTGGTGAAGTTTCAGACCCATAGCTAATTACTCACCTACTCAAAATGAGTAAATGCGAATTATCTCTAAAAGTATTGCAGATAGCCAATTTTTGTCAAATTAATCATTCACCTACTTTTGGGAGAGCTTTCACTTGGTGAAGTTTCAGACCCATAGCTAATTACTCACCTACTCAAAATGAGTAAATGAGAATTATCTCTAAAAGTATTGCAGATAGCCAATTTTTCTCAAATAACTCATTCACCTACTTTTGGGAGAGCTTTCACTCTGTGAAGTTTCAGACCCATAGCTAATTACTCACCTACTCAAAATGAGTAAATGCGAATTATCTCTAAAAGTATTGCAGATAGCCAATTTTTCTCAAATAACTCATTCACCTACTTTTGGCAGAGCTTTCACTTGGTGAAGTTTCAGACCCATAGCTAATTACTCACCTACTGAAAATGAGTAAATGCGAATTATCTCTAAAAGTATTGCAGATAGCCAATTTTTCTCAAATAACTCATTCACCTACTTTTGGGAGAGCTTTCACTTGGTGAAGTTTCAGACCCATAGCTAATTACTCACCTACTCAAAATGAGTAAATGCGAATTATCTCTAAAAGTATTGCAGATAGCCAATTTTTCTCAAATAACTCATTCACCTACTTTTGGCAGAGCTTTCACTTGGTGAAGTTTCAGACCCATAGCTAATTACTCACCTACTCAAAATGAGTAAATGCCAAATATCTCTAAAAGTATTGCAGATAGCCAATTTTTCTCAAATAACTCATTCACCTACTTTTGGGAGAGCTTTCACTTGGTGAAGTTTCAGACCCATAGCTAATTACTCACCTACTCAAAATGAGTAAATGCGAATTATCTCTAAAAGTATTGCAGATAGCCAATTTTTGTCAAATTAATCATTCACCTACTTTTGGGAGAGCTTTCACTTGGTGAAGTTTCAGACCCATAGCTAATTACTCACCTACTCAAAATGAGTAAATGCGAATTATCTCTAAAAGTATTGCAGATAGCCAATTTTTGTCAAATTAATCATTCACCTACTTTTGGGAGAGCTTTCACTTGGTGAAGTTTCAGACCCATAGCTAATTACTCACCTACTCAAAATGAGTAAATGCGAATTATCTCTAAAAGTATTGCAGATAGCCAATTTTTCTCAAATTAATCATTCACCTACTTTTGGGAGAGCTTTCACTTGGTGAAGTTTCAGACCCATAGCTAATTACTCACCTACTCAAAATGAGTAAATGCGAATTATCTCTAAAAGTATTGCAGATAGCCAATTTTTCTCAAATAACTCATTCACCTACTTTTGGGAGAGCTTTCACTTGGTGAAGTTTCAGACCCATAGCTAATTACTCACCTACTCAAAATGAGTAAATGCGAATTATCTCTAAAAGTATTGCAGATAGCCAATTTTTCTCAAATAACTCATTCACCTACTTTTGGCAGAGCTTTCACTTGGTGAAGTTTCAGAACCATAGCTAATTATTCACCTACTCAAAATGAGTAAATGCGAATTATCTCTAAAAGTATTGCAGATAGCCAATTTTTCTCAAATAACTCATTCACCTACTTTTGGGAGAGCTTTCACTATGTGAAGTTTCAGACCCATAGCTATTTATTCACCTACTCAAAATGAGTAAATGCTAATTATCTGTAAAAGTATTGCGGATACCCAATTTTTATCAAATACTCATTCATCTACTTGTGGGAGAGCTTTCACATGGTGAAGTTTCAGACCCATAGCTAATTACTCACCTACTCAAAATGAGTAAATGCGAATTATCTCTAAAAGTATTGCAGATAGCCAATTTTTCTCAAATAACTCATTCACCTACTTTTGGGAGAGCTTTCACTTGGTGAAGTTTCAGACCCATAGATAATTATTCACCTACTCAAAATGAGTAAATGTGAATTATCTCTTAATAGTATTGCAGATAGCCAATTTTTCTCAAATAACTCATTCACCTACTTTTGGAAGAGCTTTCACACACGAAAATGAAAAATTGTGAATATCTCGGAAAAGCTATTTCTTCTGCTTTAATGCTCGGCGGGAGATACACACCGCGGCAGTGGTCTTGACAAAAATTTTTGTCTCCCCAAAAATGGTGGCCATTTTGAATTTTCAAAGTTTTTGCAAAACACAAAAATGCTTATATCTCGAAAACTGTGCTATATGGAGCGAACTCAACAAAAATTTGGACCTGCTGGGTATCTCCAATTTTCAAAATATTTTTGTCTCGCCAAATATAGTGGACATTTTAAATTTTTTTATTTTTTGCAAAACACAAAAATGCTTATATCTTGAAAACCGTGCTAGATAGAGCAGACTGCGCTGACTTTGGTTGCCACAACAGTATAAGGCTAGAAACGAAGCATTTTCTTAATACTTTAGCACTCACCTTTATATCCTTTTCGGGACGCTTTGTTTTTGCTATGCAAAAACATTATCTTTTTTTTTTGCGAGCGATCCTCTAGTTTATAATTGGTCCTACAGGTTTGGAATGGTAAACCATAGGAAATCATGGGCTGGGAATGTATTTGTGTGGTTAGATTTGACCTTGGACCCCTTCTTCAAGGTCGAACGAGGATATTGCATTTGTAGTATTTCTTTAAATATGTTTTAACCCATTTTTTACACTTAAACAATTACCTTGTTATTTTCCTTCATAATACCATTTACAGGGCACAACTTTTTTATCCTTTTCTTCTGTCAGCTTCGGAATTTCTTTCGAACTTGCTGTTCAGTTACCATTTACTGTATTTCTGTACAGCCCTTTTCCTGATAATTATTCTGTCCTCACCTTCACAAATCAAAAACACTCAGTCAGCTGATACAGTGCCCGTTCACGGGCACTCTCCTCTTGTTTGGGTATACCCGACCGTCATCACCGCTCAGCAAAATCTTTTGACTGCAGAGGCTTCTAATTATACACACATATTCATACTATCAAAAACGCGAGCTGATTGGATTTTGGGAGCGATCTGAAGAAAAATGACTGATTTATGAGCGATTTTCTCACACCTACAAACCAGAAAGCTTAAAGTTCATGAACCCCCTATCTTCTTAAGTGTTGCATTTAGAGCCATAAAATGTATTGGGAGGTTATAGGAAACCATATGTGGACAGTCTAGAAAGCAAGTCAAATCCCCCCCCCCCCCTTAGGGGTTAAACTGGGGTCATAAAATAGCCGATTTTGTGTTTTTGCTTTATATCTCCTTTATTCTTACCTTTAGAGCTTTAGAATATATTAAGAGGTATTGGGAAACCATATGTGAAGAGTCTATATAGCCGGTAAGATTTACCCCCCGATCCCCCCCCCCCTTATTGCTCAAACTGGGGTCATAAAATAGCCAATTTTGCTTTATATATCTTTTATTCTTGCTTTTAGAGCTTTAGAATGTATTAAGAGGTACTGGGAAACCATATGTGAAGTGTCAAGATAGCCGTTCAGATTTACTCCCGAACCCCCCCTTATGGGTCAAACTGGGGTCATAAAATAGCCGATTTTGTGTTTTTGCCTTATATCTCCTTTATTCTTACTTTTAGAGCTTTAGAATGTATTAAGAGGTATTGGGAAACCATATGTGAGGAGTCAAGATAGCCGGTTAGATTTACCCCCCGACCCCCCCCCCCCTATGGCTCAAACTGGGGTCATAAAATAGCCAATTTTGCTTTATATCTCTTTTATTCTTTGCTTTTAGAGCTTTAGAATGTATTAAAGAGGTATTGGGAAACCATATGTGAAGAGTCTATATAGCCGGTCAGATTTACCCCCTGACCCCCTTATGGGTCAAACTCGGGTCATAAAATAGCTCATTTTGTGTTTTGCCTTATTTCTCCTTATTCTTGCTTTTAGAGCTTTAGAATGTATTAAGAGGTATTGGGACACCATATGTGAAGAGTCGAGATAGCCTGTCAGATTTAACCCCTGCCCCCCCCCCCATGGGTCAAACTGCAGTCATAAAGTAGCCGATTTTGTGTTCTTGCCTTGTATCAATTCATACTCTTGCTTTTAGAGCTTTACAATGTATTAAGAGGTATAGGGAAACCTGTGAAGAGTCAAGATAGCCTGTCAGATTTAAACACCCCCCATGGGTCAAACTGGGGTCATAAAATAGCCGATTTTGTTTTTTTGCCTCATATGTCCTTTGCATTTTAACTTCTACAGCTTTAGAATGTATTAACAGGTAGTTGGAATTCGTGGAGAGTCTAGGTAGCTGTTCAAATTAGCTCTCTGGCCCCATCTTATGAGTCAAAGTGGGGTCATAAAATATCAATTTTTCTGTTTTGGCCTCATATCTTCTTCATTATTGGTTTTACAGCTTTACAAGTTTTAAGAGGTAGTGGGAAACCATATATGGAGAGTCTTAAGAGCTGGTCACAGTGGGGTCATAGAATGCAATTTCTACTTTAATATTTCAACATTAATGATGTCATTATCTTAATGTTATTTTCATACCTTCGTGCAACAAGTAACTTTTTGAAATTGCACTCACGACTTATACATACTATTAAAGCAGGCAAAATACATTCCTATTTTGTTGTCATCATCTAAAATTATGATCTGCATCAAATTGTGCTTGTTTTATTGTAAAAAACTGGGTCCAAATATTTACAAACTTATTTCGGTGCAGCAGTTTGATAATGACACATTTATAAATAACCATTTTCAGCTCATTATCACTTCTTCTGACTTCCATTCTTCTGCAGTAAACTAATAACTCAGCAATGGAAACATATTCTTTACTATGTCTCTTATTTATACATAACATCTACATATCACTGACACTTTCAACAGGGCACAGATAAAGATGAACTCCGATAAAGATAACATCTTAACTCCTTATATGAGCATTTCTTCATACATAGACTACAACAGGGGGGAGGGGGGGGGGAGAGAGGGGGGATGTTTGGGAGACACACATGAACTTGATTTTATCCCTTATCAGCATATACCCAGTGGACTAATTCTCTGGGGACTCATCAAAGACTGGGAATTATATATACATGTAAATAGAAATAAGCATTATTCATAAGATATAAGTGGGCTTGCGGGAACATTGACCATTTATTTACTCATTGGGATAGATGTCTTCAGAGCATTGCGTCAAAAACTTCTTGCCTTTCTAAAGGCTTAAATTTTACTACGCCTTTTTCTAAAATATAGATATATGGCATTTAACAGTGACAAGATGTTTCATGTAAAGGCTTTTATTGAGTTGCAACTTCCCCCTTAGCAAATTTTCCTTTAAATGCCTGACATATTAGTAAGACTTTGATATTCATAGTGACATACTATTTAGCAGCAAGTCAATTCATGAACTGATCTGGTTTGGAAAACTTGATTTGCAAATTGATTCAGTTCACAATTTTATGATTCTTTGCACCCCTAGTAATAAGGATCTATGGGTGGAAAATTTCTATTTTGCACGGTTAAATTTAGACGAAATCGCTCTATCTCGCACGGTTAAGGAGATAGAAGCAATTTTGTGTTTTGCCATTTTGGGCAAAAATTTGAAAATTCAAAATGGCCGCCATATGTGGGAAGAGGAAATTTTTTGAAAATTGCCAAGAGTACATTGCTCAGATACTCTGTTGCTTGATAATTTCGACGAAATCACTCTATCTCGCACGGTTAAGGAGATAGAAGCAAATTCGTGTTTTGCCATTTTTGGCAAAAATTCGAAAATTCAAAATGGCCGCCATTTTTGGGGAGGGGAAATTCTTTTGAAAATTGCTAAGAGTGCATTTCTGAGATAACCTGTGGGTAGAAAATTTCGACGAAATTGCTCTATCTCGCACAGTTAAGGAGATAGGAGCAATTTTGTGTTTTGCCATTTTTGGCAAAAATTCGAAAATTCAAAATGGCCGCCATTTTTGGGGAGGGGAAAATTTTTTTGAAAATTGCAAAAGGTACATTCCTTAGATACCCTGTGGGTCGACGAAATCGCTCTATCTCGCATGGTTTAGGAGATATGAGCACATTTGCCTTTTTCAGTATTCAAAATAGCCAATTACTCATTTATTTAATGAATTACTCACTCATCTATGAAGCAATTTCCCCCCCAAAAGCAATCCCATACAAGCTATTAACCCAATGAACCTCCAAACCAAATTTCAGAAAGCTAGGCTTAATAGCATTCCTTAAAATGTCTGGAAACCATGGAGATACTCAAAAGTAGCAAAGTAGCTATTACTCAGTTAGCTATAGAGCTATCATCACCAAAAGCAATCCCATACAAGCTATTAACCCAATAAACCTGCATGCCAAATTTGGTAAAGATAGGATAAGAATTGTTGCCTAAAATGTCTGGAAACCAAGTGGGACGCCGGACAAAGCAAAAATAATATGTCCACCGCCCAGTTTGGTGGACATAATACATAAATGTGTTCTCAGGTAAAATTTTAGACAGATTAGCCTCATATTTTGTGACCTAGAGGGCTTTAAGTGGCCATAGGTCTATTTGAGACTTAAGGTGGCCAAAAGTTCTTTACTACTGAGAGTTTAAGATCACCTTAAAATAGGGATCTTCCTTTGGCCACCCTTTACATGCGTACCAAGTTTGAAAAAAATACTGATCCATTTTTGAGTTATCGCGTACATAAGGAAATTTCTACGGTGGCAGAGGCGCAACGGACCTGAATCCAGTGTATCCCCAACTTTCGTCTGGGGATATAGTAATATATTTAAACAAAATACTGTTAATGCTATAGTTTTCAAGTTATAACTGATTTACTTAACAGTGATAACCTCAAAGTAGCTATTTTTCAGCTATGCAATGAGCTACAGGTATGTAATTACACTATGTTACAGCTGATCCAAAAGTAGGTGAATAACATTTAAGAAAATAGCATCAGAGATGCCCATACCCCACAGCCTCGGGAAATATTTTTAATACCATGAGATATAGAAGTACTGTATCAGTACATAGTTCAGGATACTTTCGGAGCACTGTCAGTTATATAAAGGTCCAAACAATGTTTAAATGGAGAAAATAATGTCGAAGAGAAAGACAATGCATGTAAATATAAAGTATTAAAACAAGACAATTCAATAACAAGAGGACAACATTAATCAGTAAATTAAACATTATGACATTCTTCATCTACATTTGCATTGGCCAAATTATAGTTTAGATGTTTTGAATATTACCATGCATACAGAAGCGGTAATACATTCAATCAATGCTTATGTGTGGTGTTGGGAGCAAAATCTGTGGCTCACTTGATGAAATTAAATCTGTAAAAGTAAAATTCTTAATGAATTCTAATATGACTTTAACAGTGCTTAATCTGCATCAAAAGACCGACCCAAAGGTGCAACAAGATTTTAAAGGTCAACGTCACTACGACAAGGTCAAATCAAGGTCACACCATGATGCTGTACACCTACAACACCTAACCAATGTCCCTACCAAGCATCAACTTCCTAAACCTTACGGTTTCCGAGATATAGCCCGGACAAGATTTTATAGGTCAAGGTCACTACGGCAAGGTCAAAGGTCAAATCAAGGTCACACCATGACTTTGCACACCTACACCCCCTAACCAATGTCCCTACTAAGTATCAACTTCCTACACCTTACGGTTGCTGAGATATGGCCCGGACAAGATTTTATAGGTCAAGGTCACTATGGCAAGGTCAAATCAAGGTCAGACCATGACGTTGCACACCTATGGCCCCTAACCAATGTCCCTACCAAGTATCAACTTCCTACACCTTACGGTTTCTGAGATATAGCCCGGGCAATACTTTATAGGTCAAGGTCACTACAGCAAGGTCAAAGGTCAAATCAAGGTCAGACCATGACGCTGCACACCTACACCCCCTAACCAATGTCCCTAGTAAATATCAACTTCCTACACCTTATGGTTGCTGAGATATAGCCCGGACAAGATTTTATAGGTCAAGGTCACTATGGCAAGGTCCAATCAAGGTCAGACCATGACGTTGCACACCTACAGCCCCTAACCAATGTCCCTGCCAAGTATCAACTTCCTACACCTTACAGTTTCCGAGATGTGGCCCGGACAAGATTTTATAGGTTAAGGTCACTACAGCAAGGTCAAATCAAGGTCAGACCATGACGCTGCACACCTACAGCCCCTAACCAATGTACCTACCAAGTATCAACTTCCTACACATTACAGTTTCCAAGATATAGCCCGGACAAGATTTTACAGGTCAAGGTCACTATGGCAAGGTCAAAGATCAAATCAAGGTCAGACCATGATGTTGCACACCTACACCCCCTAACCAATGTCCCTAGTAAATATCAACTTCCTACACCTTATGGTTGCTGAGATATAGCCCGGACAAGATTTTATAGGTCAAGGTCACTATGGCAAGGTCAAATCAAGGTCAGACCATGACGCTGCACACCTACAGCCCCTAACCAATGTCCCTACCAAGTATCAACTTCCTACACCTTACGGTTTCTGAAATATAGCCCGGGCAAGATTTTATAGGTCACTACAGCAAGGTCAAAGGTCCAATCAAGGTCAGACCATGATGTTGCACACCTACAGCCCCTAACCAATGTCCCTACCAAGTATCAACTTCCTACACCTTACAGTTTCCGAGATGTAGCCCGGACAAGATTTTATAGGTCAAGGTCACTACAGCAAGGTCAAAGGTCAAGTCAAGGTTACACCATGACGTTGGACACCTACACCTCCTAACCAATGTACCTACCAAGTATCAACTTCCTACAGATTACGGTTTCCGAGATACAGCCAGGACAAGATTTTATAGGTCAAGGTAACTACAGCAAGGTCAAAGGTCAAATCAAGGTCACACCATGACGTTGCACACCTACACCCCCTAACCAATGTCCCTACCAAGTATCAACTTCCTACACCTTACGGTTTCTGAGATATAGCCCGGACAAGATTTTCAAACTCAAGGTCACTATGGCAAGGTCAAATCAAGGTCAGACCATGACGTTGCACACCTACACCTCCTAACCAATGTCCCTAGCAAGTATCAACTTCCTACACCTTACGGTTTCTGAGATACAGCCCGGACAAACTTTTTCCCGCCGCCCACCCGCCCATCCGGACACCATGGGTGAAAACAATACCCCGACAGCCCTGTGGGGTAGAAATTATTAAAAAAATTCATAAAAGAACTTTGGCACGTGAAAGCTCTCCAAAATGTAGGTGAATGAGTTATGCGAGAAATACTGGCTATCTGCAATACTTTCAGGGATAATAGGCATTTACTCATTTTGAGTAGGTGAGTAATTAGCTATGGGTCTGAAACTTCACCATGTGAAAGCTCTTCCAAAAGTAGATGAATGAGTTATTTGATAAAAATTGGGTATCCACAATACTTTTAGAGATAATTAACATTTACTCATTTTGAGTAGGCGAGTAATTAGGTACGGGTCTGAAACTTCACCAAGTGAAAGCTCTCCCAAAAGTAGGTGAATGAGTTATTCAAAAGTAGCTATTACTCACTTAGCTATTGAGATAGACGCCCAAGTTACTCACCATGTTGTAGGCTATGGAAAAAGTAGCTGAATAACAAATTTTAAAAAGTGCTCTAAATGCAATACTTTTCATTAATTTTAATGCATTAAAAATTATATAAAAAATTCATAAAAAAAACTTTAGCATGTGAAAGCTCTCTAAAATGTAGGTGAATGAGTTACTTATTTGAGAAGTACTGGCTATCTGCAATACTTTTAGAGATAATAGGCATTTACTCATTTTCAGTAGGTGAGTAAGTAGCTACGGATCTGAAAATTCACTAATTGAAAGTTCTCCAAAATGTATATGAATGAGTTATTTGAGAAAAATTGGCTATCTGCAATACTTTTAGAGATAATAGGCATTTACTCATTTTCAGTAGGTGAGTAATTACCTACGGGTCTGGAACTTCACCATGTGAAAGCTCTCCCAAAAGTAGATGAATGAGTTATTTGAGAAAAATTGGCTATCTGAAATACTTTTACAGATAATTCGCATTTACTCATTTTGAGTAGGTGAGTAATTACCTACGGGTCTGAAACTTCAGAATGTGAAAGCTCTTCCAAAAGTAGGTGAATGAGTTATTTGAGAAAAATTGGCTATCTGCAATACTTTTAAGAGATAATTCGCATTTACTCATTTTGAGTAGGCGAGTAATTATCTACGGGTCTGAAACTTCACCATGTGAAAGCTCTCCCAAAAGTAGGTGTATGAGTTATTTGAGAAAAATTGGCTATCTGCAATACTTTTAAGCGATAGGCCACCTGCCAAATATGAAAGAAATCTGGAAAAAAATGTGGACTGTAGGTCGCTAACAAGCAATATTCCACATTTTAGACATTTTTGTCTACCACAGGCCTAATTTAGACATAAAGTCTACCAAAAAGATAGGGTGGCGAGTTCTCTAGCATACCAAGCCACCTGCCAAATATGAAAGAAATCTGGAAAGAAATGTGGACTGTAGGTCGCTAACAAGCAATATTCCACATTTTAGACATTTGTGTCTACCACAGGCCTAATTTAGACATAAAGTCTACCAAAAAGATAGGGTGACGAGTCCTCCACCATATCAAGCCACCTGCCAAATATGAAAGAAATCTGGAAAGAAATGTGGACTGTAGGTCGCTAACAAGCAATATTCCACATTTTTGACATTTTTGTCTACCACAGGCCTAATTTAGACATAAAGCCTACCAAAAAGATAGGGTGGCGAGTCCTCCACCATATCAAGCCACCTGCCAAATATGAAAGAAATGTGGAAAGAAATGTGGACTGTAGGTCGCTAACAAGCAATATTCCGAATTTTAGACATTTTTATCCACCACAGGCCTAATTTAGACATAAAGCCTACCAAAAAGATAGGGTGGCGAGTCCATAGTATCCCGCTTTGCGCCGGGGATACAATTAGAAGCTGATTATCAAATGATTTAAAAGATAGTAACACTGCTCTTAGCTCTAAAATGTTCATATGGAACCATTATTACATCCGGATTCTACAGACCACTGGCTGTTTGATGCTTTATCCTTCTGATAGAGTGGCTCCTTCTTCAAACTTGAAGTTTGGTTCACCACTGAAGATGACCCCTGATAACCTGAGACACAGGAACTGGGATAGCCAGTGACTGATTATATCTCCAGTGAGTTTTAGCAACCAATGGAGTGGCCTCTTATGCAGACAACCCCATGGTATAGTCTTCTCCAATAAAGCCATGTAGCCCGTTGAGGACGTGATCTTCCTGGAATATAGTTCTTTTTTTTTCTTTTTTGTCGCACCTAGTAAGACAAACTCTGTCATTAGATCAAATTTGTAATCCAGGAATTCTATTTGTTGAGTTGGGAAGAATCTGACTCTTTGTAGATAATGATGCAACCCAAGCTTTTGACAAGAAGAACCAACCTCTGTGTATTCACTTGTCACTGCTCTTTTGACCTTGCTCTCATTTACTCAACATCTATAACTGATGAATTTTGATGCGTACTACTAGAGAGAGCCATCAGTTTCACCTCTTTTGCTAAGTGAACTCAAGAGGAGCCTTAGTGATTCAGAAGGTTAAGGCAGTGAACTGGTAAGATTTGTCACCTACATTGAAGCGAATATTTGTGAGACCTTTTTTTTTGAAACTGCAAAACAAATGTCCACAACTGAGTAAACAGCATCAGGGACACAGACATTGACTTCAACCTGCCAAACCTCGCTTTTGGCAAGGTCTGGGTAAATATTTTCTGAGGTTGAGAACTTGTATGCCTGTCAAAAAGTGGACAAAGGCTTACTGAACACAGGTAGTCACTTCCCCCTGTCACCCCTGCCTCTGAAGGGCCTGGATGCATAAAAATGTCTCCCCCCTGTTGTTAGATGAGGAGGTGTCAGTAGGTAGTTGAGGAATTGTCATAATAGGGACGATAAAACTTACTCTAAGGCTTGTTGCCCCTTGTTTCCTCATATGTAGAGTATGCTCCTTTCTAGACTTATAAGAATCCCTATTGACATGACAGCCCTGGGTGAAGTTACTCTGAACATCTGACAATGTGTTCACCAGGAAACTTCCTTACGAGTGAAAAATGCTTATCTCAGTCTGACAAAGAAATCTTAGTGATGAATTATCACCAAACACTTCAAAATATAAAACGAGATATAAAAAAATGGAGCAGTCGCTATTTAAGTCCCTTTGGAAGAATAACTGTGGTGAAGACAAATATTTTGTCAAAATGTATTCATCTATTTTCCTCATTACCAAGATCAGATAATTTTCAAAAGCAATTAAACCAAATATTATTTGGATTTGTTTGGGACAGTAAGCCTGACAAAATAAAAAGAACAACTATATGCCATGACTATTTGGAAGGCGGTCTAAAAATGATAAATATAAAAAAGTTTGAGCAGGCCTTAAAAGTGAGCTGGGTAAGAAAATTTTTATCCAGTTCTGATTCACAGTGGTATAGACTGTTTAAGAAATCATATGGAAATCCTGATAAAATTTTGAGCTTTGGGGAAGACTTTAGCAAACTATCTCTAAAAAATATGACAAACCCATTTTGGTATAATGTGATAAATAACTGGATAGATATACATCATCTAATTCCCATCAGGTCAAATAATGAAATTCTTCAAACCTGTATTTGGTACAACTCTGAGATCTTTAAAAGCCCAACATTTTTCCCAGATTGGTTTAAACAAGGAATCCATTTAATTGGAGATATCACTGATACAGATGGTGGACTCTTAAAGTTACGAGATATAAACTTAAAATTTAATACTAATCTAAACATCTTACATTATTATACAGTATATCAAAGTGTCAAAAAATTCATTGCAAACCATGAACAACCCGACAAACCATGGATTTTTGAATCTCCTTCTTGCCCACTACATTTAAAATATCTATTAGGCACCAAAAAACCCTGTAAAATCTTCTACAGTATTTTAAACAGCTCACACGAAAAAGAGACACCATTGTGTGAATTTATATGGAATGAATTTTTGTTATCAAAATATCCCGACACTGAATTGACAGATAAATGGGCTATGATTTACAAAATATGCTTTAAAACCATTCAAGATAATAACGTAATATGGTTCCAATACCGCATCCTCAATAAAATTTTGGGAACCAAGGAATATTTAAAAAGGATTAATTTATCTCTTGAAAGTGATTGTAATCGTTGCAAAGGAAATATTCAACATGTGAAGCATCTGTTTGCTGAATGTCCTAGTGTTGTCTACCTGTGGGAAAATTTAGGTAAATGGATATTCAACAAAATAGTGCTAAATTTTTACATTGATGGAACTATGAAGATATTAGGTTATTTGACCTTTGACATGCATTTCTGGCCACTTAAATTTTTTACTGTTAACTACAAGAAAGTATATTTTCTGGTGTGTTACACATAATTACCTACCGGACATATACTTTCTACAAAAAGAAATAAAAAGAAGATTTATTGAGCAGGAACTCCTGCATACAACACAAAATAAGTCTTTTGCTTTCCACAAAAAGTGGACTATGTGGGAAAACCTTTTTGAAGATATTGAAATTTAAGACATCTGGTGAGTTAGTATTTGAGGCGAGATCACAATATGTGCATTACTTTACTCTCTAAGATATAAAGAGGGATATGTTGTTGTAATTTTAAAGACATACAGAGTAACATGTTGCATACCGTTCTTCTAGATAATGTAATTTAAACAAACATGTAATATGGCATTTGATGTATGTACTGGTATGTATATTGTTTCTAATGTTCAAGAAAAAAAATAAAAATATATATATAAAAAAAAAGAAATCTTAGTGATACCTTAGAGTAATGTTAGACATACATCCCTCCTATTGAGCAACCTGTTTGAAGACATGGTAACAGCAATGCCCAACAAGCACTGCAATTGCAAACAATCCAGCCCGTAATCCAAGTCTTTTTTCAGATTCTACTGACTTGAAAATAACCAACTAAAACTGTGGTTCAAAACAAAACCTTGATATTACAGTCTCCCACCAGCCAAGGCCTGGCTATTAGAACCTGACGTATGAACAGCAAAGACCAAAAGAGAGTGAGTCGTGTATGGACACCTTTTTCTTCAAAGAGTGCATTCTTTTAAGGGATGTATACTGCAATATTATAGCTCCCAAGGTCTGGCAATATGGACCAGACGAATGGTAAGCTATAAATATATTTATTTTCCTTCTTTATTTCATAGCTACAAAGTGAGGTTTATAAGAAATGGCACACTGGGTAGCTAAAAGACAATGCTGACACTCAAATTGTTGATCTCAAGATACAAAAGAATTCCTCATTTTCGCCATATCTTAGAAGATTATAAAGTATTCTTACATAAAAGAAATAGTATTGTTCCTTAGAAGTTTTAAAATAGAGAATCACTAAAATTCCCAGAAAAAACACAGAAATTCCTAACCAAAATTCAATTCCCCAAAGATATCCTAACTGTTGATGGCCAACAAAAATAATGAAGTAAACAATATGGTCAGTGCCCTAATTGGCATGAAGACAGACTAATGATACTCAATGACCTGGTTAAGGTTGTTATATAACCTGAAATTTGCATCTCTGCATTGGCCATTGGGTTGGATGGCTCCAACAAATAGCTACTGTTAAGAAATGGTAAGAATATTTCGCTATAAAAAAACATATCAATAAACTGACCATAATCTAGTGACTCTTGCAAGTTTAACCTAAAAGGAAAACTTATACCCCCATAATTCCACAAGAATGGAATCAGAAGAATGTGGAAATTTTAAATGTACTAAAAATTGGGACTTTATATATATATATATGTACATTGATCAACTGAAATATGTTAATAACCACATCAGTGGGTACTAAATACCTGAATTTTTTTTTTCTTTCTTGAAAGATGACCTAAGTTTATTTTAAGTATCTATGTCACAGGTGTGGTTTAAAAAGTCTAAAACTAAATAAGGTAGATGCAATATGTATATATTTATTATGTTAAGATGGCTAAAGCCTCATAAATACTGGAATGTTGAGTAAAAAAATCATAAAAAAATGTTTCTTTGGGTACACTTTATCATTGTGGCAAGTTATGCTGTTATTGTACAGTCAGTCAGTTGGGGGTTGATAACTCCCATTTTTCTGTGAGATGGCCATACCTTCACCTGTATTGGCAGTTCAAGGTGTGTCCCTTTTGTCATCCTTAATAAGTGTGTAAAATATAACCGAGGTCAGTTGAACAATAAGATAACTGGAGGCTGACCCCCCCCCCCCCCCCCCATTTCACTGTAAGGTGGCCATAACTTCATTCAATTGGGGCTTTAAGGTGACCATAAAATAACAATGTCCCTTTTGTTATCCTTTATAAATCTGCAAATTTAAACTAAGGTCAATCGAAAAATAAGATAGTTGTAGGCTGAAAACACCCGTATTTCAAATCTGAATGTATGTGCCAAGTTTGGTTGAAAAAAGTGAAAACTAACTAGAGGGTTACACGAAAGCCCCTTTTTGACATTAAGATGACCTTACGATTGCAGATACAGGGCTGCAACTTGGGCAAGTGAAAGATTATCTAAGAGTGGCTGAATAACTTATTCAAACAAAACACCAAAATCCTGACCATTTTTGAGCTAGGGACAAAGTATCCATTTTTTAAAATTAATGAAAATCAAACACCTCCCATTCTGGCATCTGTAGTCCGACTGATCCTTAAACCCTTTTTGACATGAGGATTTAGTGTAAAGAATGTACCTGCAAAAATTATATAACACTGGTGCCTGTTTTTTTGTTTGTTTTTTTTTTTTCAAAACGTGATGATGTGGTATTTTTCAACAAGAGGAGAGTGCCCGTGAACGGGCACTGTGTCAGCTGACTGAGTGTTTTTGATTTGTGAAGGTAATAATGAGAGGAAAGCATAATTATCAGGGAAAGTGCTGTACAGAAGTACAGTAAATGGTAATTGAACAGCATGTTCAAAGAAATTCTGAACCTGACAGAAGAAAAGGACCAAAAAGTTGTGCCCTGCAAATGGTTTTATGAAGGAAAGTAACAAGGTAACTGTTTAAGTGTAAAGAGTAGGTTAAAACATATTTAAAGAAATACTGCAAATGCAGTATCCTCGTACGACCTTGAAGGGGTGGGTCCAAGGTCAAATCTGACCACACAAAAATATTCCCAGCCCATGATTTCCTATAGGTTGATTTACCATCCCAAACCTCTAGGACCAATAATAAGCGAGTTATAAGCACTTTTAAGTTTGGCTGTCCTTATTTGACCTTGAAGGAGGGATCCAAAGGTCAAATCTGACCACACCAAAAGATTCCCAGCCCATGATTTCCTATAGGATGGTTTACCATCCCAAACCTCTAGAACCAATAATAAGCGAGTTATAGGCACTTTTAAGTTTCGCTATATTTGTTTGACCTTGAAGAAGGGGTTCAAGGTCAAATCGGACAACATCAACAGATTCCCAGCCCATGATTTCCTATATGTCTGTTTACCATCCCAAACCTCTAGGACCAATAATAAGCGAGTTATAAGCACTTTTAAGTTTGGCTGTCCTTATTTGACCTTGAAGGAGGGGTCAAAGGTCAAATCTGACCACACTAAAAGATTCCCAGCCCATGATTTCCTATAGGATGGTTTACCATCCCAAACCTCTAGAACCAATAATAAGCGAGTTATAGGCAATTTTAAGTTTCGCTATATTTGTTTGACCTTGAAGAAGGGGTTCAAGGTCAAATCGGACAACATAAACAGATTCCCAGCCCATGATTTCCTATATGTCTGTTTACCATCCCAAACCTCTAGGACCAATAATAAGCGAGTTATAAGCACTTTTAAGTTTGGCTATCCTCGTTTGACCTTGAAGGAGGGGTCAAAGGTCAAATCTGACCACACCAAAAGATTCCCAGCCCATGATTTCCTACAGGTTGGTTTACCATCCCAAACCTCTAGGACCAATAATAAGGGAGATATAAGCTCTTTTCATGACTGACAAAGAAACACCAGTGGCGGCCATCTTGTTTTTCAAAATGAGCCCAAAAATATTCCCAGTCAAGATTTTATATTGAAGAACATATCCTGCGAATTTGAGATCTCTACTTATAATACCCTTTGCTCCAGAGGGCCAACAAAAGTCCTTTTTAAAGTCGAATAAACGTCCCTGGTGGCCATCTTGTTTTTCAAAATGAGGCCAAAAATATTCCCAGACAACATTTTATGGTTATTAATATATTCTGCAAACTTGAGAAGGCTAGCTATAATATTTTTTTTCATTAGAGCGGTAATGGTTAAATCTCTCTACACACTGCGGCTATCCAGTGGATACAATGATTTACTCAATAGTGAGAACCTGAAAGTAGCTATTGCTCAGCTATGCCATGACATAGAGGTCTGCAATTTCACTATGATATAACTGACCAAAAATTATGTGAATAACATATTTAAACAAAATACTCTAAATGTAATAGTTTTCAAGTTACAACTGATTTACTCAACAGTGATAACCTCAAAGTAGCTATTACTCAGCTATGCAATGAGCTACATGTCTGAATTTTTACTATATTATAGCTGACCCCAAAGTAGGTGAACAACATATTTAAGCAAAATACTGTAAATGCAATAGTTTTCAAGTTACAACTGATTTACTCAATAGTGAGAACCTGAAAATAGCTATTGCTCAGCTATGCCATGAGCTATAAGTCTGTAATTTCACTATGTTATAGCTGACCCAAAAGTAGGTGAACCACATATTTTAACAAAATACTCCAAATGCAATATTTTTCAAGTTACAACTGATTTACTCAACAGTCAGTACCTAAAAATAGCTATTGCTCAGTTATGCCATGAGCTACAGGTCTGTAATTTCACTATGTTATAGCTCACCCAAAAGTAGCTGAATAATGTATTTACACAAATTTCTGTTAATGGAATAGTTTTCAAGTTATAAATGATTTACTCAACAGTGATAACCTCAAAGTAGCTATTACTCAGCTATGCCATGAGCTACAGGTCTGAAATTTTACTATGTTATGGCTAACCCCATAATAGGTGAATAACATATGAAACAAAATACTCTAAATGCAATAGTTTTCAAGTTACAACTGATTTACTCAACAGTCAGTACCTAAAAATAGCTATTGCTCAGTTGTGCGATGAGCTACAGGTCTATAATTTCACTATGTTATAACTGACCCAAAAGTAGCTGAATAACGTATTTACACAAATTTCTGTAAATGCAATAGTTTTCAAGTTATAAGTGATTTACTCAACAGTGATAACCTTAAAGTAGCTATTACTCAGCTATGCCATGAGCCACAGGTCTGAAATTTTACTATGTTATAGCTGACCCAAAAGTAGGTGAACAACATATTTAAGCAAAATACTCTAAATGCAATAGTTTTCAAGTTACAACTGATTTACTCAATAGTGAGAACCTCAAAATAGCTATTGCTCAGCTATGCCATGAGCTATAGGTCTGTAATTTCACTATGTTATAGCTGACCCAAAAGTAGGTGAACAACATATTTTAACATAATACTCCAAATGCAATATTTTTCAAGTTACAACTGATTTACTCAACAGTCAGTACCTGAAAATAGCTATTGCTCAGTTGTGCCATCAGCTACAGGTCTGTAATTTCACTATGTTATAGCTGACCCAAAAGTAGCTGAATAATGTATTTACACAAATTTCTTCTGGGGGCCACGGTGGCAGAGTGATAACACTCTCGCCTCCCACCTCTGAGGTCGGGGGTTCGATCCCCGTCATGGCCTTAAGTGGGAAAGCTGGTAGTTGCTTGCCGTTGGTCGGCAGTTTACAGTACACAACCCTAGCGAACTCCATGTACTGGTTTCCTCTGCCCTTCCAACTACCCGTCGTGATATGACCTGTACAGTGTTGAAAGCGACGTAAAACCCCAAATAAAATATAAATAAATACACAAATTTCTGTGAATGCAATAGTTTTCAAGTTATAAGTGATTTACCCAACGGTGATAAACTCAAAGTAGTTATTACTCAGCTATGCCACGAGCTACAGGTCTGAAATTTTACTATGTTATAGCTGACCCCAAAATAGGTGAATAATATATTGAAACAAAATACTCTAAATGCAATAGTTTTCAAGTTATAAGTGATTTACTCAACAGTGATAACCTAAAAGTAGCTATTACTCAGCTATGCCATGAGCTACAGGTCTGAAATTTTACTATGTTATAGCTGACCCAAAAGTAGCTGAATAACATATTTAAACGAAATTCTCTAAATGCAATAGTTTTCAAGTTACAAGTGATTTTACTCAAGATGGTAGTTACTGAAAAGCCCAAAAGTAGCTATTACTCACTTAGCTATTGAGACAGACACCCAAGTTACTCACCATGTTGTAGCTATGAAAAAAGTAGCTGAATAACATATTTTGACAAAATGCTCTAAATGCAACACTTTTCAAGTTATAAGTGATTTAGTGCATGATTTCATGAATTTTAATGCATTAAAAATTATTAAAAAAATTTATTTAAAAAAAAGTAAGACAGATCCAGGTCTCATACTCACACAAGAGAATCTACCTCTGGCCTAGTACATATATGCAAGATATGAGAGAAATCCCTGCAATAGTCACTGAGAAAATTGTGATAAAGTGTTGAAATTTTCACACTTTTGGTGGGGGTACCGCCCTTGTAACGTCTCTAGCAAACAGATGAACAGACAGATTTTCATGCCTTGAACAATTTTTAAGGTATCTTTTAAAAAAACAGCATGTCTCTAGGCCTTGTAGTTTTGGAGAAGAAGTTGTTCACGCGGACGCGTACGCCCACGCCGCAGAGTGACAACATAATGTCAGCTGACTGACAAGTCAGCTGACATAAAAATGCTTAAGGTTACCTTAAGTGAAGTTTAAGGTCTCCTCAAAGTATCCAAAAATATTTCCCACAACTATAGTTTTAAAGATAGATAGGAAGGGAAAAAAAATTCAAAGCCAAAGAAGTTATTCAAGGGAGACCATAATCCGGCGGCAGTGGTGATTAGACGAACCTACGCGAAAACAAATAATTATCCCTGTAAAGGTAATGGTGTTCTGATCCCACTGATAAAATACAGTTGATTTAGACACCAGTTCAGCACTTTGTTGTCAATTTTCATCATCCTTTTGATGGCTTGTGATACACCTGCTTGGATTTGACACTCAAATATTGTTTGCGGCCTGTTGCAAACTTGGCGGTAAGACACTTGCCATAGAGACAGCCAGTGTCTAACCCAGTGGCAAATGGGTAGGCCTGCAATCCACGAACTGCATCATGACCAAAGTACACGTGTTCTGGCCCAGGCCAAACAGACGCCCATGGGATACCCTAAAATAAATAGAAAATGCATAAGTGGCAGGACAGTTGGGGTCATGTGCCTTTTATACAACTTAAGTACAAGTACTTTTCAAAATTATAAGTACAAGTACAAATACCTTTTTTGTACTGAAGTAAAAGTACCCTGAAATGTATTTCAACTACTTTTGACAATAGTAACGTTACTGAATGTTAATTATAACACAACTCGGGTTCAAAATATTCCCCCCAAATTTTTCTTAACCAAAAAGGCACTGTAGAGGTTTTTGGTTAGGAAGTTTTAAAAATATCAATAAAATTGTGGAAACAGTTATGGCAGTAACCTTTATAGCATAAAAGTACAAACATTAGAATGAGTAAATATATACTTTTTAGTTTGTAGATACAAAAATACAAATATACTTTAGTAGAATTTACTCAAATCACAACAGTATGTGTCTGTTGTCTTGGAAATAACTAGATTGGGCCAACTCGGCGCCAACATATCCCCAGACAGGTCATCACTCACGCCACAGGTTTTGATCGGGAATTTTTTATTTAATCCATTTGTTGTATGCCATAAATATTGGGAAAAGTTATATGAACTTCAGCACATCAATCTACTAAGTTTATATCTTCCCAAGGAAGATGGTGTATCCTCAGACGTCGAATACATAACTCAACAGATCATATTTTCAATCTTCCTGCAATGATAACTCTGAACCTATTTTCAAAGTATTTAAATGATTGATGATTGAATGTCCATTCTAAATTAATAATCTCAAAAGAGCATATCTGTTTCTATATTTGTTGACAAATAAAATATTATTTTTAACTCAACTCATCATACTTTTCAATCTTCCTGCAAGGGTAACTCTGAACCTATTTTCAAAGTATTTAAATGATTGATGATTGAATGTCCATTCTAAATTCATAATTCCAAAAGCGTATCTCTGTTTCTATATTTGTTCACAAATAAAATATTATTTAACAAGAGGGTCAAAAATGCCCCAAAAGGCGGGTTGCGCAGGCAGCAATAAGGCTAGCGACTGCTGTAATTACATTTAGAAACAAGGAAAGAAATGTTAGGTCACCCAGTTAAGGTGAATGTGTTAGACATGCTAAGAAATGTAAAACTTGTAATCTAGGTTACATAATTGTATCTATGCTATAAACGGCCTAACGAAAAGACAGAATTACACCAATTTCGAAAGCAACTTAGCTATGACGGTGATGTATCTCCCCGTCAAGTTTGAATTCAATTGGACAAAGCGTTTTCCAGTTAGAGTCTGGAAACAGAAATGTTGACGAACAAATGAACAGACGGAATTACACCAATTTCAAAAGGAACCTAGCTATGATGGTGATCTGTCTCCCTGTCAAGTTTGGAAACAGAGATGTTGACGAACAGACAAATGGACAAAAAAACAGACAAACGAACAGACAGAATTACACCAATTTCGAAAGGAACCTAGCTATGATGGTGATCTATCTCCCTGTCAAGTTTGAATTCGATTGGACAAACCATTTTCGAGTTTTTCTCCGGAAACAGAAATTTTGACGGACAGACAAAAAACAGACAAACGAACGGACAGGATTACACTAATTTCGAAAGGAACCTAGTTATGATGGTGATCTATCTCCCTGTCAAGTTTGAATTCGATTGGACAAACCGTTTTCGAGCTAGAGCCCGGAAACAAAAATGTGGACGGACAGATGGACGGACAAATAACAGACAAATGAACAAGACGGAATTACACCAATTTCGAAAGGAACCTAGCTATGATGGTGATCTATCTCCCTGTCAAGTTTGAATTCGACTGGACAAACAGTTTTCGAGTTAGAGTCCGGAAACGAAAATGTGGACGGACAAAAATCGGACCAACAAACAAGACGGAATTACACCAATTTCGAAAGGAATCTATGATGGTGATCTATCTCCCTGTCAAGTTTGAATTCGATTGGACAAACCATTTTTGAGTTAGAGTCCGGAAACGAAAAATATAGACGGACGGACGGACAGACAGACGGACGTCAGACACATCAATCTAATAGGCGGGTTGGTTACATGCAACCCGCCTAAAAATGTAAATTTTAGTAAAATACATAAAAATGTGGACGGACAGACGGACGTCGGACACATCAATCTAATAGGCGGGTTGGTTACACGCAACCCGCCTAAAAACGAACAAATGGACAGAAAAACAAGACAAATGAACGGACGGATTTACACCAATTTCGAAAGGAACCTAGCTATGATGGTGATGTATGTCCCTGTGAAGTTTGAATTAGATTGGAGTAACCGTTTTCGAGTTAGAGTCCGGAAACAAAAATGTGGACGGACAGATGGATGGACAGAAAAACGGACAAAAACGAAGAAACGGACGGAAAAACGGACAAACAAACAGACGGAATTTCACCAATTTCGAAAGGAACCTAGCTATGATGGTGACCTATATCCCTGTGAAGATTGAATTTGATTGGTCAAACCGTTTTAAAGTTAGAGTCCGGAAACGAAAATGTGGACAAACAGATGGATGGACAAACAGACGAAAAACGGACAAACGAACACACGGAATTTCACCAATTTCGAAAGGAACCTAGCTATGATGGTGATCTATCTCCCTGTGAAGTTTGAATTTGATTGGTCAAACCGTTTTAAAGTTAGAGTCCGGAAACGAAAATGTGGACAAACAGATGGATGGACAGACAAACGGACGAAAAACAGACAAACGAACACACGGAATTTCACCAATTTCGAAAGGAACCTAGCTATGATGGTGATCTATCTCCCTGTGAAGTTTGAATTTGATTGGTCAAACCGTTTTAAAGTTAGAGTCCGGAAACGAAAAATGTGGACGGACAGACGGACGTCGGACACATCAATCTAATAGGCGGGTTGGTTACACGCAACCCGCCTAAAAATCATATATTATTTATATTATTATTTTATTATATTATTTTTAGAATTTGCATTGTTTTTCAGTTATTCATTTCCTCAATTCCTATATATGTGGTCCATATATATGCAACCTAAATATGTGACACAATCTCAGTTCTGACTCCCTTTGTCTTAGATAATTAGATAATGAAGCAAACACCACCTCCCACCCCCACCCCACCTCTCTCCCCTTCTCCACACCTCTCTCACTATTACAGAAGATCTGTATACCTTTGTTTATTTAGTGTCACTCAATAGCTGGAGGTCCCAGAGGTGGGTGGGGGATGGGGGGTGGGACTACAAAGAGATGGAGTGCTGCAGCACAAATGGTAAACAAACACTTATAATATAAAAGGGGTAATCAAATACAAAAAGCTCGGTTAATCTTATCACTAAAATAAAATCAAATATATAAATAAGGAATGTCCAACAGGAAGATTATATACCTCCAGAATTAAATATAAATTATCAAATGACAAGAACAGATTTATAATAATAATTCAGAATTGAGAATTTTAAGTATGTGATTATCAACTGAAATGAGTTTGTAACTGTAGGAGCTGTGTCAAAATTAAGGCAAGTTGAATAAAACTGGGCTAGTTGAGGGTTAAAAATCCCCTATTTTTACTACATAAGGCTATAATTTCATTAATATTTGGGACTTAGGGCTCACCAGAAAATAACAGTGTCCATTTTGCCTACTTGAATATGTTTAACCAGTTTCATATTAAAAAGTTAAAAATTCAGCAAGCAGAGAGATAACACACAAAAATAAGTTCTTAAAAGCCTAAGATAGCCATAACATTATTAATATTCAAAATTTAAATAGACAGGCACTTCCTTTGAAAAATTCAAAGATTTCAGCTCTATGAGCCACATAGTTTGACAGTTACAGGGCTTTAAAGTGGCATAATATCCATAAATTGGGTCTCTGTGGGCATTTTACAATTGTTAAAGAGACCTTAGCAATTAAACTACAGAACTGAAACTTTTTGGTGGACATACACAACAAACAAAAATTATATATAATACAGTTTAAGACTTGTCACACTAAGCATTTCCAAATAACAGGGCAAAATACAGAAAAAAAGTCAAAAAAGGTCACTTGGGCAAGTGTCTATGGCCCTCATACACGGGTTAAATGTCTACTAAAAGCCTTGATTTTTGGCACATGTGAAAAGGACATAATAATGCATTCCCAGATGGGATTTCAGCTCAATCAATCACATAGTTTAACAGTCACAGGGCTTAAAGGTGGCAAAAAGTCCAAATATTGGGTCTCTGTGGGCCTTTTAGAGATCTCGATGTGGCCTTCAAATTAAAGCATCAGGCTTAAAATCTGCTACATACTAAGACTACACATAGAATATGTATCTAATAATAAAGTTTGAAACTTCTCAGACTCACCATTTCCAAGTTACAGAGCAAAATATGTGAAAAATGTCTTAAACCGGTCACTCGGGTGTGTGTTAATGGTCCTCATACACAGTTTAAATGTCTACTTGAAGCCTTGATTTTTGGCACATGTAAAAAGAACATAATAATGTATTCCCAGATGAGGTTTCAGCTCTATCAGTCACATAGTTTAACAGTCATGGGCCTTAAAACTGGCAAAAAGTCCAAATAGTGGGTCTCTATGGGGCCTTTTAGAGACCTCAATGTGGCCTTCAAATTAAAGCTTCAGACTTAAAATTTGTCACATACTAAGATTACACATAGAATATGTATCTAATACAGTTTGAAACTTCTCAGACTTACCATTTCCAAGTTACAGGGCAAAATATGTGAAAAATGTCTAAAAAGGGTCACTCGGGTGGGGATTTATGGTCCTCAAACACAGGTTAAATGTCTACTTAAAGCCTTGATTTTCTGCACATGTAAAAATGACATAATAATGCATTCCCAGATGAGATTTCAGCTCCATCAATAACATAGTTTAACAGTCACAGGGCTTAAAGGTGGCAAAAAGTCCATATATTGGGTCTTTGAGAGCCCATCAGAGACCTCAATTTGACCTTCAAATTAAAGCTTCAGACTTAAAATCTGTTACATACTAACATTACACATAGAATATATATCTAATACAGTTTGAAACTTCTCAGACTTACCATTTCCAAGTTACAGAGCAAAATATGTGAAAAATGTCTTAAAAGGGTCACTCGGGTGGGTGTTTATGGTCCTCATACATGGGTTAAATGTCTATTAAAGGCCTAAATTTTGGAGTACATACAAGAAAAACATATTGATATATTCTCAGATGATATTTCACGTAGATGAGAGACATAGTTTGAAAGCTACAGTGCTTGAAGATGGCAAAAAGTCCATAAATTGGGTCTCTGTGGGCAATTTTGAGATCTTAAGTCGGCCTAACAGGTAAACCTATAGCCTTTAAATTTTTCACAGACAAGGATCACATATAAGAGTTACATCTAGTGCAGTTTGAGACTCATCAGAATTACCACTTCCAAATTATAGGGCAAAATAAGTTAAAAATATAGGAAAAAAGTCCTAAGTGGGGTCTTTATGGGCCTCAAAGACAATTTTCTCCTCAACTTAAAGTCTTGATTTTCGGCACATGTACTAAGAATATATTGATGTGTTCTCAGGTAAAATTTGAGGCAGATAAGCCTCATAGTTTGTGACCTAGAGGGCTCTAAGTGGCCAAAAGTGCAATTTCTGACCTTAAGGTGGCCATAAGTTCTTTATTATTGGGAGTTTAAGGTCACCTTAAAATAGGGATCTTCCTTTGGGCATCCTTAACGTGTGTACCAAGTTTGAAAAAAAAAATATTAATCCGTTTTTGAGTTATCGCGTACACAAGGAAATTTCTACGGCGGCGGCGCGACGGACCTGAATCCAATATATCCCCGACTTTCATCTGGGGATATAATAATATGTCAGAGGCAGTGTTTGCCTTGTATTTACACAAGATAGGTTTAAGTCTTGTATAAATACACACCATGTATACAAATCATCAGGTCCCTCTACACATATCAGTTTGTTTTTTTTTTTTTTTTTTTTTTTTTTTTTTGCATTTCCCATGTTTCATCCCCAAAATTAACTGAAATTCTTTTTCAGTGTTTTTGAAGTAAGCCTAAATATTTAAATATGTTTTTATGCTGAAATGTACCACAAAATTGATTGCAGAGGTTCACTGTGTTGTGAGGTCACTGAGGATACACATATTAGTAGTGGGTAAATTGTTTATCGATATTGCCGATATTTATTGTTTTGGAACTGGACTCCCGATATCGAGATCTAAACAAGTATTTCAATATCGCCATTTTAAGTAAAACTGTAAACTTACACTGTTAATATTTGAAATAAAGGAAAAATCTGAAGAAATTGTACACTTTTATCTCACATTTTTGAAGTTTTCAATGCGTTTTGGGTGAAAACTTTATTGTTTTGTTTTCATTCATTTCGCTTCCTGTTAGTGGTTCGGGAAACACTAAAATAAAACGTTTTCGGTTTCCCGAATTCGTACTATTTGGTAGACAATATGAACCCCCGATATCGCCCGATATTGAAATATTTTTACATTCAATATCGATACTCACAAAGCCAAACGATTTACCCCCTACATATTAGGGTTTGATTTTGCCTCACGCTCAAATGAAATGCAATTCTATTGATGATGCTTACTTTTGCACAGCCATACATACGATTTGGAATTTTAACCCAGCTCTGTCCTGTGATGCCCCAATATACAATAACATGAGATAGGAATACAAAAACAGGCAATCAGTGCCCGTGAACGGGCTCTGTGTCAGCTGACTGTGTGTTTTGAGTAACACAGTAGAAGTGAAAGAACTTTTCCAGTTACAACTGATTTACTCAACAGAGAATTTCAAAGTAGCTTTTGCTCAGCTATGCGATAAGTTGGGGCTGCAATTTTACTGTGGTATAGCTGACTCAAAAGTAGGTTAATAACACATTCAAAGAAAATGCTATAAATGCAATAGGTATCAAGTTACAACTGATTTACTCAACAGTGAGAACCTGAATGTAGCTAATACACTGCTATACAATGGTACACAGGTCTGTAATTTCAGTATGTTATGGGTGAATGAAAAATGAGTGAACTAGACTGGGCCAACTCGGCGCCAACATATCCCCAGACAGGTCATCACTCACACCACAGGTTTTGATCAGGAATTTTAACATAATTACCCATTATTATATGAACTTCAGCACATCAATCTACTCTGTTTATATCTTCCCAAGGAAGATGGTGTATCCCCAGACGCCGAATACATAACTCAAATTATATTTTCAATCTTCCTGCAATGATAACTCTAAACCTATTTTCAAAGTATTTAAATGATTGATGATTGAATGTCCATTCTAAAATAATAATCCCAAAAGAGCATATCTGTTTCTATATTTGTTGACAAATAAAATATTATTTTTAACTCAACTCATCATACTTTTCAATCTTCCTTCAAAGTATATAAATGATTGATGATTCAATGTCCATTCTAAAATTCATAATCCCAAAAGCGCATATCTGTTTCTATATTTGTTCACAAATAAAATATTATTTAAAAAACAAGCATTCTGACGCATGCATTTATCTCCAGCCGTATAAATTAGATGTCCTAAAGATAGTGAAATATAAATTTTCCTGCGAGATGGAGGCACATGTAGAAGTGACAAGTTTAATGTTTGATTGCAATACTTTTAAAGACAAAAGGCATTTACTCATTTTAGTAGCTATTACTTTGCCATCCAAAGAGCTACAGTTCTGCCACTTCATTATGCAGATCAACTCAAAGTAGGGAAGCACGTCTTTAGAAGAAATAGCCTATCTGTACTACTTTTAGAGATACAAGACATTTACTTATTTTAGTGGCTATTACTCTGCCATCTAAAGAGCTACAGTTCTGCAACTTCACTATGTGGTAGATCACCCAAAAGTAGGTGAATGACTTATTTAGAAGAAATTGCCCACCTGTAATACTTTTAGAGACTAGACCAAGGATGCATCTGTAGCCAGATGCAAAATGTATCCACCGGCAAAGGCAAAAGTAGCTATTACTCAGCTATGGCACGAGCTAGAGGTCTGAAATTTTAGTATGTTATAGCTGACCCAAAAGTAGGTGAATAACATATTTGCACAAAATTCTCTAAATGCAATAGTTTTCAAGTTACAAGTGATTTTACTCATGATGGAAGTTAGTGAAAAGCCCAAAAGTAGCTATTACTCACTTAGCTATTCAGATAGACACCCAAGTTACTCACTATGTTGTTGCTATGGAAAAAGTAGGTGAATGACATATTTTAACAAAATGCTCTAAATGTAATACTTTTCAAGTTATAAATGATTTAGTGTTGAGTAAGAACTTCAAAGTAGCTATTACTCCGCTATGCAATGAGCCACAGGTCTGGAATTTTACTATGTTATAGCTGCCTCAAAATAGGTGAATAACATACTGAAACTAAATAATGTAAATGCAAAAGTTTTCAAGTTATAAGTGATTTACCCAACAGTGATAACCTAAAAGTAGTTATTATTCAGCTATGCCATGAGCTACAGGTCTGAAATTTTACTATGTTATAGCTGACCCAAAAGTAGCTCCATAACATATTTGCACAAAGTGCTCTAAATGCAGTACTTTTCAAGTTACAATTGATTTAGTGCATGATTTAATTAATTTTAATGTATTAAAATTTATTTTAAAAATTCATAAAAAAACTTAAGCATGTGAAACTTCTCCAAAATGTAGGTGAATGAGTTATTTGAGAAATACTGGCTATCTGCAATACTTTTAGTGATAATAGGCATTTACTTATTTTGAGTAGGTGAGTAATTAGCTACAGGTCTGAAACTTCACCAAGTGAAAGCTGTCCCAAAAGTAGGTGAATGACTTATTCCAGAAAAATTGGCTATCTGCAATACTTTTAGAGATAATTAGCATTTACTCATTTTGAGTAAGTGAGTAATTACCTACGGGTCTGGAACTTCACCATGTGAAGGCTATCCGCAATACTTCTAGGGATAATTAGCATTTACTCATTTTGAGTAGGTGAATAATTAGCTACGGGTCTGAAACTTCACCAAGTGATGGCTCTCCCAATAGTAGATGAATGAGTTATTTGAGAAAAATTGGCTATCTGCAATACTTTTAGAGATAATTAGCATTTACTCATTTTGAGCAGGTGAGTAATTAGCTATGGGGCTGAAACTTCACCATGTGAAAGCTCTCCCAAAAGTAGGTGAATGAGTTATTTGAGAAAAATTGGCTATCTGCAATACTTTTAGAGATAATTAGCATTTACTCATTTTGAGCAGGTGAGTAATTAGCTATGGGTCTGAAACATCACCAAGTGAAAGCTCTCCTAAAAGTAGGTGAATGAGTTATTTGACAAAAAATGGCTATCCGCAATCCTTTTAGAGATAATTAGCATTTACTCATTTTGAGTAGGTGAGTAATTAGCTACAGGTCTGAAACTTCACCAAGTGAAAGCTCTCCCAAAAGTAGGTGAATGAGTTATATGAGAAAAATTGGCTATCCGCAATACTTTTAGAGATAATTAGCATTTACTCATTTCGAGTAGGTGAACAATTAGCTACGGGTCTGAAACTTCACCAAGTGAAAGCTCTCCCAATAGTAGGTGAATGAGTTATTTGAGAAAAATTGGCTATCTGCAATACTTTTAGAGATAATTAGCATTTACTCATTTTGAGTAGGTGAGTAATTAGCTATGGGTCTGAAATTTCACCATGTGAAAGCTCTCCCAAAAGTAGGTGAATGAGTTATCTGAGAAAATTGGCTATCTGCAATACTTTTAGAGATAATTCGCATTTACTCATTTTGAGTAGGTGAGTAATTAGCTACGGGTCTGAAACTTGACCATGTGAAAGCTCTTCCAAAAGTATGTGAAGGAGTTATTTGAGAAAAATTGGCTACCTGCAATACTTTTAGAGATAATTAGCATTTACTCATTTTCAGCAGGTGAATAATTAGCTACGGGTCTGAAACTTTACCAAGTGAAAGCTCTCCCAAAAGTAGATGAACGAGTTATTTGAGAAAAATTGTCTATCTGCAATAATTTTAGAGATAATTAGCATTTACTCATTTTGAGTAGGTGAGTAATTAGCTACGGATCTGAAACTTCACCATGTGAAAGCTCTTCCAAAAGTACCTGAAGGAGTTATTTGAGAAAAATTGGCTACCTGCAATACTTTTAGAGATAATTAGCATTTACTCATTTTCAGCAGGTGAATAATTAGCTACGGGTCTGAAACTTCACGAAGTGAAAGCTCTTTCAAAAGCAGTGAATGAGTTATTTGAGAAAAATTGGCTATCTGCAATACTTTTAGAGATAATTAGCATTTACTCATTTTGAGTAGGTGAATAATTAGCTACAGGTCTGAAACTTCACCAAGTGAAAGCTCTCTCAAAAGTAGGTGAATGAGTTATTTGAGAAAAATTGGCTATCTGCAATACTTTTAGAGATGATTCGCATTTACTCATTTTGAGTAGGTGAGTAATTAGCTACAGGTCTGAAACTTGACCAAGTGAAAGCTCTCCCAAAAGTAGGTGAATGAGTTATTTGAGAAAAATTGGCTATCTGCAATACTTTTAGAGATAATTAGCATTTACTCATTTTGAGTAATTAGCTACGGGTCTGAAACTTGACCATGTGAAAGCTCTTCCAAAAGTAGGTGAATGAGTTGAGAAAAATTGGCTATCTGCAATACTTTTAGAGATAATTCGCATTTACTCATTTTGAGTAGGTGAGTAATTAGCTAAGGGTCTGAAACTTCACCAAGTGAAAGCTCTCAATTAGCTACAAATGAGAAAATAGCTATTACTCACTTATGGCATGCAATAGAACCCCAAACTATGTACCATCTTATAGCTAAGGACAAAGTAGCTGAACAACATATTTTAGGCAAACACTCTAACTGCAATAGTTTTGGAGTTACAATGGCTTTACTCAACAGTCAGAATTTCAAAGTAGCTATTACTCAGCTATCAAAGATTCAACAGGTCTGAAACTTTACTATGTGATAGCTTACCAAAAAGTAGATGGACAACATATTTGAAAAGATTTCCCTAACTTTAATACTTTTGAAGATATTTGACATTTACTTCTTTTGTTATTTAGCTACAAATGAGAAAATAGCTATTACTCACTTATGGCATGCAATAGAACCCCAAATTATGTACCATCTTATAGCTAAGGACAAAGTAGCTGAACAACATATTTTAGGAAAACACTCTAACTGCAATAGTTTTGGAGATACAATGGCTTTACTCAATAGCCGGAATTTGAAAGTAGCTATGACTCAGCTATCAAAGGTTCAACAGGTCTGAAATTTTACTATGTAATAGCTTACCAAAAAGTAGATGGACAACATATTTGAAAAGATTTCCCTAACTTTAATACTTTTGAAGATATTTGACATTTACTTCTTTTGTTATTTAGCTACAAATGAGAAAATAGCTATTACTCACTTATGGCATGCAATAGAACCCCAAACTATGTACCATTTTATAGCTAATGACAAAGTAGCTGAACAACATATTTTAGGAAAACACTCTAACTGCAATAGTTTTGGAGTTACAATGGCTTTACTCAACCGTCGGAATTTGAAAGTAGCTATTACTCAACTATCCATGGTGCAACAGGTCTGAAACTTAACTATGTGATAGCTTACCCAAAAGTAGATGAATAACATATTTGAAAAAATTTCTGTAACTCTAATACTTTTGAAGATATTTGGCATTTACTTCTTTTGTTATTTAGCTACAAATGAGAAAATAGCTATTACTCACTTATGGCATGCAATAGAACCCCAAACTATGTATCATCTTATAGCTAAGGACAAAGTAGCTGAACAACATATTTTAGGAAAACACTCTAACTGCAATAGTTTTGGAGATACAATGGCTTTACTCAACAGTCGGAATTTGAAAGTAGCTATTACTCAGCTATCCACGGTGCAACAGGTCTGAAACTTTATTATGTGATAGCTTACCCAAAAGTAGATGAATAACATATTTGAAAAGATTTCTGTAACTGTAATACTTTTGAAGATACTTGGCATTTACTTCTTTTGTTATTTAGCTACAAATGAGAAAATAGCTATTACTCACTTATGGCATGCAATAGAACCCCAAACTATGTACCATCTTATAGCTAAGGACAAAGTAGCTGAACAACATATTTTAGGAAAACACTCTAACTGCAATAGTTTTGGAAGTTACAATGGCTTTACTCAACAGTCAGAATTTCAAAGTAGCTATTACTCAGCTATCCAAGGTGCAACAGGTCTGAAACTTTACTATGTGATAGCTTACCAAAAAGTAGATGAACAACATATTTGAAAAGATTTCTGTAACTCTAATACTTTTGAAGATATTTGACATTTACTCCTTTTGTTATTTAGCTACAAATGAGAAAATAGCTATTACTCACTTATGGCATGCAATGGGACCCCAAACTATGTACCATCTTATAGCTAAGGACAAAGTAGCTGAACAACATATTTGAAGAAAAAGTTGTAACTGCAATAGTTTTTGAGTTATGAGCCCTTTACTCCAAGTAGCTAAGATAGCTATTACTCAGTTATCTTTAGGCCTAAGTCCATAAAACCAAAAAAATTTTCGAGGGCGTGAAAATTCATTGGGACAATTAATTTACAAAAAATCTGTAGCTGTAGTAGTTTTGGAGGAATCTGCGTGACTAACTAACGCACGCACACACGCACGCACGCACGCACGCACGCACACACAAGCATCATTTCATAATCTCCCTCCCGGGCTAAAGCCCGGCGGGAGATAAAAATTATTTATATTATTATTTTATTATATTATTTTTAGAATTTGCAAATTGTTTTCAGTTATTCATTTCCTCTATACCTATATATGTGGTCCATATATATGCAACCTAAATATGTGACACAATCTCAGTTCTGACTCCCCTTTGTGTTATATGTAATGAAGCCCACCACCTCCCACCCCCACCCCTCTCCCCTTCTCCACACCTCTCTCACTATTACACAAGATCTGCAACCCCATTGAGTTCTTTGTTTCTCATCTGATATCATTAAATACCTTTGTTTATTTAGTGTCACTCAATATAGCTGGAGGTCCCAGAGGTGGGTGGGGGGAATCCGGGTGGGGGATGTGGGTTGGGACTTAGTTTAGTTTATTAGTTTATTATAGTGACATGTATTATGTTGACAAGGATTATACAAAAACTATTGAAGTAATACCCAGCCCTATATGGGCTTATAAGTCACTTTAAATAGAGAGTTAATAACAAACAGAGCAAACATATTTTGAGGTAAGATACAGTAAATAAAGACAGCAATTCAATACATAAAAATTAACAATATAATTTACTTTTTCTTTCTTGCCACAAATCAAAAATAAAATTAATAACCATACTGACATTCATATGAGTTAATACCCTTGATAATTGATCTATTAATAATTCAGATTTATCTATATTTAAAATTTTGAAATATTTCATACGAATCAGTTCTAAAGCTGGACAAACACAAACAAAATGTATCTCATCTTCTACATCTTTTTTACACAGTTTACATGTTCTCTCAAAGAGATGGAGTGCTACAGCATAAATGGTAAACAAACAATCTATATAAAAGGGGTACTCAAATAGAAAAAGAATTGAGAATTTTAAGTATGTGATTATCAACTGAAATGAGTTCATAACTGTAGGAGCTGTGTCAAAATTAACTGAGGCAAGTTGAATAAAACTGGGCTAGTTGAGGGTTAAAAATCCCCTAGTTTTACTACATACGGATATAATTTCATTAATATTGGGACTTAAAGCTCACTTAAAGTGTCCATTTTGTCTACTTGAATATGTTTAACCAGTTTCATTTTAAAAAGTTAAAAACTCAGCAAGCAGAGGTATAACACACAAAAATAAGTTCTTAAAAGACTAAGATAGCCATAACATTATTAATATTCAAAATTTAAATAGACAGGCATTTCCTTTTAAAAATTTAAAGGTTTCAGCTCTATAACCCACATAGTTTGACAGTTACTGGGCTTTAAAGTGGCATAATGTCCATAAATTGGGTTTCTGTGGGCATTTTACAATTGTTAAAGAGACCTTAGCAATTAAACTACAGATCTGAAACTTTTTGGGGGACATACATAACAAACAAAAATTATATATAATACAGTTTAAGACTTGTCACACTAAGCATTTCCAAATAACAGGGCAAAATACGGAAAAAATGTCCAAAAAGACACTTGGGCGAGTGTCTATGGCCCTCATACACAGGTTAAATGTCTACTAAAAACCTTGATTTTCGGCATATGTAAAAAGTCCAAATATTGGGTCTCTGTGGGCCTTTTAGAGATTTCGATGTGGCTTTCAAATTAAAGCTTCAGACTTAAAATTTGTTACATACTAAGATTACACATAGAATATGTATCTAATAAAGTTTGAAACTTCTCAGACTTACCATTTCCAAGTTACAGAGCAAAATATGTAAAAAATGTCTTAAAAGGGTCACTCAGGTGGGTGTTTAAGGTCCTCATACACAGGTCAAATGTCTACTTGAAGCCTTGATTTTTGGCACATGTAAAAAGAACATAATAATGTATTCCCAGATGAGATTTCAGCTCTATCAGTCACATAGTTTAACAGTCACAGGCCTTAAAATTGGCAAAAAGTCCAAATACTGGGTCTTTATGGGGCCTTCTAGAGACCTAAATGTGGCCCTCAAATTAAAGCTTCAGACTTAAAATTTGTCACATACTAAGATTACACATAGAATATGTATCTAATACAGTTTGAAACTTCTTAGACTTACCATTTCCAAGTTACAGGGCAAAATATGTGAAAAATGTCTAAAAATGGTCACTCGGGTGGGGATTTATGGTCCTCATACACAGGTTAAATGTCTTCTTAAAGCCTTAATTTTTGGCACATATATAAATAACATACTAATATCTTCCCAGATAGGATTTGAGCTCTATCAGTCACATAGTTTGACAGTCACAGGGCTTAAAAGTAGCAAAAAGTCCAAATATTGGGTCTTTGGGAGCCTTTTAGAGACCTCAATTTGACCTTCAAAATTAAAGCTTCAGACTTAAAATCTGTTACATACTAAGATTACACACAGAATATATATCTAATACAGTTTGAAACTTCTCAGACTTACCATTTCCAAGTTACAGGGAAAAAGATGTGAAAAATGTCTTATAAGGGTCACTCAGGTGGGTGTTTATCAGAGGCAGATACAGGATTTCCCGAAAGAGGGGGCGTGGGTTGACGCGGGTAATGGATATTTCATGCTTGGACATTTTGTAGCGTGACATATCACGCGGTGCATGGACAAACTGTCGGCGGACAAAATCCTGGGGGACAAAATGCCACTCAAAATTGCAAGGGGGGGCAAAATGCTGGCCATTTTAAGGGACAAGGAGGGCCAATCTTATCTAAACACTTAATATATGATACTGATTGTCAAGTAAACTGAAAAAACCTCTAGCAGAAAAAAGCCTCTAAAAACCTGCAGTAGAAAATACCGCAGTACAAAAGCCCTCTAACTAAATAGTACATAACACATTTACACAAGCCCTGCCAAGTAGTGTACATCATGTAACGAAGGTTTGGGTATTTTCTACTGGGGTTATTTGTTCATACACTAGTTTTCTGCTGTGACTTTTTCTGCAGTTTTTTTTTTCTATTGGGGCTTTTTGTACACTCAATTGTCGGATACATACAGCAGTTTACTGACATGAATAAAAACACATGGATCCTAAAATAAACTTCAAAGGGGCTCCCCATAATGAACTATGGTATAACTGTAAAAAATTTGGAGGGAAACATACTTGAAATCTAAATTTATATGCCACAATGTTTCTTCAACATTTTTATTTTACAACAACTGATTCTACTGAGCAAATTAGAACGGAAACATAGAAGTGCAGTAATAAATTATTAGATCACCAAATTATTAATTGGTTTGTAAATTGTTTTGTAAATTGTATATCTCATGTTTAAACATACACTGGTAAACAAAGGTTTATACACAAAGTCATCCACAAAAGATGTAATCCTCAGTTTGGTTGAGGATGAGACCTAACATAGTACACACACAAAAGAAACTGATCCCCTTTGATACTGGACAGTGACACAGGTATAATGACTGTCACTTTAAACAGGCATATTACCCTAGTAAAAACAGATCTTGGGGTGGGGGGATTGGAGGGGGCATGGACAGGGACAAAAAGCCCCATGACTAAAGGTTTCAAACTCTGAAAGGGGGGGCGTGCGCCCTCCACGCCCCCCCCCTGGATCTGCCACTGTTTATGGTCCTGATACACAGGTTAACTGTCTATTAAAGGCCTAAATGTTGGGGCACATATAAGAAAACACATAGATATATTCCCAGATGATATTTAACTTAGATGAGAGACATAGTTTGAAAGCTACAGTGCTTGAAAGTGGCAAAAAGTGCATAAATTGGGTCTCTGTGGGCACTTTTGAGACCTCAAGTCGACCCCTTTGGGTAAACCTACAGCCCAAAAATTTTCTACAGACAAGGATTACATATCAAAGTTATACCTAGCACAGTTTGAGACTCATCAGAATTACCACTTCCAAATTATAGGGCAAAATATGTGAAAAGTATAGCAAAAAATCCCTAAGTGGGGGTATTTATGGGCCTCAAACACAATTTTCTCCTCCACTTAAAGTCGTGATTTTCGGCACATGTACTAAGAACATATTAATGTGTTGTCAGGTAAAATTTCAGCCAGCTGAGCATCATAGTTTGTGACCTACAGGGCTCTAAGTGGCCAAAAGTCCAATTTCTGACCTTAAGGTGGCCATAAGTTCTTTTTTACTGGGAGTTTAAGGTCACCTTAAAATAGGGATCTTCCTTTGGGCACCCTTAACATGTGTACCAAGTTTGAAAAAAAAAAATTAATTTGTTTTTGAGTTATCGCGTCCACAAGGAAATTTCTACGGCGGCAGCGCGACGGACCTGAATCCAATATATCCCCGACTTTCGTCTGGGGATATAATAATATATTTAAAGAAAATACTCTAAATGCAATAGTTTTCATGTTACAACTGTTTTACTCAACGAAGAGAACCTAAAAGTAGCTTTTGCTCAGCTATGCCATGAGCTACAGGTCTACAATTTTACTATGTTATAGCTGACCCATAAGTAGGTGAATAATATATTTTAACAAAATTCTCTAAATGCCACAGCTACAGCTCTGCAATTGTACTATTTCACAGCTGACTCAAAAGTAGGTTAATAACACATTCAAAGAAAATACTATAAACACAATAGTTCTCAAGTTACAACTGATTTACTCAACAGTGAGAACCTGAATGTAGCTATAATTGCACTGCTATGCAATGAGACAAAGGTCTGTAAGTTCAGTATGTTATAGGTGACTGAAAAGTGAGTGAATAATATATTTAAAGAAAATACTCTAAAGGTAATAGTTTTCATGTTACAACGGTTTTACTCAACAAAGAGAATCTAAAAGTAGCTTTTGCTCAGCTATGCCATGAGCTACAGGTCTATAATTTTACTATGTTATAGTTCACGCATAAGTTGGTGAATAATATATTTTAACAAAACTCTCTAAATGCCAGTTTTCGAGTTACAACTGATTTACTCAACAGTGAGTACCCCGAAGTAGCTATTGCTCCAATTTGCAATGAGCTACAGCTCTGCAATTGTACTATGTCACAGCTGACCCAAAAATAGGTTAACATATTTAAACAAAATACTGTAATTGCAATAGTTTTCAAGTTACAACTAATTAACTCAATTAAGGTCTACAATTTCACTATGTTATAGCTAACCCAAAAGTAGGTGAACAACATATTTAAACAAAGTATTGTAAATGGAATAGTTTTCATGTTACAATTGATTTACTCAACAGCGAGAACCTGAAAATAGCTATTGCTCTGCTATATAATGAGCTACAGGTCTGCAATTTCACTATGTTATAGCTGATCAAAAATTAGGTGAATACCATATTAAAACAAAATACTCTAAATGCAATAGTTTTCAAGTTACAACTGATTTACTCAACAGTGAAAACCTCAAAGTAGCTATTACTCAGCTATGCAATGAGCTACAGGTCTGTAATTTTACTATGTTATAGCTGACCCAAAAGTAGTTGAATAACATATTTATACAAAATTCTCTAAATGTAATAGTTTTCAAGTTACAAGTGATTTTACTCATCATGGAAGTTACTGCAAAGTCAAAAAGTAGCTAATACTCACTTAGCTATAAAGATAGACTCTCAAAAAAACTAGATGAATGCTAGATGAATGCTAGATGAATGCTTTTGCTAACAAAAGCGAAGCGTCCCTGAGAGTTTAAAATGCCTTGTGGTTTTAATAAGCATGCTGTAAAGCTAAGAATGCACAAAGCTGTACCGTACTGTTACATAAACCAACCCCCTTAGTGATATCATGACAGGGAAAATCCTACAAAGGTCTTCTTTAATTAACATAAACAAGCGTTGTAGACATAGACAAGCTGGAGAAAGTGTTGTACATTGGATGTACAACATTGGATGTAACTTTAGTAAATTTTGATGGAAACCCTAAAACCATTTCAGTAACGAGTATTGATAACTTCATACATAATCATGTGTGCAAGTATGTATTGCTATTTAGATTGTCCACAGGGTTTTGCAATAGGTTTTAATACATTGTAAAAGCATAAAAGCAACAATAAAGGCAAAAGCTATTTCATGACCCCAGTTTGACCCATACATGGGGGTCAGGAGGTAAAACTAACCGGCTATTTAGACTGTCCACATATGGTTTCCCAATACCTCTTAATACATTCCGAAGCTATAATAGCAACAATGAAGGAGATATCAGGTAAAAACTCCAAAACAGCTATTTTTTACCCCAGTTTGACCCATAAGGGGGGGGGGGGGGTCGGGTGGTAAAACTGACCGGCTACTTAGACTCTCCACATATGCTTTCCCAATACTTCTTAATACATTCTGAAGCTATAAAAGCAACGATAAAGGAGATATAAGGCAAAAACTCAAAATCAGCTATTTTATGACCCCAGTTTGACCCATGGGGGGGGGGGGGGGGGGGGTAAAACTGACCGGCTATTTAGACTCTCCACATATGCTTTCCCAATACCTCTTAATACATTCTGAAGCTATAAAACCAACGATAAAGGAGATATAAGGCAAAAACTCCAAAACAGCTATTTTTTACCCCAGTTTGACCCATAAGGGGGGGGGGGGGGTCGGGTGGTAAAACTGACCGGCTACTTAGACTCTCCACATATGCTTTCCCAATACTTCTTAATACATTCTGAAGCTATAAAAGCAACGATAAAGGAGATATAAGGCAAAAACTCAAAATCAGCTATTTTATGACCCCAGTTTGACCCATGGGGGGGGGGGGGGGGGGGGGGTAAAACTGACCGGCTATTTAGACTCTCCACATATGCTTTCCCAATACCTCTTAATACATTCTGAAGCTATAAAACCAACGATAAAGGAGATATAAGGCAAAAACTCCAAAGCAGCTATTTATGACCCCAGTTTGGCCCATAAGGGGGGGGGGGGGGGGGTGTTAAACTGACCGGCTATTTAGACTCTCCACATATGCTTTCCCAATACCTCTTAATACATTCTGAAGCTATAAAAGCAACAATAAAGAAGATATAAGGCAAAAACTCAAAATCAGCTATTTTATGACCCCAGTTTGACCCATAAGGAGGGGTCGGGGGGTAAAACTGACTGGCTATTTAGACTCTCCACATATGCTTTCCCAATACCTCTTAATACATTCTGAAGCTATAAAAGCAACAAGGGTAAAGTGGTTAGCTTTCTGCCAACCACAGAGTCGAATCTTAGGACAGGACTGGGTGTTGAAATCTGTAAACTCTGTATTATCGCCCGCATTTGCAAACCGCTTCCAGAGAAGTTTTCAGATTTGTGTAGCGAGATGGGTATTTGTAGTGACGTGGTGTGAAAGGTTTACAAATATAAAGGGTCTGTAGATGCGAAGTTTTACAAGGCTGGTTTAAGATGAAAACCACCAGCACCTTTCCACAGACTTGCCTCATTAATATTAATGAGCAAATATGCGCAGTCACGGCAGTTCTTTGGGGGGGTTTCCTGACAACATTTTACAAGGCTGGTTTAAGGTGAAAACTACCAGCATATTTCCTGTCCACGGACTTGCCTCATTAATATTAATGAGCAAATATGCGCACTCACGGCAGTTCTTTGAGGGGGTTTCCTGACAATATTTTATAAGGCTGGTTTAAGACGAAAACTACCAGCATATTTCCTGTCCACGCACTTGCCTCATTAATATTAATGAGCAAATATGCGCAGTCACGGCAGTTCTTTGGGGGGGTTTCCTGACAATATTTTACAAGGCTGGTTTAAGATGAAAACTACCAGCATATATTAATGAGCAAATATGCGCATGGCCGTTCTATTTCTTCCAAATTGATTTATATTTACAAAATAAACCAGTTCGTCAGTAAAAGATCTACGTACTATATAAAATATTGTCAGGAAATACCAGGGGAAATCTGTGACCTCATATCTTCTCACGAATATTGACTTGGGTGCTATCGCCGGAAGTTCTGTAGCTTAAAGTATTTGATCTTTGTTGAAACATCCATTTTATAAAATATTGTCAGGAAATAAGATTAGCGAATTGGTTTATTTTGTAAATATACTGTAAAACAATTTGGAAGACAACTTCTTCCAAAATAAGAAACGGATTGACAGAAAAATGAAATCACGTGATAACTTCTAGGACATGCAAAAGCGCCTTCGAGCGGTTGAATGTAGAACTACGGAGTTTGAATATTTTCATTGTCGATTCTGATTGGCTGAACGACAAAGCTGTAGTACTACCGTGACGTCACTTCATTCATTAATTTCTTTGCGGTTTATTTGTTTGACAAATGGGGAGATGCGCAGACAACTATTTTACATTAACAGTGACTGCGTGATACACCAGCAGACAAATAAATTAATTGGGGTTTCCACGTCTAGAAACCAGCAGACGAAACGGTTAAAAAAGACTCGTTCGAGTAGGCCATAACAATGGGTAAAACAATAGTTTCTAGGACATCCGGGACTTTACAGAAAGCCAGACGTAGTGCTAGACAAGCTTTTTACTTAATAAAATATAACTGAATAAAAGCATTAAAAATATTCAAAATAGCAGAGTGTATACTATACACCTTAATGTACAGATATGTGAAGAAAATATTATGCAGAATTGATATTTAAGGGCTTGAACGGCCAATTTAAAATCGTGGCCGCAACTCAGTACATAACTCGAATCACAGATTCGACTAACAATAAAGGAGATATAAGGCAAAAACTCAAAATCAGCTATTTTATGACCCCAGTTTGACCCATAAGGGGGGGCCGTGGGGTAAAACTGACCGGCTATTTAGACTCTCCACATATGCTTTCCCAATACCTCTTAATACATTCTGAAGCTATAAAAGCAACAATAAAGGAGATATAAGGCAAAAACTCAAAATCAGCTATTTTATGACCCCAGTTTGACCCATATGGGGGGGCCGTGGGGTAAAACTGACCGGCTATTTAGACTCTCCACATATGGTTTCCTATTACCGCCCAATACATTTTACGGCTCTAAATGCAATACTTAAGAAGATAATAGGGGGGTTGACCTAAATTTAAGGCTCTCAGATTGGAAGGTGTGAGGAAATCACCCATAAATGAGACATTTTTCAAGGGATTGCTCCCAAAATCTAATCAACTCGCGTTTTCGATAGTATGAACAGGTGTGTCAAAGCATAAGGCTGTGTAGCAAGTAGTTTTTCCTGAACTGTGATGACGGGGGTGGGGTGGGGGGGTGGGGGGGGGGGGTGGGGGGTGTACTTAAAAAAATTGTTTTTGATCATGTGACCTTCATAAAGGTCAAAGGTCAAATTTAAGCATGCAGAAAAATTTTCCCACGCCTAAGGTATATAAGTGCCAAATATGGTTTGAAACCTTCTAATAATAAGGGAGATATTCAAGGGAGACCATAATGCGGCGGCGGCGGCGAGGAAACTGAGGCGAAAACAAATAAGCGCCCTTTCAGGGACGCTTATGCCCCTGTTCCACCAAAGGATTAAGCCCCGATCCTGTCGGCGACCCTTAATCGTGCACAGTCGGTTGAAAAAAGACAAAAATGGGCGGGAATACTGGGTCGGTTTCAAAGTCTGGGATTAAGAACAGATCGTCCCCAGGACGCCTCAGGACACCTCAGGACGCCTCAGGCGGCCGCAGACAGTCCCCGACTGGTCTGGGACTAAGAACCGACTAAGCCAGTTTTCGGGTCGGTTTCAACCACGATCCTGTCGGACACAAACCGACTGGGTCCCAGGACGCCTCAGGCCTCCTGGGACTAAGAGCCGACTAACACACGATTAACTACCGGCGTCCTCAGGCGTCCTCAGGCCTCCTCAGGCCTCCCCAGACCACGATCCCCGATTATTGTTTTTCAAAGTTGCTGGATTTTCTGGGTATATATATATAAAATTTGCGATCTAATCATCATTGCTTTTCTAGGAACACACCAGGATGCCACCTTTTAATGGAAGACAGATTCAACAACAACTTAGGGCTTTTTTGGTTTTTATTCACTTACAAATAATCATGTATTTCCATTTTTTACGTCAAGCACAGCAACCACCACCACCACCACCAGCACCACCAGCACCCATACAGAGACCCAGAAGAAGGCACAACATGTGGGTCAGGCCATGGCTACTGCAGAGAGAGGAGAGGGGGGCCTACCACAACATTATGGCTGATCTTTATGCCACAGATATTCCAGGATTCACCAACTACATGAGGATGACCCCAGAATTCTTTGAAATGATGAAGACCAGACTGGAACCACGTCTAGCCAGGCAGGCCACCAACTACAGAGCTCCTATCAGTGTTGGGGAGAAGTTAGCCCTCACCATCAGATATCTGGCCACTGGAGAGTCATACACATCATTATCCTGTCAGTTCAGGGTTGGCAGATCCACCATTTCCAAGTTTCTACCAGAGGTCTGCAGGGCCATCCAGGATGAGTTCACCAGAGAGTACCTCAAATGTCCTACTACTCCAGATGAGTGGAAAGAACTGGAAAGGGAATTCAGGATCAGGTGGAATGTTCCACATGCCCTGGGAGCCCTGGATGGAAAGCATGTGGCCCTGAAGAAACCCAAGAACTCTGGAGCCCTCTACCACAACTACAAGGGGTTCTTTTCCATTGTCATGTTGGCCTTGGTAGATGGGCAGTACAAATTCAGATGGGTGGATGTGGGTACAGAAGGGTCTTGCTCAGATGCCCAGATATTTAATGCCTCTCAGCTGAAGAGGAGGATTGAAGATGGCAGGATAGGCTTCCCTGACCCAGCTCCTATAACACAGGGTAGTACAGATGTCCCCTACTTCATTTTGGCAGATGATGCCTTTGCCCTGAAGACCTGGCTCATGAAACCCTATGGCAGAAGGCTGTTAACAAGGGAGGAAAGGATTGCCAACTACAGAATATCAAGGGGCAGGAGAGTTGTGGAGAACGCTTTTGGCATCCTTGTGTCAAGATTTAGAGTCATGAGGACCACCATTGAACTACCCCCAGAAACAGTTAGAGAAGTGGTCATGACCTGTGTGGTTCTGCACAATATACTCAGAAGCCAGTATCAAGGTCAACCTGCTGGTCAGCAGCCTGGGGGGGATGATGATGATGATGATGATGTGCCTGGTGATTGTGGATTGATTGGTGGTGCTGCTGGTGGTGGCCAAGACAGAAACCCTGCTAGAGAGGCCAAAAGACAGAGGGATTACCTGAAGGACTACTTCAATAATGAGGGAGCGGTGGCCTGGCAAGATGGCAGAATATAAGTCCTGTTGCAGTAAACAGTCCTTTTCAGGACTAACTATAACAGTCCTTTTCAGGACTACCAAATATTCCAAAAACAATTAATCAGCTATGTGGACAAACAGACAAACCCCATGCCAAACATAACTTGTTGAGATGGACAAACAGACAAACCCCATGCCAAACATAACTTGTTGAGACGGACAAACAGACAAACCCCATGCCAAGCATAACTTCTTGAGACGGACAAACAGACAAACCCCATGCCAAGCATAACTTCTTGAGACGGACAAACAGACAAACCCCATGCCAAGCATAACTTCTTGAGACGGACAAACAGACAAACACAACTTACTCACCCAACAAACAGACAAACCCACTCTTAAACAAAAGCCAAACACAAAGTCACACATAATATCCTAAATTGAATTATTATTTCATATATTTTCAAATCCACATCCTAATTTAAACATTTTCCTTTTTTCATGGCTGGGAAACTTATTTGTAGCAGAAATTTTTTTATGGAAATATTCAATTTTAAATATTCATTTCTAATCACAAAAATTTGGAAAATATAACCATGGAACTAGTTTTGCTTTCAATAATGGGGGATTGTGTTGGCTAAATACTTTGTCAGTTCGTTGGCATGGGTTCTATTTACTTTTGGGTTTGTGTGTTTGTTGGTTACTGGGGTTGGGTTTTTTGGGGTAGTTGGGTATTAGGTTTGGTACTGGGTTTGTTATTTGGGGGTTATGTTTGGTATTGGGTTTGTCTGTTTGTGGGTTGGTAAGTATGTAATTATGCCTTTTAACTCTAGGGAAGGTGTAAGTGTTGGACTTTTCAATTACAGATTTTAAACTATCCCATGGATTTTAATCTAAAAATGGGCTGAGTAATGGCCATATTGGGAGTTATTTTTAATTTTTTTTTATGTGGCCTTTTTTGTTATGTGTAGTACCATGGGTTATTTGTTTCATGTTTGGGGTGGTGTAAGTGTTGGACTTTAATTATTTTTTTCTTGTGATAAGTATTTGTACTGAACTTTTTTGTTTTGGGAGGGGAATTGGAAGAACACGTAGCTGAATAATTGTTTTTGGATGATTTGGTGGCCCTGAAAAGGGCCTGGCAGGTCAAAGACCCGCCCTGACTGGATGGCTACTGAGGAGGCTGCTGCTGCTGTTGAGGCGGTGCTGAAGTGGTGATAGTAAAGAGCTGCTGCTGCGGTTGTTGCTGCTGCTGCTGAGGCTGCTCGACGATCTGTGTTGATGTCAGATCTGGTAGCTGGCTTAAGATTCCACTCAGATTGTGTCTGCTCCCTTCGTCCTGTACAGTTAGGACAGATGTCGGGTTGCTGAAGCCAATGGGGCTTGGTGTATAGTACACAAAACTGCTGCTAGCTGCTGCTTGAGTAGAACTTGACGCCTGTGGAGTGGTTGTTGGCAGTAGGCCGACCCTCTGGGACTCCGTGGTAACAGTGGCTGATCTTCTGGGCAATGGCTGACGTCTGCGGTTACTCTTAATATTTTCGATATCTCTGAATATCTTGCCCTTTAATTCTTCGAATTCTTCTTGAGTCATCTTTTCGGCCTCTGATGCCACGTAGTCAAAGAAAGGCTGACTTCTGATGCATAAAACCTGAGATAAGTGTCCTCATCTGCTCAAAGTGTTCGAGAATCTTGGAGTCTGTAGTTGAAACGGGTGTTGATGTAATGATGGACTGACTCCTCTCCCTCAGGACACTTGACTCGAGGTGTTCTGTGTCAGTAGTTGACCCACGTGATTCGTCCTGCTTGCTGGTATTTGGACTGGCCTCAAAACCTGAACTTCTATTGGCCCCCTTTCTTCTGATGTGGGTTTTAAGAAAACCCATCTGTTGGTAGACCCAGGACTGTCTCTTGGTCATCTCCCTCGGGGCTTGGCCAGATTGGAGCTTAGACAGCTTTCCATAACGGGTTCGCTGGGACTCAAACCACCTTCTCACATCAAAGGGCTGGAGCTTAAGTTCTGCAGATATTTCTGCCCAGAGAGCCTCTCTTCTGTTCCTGTCGTGGAAACGTGAATGTTCCTTGTCATACAGTTCAGGGTGCAGCTTGACGAATTCTACAATGGAAACTTCATCACTGTCTGTAAAAGTGGCACACACCCTGGCTCTCTTGGCTGAAGAATGGCACTCCGGATCTTCCTCACACCTCTCTTCTTCTTCTGCCACAGCTTCCCCAATAGCTGGATCTTCCTGAATCTCCTCCTCCTCTCTCCTCTCACTTCCTTCTTCTGTAATAACCTCACTCCTCTCCTCTACTTGACTTTCCTTCTCCCTCTCATCCATCTTTTTCCTTCCTCTCTTCCCTCCTTTCTCTTTTCTCATGATCCAGTCGACAAAATAATAAAAAAATAGTAAAATGTGTCTCCTAACTGTGAAATTTGCCTTAAGCTCAAGTATATAAAATGTAAAATAAAAACTGAAAACCCCTACAAATCAGTGACACACGTCTCTCAGTAGCCAAACAGTCAGTAACAACGACAATGTGTGCGCGGTCGCTTATATAGTCCCAGACCTGCTCATTGCCTCGTTTTAATTTCCAACGCGCGGAAAACAGTCGGTTCTTAATCGGTTGTTAGTCCCAGGCCGCCTGGGGCGTCCTCAGGCCGCCGCAGACTGAAAATGCGTGGTCCCAGGCGTCCTGGGGAGGCCGGTTTGGATCGGTTAGGGTCGGTTACCCTTAGTCGGTTCTTAGTCCCAGACCTTGATTTTTGGGTCGCAGGACACCGCAGACGGTCTGAGGCTTCCGGGGACTAATGCAACCGACTCACTTTCAGACGCATGAAATTCATACGCATCATATTTGAGTCTGGGATTAAGAACCGGCCTCCTGGGACTAAGCTACGGAGGTCTGGGACTAAGGGTCGCAGGACGCCTGGGACAACAACCGACTCTGTAAATTTGGGTCTGAGGAGGCCTGAGGACGCCTGGGACTGGACATTTTGTTGACGGCGGGAAATAGGAATCGGTTGTAGTCGTGTGAAATATCAAACATGTTTGATTTTTCACACGGCCCCAACCGACCACAACCGACCCTTACAGAAGGTCTGGGACTAAGCAAATATTTCAAACCGACCCCCAAAAACCCTTAATCGGGAGCCTTAGTCGTGTGGTGGAACACCCACAGTAATTAAGAGAGATCCAGGCCTGATACTCACATATGGGAATCTACTAGTGTTATAGTACATGTATGCAAGATAAGAGAAAAATCCCTGCAATAATCAAAGAAAAAATTGTGATAAAGTGTTGAAATTTTCACACTCAGGGTGGGGGATACCCCACTTGTAATGGCTCTGGGGAAGAAACGAACAAACAGATTTGAATGCCTTGAACAAATTTTCATCCTCAATAGATAAGGTATCTTTTAAAAAAAAAAACAGCATGTCTCTGGGACTTGTACTTTTGGAGAAGATGTTGTTCACGCGGATGCCAACATGTACACATATGCAGACGCCGCAGAATGATGCCATGTCAGCTGAGACATAAATATTTTAAAAAAGATTTGAGGTACCAGGGACTCTGGTCATCATAACACTTAGCAAATAAACATTCAAACCCAGCGAGTAAGTAACTGTCCACTTTAAACATTCATGGATCAGTAAATGCTGCAAAAGGAAAAATTTGTTGCTGATGTTAATGCCAAATCAAACGCAATGGTAATTTGCAAAGCCTAACATAGTATGTGAGGTGTATGGACCTGTAAGACTATGATCTTTGTCATACTTACTACATCTGTATTCTCGGCACTGTCAGAATTACAAACATTACGCATTTTGGTCATTGTGAAAGCAGACTGTCTATCCAGTGGCAATCCAGGCACTATGCCAGCATGGACTACAATGATCTGAAGGTGTGGAATACTGATGGTGTATGGCAACTGATTCAGGTAGTGTAAATCCTCTGGGGTCAAACCCATAATCCAGTGATACTTCGGATTTACATCTTCCACCAAGAGCTGGGTGTCATTAGTTCTAGTATTCCCTGCACATAATTTCCCCAACACATGGTTTTCATGGTTGCCACGGACAACATGAGCCCGATCCCCTAGGCTCTGTACAAAGTCCAAAGTCTCCTTATTTTTGGGTCCTTTGTTGATGATGTCCCCACAAAACAAGAAGGTGCAGTTTTGATTAGTTATCTGATTTGCTTGGGTGATGAGCTCCTGTAACTCATCTAGACATCCATGTACATCACCAATAATGAGTACATCCTTGTCTCCAATGTCCGATTGAGTTAAGATTTTGTGAGGAACATCTGGCATGGGAATTCCTTTACTAATGTGATACTGTCGCAGGCAGACACAATTCTCATAGCGGAAAAACAAGACACTCAGAAGAACGCCCATTTTTCCATGTTTCTCTATATTCTACATGGCTTTTGCTTCTTTTTGTATTTCTTTCATGGATGATACAGCTGAAGTTAGAAGAAAATAATGAACCAGTCAACCAACAAAACACACAATGAATAAGACCTCTGATGCGGACAATTATCCCCCAACGCACGCACACACAGACATCATTTCATAAACTCCCGCCCGGCGGGAGATAAAAATGACCACAAATATGACCATTTTTTTATTCCTGTTAAGTAGTGGTATGTTGATATGGTGCTGACATATCAATTTATTGGGGACTAAGTATTGCCATTTTTTAAAGTAAAGACATTTTTTTTTTCAAACCGATTTCATAACCTTGTAAGTATCAATTATAATTGTTAATTTTGTTGTTACTTTGGCAATCTTAGTTTGTTGAATGTTAGAGAATTATTATGACCATTAAGAGTGGCAATTGATATCCTGATATGCTTAAAATATTGTGGAAAGCATTTTGGTTAAAAGAATTGTTGTGTTATTGTGGTCTTTAAATTTCAGAGCAGAAGTGAAAGAGGAAAAGGACACAAAAGTTGTGTCCTACAAATGGGATTCAGAAGTAAAGTACCAAGTTCACTGTTAAGGTGTACAATGTACGTTTAAAATATACTTAGACAAAGTACTGTAAATGCAATAGTTTTTGAGTTACAACTGATTTACTCAACAGTGAAAATCTTAAAGTAGCTTTTGCTCAGCTATGCAGTGAGCTAAAGGGCTGCAATTTTACTATGTCATAGCTGACCCAAAAGTAGGTGAACAACATATTTGAAGAAAATACTGTGAATGCAATAGTTTTCAAGTTACAACTGATTTACTCAACAGTGATAACCTCAAAGTAGTTATTACTCAGCTATACAATGAGCTACAGGTCTGCAACTTCACTATGTTACAGCTGATCCCAAACTAGATGAATAACATATTTCAAGGAAATGCTCTAAATGCAATAGTTTTCAAGTTATAAGTGATTTACTAAACAGTGAATACATGATAGTAGCTATTGCTCAGCTATGCCATGAGCTACATGTCTGCAATTTTACTATGTTATAGGTGACTGAAAATATTCAAAGAAAATATTCTAAATGCCATAGCTTCAAGTTACAACTGATTTACTCAACAGTGAGAACCTGTAAGGATGTTTTGGTGAATCTTGTGAACAACTTCATTCAAGGTAGGGCTGCCATAGATAATAAACTAATCAAGATTTTAGTTCAGTGTTTCTGTTCTCACATCCACTGTAAGTCCTTCGTCTGGTGACCTGTGTAACTCACTGGGAGACAGCGGCAACACATATATTAATTTACGTAAATTGCCATTCTGCTTCCCGCTACAACTTCGTACACCTTGGACACAAAATCCTTATTTCTGGTTATTACCTGTTTAATATCGTGGATTTCTATTGATTAAAATATGCATTGAAACAAGCGCAAACTCTAAATGTATTTCAACAACAAAAGGTCAAAAACAATAAAAATTTTAGAAGGGTTTTTAAGGGGCGACAGTATAATTTCTACATGAAATCAGTGCCCCAACTTGGCACAATTTGGAAATATGGAAATTCCCAAAGATATTTAATTTATTTCAATTGCCACGTGGACTTTCTTAATTGGTGTACAAAAGTGTACAAGTTTGCCCAATGACAATAAAATAACAGTAAATATTCTTTCTTTTGTACCAAGATGAGGTTTGTGCCATAATACGGCGACATGCAGTAGCAACATGAAATTGTATAGTCTAAGTTGGTTATCAGTCATTTTCCTTCACCAAAATTAACTAGAGATTGCGTCTCGATGCAGTGTATCCCCGGGCGGGACATGGTTGAAGCATGACATACAGAGTATTATGATGTAAAATCTGACCCACCAAAAGATTCGGGACACATGATTTCCCATAAGCTGTCTTCACATTGAAAACCTCTATGACCAATAATAGGGAGATATAGTCCATCATAGGTATCAACGATCAAGTACCACATTCGACCTTGAAGGAGGGGTCCAAGGTCAAATCTGACCCCACCAAAAGATTCAGGGCACATGATTTCCTATAAGTTGTCTTCACATCCAAAACCTCTACGACCAATTATAAGGGAGATATAGACCATTAGAGGTATCAAGGACCACATTCGACCCTGAAGGAGGGATCTAAGGTCAAATCTGACCCCACCAAAAGATTTAGGGCACATGATTGCCTATAGGTTGTCTTCACATCCAAAACCTCTACAACCAATAACAAGGGAGATATAGGCCATTAGAGATATCCAGGACCACACTTGACCTTGAAGGAGGGATCTAAGGTCAAATCTGACCCCACCAAAAGATTTAGGGCACATGATTGCCTATAGGTTGTCTTCACATCCAAAACCTCTACGACCAATAACAAGGGAGATATAGGCCATTATAGATATGAAGAACAACATTTGACCTTGAAGGAAGGTCCAAGGTCAAATGTGACACCAGCAAAAGATTCGGGGCCCATGATTTCCTATAAGTTGTCTTCACATCCAAAACCTCTATGACCAATAATAAGGGAGATATAGGCTCCTTTAAGTTTGGTCACCTCAGATTTTCAAATTCGTTCCCATAGCAACCAACCCAATTGGACGAACTGGACCAAAATGTTAGCCAGGCAAGATTTCAGAGCAGGGAAGATATCCTGAAACCTTGGTAAGGATAGGTCACTAAAGGTATGAAGAACCACATTTCAAAACCAGCAAAATATTTGGGGCACATGATTTCCTGTAAGTTGTCTTCACATCCAAAACCTCTACGACCAATTATAAGGGAGATATATAGGCTCCTTTAAGTTTGGTCACCTCAGATTTTCAAATTTGTTGCCATAGCAACCAACCAAATTGAACAAACTGGACCAAATGTTAGCCCAGGCAAGATTTCATAGCAGGAAAGATATCTTGAAACCTTCGTAAGGATATGTAAAACAGATTTCCAGCTATAAGTGATTTACTCAATGGTGAACGGTCAAAGTAGCTATTACTCAGTTAGCTATGGACCTACAGCTCTGAAAATTTGTCATGACACTGTGCATCAAAAAGTAGCTGAATAACATATTTGACAAAATAATTGTAACAGTTATGAAGAGAAATATCATTTACTCACTTTGGTCATGGTTAAAAACTGAATATAGCTACTACTCACATAGCTATTGAAACAGACCTCTGAAAAAGTTACCACCTTGTAGGCAGGAAGAAAGTAGCTGAACTTGCAAATTTTAATTAGTAAATTAAATTTTTATTAGTTAATACCTTACCTAACAGACGATAGCTATTGTCCGGCGCCAGCCGGTCCCGCCAAACGCCAGAAAAAGACATCCTGAGTTTCACCTCCGGCCGGACCGGTACACTCCACTCCACTCGCCAGGTGGCCTAGTTCCTGCTTTATTCGCCAGAGGGACGTGACGTCATAGCATCTTTTTCGTCCCAAATTAGGTTAATTGAAGCTGAAAGCGGGGAAGGCCGGGTGGGAATCTCCCGTCTGTTAGGTAAGGTATTAACTAATAAAAATTTAATTTACTAATTAAAATTTGCAATTTCATTGCGTTAATACATCTTACCTAACAGACGATAGCTAGAATAACTACCCAGTGGAAGGAGGGCAGCTTCCTAAGGACTAGAAGGAACTCTATAAAATAGGCACGTAACCTCTGGCCCGGCTGATAAAGAAGCTAACAACTGCTCCTTAAGTTACCAAGCAGTGCCATTCCCCCCCCCCCCCCCCCCTCTTTTTTCTGCTCTGAGAGGAGGAAGAGAGAAGAGTTCAGTCCTAAAGATTCCAATTAGCCTGTAAGAGTGGAATAATGGTCTCATACTCAGTGCCTCAGGCAACCTAGTAAAAAACCTTAATTATTATGTACACTATTTACAAAATAGGAGCCAAGAAGGTTCATTGGTGGATCTGCTGTGCAGCCACCACTGGACCTAAGTGAAAAAGCCCTGAATCTGCCCACGCCACATCTTTAAGATAAAACTGAGTAAAGGTGTTGTGGGACTTCCAGTGGCATGCAGCTAAGATCTGGTCTAGTGAGATGCCACCTTGAAAGGCTTTAGAAGCCACGAAGGCTCTAACGTCATGCGCCTTCACCTGGTGAAGGGTTAGAGACTCCTGATCTGAGAGATCATAGCAAAGGATAACCGTCTGCTTGATCCAAGACGAGATCGTAGCAGGAGAAATATCCTTCGTGAAACCCTTTTTGAAGGAGACAAAAACCAGCTCCTTTCCTTGTCTGACATCTTGAGTTTTGTCCAGATAGTAGCGCAGAGCTCTCACTGGGCAGAGTGACCTGTCCTCCTTCAAGGACTTGTCCAGAGTAGGAGCCAGGGCTGGTATAACCACTGGCGCCACGCACTCTGGACCTTCTTTTGCTAAGTGGTTTTTAGCCAAGAACATTGGAGACGGGTAAAGGGACACTTTTGACCAGTCAGCTTGGTGTCTAATATTTTTGTTCAGCCAAGCGTGTATTTCGCTCCTACGTTTTCCAGAACCTAGAGCGAGGAGGAAAACCGTTTTAAAGGTCAGATGTTTTAATGAGGCCTTTCTGAGAGGCTCAAATGGTGGTTTGGTGAGCTGATGTAGAACGAGAGAGAGATTCCATGAAGGAATTCCTCGCCTACCCTTTGGTTTATCTCTGTGAAAACTGTCCAAAAGACGAGTTAGGTTTTCATCTTTGCTCACATTCAAGGAAGAATTTCCTAATTTGTCCGCAATGGCCGATCTGTAACCATCAATGGTACTGGGTTGGAGATTCTTTTCCTGGAATAGATGCAGGAGAAAATCTGCTATTTGTTTGACAGATGGAGACCGGAAGTCCACCTGACTTGATTCACACCATCTGACAAAAACGGCCCACTTTGCCTCATAGACTGTTCTGGTTGAACTTCTTTGAGGAGCCTCAATTCGTGACGCCACTGGACTAGAGAACCCTTGCTCCTTGATAGCCTCGGCTCTAGGAGCCAGGCGTGTAGGTTTAGATTGGTCAGATTCCTGTGACGCACCTTGTTGAATGGCTGTGTCACTAGGTCGGGAAGACTGGGTAGGCAAAGAGGGATCTGAGACGACAGTTCCACCAGGTCCCAGAACCATGGCATGTTGGGCCAACCCGGAGCTATGAGGATCACTCTCTTGTAAAGATGGTCCGACAGTTTGCCGACCACCTTGCCCAGTAACGATACTGGGGGAAAAACATACATGTCCAGGTTTTCCCACGAGACTGTTAGGGCGTCCACTGCCCAAGCATTGGGGTCCGGCACTGGAGACACATATTGGGCTAGTTTGCAATTGTACTTTGTTGCAAACATGTCCACCTGGGGACGGTGCCAGGTCTGAACTATGAGGTCGAAGACCCCTTGGTGCAGTGACCATTCTGTCTGAATGACTTGGCCTTGACGAGACAATTTGTCTGCAATCACATTCAGACGACCAGGGATGTGTCTGGCCTTTAGGACTACCTGTCTCAGATTGCACCAACACAGGAGTCGCCATAGAAGGGCACAAAGTGACCCTGACCTCATACCTCCTTCCTTGTTGATGTATGCCACAACTGTCGTGTTGTCTGTGGCAACTAGAACTACTTTGCCTTGTACCAAGTACTGGAACCTTTTCAAGGCCAGTAAGACCGCTTTTAGTTCCAGGAAGTTTATGTGAAGATGACTTTCTGGAACTGACCAAACGCCTCTTGCTGTGAAGTCTCCTAAGTGAGCACCCCAGCCTTCTTTTGAGGCGTCTGTAAAGATTTGCACGGCATGATTCAAAGGGTGCAAGGGTTGTCCTGTCAAGACATTTGTCTCCCTGGTCCACCATAGAAGGTGTGGGTGAAGTGACCTTGGTACAGGAATCTCCTTTTCCAGGGATTCTGGAACTCTCCAATGTCGTTTTAGGTGCCACTGGATGGGTCTCATGTGGAGTCTCCCCAGGGGAACCTGTTTTTCCGTCGCTGTAAGTAGGCCTATCAGGGACATGAAGTTCCTGACTCGGCAACTTGGTTTGGATAGGATGGATTCCAACTTTTGAAGGATCGACTCCCACCGGTTCTGGGTCGGTAAGACCAGTCCCTGGGAGAGATCGTACTTGTAACCCACGAACTCGAAAGTCTGTTTGGGTTCTAGTTCTGACTTGTGTACATTGATTATCCAACCCAACTCCTGGCAAAGGGCGAGGAGGGATTGAGTGCCCTGGTGGCAGGATTCTTTGGTAGGGGCTCGAATCAACCAGTCGTCTAGGTACTGGTGGATCCTTATACCCCGGGATTGAGCCATTAACTTGACCTCTTTGACCACACAAGTGAACTCCATCGGAGCGGTGGAGAGGCCGAAGGGAAGGGCCTTGAACTGATAGGACTGATTTTGGAAATGGAACCTGAGATATTTCCGGGACTGCATATGAACTGGAATGTGGAAATAGGCGTCGCTGAAGTCGAACGATGTCACCCATTCCCCCTGTTGCAAGGAAATCCGAATTGTTTCTGGGGTTTCCATTTTGAATGTTTTTACGCTCAAAAATTTGTTTAGAGCACTGAGGTCCAAGATTGGTCGCCATTTTTGGTTTGGTTTTGGAACTATGAACAGTCGGTTGAAGAAGGCTAGAGATGTTCGAACCCTCACCATCTCTACTGCCTCCTTCTGCAGCAAGGCCTGCAAAGCCTCCTTCAGGTAGAGGTTCCTGAGGGGGTTTGCATAACCACTGACTATCAACGGATCCCTTACCAAAGGGGGTCTGATTTTGAATGGGAGAATGTAGCCGTCCCTCAAAATGGACACTACTCTCGGATTTGCACCCAGGAGGGACCACTTCTGCCAAAATTTTTGGAGACGTCCCCCTATCAGGTGAGCATTGACAACATTGTGGACATTTGGAGCAATGGGGGCAAAAATGCAATGATCTACAGAAAAAACACTTTTCACAAATTTTATTTCTGCTTTCACTTTTGATGAGGGACTTCCGCCTTTCTTTTGTGGCTGCCCTCTCACATTTAAGACAGAAGGTACAGGACTGGCAACAGGACACAATACAGGTTCTTGACGTACATGAAAGTTCTGTCCCAACACTCTTAGTACACAATCGACCGGCCGGGCCATCGGCTCCGGACTTAGTAAACAGTAATTGTCATTTATATGGATGGTTATCCTTGGCCGGGCGGGTGCCGCGTCCTGGTTGACCACCCCTGCCACGACCCCTAGCTCTTCCTCTGCCTCCAAAGGATTTCCATGCAGGCATATCCTTGCCAGTTGGACCTCCAGATCTGGTCGTGTCCTGAGATTTTGTCCAGTTTGTAGGGTAAGGTTGGAAACGCCCCTGTTGTTGTTGCTTTTTAAAGCCACCAGTGAACCCCCCACGGCCCGGTCCGGGCTGGGAAGTATGCCTGGCGTTTTCAACATGAGTGATTTCGTCCTCAGCTTTCCTTATGATATCATCAGGAAAGAGTGCGTATCCATTGAGAGGACAGTTGCGAAGAGCTGAGAATGTATCCGGTTTAACTCCGGCTTTCAAATTCTCCAGGTATGAGTCCCTGCGAGTCAATGTCAAGTTGGCCATCTGAACAAAGATAAAATCTGACAAATGTTGCAGAGATTTTCCAATGGCAAAACTGACGTTTTGGTTGAATGAAGCCAAGTAGTGCAATTCATCTAAGGAGGCCTGAGCCTTGGAAGAGGATTTTCCTTTGGATAATTCTGCTTGTAAAGACTTTAAATGCTCTTGTACGGAATCCTGGATCTTTGTTATACACCGATTAAAACCAGCAGCTTGGTTACATACATAGCTTGTTTCCTTAGCTGATTTCTCCCACTTGCGTAAGGTGTCCTGGTTAATGGGACGGCTTGGAGGGTGGGAATTTGCAACAGCAGGCTTACAGATTCTGGGGAAGGCACTGTTTAATTTTGCCACATCGTTGGGCCATGTATTTACAGATTTCCTAGGCCTCAGAGGGTCTGTAGGTTCTGCAGGATGGATGCCATACCATCTATTCTGTGATTTTGGTGGTCTAAGAAATTGATCCACATGGAGTCCTCCGGGTTCACTAGACTTGGAGGGGTAACCCTCGAGCAACACTAAATTCAAAGTTTCTAGTTTACGACATAACCAGTCTTCAGGTGGAAGGTCTACAGAAACTTTTCCCACTGGTTGTGCACGGTGTCCTACCCAGGGGTTATCAGATTTTGAGGAAGGGGAATACTCCAAGTCGGGGATGTGTGTCCACCCCATGAACGCTCTCACTCCTCTTACAGTTTCTCTATAGTTCTGTTCTTCACTCAGTACTTTGTCAGAATCCCCGGCTTCAAAATCCGGTTGTTCTTCCGGGTCTGATACTTCCCCTTCCTCAACAGGTTCCGGAGGCAGGTAACTGGAACTGGAGACCGGAACAGAGTGAGATAATAGGTCACCATAAGACACCGGACCGGGCTGAGAAAACACTGGTTCGGTAGAGTCAATGTATGCTTCTGGTTCCGGGTAAATGTTTTCCAGAGGAGAAGTCATGCCCACACTTGTAGTAGTCGTAGTAAAGCTAGTTCTATCCGGACCGGAGGCCGGACCGGCCTGGCCAGAAGGAACGGTTGAAAGTAGAAAGGGGCTTTGAGATAGAGAGCCTGCGGGAGGTGCAGGAGAAACCGGTGCCTTGACCGGTGAGAATGTAGGCTGTTGGGGACGCTGTCCCATAGTTATTAATGCTTCAAGCCTAGCCATGCGCAGAGACCATTTCTCGTCCAAATCCTGTAAGTCTTTCTTAAAGGAAGGCTGAGGTAAGGACAGATCTTGAGAAGTAGATAAAGAAGATGAAGCACCCACCGACTTGTCCTGATCCACTGAAGACAAAACAGTAACAGTACTGGGATCAATAAGGGACTCACGCTCTAGTTTCTTTTCCTTTCTGATTTTATAAGTAGGGGTTGAAAGTTGTAAAACCTGCTCCGGTGTTAGCAACTCACAAAATTCGCAAGGTAGTTTCTTCACGCATGCGTCATCCCCCAGACTTTTGTCCCTGCATCGAGCACACCTAGAATGTAGGTCAAATGAAGCCATAATATGGCCACAGGCTCCCTTCCTTTGTCCTGGTGATGCCATGATAGATAAAATATCCGTATATCACACCAAGAAACACAAAACACTGAAATTAAGGTTATATATCCAATTTGAAAACTTTGTGAAAAAATTCACTACTTCCTAATCGCGCCAAACGAAAAAGATGCTATGACGTCACGTCCCTCTGGCGAATAAAGCAGGAACTAGGCCACCTGGCGAGTGGAGTGGAGTGTACCGGTCCGGCCGGAGGTGAAACTCAGGACGTCTTTTTCTGGCGTTTGGCGGGACCGGCTGGCGCCGGACAATAGCTATCGTCTGTTAGGTAAGATGTATTAACGCAATGAAAAACATATTTTACCAAAATGTTGTAAATGTAGTCATTTTTGAGTTATAAGCACTTTACTCAAAGTAGCTACCAGTGCTATTACTTGCTTAGCTATGGACCTATGCCATATATAATCTCCTGTCCAGCGGGCCATCTAGAGATAATCAACATGAGTCAGTAAGTTATATAGCTGATAACTAGACCTAGCGCATCGTAGAACCAATACAAATTGTATTCGCCAGAAAGAAAACTCACCAAAGCCAATCAACCATCGCTTAACCTTGAAGGAGGAGCCCAAGGTGAAATCTGACCACATCAAAAGATTCTTAGCCAATGATTTCCTATAGGTTGATGTCACCCCTAGGAACAAGAATAAGCAAGTTATAAGCACTTTAAATTTTGGCTATCCTCATTTGACCTTGAAGGAGGGGCCAAAGGTCAAATCTGTTCACATCAAAAGATTCCCAGCCCATGATTTCCTACAGGATGGTTTCACATTACAAACCTTTGGGATAAAAGCAAAAAAAAAAAATCGATTTATAAGAAACTTTTAGATTTTGATATCCTCGTTTGACCTTGAAGGAAAGGCCCAAGGTCAACTCTGACCACACCAAAAGATTCCCGGCCCATAATTTCCTATAGGTTGGTTTACCATCCCAAATCTCTAGGACCAATAATAAGCGAGTTATAAGCACTTTTAGGTTTGACTATCCTTGTTTGACCTTAGAGGGGTCCAAGGTCAAATCTGACCACACCAAAAGATTTCCAGCTCATGATTTCCTATAGGTGGGTTTACCATCCCAAACCTCTAGGACCAATAATGAGTTATAAGCACTTTTAGGTTTGGCTATCCTCGTCTGACCTTGAAGGAGTGGTCGAAGGTCAAATCTGGTCACACCAAAAGATTCCCAGCCCATGATTTCCTACAGTGTGGCTCGACATACCAAGCCTCTAGGACCAATAATAAGGGAGATATAAGCAGTTTTCATGACTGACAAAGAAACGCCCATGGCAGCCATCTTGTTTTTCAAAATGATGCCAAAAATATTTTCAGTAAAGATTTTGTAATGGGTAACATATCCTGCGAATTTGAGATCTCCACCTGTAATACCCTTTGCTCTAGAGGGCCAACAACAGTCCTTGCTGAAAGTTGAAAAAACGCCTGTGGCGGCCATCTTGTTTTTTTCAAAATGAGGCCAAAAATATTCCAAGGCAAGATTTTATGGTTATGAATATATCCTGTAAATTTGAGAAGGGTAGCTATAATATTTGTTTCATTAAGTGTGAAAATATCTCCAGAAAGAAAATAATGAAGATCAAAAAAAGTTCTAAATGAAATTTTACTTAAAACTGTAGAGAGGCTGAACATGATGTTTATGGTTTGATTTACTTTTGACTCAGAACCATGGCATATGCTACCAGTAACTCCCTGCCACATGTCGCTGACTGTTTGGGGAAATGTCAGTAAACATCAATTCATCATATATAAACAATTAAACTTTACTTTGATACATTGAAAACACAGAAATCATTAATTTTTATTAATACAATATTTGATTTTACGAAACCTCACTGACTACTGTGTCCTCACAGGAAGACAATGAGTAGTAGGGTCTCATATGGATCAATTGGTAGGGTGTTGGACCCATAATCCAAGGGTCATGGGTTCGATCCCCACTGATTCCAACTGTTTTAGTGTGATAACATCCTTGGGCAAGATGTCAATCTGGACTGTGCCTCTCTCCATCCAGGGGAAAATATGGGTACCCAGCTATAAGGGATACTGGTTTCTGCACCTTGCATGGCAGCAATAGGTAAGGTTAGCAAGACTAGCTATCCTTGCTGGGATAATACTGTGTAAAGTGCTTTGAGGTAATAATAGAGAAAGTATTATTATTATTAGTGTAAGTCTGTGAATTTGAAATTATTTTATCCATCATTAAATATGTACTGTTGTTGCCAGGGTTGGGGTCAAATCCTTAAAAGGGGATTTAAATCCTTCAAATCCAAATCCTTTGCCCCAACCCTGGTTGTTGCAGCATTTCTATTAGCAAAAATATTGTTAGGAAGCCTCATAGAACACTGGAATATCATGTTTTCTATGCATACATTAATATTAATGAGGAATATATTATACATAGGATAGGTTCTTCCTAAAACTTGAACAAAAGCAGCAATTCCATCGCCGCTCGGACTGAAAGTGGTGACGTTACTTTTGATTGAGAAGAAATGAGGAGGGGGAGATGGTCTGCGGCTATAGTGACGCCAGTCCAAGTGGCGATGGGGAGGTGGGGTGGAGGAGAGTCAGTTATTGTCCAAGGCCAGCGGCGATGGCCAGGATGTCTTTTTAATTTTTTATTTATAACATAGTGCTAGAAAACCCCCGTCAGGAGCCTCACATTGCTTCAATAACATATGTTGCACATTGGGAGTACAACTCCACAATGGGATATGTCAGTTTATAAAATATTGTTGGTTATTGGGTGCACAGGTCCGTGATGGGATTATTTGTTATATGACGTGAGTGAATGTGGGGGGGGGGGGGGGGGGGGGGGGGGTACATACACTTTGATCTTTGCTCAATTGCTGATGAACTGACAATTAAATTGAATTAATGCATTTCATTGGCTAAATGGATGCATAACACAACCCCTCTGCTTGGCTTCAGTGGAGTTGTGAGGCCCCTGGTGGGGTGTTTTCTAGCAATTCTTTATAAATAAAAACACATCATAGCCACAGCTGCTTGCCTTGGATAATCAAGGTTGGCCAAGTTCCCCTTCCTCAATTCTGTCAATGAAAAGATATCCCGGCCATTGCAATGTCACAACATAAGAAATAAAACATGGCAGCAGTATGTTAAAACTTGAAATGTCCCCATTCTGCTTGAACATTGACTTTATGCTAGTCAATACAATTTTCCTCAGATTTTAAAAGCTATGGAATAGATCTATGATATCTATCTATACCATTTTTCTGAATATTTAATATTAAATTTAATGAAGTCCACTGCGCATATTTAATGCACACTTTCCCTAGTTTACAAAATATTGCTAGAAACCTCCCACCTGGGGCCCCATGTTTCCTCAATTAACAGTAGCAAGCGTCAATGGTTTTTCTGTCCAAATTAGAAAGAGGAGGGGTAACTGGGCGGCAATGAGGAAGGGGGATTGAAAAGCAATTAATTGTCCAAGGCAAGCGGTGATGGTTTTGTAGTAATATCCCCTCCATCGCCACTGCCTATCCCCCCCCCCCCCCCCCCCCCCAACGCTGCTATTGCGGCTTTGTCTGAGCTTTAGAATCTTTACAAGACCCTCGAATCAAGGATACTTGACTAGCTATACATTAAAAACATGTTATTTATAAAACATATAACATTCCGGCACTGTCAGTGTTAAATACTAGGGTAAATAAAGAAGTAACCACTATACCACGAACACTCCAATGACAAGAAAATATCACAACTACTGTATCTACCTTTGGATATGCTGCATAGTTTGGAAACATTAAGTATCCTCATAGTTTGCGAATCTGAAGTATTGAAGTACACAATGTATTTAATATTATATTCAGATGTAGCGAGACAATGCCAGCGAGTTGTCGTGGATGTAAGTTCAACCATATGTCTTCCGGGTATACAAGCAGCTCGTGACCAACAACTCGTTCCCAAGATTTTTTTAAATATTGCAGGAAACCTCAAGGACTTCTGTCTCCTCACGTTTTGTTTTTTAATTTGCATATTTTATTTTAAAATATTGTAGGAAACCCCACAGACTTCTGTCTCCTCACGTTTTTTTTTGTTTTTTTTTTCTAATTTACATAATTTATTTTATCACAATTCTAGGAAACCCCCCACAGAATTCATGACCTCATGTTTTCTAATTTGCATATTTTATTTCATAATATGGCTAGGAAACCGGACGGAAGTTCAAGAATTTGAAGCATTTGATCTGTAACTGAACAGAGGCTCTTAGATAAAACAGTGTTGATTCTAGAAATTTTGAAATGTGGGGGCAGCTCCCCCCATGTCAGAAAAATGTGGGGCTTGGTCAATAAAAATGGGAACTTGTACCTCCGCCAAAGCGGGATTAATTTCGGAAGCATTTGTCTGCCCGTATGTTTGTTAGTAGGATTACACAAATGCTATTGTATGGATCTTCGTAAAAAAAATAGAAGATGGAAACTGATCCAACTTAGATCACATTAATTTTGATTACTTATCTGGAAGCGCCTCGATGAAAGATCAAATGCTTTAAACTGGAGAATTCATGGCCATAGCACCCAAGTCATTAATATTCATGAGGGTATCAACATGTTTCGACCCACCGGACGTTTCGACCGTGTTTTTTTCAGATGTTTCGACCTACTTTTATCAGGCAGTTTTCCCTGGGATTTCCTTACAATATTTTATAAAATGGAAGCATAGATGAAGATCAAATACTTCACTCAAGAACTCACGGCCATAGCTCCCAAGTCATTAATATTCATGAGAAGATATGAGGTCACGGAATTCCCCTAACATTTCCTTGCAATATTTTATAAAGTCCACAAAGACTTGGATGCTATGGCCGTGAGTTCTCGAGTTTGAACTTCTCTTAAGCTTCCACATTGGGTCGAATTTGCAAAAGTAGGTCGAAACGTCTGGGAAAAAGCGGGTCGAAACGTCCCAAGGATCGAAACATCTGGTAATCTTCATGAGATGATATGAGGTCATAGATTTCCATTGGGGTTTTCTAGCAATATTTTATAAAATGGAATCCTCAACAAAGATATAACACTTTAAACTTGAGAACTCCTGGCCATAGCTCCCAACTCATTAATATTCATTAGAAGATATGAGGAACACACATGTTGTATGGATTGGTTCAACAGTATTGTTGTTAGTATCTGACGTTTGCATCATCCACTTTCAAACTGTAGTATCCGTTTTGTTTTCATATGAAATAACATTTTTCACTGAAAAAACGATCAAATATAACCTTCACGATGATAAAATTAAAGGATCGGTGCCCCTCCATTTTGTAAACATGCGGGATCGCGTCTTCTACCGAATGCGCCGAATATACCGAATTGCGGGCTAGTACAAAAACCTGCGAGATATCGTGTATCCCGCGCTCTAGAAGCATCACTGTAAAATACTCACTCTTCAAGTAGCATTTCTATTTATTAAATATAAAATATTGTTAGAAAGTCCCACGTAATTGGGTGATCTCATATTTCTACACAAATATTATGAGCTGCATATACAAGTATTTGATCTTCAAGCAGAAATAATTTGTTTATTCTTATAAAATGTTTGTGTACGAGTTATGGGTACGAATTGTTGGTCACAAGATGTCGTCGTCATGAGTTGCATGTAAATCGTCTTGGCGCGACTGCAGAATCCCCCCGACGGAAGTAGAAATATGCTAATTGATATGTAAGTTTAAAAATTAGAAAACAATTATGCAAATGATTTGTAATTTTAAAATTATGTAGGTTGCCAGGTCGACAAGTCGACAAAGTGGACATAAAGAAAGGAATGTATTTAAGGATTTGAATGATGGATTGACAGGTCGACAAATGAGATATCTGTTAATAAATATATGGTGTTGCGTTGTTGAAGGTATCAGAGTAGGAAGGTTGACAAGGTCTACAAAATACTAGTGGTGGTGGACCAGTTCACGCCCGGGTACCAATTCACGCCCACCCCTAAATTTATCCAAAACAATCACAGTTAAACAATAAATTACAAATGTAAATGATCCATTTGGTGATTATCTATGATGTGGTAAACATATTCTCTATGAAAAATTATAAATCTTCAAGAAAATTAAGGGTGGGCGTGAATTGTTATCCGGGCGTGAATTGGTCCACCACTACTACAAATAGTAAGAAGGCAATGGCAGGCAGGTAGAAGGTCGACAAATTGGATATCTAATGAAAAGTAACCAAATATTTACATATATCCAGTTTGTCGACTTGTCGACCTTCTAGTACCTGTCTATCACTGGGCCGGGATTCACAAAGATTCTTAAGTAAGAATTCTTACTTACGTACAACATTTGTGGTAAAATTTAACCAAAAATGTTGTACTTAAGTAAGAATTCTTACTTAAGAATCTTTGTGAATCCTAGACGTGGTAACCGCGGCGATTGACCCTATCGGGATCTAACGCCGTGGTTCCTCCCCATTTAAAAGTAGAGATTTAAAATATTTGCTTACTCACCATCAGAACTGCATGTGAAACGATAACACAAGTAAAATATTGTAATAATATTTAAATTATCAATCCAATAATGCTATTTTATGTGTATAATGTAACATAATGACTTTTAACAACAATGTTTATACTTTTCATCCTCCATGTTGAAATTCTGATTGGTTTGAATTTATTGCCGTTCATATGCGGTATCTGCTAAACCTCAGATTTCTCTGATTCCCACTTTCAAGATTTTTTGTATTTGAAAGTATAGTTGGGTTGGAATTTTTTACTAAATTGTTTACACAATCTATACTGTTTCAACTACAAATGCAAAATTTCATATTTTTTGTATTACGTTTGTACTTAATATGATATGATACATATGAATATTCAAAGCTTTGGTAATTCATCAAACAGTAACTTTAATATTTAGACATAGCAATTAGAATGTGAAATAATGTATCAATACTGAAAATGTTATGAAAAATAATTTTAATTCAAATTTAATGAAATTATGTCCATTTTGTGGAAGACAGTGACCAGTCCATCCTTGACCAGGGAGATTTTATATTGGATTCAAGTGTGATTTCATTTTTTGCACCTATTTAGATTTCTGTATTTAATATGTTGAAGTTGTTTACATATTTGTGAATTGCTTGTGAAAATATTTTGAGTTTCCCTCCAATGTTACCAATGCAACAATAGTTCAGATATAAAAAAAGTAACCCTTTTGTCAGGATTGCTGATGCAAATATTTAAAATATTTTTTGACTTCTACTTGGCTTCAAAACTAATTTTTTTTTCAATGTTTAAAAAATATTAGTTCAATGAAAAAAAACATTATAATGTTATGGTCTGCATTAGTATATGAATGTGATGAGGAATCATTTCTGTAATATTTTGTTTCAAAGAAAGTTCTTCACCAAGTACTAGTGTTATGCTTTTAAAAGAAAATAATATTTACATTACACTATTTGCCTTTTAACTTTTTAGAAATTTTCTCCGAGTTGCAATAACATTTCATGTGTGGGGTGAGTAGAATGGCTTATATTAACGGCTATAAATATGAATCAATTATTTCAGTTATGATAAACAATATGGCGGACATAGAATAAAAACATAGTAATATAAGGTGTAATACTGAAATAAGTGTATATTAAATATGAGCTAAGTATGAAGTATTGTTGTTTGTTGAATATATTTCGATTTAAATGCTCTTAACAAGCCAATGAATGCTTAGGTTGTATTATTTTCAAAATCTCTACTTCTAAATGGGGAGGAACCACGGCGTTAGATCCCGATAGGGTCGATCGCCGCGGTTACCACGTCTATGTGAATCCCGGCCCTGGTTTCTTACTTGTAGTATTTTGTCGACCTCTGTCTGCCTTACCAACATTGTGTAATTTGTACCCGTGGATTAATTATCATAAATATTCATGAATTTTATTTCAACTAAAATTACCATATTTTGACTTAGGGCGGCTTAGATTGGGGAGTATTTTTTTTGGAAATGGTCGATTTCCGATTTCTCTCCATTATTTTGGGAGCATTTCTATTTTAAGAACACTTCTAAAGCTCTCCAAGGTTTCTGAGGGAAAGCTTTAGAAATCGTAAGTCACATGACAAAAAACAATATGGCTGAAGATGAAAAAATATTTGTACTAAAAATATTTCCTAAAAATGTATTGGAACTTATACTAAAAGATTTCATTATTTTATTTGGTGCAGCTTTAAAACAGTTACTGTCAGATTAGACAACAATCACTTTTTGAACTGCAAACGGTTTTCTTATAAACTGCTTTAAGACCTGTTGTAAAAACATCCTTTCCCTTGATGTCATATATATGTTTGATAAAATAAAGTTAATGTAAGGTTCAGTAAAATCCCGATTTTGTCATGTAAAAATAGTAAATGAATTTTGAAAGTAAAATAAAATTTGGTTGTCATTGGCAACACTTGGAAATTTCCATAAAATATGCAAATTTTATCCCCAAAAGTGTTTTGTAAAAGAATTTGGCTGTGGACTGTCATTATAGAGTAATATATATTTAAAATTTATAAAACTTGGGGGTGATGCTACTATAGTGGTGGTGGACCAATTCACGCCCGGGTACCAATTCACGCCCACCCTCAATTTTCTTGAAGATTTATTATTTTTCATTGAGAAGATGTTTACCACATCATAGATAATCATCTAATGGATCATTTACATTTATAATTTATTGTTTATCTGCGATTGTCTTGGATAAATTTAGGGGTGGGCGTGAATTGGTACCCGGGCGTGAATTGGTCCACCACCACTAGATCATGTTAGTTTTTAAATAATGCTTTTTTGATTTCATGTAAACATTTCTTTTCATTAGATTCAAAACAGTATTTTTTCGGAAATAGATCTTTTGTTTCCAGAAACAGAAGCTCCCAATCTAATCCAGCCTTACTTAGGGGGATTCTGCCGTTCAGCCATCGTCTTTCGTGATTTCTAGCTGCTTTTATCGCCCACTCTGAAGCAGTAAATTTAAATGAAATATGAAACGCACAAACCTGTCCCAACCTACGGTTGACCTGGTTAGGTAAAATCTAGTACAAAAGAAATGGGTTAATGAGAAAAATTTTAGTCTCAAACTTTAAAAACGTTTGAGACAAAAGTTCACACAAAGTTCCAAAGCATGGTTATTTCTAAAACTTAGAATCGCTAGAATCGCGACATACATTTATCCCCGGAAATGAGAATGACACTAAAATCACTAGAAGTAATAACGGGATTAATTCACTAAATGTTTTAATTTGTCTTTTTAGAAAATTTATTAAGACCAAAAATCTTTTTGTATACCTAATATGACTCAATTAACACTCTCTCCAACTCAAATATTCCTGCAGCAATAATATTGCTTCTAGATGGATTATTTATCACCTAGCATTCATTCCTAACATTAACATGTAAATCAGCAGTTTGTGTGTTGTTATTTTAATGTGGATGTTTGTGTGATTAAAAATTAAAGTTTTCATTTTAATCTTTCATATATTTATACCCCTGTTCCACTGTTGCAAGATTTGCATTACCACAGCCTCAATTATCCCAGATAACATTCCACCGATGGCCCAACAGCGTATGGTCAGCAGATTTTGCCACTGTTGGACAACAAGTGATTTTTGGTTGTATAAGCATCAGTTTTCCACCCTTGGGCTAATTTATCAATGAATTATGGAATATCTCTTTGGGACTCTCATCCACCGTTGTTTATGTTTACATCATTGGTCATGTGACTTATCATTGATTCCCTTAGCTAAGATCTCTGTCCAAAACCTGTTAATCATATTTGCCTCATCCATAAATAACCACATAACTATAGGCTTCAATCTGATTGGCTGATGGTATTGCAGAATTTCAACCAGGGTATTGCCACCAGTGTACGTCCTAACTTTGGCCCAACGGACAAAAAGACAGTGGCCCACCGGTGGTAACCTCCAGTGGGCCAACAGCTTTGCCACTGGAGGCCCACTGTTAGACCACCAGTGGACTGTTATCTGGGATGTAGTTGGGAGTAAAATTGTGGATATAAATGACCGATATTTACAGTCCTATGGTTTGGAAAAGAAAAGAATACATGCACCCAAGAGCCTGGAAAACTTGGAGAGGATGTAGAGGACACCAATGTCTTTATGCCCAGGAAACACAGTGGCGAAATTTTGATGGCAATTATCTGCAAATATCAAATTCTTCGATGTTCTTGCTGGATTCCTCATTATTCTTCATGTATCTTCAGTCCTCTTCATTATTCAACCTGAAGTTCAAAACTGTCACTGGTATTCGCCGTTTCTTAGTGGTTCTTTTAAGTTCTTCATGAAAAATTGCCACTATAGCTAGTAGCATATTCTTCTGTATCATAGTTCTTAATCGACTCAGTCAGTCAGGGCGAAACAATCCTCCAGTTTTAAAGTCAACCATGCCTTTCCGAAACCATTACTTAGGAAATTTTTATCAATGAATTCCCAGGATAACAAGCAAATGCTACCAACATAAAACATACCAAGATATTTATAGTAATGTTACCATAAACACCTGATAGTTAAAGAAATGAGTTTAAGGTTACAACATTTTAATTATTATATCCACCCCGCTGGGCATGGATATATTATTACTTTGGCTTTTCCTCTGAAACACCCTTCATTGCTGCTCATTTACAGCTACAGTATTTCACATGTCTCTGTTAGATTTGGTGTGGAGGTTTAATAGCATCATAGCTTATATATAATTGCTTTCTTGGCAATATCTAGCAACAAGCATCGCTATGGCAATACTTTTTGTTTCTTTGTCTAGTAATTTTGTGGACATTTATCATTATTCCAAAGTTTCAGAATATGTTTATTACATATGTTTATTACAAGAGAAACTTGTGATTTGGTTTTTGGGCAACATTTGCAAACAGCTATTGCCATGGCAACACTTTTCCTGTTGCTTTTCACCTTTACTTTGATGGGTTCCTTATAGACAAAACCCATGCAAACATTTTAACCAATATTTCTTGCAATTGGAACTAGAAGAGTAGTGGTTAAACTTTTTGGCAATTTTTTAACAACTGTTGACATGGCGACAAGTTTTGCCATTGCAACATTCTTTTATGTTTCTTGGACTTATATATCTTTTTGTGGCTTCTTTGCATTCCAAACCCCTGCATGAATTGGAGCTGATTAGCTTTTTGGCTAAACCAAAAAGTGTTGCCATGTTTTTTTTTTCTTTGTCTAGGTTGTAGTTATAAAAAGTCCTGAAGAACACCTGTAGGGTAAAGAGACTTTACACTCCACAAGATTAGACAATGATTTCACTCATTCGGTGTCCCACAAATGACGGACAGATGTAAGTAGTTCCTTCTTTCCTCCATGAAGAGAGGAGGCAGACAAAACAGGACCCATCTTGCACAATCTATTAACTTATATTGCCATATGCCTAGCAGTTTAACAGTAGGTTACCAAAATGAGACTTCACTGAATTTCCTGCTGATTGGTGACATCTAGTAAAGACTTGTTAAGCAATAGTCTTTGTGTGTTTGCCTCTCTGTATGCCTGTGTGCATTTGACATAACCATGGCTCGATCTGGATGTCGATTATGTCTGTCCAGAGTAATTTTGTCCTTTCAAATCCGCTTCAGTCTTTAAGCAAAGCTGGTGACACAGTACAATTCTACTGAATTCTTCATAATGAAATCTATAACTTTCATAAGTTTATGGGATTTGAAGAAAGCTCCAAAAGGGTCCTTATTTAAAATATTATATCCAAAAGTGATGAAGGTAGAATAAAATTTATATTCATTCATAAGTTTTTAAGCCAAGCGTTTTTAGGCTGTTAATTTCAAAGATATCTGTTATATTTCAAAACTAATCTCATTAACATTCTTTCAAAATGCTCAATTTTAAAATACACTATATTCTAAGGTGTTTTTGAGCACAAAGGTAAAGAAAAAAAGTCGCCACCAAAAGCTTTTGCACAACCAGATGGGCAAATGTTAAAGGGGATAGGTTTTATGTAAGATGTGAGCCTTGAGCCTGGATGATGATAGCAGGTGAGTAGTCATTGGTAAAACATACTTCAAAGGGAGTTTTAGGCTTATGAATTAAAATTTGGGAAAATATGGACATGCGTTGGTAGCCACAACACATTAGGTATTGACTGAAGAACTGGTTGTAGTTTTGAAAGTACATGTTTAACAGGGTTCAAAACCAGAACGATGTGTATCCACTTGCATGTGCCCTGACAATTTGCACCAAAGCATTTTGCAGATACATGTTCTGCAATCTTCAATATGCAGTATCTGCAACAGAGATTGCCACCACATTTGTTGGTAAAATAATCAGCAAATCACCCACCAAATCATGCCTGTTGGACCCATTGCCCACATTCCTTATTAAGGAATGCATTGACTTCCTTCTACCATCTATAACCAAACTGGTCAATTTTTCACTCAGTGAGGGACTGGTTTCAGACGGTTTCAAAAAGGCTGTAGTCATTAAGTTATGAAGAAGGCCTCTCTACCTGTTGAGGATTTGAAAAACTGCTGCCCAGTATCTGGACTTAGCTTCATTTCAAAACTGGTGGAATGTGTAGTTGCTAAACAGCTGGTTGATCACATTCATCGACATGGCTTGGATAACTCATACCAGTCAGCATATAAGCCAGGTCATTCAACTGAGACAGCTCTGCTTTCCATCAAAAATGATATTCATTTGTCACTATATCGGGGTGGAGCTACTGCCTTGGTACTTCTGGATCTCTCGGCTGCCTTCGATACGATTGATCATTCCACTCTCCTCGGCTGTGTTCTGGATTGGTTCAGTGTTGGTGGCTCAGCTCTCAAATGGTTCTCTTCTTATTTGACAGAACGCTATCAGTCTGTAAAGATTGGTTCTTTGTCTAATTTACAAAAACTGCTGTTCAGCGTACCTCAGGGTTCTGTTTTGGGTCCTCTGCTATTTTCTCTGTACACATCTCCCCTTAGTACACTGATTGGTGAACACAAAGGCATAAACTTCCATTTTTATGCCGATGACACACAACTTTATGTCCATCTTTCACACAGGAATGCCTCAGCTGCCTTTGATAAGTTGAACAGATGCCTTCAAGATGTCAAAGAATGGATGTCGGCTAGCAAACTTAAATTTAATCCTGATAAAACTGAGTTCATACTTTTTGGCTCCAAGAAACAGAAAGGTTAAATGCACGTTTCCCAATTGATATCCTGGGCAACCCCCTTCACCGCACCGAGTCTGTGAGGAACCTGGGAGTGTGGTTCGACTCTGATTTTTCCTTCACTAAACACATCCAGAATGTTTGTAAAGGCTGCTTTAGTCAACTGAGGGATTTTAGAAATATTAGGCAGTTCTTTTCAGGAGTCTATGAAGTCAATCTTCATAGATTACCTGGGAGTGTGGTTCGACTCTGATTTTTCCTTCTCTAAACACATCCAGAATGTTTGTAAAGGCTGCTTTAGTCAACTGAGAGATTTTAGAAATATTAGGCAGTTCTTTTCAGGAGTCTCTGAAGTCAATCTTCATAGATTACAGTCTATAACCAAAATAGTGCTGCTAGAATTGCTACAAATTCGTGTAAATACACTCGGCTAACTCCGGTACTCAGGAAACTCCATTGGCTCCCTATTCAGTTTCACTCAGAGTTCAAACTGGCTACCCTGGTGTACAAGTTTATTCATACTGGTTTCCCTATTTCGCTCTACATCTATCCACATACCACACTACTTACAATACTAGACACAGTGTTGCTAATTTCCTCAATGTACCAAAATTTCAACCTACAGTTCACAAGTCCACTAAGCAGTTTGGCTTCAGTTTTGCCTTTGATGCTCACACTGTTTTATAATTCACTTCCTGAAGACATCCATGCATCACCCACTATTGCCTCTTTTAGAAAGAAGCTCAAAACCTAACTCTACGCAAAGGTATATCCTCCTTAGCTCATTTTCTCTTCTGGCTTCTCCATGGTGCCAACCTCTTTTTGTCCCTGGTCTTTGAATTTGCATATTGCTATTGTCTTGTTGCACCTTAGAGTCCGCTACTCAGTGGAGATTAAGCGCTATAAAAGTCAAATTAGAATTAGGTAATCCTCCACAGATCCACCAAGATCCACAAAGTATGACCTGAAATTGGTACCCCATTCGTTTTAAAAGAAACCTCGCTGATTTTGCAACCTAATACCACTCACCAAATGAAAATAATGTAGGGGTTCCAACCTCTTCAATACAGCAACCACGCCAAACATCATGCGTCTTAGCAGGGTTAAGTTAGAATTTTTTTAATTCATCTATTGCTGGGCCTTGCTTAGGCACTTCTCGAGATGGCTGACAGCACATCCATGGTAATGTGTAAATTTTTGATTGTCATCTGCACAGAAATAATATTTCAGTGAATTAAGGGGAGAGATAATTTCTGCTAAAAGATCAGTATAGGAAGGGAACACAATACGACCCAAGACTAAACCCTGTGGTAATCCATACTTCAAAATACTAGGATCAGACAAAGCACTGTAAAACTTTATTGTTGGACTGCTGTTTACCACATATAATCTTAACCATTTTAGGACAACAGCTCATAAACTACACAAATATTTGAGGTGGCCCAGGAGAGTGGTATCGTCAGTAGTTAAATGCTGTAGACAGCTCCAACAAAATAAGGGCAGAAGACAAAATTTTGACAATGAGGACTGTATGTCACTTTTTAAGTGTAGAGGAACTGTATATCAATGGGAATATCAAGAATAATATTATGTGTCCACAGCTTGTGACATATTTAGGACCTTAATTGAGATCATATTTCATCTGAAGAAAAATGCTGATACACTTGATGATTATACATAACACATTTTTACATAATTTAAAATATGCAGTATGGCAGAGTGGTTAAAATTTTGGTATCTAAAGGACTTGGTTCCACCTATGAGGTCATGGATTTCGACTCAACTGATGGCAACATGTTAGATGCACTTCGGCCTGCCCTAATGTCATGTTAGCCACTTAAAAATGATGTAAGGTTCCAAGTTTGATTTTTGTAGTCATCTAAGGCAGGTTGACACTTGTGTAAACAGTTGTACAACTGGTGTTATGCAGAAAGAACTGGATTCTCAGTATACTGGTGAGGAAGGAGGTGGTTGGGGTAGGGGTGTTGAAGTGGTAAGGAACACACCTCCCATCTATGGGAGGCTATGGGAATGTACCAAAGCCATAACGTCAATTGGGACTGTTTATAGTTGTTGTTTCCACATGCAACACTTCGTAATATACATTTTACTGAATAAGAACTAAACCTTTTATGACATTTATTATGGATGCAGTAAGAATCTGAATTTACTTTTTCATCTTTTGCATAACATACTGATAAATATCAACTTTTGTATTGTGCAAAGTTAATGGTAATAATAATAATATATTTACTTACTAAGGGCGATGATTAACTTTTTCCAATTATTAACAGTACACACTATGTGAGAATATATTTACAATATAATTTACCAATAAATGTTGACAAATTTATTCAAGAGAATTAATACAGTTAGTGAATAAATGAAAGAAATATACGTCAAGAACTAGGTCAAAGTTTTGGCACAGCACACTGGTAAATTAACATATTTTGACAATGACAACACATCTCTGAAACTATATTATGCTGTTTAATGCTAAAGCCCTAGAGTAACCTTGTGTGTGTATTTTAGCTGTGTGACAACTTGAAGAAAATAAATGAATTGTTTAGCTGTGTAATAAAAACATACATGATATGCAGGTCAATATTATGCAAAGAACTTTATTATGGGCTCATAACTAAGAATTTACTCTTACGAGTTTTTGAGCAAACTTTTGAAATATGAAGATTATACTGATTTTCTTATATCTATTAAACAAATATAATCTATTATCAGTGAAAAAGCTGAATATGTTTACCATAGTTTCCAATAGTTTGGTCTTTGGTTTATAGAGCGTTTATTCAATGAAATAAACAATCATTTCCATTGCTACTGTGAGGGGTGGGGGGGTGGGGGTGGGGGTGGTGTAGTGTAGTGTAGGTGTAGTGGGTAACACACTCCCACTGCTGGTGTTGGTGGTTAGAACCCAAACTTAACCTTAGGTAGGATAGTTGGTAGTGGCTTACTAATGCCTGGCAATTTACAGTGCAGAATACTGACTAACTAGTATGTTCTGGTTTCTTCTGCCCTTCAAACTACCTGTTGAGATATAACTTATACAATGTGCTGAAAGTGATGTTAAAACCCAAATAAATCAAACATATATATTCAATGAAATATTTACTGCAAGGTAGATGTACAGCATTTTCCAGTGTCGCCCTTTAATTCTTTTCCAGATCAATATTTCTGCAACACTAGCAATGACAAGCAATAATATACTGAAACTTTCTCAGTTAAAGATTGGTAACATTGTGTCAAAAAGATCGGTGAGCCATATAAAATGTTTCCTTTGCTATGAAAACTGAAACTTTAAGCTTCAAGCATTCTGTTGCTAGCATTTGTTTTAATGCAAACTTCATCAGATATTGAGATTTACAAGTTCTGTAAAATACAACAACCATATGAACAGTTGTTTTGAGTAAGCTGTACGTGTATTTTAAAGTATTAGGCCATTAATAGATTTTAAAACAATAGTATCAAAACCCACAAGCTCTCACAAGCTATAAAATTACTCTAACCATACTATAATTAGCCCAATTTTGACTACCATACACTTCCTGTAGAATACAGAGTAATAAATGCGAATTCACCACTTGTAGTATTTTTTACAATTATGACAAACTACTAAGTATATTTGCCAATTTGGTATCAGAGACCTGATATAGTCCTACAAATCACAAATGTGTAAAACAAACTTCCTCAAAGTTTTGGAAACTGAAGGGGATTTCCTCATTAACAAATTTCCTGACTGGCAGACATTTTATCAAGTCAAACATAAGTTTTATTAATATCTTTTATGGATACATAACAGTATACACAAAAAAAGTTTGTTTTTGTTGTGCAGCTGTTGGGATTCTTGTTCACCTTTGTATGATTTTTATTGAATCTGAATTGACTGTTCTTTTCTGAGTATATGATGAATGAAGATTCTCACTTAAATAACATGCTTTCCATTTATAAGCTTGTGACCATTATTCATAGTGAAGTAGTGAAGTTCAAACACATTTACTCTGATTTTCATATCAACAAACACGGTGAGAAACAACAGAAGATATAAAACAGAGAGATATATATTTTTTTCAGTATTACTCCTCTTGAGACTGTGCCTTTGGTATAGGTAACAACTAGTATACAATAAATACAACAGAAGTAAAATATAATTAATTATCTAAATATTCAATTTTCTGATGCATATGTAAATTTGGAAAGATACATGATAAATAATCTGGAAATAAGGGCCACACTCCAGTCTCCATTGAATATGGCAAAATGTAAGAAAATCCAAAGAAGACCAAGTGAAAAACATAAGCTAGAAGTAAATCAATACTACAACTCCCCAGCTCCACCATCAGATGTCCTTGTATTAAATACAATACCCCTGGGACAGCTGACTCCAGTACCTGCCAGCCCACAGTACCCATCAGGGTTCTTGTGCAGGTACTGTTGGTGGTACTCCTCTGCATAATAAAATTTCGACACTGGATTGATCTCTGTGGTAATGGCTCCATATCCAGCATCTGTAAGGGCACGCTGGAAGTCATCCCGTGAACTCTCCGCAACACCCTTCTGATGGTTGTTGTAATAATAGATTCCAGATCTGTGTATAATTGTGATACAAAAAACCCTCCATCAAATGTAATGACTTTAACACTGCTAGAAAGGCCACCTGTGTTCTGACTGGAGTGGCCTTCTGGTGGCTGCTGTAGTAAAAGATTCAACACCTGGGTGTAACTGAGACCAAGATACCAAAATCAAATCTAATGGGACATTTTATACTGACAGAAAAGCATTCTATGCTCTGTCTGTAATGAACATCTGATGACTGTTGTATTTGGAGATCACAGACCTGTGTATAATTGACACAATAAGACCAAAATGAAATCTAATAACTTTCATAGATCTGGAAAAAACATCCTTTGGTTCCCTCTGTAATGGCTTTTTGAAAGCTGTTGCAGATTCCAGATGTATGTATAATTGAGTCTAAAAGACAATAATAAAATCTATTTAGGTTTTATATACTGCTGGAAAGGATCCTTTGCTCTCTTTGGCTGTAACATGGCTGTTATAATAATCAATTTCAGACCTGTGTATAATTGAGACAAATGGTTGTTGTGGGTATACAGTCCAGACATGTGAATCAGTTCAAACTAAAAGACCATAACCTAATCAGATTTTATAGTGCTTAATCTCTGTGAACATTCTAAGGAATGTAAAATACATAGCACTGCTCCAAAGGCACAAATAGCCAGATGGTCTTCTATTGGTTTTATCAATGAAACTGACAGATCTGTGACCATTTTCTGCTAAAGGTGATGCCACATTCACAAGAATGTTACAAATGTGGAAATATCAATACTTCAACATATCACCATATCAATCATCTTGATAATTTGTTTCAGTTGGATTATGTAACAATTATTTTACATGATGTACTTTTGGACACATCATCATATATCTAATTAATAACAAAAAACCCCAACACATTATACACATTGCACCAACAGAAAACTTAAACTCGATGCAAAGATATATAGCCCTTTGGTACTTCCTACTGTAAAAGATGCCAAATCTGTGATGGATGAAACATAATGTTCAAATAATATAAGCTATGTGTCAAAATCAATAGTTTGGAAGAACTAAGTATAGAAGAAAAATGCTCTAGATAAGAGAAGCAGCATTGTGAGAACAGTTGTAATGGTAGATTTGTGAATTGACAGGTTTTATACTGATTTGAACAGGCAGAGGAGTACTAAATGAGAAATAAACTACATGTGAAGATCACCACTGAGGATATCCCCTATGTATGTACTGTGAATTAAGGCATATTTTTTTTTATAAACTTTTATGCAATTTTTGTCACACAATCTTATGCCAGGAATCTAATTGGGTTACACAATTTCAATGAAGTGTGTTTCTTGTTTAATTTTAATCTGCTGACTACACAGATATTTTACATTGTTATAAAATAAATCGTTATTTCCACATCCCACATATTTGTACATATAACACTAGCCTTGATAAAGGCTCAAGTTTCTCTGTAATTAGGGTAAACTTTCAGTTCAGATGAGACAGTTTCTGTTCATATAATGTTCTCATACATATGCTGGCTTTTACATCAGCACAATGCTACGACAGAGGTGTTTTATGAGCTTATATTTCCTAACATACACGGGTGCTTTATGAATACAAATATGTGTGCACATGTTTGAAAAATATATGGTACAAATTTGAGCTTTAAGCAAGGCTACATATAACACCAACGTACTACATACACCACAGCCTTCCAAAGTAAATCTATCAAAAGGCACACACTAAACCTTTAAGTGGCACAGGTATATGTTATTGAGATATTGAGCTGAATATAGAAGTCTTCATGTGTGCAGTTTACCACTGTCCACAAAAAATACTGCAAATTTATTATAAATCTATTTGCAACAGAGAATACTGACCGAACAGTATACACCGCTTTTCTTCATCGTTTCAATTACCTATTGCGATACAATGCGTTGAAAGTGACATTAAACACCAATCAATTAATAAACAAGTCTTTCTGTGACTAAACAGACAAAATTATATCACATTTAAGATGAGGTTGAAGTAATTGTAACAAGTACATGTACCATGATAGCTTACATACATTCTTCTGAATATTTAAATATTGTATTCAATGTTGTGTTTTGAGCAATAATAGAATGCATTGGTAAAAGCTGGAATTGTCCAGCAATCCCGAGTAATCCACCTATACTGGGTGCCTATTAGTCCTGGGATCATCGGTGATTTTTGCAGATCGAGGATCATTTGTTAGAAACGAGTTGAACTCGAGTAAATGTACAAAACTAAACATAAAATTAAAAAAATCCAAATATTATCACTAGTTGTGTTAAGTACCTTTTTATTTGCAAGAAAAAATATTTTTTTGCCATTTAAAGTGTACATATATGTATGTGCACTTCATGGAACAGCCACGCAGATAAGGTTAATAAAAAACGACCATTCATTATTGAGTTTTAAGTTTCAATGGTTTGATCAGTTCCAAAAGTGTCCCTTTGAGACAAGGTAAGTATATCATTATTTATTTTGTGAAAACTCGAGTTTACATTGCATAAATCGATGTTATCCCCAAATATCGCCCACTGAGTTACGACTCGAGTTACAGTCAACTGGTCCCAGCACTAGTGCCTATGTTGTGTTTTGAGCAATAATAGACTACATATTGATAAAAAATGGAATTATCCAGCACTCTTGAATTCCCACCTATACTGGGTGCCTATGTTGTGTTTTGAGCAATAATAGACTACATATTGATAAAAGCTGGAATAGTCCAGCACTCCTAAATCCCCACCTATAATAGCTGCCTATGTTGTGTTATGAGCAATAATATAGAATGTATTGCTAAAAGCTGGATTAGTCCAGCACTCCTACATCTCCACCTATAATAGATGTCTATGTTGTGTTTTGAGCAATATTAGAATGTATTGATAAAAGCTGGAATAGTACAGCACTCCTAAATCTCCACCTATAATAGCTGTCTATGTTGTGTTTTGAGCAATATTAGAATGTACTGATAAAAGCTGGAATAGTCCAGCACTCCTAAATCCCCACCTATAATAGATGTCTATGTTGTGTTTTGAGCAATATTAGAATGCAATGATAAAAGCTAGTCCAGCACTCCTGACTAACCCACCTATACTGGGTGCCTATGTCCATTCCCTGTCTCATCCCCTGTGTGGGGTCATGGTTCTCCCAGAAGATGTGCATCAAGTCACTGTATGTGACCACATCTGGGTCATACAGCATGCGAACCACTTCTGCATGTCCAGTGCGGCCAGACTTCACTTCAAGATACGTGGGGTTCTTTGTGATTCCTGCCGAGTAGCCAACCTAAAACATGGAGGGAGATTAAAAACCAACAGAAAATTACGTAAATGTTACTTACACAATGTAGTTACTGGTATTTATTACATATTAATAGGGCATTATAAGCTAGATCTGTAGAGGGCTCATATAACAATACAACTTATATTTGAACCACTTACAACATTATATTTGTGTATTTAAAAATGTTGCACATATATATGTTGATTTATATGGCCACCCTAAAAAATCAATCAATACATACTTTGTCCCGTTAGCTTCAGAGCTGAACCTACAAAGAGAAACCACCTGTGAAAGGCAACTACTTTTGGTATTTCTCCTGGTGATTGTTCTTCACAGGTTCGACGGTACTTCAATTCAACAGGGTGTGTATTGGTCTAAATGAGAGTATTTGATTGGCTATGGGTTTAAGATGGAGGGACAGACAGACTTGTGCATTTATTAATTTATGCTCTGTATGTGCTCTAGCCTGAAGTCTAACAAGTAAAAAACTGAAATAGTGAACCAAACTGAAAGGGTCAAGAGTCACAATTTAAAATTGACATCTAGCCTATTCAAAACTCTTGGCACACACTTCTCTGATTTGGAAGAAGATATCTACAAACTCAGTTTGAAGCCAAAGTTCAGAAACATTCAAAAGGTGATTAATATATGATTTGTGCAAAATATTAGCTTTAAGCAATGGTCATAAAATGCCTTCCATATAGCTAGATAATTAATATTGGCACGCATGATCTATGTACTGCAAGCTTCATTTCTGATATTGACAAAGTGCTGTTTTCTTTTTTTTGAGTAAAAGTATAAAAACATACTTTGTTTGTATCATACCTAACACAGACCAGGCAACTTAGCACCAGAGAAAGGGCATTAAAAATTAAGTGATATCCGGCCTTAAAATGTGTGGCATTTTGGATAAAAGTATATTACTTTGGAGAGTCAACCCAATCAATATGCAACTCCTTTATGTCTTAATAACTTTTGAGTTGAAGTATTTTCCTGTTGACTTACCTTTGTTCTCTGAAGCCAACAGAAAATGTTGTAAGTGTCAAATAAGTTTACAATATAATGGATTTATCAAAGTTCAATAAAATTCCCTTGGCAAGAATTTTGATATAGTAATACTTATCTTTTTTAGTCTTGACTTGATTTATGACAATTAATTTCTTGTCTAAAGCTGAACTAGAAAATAAATATGCCTTTTGTAGTTTCAAGTTGTGTTTGTTTGCCTGCGATATTTCAAGAAAGTCAGATATATTCTTGGCAGATGCAATAGGATTGCAATGTAAACCTTAATAAGGAATTTTTATTATTCACCATGCGACGTCTTTGCCCTAAATATAGGCAAATACAGACTGGGGTGTATTTTTTTCCGTATACACCGATGTCCCAGTGCTATGGATAATGAGTGTGAATAACCTTTGTTTTTTCAACAATATCTCGGATGGTATGTAACTTACAAGTATGTATAATATATCATTAGAAAGGTATTCTTACAGCGCTTCTGCTCATGTTTGTTGCATAAAAATCCATGCAGTAATGATTGAGATATTGCATGTTAAAGATTGAAGTTTTTATATTCAAAAGATTGCCTGTGCTTTTTGATAGCCTTTTCACATTCTCTCATTAAATGTTCATGCTATTTAACCCATAAATCATACCAAAACAGTGGATAATAAAAGGAAAACATCCCTCATCAGACATATACAGAAAAAAATATATCACTCATGAAGATTAACAATATAATACTCATGCTATGCACTCATATAATATTGTTATCTTCATTTGTGATATATTTTTTCGATATATGTCATTTGGGAAGTTTTCCTATTGTAAATATATCTAGAACACTTACATGAGTGCTGTACACTCCTGGTGTTTCCCAAAACTTCCTTTCAACACCCCAAAAGCATCCCATAGCTGAAACATGAAGATTAAATTGTTATTCCATGAAACTGAAATAAAGAAATTCAGAGCAAACAGTGTCTGTTATGTATAGGTCAAATAATGTTTAAACAGAGAAAACAATGTTTAAGAGAGAGAAAATGTATGTAAATATAAATGACAATTCAATAGCAAAATGAGAGGCATTAATCAGTAAACTAAAATTACGAGCTTGTAAAATTTATTTTTTTGAAGTATAGCTGTCATTGGAAATAGCACAATTAAGTAAAAGTTCATCTAATAATCAGTTGCAGCAATCTACATATCTCTGTGATAACAGAAAAAAGTCTCAAAAATGGCAGGTGAACACACTTTGAAAGAGACAAGATTGAAAGTCACACAAGAATTTAGCATAGCTACAATCTCCAACCAATGACATATCCAAGAATAAACTTCCTACACCTTACAGTTTCTGAGATATAGCCCAGCAAAATGTTTAAAGATCAAGGTCACTACAGCAATGTCAAAGGTCAAATTAAGGTCACACCATGATGACGCACATCTCCTCCACCTAATTAATGTTCATACCAAGTGTCAAGTTCCTACACCAAACAGTTTCCCAAAGATTGCCTGGACAATATGTTTAAGGTCAAGGTCACTACAGTCAGGTTTAAAGGTCAAATCAATGTCACATGATGAAGTTGGAAACCTACACCTCTTAGCCAATGTCCCTGCCAAGTATAACCTTCTTACAGTTTCCGAGATATTGCCCAAAGAAGATTTTTGAAGTCAAAGTCATAACTGCAAGGTTAAAGGTCAAATCAAGGTCCCTCTATGATACTGCACACCCAAAACTCCTAACTAATGTCCTTAAAGAAGAAGCAACTTCCTACACCTTACCGTTTCTGCAAGACATAGCCCGCAGTCAACATTTTAAAGGGCAAGGCCACTACAAGGTCAAAAGTCACATCGAGGTCACACCATGACGCTGAAGAACTACAACCCCAAACCAATGTCCCCAGAACATACCAACTTCCCACACCTTACATTTTCTGATAATTAACCCAGATAAGATTTTCAACCTCAAGGTCACTAAGGCAAAGTCAAAGGTCAAATCAAGGTCACACCATGATGTTGCTCGCCTACATCTCAAACCAATGTCCCTACAAAGTATCAACATCTTATACCTCATGGTTTCTGAGATACACCCTAGACAAGCTTTTTCCTGCCGCCCGACGGCCTGCCTGCCTGCCTGCTGATCAAGATGCCATGGGTCAATACCATACCTGTATAGCCTTTAAAACCTATGGGGTAAAATCACTTCTTTTAATGAGAATAAATAATCACTTACCAATCATGGCCATTTCTAAGTGTTCTGGAAATGGTGGTACCACCCTGTTGCCATTGACTGCATGTGTCTCTGAAACTTTGATTGGTTCTTCTCTATCTGAAGATACATCAACCGGAACTTCAGGCCCAGAACAGATGTGACTTAACTGACAAACATTCACCGCAATTAATATAACAGTGAAACAATCTGTCAGCTCAGATACACAAGTATATTGTCCACAATTGGTCATGCATAACATACAAAATGGACACATAAAGGGAGCCTCTCCAGAATCCAACAAAACATTCAATCACGGACATACTAAACCTCGGAAACACGGATATATCATCAGCATACTTACTTCACCTGATATTTGATTAGTTGAGGAGTTGCAGGAAAGCAATACTACTACACTGTCAAGATTCTGCACTCAACCAGGGGGCCACGGTGGCAGAGTGGTAACTGTCTCGCCTCCCACCTCTGAGGCTGGGGTTCGGTTCCCGGCATGGCCTCAAGTGGGAAAGCTGGTAGTTGCTTGCCGTTGGTCGGCAGTTTACAGTACAGAACCCTAACAAACTGTATGTACTGGTTTCCTCTGCCCTTCCAACTACCCGTCGTGATATGACCTGTACAGTGTTGAAAGCAGCGTAAAACCCCAAATAAATAAATATTCTCTTTAGTGCTCTACCTCTTTTTTGTCCCTTAATATTGAAATTTGGTTATCTATCTCTGCTGTTGTGCTTTAAAGTCTGCTTACTAAAATTGAGATTAAGCACTTTTAAAAATCCAATGTAGATTTAGATTTTTAGATATATCAAGCCAAATAGGTGTGAATGTATTAACAAATGTTTACTTTGAAATAATTGACTTAAAACGTTAGATCAACTGGAACCAGTGTCACTGTATTAACTGCTAGAAGTTTTATTTTGCATTCAATGCACTGTATACATGTTACAGGCAAACTGTGTAATCGGGCATTTCACAAAATGCCTAAAGATTCCAGGCATTTCGCGAAATCACTGATTCACTTAGGCATTTCGTGAAATGCCCAAAATTTCGAGGCATTTCATGTAATCCCTGGTTTTGAGCTCCTGGCATTTCAGGAAATGCCTAAATCAGATGCTCCAATTATTTTTAGTTTGTCTCCTGTTACTACAGGTGTTTAAGTGGCCTGTATTGGAAGTGGGGTGGGCATATCAGAGGATGTGTTATTTATTTCAGCTGGCTCTGAGGTACCCCCGCCCAAAGTGTGAAAATTTTAAAACATTATCACAATTTTTTCATCGACTATTGCAGAGATTTCTCTCATATCTTGCATATATGTACTAGACCACAAGTAGTTTACCTTGAGTGAGTATCAGGCCTGGATCTGTCTTAGTTATTTTTTTTTATAAATTTTAAAAATAATTTTAATGCATTAAAATTCATGAATTCATGCACTAAATAACTTATAATCACTTATAACTTGAAAAGTATTGCATTTAAAGCATTTAGTTAAAATATGTTATTCAGCTAATTTTTCTATAGCTACGTGGTGAGTCACTTGTCAGTCTATCCCAATAGCTAAGTAAGTAATAGCTAGTTTCTGACTTTTCAGTACCTTCCATAATGAGTAAAATCACTTGTAATTTGAAAACTATTGCAATTAGACAATTTTGTGTAAATATGTTATTCATCTACTGTTGGGTCAGCTATAACACGGTAAATTGCAAACCTGTAGCTCATTGCATAGCTGAGCAATAGCTACTTTGAGATTATCACTGTTGAGCAAATAAGTTGCAACTTGAAAACTATTGCTTTTACAGTATTTTGTTTAAATATGTTATTCACCTACTTTTCAGTCAGCTATAACATAGTGAAATTGAAGACCTGTAGTTCGAAGCATAGCTACTACCTACCCTACCTGGAATCCCTTCAATAACAACCACCATCAATAATCCTATTTCTTTTTCTTATAATGAGATTATCAAATTAAAGTGTCTTATTAAATGTAATAACAAAATATTTAAAGATATTTACTATTATTTAGTCATCTTCAATAAATCTAAATAAATTCTAAAAGTTTTTCCAAATGAGACATGACTGATTGATTTTGTAAAGGTCCATAAATATGAAAAGCTCGTAAGCTGCTCTTACCTGGTAAGAGTCCATCCTATTTCTAGTTCAGATCAAGGCTCAAATGGCTTGTCTGAATCAAAGAATTATTTTAATCAAAACACCTACTTTAATCAAAGAAATGATCCTGAATTTTCTATAATTCTTTATACTAATTCAGAGCAAAACTTAAAATAGATGTACTATTTCTTTGAAATATTTCTGTCACATGAGTCCATTTTGTAATGTATATGGCACCCAAGAAAAATACATCCAACAATAATAATCTAAACATTTTCTGCTCATTTTCCATAAAATAGCTGGACAAACACCAAAAAAAAAACTAAAAAAAAAACTATCCATGACATAGAAATATCATACTTCACAATTTGCCTAAAGTACATCAGCCAAGTTGTGTAATAAATATGGTCAAATTTTAGGCATTAAAAAGCTTAGGCATTTCGCAAAATGCCTACATGAATCAGGGATTCTGCCTGATTACAGATCATTCTCTGGTTAAGATTCTATACTGAAAACCAGAAATAGGATGCCCTGTTGATAGTAGCTGCGACATATGAATAGAAACAGGATAGCATAGAAGAACACACATTATCATGTGTAATGTCCACCCCATGAACCTTTTGCCAAAATTGTACAGTAGTCTTACAAGACCCTGTTTCATTTGTAAAATATATCAATGAATTGATGGTTAAATATTTATTAGTGTACATGTAAATTATTTCAGCTTCATGCCTTTTTGCATTGGTTGGGTCAGAAATTTTGACGAAATCACTCTATCTTGCACGGTTAAGAAGATAGAAGCAAATTTCTGTTTTTCTATTTTTGGCAAAAATTTGAAAATTCAAAATGGCCGCCATTTTTGGGAAGAGGAAATTTTTTTGAAAATTGCCAAGAGTACATTTCTTAGATACCCTATGGGTCGAAAATTTCAACGAAATAACTCTATTTTGCACGGTTAAGGAGATAGAAGCAAATTTGTGTTTTGCCATTTCGGGCAAAAATTCGAAAATTCAAAATGGCCGCCATATGTGGGGAGAGGAAAATTTTTTGAAAATTGCCAAGAGTACATTTCTTATATACCCTGTTGGCCGAAAATTTCGACGAAATCGCTCTATCTCACACGGTTAAGGAGATACAATCAATTTTGTGTTTTGCCATTTGGGCAAAAATTCGAAAATTCAAAATGGCCGCCATATGTGGGAAGAGGAAAATTTTTGAAAATTGCAAAGAGTACATTGCTCAGATACCCTGTGGGCCGAAAATTTTGACGAAATCGCTCTATCTCGCACGGTTAAGGAGATACAATCAATTTTGTGTTTTGCCATTTGGGCAAAAATTCGAAAATTCAAAATGGCCGCCATATGTGGGAAGAGGAAAATTTTTTGAAAATTGCCAAGAGTACATTTCTTATATACCCTGTTGGCCGAAAATTTCGACGAAATCGCTCTATCTCGCACGGTTAAGGAGATACAATCAATTTTGTGTTTTGCCATTTGGGCAAAAATTCGAAAATTCAAAATGGCCGCCATATGTGGGAAGAGGAAAATTTTTGAAAATTGCAAAGAGTACATTGCTCAGATACCCTGTGGGCCGAAAATTTCGACGAAATCGCTCTATCTCGCACGGTTAAGGAGATACAATCAATTTTGTGTTTTGCCATTTGGGCAAAAATTCGAAAATTCAAAATGGCCGCCATATGTGGGAAGAGGAAAATTTTTGAAAATTGCAAAGAGTACATTGCTCAGATACCCTGTGGGCCGAAAATTTCGACGAAATCGCTCTATCTCCCACGGTTAAGGAGATAGAAGCAAATTTGTGTTTTGCCATTTTTGGGAAAAATTCGAAAATTCAAAATGGCCGCCATTTTTGGGGAGGGGAAATTTTTTTGAAAATTGCAGAGTGCATTTCTGAGATACCCTGTGGGTCGAAAATTTCGATGAAATCGCTCTATCTCACACGGTTAAGGAGATAGAAGCAAATTTGTGTTTTGCCATTTTTGGCAAAAATTCGAAAATTCAAAATGGCCGCCATTTTTGGGGAGGGGAAAATTTTTTGAAATTGCCAATAGTACATTTGTTGGATACCCTGTGGGTTGAAAATTTCGACGAAATCGCTCTATCTCGCACGGTTAAGGAGATAGAAGCAAATTTGTGTTTTGCCATTTTTGGCAAAAATTCGAAAATTCAAAATGGCCGCCATTTTTGGGGAGGGGAAAATTTTTGCCAAGAGTACGATGCTCAGATACCCTATGGGCTGAAACTTTTGACGAAATCGCTCTATCTCGCACGGTTAAGGAGATAGAAGCAAATTTGTGTTTTGCCATTTTTGGCAAAAATTCAAAATGGCTGCCATTTTTGGGGAGGGGAAATTTTTTTGAAATTTGCAAAGATTACATTCCTTAGATACCCTGTGGGTCGAAAATTTCGGCGAAATCGCTCTATCTCGCACGGTTTAGGAGATATGAGCACATTTGCATTTTTCAGTACTCAAAATAGCCAATTACCCATTTATTTAATTAATTACTCGCTCATCTATGAATCAATTCCCCCCAAAAGCAATCCCATACAAGCTATTAACCCAATGAACCTCCATACCAAATTTCAGAAAGATAGGCTTAATAGCATTCCTTAAAATGTCTGGAAACCAAAGAGATACTCAAAAGTAGCAAAGTAGCTATTACTCAGTTAGCTATAGAGCTATCATCACCAAAAGCAATCCCATACAAGCTATTAACCCAATAAACCTGCATGCCAAATTTGGTAAAGATAGGATAAGAACTGTTGCCTAAAATGTCTGGAAACCAAGTGTGACGCCGGACGCCGGATGGCGGAAAAAGCAAAAATAATATGTCCATGCCCCAGTGGGGTGGACATAACTAGTAGGTTAGCCACTATGACCAATTGTTCCTACTTTATGTCAGATTGTGAATCAGACCCAGGACATCACCAGTGGGAGGCGAGTATGTTACCAATTATCTCATCCCTAAGGGTGAATATACTGACAAATGGTCACCTGAATAAGTTGAATGAAGTAGATAAATCAAACAGGGGCCTGTAAATGGAACCATTTGTAAAATTGGAAACTAATAGTTAATGACAATGCAACAACACTTTTACCAAAGAATTCAGGTAGTAAATAGAAGCATTCTTTGAGTAGTTGTCACACTGTCAGTAGTCGTTGCATTGTGATTAGAGATTCCCTCCAGATCATAAATATTAATTAAATTTAATTTTAAAAGTCTCAATTATTGTAAAATTTTGTTAAATTATGCATAACCTTACTGTACAAAATTTGAATAACTTTGTTTTATACAATAATGATAACTTTACATTTTGTTTGATGTAAAAAAACTGAGGTTTTACATAGAGGGTCTGAGTTATCTTTAAATTTGAGGGGTTTGAAACAATTTTACGAAAAATTAACCAACTGTAAACTGAATAAGGTTTTAAGTTACACAAAAGTTTGCTAACTTAGGGTTACCTAAGAGATAACAAATTCATTAGCAAAACCAAGGCTCTGATTTACAGGCCCAGAACAGGTGTTACATTACTCCAAACCTGTTCATCATACTACATTTACTGAAAGTTAAACAGTAACTTGAACTGGTGTGGCCAATATCAACAAATATTCACCTGACTATTTGGACTATAGATGATGGCTTTCTCATATTTGCCATAGCTTTCTAACAACCAATATGGAAATGATTTGAGTAGATTAGTTGTGACTTTTTCAACCAGTATCTCTCATAAAGATCATATTTGGGTATTTGATACCACTTAACTTAAAGCATCAAATAGTTAGAGGTTTTACCAGGTATGATGTTATCTCTGTCTAACTGGTCCCCACAGGTGCAGTAGTTCAGGGAGATGACCAGTAATAAAACCAGTCCCTCCAGGTACCTCATGTGAACCGACACTGAAAAAAACAGTAAAATTGGAATTTTTAACTTGCTTTTTACTAAATTCTACAATGTCAAATTTGGACTTTCTTGTCATTTTTAATAAGTGCAGGCAGGCTACAAGTATTCCCCACATGTTTTCTTTTTGCTACTTAATTGTGTCCAAATCATAACAGAATAACATAGAGAGAGAGAGGGAGAGAGAATTTTTTTATTATAGTGACAAGTACATTAACATATACAATGTATTAAATATTAAACATTTTGTACCCAGCCCAATTGGGCTTTGTCACTTCAAAGCAAGTATCTGCCAGTGTGTTGTAGCTTCAACAAATAAAAGCAGGAAAATATTACATAACACAAAAATTCAATAAGCAAAAGTAAAATATATATATAATTATATATACCAATCTACATAACAACAGTGTTTGAGTAATGTAATACTTTCATAGTTTTATGCAGTAGCATATAGTAACTCTCTGCATTTCTCCCATGAATTAAATAAGAAATCTGCAACTTGCTTTATACAATTATTCATTAAATATTTAAGCTTATTATCTTTCTCAAGAGACATAAAATTTTCCTTTTTAATGGAGGCTATCTGGAAGAGTTTTTAACATTTATAACATCATATGACTGTGTGATCTGACAGTTGTTGAACATTGTTCAAATAGGGTGGCTTTTTTATGCGGATCCAGAATGCAATTCAAATAGGGTGGTTTTAATGTGGATCCAAAATCAAGTTCAAATAGGGTGGTTTTTTTTATGGGGATCAAGAATCCATGCAGTTGTATGATTCTAGTTACAGGACACAGAAGGTTTAAACAATATAAAGGCGGGTACAATGTGATGAGACCCGCTAAATGTTAGGTATGTTTAATGCCATGGAAACTGGAAATATAACCACCATATGCTGTACTAAATAACATAAACATTTTTACATTTACTGTACTTTTATATATTGTTCAGTGTTCTGTATCTTGTTTATATGGCACTTACTAAATCAACCTGTAAAATTAGCACGTGTATTTACACTTACTTTGTAAGTACTTACGGTTACAAATATGTTGGCATATACTAGTACTTACTGTTTCTTAAAGTATCCGTTCATGCATTCTCCTCTGCATACGAAAATGTATGTCATCAGATCTTCATGAGAACCAACACGTGTTTATCTAAATATAAAACACTCCTAAGTTTATGTGGCATTTAATATATTTAACAGACAGGAGATAATACACTGCCACGACAGTATGTTTACATATAAACTGAAATATTGAGTCATAACAAGTCCAAATTGGATCAATATTACGTATAACAATACGAGTGTAAACAAAGTACCTGAAAGCACCTCATACCAGGTCTTCTTACACCATATTTGATATCTGACTTTAAAAACTGTGTCAGACCAATGGAAATGAGGACATACTGGCATTGGAAGAACGTTAAGTTCTGTGAAAAAATTAAGTAACGTACACATACACAGTTATTATGCCGTAAATGTATGTTAGTGGGGAAAAAAGCTTGTGAAGATTGGTCTTTTTAAATCCCACACTCATTCCACAGTTTGTCGAGAAATGTGTACAAATATAGAAACTACATTAATTTGAGAGAACAGATAGATAGCAGTAGGGGCAGGAAAATTTTACCATTACAGACAGAAAGATCTACAAAGGTATATATAGCCAGATAGATAGGCAATCCATTGTGGAAATTTCAAAGATGATTAATAAATGGAGACGAAATAGGGAAAGATAAATAAATAAATAAATAAAAATAATAATAAAATAAAAGGTGGCAATAGGTTTTAATGGATGGAGGAACAACAGGACAAAACAAAATTCGAATAAGGATCAAGATAGTAAGGTAGAAAAGGTAGAATGGAGCAGGGTACCAGCTAGGTTGGAACCCACCTCCTTATGGAGGGTGCAAGGTTTACCTAATTGAGGGTAGACCATATTAAAACGAAAAAAAAAAAACTAAAACAAAAACAGTAGCGTAGGAAACGCGGGGTGGGTGGGGTGTGTGTGCAAATTCACACTATCAGGGTTAATTTTTTTTTTTTTTTAAATTTTGAGATTAAACTATTCAAACTATTTTAACCAGATGAATCAGGTTGTACTTGAAATACTTCATAAACCCATTATCGGTTAAGATGGTTAAATGGTGACTGTTAGTTTTTAACATGATTGTAATTGACTGACGAAAGGGACTTCTACTGTAGAAGTTGGCACACATTTTATAATCACTGTCAATCAATGCAGGGTTGATGTAATTGCCTTACAATAGGGGCTTCTTAAGCCTGCCTGACTTTTTATTATTAGTTTCAATCAAAGCTATAAGAAGACCTTCAATAAGAGTAATTCACATGTGGTTTATTTTGGCTTGGGAGCCACCTTCGACTGTGGTTTGCTCCACCTTGTACACCTATGTTGTTAACTCAGGACGGTTTTAACTCAGGACACCCAAACACAAAAATGATAAAAACTTCATAAAAATAGTGGCACCATCCATATATCAATAATACACAAGTGTATTTGTCATAACCCACCAAAATCATATATTTTTTGAATAATTTTTACCATGTTATTCCGAAGATGATAGAGTGACACTTTTAAGATGTCATCCAGTGCAGATTTTCAGCGATATTGCTGAACTCAGTGTCCCTTAGGCACAGCATATATCCTAGTTAAATTGTGTGATGCTTTATTTTATACAAAATAGTATCTGTAAAAAAACATCAATAAACACAGGATATAATAAAAATCACGTTTACCTTTGATTTACGGAAATGGCATATCTTTTAAAAGTGTCCTGAGTTAAAAATAGAATGAAAATCCCAGGAATACATATTGGTTGTTGTTTAGTAGACAGGGAGGCATTTTATACAGGGTAATTTTCTGTGACTGCTAGACTCTCACTGGTCTTCTCATATGATAAGGATATAAGCAGATATTCTATTATTCTTTATTGTGTATTTACACTATTTGTTCAAAAAGTGTCCCGAGTTCGCAACACAGGTGTAATTGGCTGGGACTATTTTGGTGTGGTTCCGTAGGATTGGCAAATGGGTAAAGACATGTTAGGGGTATTCAACATAACCCAGAGAGTGATATGGTCTTGGGGCCACTTTTTAAAAGTGTTTAAGATATCTGTTATGTCCTCTCGTGAGTTGTATTAAAAATATACACGTTGAGGGACAAAGGGGGCGGGGATGGTTATATAGGGTGCATTGTTTTTAAAATAACCCAGATACGAGGTCTCTTTTCAGTTGTTTACAAGGCAGTTGAATTTCTCTTTGAGGTGGGTACTAAACTAGTCTTTTGTCTACTATAATCTCCCCTCATCCCCTGATTGCTACATTAGAGTGGTAATTAAGGGTTCATAGCTACGTGGTCTTTATGGATCATTGCAGTTTGGAAGCCAAAAGGCTAATCTCTTTGCTTGTACAACCAATCTCTTCATTTGGGATAAATCTTGTGGATTCCATTTTCAGACAGCATCAGTAGTAGCAGCTGTGTTCAATTGTCTTTCCATTGTTTCCCTGTTCCGAAGTAAACCCATCAAGCCTGTAGTGCACCCGCAGTGATGTTGTCATCTGTCTTTGTATCATTCATCATAATCAGTACGAAAACCTCTGAAGATATGACACATGTGACTGCAGGTGGAGACAAATATACAAGGATTTATTGTCACAGTGATGTGTCTTCATCTGATCAAGTACTATCTTCAGAGGTGCTGGAATATACTTTATTGATTGTTATTATTCTTCGATTGTCTTACAACAGTCTTACAACTATGGTAGATTTTCATGAAATTGCCTTCATGAATTTTCCTTTTTCAGTATTGAAATAGCTATGGACTCGTGTACAGTTTGGCTTACATTGCAGGATTAATGTTACAAAGCCGCTGATAACTGTAGAAAGAGTGGGGAAAGATATTCACACCAGATCACGTGACTCCACTTTTGCGCCAAAGTTTGGCGACTGACATAGATTTGCCAATCATGTACAGTCTTCATTAATCGTATGCTAATTCATGATGAAGTCTTGAATATGATACCTGAGCATAAATAAAACAATGTTTCTAAATATCTTAAATTTATTGCTGTACCCAAATCAGTTACAAAATTGTGGCATTGCAAAAGTTATTCCAATATTGCGTATTGCTGACATGTTAAAATCAATATCAGTCAAGACAATTTGTGTGTATTTGCTCAAAGATTTATCTTCAGATTATCTCATGTCTATGTTAACTATTCACACATGTCTATATTACAAAATAAATTCACAAAGCCAACACATAATTGCGAATGATACTTGCGATCAGTTACAGTTGGTGAATACAATATAGTTTCATATTTATGGAAAAAATGACAGGAATGGGAGGTGGGTATTACTGTTGACAATTTGCCCACCTTGCAAACTGTTTTTGTATGCTTGCAGACATAGACTAAAAGAAGAGAAAAAATACGTTGTTTTAATGTACAGTTTAAATGACTAGAAAGGAGTGCAAAAATCATCTCAGTATGTACATTTAAGCCTTTATATAGCACAGCATGATATATATATATAAGGTAAGCACACAAGATTCAATTGTATAGATATTTTCATATTGCGTTGTAGTTTCTTCAAATGACCTCTGAACTTGTAAATTTGGTGTAGGTTACTAAATTCAAACTCTCTATTTTGGGTTTAGGATTGCTTTCAACACCTTGTTTAGGTGACATGGTGACAAGTGGTTTTAGGCTGAAGGCAGTGTATGCAATTATCAACTGAGATTAAACCCATAATCTCATATTATCCTAATACACAAGGATTAACAACTCTACCACATGCTCCTATAGGTTCTGAAGCTGGAGCAAAGCTGCTTTATAAGTAATTAAATAACGATCTTATTAATTAAGTAATTGCTTTTTTACAATTAAAGATTGTGGCATGCTTTTAACAAACCACATGCTATAAATTAACTAAGATTTTGATTTTGCCATTGATAATAAATATGTACTTGTAGCCAAAAAGGCTAAAAAAATTAAAGAATCGATGAAATAGATCAAGGTGGTCACACGATTATAGGATACTGCTCATCATTGTTTATAATCCCACCATTAGTCACATTAGTTCCGGGGAGGTATACAGTTTCAGCTTGCCTAGCTACACCAGAAGTTCTACCGCCGGTTGGCACACCTCCAGAGCTCACATACAATACACTCTTATGGTTAGTCTGCCTGCTAGCAGATGGTGCACTGGCACTTCTCTCTGCTATGGTCCAATGTCTATCTCTAGCCTTTGGTCTTCCTCTGGATTTGATGTCAATCTTTGTCCTGTACACACATTCCTGTTTGTTATTGTCCATGGCTAGTCCTGGACTTTTGCTTCTGTTTCTGAAGAAGTTCATTATGCTTGGTCTTTTATCATGATGACTGTTGGTAATGGCAATAGTTGACGGTTGCTTATGGAACACCCAGCCTCTCCTAGATTCTTCACTGTTTTCTTGTTCTTCTGTTGCACTAGAATACTCTCTATTGTTTGTGGCATATGCTGTACCCACAACCACCTCCGGTTGCCTTGTTCTCATAAAATATCCCGAAACCCTTGCAGTGCACGTGTTTCTGGCAAGTTGATGTTTGCTTGGTTCTGCAGGTGTACCATTTCTTGGTGTGCTAGTTTTCCATGGTCCTTCTCTTTCTACCTCAAGATCACTGTCAAAAGCAAACTGCTCCAATCTCGGGGACCATGCCACTCTGGATGGGGTTTTTGTCCTGTTGTGAGGATCTTCATTTGAAGAGATTGAGGAAGAAATTTCTGAACCGTTTTGGTGGCCATGTGCATTGGTGTTATTTACTGAACTATTTTGATCTGCAGTAGTTTGAACGTTTTTGTCTTTATTGTTCAACAGATACCTCAATTCTTTTACCTCTTGGGTTAGTTCATCCACTTGCCTTCTGAATGATTCTGAAGCCAGACTATTACTTCTCACACTGGCACTTTTACTGGTATGCTGTGACATATGCCCATCGCTTAAAAGAATATCTTGATGAGTTACAACAGCAACAGTTTTTGTTTGGCAGGATACATCAGCCAAAGCTATACCTTTGTAAACATACAGCTTCACTATATGTGAATAACTTTTGACAGCAAAAGTATCTCCCATTTTGATGTCCACTGGAAGAGACGTATCGAGGTGTACCTGCACTTGAAAGTCTCTTACCAATTGTACCTGGGATGAGTTTGTTGTACTTGTAACATCAGATGGTTTAAAAGTTCTTCTGTGATGGCGTGAGTACACATGGGAATTCCATCTGTAGGATCCGGCTCTCTGATATACATTGCCATCGAACACGGGAGATGGCTCCCTTCTGTACAATCTACTTCCAGATTTAGAACTGACATTACTCGAAACAGATCCAGACGGACTTGGGCTACGAAGCTGTCTGCTTGGTAGACTGAAATCAGCGGTATTTCTTGAGTAAGTACTCTGTGTTTGTCTTGCATCTGATATATTGCTGATGTGTCTCCATAGTTTTGTGGAGGAATAGTTTTTATTCCCACTAGTGACATAACTAAAGCTTTCGATAAAATCCAGCACCGTCTTTTCATCTTTGGTGCGAAACGCTACAATTTCGTATTGGATGGATGTTAAAGTCACCACAAATAATAACAGGTTCTTATACTTGGTGTCCTGTAGGACATTGATTATGTCAGTGAGTGGAATAAAGTCATAAGGTAGCCTGTTTTTCAGCAGTGCTGCAGAAAATTTATGTCCACTACTGACGCCTTCTACTCCGAGTCTTAGCTTGGTCTTGTATCCTTTATCCAGTCTAATTATACCACGTAGCTTCTCCAGCGCGGAGTCATTTACAACCTTGGTTAGAAATCTGCCCACAAAGTAAGCAGATTTTTCCAATATCACTTTATTTCCTTTCGTTTTCTTCACAGAATCCATAGTACCAGCTAGTGCAAGGCCCAATGATCAGAACAGTGTAAGCAGTATGTTTCAAATGCTGCATGAAAAATGAACATAAATTTTGTGCATTGAACTGTACAGAACATTTTAGATTTTACTATTGAGGAAGTACCATTCTCTTGTCAAGTTACATTCTTCAAATAACATTGTATGTAACAGTGTCTTCAGTGCTATTTATAAGCACTGAGATAATCCCAATATCTCTCAAGCCAAACAGTAAATGTGTGTATGTGTGCTTAAAAGCAAGAATTACAACTTATTTCCAACAGAGAGCTTTCCACACAAACACAATCACGACTGTAAACATGAGTATGTTAAATCTGTCTTCTGCTCTGTACATAAATCATATGCACCACTTCAGTATGGCTTGTTTAATTCTTACTGCTTTATCTTAAATTAATGTACATCTATCCGTAGTTCAAATAGAAGTGTCAAATAATAACAAAGCAGCCTTTGCAATGGAAACATGTATTTCTATCATAAATGTTACATATGTATGAAACCCACAATTACACAACTACTTTATAGAAGAATATTCCTGTGTACGTAATAATGGAACTTCTATGACTAGATTGTGTTCTTCTCTTATGATTTCCATTCCAAATTATGGCTTTACTACAGTCAACATATCACAACAATGGACCTCTGTGAACAAGGAACAATTGGGACATTACCATCTGTGGCTGGTATGGTTTGTCATCACTGTTATTACCGTCATTCTTGTAAGTGAAGAAAAACACACATAAAAGACATCTTAATAAATGAGAGAAAGCAATTTAGTGTGAGATACGGTTGGTATTTAGTTGAGGTGTATGGCTAATTGGATGTGTCCCTGACTGTCTCATGATGTGGTTAGTGCCAGATCTTTTGGCTCTGTTGACAAAAGACATATATTAAGTTTCTATAAAGACAGACAATTACTTGGTTCAAGTCCCATAACAACAACTGACATTCTATTGTGATCATAAGATAATAAATTGTTGAAGAAATGTAGATATATGAAATAATGATGTCAATTAGACTGTGAGTAATTAATACACTTCTCCTTGTGCTTCATTTGATAAATTGACATTTGATCTGCTGAAGTATTTGGCAGTCTGTATGAAATATTTGTTCTGGCCGGACTCAAAGGAAGACATTTCCCATAGTTTGGTAAACATACTGTGCTAAGTATATGTAATTACAGAGGTGTAATAGCAATAAGTTATTACTGTATTTGTGGTAAGCTATAAGAAATAAGCAGGTTTATTAGACATTCTACACATAACTGTTATCAGGCTCAAGTAAGTATTAAAAGGTTGTTTTTAAAGAGCACTAAACTACAGGGAAAGAATAAAAGCCTAAATTAAAAAAAAAAAACCGAAATGGAATATGATACAAAATCACAGACGATCTTACTTCGTCTTCGGAAAATGTTTCAGTGTGGGCAAGGTCAGAAAACGAGTTTTAAAGTATAATACTCCGTTCACACTTTCTTGATAAGGCGGCTGATGTACTAGTGTTTCCAAATAAGTGTCCAAAGTTTGACACCATGTGACATAGATCAATAGAGTGCAGAACAGCTTGCCATGCTGAAAGTAGTCCTGAACATTTTAGACTGGGTACAAATCCGGCATGGGGAGATTTTTATATTCAGTAACAAGTACTTATTATGAACATATGTGAATGGTCATCACATTGAAATAAGCACTTATTTTGAACATATTCAAATGACCTTCACATAGACTTAAAGACTTACTTTGCATATTTTGGAATGGCATCTGGGGCCGGTTTCACAAAGCCTTCTTTGAAAAGGACCTCCTTTAGTAAAGGAAGGTCATTTTTATTCCTTTGGGAAGGCCACCTTAAATTTCAGTTTCACAAAGCTTCCATAAACTCTCCTTACCAAATATCTTCCTTGAAACTTAAGGAGGGAGCAAATGTTCTTTAAAGTTATTAAACACCCCTTCAAGAATACTTCCTTAAATTTAAGGTAGGTCCTTAACTTCCTTGAAATTTAAGGGAGTTTCAAGGTCTCATTTAGGAAAGGAGGCTTTGTGAAACTGAGATTTTTTAAAGGAGGGAGAAATTCAAGGAAATCCTTCAATTTAAGGTAATCTTTAACTTAAGTAGGCTTTATTAAACAAGCCCCTGGACTTGTTTTTAAAGAGTACTAAGCACTTACTTTTGATATATTCGATTGGCTGTCTCATTAGTATGAGTATGTCTCAGGGCCAACTTAGTCAGCTGCCTCGCTCCCCCAGTGTTTCTATCATGAAACGTTGATAATTCCTTGGTTATTTACCTGTTTGTGATCAAGTGAGTATCAAGTTTCGCCACCTTCCTTGCACTGCTCTGAGAGGCCCTAAGTGGCCTAGTGGGTTAGCAGGTTGGGCATCCAATCCAAAGGTTGTCACCTTTATGTGGGCTCGGCTGTCACAAGTGACAAAGCTGAGGACCTGTCCCAATATGACCCCAGCTGTGGAACGGGATGTAAAATCCCAACTTTGACTTTGTCCTTGTACTGTTCTGGTATGGCTCTGTGACTGCTATTTAAAATGCACTTTTAAAAAGTTTAAACTGTATGATGTACCATGTAGAGAAATACGCTGACCTTTGCTTCCATTGCTCATTCGGGAAAAAAGGGGGCGACCCGTCAAACTGAAAAAAGACATATTTTCATTGTACAATAGCCGACTGTAAAATAGGAAAACTTCCCAAATACAGAAAAAATATATGACAAATGAAGATAGAAATGTTATACGAGTGAGTAGAACCAGGCCTGGAACGAATACTTTGAAAAGTATTCGAATATGAATACTTTCTAAATTCATGAATATGAATACATTATTTACCTAACTCACCCCTGAGCACTTTTTTGTTGTTTCATGTGAGGCCTAACAATAAATTACCTACTCACTACTGCAAACATCAATGAGAAAATTAATACCTAACTCATCCCTGAGTACTTTTTTGTTGTTTCATGTGAGGCCTAACAATAAATTACCTACTCACTACTGCAAACATCAATGAGAAAATTAATACCTAACTCATCCCTGAGCACTTTTTTGTTGTTTCATGTGAGGCCTAACAATAAATTACCTACTCACTACTGCAAACATCAATGAGAAAATTAATACCTAACTCATCCCTGAGCACTTTTTTGTTGTTTCATGTGAGGCCTAACAATAAATTACCTACTCACTACTGCAAACATCAATGAGAAAATTAATACCTAACTCATCCCTGAGCACTTTTGTGGTCGCAGGTTTGAGTCGAGCTCATAGAAACATTCAAGGGTTTGGGATAGCAATACATTTTTGTGTACATAATTATATGATCTATTCTTATGTAATTTTGACTTGTCTCCAAAATAAGAACTGAAGACTCCAATTTGATACATACTTTGAATCTTCATAACAGGCAGGACTGATGTCAAATTACTTTGTCACAACAGAGAAACAATTGCCACGAACTTGGCATGCTTCTTAATAAAATAGATTATGGTTCTGTCACTGTGGGCGAAAATATAATGAATATCTTTACTTGTCATCACAGTTAAACAACATTTCAAGGTATGGCAACATTAGATTTTGTTTAAATATTCAATCATACCAGTCTCTAACATCAAAATGTGTATGACCAGTGAAAATAATTTGCTCATTTATTTCTATGAAGATTGATGGTGTAGAAATGTAATAAGGTATCATTGAACCTGTATATAAGAGAAAAGTAATCGACATTAAATATGTTACAAGGTAACAGAAATATAACATTTTTTTCATTTTTTTAAGATTTATAACTGAACCTGTTGTGTGCTATAGTCTATAGACTGTACATAATGTATACTCTATGAATTCAAAAAAAAATTTTAAGGTCGTCGTAGCATTGTCAGTGATTCAAGGCAAAATGAATATGTAATTATTTTTTATGTACAAAAGACAACCCCAGTGCCAAGTGGTTTTCATATTAAGGAGATTCATTTCTCAAGCCAAAAGGTTAACAGGTTTAGTGTCATTAGCTTTTCTAAGTGCCAATAACCTGCCATCTATGACAGGTGAAATGTGTGGCTTACCTTCAACCCTCTAAATTCTTGTTGAAGCGAGGAATGTTTCATTGGTATAAATACAACTACAAAGCACTCGTCGGGGGCATTCCTGAAAGTTAGGATTGTTTTTGGTCTCTAGAATCCGGATCTTTCTAAAAATGTTCTCACCTGTTCCCTTAGCCTGAACCACACCAAAAAATTCATGAAGATCCACTAATTACTATTGGAGTTATGTAAACCCGAAAATTGAAAATATATTAAAAAATGGGACCTTTGTAAAAAATGAAGATATTTTTATATTTGTTTTATATCCAAGATATGATCTGGATCTTTCCCCAAAAATTAACCGCTCCTTTCTTTGGTCAGGCCTTGTCCAATAAAAATTACGTAATACAGACAAATGCTAGCCCGTGAAAACATAACCTTCTAGCAGAAATAAATATTTTTACATGACATCCTGCTGCTGTAACAGACATTTTTAAAACAAAAAAAAAAAACAAAAGCCACATATTTTCTGAATAGAAGCATTGATGAGATTATTATGTCATGGTTTTGTGTTACTAGATTTTTCTGAATGACTATTGGTCTATCCTTTACAGGAAGACCTATCTCTAGAAACACTAGCCATATTAAGAGTACTGGTAGATATACTGTACACAAAAAATGCTTTGTCTGTAGAAGTTTCTCTAAACCCTCTGTTCCAGGCGTCTGTAGCTGAGTGGTTAAAATATAGAATAACAAATATAACGTTGCAAAATCATGCCATGTAAAATAGAAAAAAGTAACCCCAATCTCGGGGTTATTATATAGATAATGGCTAAATGGCACTCCATTATGTAAACTTAATAGCCTTTGAGGCACAATGGGCCAAAGAGTCATTAAGTTTACCTAATGGAAGTGCCATGAGGCAATTACCTATTATAAAACCCTGTGAATTGAATCAAATTTATTAATTCAATAATTTAACACCCTTTACCAAATGATCAACCTAGGCAATTTTTGCAATGTTTCCTTTGGTGTACATACCATATGTGGCTTTCACTAAATTCTATGGCTTTTTATTTCAATACACAATCAACATTGTTTCACCATGTGTATCACTGGTTTTCCTTTATAGGAAAAATATAATTTTAGATAAAGCTTGAAAAGTTTGAATATAATCTCACTGCCGCAAAGTTTAACCATGGATAATTATAATCAATAAAATATGGATCTGTGACTTACAGAAATATTTAGATTGGTCATATAACAATGTTCATGCTGTGGATAATTTGTTGTGGTGAGTGTTTTATGTTACTACATTGGGCTGTGCATATTTATAGACAGTAAGCTATTATTTTTTGTGTTTCAGGCATTGGAACTTCTAGAAACTGGAAAATTACTTACTAGTTTTATGTTGTGTTGAAGTTTTTGGTTTCTCAAGATTATTATTTTGTGTGCTTCGTTGTCTCTAAATTTTGAATCAAGGAAAAATGCCCCCTGGAAAGTTTGTCTCCTGGAAAAAAAGCCTCATAGAAAGAATGCCCACACCACATTTTGTATTGCAGAAATACCTCCTATGACAATTAATCCACAACATTTAAGTACAAAATTCTTTTCAACCACAGTGTATCATGTAAAAAACTTCTTTTATGTGTTTTGTTCTTTCATTTATTTTGGATTGTACATCAATAACAATGTACATTCTGAGCTACTAAAACACTCCTTTTAATGTAGTATGCTTGGTTAGATTTTAACAATGTGCTTGTTTCAGAGGTAGCTGCTCCTTTGATTAAGTACACAGAAGATTATTGAGAAGTCAGATTGTAACGAAAATGCTAAGAATTAAAAAAAAAATCCAAATTTATAAATTAATTTGCTTGTTTTGTATTTGTCAGGAGGTACTAGTATTTTTTTCAAGGTAGTATTTTTCCATGGGGTATTTCTCTATGCACTCTGAATGTGACACAGAATTAAAAGGACTTTGTTAATGTACCCGCTGAACTAATTAATATGATAGAGGTTGTGAAAACATTTCAATATTGAATACACTGAGCTGAGGATGACTGGCAAATACCCTTTTGTTCTTGGCAGACTTCCCACTGAATTATACCACATTCACTGTTAATAATGTAGTGTTAACTCTCCATTTTGCAAAAATAATGGAGAGTTGACACAATGGCAGGGTCTTATACGTCTGGGTTTTATAAGTGTATATATATTTGGATTTTTTGGTCAAATTGTTCAACCATCCTCCTATCACATCACATTTTCGACCTCCCACTTTCACAAAATACATAAAAATCCACCAACAAAGGGTCACATACAAAGCTTACCAATGAACTAAGCCTGTCAATCAAAATTAAAATAGTTACTTCTTATTTGTTGTTTTTACAAAAAAAAACACCATCTACATCTTCGGCCCAAATTTTGAGAAGAAGTGAAACAAAACATCTGTTTTTTTATATTTTCACAGGCTGTTTTTACCGAACTGTTTACATATATGGGTATTCTATACAGTTGTCAATGCCGGGAAAGTAAAATTAGACCAATTAAAAAATATCCAAATTTATAAATTTAAAATATGTTATATGAATATACACCTTTAAGTTAAAGGCTTTAACACTTTCACATTTGATCATTTATTTTCCATCTCTAGGGTGGTGGGTTCAAACCAGACTGATGAAAGCATGTATAAATATATAATAAGAATATAATATGAAGACAATATGAATAGAATATGACCTTATAGCTGTTAACCTTCTTATTTTAATCCTGTGGGTTCTATGTTTAGGATCGGTTAAACTTGTATATTTTATCTTTCATACTTCCCTATTATTATTGCAGTTTTATCTTTTAGCATATATACAGTCTGATAATAATAAGCATTCCACCAGTAAAAACATACCTATCAATGAAAGTCCAGCATATACATGTCTACAGTTCAGATGAAGAACATATATTGATAAGTCTGTACAGAAATGGTAGAGGTCCTTATGCCCCTACAAGTGGTACATTCCACAGTTAGAGGTTTTACTCGGTGGAGGAACTGCCTGGAAGGACACCTCATACCTTCCAAGATTTTGTGATTCCCCCCACAGTACAGGCGGTATAAATCGCTATTATAGGCATTTGGTGGAACGCCGCTGTCCTTCAACTACCGTGTGAGGTTCATATGCGAAGTTGTGCCACCTATAACTGGGAAACGTACCACCTGTAGTGTGTGACAGGGGTTTAAGTGACCTAGCGGTGAACAGGCTAGGCATCCAGTAACATGCTGTATGCACCTCTGTGTGGGGTTGACTGCCACAGGAGACAATGCTGAGGATCTGTCCCAATATGACTCTGAATGTTGGGCGAGATGTAGAACAGTAATGTCCAGAAATGTCCAGTATTCTCTGGTATTTCCAGTTTGTTTAATACAGAATATTGCTCAAAATATGTAATTTCTAAACAAATATTACAAATCTTAAAACAAATATTTATAGAAGATAGTGCCATTTTCCAATTTGCTTCCATAAAATATAACCTAAAGCTGTTCATTTATTATTATATCAACCTGGACCTTTTCTGGTAATTGCTAAGGAAATCCCTGGACAGAAATAAGTCATAATGCAGTCTTATATGTCAGTTCTGTTGCACTCAGTTTTTACAGATCTGACTTACACGGATACATATCTTGCATTTTGTCCCAATTTATTTCATGCGTATTTCAATCATAATATCTTATTTATGGTATATACCTCTGCACACTGGACTAAGGCCATGTTTCCATGTGCATGATATGTGATCCGGGACCCCATGTGCATTTATAGACAGTGTTTCTTTAATTGCAAAGGTGTTTGGTAACGTGATTTTACGTGATGGAAACAGTAATTTTGTTTTAATTAATAAATGAAAAAAGGACAGCATTGTTTCTTTGAAAATGAAGGAGAATTAATTGTTCATTATGTGCTTAATAAACTGCTGCTCCCATCTGTAAATTACTATCACTTAAAAACTAAATCCATCTAGTCACCCTCATCTCCCCTATTATAATAACATCCATTTGTCTGTATGCCTGTTTGTCCGTTAGTCTGTCTGCTCACATAACTCACATAACTATAAATCTGATAGGGGTCACAATTTTAACACAAGATGGGTTCTACCCATGGTACTGTCCTTATAAAAAATGATCAGGATCTGTATTGGAAGCCGCAGAATAATTTTGCAGAATCTACTTCCTGATCCAGGGATTTGCACTCCTTTAAGTACTGCTTGTTTAGACTTGTTTGTTTTATGTGTAATAATCTGGTTTTCTGTTGATTAAAACATGCATTAGAGTAAGGACATACTGTTAATCTCCTTCCCCCACAAGCAGTCAAATTATTGACAGTTTAGAGTTCTTTTAAGGGCCCATAATATAATTTTTATTTTACATTGGCGGCCCTTATGTCACATGACCAATCAACACAGAGCTTACAAATAATAATTTTTGTATCAGTGATCCCGATTGGCTAGACGGTGAAATTATTAACATAATTTATGCGCCAGATTAAGGTATACGCAATTTCTCTGGTCTCACAGAATACGAATTTTGGAGAATACCCACATTACATGATAAACAAAATCCGGCTACGTTTTTATGCATTTTATGTAACTCTGCATTTCTCTATGTAGTGCCACACTTCTGTCAGTAATTGTTGCATACTGTGACATTCCCTGTTTTCTGTGGCAACTCAGATAGAAGTTTTGAAATGTTCAAATTTCTACCAACCACAACTATTATTAAATTGTCCACCATAATTACCCGTAATTACCCTTAACTGCAGAGTTTCATATAATTTCTGTAGCTCTCCTGCTGCCTTTCCTGCTATGTGTGTGTTATTCTGTCTCTTTCTGTGTTTCTGGTGAAGCTAAATATTTGCTGTAGCCACACTGTATCTTTACAGTATCTCTTTTTTTTCTATGTCAAACCGTTGAAAATCTCCTCTCCAAGTGTGACTCTCTGCTGTATATGAAACCATAACTAGAAGTTTGTAGTTGGTATTTCACAGGAGGTACATGATTCCACTATTGTTTTTCATGTTATCCTTAATAGGAGAGGTTATGGCGAATAGGATTTTTCAAATAGGTAAGTTTTGAGCTTTTTCCTGAAGGAGGCAATAGATGTGGCACTACATACATTATTAGGAAGGTCATTCCAAATCTTGGACACTTCAAATGCAACACTAAGGCCAAAGTGTTTGAGTGACTTGTACAGTTGGGAGTGGAAGGGAAGAACTGTCAGATATTGATGATCAAGATGACTATACCTGTAGGAGCAAGTGCTAAAAACCAAGTATGGTCCACAATAGCTAGGAAAACCACTGTGCAACAATTTATATGCCTATGTTGTAGTTTTGAACATACAGCAGTAATTTACAGGCAGCCAGTGGAGTCGCTTAAGGATGGGTGAAACATGATTTGTGAAAATAAGTGTAAAAGTACTCTGAATTCTCTGCAGCTTGTTCTAATTGAAACATGACAAACTTCTAAATAGAGAGTTACAATAGTCAAAAAAAAACCCTACTAATCAAGGCATTTGTAGCGATGACAGCCACTTCATGAGTAAGACACTTCCTAAATCTTCGAAGGCTTTACAGGTCATCTTCACATGTTCTGAGAAAGAAAAGTCAGTGTCGAACGATACACCTACGTTTTTGACAATGTCAGCATAATGGAGAAGACTTCCAAAAATATTGACAGGAAAATGAAGGGAAATGAGAGTTGGAACAAAACAGTAAATTCAGTTTTGTAAGGGTTGAGTTTCAATTTACTAAGAGCCATTATTTGTTGTACTTCCTGTAGGCAGACATTCAGCTTGCTGAGAGCAACAGAAACATCCTTGTAAGATGGATGGACATATAGTTGGATGTCATCTGCATAAAATTGAAATTTTATATAAGGATGGAGGCTGATGATTTTGCTTAGTGGAGTTGAAAATATTGAACCCAGTACAGAACTTTGGGGATTAGTTCAGACAGTGTAGAACCTATCTTAATGGCCTTATAATGATTGCTCAGGTAGGAGATAAACACTTCAGGACAGTTTCATCAAGACCAAACCAGTATTTTAGATTGCCCAGGAGAGTATCATGATCAATAGTGTCAAAAGCTGCTGACAAGTCAAGCAACACTATAGAGTGGATTCACCTTGTGTCAGAGAGAGTTGGACCTCATTTTTAATTGACAGTAATGCAGTTTCCGTAGAATGACCTTGTTTGTAAGCAGACTGCAGACGATTGTCCAGTTTATTAAAATTGATGTATAACTGCTTAGCTACAACCCACTCAACCTAATTGGACAGGAAGCAGAGACCAGACACTGGGTCATAATGCTTAAGTTTATTACCTGGAAGCAAAGCCTCCTTTATAAGAGAGGAAACAACAGCCCTTTTTGAAGGCATCCAGAAATGAACCTTTACAGGGGCAATAATCTACCAACTTGACTATGGATGGCAAAAGAATATAGAGACAATCCTTAAGGAGGAATATGGGTACAGGGTTTAATAAGCACAATTTAGTGGGAGCGTCATTGATAACTTTGCGGAATTCATCTTCACTTACAGGCTAAAAGGCTTTGAAAGCAGGAGGTGAAAAGGAGGGGCATCAATAGCACAGCCTAAAGTTAGGAATCCATCCCAAATTTCACTATTTTTTCATAGAAAAATAAAGCAAACTTGTCTGTGAGGCTTTTATCTGAGCTATGAGCAGGCGGAATAGTTATGATGCAGTACCTTCCTAATAGAATCCCAAAGCTTTTTAGGGTCATCGCTGTTGGTAGAGATGAGACTGGTATAATAGGAAGCTTTGTCTTTATTGGCCAATTGGATGCACCAGGCAATTTGCTTGCAGAGCCTTGATCTGTTCAGCTGCATGAGAAGACCATTAGTCTCAGAGGGCCTGATGTGAATCTCTGAAAGAGTCGGGATGTCCAAGTTAATGCATTTTATGAGGTCATGAATAAGTGGACCAATATTTACAGGTCATGGCCAGAGCAGGAAGCCATAAAATTAATGGGATACTGGTCTCAATATTTGATCTATTTTGGCTTAGGCAAAAACTAAGAAAACTAATCAATAGCACAGCTTTTAGTGCTAACATAGCTGGAGGCACAATGCTAGAACCTTACACTTAGAAGTGGGATGTGTCAGCAACATGAACTAAGCTAATAAACAAACTGACAGATAAAACTGGAACTGGAAAAACAATGTAAAAGAAAGAAGACCCAATATTCCCTAAGTGCTGTGGACTACTCACAGCGAACTAACTTTCCACTGGAGTTTTAACCTAACGAGACACCTCAGAACACAGAACTTCACAGTAAATACCAGACAATTAACAATACACGTAGGGTTAGGTAATATAGGCATAAACTGAAAAATACTCACAAGAAATGTCCGATAATGGAGAATGTGAATTACATAGAACAAATAATGCAGAAATACTAAGATAACAGAGAATGTGGGCAATAATGGGGTGTAAAAAACATATGCGATGATTGTAAAATAATATAACAAGCAAAAGTAAAAATAAATTTGAGTTGTAAAGTTCAAATGTAACAAAATAAGGCATAAAAGAAAGTTAGCAAATTAGCATGTTGGGAGAATTTTGATGTTCATTCCTGGAGATTGTTGAAACACAGTACCCACCACGGATTCATGCCAGTCTGCAGTCTCAATGCAAATCCGGATCATCTTTCAGGACAGAGTCACCAGTTGACTCCACCTTGTGTTAAAGTATGACGTGAAATATCATTTCCAATTATGCATAGATACAAGCAAACAGACAAACAAACCGATGTGATTATAATACCTTCAACTCTCCCCTTTGGGGACAAGGGTAAAAAAAAAAAAAATTATGTTCCAGTTGTATCAATATACAGTGGAAGCAGTGGATGCTATTATTTATCTAAAATCATAAAGAATATCTAGATAATAGTAAATTGAGACCGTTGAAACTAGTTTCCTACAGCTGTCCAAATACAATTAACTAAGGGCAGGAAATGTAAAGCATAATTTACAATTTGTAAGCTGTTGTGCATTAAATTAACCTTATACCACACAATAGGTTGATTCTACAGTTAGTGACAAGTTTTATCACCTACTGGTAGGGAAATAGTGTAAATTTGTATACGTTTTTTTTTACAATTTGAAGTGATAATGATATATTATTGACAGAGTAATGGTCGAAATGCCATAAAAATGGAGACATTTGGGTTTATAACTGAAATGTCTGCTTCTATTGCAGATAACTGAACACTCCATATTTTATTACATACATGATAAGATTATACCAAAGATCAAGGGTTGTAAATGAAAAAGTTGTAAACAAATAAGTATCTGATAAATATGCAGTTTATCATATGAACTAGTGTTTGACTATCTAGAATGTGTAATCATGAAACAACAATAAGTTCATGACCAACATGTAATGAACAGAATATATTAATGAAAAAATGAGATGGACCCCTACCTGTATAGTGTATTAAGAGTGCATCAGTTATGTTAATGGCCTTGCATATGGCTGAAGTTTCTTTGTGATTAAGAAAATATACATTATAAATTATTAGTTTGCACAATGTACCCTTAAAATGTACTTTTTGAATCAGCATAATGCCAAGGCAGTCCTGTAAGCTTATATCTCATCTTTGAGTACATTATGAATTCCAAATATTTGTGTACATGTTTTATATATTTATGGTACTACTTTGAGCCGCAAGCAAGGCTAGTATGCTATATTTATGTCCAATATCCCGGGAAAGTGGTACATGTTTAAAGATTTAAAGACAACCCCCTCCCGGTACACCCCCGTTATGTCAAGGTTACATCCAGAAAAAGCAAAACCGATGAAAACTCGTTTAAAATGACTTCAACGAGGTCAATTTTGGGTCTTTAAGTCCCAAATGTAGGCTAAGCGTGACTTGAACCCTGTAACCCTAAATTAAATGCAGCAAACATTTGAAAATGAAGTTAAGATAAGGGGGATATTTTCTTACTTTTGTTTCACTTATTTCATGTAATATTTCTGGAAATATTTGTGAACGAAGTCATACTTTTATACTTATAACCAAATTAGCCATATTTGTATACTTTAGATATGAAAGCTAAATTAAATGTAAACATTGTACAAACAACAGTAACAAAAGGGGTGGCTAGACAAACCTTCCTTTGTAGAAACACTTTTATTTTGGAGATAGATGAACTAGGCATGACATTCAGGCGCCATGCACTGAAAAAGCTTGGGAAGACTTTTGACTGCTACAATAAGTTAGGTCAAAAAGGGCCACTGTGGCTCAGTGGTAACACACTCTCTTCCCACCTCTGAGGTCCGTGGTTCAAACCCAGGATCTTTCGTGGTAAAGTTGGTATTTGATTTCTGATGGTCTGCAGTTTACAGTACAGAACGTTGACCAACTGTATTTTCTGTTTCCCTCTGCCCACAAAACTACCCGTCCTGATATGACCTGGACAGTGTTGATAGAGACATAAAACCCAAATAAATAAAGAAAATCAATTAAGTTGGATCACAACCCACCAGGGGTCATAAATGATTTCATTTCAATTATTTAGGCGGCAAATGTTGTTTACATGTAGTCTTTGGAGTAGGAGGAGGGAATAAATGATTAATTCCCGTCCCACCCAGTACCCAAATACATTTGTGATATCCCACAGTGGCGTGTGTTTTGGGTGTTTTTATAGTTAGCAATACAACCCCCTTTCATTGTAACTAATGCAAATATTAATCACTAAAATACTTGTATCTTGAAGGATATAGAGGTACAAGAAATGCCTTATGGTAATGTATAAGTTATCAACCCCTCAAGTGGGGTCAACCGCACTTCTTGTCATGCTGTAATGGACATTTATATAACATGTATGAGTAGAAGAAAATATTTATTTCGTGTGATTTTTAGTTAATCAGTCTAAAGCTTCTCTTACATCCCATCGTACATGTATAGACACGTAAGTGTGCTGCAAATATTGTTGAAAAATATGAACGTAGCCTGGTAGTGAGGTAGTAGAGATTTGCATGTGCAAACAGGGTGTGTTTTCCCAACAAGTGTGTCAGTTCATGAACATCAAAGAACTGATTGCGACAAGCTACAGGCCCCATAGTGGGTTAATATACATGCAAGGTACACGTCAGGGTATCTTACAGCACGTGCAAACAGTAGAAGTCAATAGGGAGAACCTACTGCACTAGCAAGGAGAATGCACATGTGCAAGTCTCTCGTAAGTTACCCTTGAGATATGGATGCGTTTATAGACATACTGCATGCACGCAGAGAAAATGTGCTTGTCAATTTTCAGTGCGGGGTCTGTATGACCTTGAAATTCTGTTATAAATTTGCAAGTGTACCTTGTAAATCCGCCGATTTTTCTCTGTAACCAGGATGTACGTGCACGTACGACGGGATGGAAGAGAGGCTTTAGTGAATGTTTTAATCCCCTTGATGCAGTTTTAGTGGTAACAGTTTGATAAAGAAAATTTCACTATTTTTCATTTTAAGAAATTCACTAGAATTAATTTTTATTACCGTTTTTCACTATCCAAGCTCATTAGCTAAAATTCCTGGTAAAATGCCTAGTTAAAATTTTAATTGTCTCCACCTTATAGCATCCAGTGGATACTATGGATTACGCATGAGCATGCCGCCGCCCCCACAGTGTGTAAAGATTTTCTCGTTACCCCTGTAGAGGCCAGGGTATTATAGGTAGACTTCTCAAAATTGCAGGATATATTCATATCCATAAAATCTTGCCTGGGAATATTTTTTGTCTCATTTTGAAAAACAAGATGGCCACCATGGGCATTTTTCAACTTTCAGCAAGGAGTTTCGTTGGCCCTCTAGAACAAAGGGTATTATAGGTAGAGATCTCAGATTTGCAGGATGTGTTCATCATTACAAAACTTTGCCTGGAAATATTTTTGGCCTCATTTTAAAAAACAAGATGGCCACCATGGGCGTTTCTTTTTAGTCATAAAAAGTGCTTATATCTCCCTTATTATTGGTCCTAGAGGTTTACAATGTGAAACCAACCTATAGGAAATCATGGGCTGCGAATCTTTTGATGTGGTCAGATTTGACCTTGTGCCTCTCTTTCAAGGTCAAACGAGGATAGCCAAACTTAAAAATGCTTATAACTCGCTTATTATTGGTCCTAGAGGTTTGAGATGGTAAACAAGCCTATAGAAAATCATGGGCTGCAAATTTTTTTATGTGGTCATATTTGACGTTGGGCCCCTCCTTCAAGGTCAAATGAGGATAGCCAACTTAAAAGTGCTAATAACTCGCTTATTTTTGGTCCTAGAGGTTTGTAATGTGAAACCAACCTTTAGGAAATCATGGACTGCGAATCTTTTGATGTGGTCAGATTTTACACTGGGCCTCTCCTTCAAGGTCAAACAAGGATAGCCAAACTTAAAAGTGCTTATAACTTGCTTATTATTGGTCCTAGAGGTTTTCAATGTGAAACCAACTTATAGGAAATTGTGGACTGCGAATCTTTTGATGTGGTCAGGTTTGAACTTGGGCATCAAGGTCAAACAAAGCTAGGCAAACTTAAAGGTGCTTATAACTCACTTATTATTGGTCCTAGAGGTTTGCAATGTGGAACCAACCTATAGGAATGCGAATCTTTCGATGTGGTCAGATTTGACCTTGGGCCCCTCCTTCAAGGTCAAATGAGGATAGACAAACTTAAAAGTGCTAATAACTCGCTTATTATTGGTCCTAGAGGTTTGCAATGTGAAACCAACCTACAGGAAATCATGGGGTGCGAATCTTATGATGTGGTTGGATTTGACCTTGGGCCTCTCCTTCAAGGTCAAACAAGGATAGCCAAACTTAAAAGTGTTTATAACTTGCTTATTATTGGTCCTAGAGGTTGTCAATGTGAAACCAACTTATAGGAAATCATGGACTGCAAATCTTCTGATGTGGTCAGATTTGACCTTGTGCCTCTCCTTCAAGGTCAAGTGAGGATAGACAAACTTAAAAGTGCTAATAACTCCCTTATTATTGGTCCTAGAGGTTTGCAATGTGAAACCAACCTATAGGAAATCATGGGCTGCGAATCTTTTGATGTGGTCAGATTTGACCATGGCCCCTCCTTCAAGGTCAAACGAGGATAGCCAAGCTTAAAAGTGCTAATAACTCGCTTATTATTGGTCCTACAGGTTTGCAATGTGAAACCAAGCTATAGGAAATCATGGGGTGCGAATCTTATGATGTGGTTGGATTTGACCTTGAGCCTCTCTTCAAGGTCAAACAAGGATAGCCAAACTTAAAAGTGCTTATAACTTGATTATTATTGGTCCTAGAGGTTTTAAATGTGAAACCAACTTATAGGAAATCATGGACTGCAAATCTTCTGATGTGGTCAGATTTGACCTTGTGCCTCTCCTTCAAGGTCAAGTGAGGATAGACAAACTTAAAAGTGCTAATAACTCCCTTATTATTGGTCCTAGAGGTTTGCAATGTGAAACCAACCTATAGGAAATCATGGGCTGCGAATCTTTTGATGTGGTCAGATTTGACCTTGGGCCCCTCCTTCAAGGTCAAACGAGGATAGCCAAGCTTAAAAGTGCTTACAACTTGCTTATTATTGAAAAATGCTGTTTACCTTCGAAACTATATTAGTTGGCCTTTTCCGGTGGATACATCTTGCATCTGGCCACAGATCGTCGTTTGTCTAGTTTTGATAGTAGTTAGTAAGTTTGGTATCTCATCATAGGCTGTTATGCCAGTGTGATTTCGACTCCCACAGGTGGAAATGTTATGGGCCTATCCCAGTATAACCCTGGCTATTGAACTGGATAAAAATCCAAACTTAGACCTTTGCCCTTTGGTAAATAAAGGATTTTCTACTGGGACATAGCAAATAAAGAAAATGATCTTTTAACTTAAAATATATAAATTTGTTATGAACTCACACCAGATAGTACAAAAATGAGAAGCACGTAATGCTTTGGCAAGTAAAGTAGTAGTAGTTCAGGAATAGTTATATCAGATTTATGAGTTTAAAAGATCTAATTATAAAATTTAAACCTTTTTCTGTTTCACAAACAGGTGACAAGTTTGGCTTTGTGCAGTGCAAACAGCTAACCATCAGTGATGACATATAATTTAAGACGAATTTATTTTGGCAAAGATAGCATGGTGTTATTTATTTTTGTATGTATCTTTATATTTTATCTTTTTTGCATATTTGTTGAAGATATGTACATTACATATCTCTAGAGAGGAGTATTGTGATGCTTCAGATGTAAGTAGGTTCATCCCAACAAGCCTGTCTGAGGCTCAAAGTAGTTATATTCTGTTCACTCTACAAAAATTTATATTTAATAAATACAATATCGTTTTCAATGACTAAATAATATTTTGGTAATTACCAAGTAACTATATATGATAATAATACAAAATTGTAAAAAGTGCATTTTTACAAGGCTACACACTATAGTTATGCAACATATTTATTAAAATTCTTCTTCTTAGACCTTTAGATATTACGTCAATGTTGTAGATATCATACAGATATTTGAAATTGCAGGCGATTGCCATGTCTTAAGTGGGAAAAAAGTGCTGACGGATGTCCATCAGAAAGGCGGGGGGGGGGGGGGGGGGGGATTTAAAGTCATACGGCCCTTCTGACCTGTTATATCCCTTCCATGACTATATTTACAAAATCATGTGACCAGATTTTAGCCAATGAAATGAATATGTTTAGCACTGACTTATAATAATGCAGAATATATAGTTGATGAGTGCTGGAATACGTTTACACAGATTTTTCTGTATTTTCCTTTCTCCAAGATACTTTGTGGTAAAATACCTTTTTTTTTTGGCTGACTGATTTATTTTATGCTGTTATGACATAGCATCTACCTGTAATAAATTGACATAAACGTCCTTTCCACACTTCAATTCAATTTTCATGGATGAATTGTTGATGGGTTTTGTTAGAACAGATGTTCCTGGCCATTTTGAAACCCTGGCCATTTCGAAACGGCTATTGGCCATTTTGAAACCTCACCTGATTTCTAAAATTTTCTACAGCATGTGTTTTTGTGTGAACTTCAAATCTGTCCTTTGATGGGCTTTCTATAATCATAACTTGTGGAGTAGGTACTCAGGTATGGGGGTAGCTACAGTTAACCTGTGATCTTTTACTTGAAAAGATCAATTTAAACAAATTGTATTTTGTTGTTGTATAACACAAAGTCTGTATCATAAAAATTATCTATCTCATCAATCTATCTGGATGAAGGTCCTATATATTTAAACCTGTTTGTTTGACTTGCCAGATTAATTAATTAGCCATAAAGAAGCCATGATAAATATTAACTCTGTTATGTTGATTTGTTTGCCATTGATTGTCAGAAGTGCTTAATTGGATTTATTCCTATTGTCGCAGCTCTCTTTTAATGTTGATTTGTTTCACTTAAATATTAGTGGGCTGTTTAAAAGGTAAATATGAAAGGTTGAACAAATTCACATAACAGGAAGATCAATCAAGGAGAGATTTATTGTTTGACTTTTCAAAGAATTATAGTAGATGAGCTAGAATACATTTGCTTTTTGGCACCTTCTTTACTTAATCTTACTCAGTTAATACTGACATACAATTGCAATGATTTGCTATTATTATTACTTTAGAAGATATCTCTTGATGTTCATTTGTTTCATTTGCATTGGGTGGGGTGCATAAAAGGGATTAGTGATAAAATATTATTTAATTCTATTTCATTTTACACTTTCTTCTTTTTTTTCTTCTTAATATTGATATAAATTAATAACTATGCTTTTTACAAAAAAAGTTTTTGTATGCACTAATAAATGTTGTTGTATGTTCTGTTCAATATATGTTTCACAATAAGCCAAATGCAGTTTTAATAAATATATAAGTTTTTGTTGTATTACAACTGTTACACTTAAAAGCAACAGAACAAACCTGTCCACTAATGTCAAACTGGTGAGGTATCAAAACGGCCATGAGGAATAGTTGGCCGTTTTGCAAAGGTATCAAAACGGCCGTGGCCATTTCGAAATGGCCGTGGCCGTTTTGAAATGGCAAGTAACACAGATACCTCAAAGCATGATAAATGAAAAGCTTCTCTTCTGCTGAAATTGCTTTGACCTTTTAAATTTATATAATGAGCTATTAATTATTCTGAGGTCACCTAGTTGAGTTACAGACTTATCATCAATTGACTCTAGTTGAGAAATTGAAATTATTGAACTGACAGTGATTAAGCTGGTTGACCAAGTAGTTTAGTTAACAAATCAAAGTAGGTAATTAATTTGTGGCTATAAATAATTTGTCACTCAGAAAAGAAGGTAAATGGTATCCGGATATATCAAGATTAGTATTTTGATTTATTAATTTACTATCTTGATAAATCAAGATAAGGTTTTCTTTCATACTAAGTCGCTGGTGCGAATAAAATAGTAAAAAACCCTCGTTATAAGTTATAACCTAAGGTTAATTATCTGGATTAATCATAGAGATAAGTCGTCAGTTATTGGTACAGGCGGTATTGGCTGTGTCTTTAGGCATTTTGTATATACCGCCTCTTACTTCCCATGTATTGCCACACTTCTTTTAGTACAGTTTGTATACTGTTCAAAATTCCCAGCCTTCTGTGGTAATACACATGTGAAAATCTTGAAATATTCAACATTTCGGCCAACAATAAGGTGATATCAAGGTCTCCTGTCATAATTGGTCATATTCTCCTGAATGTTCGTTGGCTTCTTGCTGATTCTGTGCCTCAAGTGAAGCAAACTGTTTGCAATGATTTTAATCAATCTTATAATATACCTTTACAGTATCCTTTTCTGTGTCAAAACTTGGTCATTGTCATCAGCAATTCTGATTCACTTTTGTATTTTTTTGTCTTGTGTATTTTGCTAGAGGTTTTTGCCTGGGTTTCACAAGAGGAACAGTATTCCACCTTTGTTTTTGTCTCATTCGACTATAAATATCGAAAAATGACTTGACTCCAACCAATATAAAAATATATATATATTTTGAAGTGTTGAAGAACAATTTTTATCATACATAGCAATAGTATATAACTGCGATCTGAGTTTAAAATGACCATAACTTCCTAATTTCTTGCCTGATTTTGACGGATTTTAAACCTGTTTGGTCAGTACATTGAAGGCTCATATCTGACTCTAATGTATCAGATTCTATGCAATCGGTTAGGTGTGTAGTGGCCTTCAGGAACCCAAAACAAGATATAGTTGTTTGAGAATGAGAAAAACACATATGGAGAAGTGTAGTAGAGGGTCCATTTAAAGACTTCCTGATTATGTAAAGTCTTGGAGGAATAAGATGATAAACAAAGGTTTGTTAGCTGACATGTATCACGAGAAAAAAAATTATACATACACTTGGGGCCTTGGAGATGGCTATGGGAGCTCATTTGTGTAGCTGTTTACTTAATCTCCTGTTGTTATAGCTGTTTAAAAAAGGACAACTTCATTCTCAAAGGAAAATCATCTAACTTCTGCGTAAACGTAAAAGTTGGGAGTGCCTCATGAGTTCATGAGGTGAAATTTGTATTAAATATATTAAATTAGTAGCTAAATATATTTTGTTTATTGTATTAGGTCCCAAAGAAAATGAAACATTTGTCATTGTTGAGATAAATTGTCGAAAAATAACTTATTTTGGATTAAATGTGTAACAATATTTAACAAATACATAAGAGTATATATTTTGTTACTTTACCTCCAGGAATAATATAAGTGGCAAAAGGATATTGTTGAAGTTTTACCAAATCTTGATAAAAAGGAGATTTTTCCAGGAGTATAAATACAAAAATACAAATTCCTGGAGTGTGATTTGCCGATTATTTACATTATGTGATAGGCTAAAGAGATATTTGATATGACAGTGGAATAAGATCCTTTTGACAGACCTATATATTTGTATGGTCACAGTAATATAGAGAATATCAGTGTGTTCACTTAAAAAAGGAAAAGGTTGAAGGGTGCACTACAACCCTTTGAATTGGATAAAAGGTTTATCAGATTTACTTAGTTTATTTTGGTGTAAAAATGAGGCTTTTTGTTTACGTCACAGCCGTCACTCTTCTGATTGGCTACTCTCTGGGAGCTTCCATTCCGGCGTCACGCAAGTCACGTGTGCATGGAAAACTTTCAAATAAAGATGGTGGCACCGTGTATCCAAAAGTTCAAGGTCTCTCCAAAACTAAAGTCAGAGCAAAAGTGAAATCCACGGAAAAGAAGAGAGAAGAAGAGCCAGGACCCTCTGAGTTCAACAGGAGATCAGACTTAGGTGATGATCCAGATGTAAGTTCTAAGTCTTTACTTTGTGCAATTATTATTATTTTGACTTTAGGTTTGCAAGGGGTTGCTACAGGAGTGGACAGTCTTACACAGGACAGTCTTATTCTAATCAAACTATCATAGCATTAAATTTCTATCAAAAGGCAGACCGCCTTCCAGGCATAAAACAGAAAAACTAAGCACATTATGCAAAGGGTCAGCTCAAAGTACAAAGGACACCAATATACCGGAAAAATCTAAGGTGGATATGATTTTGCAAAGAGATAGTGCTTGAGCATCTTTCTGAATGAGAAAGAGAAGTGGGTGAGAGGATATTATTAGGCAATTCATCCACAACTATTGAAGTTTTAAAAGTAAAGCTGAAACAAACTTCTTGATAGACTTATGTACAAATGGAAAAACTGGAAGAAAATCCGGAACCCTCAGTGGCCATCTGACTTCTGTTATACACACTATTTCTGGCTTTCCAAAAAGATCAGAAATCTCTATTATAGCAAATTTGAAAGGACTAATTAACTAATGTTACTGTTTTGAATGCATAATGACTGTTGGATAATATGACTCTTTCATTTTGTTTATTTGTCCTAAATCTGACATCAGAGTTTGATTCCCAGCCACACCTCAAGTGGGAAGGCTGGTGGCTGTTTGCCATTAATCGCCTGCTTACAGTACAGAGTCATGATCAAATTGAATGTTCTGGATTTCTCTTCCCTTTTACCTACCCATCACTATATAAATGTTACATACCATTTTGACCCCATCCGCCGTTTAAAACGGCAGTCCGCCGTAACAGCAAAACAAACTTTATATGATAGTATGTAATAATGACATATGTACCAACTGACTTTTGTATGCCATCCAGCCACAATTCAAGAGAACAACCATTCCACTGCTTGATGTAATTGCAATTAACAGCCCTCCTTTGTACATTACTTATTTATACACATTTGCATTAATTTGCACATTTGCATTTCATTAAAGTTGCCCTCAGGAAAAAAGCTCACTGCTATAGTGTTTGAAGTACACACATTCTAAATGTTTGAAATTCATCCTTTTGTGAATTGACATGTTATATGTACATCAAAGGGGTAAATCTTATGAACTGATTATCTTTCCCTGTGAACTAATCAACAAAAAAGGGTATGGCTTCCACTAATTCAATCCGTTATGTTAAATCCAGCCTACATATTAGACAATACATCAGAAAGTAATCCTACATTAAAAGAATGGCTTTCCACTGGCTTGTCTTTTTATAACAGTGAGGACATCATCCCTATTGCATTGATTTGTTAACTGTTATTCAAGTAATTACTTAATTGGATTTGCCCCTATTGTTAGGGTATCACAAAATGACCCTATTATTGTCCCTATTGTTAGGGTATCACAAAATGACTGAAACTATGATTGACTTGATAGTGTTAAAGTTGTTGAAATGCTTTTTGAAAATTCATAATCACTATATATTGATATAATTATATTGCTGCTATTTAATATTTCACTTTTAAAATTTTAAGCTTAAATGACAAATAATGGATAGAAAAGAAATTAAATAATTGTCATGAAATATTAAACTTGTATCCCACAGAAGACAAACAATAATTCAATAGTTAACAAAGTAATAGCTAGAAAAAGAGTTAAAATGGCTGAGAGCTGGAGCCTGCCATTTTAAATGGCTCAGCCATTTACAACCCTTATTTAAACCTAGTGAATGTAAACGGCAGGGCCTGCCATTTAAAATGGCGGGCCCCGCTGTTTTATACGGCTTGGGGGTCAAAACGGCAGTGAACATAACCAATACAAAGGTAAAACACAAAATAAACAAAATAATTAAATCAACTTGGAATGATATTAAACTAATCTAAATGTGAAGTGTCAACCTACCATAGTGAAATAACTGTATGAAATAAAGCCATGGCAGTTACCTAGCAGTATTATTAGCAATATGAAATAGGTGATGAATGTAAATATTAAAACCAACTGCTATGCTGACATGGAAAAGGAAACAGTGGTAATGTGTGACAGACACTCTCCTCCCATCTGGACCAGGGTACCCATTATGTGGGTGTTCCACCACACGACTAATCTTCTAAGATTAAGGGTTTTTGGGAGTCGGTTTCAAATATTTTCTTAGTCCCAGACGTCCTGTAAGGGTCGGTAGTTGTCGGTTGTGGCCGTGAGAGAAATCAAACATGTTTGATATTTCTCACGACTCAAACCGATTCCTATTTCCTGCCGACAACAAAATGTCCAGTCCCAGGCTTCCTCAGGCCTCCTCAGACCCAAATTTACACAGTCCTATGTTGTCCCAGGCGTCCTGCGACCCTTAGTCCCAGACCTCCGTAGCTTAGTCCCAGGAAGCCTGTTTGGCAGTCCCTGACTCATAACAGATCTTTGAAGTTTCATGCGTGTGAAAGGGAATCGGTTTCATTAGTCCCGGGAAGCCTCAGACCATCTCAGGTGTCCTGGGACTAAGAAATCTGGGTCTGGGACTAAGCCCCGACTAAGAGAAGCCGACCCTAACCGATCCAAGCCGGCCTCCTCAGGCCACCTGACAACACAAATTTAGTCCGCGACAGTCTGAGGACGCCTCAGGAGGCCTGGGACTAAGAACCGATTAAGAGCCGACTGTTTTCCGCGAGTCGGAAATTAAAACGAGGCAATGAGGGGGTCTGGGACTATATAAGCGACCACGCACACATTCTCGTTGTTACTGACTGTTTGGCTACTGAGAGACATGTGTCACTGTTTTGTAGGGGTTTTTAGTTTTTTAAATATCATATAATAATTGAGCTTAAGGCAAATTTTACAGTTAGGAGACACATTTTACTTTTTTACTTTTTTTTATTGCTATTGACTGGAGTTATGAGGAAAGAGAAAGGAGGGAAGAGAGGAAAGAAGAAGATGGATGAGAGGCAAGAGGAGAGGCAGAAGGAAAGTGGAGAGGTGGATGAAAGGATTGAGGAAAGGACGGAGGAGGGTACAGAGGAGGGTACACAAGAGACTGAGGAGCGATTGGAACTTACTGAGGTAGCTTGCGAGGAAGAAGAGAGGTGTGAGGAGGATTTAGAGAGTCACTCGGCAGCCAAGAGAGCCAGGGTCTGTTCAACTTTCACTGACAGCCAAGAAACTGCAATTGTGGAGTTTGTGAAGGAGCATCCAGAGCTCTATGACAAGGAGCATGCACGTTTCCACGACAGACAGAAGGAGGCTCTCTGGGCAGAAATTTCTGCAGAACTGAAGCTCCAGCCCTTTGATGTCAGAAGATGGTTCGAATCCCAGTGAACGCGTTATGGCAAGCTGTCAAAACTACAATCTGGCCAAGCCCCAAGCGAGATGACCAAGAGACAGTCCTGGGTCTACCAGCAGATGGGTTTCCTTAAGACCCATATCAGACGAAAGGGGGCCAGCAGAAGTTCAGGGTTCGAGGCCAGTCCAAATACCAGCAAGCAAGACGAATCTCTTGGGTCTACTACTGATACAGAATGACTCGAGTCCAATGTCCTCAGGGAGAGTAGGAGTCAACCTATGTTCACATCTACACCAGTTTCAACAGACTCCAAGATACTCGAGCACTTTGACCAGATGAGGACATTGATCTCAGGTTTCCTGCAGCAGAAGTCAGACAGGCAGCCTTTCTTTGACTACGTGGCATCAGAGGCTGAAAAGATGACCCAAGAGGAATTTGAGGACCTTAAGGGCAGAAGTTTTAGAGATATTGAAAGCATTAAGACCAACCGTAGACGTCAACCACTAGCCAGAAGATCAGCCACTATTACCACAGAGTCCCAGAGGGTCGGGATACTGCCAACAACCACTCAACAGGCGTCTACTTCCACCCAAGCAGCAGCTAGCAGCAGTTACGTCTACTACACACCAAGCCCCCTTGGCTTTGGCAACCCTCCATCAGTTCTAACTGTACAGGACGAGGGCAGTAGTCACAACTTAAGTGGAATACTAAGCCAGCTACCAGATCTGACATCTACACAGATCATTGAGCAGCCTCAGCAGCAGCAGCAGCAGCCGCAACTCTTCACTATCACCACTACAGCACCGCCTCAACAGCAGCAGCCTCCTCAGTAGCCATCCAGTCAGGGCGGGTCTTTGACCTGCCAGGCCCTTATCAGGGCCACCCAAATATTCCCAAAACAATTATTTAGCTGCAAGTTATTCCAATTCCCCTCTCAAAACATAACAGTTCAGTACAAATATTTATCACACAAAAAAAGAAAGTCCAACACCTACACCACCCCAAACATGAAACAAATAACCCATGGTACCACACATAACCCAAAAAGGCCACATAGAAAAAATATTAAAATAAACTCCCAATATGGCCAATAATCAGCCCATTTTTAGCTTAAAATCCATGGGATTGGTTAAAATCTTTAATAAAAAAGTCCAACACTTACATCATCCCTAGAGTTAAAAGGCATTATCACATACTTACCAACCCACAAACACACAAACCCAATACCAAACCTAACCCCCAACTAAACAACACACCAACCAAATACCAAACCTAACCACCAACCCACAAACACACAAACCAAATACCAAACATAACCACCAACCAAGAAACAGACAAACCCAATAGCAAACAGAACCCACACCAAAGAACTAACAAACTATTTTGCAAACATAACCCCCCTTCATTGTAAAGAAAACCAGTTTGGTGGTTATATTTCCTAAATATTTGTGAAGTGCAGTAAAAGATTTCAATTTTAAGATTTCCAAGAAAACATTTCTGTTTCAAATATTTTTCCCCAAAAAAAACTAATGTAAGTAAAATTAGGATGTAGCTTTCAAAATATATGCCATATTTATTCCATTTAGGAAGTTATGTTTGGCTTTGTGTGTTTCTTTTGATATTATGTTTAGCACTGGGTTTGTCTGTTTGTTAGGTGGATGACTGGCATTTATTTCTGTCTGTTTGTTGGGTGGATGAATTATGTTGGCCATGGGGTTTGTCTGTTTGTTGGTTGCGTGACTTCTGTCAGGCATTGGGTTTGTCTGTTTGTTGGGTGGGTGAATTATGTTGGGAAATGGTTGTGATATTTGGAACAAGCACAGCTGATTAATTGTTTTTGGAATATTTGGTAGTCCTGAAAAGGACTGGTTATTAGTCCTGAAAAGGACTGGTTACTGCAGCAGGAGTTATATTCTGTCATCTTGCCAGGCCACTGCTCCCTCATCATTGAAGTGGTCCTTGAGGTAATCCCTCTGTCTTTTGGCTTCTCTAGCAGGGTTTCTGTCTGGACCACCACCAGCAGCACCACCAATCAGTCGACAATCACCAGGCACATCATCATCTTCATCTTCTCCAGGCTCTTGACCACCATGTTGACCTTGATACTGGCTTCTCAGTATGTTGTGCAGAACCACACAGGTCATGACCATATCCCTGGCTGTTTCTGGGGGTAATTTAATAGTAGTCAACATCACTCTGAATCTTGAGACCAGGATGCCAAAAGCATTCTCAACAACTCTCCTGGCCCTTGATATTCTGTAGTTGGCAATCCTTTCCTCTCTGGTTAACATCCTTCTGCCATAGGGTTTCATCAGCCAGGTCTTCAAGGCAAAGGCATCATATGCCAAAATGAAGTAGGGGACATCTCTACCACCCTGTGTTATAGGAGCTGGGTCAGGGAAGCCTATCCTGCCATCCTCAATCCTCCTCTTCAGCTGACAGGCATTAAATATCTGGGCATCTGAGCAAGATCCAGCTGTACCAGCATCCACCCATCTGAATTTGTACTGCCCATCTACCAAGGCCAACATTACTATGGAAAAGAACCCCTTGTAGTTGTGGTACAGGGCTCCAGAGTTCTTGGGTTTCTTCAGGGCCACATGCTTGCCATCAAGGGCACCCAGGGCATGTGGAACATTCCACCTGATCCTGAATTCCCCTTCCAGTTCTTTCCACTCATCTGGAGTAGTAGGACATCTGAGGTACTCTCTGATGAACTCATCCTGGATGGCCCTGCAGACCTCTGGTAGAAACTTTGAAATGGTGGATCTGCCAACCCTGAACTGACAGGATAATGATGTGTAGGACTCTCCAGTGGCCAGATATCTGATGGTGAGGGCTAACTTTTCCCCAACACTGATTGGAGCTCTGTAGTTGGTGGCCTGTTTGGCTAGACGTGGTTCCAGTCTGGTCTTTATCATTTCAAAGAATACTGGGGTCATCCTCATGTAGTTGGTGAATCCTGGAATGTCTGTGGAATACAGTTCAGCCATAATGTTGTGGTAGGCCCCCCTCTCCTCTCTCTGCAGTAGCCATGGCCTGACCCACATGTTGTGCCTTCTTCTAAGTCTCGGTATGGCTGGTGGTGGTGGAGGTGCTGCTTGTGGTGGTTGCTGTGGTCGACGTAGAAATAGCAAATACATCATTATTTGTAACTGAATAAAAACTAAAAAAGCCCTAAGTTGTTGCTGAAGCTGTCTTCCATTAAAAGGTGGCATCCTGCTGTGTTCCCATAAAAGTAATGACAATTAGATCGCGGAATTTATATATATATACCCAGAAAATCCAGCTTTTCTGCAAAACAAGAATCGGCGATCGTGGTCTGGGGAAGACTGAGGAGGCCTGAGGACGCCTGAGGACACCGGGACTTAATCGGGGGTTAGTCCCGGGAGGCCTGAGGCGTCCTGGGACCCAGTCGGTATGTGTACGACAGGATTGTGACCGACCAGAAGACTGGCTTAATCGGTTCTTAGTCCCAGACCAGTCGGGGACTGTCTGGGGCCGCCTGGGGCCTCCTCAGGCTTCCTGAGGCCGATCTGTACTTAATCCCAGGCTTTGATACCGATCCAGTATTCCCGCCCATTTTACCATTTCTTCACCGACTGTCCACGATTAAGGGTCGCCGACAGGATCGGGCCTTAGTCCTTTGGTGGAACAGGGGCATAAGGTATTTAGTTCCCTACTTGGCTGGACGTGAAATGGGAAAATGGTTTCCACTGTAGAATCTTGACAAACTAATATACATTGCTTTTCTTTATCCCCTTAACTACCCACTGTGATGTGATCTAAACAATATGTTGAAAGTAGCATTAAACAGAATCTTCAATGATTTTAATACACCTGGATGTAAATGGCATATCTGGACAATAGCTACAAAATAGAGTTTGTATCACAGTTTCTTGGTTTGATCAATGTGTTATATGTTTCAGAGATTTCTAGAGAAGTTTGGCTACCTACCAACACCCAAAGGTGGTGACAGACAGCATAGCCCTGAAGCAAGACGGGAAGCCATCTTGTAAGTGTCTCTGGAGCTTTCATATTTTTACCAGTAATGACCAATTGCTGACTATAAAAATTAGAACGATCAAATTAATTCATTTTCTATTTATCCAATGACCAAATTGATAAATCAACAATCTCAATGGACTTACTATCTCGATTTATTAACCGAATAATCCAAAGTAATTTATTTGATTTATTGAGATAATAAGGCAGTAACTCAAATAAAATTATAGAGTTATTATTAAACAACGAAGTAACCAGAGAAAATATATTTTGTTGTACCCCTATTTCTCTTTCCTACTATTTAACTATTGAAATGTAATATAAAAAGGTTAACGAGTACACAAGTAAAATGTAAGATGTTTCGCATTTTTTATGCCATAAAACAAGCCATACTTTCAAGAATATTTCCAATTCTGCAGGGAAACAATGTGAGAGTTTCTGATGTAATAATACCTATGAGTGTATATATCAACTTTACAATTTTACAAAATATAGCTATTTGTTTTGTCAATTGGAATACTGTTCCAGTATACATTATGGATCCCTGTTTGCAAGAAGATACCGCAGATATTTGAAACTGTTCAAACTATTGTGATAGATACAAAGGTTGAAAACTTTTTAAGTAACTAAAGCACCAGTATATTTATATTGCCAGGAACTTCCAGAGGATGACAGGTCTGGAAGAGACAGGAGTTCTGGATAGAGCTACGCGGGACAAGATGGCCTCTCCCCGTTGCGGTATGCCAGATATGATGCCAGAGGATGCAGAGATCCCAGAGGGAGTTGCCAGGGATCCTTCAGGAGACGGGGTGGAGAATCCTGTGGATTACTACGTCCCTGGATACAAGTGGAGTAAGACTTCACTGACCTGGAGAACCCAGAATTATTCTCCAGACATGAGTCAGAGTGGACAGAGGTACGTGCCAAGCATGACTAGTATAGCAATTAAATGTTAAATTCGTTCAACTCTGTATGAAATCTGCAGATATCTTTGTATAAATACATAGCATCTCCTCACGATGATCTCCAATAATTCACACAACTTTTGATTTGGGGAAATAACTTGAAGGACACTACCAGTGGAAATTTCCCCTATGGTGAATTACATGTTTATTTGTATGCATTTTTCTGGTTCTTGAAGGGGACATTGCAAATTGCACTTGCAAAATTGTAGTATTGTTCATGTGCCAACTAAGGCATCTTTAAAGACCATATTAGTTCAACTCTACTTTATATTTTGCAGCACTAAACATATTGCTACTTTATCTTTTGCAACTCAACTTTATTTTCTTTTTTTTGATCCGGTAACATGATCCTTGATAGAATCTTGGAGAATCTCTTCAAAGAGCTCTTCAAATACATGGTTGTTTCAATAAGATGTACATTTTCAATGTGAAAAGTAGTTTAAAGTAATAAACACTGAGCTCCTGTACTGTTACACCTCTTACTTAACTATTCAGGTATTTTCTGTCCATGTCATGTATCTATACCCTCTTATCTAGACTACCTGGTTAAGTAGAAGGACGATGTCTCTTCAAAAAATGTGTAAAAGTCAAAAGGTATTGAGTCTGGAATTATTAGGAATGTTCCAGCTTACAAGCCATTCAAGGTTTCGTTCTTACTTTAGTTTCAATTTGAAAAAAGTGTGAATGGGTTCAAAAGTATTGCTTCTTTTTAATAAGGTGGAACTTTCTACTGTTCTGCAGGCGAGCCTTCTATAATGCCTTCAAGTACTGGAGTGACGTCACACCCCTAACCTTCAGGGAGTCTTCTAGCCGTAACGTGGATATTGACATCAAGTTTGCTCAGCCAAGAGTGGACCATGGGGATGGGTATGGAAATGCTTTTGATGGAGAGGGTAAGTAAATTGTCCTTCATTAGGTAAACGGTACGGCTTTTTTTAATTAATTAAATAGAATATTGTTTTGTATTTAACTACATTTCATAACAATGTAAGCCTTAAGATGTCATAATCATGGGATTTTTAGGAAGCTTACGAAGTGAGGTAGTTACTGTTCCTGTAGTTACTGTGATGCATTTATCAGGTCTGAAGGGTTTGGTCATAGTGTTTATCTTGGGTAATCTATACACACGGTAAATAGCAATTGGTTTGGGATTATATCACAAATTCCTAAAATTAGAGCTTAATCTATACACATGGTAAATAGCAATTGCTACCACTTGATACTTACATAGAATACTCAAAGAGTTGGTTTCACGGGAGATCAAAGATTACTTAGTTGATTTCTCAGATTGTAAATTATTATGAATAGAACATCTATTTTGGTTAAATTCTTTGGCTTTCCGGGTGGCACTTGAGACATTGTTGTTCATCATTTGCTTCTGAGGTGGTACTTAAAGTTCCTCGGTGGCCTAATGGTTAGCAAGTTTGGAATCTAACCACAGGGAAGTGACTTCTGAGTGGTTTGACTCCAGCCAGTGGTAATGTTGGGGACCTGTAATAATAAGACCCTGGCTGCTGAACAGGATGTAAAAAAGTTACTAAATTGGCACTTTAGTCTGAATCATGTTTGAAGATCTAAACTTTACGCTAGTTCATCATTTGCTTCCCAGGTGGCACATTGGCCCATGCCTTTTACCCTGAGAGTGGAGACACTCACTTTGATGAGGGAGAGACATGGACTGAGCATGAAGACAGGGGCACTAACCTGGAGATTGTTGCAGCTCACGAGTTTGGACATGCGCTGGGGTTAGGTCACTCCAACATCCCAGGTGCCCTGATGGCCCCATACTACCAGGGATATGATCCAAACTTCCAGCTGCACTCTGATGATGTCAGGGGCATCCAAAGCATCTATGGTGAGTCACTGTGACTATGCATAAATATTCGTGATGATAGAGATATATTGAAGGGAATATGAGGCATTTGTTGATAGATAATATGATATTAAGTTTTTTCTTAAACTGGTGAATTTTGGCCTTGCAGATATGGCATCAGTTCCCACTGTACCTGCCTAGAGCTCGTTGTCAACTGTAACACCCACAGAAATGCTGCTTCTGATATCCATTTTTTTTTATGTTAATACGTTAGATTTTTCATGTTCTATAAATATTGAGAGTCCAAATAAACTTCGTTAAAGCAATATTGGGCATGTGGTTCTGGTAACCATTGAAAACACTTGAAATAATAACCCAGTTGTAAAGTTTTATGAATATTATTAATATCAGGTGTTAAAAGGCGGCCGGGTGCTACCACTACTGTCAGACCTCCCAGCAGAACCACCCCCAGACCAACTACACCCACCAAAGGCAAGCCAGACCTCTGTGAGGGCAGATATGATGATGTCTACCAAGGTAGATATTTAAAAAAATATCCAGTGTCAAGGATTTTTTATTAATGTTGGTAACCCAATTAAGAAGGAAATCTGATATTGGAAAATGCTTGGCGCTTTTTATTCAATATACTTTTTTCTTTCAAAGTACAAAATTTACTACAGCTTTTATTTTTAGCTCTCCAAATGAGACCATTGATAGCTTAATTACATTTGGAAGACTGTCAGCATCTATGCAGCAGTTATATTTTGAATTGCTTGCAGAATGAAATATAAATTTTCATATTGTGAGGACCTCAATCCTGCCTTATTGATACAGACTGCCAATTCCCATATTTTAAAGCAACACAGTGACTGTGTTGTTTTGAGTGCTCTTGAGTATTTTCGCATTTTATTTCCAATTAACAATTTTATGTTGAGGTATGTGTAGGGCCAGTCTATATTTTACATTTTTATGGACTGGGGTGATTATAGCCGTATCTATGTTCTGCAAAGACAAAGCGAATGCAGTCTTTTGGGTATCTTGCAGATTCATACAATTGTATCTTTGTTATGTTGCAGTGGAGTGATTGCACTCTTTTAAGTACGACCATGCATATTTCATATATATATAGTCTATATTTAAGTCTATATTTATATTCTGTTCTAGTGGAGAATTCCAGGCTCCTGAATACTACTGTGTATCTTTCAGATGTATATGGCTGTATGCATACGTATTCTGGTCTAACTCAAAGGAGGGGCGGAGGCCATAACCATGTTCTACTGTGGTTGAGGGATTACACTCTTTTGAGGACTAGTGCATCTTGAATTGCATGTGTCTTTATCTATGTTCTGTTGTGGTAGAGGTATTACACTCATTTGGACACTCAGTGTGTGTATCTTTCAGGTGGTGATGGTAGTATCTATGCTCTGGCTGGGAAGTGGGTGTTTAAAATGGCTTACTGGGAGGTAGAGGATGGCTTTCCCAAACAGACTAGGAAAGTGTACACAGATACCCCTCCATATAATGCGGCAGCTTCAGTGTATTCATTCAGAACAAGATACACCTACTTCTTCAAGGGTAAGTGTCACAATACACACAAACCAAATACATGCACTCAATAACCTCATTCAGAAACAGTGGAGAGCATGGTGGCACCTTGGTAACACTCTTGCCTCCAACCTCTGAGATCACAGTTCAAATTCCGCCCTCCCCTCATTGGTAGTTGCTTGCCGTTGGTCGATAGTTTACAGTACAGAACCTCAGAACCTTGACCTACTGTATCTACTAGTTTTTTCTGCCCTTCCAAATAATCACAGTATAACTAATAGGGTACTAGGTATGACGTAAAACACAAAAATGTATAGATAAATAACTAAAGCTAAATTGAGACAATGACCAGTTTAACTTATTTCTTTAAGGGTAAGTGTGGGAGTCACAATTTACTCACTATGAACCAGATACACTCCCTTCTTTAAGGGGGTAAGAGTGGCAGTCACAATGTACTCAGCTGGTACCCAATACAACCATCTCTTTAAGAGTAAGTGTGCCAGTCAAAATATTCTCATTTAGAATTAGATAGACCAACTTTTTCATGGGCAACGATAACAGTCACAGTCACAATGCACTCATCTAGTTCCTGGTTTCCTTTGAATCCTCTTTATGTGATTTTGTTTAACAAAAATGACCCCATTTTGGGTCATGGATCTCTGTTATTATTTTTAAATTAAGTTAAATGAATAGAAAAAATATCATTGTCATAAATTGAATATACGTGGATTATCAAAATATTAAATCTTCATATTTATAGGTAAGAAGGTCATCCAGTACTACGGTGACAGCAAAATCCGCCGTAAAACTATCAAGGGTTCAGGCTTCCTGGCACCACAGTCTGCCATCATGCCAAGAGATGGGAAGATCTATTTACTCAGGGTACAACACAATTCATCTTTGTAAAACACCTCTAAATAGAACTCTGATATCTCGAAATACAGATCGAGTCTGTAGATAGCCTATTCTATTAAAAGGTATTATGTTTGTCAATCCTACTTGAGTAGAAATATGTGTGCAGCTCACGTGACATGTGATTTAATAGGGTTTAATCAGATAATATGCTGTGCATAAGAGAGCACAAACCCTCGCCCCTGGTTGGTACTGCTGACACATAAAGCTGGATGGGGATCACAATCACCACCATTTGTCTGTTCGTCCATGCTCATAACTTATCAGATGTGTATTGGAGAGAGCTCATATTGTCACACAAGGTGGGATTTGCCAGCTATATTTGCATGCATAACTCAAAAGCCAATCATCAGATTTTGCACACCAGTTGGGGTCTAAACAAGGTTGCTCCTCAAAGTTGCTCCGGATCCGGATTGGCAATCAAAAATCCAGAATTGTGGGTTTTTTTCATTAAAACTACCGGTGGGCAAGTGTTCAATATTTTATCCTATTTCTGTCCTTTTCTTCAGGGAGATTAATATTTCTTGATGATGTCATTACTTTTTATATTTGGACTTGCTGTTAACGCCAGTATTGTGTTATATTAGGCATTATTTCAGGGAGACTCAGTCTGGTTATTTGACGAGGTCTACTTGAAACTCACACTACTACTAGCTACTTGTTAACTATTTCTTTATATGATGAGACCAAGACGGAAGTCACCGTAATTGTGTATAAAGACCAACCCTTGTAGAAAAGCAAAATCATATTTATAAGAGGTTGGTTTTTATATGGAGGTAGAAAGTAATGGAAAATGCAATCTTAGGAATCATGAAGCATTCTTTATATAGATGTGATCTCTCACACAGGTTAGACTATATTTGAGTATCATTTACATTGGGACTACTGTTGTCCCACATCACTCATTTAATCCTTGTCTTTATTTAGATATGACCGTTATTTGTGTATTTTATTATGTTTTAACATCATTCCCAGGGAGACTACTATTGGTTGTTTGATGAGACCACCTTGGATATTGTACCGGGGAGTAAAGCCAGAATAGCCAGCAGATGGCCCGGGTTACCAGGCAACATCACAGCAGCAGTACGGCTGTCTGATGGATACCTCTACTTCTTCAAGGGAAATAAGTAAGGCTTGAAATAAGAATACCCTCAGCTCTTTGTTTTACTTTTTCATATTTCTGTTGCAGTGTCATTTACAATGTATCAATGCATAACATTAAATAAATGATGTAGGGCTCTCAGTGACCTAGTGGTTAGCAAGTGTGGCAAGTATCTAATCATAAGGTGTCACCCCTGTGTGGATTTAACTCCAACAAGTGTCAATACTGAAGACCTGTCCTAATATGGCCCTGGCTGTTGAGTGGGACATAAAACGCCAATTTTGATTTTGAATAAATCATGTAGACCACATAGGTTTCCTTATTTTCACGTATTTCCAACACTGATTATATTTTTGTTTACCTCATTGTGTAGACTTTCTAGCAGTTCTTGGTTTCTTCTTTTCAATGTCAGTCTTGAGAAATATCTGTTATTCCTGGTAGTAACGGTATCGTATTTTTTTAGATTCTGTGTCTTTTTGGTTATGAAGTTTATGAAAACCGACTATGTTATGATAGGAACATCACTGGCTGCTATAAATAGACAGACTTGAAAAAGTCTTTTTCTCCATCCACACATTTGGCCCACATTTCCTGCCACTGTACATATTACTGTAAAACTCAGCTTATGTATTTAAACAGATTACATTTGAACAAAACTTCCTACATAGCCTGCGCACCAATTGGTCCAAAAAAGACACTATCTTGGTCATTGTATGAAGTCTCTATATTTTTATGCATAAAATTTTGTCATATTTTGCATATATATGAATTATGATAAACCTAGAAGTCTAGGTATCCCCTGGATTCCCCCAGTTGATTGCAAGTGCAAATTTTTCACTCTTATAAATAAGATATCCTGATATTTTGCAGGTATAGGAAGTATGATGAATCCAGGAGGCAAGTGCTGCCTGGATACCCCAAGCTGACAGCTGGTGCCTGGATTGGTCCAAAGTGCACAAGAGATGGTCGCTACCAACCCAAGTAAAGAAAGAGATCACTCAACACAATTGTACTGACAAAGACTATTGAGTTTACTAAGTGTATTAAACATATTAGTATCAATATATTGTATATAATCTGCCACTGATTTTTCTAATACTTTTAGAATGACATTTTAGCTACATCTTTGAAGAAAAAATTTAATAGATTTTATTTTATACTTGTATATAAAACTAATACTTCATTTTGGTGATGTTGCGCCTTAGAATCCCAATAGTAAAGGTAGAGATTAAGGGCTATAGTCCAGTTAGAAATAAAATATTATAAACAATGCTATTCAGTCCTTCAATATTTTAAGAATGCAAATTTAGAAATGCCTTTAAAGAAAAAAAAACATTTTTCATATACAATGTAATACAATCCTTTGATAGGATTTGATAGTCAAATAAAAGTTTAACCACTACAACGAAGATACAACAGAATGGCTATAAAGTGGTTATGAATTAAGGTCAGAATCATCTAAGCATATGGAGAAGTGACTAGACTTTATGTCGTTCATCTCATTGATAAGAATATTATGTCAATTATAATAATCATGTGTTTTAGCATGTTTGAAAATTTGCCTAAATACTGTGTTTATCAGTAGCTTACTACTCTGGCATATTGCTGATTAATGATGTACAGTAGAGAATCTTAACCAACTAGTAGGCACTGATTTCCCAATCAATTCAACTATCATATTATGACAACTACAATGTGTTGTAAGCCAAGTTAAACCCAACTCATTCCATCAAGTGGAGGTTAGATGAATAACATAAATCTTCTTAATGATGTAACATAATGATTTACCATTAATTATTCTCACTGCTGTGTGTGGTACCTGATAATGAACAGTATGTAATAATTTTCACTGTTTGTATTAAAAGGGAATTATTCATGTTAGATATTCATTTTTTTCATTTCTAGAATAGTTACTTGCATTACCATAAAACTTGAGACTATATCTCTTTTGCATCTCTTCTTGGAAATTATCGTCTTTGATTTTTACAGCAATTTGCCTTTGTCAAAACTTGGAGTTTTACAATCTGTTCAACAGGCAGGGTCTTATATGAGCTTATATGAGTCAAACCACAGCCAGTGATTTAGATGGCAATCTGACTAATCCCTAGGTTACACCTTTCCTTACATTCATATCTGTATGTTTTTGATTTCGACCTTGCCCTTATGGGTAAAAAATGAGACCTTGTGGCTTGGTAGTACAAACTGAAGAATGAGCCACTCCACGAGCCATCTGCCTCCCTTCATCCCTTCCCCAACATATATAATGTAGTACAGCTGGTTAGAGGTAACCAGGTTTCTTTTAAAAAAAATAAAAAGGTGGTCCTGAATGGAGATCGCTTTCTTAGGTATCTCAAATTACCCTGAAATACATTATACACAAATGCAGTTCCCATCATTTGCACCCGACCCAAAAACGAGACTGACCGAAGTTAGACGAACTTGTCTGGTTGTAACTTGCAAAGATGTGACCTAAGTGTAATCACTAGGACTTATTGAAAATTATTATTTGGGGTTTAACGTCGCTTTCAATACTGTACAGGTCATATCACAACGGGTAGTTGGAAGGGCAGAGGAAGCCAGTACATTGAGTTCGCTAGGGTTCTGTACTGTAAACTGCCGACCAACGGCAAGCAACTACCAGCTTTCCCACTTGAGCCCTATTGAAAAGAAACCATGTAAAACACTTACCATGTTATATATCTCGCCAATGTTACTGTTTGTTATAGTAACCTTGGTACATGGCACAACATTAAAATATAGATCATGGAATACAAATCGACTGTTGTCATTGGCAACACTAGATTTCACTTAGTAAGAGCTAAATGTTAACACTATTAAGCATTCAACATCATAAGCTGAGTCTAGCTTTAGTTGGTATAGTACATTTTATAACCTATGTTTTTGTCAATGCATCTTTAAATCAAATCAAATTTCACACAATAACACCTAAGCCAAGTTAAAATAAGGATTCTGTGTTCAAGTAATGGTGGAGAGCAGTAAGGTTGTATCTAGATGACTAATTTCTTAAACTTTAAATCATGCATCCTCATTGAGTCTTTCCGCTTGTCTTTATTCCTTTGCTTTTTGAATTTACTGGCTGCTTTTGCCACCACTGCCACGGATCTGAATTTCTTCTTTCCAAACCTGCGTGGGATTTCGTCGCAGAAGACACGTCTCCAGATGGGAATATCCAGCATGATAAGGATAAAACACTGGCATATCAGAAAAATGATGGCTGTGGTGCCAATGATTTTAGAGTTTTTGGCTTCCACTGTCTCTCTGAAGAGGGGATCTGTGATGCTTGCAGACAGAGCTGAAAAAACAGGTGTTCACTTTAGCAACAGTCAAATAGTTACAATAAACATGTATTGTGCTTCTCAAAAAAACATGTATTAAGAAAACGGTAATGTTTTATAACCAACAAACAACACTGGTGTCTCTATACATATCAGAGTCTTTTATAATAAAAGATCCCTCAGGAGACATTTACGAAAATATATCACTTATAACACTGGTGCTGTGTACTTTCATAATTTTGTCCCGGAAATATTATTATATATGTTATTTGGAAAAGTTTCCTATTATGTTCAGCTGATGAAGTAATCTTGTTACATACAAATGAAAATATAACACATATCGCTGAAGTTTTTGTTTCTTGAAATTATATCTGCCCCAGTTTCATACCTTGGCAGGTTTCAATATCCGGGGACCAGCCATTGTCTGTACAGGAAGTAGTCCTGTGTATTTTGACCGTGACCTCTTCGTCTTCATATCCAGTGAGATTAATGAACTGGTAGCCTGTCTGGCATGTGTACTCAAGCTGCACGTTGGAGGCTGATGACGTCACAGTATAGAGAATACCCCTCCATGCAGGAATGATCAGATTACAAGTGGCCAGTTGAGCTGTAAACAAAAACAAATGAGATACTAGTATACACTGTGTTCACTGTTTGCTGGTGAAATGTCATCAACACAACTATCAACTTTCTCGTATGGGATCGGATTCCCGGTTTGAACCCCAGAATTCTGAGGTGGGAGGCAAGTATGTGTTACCCACTCCACCACCTTGGTCCCACACTTTCCTCGATTACTGATTGTCCATTTATTTATTTATTTGGGTTTTTACATCGCTTTCAACACTGTACAGGTCATATCACGATGGGTAGTTGGAAGGGCAGAGAAAACCAGTACATACAGTTCATTAGGGTTCTGTACTGTAAACTACCGACCAACGGCAAGCAACTACCAGCTTTCCCACTTGAGGCCGTGCCGGGAATCGAACCCCGGCCTCAGAGGTGGGAGGCGAGAGTGTTACCACTCTGCCACCGTGGCCCCTATTATTATTGGTCTAAGTTGATGAGGTAATCGGAAAAATGGTCCAGTTTTCACTATGTAGTGAAAAGCTAGAACTCCATTGAAGCATGTCAAGCTGCATTTCCATTGTGACATCACAACTTCAAATTATAAAAATATGGACAGACAGCATCATGATCAATACTATTCTGCCATGACACTTTATATAGAGTTTCACTTTGGAGTTGTGCGTGGTTTTTGATTGATGTTGAATATCTGAAGGTCTATCATAGCCAAACTACTAATTTTTTTTGATATAATTACCAGTGGCATACTGTGAAATTACTCAAAATTTTTGCGAGTATAATTTTATGGTATAGCTAATTTTATATATCTTAATAATCAGAATTTAGCTTGACTTGTTGGATTGTGGTTCAAACCACACTATGTTTAATAAAAATATATCAGCTATCTAAAATAAGAATATAAAAAGTACACCCGTCAACTTCTTACCCTCCTGGCTATTTCTGAGTTATTAACTTGCACAATAAGAGGCTATAACTTTATCACACAAAAAAGTTCAGCATGCTAAACCTGGATCAATCCATAATCCTTCGAGGAGTGCAGCCAATCAATCAATGTATCAGTCAATAATAAACACATGTATGCAATGAATCATTTATTGCACCAATCAACCAAACAATAAGGTACTGTAAGCTACTGTAACTCAATCTACCTAATTCTAAATAGACCTACCCAGACAAGGCTTGACAGTTATTACCAAGGCACTTGCCGGAAGTTAGACAGAATTGTGGGAGACAGAATACATCAAAGAACCTTGGCGAATGGGGAATAAAAGTGTAGTGCTGAAGAAAAACAATTTATGACCAACCCATACGATGCATAGCACTCAGAAATGAAAAGAGGTTTTGACAGAATGTTTGCCTTAAGAAATAAGCCAGAGTCTGCCTTAACTCGTCACACAAACGAGCAATGTGTAAAGGTACTTAAAATTTACTCATTGCCTCCACCAAAGAGGCATTAAATTCAAGACAGCTTATTTGTCTGTGAGCATCATGATGCAATACTACTGGTCAGAATTTTATGAGAACAAGGTCGAAAGGGGTTTCGGTCTACTAGTATGAGCCGCAAAGCCATCAGAGACACGAGTAGTGCAATGAGGCGGTCACCCATCCAAATACTAACATAGCCAATTGCTGCTTAACTTCAGTGATTGAGACAGGTACTCATCAAGCTATGCCACAATTCATGGAAGTCTGATGACAAAAAAACAAACAAAAAAAAACCCACAAAAAAAATTGAAAAAAAAAAAGATCCCTAGAAATGCGAACCTTGCTGGGGTGCTTAAAAATTGAGATAGGCTGTGATTCAGCTTCGGTAACATTACATTTTGAGAGTGATCTGTATCACCACTTCAGCACAAATAATATCAAAGATCCGAATTTTCCCATTTTGTAATCTGTATGTTAGGCAGTATCATTTTCAGTGACAAAAATAGACTTCCATTTTAAGATCTGTAGTCTGTTCCGATGGTACAAAATCTGGGTGTGTGGTTTGACTGATTTCTTTATTTTTCTAGGCATTTTCAGAATGTCTTACCAGGTTTCTTTTGTCCAACTCAGTAATCTAAGGAGGGTTCAAAAGTATTTGACACAGGAAGATACTGTTATAGCTGAAAAAAAGGCTCTCTAGAGCAGTCGGGTTGACCATAGTGATTCCTTGTTTATGAGTTTTCTGCTTTCAGTGCCTAGCTAGAATCATGACCAATACATCCAGATATTCACACACTACTCCTTTGCCCAGATTCACAAAAGAACTTAGCCTGGACTTAGACTTAAAGTTAATACATTCGCCTTCAATTCAGGCTTAGTCTGTGGTCTTAGACTTAATGGATTTCACAAAGCAGCAAAATCCAACTGCACAAGTACAGCCCAAACTGACTTTCCCCTCACAGAAGGACAGAGGCTCAAGGATGACCATTTATCAACGTCCTTGAGGCTCTTTAGCCTGCCACTGGGGATAGGACCCAATGACAGAGAACCGCCATTTTAAGTGGTCATCCGAACCACAATGTATCTGCCTATACCTGGGTTTGAACCTATGTCCTCTGTGTTCCTATGTGAGTGTGTTACCCACTAGGCCACAGTGGCAGATGTCACTATGTGGCTACAGTGGCTATGCCTTGGGCACAAAGTTAAGTCCTCCTGGGAGAGGGCTTAACTTTTATAAACAAAGACTTAAAAATGACGGTCATATTTTTTCTCCACTTCAAAATTTGAAATGGTATGTGATAACAAGATTTTCCATTTCAAAGCAGCACTTATCCTCAGATAAAATGCTTCAAATTAAGGATATATGTCACCAATAGTATATTTTTAATAGAAATAAACCACTGTGGTTATTTGATAAGCTTGGAATTAGCTAAGTCACACTTTGTAAAATATAAATTTCAGTCCCGGACCTAGATAAGACCAAAGTCTTAGATTTAAGTCACTGACTTAGTAAAAAAACTTGGCTAAGTTTAAGACCCTTTGTGAAACCAGTCCCTGTACTTAAGAGTTTGCATTGCTTGTGGTTGAACAACGTTCAGTGTTCAGAACAGCTACAATTGTTCATAAGTTCCTCTGAATTGGATATCCCAATATTTTAGCACATGTTTGAATTCTAGAAGAAGTGTTTATATATTACTTGGAATAGTCATGTGGATGATGAACTTCTGGAGTTGACACTGTTAGTTACATCTGTACATAATTCTACCAAACATATTGCGTTTAGTTTTGCCAATGAGGCCCTCAAGGGACGGAATGAGTTGCACGGTGACATCAACTCTACCACGCCTCTTCTATCAACTGAAGGCTTATCTCATTGCAAAAGCCTGCCCATTCTGGGTTCATAGTATTCATATGATGGTTTTTGTGGTGCTGACACCCCAATTTTATCACTGGACTATAATCTTTAGGGATTTTTCGTCTTTTGGTTGATGCACCTTACAGTTTGGCTTTTGGTGGAGATTAAGTGCTATAAAAAGTAATAAAGGTTACAACATAAAAATGTAAAGTAACGGCAATCTCAGACATATTCATAGAGAACCAAATAAGCCAATTATTTGAAAGATTGTGTTGAAGCCAGACATTTTTAACTAGCTGCGGCTACTTTCTTTGTTGGTCAGTAGTTCTCTTTGCCTGTTTTGGTAACACAAAAAACTTCAGATTGCTTTGTAGTCAAAAGCAATGCATGTGAGTTAATCAAGATTTTCTAACTATATGCCACTCAATATCCAAAAGCGTCTTCTAACTTCCCACAAATAAATGCTAAGCTAAACTCACTTAAGCCAAATAAATTGTTAGATTCAAGACATCCCTAAATTTATGTAAATATTATCTGAAGCCAGTCTACCACATCTCTCTTGATAGTTAGGTCATCACTTGCCATTAGCTTGATTAAAACGCCTGGCCAAAAGTGTGAGCTGATTACTTTACAAAAAAATGACAAAAACCAGAGGAACTAAGATCCCAGTTAAGAGAGTCTTACATTAAGGCCCAGAGCTTAAATATCCAACTTACATCAACAGAGTGAGACAATTACCTGTAGCTGCCATGGGCATTGCCAAACAAAGAACTTTTTCGATGGATTCTGTATTATTTCCTGGATATTTTATGCCAGATAGAACCTCAGAGTTTGACAAAGATATTATTTGATTTCCAGACCTCCTCCAGAGAAAGGGGTAATAAGTGTTGTTTGGTACTCACAAAAGCAGCTCAGTGTTTCAATCACTGGTCTTGCCACCGGAAATCAATCAAATACAAACAAATGAAATTGGCAATTATAATTTCAAAGGGGAACCTTGGGTCAGATATTGAAGATTAGGGATTTTGATAATGGACTTATTTCTTTGTATATCTAACCTCACAATAGTGATAGTGCACGGAACTTTTATGGTCGTAAAGCAAAGGAAGCTTTTAAACTATGCAACAAATATTGTGAAGACTGAACCAAAGGTCATTCAATAAAACAAGAAATCTTCCAAATGACATATACCAAAGAATTTAACACGAATAAAAATGACAATATTACACTGTTCATCTCCATGAGTGATATATTTCCCTTTAGGTCTAATGAGAGTTATTTTACATTTATAATCCACGATTTTATATGATTATTAAATAAAGTAAGTTCATATTGTTTAAAGGAAGAACGCGAAATAATTGATGAAATATTACTGTAAAATGTATAGTAATAATAAGTATGTTCCCCTATTTAGGCCATATACGGTTCGTGGTGGATACTAAAATTTGACAGATACAATCCTACCTTACAACTGAAAATAATGTGATGGTAAGAAAAGATGCAGAATATGATCTAAGGGCCATTTTCACAAAAGGACTTAGCCTGGACTTAGTGGTTAACCCTTCCTTTGCCAGTTTCCACAGAAGGTCTTAATTTATTATTGTGTTTGGGAGGAATGCGCCAGAAAAAAATACATGTCCATATTTTCTTCTTTTCATTGAATTCCATATTTCTATTTAAACTGAAGCTGTGACATCATATTGGCAATTATGGAAGATCTAGCATGGTAAATCTAACATGATACAGGGAGCTTATAATAATAATTAATAATAATGATAATTATAATAATAGAAACATTAATATACCGCAAATTTGTTGAATATGCTACAACATGTGCTGGAATCAAAAAAGGGACAGTCGGTAACCATAGCAAAGTTGTAACCCAGCAAGCCCCCTCCAAGGGAGAGTAACTATAGTGGTGGACAAGCTAGTCTAAACAGGTAAGTTTTAACTTTGCTTCTAAAACATTCTGTTGTGATCTGACACTTAATCCGAGCCTGTTCCATTCCACTGGTGCAGCAGTGGCAAAACCTTATAGGGCCTATGGTCTTCCTGGGACGAACTGAGGAAACTGATAATCTGTTGATGAGGTTGTATTTGAAAAGAATATGATATAAAATGGGAGTGCAGTTTTTACTAGGTAAAGTTTTACTTTCAGCTCATTTTGTCCAGTCTGCAAACAAAATGGCAGAACACATTATGAACTATCTGAAGTTTAGCAACACTGCCTTTGCCGACCCCATACAGTAGGGAATTACAATAGTCTAATCGACTACTGACCCTAGTGTGTGCCAGAAGAACTGCACTATCAACAGTTTGAAATTTACAAATCTCTAAGGTGATAATAGCAGGCATGGTAGACCTTACCTACATGACTGTCAAGGTGTTAAAGTTAAACCTGGGCTTTCCACTTCCTCTGCTGGCGTTATAGAGTTTTGGAGGAATGTAACAGGAAATGTTGGTATAAGTGATGTGGGAGAGTGGGTAGTTGCTTACTGATACTCAGTAGTTTACTGTGCAGAATCTCGACCAACTAGTGTGCACTGATTTCCTTTGTGTTGAAAGTGGTGTTAAACTCAAATATATCAAATGGAACATGATCAAATTTGTTACACACGTAGTTGAAACATAGACACTAACTGATTCCTCAAGGATCCAGGAGTATCTAGATATGGCAATGGACCAGGGCCAGGGTTTGCACCAACGTACTTTTGAACATTCAAATATCTGAGATGACTTCATAACAGATCTACACACAAGCTGATTTAATACTTTACACTGTACCTAGCTTTAAAACCCATTCGGGGTACCTTGGCATAGAACTGTGAACAATGTATATGACTTGACAAGCAATCTCATGCATAACAATTTTTATAGTTTAAATACTATTAACTTTTTCTAATATTTTCAAATTGACTATTGTTTAAAAAGTACTTTTTTATTCATGTAATTATTATGTGATGTATGTATAAGTACATACCTCATCAATCATAGACTGTATATAGTTACTACTCACCAGTTGTTTGTGCCAATGTTGGTTGGCAATATAACATCCAAATGTATGTGGTTAAAAGGGCAAAGTTTTTGGAGAGCATCCCTGAACTCTTTTTGGCCATCCAAGATTGCATTTTATATCCATTTAATGTAGCTATTACAAAGCTAAATCTAGACAAATCAGAGCAAACAGTAACTCACATCATACATTGAAACACATTTTATCACCTTGACTTCGTTATTTAGTTTATCATACAAAGATACGTTTTTTTTCATTATTCGATTTCTTAAAATATTTTTCCTTGTTCCCTGTTATACAAATCAAACAATTTTAAAATGGTCTAAATGAGTTACTAATATCCACTATGTCATCAGCAAACAGTGTGATCCATTAGATAATTAAGTTTTTTACTAATTCGGAGTTATAAAAAATAACAGGCTTTTATATCTACAATAGATACAATTTTTACTGGTGTATTGATGCCCGGTGAAGTTTAACCATTAAATGTAATAAAACCTGAATTCAACTAAAAACAATAACGCTGTCTTATCCAAACATTGTTCTGATAAATAAAACTCCAGAAATCTGTTAGAAGCTCACTTTCAAAAGGGTCTCACATATTTTACATTTTTATAACTAAAATAATCAGACACTAATACATGTACCAAATTCCCACAAACGTCAAATCCATGTGTAATTTTTAGCTTTCACATTTTTTTCATTTCTGCCGGAAATAACATTGATTTCTAAAACTTCCAAACAGAAAAAAATAGAGAAAAATACGGGGTGAAAACAACAGACTTGAAATATATCCCATTAGAACATGCCAGCCAATCAATGCAATCACATGATCTATTGGTCTCCAACTTTCTGCTGGCAGCAAGAGTGAATGCTCGGAGAAACAAAGAAAAGGAAGCTGTCTCAATATTTGTGGCCTATTCACCTGAAGATTATGAGATTTAAAACATCCGTGTGTAGATTAAAAAATATTAACTTGAAATTATATGAATTTGCTTCTTTTTGTAGCCACCAAAACCTTGTGAACTGACTGCTTAACAAATTTGCCAGTTAATTCATTGTCTCTTACCTTTGTAGTCCTGGATTGGGAAACAACTTATAGAAGAATGTACTATATGTCATTGTGTGAACAAATTATAAACATTTTTAAGCTCGAGCTCTAGTGAGGCTTGCTCTTCTAGACATCGATTTTTTTACCTCCGCTAAGGGGATTATGTTTTCGCCTGGTTTTGTCTGTGCGTCTGTTTGTTTGTGAAAAAGATAAACCAAAAACTTATGGACGGATTTTGATGAAATTTTCAAGAGTGATCCGGACCACTATCAGCAAAAATATGAAATAGAGGGGGGGGGGGGGGGGAGCAATATCAGTGCCAATGGTAGGTTTTGAAAGTCCAGGAATTGAGCTCCCATCGCAGCGGTCTGCGCTCTCCGAGTGCTCTTGTTTCATTTTTTTTTTGTCTCCACAACACTTTCATTAATTGTGGCCTAGCATGATGAGTACCTGTCTCATCACTGAAGTTAAGCAGCAATGGGCTGTGTTAGTACTTGGATGGGTGACTGCCTCAGTGCATTACTCATATCTCTGTTGGCTTTGCGGCTCGCACCAGAAAACCGAAACCCCTTTCTGCCTTGTTTGAAAATAAATTTGGAAGCTTGTCTAATTGTAGGTCTACAGAAAGGTTTATACAAGTATTTCCCTGTCAAACAGATCATATGTAGCTATCTCAGCAGTCAAGTCAGTTTCTTGATTCTTGAAGTAAATGAATGAATCAAGAGAGAGTGTTTTGGGAATTTTATCTCCAAATAAAAACTCTCTCTATTAAGGCAAATAAATAGTTTTCGGTGTTTAGTCACAAATAAATCCAGTGATTAAGAGGCAAAGAATCTTACAGGTACAACCACAATTGACCACTATTTAAAAAGGGAAAAAATCTAATTTGTTTTGAAAATTCCTGCTAACAGCTGGGTCAACTTTAGTCAGAAATTATTTCTCACACGTTATCATAAGCTAGATTCGAACCTATGACCACAAGGTCAGAGCAAAGTGATCGGCTGTCAAATCCGACAACCACACCAACATCTAGAGGGCCACTGAAGTCCGCTTTGGGGACAGCACTGAAGTTCCCTTTGGGGACAGCTAGGTAGACCAACCAAGAATAATGCTATTACAGCTGGAAAAATTATGATGATGGAATTGCTTGGAAAAAATAGTACTCATCTGTGAAGTATAGGTACACATAAATTGACAATACAATAGTAAAGTGGACAGACTGTTTCAAGAATAGAACCTTGCTGACAATGCAAGAATACAGAATATCAATCAAAACAATTCTGCTTTTGATCTGTAATAACCCCATTCTTTGTAGTTATTTCATAAATATTGACAATAGTGAACTACATAGACTGACTTTTGAAAGTGAACATTTGTTGATGGTATCAGAGTAGAACATATTAATCAAATTAGATTACTTTTCTGGATTTATTACAACTGTATCCACTTATGCCATATATATATGTCTCTATTCCTTACTGCATGTATTCCACAAATATTTAGATGAGTGTTTTGATTTTGTTTTTAAATTGTACAAATATTTGCGATTTTCTGTAATTATTTATTCTGTAAATATATCTAGTTGACAATTGTTTATGAATGAATATCTTCCCAGAAGAAATGAAGATACCAGACAAGTAATCAAACCACTATTGTCTTTCGTCTCTGATGACCATCCCGCATCCATTTTGTATTGGTCCAGCATTTAGACAGTGAATGCTTGTAGGTTTTCAGATCCAAAGTAACCAACAGGATTATCTCACAAACCAGGAAGAAAATGGCTCCAGTGGCCAATACCTCAGCATGGCTAGCTTCCACTGGAGTGCTGTATGACAGGTCTCTATTTCTTACTGGAACAGCTGAGAATGTTTTAAAAAACAAATCAGATTACCAGCTCAGTACAGAAAAAATTCCACTTGAATGTTGTATGACTGGTCTCTATTCCTTAGTGGAACAGCTAGGAATATGTAAAAAACAAACTAGTCAGACTACCAGCTCAGTGTGGTTAGCTTTCCACTGGATTGTATGATATATCCCTGTGCCTAAATCAAACATCTGAGAATCGTAAAAAGTCTTTAATATAATTCTTAGTTTCTGTACCAGGTAAATCAAAATCAGACGACCTTCTCGCATCCATCTGACATGCAGCTGTGGAGATGCCAGGCGAGTAACAAAAAATATGGTAGAAAAGCTTTCTTTTGCAGGAGTAGGTTTTGAAAATTAAATATTTGTTTGAAACCGGTTGAAAGAATGGCATTACAGATACAGATGGAGGAAATCAGTGCATACTAGTTGGTCAAGATTCTGCACTTTCTCTGTCACTGAAGCCAAGTGGGTAAATACGCTCACCTAGAAACTGAGGGTTGAAGAAAACCTAGGTACGAGCCCAGGTTCAGGTATATACATAATGGCACAGATAACAACTTAAAATGATGTTCCTCTGTAATTGGGCTCTGACCCTAATGCCAGGCTAAAGAACTTTCAATTAGGGGAATATCAGTCATTAGACATTTGGGCTGTATTGTGTAACTGATATAGGTCAAATAGTGCTTCAATCCTGACGTTAGAAGATATTACACTGAGTATAAATGCTAATGCTATCACACAAACCAGCAGGTTCCAACAAACAACTACCAACTTTTCCTATTCATACTGGGCTGAGCACCGACCTGAGAGGTGGAAGGAGTGTGTGTTATCTACTATGGCATAGTGCTCCCAGTACTTAAGTTTGAGAAGTGTCACAGATATAATATAAAGCTATCAAAAATTTAGACAATATAGAATCGTTATACTACAATTACAAGTGATAAAAATGTCAACTTATAAACATATTCAAAACTTACGTTGACAACTTTGAAAGTCAGGAAACCACTTCCCTTCAGAGGTGCAGGTTGCAGTTTGTGTAAAAAGGTTGTTGATTTCAAAACCATCATCACAACTCACCACTACTACATGCTCTGATGAGTTATTCTTCCTATGTACAACTCTTAATCCCAACCAGGTGGGAACTGGCTTGCACTCTGTTAAAAACAAGTTCTATAAAATGATCCATGTGTTTATTTTTTAGAAATGTTAGCTTTTAAGCGAGGAGCTGTTGTTTTCAGTTCTATTTTAAACAAATATATACCCTCGATATATACCTCGATCTATAAATTTTTGCAAAATATTCGACATAATTTATAATTTTGTTTATTTGACCTTGTCCAGAACAACTTTACAAACGAAGTTGGTTAAAATAACTATTTCTTGTGTTATAGTGGTATTTACATTTTTGAAAATGAATGGCTCTAATATAACTGATAAAGCTGGTATATCACTACAAAAACACAACATTGTTTCAGTGTCTTACAGTAAGTTCACACATCTCCGGAAAAACAAATCTATCCTTAAAAATTGTCTCACAGGGCATATCAAACGATGTAGGAAAGTGGTAGTACAAGTCCATGTATTCTAATTCAAATTGTAATTTTACAGTGAAAATAAAAATCAATGTAGTTTAAACAAGCAGAATTAAGTATGTATCACTATGTCAATTGTGGATTATCATAGCAGTTTTATATCTCTTAACTACCAGGAAAATCTAATAATATAACCCTCACTGGACCACTTTAGTTCTCAACAGGTTTACAGCTTCAGTGACTACCTTTAGGGGATCTAAAAGCGAGACGTTTGTTCATAATAAAAATTTTATAACCTTGATGGGAGTTGTTTTCCTTTTCGGTAATTTGACTAATGATGCCATCTTTGACTTGTGGATGCCTTGTTGACAATTTGAAGAAAGGATTCTCCATTATCTCTTTACTAGATTCACTTAGCAGAGTAGATTTCATCTTTGTAGTGAACTGTTTATCTGATTGTGTCCTGATAGTGGCTGTTTGTTCAGGAACAACTGAAGCCATATCATCTTGTACCACATCAACATCCTGTAGAAATGCTGTGTCTTCAGTTGTTGCATCCAGATGCTCAAATCTCTTCTCCGTTGCTGTGACTCTTGAATTACCATGGAAATGCCAACCATATCTTGTGTCTTCATCACTTTTATCCTCGATGCGATCCAATGGTAACTGATCTTTTCTACTAATAGTTCTTGGTGATCCAGTTCTACTCCCCACAATGTATGTCATCTCACCTGGCTCAGGCTGTTTGTCGCACAGTTTTCCACTCAGTGTTTGATCTCTGGAAAGCAAATCACTATTAGTTGATGCTCTATGTTCCAGGGTATGCATAGAAGCCTGGTCTGTAACACTGGTGTCTTCTGACAAGGTTGAAGATGGTGAAGAAGTCACACAGGCATTAATATCTACATCTGATGATGTAGTCTTGAATTTCAATTGATTGCTTGGTGTTGCTGCAAATATTAGCAAAGGGGGATGTCTTCAGTGTGTGATACTCCTAATAGAAAGATTAAGTATGTTTCTATTACAATACAAGGGTAAGTTCTCAGGGCATTTATTGGAGCTGCAAATATATGTATCCAGTAATTTATTTGACCAGTATCACTGTAGGAGTACACTGAGTAAACCGAAAACATAGTGTAAACAGAATATATTTTAACTATTTAAGTTTACAATGTCACAGAACAAAATACAGCTCAAAGTAGTTTAATATTATTTCAATGTATTACAAGCAGCCTTATGAATTAGAGAGTGGTTAAGCAATCAGAAAGGCTTATGTATCGTAAAGGTGATGGAATGAGATATGTGATGGACAAACAACAGTCTCAGGCCTTTGTGTCGTACTAGTTTTGATCAATTTTGAAAAACAAGAAAATCATAACACTGTCCAAGACCTGTCTAGTAATTTTAGTATGGTTACATATTATGGGGAAACATGACAAAGTCATATGGTCTATTTCATATGTATAGCCAGCACACTATCTCGTTTTCTACAGCACTCAAAGTGCTGTTTCACCCATCCTTGATACTCAATTGCAGTCTAAGCTCTAGTAGCTAACACGGTCTACACTGAAAGACACAGTATCAGGGATGACTGTGTATTAATATGCCTGAGGTTCTTTAGCATGCCACTGGAGATAGATCCCATGGACAGAGGACTACCATTTAAAGTGGTCATGCAAGCACATATTGGTTTGTACCTGTGTGTATTTGTGTACCTGTAACTGGTATCTTTGTGCTTCTAGGCAAGATTGTTATCCACTAGGCCACAGTGACAGATGAAGGCTAGAATACACATGAAAAGCTGTTTTGAAATCATCCTTATAGAAATTCACATCACATAATAGGTCATTCCACACTTTACTCATTTAATATCAATGCTTAGAAACCTTACCTGAATAAGCCATCTTTATGGACAGAATGAGAACAATCCTCAGAAACATGGTAACAACATTGAAACCTAGCATCACTGACAGTTGAACAAGCAGCAGATGACTGGAGGAATTGCAGTTTATAGATAATAAAATCTCATAGATCACAATAGTTATACAGATTGTATTTAATGGGCAGACAATCCCATTTAACATCAGTTCATTGCATTTATTTAAGTAAAATTGAGAAAAATTAAAAATTCATAATTTTATTTTGCCCATAACCTCATTTTGCTTTCAAGGTTTCAACCCTGGTGTTAAATTGATATTATGCTAATTTTTTTGCTAAATTAAGTGAATAGTTAACATAATTAACAGTGAACAAGTAACTTAATTTTTTTTACTATTTTTGAAAGAAAGGTAATACTCTCCTGAAGTTATGACTCAGTCTGCCCTCAAGTGATCGTTTTAAATGGATGGAGTTCACTCAAGCAAAACCTCAATGGGCACAAATCTCTGACAGCTCATATTTAAGATGAATAATTTACTAGAAACAGCTTTGGGGTGTTTTTTCTTCTGTCAAAATTCCACTTTTTGGTTGTTTATTGGCAGTGTGGTAATGCTTTGTAACAGTGTGACTGAGATGTGTGATTAAATGTACATTAATGCACGAGTCCCATTCCGTTTGTATTACATCTGTAGGCTTCATAACATCATGTGAACCACAGATGAAAATGACTCTAAATGTACACAGTAACACAGAAATTTTGAGCAATTCAAAATTTCCAATTGGCTGGTCTCAAAATGTACAGAACGCCAGGGTAGGCAAAGTTTACTGACAGAGGCACGTACCGCAATGTATGGAGAAATGTGTTATACACCATGCCTATAAACATTGATAATGCTGCCTATAGTGTGATAAGTACATTAGATGCAAGTGAAGGAAAATCAAGTGATTGCTTAATTGATTGTGATATATTGTCCATAACATGGAGTAGTGTAGAAAACTATGAGATGGTAAATTTATAAATCAGTTTGATTTTTACATCCCCTTTAAAAAAAATAGTTAATTTCAGAAAAGTCCGTTAGTGAATGTCACCAGAAAACCTTTGACACAAGCTGGACTAATTCCCCATTCACACTGCAGGCCCTATACTTCAAGGTTAGAAGTTTTACTCGATGGCAGAACCACCTCTCAGGCCGCCTCATATCTTCTGAGATTTGGAGTGTCCATAACGTATGATGCGCATGGCCACTGATGGGGCACAGTGTGTAACTGTGAGTAACCTTAGCATGAAAGTCGTACAAATGTCTATCATCGAGAGACAACCTCCATTTACATTCACTCCCCTTATATAGCCATCAAATGAACACCTACTACCAAAACGAGAACGAGACACCACCTTATAAAAACTGTAGCCCACGCCTTCAGTCATATAATATGAAAAAATTATCTTGCAGAAGGTCACTGATATGGACAGACAGGCACTGACACACATGGATAGAGGGGCGGTGGTAAGGCTGAGAAGTGAGTGATGGTGAAGAGGTGGAAATTTTAAACATTTTAAAAAACTTCCGTAGAATACTGAAGGATTAGGACAGTGGGCCACTATATCACATGTTCGCAAACAGTCGGCAGGCGATAACGAAGGAGAGGGACATAGTGACCAATGCCTACTGCCACAGTTAATACCACCTGTATGAGAAAGGATATTAGATCCAAGCCCAAATAGATGACAGTCAAGTGATAAAATGCCAAGCTTGTTAACCACCAGGTCAGTGCAACATCTAGTTCAACTAATGAGTGAATTGTAGGTATTTTCATTCACAATTCTTGTAGGAGAAGGGTGTATGTCAGAATTTTGACAAGAAATTTTGCTTTTATTGGAGTTATCTACTTGAATTCGTAAAACATCCATGTTGGGATCTTTACCTGTATGACCTAATCTGACAAACATCCTTTCAGAACAACTTATTGTAATGGTATTACTTATTTTGACTGAGAAATATAACTGGTTCAATGAAAGAAGATAAGCATTAGACATATTGTTGTAATTTTCAAAACTGATAGCAATATTAAGTAAAACAAGTCATAAAGTTAGGATTCCACATTCCAATCAACAACTTTGGACTTATTCGAGCAGGCCCACAGAATTGCCAATTGTTAGCGTTAAACCCACACAGATGTGACAACTTCTGAATAGATGCCCAATGTACTTATTTCTGGGCTTCCCTGGACTTTGGAAAAAATCAGTGTTGCTTTTTGTATAAATGTTCTATTTTTTCTAATTTGGATTTTTATAGCACTTAATCTTTGCATTCAGTTAGACTATAAGACTCAATAACCATGAGCCATAGACAAATTTATCAGCCTGTTTGCATAGAAATTGTCATTTTCACATAAACCACTGGATAAATCAGAAACTATGGTGGAAGGTCCTTGACAAACAATTATGATTTAAGTTTTTTTCCTGAAGGTGGAGCCAGCGGAAGCAGAACATCATCAGGTTAATTCTTTTTTTATATATTCACACTCACTAAGAATCAAAAAGCCATAGAAATGCATTCGCTTTGAAGGTTTGATGTCACATGTATTTGTAAAAATGATTTGTCAAAAATGAAATATTATTTGGTTTAACTTCAGCATTTTATTTTTCATGGTATATATATATCATTAGGCATGAATAAACAATTGTCAACTTTCTCACTTGAGGTTAACCACACACCAAATAAATATAATATACTGATACAGAGTGGTAAAAGTAACATTACAGACTCATTCCAACATGTTCATTCCATATACAGGAGTGGAACCCACACAGAAATGAGAGCATGGGGAGAGATGCCAAACTTGCTAGCAAATAGGCAATCATGAACCAGACAGCCATGTTAAATATCAAACTTCACTAAAATGTGGGAGTATTTTCATAAGTTTACGACAGGAGGTATAAAAGTTGTTCAAATGGGGGATAATATAACTGTAGCTCAAAACATAATACGATAAGTAGTAACTTAGTAGATTCAAACAACCAGTTAAATGCAGTCTATGTCTCATCAAATTGTGACCAGCTAAAACAAAACAAGTAAAAGGACAAACCCTCCTACTGCTAAAATCACCAAAATCACCACATGCCATATCTGGAGGTGGGAGTCCAGAAACAACATTACTCTGAGAAGTAGCTCCACCAATATTAAGCCAGTTAACACTCTGAAAAATATGCCAAGGAACTTGTCCAAAACGCCTTCATTGAAGGCTCCTGTAGGCGGACCACCTTTGTAATGATTGTATTGACAAATCATGAAGAGAAAGAACAAAATCAATAAAATCCCGTTCACAAGGAGCAGCCAATAAGCTGGTGCGGATGTCAGCAACTCTTTCTCATAACGGTCGATGACGTAATAGAGGCCTTTAGTGATGTTATTTTCGCCCACGAAATACTTCATAGCTTCTTCTTGGATACTGTCAATTTCATCCCAGGTCAAGGTCTTTTCTAGTTTATAGGCAACCCCAGTGCTTAACTGTTGAAAAAGAAGACATTTACTTATAGTTTTTAAAACTTTGTTTATGGGTCTAACATATATATTTAGAGTTTTAATGGGTAGGTAAAGATGACCCTGTGGTAACACTCCGATCCCACATACGAGGCTATATGGGTTTGAATCTAGGTTCAAACCATATTTGGGAATGCTGGCAGGTGCATTCATGGCCTCTCAAACTAATATGTACTGTTTTCATGAACCTTAAATTTAAAGTACTTGTACTTTCATTAACCTTAAATTTAAAGTACTTGTACTGAAAATTATACAATATCTTGAAAAAAAAAAACGTTCTGGCTCTGTTATCTTGAAATGAGAGCAGAAATACTGTGATAACTCTTTACAATTTAGTAGATACAAACCCTTAATCTGAAAAAAAAACATAATTTTTTTTCCAAATTTGTGAGCATTTGCATACTTTTATAGTGATTTTGTTGAGCAAAACTGCCATGTTTTAGTCTCGCAAGTTTGACTTCCTGTAAGTAGGCCTATTTGATTGGAGATGTACAAAAACACTTCTGTTTTAAGAATTCTAAAATTGGAATGGTTTTACATTAGCAACTTTCTGATCTACATACATTTTCTATACCAACCCCTCCCTAGTTTAAACCCTCATATAATCTGATTTATAATATTAAATTACCCCTTTAACGACTTATCTTGAGTTATCTCGAGGATTTATATGGACTTTTCTACACTGTGACGGCATCAAACTGCATCAAATTGGCATAGCCCTACATCCGGTTTATCAAAATTGTATCAACCAATAAAACAATTACAGCATTTCTGATTAAGGTGAATGACAACCACCATTTTAAGCAAACATAAGAATATAAAAATGTCTAGTTTTTAAAGACTTTCTTCCCATTAATGACAAGTATGAATTATTCATTTCTGAAATTAATGATGAATTTATTGACTATTCAAACCTTTTGCATTCTGTTCCAGTAGACAATGACCACAGTGGTATTACAGGCATCAGCTCCCCATTTATCAGCCAGTTTCTAGCAATAAAATAAAATAAATAAATTTATGAAATAAATGTATCTGACTGAAGTTGAACTAAAAGTCACACAAACAATTCTTTTAGCCACGACTGGATTGATTCTAAGATCAGCTTGAATTATGAGAATTGGTGGTTACTTGCAAATGCCTAATGAGTTTCAGTGCAGCAGCCTGAGCAGCCTGCATATTTTTGGGGATGTATTCACAAAAGGGATCAAGATCAAATTGTGCCAAAAAATCAGCTCAAGTTTTGTATAAATAGGTGTAGATATGAGCTGATTTTAGGCTCAACTTTAGCTTGGTTCCTTTTGTGAATACGGCCCCTTATGTAGATTCTTCCAATTTCTTCAATTCTCTCTAACAACCACCCAACATACACACTGTGTTAGAAACTTAGAACTGATGTTAAATCCAAATAAATCAATCCATTTCCACTCTAAGGGCACAAACCTCCACCAGGGGGCATATCAGATTTTTTATATATCCAGAATATGAACTGGATCTTTCTCTAATGGTAATCACTTCTTTGTTTGGCCAGGCCCCAGCCACGTAATGAATTTCATGAAGATCTACTCTTTTTAAGTAATAACAATCAAATTGCCTCAGTCATTAAAAATACATTGATAACTCGGGATTTTTTTAATCCAGAATATCTCCTTTTTTCAAAATAACTGCTTCCTTTGGCCAGCCCTTATCCACATAAACAATTTCATAATTATCCATTCATTAATTTTCATTACCTTATCCACAGAAACAAATTCATAACTATCCTTTAATTAGTTTTTATTAACTCATCCACATAAACAAATTCATAATTATCTATTCATTACTTTTGGAGTTATTGTGAACACAAACAGACAAATCAGCACACCCGAATACATAACCCATTAGGGGGTGAAAATCCTGGTGTGATGTTATACCTGTGCAAACACATCTACTGCAAACTGCGCCTCTGCATCTGTCAAGTTGACAGTGGAGTAGTCATAGATCAACTCGGGTAAAACCTCCTGACAGTTATTTTCACAGCTGTTAAATAAAGAGACTGTATTTTAAGTACAGTGTAATTGGATATTATTCAATTGTGCTACAAACTTTGCAATTTTAGGCATTTTAGGCTATTGCATAAGTTAAAATGCTGAATGTTTATAAGGTTTAACATTTGAATTTTCTAGATGTGTTCCAAGTTACTTGCAACAGAAAAAGAAATAACAGAAAAATGTAACAGAAAGTAGTGTATATCTTTCAAAACAAGATTTTACACTATAAGCCATTGGGCAATGCAAGCCACTGTTGACTTTACGAAGTTAGTGGACAGATTCAAACCCAGTGCTACAGCCATGGCAGGTGTGTGTGTGCTACATATTGATATACCTCGTTTAAGAGACAAATATTTATGTGTATGTGTAAAGGTCCCACATATAATTATAAAATGTTTCAAGGCAACATGTCAACTGGCAAAATACACCTGCTTGAACTTTATATAAAATCATATTAACTTAGAGTAATGTCTGAACTCTATGGTGGTTGAACAAGTCAGTTTAATGCTTCACTTGTTACTTTTGAATTCAGTTGTTAAAAATCCTTAACCTAGTTTTTTAATGCAATTAGTGTCATTAATTACTACCAACAAAACTTTAGTTTACAACAAAAGTCTCTTCTCAAATTACATGGAAAACCAAACTATATTCATTATTTTTCCTTATATGTATTTATGTCTTTAGGTCATGACTCTTGTACATTTGTCACATATCATGATATTTAAGAGTACATTGTACAAGTTATGTGTGGGGACCCGTCTGCGAGTGAAAATCTATACTTCAGTATTTGACATGATTTTTTAGCTTCTCAACTAAAATATTTAAAATATGTACACAATTTTGCTTACAAGTTAAATCGCCTCTGTAGTAAAATATATTGTCCCCATACACAGTACCTACGACCCACATATCCAGAGCACATTCAATTTAAATCTTTAAATACCACTTGAAAAATACTCATTCATGGTATAACATACAGTAACATAAGAAGAGCCAGTGGCCTTACAGGACAAATTACAAATTAAAAATAAATTAAAGACAAATGCATGTAGACTTCCAGGAACTCAGAGGACGTAGGTTCAAACCAAGGTACAGGCACATAAAAAGTGTCTCGGATGACCACTTAAAATGGCTGTCCTCTGTCAATAGGTCCTATCCCCAGTGGCAGGCTAAAGAACCTCAAGGACGTTGATAAACGGTCATCCTTGAGCCTCTATCTTCCAGTTAGGGGAATGTCACTTACTTGACAGCTTGGGCTGTACCTGTGCAGTCAGATGGGATTAATAGCCCTTTGAGTCCTGTAGTATATGGAGATATTGCGCTGAGTGTAAATACACAATACAAAATACAATACAATAAACATATGTGTCTAAAATCTAACTCTACTCACATGGCATGGGTATTTGAGATGTTGGTTGCCTTGATATGTTCCATCAGCACCACTAGCACAGTTATGTTGTGGATATGACCTGACTCATCCCTACACTGTATTGAGGTATTGGCCTCCAGTTCGGACAGCCTAGTATCCAGGTTTATGGCTGGAGAGTAATATGAGAAAAGTATCAATGAGTGAAGTATTTATGAATGATGTATTTATTTATAAATTGCAAATTGATGTAGACATCCTCCAAGGTGCTTATACCCCAGTCACACTACAGGTTGTATAACCCGCAATTATAGATGTTGTGCCTAAGGCCCCTGTCCAAAACTACAGTGGCAAAATGTCCAATAACTTGCATGTTCTATGGAAGTTTTAAAGTCTTTAAAATTTCAGCCTCTGATGCATCAGCGTGAGAATAACTGAAGGTAACTGCATAACTACGGTAACTGTAGGTGTAATCCACAGTGTATATAAGGTTATGACTCGGTTGTCTTTTGGTGTAATACGGCGACATACTTAAGCATATGCATACGGACCTGGGACAGTAGTTAAAGGACAAGGGTGTCTCATCCAACACCTATAACCACAAATTATACCACCTGTAGTGCGATGGATAAACTAAATCTCAGAAAATATGAGGCACCCTTAGAGGTGGTTCCGAGTTGTTTATGCAGAGTGTTCATTTGGTAATTCAACAATTCCTTAATTCATCAAAGGAAATCAATGTACCATGTTTAGAAATGTTCCTGAGATCTTGTCATATTGTGTTCTGCAATGTGTGACTTGCTTTTGGTTAGGTAATGAGAACTGTCTCCCCGGTGAGTTCTACTGTTGCCTCTTCTAATAATACAAGGATCACATTTCAACACTTTCCTTAAATACTTTAAGGATCTGTTTCAACTGCGATGTCAGGGCCAAGGTGGCAGAGTGGTAACACTCTCGCCTTCCACCTCTGAGATCAGAGTTTGGTTCCCGCCCTGACCTCAAGAGGGAAAGCTGGTAGTTGCTTGCCGCTGGTCGTCAGTTTACAGTACAGAACCTTGACCAACCGTAAGTACTGGTTTCCTCTGCCCATAAAACTACCCGTCGCGATATAACCTATACAATGTGTTGAAAGTGACGATAAACCCAAATAAATCAAATCAACTGCAATGTTAATATTGGAACTATGTTTTGTGATATGTGATACATTCCAACATGTTAAAGCTGTATTATAAATTGGTGCTTTAATGTGACAACTAAGGTCCCTTGGCCCTATGAACTCATCAAAGTAGGTAAGGAGCCAAGGTGACTCAGTGGTAACACACTCGCCTTCCACCTCTGAGGTCTGTGGTTCTGTGGCTTATCGATGGTCGACACTTGACAGTACAGAACCTTGACCAATTGTATATACCAGTTTCTTCTGTCCATAAAACTGCCCACAGTGACATGACCTATAGAGTGCTGAGAAGTGACATTAAAGCCCAAATAAATAAATACATCTTATGTAGGTAGTGCAGGAGCTGCCTTGTATAGCCATTCCACCCACGCGTCCTACCCACGTACGAATAACGTCTTACTGAACATTATGTATACAGTACGTATAGATACAACCAAAACACACAATGCATTGTGCCAGAAAGGAGCTTCATATGTATCTCCTCAGGCCAGCAGGCAACAGTGTTATCTAGGTATTACCTCTGTGGTCATATACTTAAATATCCATTTTATAATATCATGAAGGATGTACTGAGGGTCTGCATCAGTATGATTTTACCTGTTGACAACTTGGCATGCAAAACCTGTTATTTGATGTACAGCTATTTACAAACTGTTAATATATTGGACAAGAGTCCACAAATCACCATTTTGTTTTTAAAACACCGGCTACCAATGCTTGTTCATGGATGTCATTATTTTGATATTATATCATTTTTATACCTGACTGTAGACAACAAAGGTTACCAGCAACACAATGGTACTAGCATTCTCTCTATGTAGCATTAAATCGTGGTATTTAAGGATTTTATTTATTTATTTGGGTTTAACATCGCTTCCAACACTATATAGGTCATATCAGGACAGGTAGTTTTATGGGCAGAAGGAACCAGTACATACAGTTGGTGAAGGTTCTGTACTGTAAATGCTGACCATCAGTAAGCGACTACCAACTTTCTTACATAGGGTCTGGGGTTTAAACCACTGCACCACCGTGGCCCCTCAGTATATACCAGTTTCTTCTGTCCATAAAACTGCCCACAGTGACATGACCTATAGAGTGCTGAGAAGTGACATTAAAGCCCAAATAAATAAATACATCTTATGTAGGTAGTGCAGGAGCTGCCTTGTATAGCCATTCCACCCACGCGTCCTACCCACGTACGAATAACGTCTTACTGAACATTATGTATACAGTACGTATAGATACAACCAAAACACACAATGCATTGTGCCAGAAAGGAGCTTCATATGTATCTCCTCAGGCCAGCAGGCAACAGTGTTATCTAGGTATTACCTCTGTGGTCATATACTTAAATATCCATTTTATAATATCATGAAGGATGTACTGAGGGTCTGCATCAGTATGATTTTACCTGTTGACAACTTGGCATGCAAAACCTGTTATTTGATGTACAGCTATTTACAAACTGTTAATATATTGGACAAGAGTCCACAAATCACCATTTTGTTTTTAAAACACCGGCTACCAATGCTTGTTCATGGATGTCATTATTTTGATATTATATCATTTTTATACCTGACTGTAGACAACAAAGGTTACCAGCAACACAATGGTACTAGCATTCTCTCTATGTAGCATTAAATCGTGGTATTTAAGGATTTTATTTATTTATTTGGGTTTAACATCGCTTCCAACACTATATAGGTCATATCAGGACAGGTAGTTTTATGGGCAGAAGGAACCAGTACATACAGTTGGTGAAGGTTCTGTACTGTAAATGCTGACCATCAGTAAGCGACTACCAACTTTCTTACATAGGGTCTGGGGTTTAAACCACTGCACCACCGTGGCCCCTCAGTAAGGATTTAAATGATAGAAAAGTATTCAAAAAGATATTAGTGTATTTCAATAACATTACTGACCATTTTCTGCAGGTAAGATGTTCCTCATATCACACACACTGTGTTGATCACTGGTGAAAGCATTCCTCCCACAGGACAGGGGGTAGGCTCTGGGGTTGGGGAATTTACAATGAGAGTAGAACAGGTATTCCCCCCTCTGTGTACTGGAGAAGCCAGGGTTATCCAAGTCTGTACTGCAATGCGGGTAACTGCTCAGCTGCACTGCCTACGTTATATGTGTGGAATGTATACCTTTAACCTTACTTATCAATTTCAGAGCTATGCTATAATAATTTTATTTTGAAATAGAGCACAGAGTGTAAATTCCTGTTCTACTTTTTAAAAAAAAATCTGTAGGTATTCTGGATTTCGATATATATTGTAGGTCACTGAGGAAAACTGTTTCATGTCATTAATAGTGTACAAATGTTAACTTACTTCTCTGCACTCCCTAGCTAGATCTTCATTTGTCAGCCATTATATAGCCAAAACCGTGTGCCGACAATGACAGTAAAAACTCAAATATTCCATGCCTCGGAGGTATGATATCTAATGCCCAGCTAACAATTGGAGTTACAGTGAGGCGAGCCCCCTTAGCTTCATCTAGTTTGAGACTGTTAGTGAGTATTAGTTTAAGATTCAGCTTGAGATTTTTATGAATACCAAAATGAATTCAAAACTCAAATTTTGCATTGTCAAGTGACCAGAATAGTTCATTAATATATATGTCACTTCCAATGTTGTTACAGGCTCCACTGGTCATTTGACAATAATTAGTGCACACAAAGTCCAAGTTAAGGTTTTACATTATGATCCACAGTCAGGGTCAAATTGGGACAAGTCCCCATAATTGCCACTTGTGGGTGTCGAACCCAGTAACTACATGGCACACTTTCTAACCACTAGGTCACTGAGGACCTCATTTGTACACACAAGATGGTCTAGATTCTTGATTTCATTTATTTATTTATTTTGAGGTTTAACGTCACTTTTAACACTGTATAGGTCATATCACGGTGGATAGTTTCATGGACAGAAGAAACCAGCACATTCAGTTGGTCAAGGTTCTGCACTGTAAACTGCCGACCATCAGAAAGCAAAATAGGGTCCGGGGTTTGAACTGCAGACCTCACAGGTGGGAGGCGAGTGTGTTACCACTATGTCATTGTGGCCCTCATCTAGATTCTTGACTACAAGCTTTAACGTGATGACACCTTCTCACTTAATATTGGTGCCAAGTTTTAAAGGAAGACCAAAGATATTAGAAGTGAGTTTAACTTTTGTACTAGTGTGTAGCCACAAAATCACAAGCATAAAAATGATACAATATGTTGAAACAGTAAATCATTTGTTTATATAAAGCATCCGGTTTCAACAACAATATGGGCTGACATTGATGTTATTCATTTATAAATATGCTTTAAAATCTAGATCATTACAGTAATTACTAATTTCGCCAAAACGAAACTTTATTTTGAATATCAGCTCCAGTGCAGGGGCTCTGAAATTTATTTACAAATTAAAAAAAATATTTCTAAACCAATGGCAACAGTATGTGGTTGAATAATCTGCATTTCCAGAAAAGTTTTAAAAATGTAAATAAATGTATGTTGTTAAGCTTACCTCATTGAAAGAGACCAGTTGAAATACAAGTAACAACAAAAGCAACTTTATCTCCATATTGAAACACACAATACACAATTATAATTCACACTCAGTCACTGAATAAATAACATTCTTGTAAAAATTATATCCAGTGATATAATTTGAAACGTCCCTACTATTTATAAAACTCTATAAGAGTTTGATAATATGTTATTTTTATAAGTACGTGTACATAAAATTATCTCTTCAGCATTAACATTGAGTATACCACTGTACATTGCTAACAGGGATTATAGATAAGAGGCTTATTACTTTTCAGTAACTCAAAAGTAGTAATTCACATGTAATCCCATTTTGCAGTTGTGAAGTCTTTCTCCAAAATTTGCACCTTTACCGATCAATATATCTAAATATTGCTATTTACTGAATATTTTTAGTAAATATTCTGAAAGACTTCTTGTCATCAAGTGAAAAGGCAACTTCTTAACATAATGAGTACAGTTGTGTTTTAAATAAGTTAAACCTACAAGGCTACTGTAAATACAGTATTTTTCATTAATTTTCTTATGTACCTTTCTATGTGTTATTCTTTTGTTTGGTATAATATCTGGACAAATTATAATAATCTTGGAATAGAAAAACACAATTCAAGATTTATCTGACAAATATTATGGGTTTTAATTTACCAGGACAAATCAATAAATGTCCAGTCATAATTCTATCCTAAAATTAGGAAGTTCTTTTGTCTGGCATCATCTCTCATTCATTTCACTATAAAAAGGGTAGAAATCAAAATTTAATCATTTTAGAATCCAAATTTAATCTACACATTCCACATACAGGCAATACTAAACAGCAGCCATATATGTAGCATATACCATATATGGATAAAATTGTTGTAACAACATCAAAATTCAAGGCATTGCCTGGTCATCACAATATAAGTGGCAGGTGGGCGCTCATGATTCTGCGTCTATCCAGCATTCTTCCATATTCTGGATCTCTGATGGATTTTGGATCTGGATCTAGCATTCCTTGGATTCTGGCAAACTCCACCAGTTGCTTTATGAAGCTGAAATTACAGATCACCACCCTTCTGGCATTCTTCAGATCCTGTGTGGCCACCAAAAGTCGTCTCCCCATCCTTACCATGAAACTCAATGCAATTGTGCCACTGCGCGAAACTCCTGAACAGTGAATCAACACCCGACCTTGAAGATAGCCAGCTTGAATGAAGGTATGCGCCCGTCCGAAATGGCGACTGATAGGATAGCCCTCTATGTCATCAGCGGGGATTTCATCGTAAGAGATGCCTGTGTTCTTGTACCTGGCTGCGCGGACGGCACGTAATTCACGGGATTCTGGCACTCCAGCACAGTTGAAGATAAACTTGATCCTCAGCCTGCGGAGAAGGTCCAGGTTTTCTGCCTGTGCCTGCGTTCCCAAGTAGACATTGTGGAAGATATGCGTGGGCTGGTCTGGTACCCCAATAAACTGAGTTCCTGACAGGATGTTTTCCATCTTCCTGATGTACACCTCATCTGGAGTATCACCGTGAGGGTTCAAAGCTGAGCGGACTGGAAGAAAGAGACAGTATAACATAATACTAGTTCTTATAATACTAGTAGGTAACTAGAAACAGGCATTTAGTACCCACATACTTTGACAACATTGACATCATTTGGATCTTATAGCTGTGGACATTGATTCAGATCCAACATATTGGGATGCACTGAGAGTCTGACCTTATATGACCTTGATCTACTATGAAGGATATAAAACCCCAATTTTTTGTAATTCAGCAGAACTCGATTTGGTTTGGCTAATTAAGGATCAGTTTCTCTTAATTAAGATATACATTTACACGTACACGGGTAATATGCATAGATTCAAAGTTATAATCCTTTGCAGATGTTTCTGAATTTGTAAACCTATTACTATATGAAATTGGCCCCCTGTCACCAATGTTGAACATTATCTAGATGCCATTGACCTTCCTGCATAACAATGGACAATGCTCATAACAATAGATAATTGAAATATTTAGGGTTTTAACATCTCTTGCGCCTTGGAATACTGTGGCAGTTTAGTTTGGAGTGTTTATCTTTAAGAAGTCATTAACATCATCTCAATTATCAACCGTTTAAAACAAATCACTCCATATTTTTTAAGGTTGAAAAGTTTTGTTTTATATTAAAAATGTTGTTTATAACAATGTTTCCTCTTCGCATACATTGTTGTGTTATGGCTTTAATTAAATCAAGTAAGGCTACCTTAACACCAGCAATTTTAGCAAGTAACAAAGTTAATATTTCTCCAGTAACTGACTTTACCTTTTTCTCTGCGATCATATTCCTCCAATATTGAAGTTGTATCAAAGTGGCTCTTGAATTGGTATCTCCTTGTTGACATCGCTTATTTCTGATCTAAATCCACTTTTTAATGAAATCCTTCAACTTAATATTTAAGTCATCCGAAAGAGGCAGAAAACACTTGATTCAGGAGTCGGGAAAGAGGTGCATTATATACCGGAAGTTCAAATCTCAGAGACAAACATTGTGGTGCGAGTAAAGTGATTGGTTCCCACATTTCACTAAGTTCACCACAGATTGCAATTCTGCATTGGTTTTTGTTACAGCTGCAAGTAAAGTTGTGTTTATCATGGTGTATGTCCCCTTCAGTCCCGTAGCTATATATTATTTGAGATAGCACTGGTTTATTATGTTAATATCTGCTGTAAATTAATATTCTAACAACTAAGAGTTCCTGTTTCTAAACTTAAGCTGAAAACAGGAAAGCTGGTGAGAGGACAAGACTAAAAATATATCCATTGGTTTTATTAACTTGGTGAGCAGAAGATCTATGTGGAGACCACAACTGGTTAGTAAATGTACACAGTCAGTAAATGTACACATAATTTATGTCTGCCTTGCTGGTCCTTGTGCTAAACCTTTATGCTGTGAGCTGCAGTTACTAGTATGTGCATTGTAAATACCACTGTTATACCTGTTTCACCGTGACAAGATGTTTCTATGCATCCATATATTGATAAAAAGGTACCACACTGTTTTCAATATTATTCTATAATTTAATAAGTGTGAACAAAAAAGCAAATATAATCAGTGTTAAATGTTTAAAGTGTTCTAAATCTAATAAAGGTTGCTTGAAATGTTTTATTTATTCATCCATGTTAAATATTGAAATTATTCTCGAGATGAATGATAAAACTGATATCATTGTATCTTCAAACAGATCATCTTTCGGTTTTCTTTAGACATTGTATGTGCATTGTCTTTATCCCTCATGCACTGATCATAAGACAGGTCCACACTTAACAGGCAGTGGGTGTGTTGTCCAAACATAGTCTAAAGCTACTATAACTACAATATCTTAACACTTGATTATAAACCGTTACAGGCAATTACCCATCCCAAAAAGTAATGCTTAATTGTTCAGTAAAGTACTTAAATAAAGCTGTAAACTAGTCAAGTTGTTTCATCAGACGATTTCTGTGAGTGGCCTTGTCCCTCACAATCTGCACATCAGGCAGGTTCACACTCACCAGACGATAGCGGTCTTGACCTGTTCCATACCTTGTTGCTTTGCAATTCTCTGGATTGCGATCGAGTACACCTTTCTCTTTGGCATATTGGACGAGTTGTCGCATGAATGCCACATTGCATACAGCGGTACGTCTCAGATCCTTTACTATCTGTGCAGCCTCGAGCAGATGCATTCCTCTGTCCAGTAAATAGCCTACAGCAATACTGCTGCTTAAACTCGGCCCATCACTACAAATCAGCACTTGGCCACCGGTTTTGCGAGCCCGCCAGATCCAGTTGAAAGAAGTGATGAAGTGGGTGTCAACATCATAACCGCAATGGTCATCTGCTTCTATATGTAGATACCCTTTCACTCCCATAGAAGGTAATTCATTAGACCTCTTCTGCCGATTGTACAGAGGTTTGCGTTTTGTGCTACAGAACAACACATAGTTGATTCCAATACGGCGTAGAAGGCTTAGATTTTCTCCATCAGCTGTGGTTCCAACATAAATTCCAGGACAGATTTTGCTTGGTTCATGAGGTACTCCAAAATGTGGATAACCTCCAAATATCTTCTGAAGTTTGTCCAGATACAGTTCCTCTTCCTTGTGACAAGATGTTCTGCTCATATAATCACTCATGGATAATGGTGGTGTGAAATAGTCAGCCATTTTGTACTGTTTGGTTCTCTCTAAAATGCAACCAGGACATATATAAATTAAAGCATTCATGTAAATCCCTTTTATAGAGAAAAAAAGTAACTTGAAAATGTAACGCTAAAATATTACAATAGAATTTTCCAATTTATTATTAAAACTGACGCTTAACAACAAAAATATATAATTTCCATAGATACTTAATACCACTTTTCCACTTTCACAGTTAATTGTAAGACCTAGTCAATATTAAAGAGGAGATACTGTTGTGACTGATACTGTTAAGAAGGGGAGGAAAACCAGATGATTTCTCCGGAGTGAAAAGATTTGTCATATGACACGAAAGAGCTGTTTTACATCTTTTTACTGGCTACGACGATTTATAAAGATATTTTTAGCACTAAATGCTGATCACTACTCTGCAGTAATCTTGGCACTCCTGCAACTAGTCTTCTCTTGGGACAAGATCGCTCGGCTACATTTTTTACAGAAGAGTTGAGAGGATAGGTTCTAGCACCTTAAAGAATCGTTGTTGCACCCTAAAGATAAGTCGTAGCACTTTATCTCTTAGCCATACTACCTTACCACTGAAAAGTTTGATCAAGAGTACTCGGGAATGAAATGAGCACTTCCAAAATGTTTTGCAACATTCTAAATATTTTGACGAGCTTCAATTATTACAATAATAACACTCCTGACCTTCACAACAGATAAATAAGATCATGGTGTGGAAGTAAACTTGTGCCAGTGGAACAGGGGTATATAGCAAAATATATACATCCACACGTATACAATTGTACATACGATAGGACCTTGTTGAAACAGCTATGTTGAAAATAGACATGTGAATTTAATACTCTTAGTCTGGTATTACACTTACAATACTAAGAAAATTTCCGAAGATGATTTTCACATATACACTTTTAAAACTGCAAGATTAAATGTTACGACAGAAACTCCAATCTGGCTAGATTTGAAATTCTACCAAGAGAAACTCAATTATTAAAGACAGAAACTCCAATCTTAAATACTAAATGAATGATTATTTATCAAGATCGTAGTTTCTTTCAATAAAATTTCAAATCTTGTCAGACTGAGGGTTTTACCAAATATATTGTAAATATTATTTATTTATTTTATTTATTCATACAATCGTATATTTATAAACAATATACAGTTTTAGTATTTAATACATGCAATGAGGTATAAAACACTGAGCACACAGAGAAACTAAATTTCAATTGGTACACACAAACTTCAAAATGTCTAGAATTTCATTATGTGAAAAAAAATTAAATTGCTTTGCATTAATAAAAAAAATAACATGTCTCTTGCCACATTTGCATATAACACAGAGGTGTTATCTACACTTCTATTACATGTTTGTCTCATTTTCTTTACAAAAGCGTATAGTCTAATAGAGGTAAAATTACTCTTCACTAGGCAGTATTTATGACATAAATAATTAAGAGAGTTACACATTCTAGAACCACTGCTATTAAGTGCCAAATTCAATGAAAGATTATTGTATATATTCTCTGACCTAGACAGGGATAAAACAAATTTAAAAATTCTCTTGTATAACTGACACTCAACTGGTAAGTCATTACAGATTAGGGGTAGTAAATGATTATGGGTATTATAAGGAATGTTTAACAGGCGTCTGATACATTTTCGCCATGTAACAAAAAAAGAATCGACACCTCTACGAGAATAATCCCATAAAACACTACCATAAAGTGGCATACAAAAGCTCTTGAACAGCTGATATTTCACTTCAAGTGAGGCATTACCAAATACAGATATTATATGATTAGTATTCATCATGAGCTCATTACTTTTACATGTAATATCTTTATTACTCAATTGAGGTCCAATTAAATGACCAACATGTTTCTCATTCTGTGAACATTTCACATAGTTGTTATCAATGCAAAGGCCTTCTATGTCCTTTCCAAACACCATTACTTTACTTTTCTGGGGATTAAATATAATGTCATACTTTAGACCAAATTCTTTACAGACTTTATACATACTGTTGAGGGAGTGAACAGAGGGTGAGAGCAAGATAATGTCATCTGCATACCCAAATGCCCCGGCACAGATATTACCAACATGACAGCCTGGACCTTTATTATTTAAATCAGTAAATAAATTATCAATGTAAATGGTAAATAAAATTGGTGATAAAACCCCACCCTGTTTGACACCATTTGAAACAGAAAAATAAGAACTGGATGATAATATATTGTATGAACATTCTTACCGTACAAGCTTAATTAAGTCCTGTGTTTTTGCACACACACACAATATCCCACTTGCTGCACTTTGACAACCAGGCTAGATGTGGACTACTGTTTGGTGAAAGAAGTTACTGTAAGTTAATTCCGAGTTTTAATGCAGATATAACTGCAGTATCGGTAAACAACAAAAGTTTTAAACAGTTTTTAAAAAGTTTTTATTGTGACAGATCCCAAAGCAATAGTATCACAACTACTTGGTTAATTGGTAAGGAATTCCCTTCTAACTTCTCAGATAGAGTTCGGGCCTATAGAATGAAAGATTATGTGTTTGAGTCTCAGGAAATCTTCTTTTGGCATTGTGTAAAGAAGCAAGAATTTAAGATCAGGGATTCTTTGGGAAAAGATAAACCATTCACGGAGATCATTCAAATTTCTAAGTAGAAACATCCCCAATGGTAAATAAATGAAACATACTGTCACATATCTGCCACTGTGACCTAGTGGGTAACACCCGACTAGGAGAATAGAGGACCATGGTTCAATCCTTTGTACAGATAGATACACAGTGGCTGGAGTGACCAGCATTTATAAGGGCAGTCTTTTTCAGTAGTTTCTCTCCCTAGTGGCAGGCTAAAGAACCCTAGGGATGTTGATAAATGATTATACCAGAGACCCTGTCTTTCAGTTGGGGGAATGTCAGTCACTGCAAACATTTGGCTGTCCTTGCACAGTAGGGATGTGTCTAATAGCACTTGAAGTCCTATAAATATACAACACAATAAAGTATATAACATTTTTGTATAGGATTGACTTAATGGTTGGAGTGACTAGCATTTATAAGGGCAGCCTTTTTATTAGTTTCTCTCCCTAGTGGTATGCTAAAGAACCCTAGGGATGTTGATAAATGTTTATATCAGAGACCCTGTCTTTCAGTTGGGGGAATGTCAGTCACTGCAAACATTTGGCTGTCCTTGCACAGTAGGTATGGGTCTAATAGCACTTGAAGTCCTATAAATATACAACACAATAAAGTATATAACATTTTTGTATAGTATTGACTTAATGGTTGTTTTCCACTTTTATAGTCCCATTTTAGGTCATCTGCTTCTTGAAAGGGCAGACCAGAATGTCACATAAAAATGAGGGTGTGTCAAACCTTTTCATAATTCTATGCAGGTGCAGGTGCTGGTGACTTTGTTTTCATACCGCCCCATCTAATATCACCAGGTACCAATCACTGTTTTAAAGGCAGGGTTCAAACAGATGCAGCAAAGCAAATAACACCTTCAAGTCTAGTAAAAATTATTTATAAAATAAGTGTAACTAGTTGAAATGAAAAATTAGGACATATGTAGCTGTTACGGAAAGATGGAGTAACATCAGGTAGGGAGGTAGTAATGGCTCGGAAATTAGGTTTTATGCCAAACTAGTTAGTACCTTTGTATTCTTCATATTATGACAGGTACTTGGAAGGGCGGATGAAACAGTACATAATTAGGTCAAGGTTCTGTACATGTAAACCGCTGACCAGCACCAAGTGACTACCAGGTTTCACGCTTGTGGTTAGGGCTAGGATTCAAACTCCATTCTCGCAGGTGGTAGGTGAGTGTGTTACCACTGCACCACAGTGGCCCATGTATGTGGATAGAAAGCATGTGGAATAGTGAGGTGACAAATGTTTCTAACAGATACCAGACCTGCTATCCACTTCAATAATTTTTTTTCAAATGAATTTGTGTTGCTATAATATATGTTGTGACAACACAATGAAGCTATAGTTTCTTATAGATGTATGTAATTTGTAATATTTTTGTACATAATTGAAACATTGTAGTACCCCCCAAAAAGTATCAAATGAAGTGATGAGACAAGACCCTCACTGAACCCCCAAGTTGGCAGATTCCATGTTTGTACAATAATAACTGTAATTATATTAAATTAATAGCTCCGGATTCCAAAATATGTCAACATAAAGGATAAAGAATCACTATTTATTGCAACAAAAGTAAGTAAAACATTATAATTGTCAGGAGTTATTAAGAGTGTAACTTAGCAATCGGAAAAGTATTGTTTAGCCCAAGAATCCTTCAATACTTTTCCATGTCCATTTTGGCTCATTTTTTCTAAACCACTCATTTCACTGCTGAGGCTGGTATACACATCTAGGTTGGTTACTTCCGGTATAAACATCCCCAGCTGTTGTTCTTTCTGAAGGCTATTTGCTGAACCAAAGATTACCTTAAGTCTGAAGTCAGGTTCAAAAACAATTACATAACGTAAAATATTGACATGGTATAAATACAATAAAGATGTGCATTTGTAAAAATGTGCAAATCCCTGGAATTAACACAAAAGAAACGTGAATGGTGTAAAATTACACGATAAAAATTAGTTGGTACATGGTCTACTTAATAAATAAGTATATCTTCAGGCAATCCACACAGGTACACACATACGACTATAAATCTTACAAAATCTCATTCATACGGTTATTTATTGAAGTCCACACCATTATCTATGCTGCAGTTAACACAGCAACAACATCTGTTCCTGTTTTCGTGAATGTGGTTTCTCCTTGTTTTTTTATATAATTTAAGTTTATTAGACCTTTATAATAATTTGGAAGGACTGAAAACATTGAGGTAAAAATGGAAAGGTCACGTGCTTATTATAATGATGACGTCAGTAAAGCGTTTAAAAGTAAGTATGTTACTTCTTATGATTTCATATGTTCTGGGGAATATTAAATTTCAGGTGTGCTTTCAATGTGTGTAAAATTCCTGTGTTTTATTTCAAGTCTATTATCTTCAGATCGAATTTACATAAATATATACTATCAAAGTTATAAATATTTTAGTCTGAAGCTCAGCACAAACTGCAAGTGGACAATGATTAGAAATTTCAAACAATGAAGATCACCGATACAATAATCAACAACGATATACTTTTGTAAACTGCAAGCTGATTGGTTAGATGCTGAGTGATGACAACTATTTCACTGTCACAATTTTGACACCTGGATCCGTATTCTACAACAATACTTGGCTCATTTCTAACTTTGATTTCAAGTATTTCTTAGATTTCAAGTAAGAAAATTATGAAAGGAACATTCCTAACTTTTGTTTCGTGAATACAAAGTGCAAGAAAAACTTAAGTAAAACACCTTCCCTTACTTAGATCTAAGGACACCTTACGTAAGTGATGTTGTAGAATTGGGTCCCAGATCACCTGCCGGTCCTTTGCACAAGGTCCTTTATAGCCTTCCTGAAGGCTCAAGTTTCTTTGCAGTTAGGGAAAGTTTTCAGTTCGGATAATGGAGTTTCAGTTTCTATAATGTACTCATACATGTACTGACTTTTAAAGCAGCATACAACTAAGAGAGTGCTTGATAAGCTTCTATCTCATAACATGTATGAGTGCTTTATGAATACCAATATTTGTGTGTATGTTTGAAAAGATATCATGCAAATTTGAGCCTTAAGCAAGGCTAGGTCCTTTACACTGTGAACAAGGAACTTTACACATAGTTTTATGTCCCTTTTCACATAGAAATGAAAATGGACAGAATCTACCAATAATATTTGCGGAGGTAAAACCTGTCACAGATGGACATCCGATTGAGGGGTGAATAAATGGTCGCTTCATACCGCAGAAACCAAATATAAGCACTGGCTTATGGAATTAAAGAATTACAATGTGTTCACCAGTGTATATATGGTAAGAAATATAATTTAAGTAAAGAATTTCTCCCACAGATACGACCTATGGTGTGTTCACTGACAAGGAGCTCATCGATAGAACGTTCCCTGAACTGTGCCATATACTGGAGGCCAGGCCAAAGTACGGTGTCCCACCAGAGCCATCTCAGGTGCAAACTGGAGTCTTTGTGGGTAAGATAAAAGTTTGAGATTTTAAGCTCAACGGTTAAGGCCATATCAAGACAGATCCAGTGCATCCCATATGTTGTCATAAGCTGTGTTAATTGTTTATTTGGGGTTTTACGTCGCTTTCAACACTGTACAGGTCATATCACGACGGGTAGTTGGAAGGGCAGAGGAAACCAGTACATATAGTTCGCTAGGGTTCTGTACTGTAAACTGCTGACCAACGGCAAGCAACTACCAGCTTTCCCACTTACGGCCATGATGGGGATCGAACCCCGGGCGCAGAGGTGGGAGGCGAGAGTGTTACCACTCTGCCACCGTGGCCCCTCATAAGCTGTGTTAAATACCCAGTTACAGAACTGAAAATCTAGTGTTTGAATATGACTCTTGTCAACCATACAGATGCTGTGGCTTCTTTTTTGGCAAGAGCAAGTTTCACAAAAGGACGTAGGCCGGACTTAGACTTAAAGTTAAGACTTTTGTCTTTAACCCAGGCTAAGTATGTATTCTTAGACTTAGAGGGTTTCACAAAGCTGCTAAGTCTAAGTTTTGGCTAAGTCTATCCTGGACTGAGCTTAAGTTTTGTAAAAGATTTAAATATGGCCGCCATACATTTTTGCTCACCTAAAAATTTGAAACACCTAAAAATAAATAATAAATATACAGGAAACCTCCCTAAATCAATCTTTGGATAAATGTATGTGGTCACAAGGTTTTCAATTGAAAACCAGCCTTTTCCAGAGATAAAATGAGTCAAAGGGTTTTTGTCACCTGTAGTATATTTTGATTAAAAGTAAATGGTCACGTAACATAGAAAACCACTGTTGTTATTGGATACACTTAATCTTAACTAAGTCACACTTTCTGAAAGGCATATAAGTCCCTATACTTAGCTAAGACAAAATGCTCCCAAGTCCAGGCTAAGTCTAAGACCCTTTGTCAAACTGGCCACAGGTAAAGTTTCTTAACGGTACTGTACTTCTGACTTCATAAAACCTATAATAACTTGTAATAAAAATAAAAAGGTATTGTCATCCACTGCAAGTTAGGGTTACAGTTCCCGTTCAACAGTCAGTTTTATATCGAGACAGGCCCTCAGCCTTGCCACTTGTGGCGATCGAACCCACACAGCCCTAGGTGACAGCCATTGATTTAGATGCCAAGCTTGCTATCCAGTGGACCCCTAGACTTTCTTCAAGTCTTTTTTTTCTGTCTTTGGTGTTTTATAACGATTGTATCACTTTTTACCAGAATTTAGTACGTTGACAAACTATTTTAAATGGACAATGGTTTATACGTATCATGTGGAGTCATAATGACTTCATGTATGTCAGATTTGGTGGAATAAGAATTATAAAGACTAGGAGCAAGTCTGTTCGGCCACTAAGAACCTTTGTTATGTATAAAATAACTAGCAAATAAGCTCTGTCTGTACACACTTCACTGACTAAACAGCTCTGATCTTAATCATTCAGTCATACAGTAGTATCAAGTACCATTTCTATGCCGATTTCTATTTGCTGATTTCTATGCAAAAAAATATCTCTCACTCCATACAAATACTCAGTAATTGTCTCAATGACATTCAAAATTTCATGTTCACAAATAAATTAAAACTAAACCCAGAAAAAACTGAATTGATTTTGATAGGATCTAAAAACAATCGTAAACAACTCCTTCCACACTTTCCAATCAATATTGTGGGGAAGCTGATCTCACCAGCACAAAATGTCGTGAACCTCGGAGTGGTGCTCGATTCTAACTTATATCTCTCCAACCATATTTCACAAGTCATCAAGTCCATCAGAGTCCATGCCAGAGACCTTTACAGAATTCGTCCCCTCTTCAGGGCCTTAAAACACCAGTCCTTCTGGCAAATGCTTTGGTGAGCAGCAGATTAGACTACTGCAGTTGTCTGTTTGTATCACTCACTGATTTTGAGTTAAGAAGATTGTAGCATGTCCAAACTCACTCTGCAGGGTTGTCACTCACTCCTCTACGTTAAGTTTTTCCACATCACCCCACCAAGAATCAAATCAACATCGCTTACCCAGCACTAAAGTTTGCCATCTGCCCTTAAAACTACCAAGAAAAAGCAACATTATCATTCAACCAAGTGAAACATATGCTTACAATAGTAATATATACCACTACAATGAAAGCCAGTTGTGAAGAGGTTTTAATACTGTCATAAAATGCAAGTGACGAACTTTAATTGTTAATTATGAGGTTCAGGGCTCGAATCTGTGTCCAGGCATAAAGTGGGAAAGTGTGTAGTTGCTTGTTACAGTGCAGAAGCTTTACCAAACCAGTATGAACTATAAACCCTAGGTCACACTTTTCCGCGCTGGCATCTGAAGCTAGAAACAATTTCCATTGGATGACCTCGTCCTCATGTCTCTGAAAAGCAATCTTGTATGTTGACAGTACATTTTTGACGATCTCTGAAAAGCAGAACCAAATACAAATCACTATCTGAGTTGTGTCAAATGCATCCTACCCAACTGCAAATCTCACCGAACCTGTCAAATTAAGACATGAAACTGACCATACCAAAGAAAGGGGTGTTCTAGATTTTACTTATTTGTGAGTGCAAAACTGTAGCTCATACAAAGAGCAAAAAAACTTGATGTCGCAGCAGTTTTCATCTTCTCTGGATATACTATATGTATACCTTACCCTAGTGTGAATCCATCTCAGACCTAGTTCTTTCTCAGGTACTGTGACTCAATCAAATAACCAAGTTTTGTCGAGGAAATCTTGTACCACAGCCATTTTGAACTGTGATTGTATTAACCTGCCTTCCTTACCTTAATAAGAATATTGCAGTAACTTGTTTTGTTTTCTGTCAGGTACTGTAGCTAATGCAGAGAACCAAGCATTACTAAGACGTCTTGGTATCACAGCCATATTGAATTGTGATGGTATTGTCTGTCTCCGATCACAGAGGGAACTGAGGTACACTCCTGACTGGGGTATAACTAACTACGAGGAGATATATGCAGAAGATGGAGAATTCTATGATATCGTCCGACATTTCGCCAAAGCCTTTCGATTCATTGATGCAGCCCGCTTAACTGGCAGAGTGCTGGTGTACAGTCCGGATGTGAACAGGAGTGGGGCTGTAATGTTGGGGTATATGGTCCACCGAGGGATGTCCTTAATCCAAGCTGCCAAGGTCCTGAAACATGCCAGACACTGTGCTTTGTTTAACAGGGGCTTCATGAGGCAGTTGATTCTGTACGCCAGGGATCATGGTCTGGTGGAGGGTAATGAAAGGCCTCATCTGAAACTAAACAGACTCCAGGTCATGGGAAGGGTGAAGGACAGACCCAGGGATTCCCATCTGCTTCAGTTTGTGTGATGAAAACTGTTTTGTTGTTGTAGATCAGACAAGGAGTGTAATAGTTTTTAGGATTTATACCAAAACAAAGGAAGGGTAAAAGACACAGCCAGGGACTCCAATCTGCACCAGTTTGTGGAGTGACAGACTGATTTGTAGTGACATAGTTACTATTGATAGTGCAATTGTTTACACCTCACTATAAGAGCTGCTTTGCATATAAATACACATCTTGTTTTGGTACATCTATTCTATTATATTATAGACTTTTATAGTGCTTAATCCCTGCCAAGGCAGACTCTAAGGTGTAACACCAGAAACCAATTCAAGAACCATTATTTCAGGTCGATATCATGGAGATGCTAAGTAGTTTATAAGCAAAGGTGCATCTGTTTATAGCACGTTTGATTTTGCTATTTGGACTCAGTGTATTTAATTTATCCTCTCAGACAAAAAAATCAGGGTTTAGGTATTCAGTCTTACAATAGTAAGGTCATATCAGGAGGTCCAGTAAATTAAACATATTTCCATGAGCTGGATTCGAACCAAATACCACAGGGATGAGGGCCAAGGGATTAAGTGTCAAAGTTATAAACCACTCGTCCACTGAAACCAACTACTTTAACTTCAAAGTTTGAATATCACAGCCTTTAAATAATATAAAGCCTCTGTTTTCTTGTTTTATTTTTGGTTAGAGGCATTACTTTTGTAATTGACAGTAACAAAATAAATAATTTTAGCTTTTTAATACAGATGTAGATATAGAATATAAATGAACAGACAGTGACATCACATAATTACTGAGAATAGATGTTACAACACAGTTTGTGGAACTGAAAAGTGTAAACATAGGTGTTTAAATTTATCTTAGACCACAGAGAAACTGAAAGTGTAAACAAAGGTGTTTAAATTTATCTCTAACATTATCTAGTAGTTTACCTCAACACATACTATGAATGTATCGACAATCGTGTTTGCAAATGACTGATCGCCTGCTGTGGAACGCACGTATGGGAACTTGGAATAACTTGTGCTATGATCAATGGTCAAGATTATACAGTATTAGAATACATGTACTTTGAAGAATCTAACACCCCCTTCAGTAACTCCGACTGATTACATTGGTCTTCAGTATAAAGATTTTCTTTTTATCCTCACTTATCAAACAAGCATGTTTTGAAGATTTTGAAGATGGAAGAAGAATATATAATTGTTTTTAGTGAAACATTTTGCATTAATTATCCAAGTCTAGATATTCTTTAATTAATAAATAATTAATAATAACACACTGTTATATTAGAAATGCAAATTGATTTGTACAAAGGTATATAGCATATTAATACACTTGACCCATTTAATGAAATTGTTTTGTGACATAATCAGATTTATTTCCGATCAGTATGGTATTTCGATTGTGCAAAGAAGTACCTGTTATGTCAATATACATATCTATTTAAACCACTTGGGAGGCCGCCAAATATTGACAAAGTTTAACTAAGGCTGGTAAATTATTCATAAACTGGTCTAATATATATGTGGGTTATGGTACAAACGTCTGTTTGTATTGTTTCAATTACACATTAAAGTGTGCAAGGGATTGAGAACTGAAAGATATTTATTCATTGTGAAACTATTGGATTTACAAGTAAAGGTAAGGTTTTAAACATCTTTTCCTATAAATAAATGATGTGTAGCCTTGAGCATTAAATGATTTATGACAGAATCTATGCCCCAAATGTACCTTTAATTGTAAGTAATTAATTGCCTGTCCATACTTCATGGAACAAAAATACATGAATAAAACTGTTTTTATTTTCAAATTTTGTGTTGTGAAGTCACAATAGAACTGGACTTCCCCTCAAGCCTATGATTTTTTGATGTCTTACAAGTATCACAAAATACGTTGTCTACACTAGTACATTATGAAACATTCGTGTTTATAAAAATCCATTAAATTCAGGGTTTGCGGCCCTTTGCAGCCCTTTAATCAAATATCAAAAAGTGTGGAGTTTATAGATCTTATAAAACAAGATGATAAGGTGTCAGAGTTTTGAGATCCATTTGGGAAAGTGGGAAAATATGGGGGGTTGGGGGCCATTAGAAAAGTTTGAACGGGATGCAAGTGAATCTTATTTTTAAATGTTTAAGTCATTGCCTGTTAATAAATTTCTTCAACTTCCAAATAAAAAAAAACTACAAAAGATTGTGCTTTGCCAAACAATCCGCAGTACTAATGTACTCTTCACGTCCAGCTTTACATTTTATCTTTGGCATGTTTTCATCAGATTCCAATATCTTCCGTTGAATAAAATGTATGTGCATGGTACAGTATGCTGCAGCCTTCATCAATATATTTACCCGTTGGTAATAAGTAATAAAACATGGTTAGACTTGTACAATATGTCTAAAGGCATCTATTATATATATAATTTAGTATTTTACAAAAAAGTTTGTAAGTTGTTTTAACAATGTATCATGATTGAGTATACAAAAAGGGAACCCCTCATGTTTTTCAAGGGTGATTTAAGGGTCCCTCATCCCGACCAAAGTCCACTTGCATATGGCAAAATCTCCCCCTTCTATCTGTATTGAGTAAGTGAATCTGGCCTCTGTTTTCTTTCTCTTTGGGCGCCACAGTGGTCCAGTGGTGACACACTGGCCTCTCACCTCAGAGGTCAGAGTTTCAAACTCCAGACCTTATGTTCGAAAGTTGGTATAGTTGCTTACCACTGCTCGGAAGTTTACAGTACAGAACCTTGACCAACTGTATGTACTGGTTTTGTCTGCCCAGAAAACTACCCGTCACGATATGACCTGTACAGTGTTGAAAGTGACATAAACCCCCAAATCAAGAAAAATAAATCCTTTCTGTTTACAACTAGTAGCAACATCTAAAATGGAAGAGGCTTTCTGTCTTCACATAGTGGTGGTGGACCAGTTCACGCCCGGGTACCAATTCATGCCCACCCTCAATTTTCTTGAAAATTTATAATTTTTCATAGAGAAGATGTTTACCACTTCATAGATAATCACCAAATTGATCATATACATTTGTAATTTATTGTTTAACTGTGATTGTTTTGGATAAATGTAGGGGTGGGCGTGAATAGGTACACGGGCGTGAATTGGTCCACCACCACTAGAGAAAACATAGGCTATTGAAATTTTACAGCTGTTGACTAAACTTTGGTTCTTTTCACAAAAGGCTGGACAGCAGTCCTATGAAGGTAACCCTGAATAGTTAGCTCAGGCAAGTGACCAATATACTAGGGTTTTTAATAAAATTTTTACTCCTCTGTAGATTTCTACATCATAGCCTTCAAAGCGGAGTATATACAATATTAAACAAAAAGTATAACTAATTACACTCTACAAAATACCATGTATGGATGAGTTTACTTGTTTCATAGTTTTCATTTCAGTAGATATTATGCTCAGATATTTATTGCTTATTCCTTTCAGATGGGGAAACAAACTGGGATGGTGATGGTGTGCTTTTTGACCGCACATGTAGCCTTGGTTCTGTTTATTCTGTCCTTGTCTTCACATGACTGGATCCATGGCACAACTCACTACCATCTGAATGTTACCACTGTAAAGAATGACAGTATAAAACCACAGTTAGATGTCATAGACAACCACACTCTATATAACCACACTCCACAAAACCACACAAAACATAACCACACCACCATTACCCTGTTTAATGTCACACGCACCTGTTCCAAGGGATTCTGGAAGCTTTGCTGTGATGAAGAGAGTGAAATATGGTATAACCACACCACAAACCATACCATAGAAACCAGTGAGATCATCAGTTCGCCAGTTTATGTGCTGCAGACCAATGACTCAAACAATCACTCCCTTAACTGGACTGGATGCCATGAGGTCCATGTTATGAGTAAAAACACGACAGGTAGTGCATATGTCTTCCAATACATGAAATTGCCCATATCATGAATAGGACCAAAATTTAATAATTTCATGAAATTGACAACTGACCTCCCTATTTTGTGCAATGACAAAACTTTTTGTTCAATTATAGCTTGCCTATTTCATGAAGTAGGCAATTTTATGAAGGAACAACTTTTTAAACACCTTTCAGACACTTGATGTGTCACCTGCACATAGTGATCGCTTTTTCCTCCGGTGTCGGTGTCATTGTCATCCATTGTTGTCACACTTCCTTTCAGCACTGTTTCTCAAACAGTCTTTGATGGACTATATTCAAATTTGGCATGTGGATGTGACTGATCCTCAAGGTGTGCCCTATTTTAAGGTGACCTTAATCCCATAGTAATATAACATAATATTGAATTTAAAATGTTTTTTTTTCATTTCCAGACAGTATCTTAAGAATGGCTCAATGGATGCAAGTCAAATTTGGCCTGTGGATGAGGCTGGTTGTTAAGGTGTGCAGAACCTACATGACAAAATTACATTAAACTCCTCATAGCTGCAAACTGACATTGAGTTTAAGTTTAGGACAATACTTTTTGGTGTTGGACTATATTTTCAGGGGGTAATTGAGAGCTTTTATTTAAATTAAATATGTACAAATGTCTAGACCTAAAGAAGATCTTTATTGTAATGTTACCGTAAAGTCGCCATAGTTAAAAAAACTTCTGAGTTTAAGGTTACAACATTTCAACTCACTATATCCACCTTGCTGGGTGTAGACATATTGTCTTTGCTTTATTCTCTGCATCACCTTACTGTGATTTTGTTTTTCAGCAACATTTGGTAACATCTGTTGCCATGGTGACACTTTTCTTGTTGTTTTTCAATATCTGGCAGCAAGTGTTGTCAACACTTTTTTCTGTTTCTTGAACTTGTAGTTTTGGGGATGCTTCACATTCCACATGGATTGAATCTGATTAGTTTTCTGGCAACAAGTGGCATGGCAACACTTTTTTCTGTTTCTTGAACTTGTAATTTTGTGGGTTCTTTGCATTCCAAATCCCTGCATGGACTGGAGTTCATTTAGCTGCTTGGCAATATCTTGCAACAAATCTTGCCATGGCAATATTATTTTCTGTTTTTATATTGTGGATATGAAAAGTCTGGAAGAAAACCTGTAGGGTGAGGTGACCTTACTCTCCAGATGATTGGAGATTCAACTCACAGAGAGAGACAGAGAGAAGCCATCTTACAAAGTACATTATCTAATATGGCCATATGACAAGCATCTTAAAAGTAGGTTATCAAAATGATAATAACAGAATTTACAACTAATTTCTGATATCTCTGTTTGTCTCTTTGTCTGCTTGTATCCATAAGCCAAAAACTATACATCAGATCTGAGTTATATCTTTCAATAATATGGGATCCAACCATGGCACAGTCCTTAAAAATTACATAAATGCTGTACATCTTATTGAGCAAGCAGTTTCCAAGTCACTGATAATGAATCAATATCAACATTTTTCCTGTCTTCTAAATTGTAAATTTCTTAAGTAATATAGACAGTGCTGGTGTACAGAAAAGGAATCGACAAAAGATCAACGAAATCTTATTATACTGAAGCCACCCCCCCACCCCCACCGCAAACCCATCTACTGGTAACTATGCTCATGCACTAATATCTTTGTAGAGTTCCATGTCCAGTTGTCTTTTAACTGAAGAAAACTGTTCATATATTTGTTTTAATCACCGAAAATGATGAGATTTATTTTTACTTTTTTACATTTTTGCTATCACAGAAAATACCCATTTGAACCATTTATTCTCAGAACTGCCACTTTTGAAACTCAACTTTTTGAAACGGTCAATTTTGAAACTCATTACTCATTTAAGCTACGCTAAAATACAGACTGGCAACTTTTCCATAGACATGTAACATTTTTGTGTTATAAACCGTGTACACTTTCATTGATCCTTGCTGTGAATATGGCTTCTGGTTACCAGACTCTGGTATAACTCTGGTTCTGATATCTGAGAAGTTAATTACAATATCTAACCAGTGCCAACACTACACTCTAATTAGAAAATTGTTCAGATAACCAAAGCTTTGCTTTATAGTGTCAACTTAAGGTCTGTTCACACCAATGATCATACAATAGAAGATGATATAATTGTGTAACATGGAACAGGTGTGAATTACTTTGTCAATACACACCAAAAATAATACAAAGTGCTAAGAAAATAAGTGATATTTTAAAAGGATTTTCAAACTGTTATCTAATTGGTAGGCATTGTCAACATATAGTATGGACCTCCATTAAAATGCTCATAACTTCCTTATTTCTGGTCTTATTTTGAAAATGTTTTCACTGTTTTCTCCAGTTGAAAGAGGGTTTGGATTTTATTTGGTAGAGTTGGACCTTAATCCCTATACTCATACATGTGAACATATACTGGAAAAGTGAAAGCAAAATATACTTGCTTTTATATTTTCATTAACTCTGGGTGATCAATCACATAAATTGACCACAAATGTCTTTGCCAACAAATTGCTGTTATATGTGGTGGTTAGAATATTTTGCATGCAAGTAAACAGAAAAAAAACCCGGTGTATTTCTGACACATGAACACCTTTACACTTCAATGGTATCAGGTCCTCAGGGGCCTAGTGGTCAGCAAGTTTGGCATCTAATCACAGGCTGTCACCTCTGTGTGGGTTCGACTCCCACAAGTGGCAAGGTCTTGCCCCAATATGACCCTGGCTGTTGAAGCTGTCATAAAAGCCCAAATTTAACCTTTGTACACTGGTATGTAGAACTGTAAAAGGGATACAACTAGTTTGTACCCATGACTGGTTGAGGGATTGAGTTGGGTTGACATTTTCAACAAATTGTTTAGGTTATATGATAATGGGTTGTTGAATGGATGGAGACGAGCAGTGTACACTATTTGTTCATTGAAGACCATCAGCTACTGACAAGCTCTTGTTAAGCGCATGACACAGAATCAATGTGGCCACCAACAAAAGATGTAGCATATCAGCAAAGAAAGGGATATGCAACATATTAAATTGAAAATTTTAATTAAATGTAGCTTTTTATAAGCTACAAGCTTACCATCTGGGACTCAATGCTTATCTCGGGTCGCCGCACCCGACATGGCCAACTCTTGAAAAAAAGAGTTCTAACCGTCCGAGTATTAGTACCCAGCCTCTGGTGACCTGGTGAGTGAGGGGGGACTCTCCTGAGTCCCAGATGGTAAGCTTGTAGCTTATAAAAAGCTACATTTAATTAAAATTTTCAATTTTATTACACTTCAATAGCTTACCATCTGGGACTCAATGCTGAATCCCAGGGATTGCAGCTGAGATTTTTTTTTTTTTTACTACAGGAGAGTCCCAAGGACAGTTATAACATATGTGTTCACTCGTAATAGTCCTAATAATTTACAAAATATATTCTCCACACTTGAGACAGCATATGCCTCTGGATATCTGGATTTTAAGGAGGAAGGTGCAATCTATATTGACCTTAACTGCTGTAATCACAAGGTTACATTATGCTGATTAACACTGGCCACTAGGCCAAGGTCACCTGAGGGTACTTAAGTTACACAAAGTTTGACAAAACAATACTAGATAATATGAGAAATATAAGATAACAACCTTACCAGATATTGTATGTTGGTGTGCTGTACCTGAATGGCTGGGTCCGTTAGGCTCTGGAGGACTTGGTTACAGAGGCTGAGCCCCCCTAAAAGGCTCTAAAAGGCTTTAGAGGCTGCAAAGGCTCTGATATCGTGAGCTTTGACTTGGACCAAGTCCAAGGCTTGCTGGTCTGCTTCTTTATAACACAATAAAATTGTCTGTTTAAGCCACGAAGATAGGGTAGTTGGTCTGATGTCTGTTGAATGCCCTTTCTTGAAGGATATGAATAGGAGTGATCTGTCAACCCTAAGGTCTTTAGTTCTATCCAAATAGTATCTCAGGGCACGTACTGGGCAAAGAGATCTGTCTTGCTTGAACTGTCTATCTACTATTGTTGTTAAGGCAGGGATAATGACTGGTGATACACTTTGAGCTCCTTCACGAGCTAATTGATTCTTTGCAATGAAGTCAGATGAGGGGAGCAAAGCCACTTTTTCCCATTGACCATGGTTCGACACCTTGTTTGCAACCCAGGCGTGGATTTCGCTGCGGTGCTTGCCCAAAGCTAAAGCTAGTAAAAATGCTGTTTTGAGTGTCAAATGTTTAATGTCAGAGTCTTTCATTGGTTCAAAAGGTTTCTTTGTAAGTTCATTGAGCACAGCTGATAAGTTCCACTTGGGAATGTTTCTAGTTGCCTTTGGCCTATCTCGGTGAAAACTTGCGAGAAGCCTGTTTAAATCTGTACTCTGAGCTATATGGAGGCCTGTAGGGCCCAAGTAATCCAAAATAGCCATTCTATAGCCATCAATGGTAGAAGGGCGTCTGTTTAAGTCTTGGAATAGGTGCATAAATAGGTGCATTATGTTTAGAGCATCTATGTTCCATGCGTTTTGATCTGGAACTGGAGAGACGTATAGTGGCAACTTGTGGTTTAGACGAGTGGCAAACAGATCCACCTGAGGTGTGAACCACTTTGTGCAAATTCTTTTGAACACCTGAGGGTGTAGTGACCATTCCATTGACTAAATTTGAGTTGATCTGGACAGGGAGTCCGCGATCACATTTAGGCACCCTGGAATGTGTCAGGTACGTAGAGATATTTTGAATCGATGACACCAGCTCATGATTCTCCATAAAAGGGCGCACATCTCTACTGAGTGAGTCCCGCCCTGTTTGTTGATGTAGGCTACTATCGTTGAGTTGTCCGTGGCAACCAGGACTGTTTGATTTTGGCATTGAAGCTTGAAGTGTTTTAGGGCCAAGAACACTGCCTTTAGTTCTAAAACGTTTATGTGCAATGATTTTTCTAGATCTGACCACAGTCCTTTGATAGAATCTTGATATAAGTGAGCGTCCCAACCTACGTTTGAGGCGTCTGTAAACACATGAACATTGTGTTCTTGGGGGTGGAGATCTGCACCTTTGAGAACATTTTGTGGATTCTGCCACCAGTCCAGATGAGCTATTATGGAGTCTGACCAGGGAAGGAGCCTGTCCAACGACTGAGGAAATGTCTAGTTCTCCTTGAGATGCCACTGAAAAGGTCTCATGTGAAGGCGGCCTTCTGGGACCATTTTTTCGGTTGATGCTAGCAACCCAATGAGTGACATCAAATGTCTTGCAGTCAGGGCAGACTGGTTGGTTATCCTGAGGATTAATGCCTGCATTTTTGCCACCTCTCCTGAGTGGGCTTTACAAGGGCTGAGTTTAGATGGTATTCGTATCCCACAAAAGAGAATACTTGAGTTGGAATCAAGTCCGATTTGGCCTGATTTATCATCCAACCTAGAGATTCGGTTAGGTCTACCACCACTTTTGTGTTGTGAGATGACTCCTCCGGAGATTGAGCCCTGATCAGCCAATCATCCAAATATTGGTATATCCTTATGCCCCGCGATAGGGCCATGAGTTTTACCTCTTTTACTATCATGGTGAATACTTGAGGAGCTGGGGCTAGACCGAATGGAAGAGAGGTGAACTGATAGATCTGAGACCTGTGTGCAAATCGCAGGTATTTTTGGGATCTTGGGTGCATTGGAATATGGAGGTAGGCATCTTGTAGGTCTATTGATGTCACCCATTCCCCTGTATTCAAGGATGTTCTTATTGATTCTGGGGTCTCCATCTTGAATCTTTCTATCAGGAATTGATTTAGCCTGCTTAAGTCTATGACTGGTCTCCATTTTAGATGTGGCTTTGGGACTAGAAACAGGCGACTGTAAAAACCAAGAGACTCTGTGTTTCATACTTTTTCTATCGCATGTTTGTGCAGGAGAGACTGGATACAGGAGGCTAGAGCTCGGTCTTTTTGTTGATTTTTGTATTCTGATATGATCAGTGGATGTCTGGTTAGTTTGGGCTTGAGGAGAAATGGAAGCACATAACCATTCGTAATAATGTTTAAGATGGAGCTTGAACAATTTTCTTCTACCCAGGCTCTCCTGAACTGCATGAGACGGCCTCCAACTGGTGGGTCTCTGTGTGAGTCATTGTTTTGAGGGGTTTCCACGACCCCTGCGATGGGGTCTGAACTGGCCCCTGCTACCTCTGCCACTGAAACTACCTCTGCTTGAAGAGGCTGAACTACCAGGGGTAGATTGTCCATAGGGGCATTTTCTGTACCGTCCTCTGCCTCTCTGAGGGCCATGAAAGGGCCGGTTTTGGTAGGGTCTGAAAGTCTGACCTTGAGACTTGGAAGAACCCTTTTTTTTACTCTCTTGAACCAGCTGAGAGTGAAACAAAGGAGAGGAGGGGAGGAAGGGGGAATTGCGTAGCTCTTGTCTTCTGGTTTCCCCGAAATCTGGGTGAAGATTGGTCATTTCAGCATCTCACCTCATGAGACCTGCACAGACCATGACATGTAAGTTTCGGCATAACATATGGGTCATGGCCTTGCTTTGGCATGCTAGTGCCCTTTGTTGGATCTGGATTCTCTTGTCCCAGATATCCATATAGTCTCTGGTTGTCTCATAGGCATTTTTGATGGCCCTCTCAGGGTTGGCTCCCTTTAGGATCTGATGTTTGGCCTTTTTAATAGTGGACTTGATGCTGTCCCGACAGCGATCCACAACACTACTGCACTCTGAAATTGTGTGGTTAAACACTGCCGAAAAATTGGGAGTGCAGATGTTTTGTCTGGCTTGATGTTCAAGCTCTTTGGCCACATGAAGGGGTGCCCTTACCCCGGGAGCCGCTTGAGGTCTGGGGGAAATGCAAATATTTCCAAACTTTCTGTATAGTTCCTGCATTCTTTCCTCAAAACATGGGTCCACCATTTTGTAATACTTTCCTGTGGCTTGAGGAGCTTTAGGGAATTTTCCCTCTGTGAGATTTAAGTTTTGAAAATCTTGTTCCCACTTTGTTAGTTCCTCCTTTAAAGCTGGATTAGCAGGTAAAAAGGTAGAAGGACCCTTTGGTCTGGCATCCTGTTTTTCTTGTTCCTCATTAAGACCCATAATCAAATTTGACACTGACATTGAATGTTTGGGGTCAGGAATACCCAGCACCTGTCTGAAGGTTTCTATGTCTTCAGTGTATTGTGATGGTAAGTCACTTAGGTCTTCCTCCCGAGAATAAATTGGGTCGGGGGCAATTCCTGCCTGACTTCATGAGACCTCCTTCTTTCTTTGTCCAACTCCCTCACGCCCCTATATACAATAGTGGAAGCCGTTTGTTTTGTTTTTTCCTGATCTCTATCACTGGAGATATTCCCTTGCTTAGGGGAAGATCTGCCCGATTTTTTGGATTTGGAATGGTGAGGGGATGCCTCAGATGAGGAGCTGACATAACGGGAGGACTTGTATTTAGATTTGTCTTTATGTTTCTTGACCTTTTCAACTGATTTAGCTCTGGGAGGCTCAATTTCTGGGTCTGAGGAAATATCCGAGTATTGGGCCCGCAATCTGGGAGGCAACTCTGGGCCTACCTGGGTTGTGGTAGTGTCCATGGGTTCATGGCTGGGAACTTGCTGATACCGAGGTCTGGGAGGGCTGGGAGCTGAGCTCGGACCCGGTTTTGAATGTGACTTAGTCTGGTCCCCCCTGTGGGGAGCTGGGGTCCTAGGAATGTTTAGATACAGTCACTGTGGCAGCAAGTTTGTTAAAGGCGTCCATCATAGAACGTTGAAAAGAACCCATTTGTTCTTGGAATTGATCACCCAGGGATTTTTCTATCCTACGCTGCAACATAGTACCTGGGGTCTAGGGTACATGCTGGGGAGTTCTTAAAGAAAGGTTATCTAGTCCCAGTACTCGGGCTCTGGGATCTCCCAGTATGACATTGCTGGGTTTGGGTGGGGATTGATAAATGCTCTGAGCTGCCTGTTCGAGCTCTTGCTGGGAACCTTCAAAAATATCACCCTGATCCGGCTCTCCCAGGAGTTCGGATTCATCTTTGGAGACGTCGGATACCCCAGCCTTATCTTTTTTAACATACCACTTTCTATTTATAATTTTTTGCTTTTGTTCTTCAGTAAACGAAGCACACACCATACATTTTCCCTTGCCAGTAACACAATAGTTGTCGCCTTTAGACGATTCCCTACAGGTGGGGCAGTAGTTGTACAAATCCCAAGGATTGCAAAAATGATGACATTTAAGGGCTCGGGACCTATTGCCAGCACTAGCGGTAGACATATTGCAGGATTATACTAGGGCGATAACAGAGTGATATCCGATTTTTAACTTCAATAATGCTGTTCTGCATGCAAAAAACATACTGAAGCATTCACTGTGTGTATATAAATATAACTACATGCAATTTGATGAGAAACACTGAATATTTCACTGTTGAAAAACAAAAAATGTCTTTGAAAAATAAACACGATCTTTCCAATATGGCGGCCAACAAGAAGAAGGACGTACTGCGCATGCTCACTCACTGGGTCACCAGAGGCTGGGTACTAATACTCGGACGGTCATTAGAACTCTTTTTTCGAGAGTTGGCTGTGTCGGGTGCGGTGACCCGAGATAAGCATTGAGTCCCAGATGGTAAGCTATTGGAGTGTAATAAAAAGAAATTTTTGTAAGTATTCTATATATATGTATTTATACTGGTTTCTGTTATTCACTCTGTAGGCTGGTTCCGCGCTGCCATGTTTTGCTGTGCATTCAGTGTGGCTAACATTATCCTGGCCAATGTATTGCTGTACGCGTTTCTCCTGGTGACCCGCTTCAAGAGGTCCTTCTTTTTGGTGCTTACAATGACGGTTCTGTACTTTGTTGCCAGTAAGTAAATCTAAATGTGGAATACTCAAAGGTTAATTGAAAAATTACACTGTGGATGTGTTTGAGATGGTAGTTTAATGTCAACTCTCAAAAAGTTATCAGGAAAACCTCTGTGCGAAAATGCTTTTTACAATTATACTGATGCCCTATTACAGTACTTGTGTGTAATTTTCTGTCATAATTATTTGTAAATATATGAAGTACTTGATGTGTTATTCATCTTCAAACTCACAACTACTGAGCTGAGAGGTAAGTAATACCAAATTGGTTAACCATTTAGCCAACGAGGCCTCTGTCTAAGCTTTGAGTTATTGATTTTAGACAACATTCTGTAAAGATAGCACATACTGGTGTGGTATGTTTCTTAAAGGTCAAAGCTAGGGTTTTTACATCCTATTCAACAACTAATGGTCATCAGGACAGGCCCTGAGAAATTCCCACATATTGCCATGAGCCGGACTCGAACCCATGACAGTAGAGGTAAGAGTAAAGTAATTAAATGCCAGACTTGTAAACCATTGGGCCCCTGAGTTGGACCTTCACCAAGCCCTTTTGTCTATTGTGTAATATATGGGTACTGTATGACTTTTGGGGAAAAAACAGCCAGCCCCGACTAAAGTATGGTTTTTTAGCAACTCTTCCCCCTTACTCCAGAATGTTCATGGAATAATGAACTTCTGTAAGTTTCCAATTCAAATTTAACCATTCAGGTTAATGATGGATACAAATAGACATGGAACAAGTCTACTACTTAAGTCTATCGGAATAAATACAATACAGGTTTATCAGGTTGGTCTGTTTGGGAATTCCCGGAAGTCCATTGGAATACAAATAGAACAAGAGCATTTGGACAGCATAAACCTCTGCCAAGGCACCTAATAATAAGTAAATGGGAAAAATCTAGATTTTTTTTTTTTGAGGGGGGGGGGGGGGTATTCAGATGGTGATCCAGATCACTCTCAAAATTTAATGGGATCTAAGTTTGAAGCAAGACCTATCTCTTCTGGTTTTTTTTCATGAAGTTCCAACCAGTGGTATTTATGTAATTGTGCTAACAGAGAAACAGACAAACAAATGGGCATGAAAATAATATATCCTTGACTGAGGTAATAAAGGTCATTACACAAATGTGTATCTGTTATTGTAGCAGCTGAAATGGTTGACTTCCTGGGTTCACATGACCTTTTCTAACCTGGATCCTAGTTTCGTAAAGCTATTTTAATACCGCTGCTGTACTTTCTCAACTTACCACAAGACAAGACCTAGTTGACTTTAAATGAGGGGTGCTGTCATGACTGATCTTGTCCAAAAAGGGTGAGAAAATTGACAAACCACGTGATTTGTCCCAAGTCACTACTTCCAATTGCTACAATTCATAAAGATCACTCCTAACACTGAACCCTCATCACTCTTCTGCCATACTTAGGGGACTCTCTTGGGACAGGTAAGTGGACAAGTCGGTCGCACCCTTACCCCAATGATAGATAAATTGTAGGACCAGTAGGATTATGCTCAGGACAACATTATTAGAGTGGTTGGAAGGTACACTGCCAACTGTAGAACAGGGAGTAAGTAAATAAAGGTAGATTTACTACCTCATTGAAAGCCTCCTTTTTATTCTGTTTGTAAAAGCATTTTAAACTCCCTGAATTTCCCATAGGTATTTCTTAAACTTTTAAGGAAGGAGGAAACTGCCTCCTTTATTTCTACAAAATTGCTTCAAATATGGCTGCAATATCTATTTTATACTTAAAATAAGCAAGTATAGTTCAAAAATTTTTTTACAGACATTTTTGTGAACTACAAATATAACGTGACTAAACTCCAAAAGATTCAAAATGCCCTTTGTAGAATTGTTTTCAGACTTGATAAAACAAGCCATGTTACTTCTTATCAGCAAAAACTACATTGGCTCCCCATTTCATACTGTATCCTGTTCAAATATATCCTTGAACCACCGGTTACCATGCGCCTAACAGAGAAAGTAATATTGAGCAAAGAATTGACCCCACATGCTTCAGTTTGCTTAAGTATCACAAACTGTCAATTGAAACTATTTCAGTTGTTTTTTAGCATCCTCAAAATTGGTCATATCTGTTTTCACTGGAGAGGGCACTTCCTATTACCTTGCACGTGAAGATTTTTATTCTCACATTAATTTATGGTAACCTTTAAGTCCAATTTCAAAGCAAACAATAAATAAGTAGGTAGAATACTTTTTGGATTAATTCAAAATATAACAAATCAGGAGTGAAAAACTTTGATTTGGGGGTTATAAGATCTACATAGCCTAAATATTACCAGATTTTGGCCATTTTTATAAAACACCCGTTTCTGTCCAATTTCTCAGCACAAACCAGAAAAAATTAACATGATTTATGTTTGACACATGAACTTCATGGATTGTAACAACAATTGGTCCATTAACACATGGTAAAGAAAGACTAGACTGGTGCACGGTAATAAGATGTGCATGATAATTGGAAGTGTGATGATAATCTTATTACAGTCAAGACTTTTAAATTCTCCCAACCCACATACTTATCATCCTTAAGGCTTTCTTTTTCTTCAGTTAATCCCAAGAAGGCCATTGGTAGGCGAGGTTTTGCAATGGCTTCTTCCACTGAATGGAACAGACACTCACAATCACAGAACACAATAATAGGGTTTCAAAGCCAGTTAAAAACCTACTTGTTTAGACTTGCATACCCTCCATCATAGTATATCTCCCCTTGCAGGTGCTAAATTTGAATTTTGACCCGGCATGTCCCTGGACTTTCCCTTTTCTTGCCTGAAGCACATTAGAGGATGTAGCATCCATTTTACACTATATAAATGTTTCTATTCTATTCCATAAAATTGGGTTGTTTCCTAAAGAAGATTTCAAGGTATCTTTGTAAAGAAATGAAATTTGTGAGACAGAGTTCTATTAAAGGAGACAGAAATCTTAAGAAAACTTTATAGCTAAGGTCACCTTTATCTTATGAAACTTTTTTGAAACTGGGCACTGGGGTGGCCTTACAGGGGCATCATGTGGATGGTGGAGTTAGGGAAGGAATCATTTTGCTTTCATTTGGAGAAGCAATACTGGTGGCCTATCCCTTTTCGAAGACATCTAGTATTGAATCTTTGACTTTTATGGCTGTACATGTCACCTGCATGTTGGTACATTTTCTGTTTCAGCTTCTGAACTCTTGGTGTCTGTCCTCATAATAAACATGCATCATCACAAGGACCCTGACTTCTCTCTGGGATACCTCACCTCTCTGGCATGGTCCTCTTATATAGCTGTGGCAGGTGTCTGCCTTGGAGCAGTCACCTCAGTGACGAGCATCGGTATTACCATTGTGGTCAAAACAACTGCCTCTCCATATGAAACATTGACTGTACAGTCATAAAGTAGGACCACAGACCTTACAGCCATATATGTGGTCAGAAATGGCCGATATGATGCAGTGGGTCATAAATAGATGTTGTGCATGATTTTATAACATGTATTTTGTAAATTGTTGTTTTGTGTACATATACAATAGAGGCTTAAAATAATGTTGTGAATTTTATGTGTAAATTGATTGAAATTAAAAACATTTCTTTTCTTAAAATGGTCATCTGATGTCGGGTAAAATTCCAATTTTTAAGTTGTAAGTCCACCATATTATAAAAATCTGTTTTAACAGGTTGTGCACAGTACTAAAAGAACTTTTGTTATCTGAACAATTATACTACCTCTTCTAGTTTGTGGCCCTAATATTTTTTGACCAAAAATCTCTCAGATAACAGATTCCACTGAAGTTAAGATTCTTCACTTTAAACCATCAGACATCTGGGTGTGGTTTCACAAAAGGACTTGGCCCAAATGCTTTTATCTTAGACGTAGGCGAAGTCTCCAATCTTAAACTTGGCTGTGAAGTCCCCCTCTGGCTGGTCTTAACTGTTGTCTTCAAAGACTTTATTGTCGCCATAAATTTTGCTCCACTTTAGTATTTGAAATGGCTGCAAATAAAGTATAAATCTGGATAAAGAAGTCTTTGCACATTTTAATGTGGTTACAAGGTTTTCCATTGCAAAGCACCATTGTTTTTTCATAAGATAAAATGCATCAAAGAAAGAATATATACAACCAGTAGGATATTCAGAGTAGAAATAATGGATCAATGAGACAAAACACCACTGTGGTTATTTCCTAAATCACTAATCAAGATTTGTCTTTTGAGAAATCTACTTTAGCCCAAAACTTAGCCATGTGAACATTCTTAGTTTAAGCAGAGATAGCCAAAACCTTGGTCAAGTCTAAATTTTGTGAAACTGGCCCAAGCAGGATACAACAAAATATCCCAATTATGCTCAGGGTTGTTATTGATATAAAACCCATGGATGAACCGATTTGGGTTAAACACCACTTTTAACGCTTTAGATTAGTCATGGAAAGTCGATGGACCTATGGAGAGCAATGTTCTGCTAGTTCATGAAGATTAATACCATAGAGGTTGGAGAAGTTTTACCACTGGTAACTTAGATTGAAAGTCAGGGTTTCATGTCCTATTTGACTGAATGTTGTATTAAGGCCAACCATCTGAATATGAATGAGCTGGATTCTAAGGCAAAGCCAAAAATGTGAAAATTTAGCATTTAAGGCATATGATACACTTTGGGACTTGTACTGGTGGTTACCTGCAAACTAATTACGGCTTCACAATATCTTGCTTGAAATAGAATTCAAAACTATTACATTCTACAAAACTAAGTTTTTACTTATCAGTGAAAAGTGGATACTTGTCACTGAAATTAAGGTTTGAATCCCGAGGTAACCAGTATCTTTACAGCAGTTGAGAGTGAATGAATGATTCATCTAATTTGAGAGTCACTGCAAGTGGCCTGTCATATGAATAGGTAGATAATTTAAGTACTAAGGAACAAGGAAAGAAACCAATTCTACATTGGATGGTTTTGGCTTCAACATTCCCATGAAAATGCTGTATAGGTCATATAATGCTTAGTTTCGAATACAGGAAGGTTATGTCCATTAGTTGGTCTAACATTCGCATGGATAACCATGCGACTTCAGCAAGCAGCTCTCAATTCTAACATTTCAGGCTCCAACTAGGAATCAAATCCAAAACTGGAGAGGAGAATCTGTTGCACCACAGGTTAACGCTTCAATTTTACAGCACTACGATTCGTCAAGATTTGAAAGGTCAACAATTTTTTTTTAGGGGTGGGGTGGGGGTGGTGGTGTAGACAAACGTATAGGACACATAAAAAATACTACAACATTTATATATATTTCAAACATTTTATTTCAGTTTGAGTCGTTGCACATAATTTGTTTATCATTGGACCACAACACAATATACATAGGAATCCATTTTATGTATTTAACAAAGTTATTGTACACATCGCTCAAACAATAGAAACATATACACCACCCATAGTTTGTATAAATCAAAAACAAGTTATTTCTGTTGAATTTCTTTGCATAGCCTGTGGATGTTTATTGATATACACAAAATCCTCTAATTTTATTATCAGCCACAGTATACATAACCTCTAGCAAATACTCTGTACATCAAAGTGACTTGGAATAATACTACCTAGATTCAACTACAAATATTTTGATTTTCTCTGTTATAATAAATACTACTTAATGTATTTGGCCACATAAAACTGTGAAAGCATTACTCTGTTGAAGGGAGACCACAAAAATTAATACATTTCTGAAGACAAAAGCAGTATTCAATCCTCTGTGACCTTTCTGTCCTGATCATTTATGTACAATACATTCTTGTTTACCACAGATTTCGCTCTACAACTGAAAGCTTAAATGTATGCTCGACAAAACACAGTACTGGTTATAGCAAAAATGCAGACTGATTTACCGTTTGTCTTCATCTGGTATTTCAATATCGCTGTAAGATTTCAGTTCAAACAAATATAAATTTACTCGTTTGTGATAGGTGAAAAAAAAATTAATTCAACACATGTAATTATTTATGCAAATGTTGTGACTCTGATTAGCACAAAAAAATCTGGAATAAATGAGTAGTGTTTCCTATTATAATATATATTTCCTCATGTTTCAAAAGAAGTTCTTAATATCCTCAATGCGAGTGAAGCAAGGGCACATTGTCGGGGTTTAAAGGAGGGGAAGCCACAACACAAACTTAGGGCGTCGGGGTGGGGAAGATACAACAGTATAATAATATGCATATAACCTCTGTACACTATACACTATATCATATATACCCACTGCAGCTGATTTTCATGAGAGCAAAACTAAACACAAGTCTTGCAACTCTTTGCACAAAGACAGAGCTCTTGTAATTCTTACTGTGTTGCTTCATATTGGGACATATTTAACAGATCAAACTTGCCGTCTTCATTTAATATTTTTCAGAACCTAATCTTAATCTATGATGCATACTTTGTTTTTCTACATTTGCCCAATATTGGGACATCACATAGACACAAATTTTGAAGCTGGATTCTTTTTATTGAAAATTAAAATACACAATAATGAGTTAAGTCTTCTAGTAGCTTATGTAGTAGTAGCAGAAATAGTAGTAGTCAACAAGTCCTCACATAGGCTTCCTGTAACAGTAAGCCTCTGCTGGAAAGCACTAAACACACAATGCTAGGCAGGAGAGTTTTAGAATTACACTATGTCCACTAACTTAGTCTACACCAGCTATTTAAAATAAGAAGTGTGTGAGTATTGTGGAGATCATCAAAGACTAAAAGACTATATATACCAGTTACAATCCCTGTGAATGCTCAATTTTCACAAACACTGACAGATTCCCAGATACAAGCCTAGTATTGTTGAAAATCAATATAGAACAGAAACAACCAGTAGTTAAATGATGTGGTAAATGTTTTGGCTTTAGACATTAATTGGGGCTAACAGGGATCAGATTTTTAGGAAAAATGTTGGGGTTCACGTTTGAGAGAACACTTGCATAAGTGCTCACAGGAATCTACTCCATTATTTGTGAAGATAGCTCAGAACAGGATAACTGTTATACAACTTCTTGTGTTATCCTTTACCCCTCTGTGATTCCTTCCACAGCAAATGAAAGAAAAATTCTTTGTTGGTTAGTTGAGTTCTTGATGTTTACATGATCACCATTTCATTCCTTACAGATTGATGGCAGAACCATTTTCATGTATTTGAGGGCTTCAGCAAACTATTGGAAAAATTAAAAATTTTTAATTCTGTCAGTGTTGCATATGCTATGAAAAGTCTCATACACCGTAAAGTCCTTGCATAAACTAGATAAGATAGCCCTATATAAATAATATTTCTCATACCCTGTTTAATATTGTCCCACCACATAAATGCAATACAGTTGTATGTATATGTACACATCTGCAACTAAAAAATATAGACGCGACAAAACAGTTACAAAATAGGAGAAGAGATTTACTGTTACAGGAAGATATCACCAGAACACACACCTAACCACTGATATGGATTGTTAGCATTCCTAGGAACTAGCATGATTATGCTCTACGCTAAGAGGTGGCCACTTAGAAATAATAAAAAAAAATTCCTAAAACTAAAAATAGTTGAGATATGTTGCTGTAGCTTTATAAATGCCCGACCTCATATATTATATACGTTTTCTGGGCGTTTTATTTTTGCTATGTATGTACAGGTATGAAGGAAACAATTGCACTAAAACAAAAAAAGCAGCTACCTCATAAAAAGTCATGTGCAACCTCTTACAAAACTTGAAATGTAGCACATTTTTTTTTTGGTTGAGGACATTGTACAGTCAATCCATCTGACAGTGATTTGCATTGATACTATGTGCACGGCCCACCCTTTTGTGAGAAACGACTGTATAAACAAGGGTTCATAACAATGTGAATCAAAGACTTCATAGATGCACACTATTTGCTTGTGGAACTTTTCATCAAACTTCTGATATGTAAATCGTTCATAAAATGCAAGTACTATTAACTACATCGATGACCTGATGTGACTCATCCATAAATGGAAGTATTACTAATTACATCGATGATTGGCTTGGTAGTTTCCAACAATTCCAGAATTTAACATAAGAAATTTAAAATTTGAACAATACAAGAAATATGGGAATCACAAAGTGTACACAAAGACAATATAAAGTATTGCTATTTATAAAACCCTCTAAACAATGAGAATTATTGATATCAGAATAACAGTAAGAAATAAGTTTTCTGGTTTGTATTTTTTTTGTACAAAAAGAAGAACAAAAACAAACTAGGTAGGAAATATATAACATAAATGTACACACTTTGACAAGCTGAGACAGTGCACTTAACTGGGATAAATATAGAGTAACCTTGAGATACCAATAGTTGTAGTAATTGCCAGTGAATACAAAAAAAAATGTAGCTTTAACACTCTTGCTATATAGTGCAAAATATCAGAGGCATAACACTTCTGACTTGCACGTTACAGTAACACCTAGACAGATACTTAAACAAGGGACACAAAAACAGAATTGGCTGCAAAGAAAAACACCCATGCTTACTGCGAGAAGGTTAATCTGGAAAAGAAAGAAGGAAAGGGATGCTTATCCTTGAAGGAGTCTAAAGTGTGCAATGTCCATTTATTTGGACATGAGAAATTTCCAATGTTTGTCAAAAGATAGTTCATTAAATTAGTCTTCAAATAATACATAACTGATAAATACTATAATTTTGGTGATTGTTTGTCCAGGAAAAAAACTTAATTAAGAAGGAAATACAATTTGAATGTTTTGACAGCTTGACTGAACAATATTACACCCAGACATTTCTTGCTGTTTAAAAAACAGTTTTGAGAGTTTACTGATAAATTTTAAACTGATTTGTTGCATGGAGTGGGTTTTATTCTTTTCGCAACCAAATATTCAAGCCACAAACTTGTCAAAAAAATTGCTAACACAAAAACACTCGGGGGGGCGGGGGAAAGACAGAAAAAAAGAAGACAACATAAAAGCAAACTGAAATAAAATAGCCATTGTAATATAAAGGATAAGTGCATTTTCACTGTTCATAAATGAAGAAAATATAGATAAGATATAGTAATAGAATATAATGTATATAAAGTAAAATAATCATAACATCATAAAATATGTACTCAAGTTTTTGGAACACGCCATTTTCTTGCTAAACGATTAAAAACTTTAGTCGTTTTTTTAAACTTTAAATACAATTACGGGCAGTTTTTTATAGCCAAAGTTCTAATAAATCCTACTCTAGATGAGTGCAATTTTCTACAAAGATTTCAACAAAATCATTTCAAACTCTACAATAGAAAGTGTGCAGAAACTACACCAGTAACTTCCAGTGTGTATAAAGTGAGACACTTGGTGTAAATACATGCCTTGGTGATCAGTCAAAAGTATTTAGAATTCTGACAAATAACGATTCTGCTGTGAAAGAAAAGAACACATTTGATCTGTCATTTTAAAGAGCTAAATTTACACTGTTTCCATGTTATATGACAAAATGTACAGAAAGAAAAATCTATTTTGGGTTGATACATTTTCCAAATATACAAAGATAATGACACTTTTGACCACTTAGCTTCAAATGAATAAAAGTGTTCCCAGAATGACGAGATTCTTCACACAAATTCCATGTCTCACTTTCATGCACACTGGAAACTACAGCTTCAAAATTTCTACAAAGAAAAATCTTTTAAAACAAAACTCATCAAATGCAGTAAACTTTATCTGTTACTTCTAATGAAATTAAAACATCTCCCCAAATATTTTAAAAGAAAGTTATCAAGGTTTAAGTGAAATCTATCCTAACCGAGGTTAATGTCGGTATTCTATGATTCTTTGGCATGTTTATTACTACATATTTATTATTACTACTTGATATGTGTGGTTCAAGCTTGTAATATTCCACCTGAATCTATATTTTTTTGTGTATTTATTGTTTACTGGAAAGCCCTCAAATGAAAAACTGTGTAAAATCTAGCACACTGATTTTGTCAGTTTTCAAAATTTGGGTTTAAACAAATTCTGGAAAGTGCCCCAATATTGGAAATTTTTGAAACATAAGCCATTGCAGGTTGCTTTATATATATTTACAGCCACAAGTAGGGCAATACTGATTCTACTGTGGCCTTAAGTTTCTTGGGTTTCATGCTACATTTACTTTTTCTGCTGCTCAGTTATTTCCAAAAAGTTACAAAAAACATCAACTGGCAAACTGATTTGATATGGCGGCAACTCTATTGAGAGAAATCTGTTCCGAAACTTATTATCATAGACATAAGTAAATACAGAAAATAAAATGAACGTAAAAAAGACTTGCAAAATTTACACCTCATATTGAAAGAAAACACACATTTTAATAACAAAAACAAAGTACTTAAAACTGAATTTTGTTACAGATTATTCCTTAAAAATGTTGTGCATTGATGAAGTTCCTGATAATTAACCATACTTTTCACTGTGTCTATCTTAGCTGAGTCATTGTGAAATTTAGCATATTGTTTTGAAAACCTACACCAGGGTTAGATTTAAAAAAAAAAAAAAAATTAAAGTACCTGGTAGGCAGTTCCCCATAGCTGAAAAATGTGGGGTTTGGCTGAATTGGGGGGAAACCTGTCCTTTACCAGGTCCATGAACGCTAAACAGAAGGTTTTGTCACTGTTACCAGACACAAGTAACACTTGTGTACTATTGTTCCTCTCTAGCTTCAGAATTATCCAATTTGTAATGTAATATTTTCGAATAAAATGGCACTTTCAAACAAAAACCAACTAAGTATAGCCTTCTCAATCACAAAATAAGTTTGCCCCCCACAAAACTATCAGTACACATGTCCATTTTGTAAACATGCGGGACCACATCTACTAGACCTGCTGGATTTAACAATATCCCAGTACTAAAAACCTTGCTAGCCTAACCTGTGCTCTAGGATCAATAATGCTGGACAATTACAGATGGAAAGATTTGTGAAAATAAAACTTTAAGTCTTATAAAGCTGGGTCAACCTCCTATTGGGGTTATTCTCTGTGTTTTTTTTTTTCAAGAAGTCCTGTAAGATGGGTACAAAAAATACTGTTGGAGTGCTAAAGCATGCCACAAAGTGATGCTAATTTACAGGATGGCACCTTTACAGGTATCCCACATACTGCATTTTGTTGCTACTATAAAGACAAGAGAGCGCACACATACTATAATATATACTGCTGAGATTTTACAAACTTCCTCATCATGGTACATAAAACTTGAAGCTATGAATAAATCCACTCTACAACTAAAGAAGCCTTTTGATTTCTTGTAATTCAGTTTCTATACATAAAAGCTGGTGCAACTGTGGGATGGTTTACACAAATGAGATGCCAAAATCTTTGACATTCTTACTTCATGCCAATCCCAGTTTTAAAAGCAATTTGCAAAAACCGAATTATACCTGGCAGGTATAAAGATCAGAGTTTCTCCCGGAGTAAAATGTTGCAATTTTGTGACACGTCAATGACCATTTCAACAGTTTGTTTTTCAATAAACCTCAAATGTGCCTTTTGGTCACACAGAAAAAAAGTACCTGTACGATTAATGACAAGAAGCTTGGTTATGATAACCTTTCTCCAAAGACAAAGGTCACTCAATGTAGAAATTCAAAACAGCAACTCAAAGGTTGCAGGAAAAAAAAATCACTGAAGAATTGTTGGTGCGACAACATTGCAAAATACAGCTAATTTCAGGTTTTCCTTCTCTTGTTACCTGTAGCCATGGTAAATTGCTGATCTAAAAGTAAGCTTTAGCTAGGACGCTACATTTACTTACAGATAATACACAGATACTAGAACTGTTAACCGTATATTTCCAAAATATGACCAGGCGTTTATCTTCTTTCAAAAACATTTGTCCGGGTTTCACTGACCTGAACTCAATTGTGAATTTATGAAACAGAATCAGTTCCACAAGTTGCAAAATAGAATTTGAATTGTTTCCTTCATGAAACCTTGGGTTTTGAATGTAGACATAATTGGGACGCAAGGCCATATAATTTGGAAAGTTACGTTAGCAAAGAAATCACAATAAATTACCAGCTTACTAGCAATTGTTTTTTTTATAGTAGCATTTTATCGAATGAAATCTAGAATTCTAAAATTAATAATACTAAAATCACAGAGAAGCCACAGTTTTTTTTCACTTTCAACAACAGTCTGGTTAATTTCCACTACAGATTTTTTTTTTTTGTAAATATCTGTTATATATTTTTTTCAATACTTCTAGATTTTGTGTGCAATATACTATAGATCTATGTAAATAATATTATATATATTATTCTAACTAGATAATAACTTTGTAACAATGCTTATTATTACGTTGAATAATAATAATAATAATAGTAATAAAACAAGAACACGCCTTTGATCTATTTCTAGAACTTTCTACTAAATAATGAATACTTAACACAACAAGTAAAAGTCCCTGATGCCTGTTTTGTAATAATAATAAGTGTTTGTTCAAAAAACAAAACAGAAAAAGAAATAAACACAACCCACTAACCAATCAAATTCAACGTTGCATATTGACTGCACGCTACCAGTAGACACGGTTAAACCCTTATTTCCCTTGGTTTTGTTTTTTTGATTCTACTACAAATAATTAACTGCTTTAAAACATATGCAGAGCTTCTAAGGGATTCTTAAAATCTCTCGCAAACAAGGAATAATCAGTGTGATATACAGGACACATTAAAGCTTGGTATACAGAATTAAAATATATGAGCGAGTGGCTACATAACAATATTTACAAAGTATGTACAGTACTGAATTAGGGTGGCTTCCAAGTCCCATGTTTAATGGCAATTTTTGAAATTTTTAATTAGTGCAAAAACGTTAAAAAAAAAAAAAAAAAAAAAGAATGAAGTGGAGTCTTTTAAGAAAACACTTTCTTTTTCCTGAAAGTTGAATAAAAAAAAAAATTGAATTATTCACATAGAGAAGTTTGAAGAATGTCTAATTTTATACGTTTAACAAAACAATTTTGAGCAATAAAATGACAGTTTTTGTTGTAAACATTTCTTCACAGCTTTTGTTTTCACTTTCTTCTGGCAAAATTGCACATAAACTCAGAATAAGAAGCCTTTCAGTTCAAAATAAAATACAAGAATACACAAGTATGTTTTCCTTTCTACACAGAGTATAATATAGAAGTGTACACACTGGCGTGTGGGGGCTAGATAAAAGCTACACATATGTACAGTAATTACACAGAAGTTAGATAAATTCTTTAAACACTTCTGAAAAAAAAACAACAAAAAACACACCAGATAATGCCATGTCAAAAAGATTTCGTGCATATGTCCAATACTTTAAATGCGGATGCTTTTACCATTGACAAGAGAATTACAATACTTTAATCATCTGGAATAATGAATTAAATATTTTATACTTTTACTTGAATACACAGCTGACACGCTCTTGTTTTTATCTTTGGTAAAATGACCAAAGCTAGTTATTTTTGAACACCACTTTCAACACCCTTTCTCGTCTCTGAAAGTTTCCATATACCTAATGTTATAATAGAATTGACCCCAATACTAAAAACCTATTCAAATTTTAAATTTTCAGGTGAATTTTTTGTTTTAAACTGAGAGAGATTTCAACATTATTCTGACACATGTTAATAAACAGACAGTTTAATTTTAAACACACACAAAAAAAATCTTTTTTTTTCCCCGATAAAATCATTAAAATGCATGAATAGGCGCTGGGTTAAAACCTTTGTAAACTGTACACTACCACTGTCTGTTCAAAAACTGACAAAGACTCCAGCCTATTTGGCCAGAACATCTCAATGCATTTTGCAAAGGACAAATATAATATTTTTATGGTATGAATGAAGTCCTGAAAGGCAGCTTAAAATCATAAGCACTTTGTTGATATGTATTCTTTGAAAATATAAAGTTTGAGAACTTTGTTTTTATCCCATTGTAATTGTTGTGTTTTTCTCCTCTTTCATCCCACACAGGAATCGTGAACTTCTGAACATGGACAAACTATGTCGATGAATTTCAAAAAGTCCACTCAGTGAATGATTTTTCTCTATGTTTTGTATGAATTTAGACTGAACAAGTTTTACCCGCCAATGTACTTGTGATTATACATATAGCTACAAGAGGCTCACATTATATCTGAACTTTGTGGGTTTTACTAAAAAATCTAACAGTACAAGAGAGAAAACCCTTTTCATCTATGACATCACAACACTCAGGTTACAATTTACAACAAATTATATAGCACATACTGGCTTGAAAGTTTGAAATTGAAAGAATCATAAAGAAAAAAAAACAAGTTTTTTTTTTCTTTTTAAAAATATTACCGAGATATAATAACAACTCTATATATTGCTCATAATATATCACTCAATCATGGATTAAAACAACACACGCAAAACTTTTGTCACATACATAACACTAAAACTGGCCACCCTCAGACGATGCCCAAAACTCCACAACATTAAACTGCTTCCCATTAGCACAAAGATTCTTCTTTAAAAAAACCCCGGGGCTTTTATTTTACACGAGAAAGCCGACACATGACACTATAGATATGTAAATACACAGACTGTGTAGATAAACAGCCCAACCCCTTTCAGTTGAACTCCCTTTTAACTGGAAAAGCAAGTCACAGATGGTATTTGCAAAAAGTCACTTAAAATCCGACTCAAGTTCTCAAATTGAAACTATGCTATGTAAGTATAAACTTAAATTTAGCAGTGTCAAGTAAAATCCTGGCCAAAGTATGTTCTCAAGCATAAGGTTTACAAACTCTAATTTATAAGGATTTATATTGGAGACAGAATCTATGATGGTGCTTAACTTTTGATGAATACAGGTCCTGGTTTGCATAGGCCCTTAACCCTTAGAATTCTTGTTGCAGTGTACTTTTTTGCATCCTAGTCTGAGATTCATCGCGACTGAGTTCATATGTCTGTTATTTTATTAGTGAGTAAACAGGTTCAGGCTGCCTAAATAACATAACTGGGAGTCTATATTGTTTTGTTTTACTAACAAGGTGACTAGAAGGGGAGTTTAACATTGGGAAATAAAACAATTTGGCCATTCTAAAGCAATCCATAACAGATAAACAGGTTTTCTATACTAAAAAGAGAACATATTTCTGTTCTCTAAATATAACAGGAAAACAAAAGAAGTTTCTAGACTAAAACAATTATTTTATCTTCTTCATCAATTCCTTCCATTTGGTTTTCGTTAGATACACCAGTAGCACTATATTTACAACACACTTAAAAGTGAAGCATCTTATGGGGTCGGATTTTGTTGGTTTTTTTTTTCTTTTTTGGCAGCTGGTATAAAAATCAGGAATTAAAAGGGTCACGTGAGCACGTGATTCTTAAACCTGGCTTCAAGAAAAATCCGTGACCACCAATGTTCATTCAGGCTAATTCAAAACTCTGCCATCAACAAATTAACAGAACAAGAGTCAAGACAAACTAACTTGGTCTATCTAGGTCAAACTGAAGTGGTTGCATATTTCTGCACCAATTGACCCCCAAACGTGTTTTGTCAATGTCAGTCTAAGTGGACATGTTTCAACAACAGTCGTATGGCAGCCATTTTGAATTTTTATCTTTATCAACATGTATATCAAGTTACTCCCACTGATACAAGGATGCATTCCATCCTAATTCAAACCAGTATTTCAAAAAGTCAACAAGTGTAGAATTTCTTCGCACACAAAGAACAGAAATACTTATTTTTTAACATTTTGAAAAACTGAATCTGGCACCATATTCATTGTTAACAGAAAGTTAGAAAACAAAACGGACAAAAAAAATTAGAAACAGGTGAAGCTAACTAAAAAATTTAGGCATCATATAAACTATTGCCTTGAGCAAATTATTTGAGCTCAACATCAAAAGGAAGAAGAAATTTTAAACTTTCAGTCGAATCTCTACGAAATGGGAAATGTTGGGTTTTCATGTTACATTGGACACATGTTAAAACAATACGCACAATCCTCTGTACAAAACACACATACACCAATGGAATTACAGTATGTATAAATCTTTGTGATATATATATATTTGCATGTAGTACACAGTATTCCTCCTTCGCAAATGCTATTGACATGGAACAAAAACCTGCAGCCATTTTCTTACAGCCCGACAACAGTTTCAAAAGCTTTTATTACACTTGACCATTGTGACCCTTTTCTTCTTTCTTTAGGCTTTGACGGCCCCCAGAAGAAAAACTATCTAGTTGAAATCCCTTTACATGGTCTGACCCACACTATTCACAAGCATGGATAAGTGAAGATCAGATCAAATTTAAGCAAAACAGAAAAAATATCTGACCAGATTTTAGGATCAGCTTAATAAATTATATTCATAAAATTTATACACTTGTCGTGTTAGAATAGGAATAACTCCCTCCAAAACCGTGGTATACACAGAATTCGCCTGAGGGGTTTATTGCCTCAAACCATGGTAAAATTCTGCGTATACCATGGTTTGGTTGGGGGTTATATTCCTATATTATAGAAGCGCAGGGTACTTAAGAAGGGACTCTTTCCAGTGAAAATTCCAGTTACCTGGAAGTCCAGGTTAAGTGGATGCTTCTTTTTTGTATTCCCTTGAGATTCAACTGAACAGGGGGTTTTACTGTACACCATAATATGCTCTTCATTCCTGGCATGAGGGGAATTTCAGAAAATGGCTGCAGATATTTTGGTTCTTAATAATATTTGGTACATCAGACAAGACTTCTGGTACATAGTGTATACAGAATAACAATACAAATGAATCAATACAGTACACACACACACACACGGTCCAATATTCTCATTACAATCTTCTCTGCTTCGTTATGAAAGTCTTACATTTGTCCTCTCTCATTAAAAACATCAACTTATCCACGGACAAATAGATCTCCTTGTGTCATTTAAAACGGAATTAACATTAAAAAGAGTCATATGTACAAGTTAAAAGCAATTTCTTATCCATATATATATCTATCCAGATATATGTATCTAGAAGTATTTCATCATGTGACCCAATAGGAACGGACCATTGGCCAATAAAAAGAGAGAGATTTAAAACACGACATCTGTGATGATGTATTCCAACAATGCTGAGAATCATGTGACACACTAAAAGTCTTTGTGCAGCGCTGAATGTGTTGCCAATGGAAACAAACGCCATCGCTAAGGTCACCAACTGTGGAGCCAAGTTACAAACAGAAGAGACAACTACACCATCTGAAAAAGACAAAAAGATGCCATGTGTAATGCCAGTAACAGATCATGGTTTATCCAGTGATTTTCGTTTAGAAGACAATGACAGACGGACAAAGCCTTCACAGAAAAAAATTTCTAGGGCTGAACACAATACTAGACATTCATTATTTATTTGGACAATTCTATTTGAATTTAACTTTACTATAACAAATATGAGTGTATTATAATTACCTGTACAATCCATGCATGTCATATCAATATCATTCTTAAGTTCTTATATTAAAATGCAAGGTTTACTTCCATGAATGTCAACTGCAGGAACCAATGAAATTTGCATGTCAAATTTTCATGTTTCATGATTGTTCTACTGGTTTTTATTTATATGCATGAACAAATTCATCCAGTATAGTTATATACCCTTGTGCATCCCAGTCGAGGGGGGCATAACATACAGCTGGTATATTACTGAAGTTTGAAGTTGATAAGACTACATTTCCTGTTCTTTTGCAAGAGATGTTTTAAAGAGGGCAGTTGTTGAAGTGTGTATTTCAGATAAAGGCAACCAACAGTAAGTGTATAACCAGAATGTTACTCTCAATAAATTTCAATAAAATTACCTAGGTGGTAAAATTGGTTAAGATAACCACAGTAATAAATATTGCAGAAAAGATTGATTTAGTTTTCCAACAAAGGTGGATCGTCTACATGCCCAAAAAGTCCATCATACTCCTTCCATACGTACCTACTTTTCTAAAGCATCGGAGACATCACATGATTTAATGGTGGTAACCATTTTGAAATGTCGCTGGAATCAAAGTGCCCTGCAGAGACTGTAAGAAGAAACAAAAATGAACCGTTAAAAAAAAAAAAAGAGCTGAAGAGAGCATGTAACTTCAATATGACATATTTTCTCAGTCACAATCACGCCTAATGATTTTATTACCAGTACGAGGACATCACTGTAGAGTTCTCCTCCAAGATCCAGTTGAATGAAACTGTTTATGATATTTTCTGACTAATGTCTGGGATAACAATCGCTCCCAAATCAGTTTTTAATGCAATGATGTAGGTTTTATTATTGGAGTCATTTAATATTGCTGGAAATTATCATGATTCGTAGAAATAAAAACATGCGACAAACTTCTGCAAGAATTTCTAAGCTCCTGTAACTGTAAAGGGGTTAAAATTCAGAACCAAAACACGCATGATTTTCCCACCTCTTTCAAGGAACTTTGCATTGCCACTGTTTCAGTATGTTAACAGTGGATAATAATGTGTTGATATACATGTAGCTTACTACCAAACTGAACCTGTTTAAATCTTGAGAAAAATTTTAAATGTAGATATCATTTCGAAAATTTATATGGGGAAAAAACTTTGTTGATATTAGCAAATATTGTACCGAGAACGATATAGGTATTTTTGTGGTTTTCCTCAAACATTTATAGGTCTGTGGAGAAGTAATTGTTACAAATATCTAATTTTTGGCAACAAACATTTAACCTGCTTTGTGCTTACATATGGATTCAACGGTTTGCCAATTGAGTAATCTTTCATATGAGGAAAATTTTAACACTGTTTTTCCTGAAGGAAGTAGAAAATTAATATACTCCTAATACACATGTAAAGCTTTTAAAAATATGCAACTACGCAGGTGAAACTAACGGCATTACTTACTCTAGAATATGTAAGGAACAAATAGCAGCTTTAAAAATATGCATTAAAATACTGGCTCTTGCTACTACCATGGGCTAAAATTAAAATTAATCTATTGGAACTGTGAACACTAAGAGACGGCCATGCATATATTACCACAACTCCGAACATAATAAAGAAATGTGTCTAAGAGAATAAAAACACACAATGTACTAGTTACTAGTGAATACAAATAATAAAACTTGCAGCACAACTGTAAAAGGCAGGAGGTGTTATGATGTAGTAATTACTCCAGTTAAAACTTGTTTGTCTTTTTTTTTTATTATTAATGAGTACACATTACACTGGTTTACTGAAACCCCAAAAAAACAACAGCAAGGGTTAGATACAACTTCAAAGGTGATATACATGTGTAAGTAGCAGGAGCTCCCATAGAGCACAGCACTCAGCCAAAAAATATGTTATCTGTTGACGAAAATTACAAAAGGTATTTCATTACCACCTAAAATCGATGACAACAAAACACCTAGTCAAAATTGAATCAGTAGGTTTTAGATGGACAGTCAGATGTTTGAAAACAAATACTATAAAGAAGATGGAGAACGTGGCAACAAATTAATACACTCAAAATCTCCCATTTAGCTGTTACCCTCCCCGCTCCAAAACATATCCATAATGTACCCATTCAACTTTTGCTTTTTTCCTAAGTAAATATATCCATAATGCACCTATTTTAACCTGTATCTTTCCTCAAGTATCCTTAGTCGCCATCTATGCTATCTGACTTTTGGTCAAACTTACATTTTTGATTTTATGCTGACAGAAAGTTAAGGTGACTGAACACAGATACCTTACCTTCCACCTAAAGCTACTTCCCCTTACCACTCTATTTTACAAAATAACATATTCTATCCCTGGGTTTTGCCTACAACAAGAGACTGACAACTAGTTGCCCATATACAGTAACATTTTCAAACTTACACCTGACACCTTCGTCTTTGTGATTATTTTGTGAGGGACAGTATGTCAACTTACTGGCAGTCCCTGGAAGGCTGGCTGGGGGCTAGTTGCCTGCACATAGGACTCCAGCCCGGGACTCTGAGCCTGAGGGAAGCCCACGCGGGTGTTTGCCGGTGAGGTGGAGGGCACATAGCCCTGGGCATAGCTGTTCACCACAGACAGCACTCCGCCAGATGACACCACTGTGTAATAAATGCATGGACAATGGTAGAGAGAGATGACACTTCTTTGTAATATATAGATGGCAGCACGGTAGAGTGGCGGCTGGATGGATCGGACAGTAAAGAATACAGTGTACATTTCTGATGTAAGAAATTTGAAATTCAGTGCAGTATGTAAAAGTGGCCAGTGAGGTAACACTCTCTTCTTTATCCTTGATTTATGACAAAAAATTCTTCATGAATTGTGATTTTTTTTTTTCAGTGACATTTGGCGACTGATATCCTGCGATGCAAAATTGACAAAAAATCTTTTGATAACTTTGTCTCATTTCTACATGGCTGCCATTCAGTGGAGATTTTCACATACTTTGGTGAATTTCAAACTTCTCACTATATCCTGCCTTTTCAGCAATTATAGTCATTACACAAATTATGGAAGTCCCACCCCCACTCCTCCCACCCCACCCGTTAATTTCTATCACCAATTTTTAATTGTGGGCAAACAGGTGCTCTACAGCATGTTAATTTTGACCAACAAATCAAAAATATGGGGTTTTTAAAATTAGAAATAAACTTGGCCGACCATAACTGGTGTACCAGCTAGAATTGCTTGGCGAGCAGTAACTGTTGAAAGCTGAGCAAGATTAGTGTGTACAGACAATATACTTTTCACACCACACCATTGATATACAGCCAGGCACACATAAAACTGCATAAGTTGAAATTTTCACTGAGCATTAATTGTAACTATTTTAACCAATGAGCTTGGATAGTGAAAATTAATTCCCAGTAAAATTTTAAGTCTGCCTTAATCTCTTGAGTAGAAACTAGTCATTAGTAAAAATTAGTTTCAGTGAATTTCTTAAAAAATGAAGAACTAATGAATTTTTCTTCTGGCTAAAATTTCTACTTACACAGTATCCGTGTCCCCCAACCCCTATGAGAATGTTTTACACTTTAAAAAAGATACAAATTTTTAAAAAATATTTGGGTTGATCACTGATGTTGGCTGGTTTGATGATGGTTATCAATTGACTAATAAAGCTGCTTTTTTTAGACTGAATTTACATTTTGCAGTAAGGTCAAAATGGTGAATTTTAATGGGTCAAGCAGACCTCGGTCATATATATGTCAAAATTGTCTCCTAAATGTCAATTCCGTGTAGCTAGGTTAAACATCTCGTGGAGCTAGAACAGGGTTATCTGTCAAGATTTTATGGTGCAACACTAAACCTAACTCTCTATACAGGGGCTAACATATTACTGTGTTGATTACTGCACCTCTATTCATGGAATAACATGATAATTTCTGGCCAGTGTGATATTTGCATTTTTATATTTAGATAAGCTTCAAACAACAATCTAGGGTATATCTTGCACGCTATGTTTTTTCCCCAATTCATTTTGATTGGCCCAGATAGTATTATGTTAGACATGTGATCAATCTGAAGCGATATCTCTGTACATACAGTATCACAAAGCTATGGAGATTAAAGAACTGAAAAGATGGCCCAGTTTTGTCCCTTTCCACAGTAGGAAT